>OY770262.1:158533759-159783759 GCA_963669355.1 Chorisops tibialis
TTTTCTTTTAAGGCACCAACTAATTTCATTATCCTAAATTAATCGATTATTCTCATTAGGCAATTAACGCTAATTATCCTTCCCACTTCCAATTCATTCTTTCTATATATCAGTTCGATAAGCAGAGACCGAAACGTCACTATTAATAAGTCAGAACATTGTTAACATTCAGAAATCTTTTCTTTAATTCAAAACCAAACATAAATTGCAAATTTGTAACTTTTGCTTGAAAGAGAAGAAGTAGAAATTTAGTCTTTGAATTGAGAACCCAAAAGACCTAAATTTCACGGAAAGGCTAAATAAAATTATTTTAAGACAACCAATCGTCAAACAATTATTTTCAAATTTAATTGATATTGCAAAGATCGATAACATAATACTCGTATTTTAGAAAGTGCTTAACATTGTCCACTTTCAAGTGCTGTATACGCACCATGACCAGAAAATCATCACGTTGTACAATGAACACAGTGACTCTCTATTTGTCAATTTTCTAAAAATTAGTACGAAAATTACTTAAGCAAATAAAATATAAGTCTTTTCTATTTGAAGAAGTTTCAAAACGCCGGATATATACTCGCATACGCGTAATAATGCGACACCGAAGATACTCTACATTAATTAATGCATAAATACGGATTTATGGCATAAGGAATTTATTTAAATTTTTATCTGTTTCGTAACGCAGCTTTCACTGTAAGTAAGACCCAAGTAGTGTTGGCTGACACTCGTTGCATGATAAATCTACATTGTCATTGCGTGATCCATTCCGAATCGGTTACTTTTTGAACGCGAAACATCCTCAAAAAAAATGGCATTTAAAACGTTGCTACTCTTCATTAATCTTAGGGAACGACAAAATTTCAAATTGAAGAACTTCTTGAGAAAAGTTTACCGCGCACTTTTAGACGTGTGCAATTGATAATTTCATAATAACTAAATACAAAGCATAATAACTTGAAAACTACGAAATTTTTAACGTTCATGGCCCCGTAGTAATAGTCTCTGAGGAATGATTTGTAATTACAATAAAAATAGGAATTATCATTATGAAAGTAGTATTTTATTTTTCCACGTTACCTCTTGCAAGAGGAGCATCTGCTTTTAGTATCGTACTTAAATGATAATCGGAACTAAACGTTGAATTCACTTTGAATTAAGACTCAGGGCAATTGATGCTAGCCCGCTATACCTTTGCATTAGCCAACAACAATGTGAGTAAAATTATTATTAATAAATTACACTCAACGGAAAAATTAACTTTCTATATACGAATGACGATTCAACCTAATGGTAAATTTTTTAATTTACTTTTAAGTCATAAAATCATAAAGTACGATAATTTTGTTTTTCTGTAATTGAAAAACAAGAATGAAACTTAAAGGGAAAAAGTTTTTTATGGAAATAAAAAAAATAATAATTTCTTTAATTAGCAATCTTATTGGTTAAACCTTGATGACCTGGCTAGTGAGAAGAAAAAAATCGCATAAGAGACTGAAATTATGTTGTCTGATCTGATAGCGATATTTTTCGGTAATTATCCATATAGAAGCATGAAGATCTTTTAATTAATTAATTCAGAAGCCGATGAAATTAAAAAGAACCGGAACAAGATGTCATAGTTGACGAATATACTTTCTAGAAATCGATAATCACGATTTATGTAATTTATTTATGAAAATCTGCGAGTATTATAACTTTAAGCCGAAGTTTCGGAAGAAAGAAATGATCGGCGAAAAATATTTGATAATACAGAAAATTACGTAATATTTTGTCTTCCCTCGAAAACTCGTAAAGCCGAAAGTCCATAAGTCGTTGCTCTCTTTAGCATGGGAACGAGTTGGACTAAAGAGATACAATTTTGTGGAAAAAAGTATTTTAACAAGCTAGGGAGCAAGCCAAATCCCGAATCTGTTTTTCGAGGACCCTATGAACGTTGTAGAATAGAACATGCGAAAAAAGTAAACTGATCCGAATCATTCAGTGCAAACAAAATGATTACGATTCGCTCACTCTTGTACCACCTCCCGCACTAATCCTTAATAAACAAAAAATTTATTAAATCCATTTTGATTGCCTAAAAACTCAAACTAGCTATAATAGAAACATGAAATCGTGCATAATAGTGTTTTGCGCCAATTAACTTAGGTTGCTTACAACGCCTGCACAAATTTCTCTTATTTTCGAAAAAACCCTTTTATCTTAGAGTATATGAGAGCTATCAATTCGGTATCCTTTCTCCTTTCTAGAGATTAAGAGCGATCTCCCTTCGGTGAGAGTATTTGACGCATGCGTCAAATCCGTGTTGTTATATGGTTGTACTACATGAAAAATGATCTTTCAAACTTTCGTGAACTAATGCATCCGATACATTTTAAGCATATGATCGCAAGATTTGGTTTGCAACGCCGAATTTTGGAGGACAACTGGACAGAATAAGACAAGCATTAAGATTCAAAGACGGAAGTGGCAATGGACCGGTCATACTTTGAGGAAACCAGAGCAAAACATCGCCAAACAAGATCTTTTTTACGGAATGTCCTGTGCTATAGGCAATTTCGACCTTTATGTGCAATACACAAGCACAGTCATGGAGGGAAGGAATGGGATTACGAAAGTAGGGGAAGAGGAGTGATAACGACCGTAACGAGTGGTAAAGCTAGACATTTTTCAGTTGTAGTGGCTGCTACTGACAAATATTTGCAGATGTTATGGGGGACTGAATATTAGAAAGCGGACAGGAACCATCTACTGAGTTTATAGACCATCTTGAAGTGGAAATGTTCACTTTTACATCAATTGCCCATTTTATTTCGAATTTGTATTTTATTGCTAGTAGCAACTGAAAAATTCGTGCTTATGAAATCTCCCGCCTGCAGTGGGAATCGAACCCACGACCTAATGACTGTGAAATAAGCACGATGCCAACTGCACCACGGATGACTCTGGATTATAATCCTCAAGGAAGACGTTGGGATAGTCGAACATGTAGCATATGGAAGCGAGCAGTTGAACAGGAGGCCAGAGTAGTAAACAAGTCCTGTCTACAACTAACGGCCGATGCTCAGAATCGCGCCTTATGTAAAAAACTTAAAAAACTGTTTCTGTCCTATTCCCCTGCAGGAGGTCTTAACATTAAATTGATTGATTGATTTAAGCAATTCGGAAATGAAAACGAATAACATTAATTAGTAATTTTATTTCAATCCTCCCACTTCGTAAACAACCTCCCATTCAAATGCCATAACTCATAAGAAATTAATTCAAATTAAAAATTATTCAGAGAAATTAAGCATTAAACAAAATTATTTTGAGTAGGAATAAACAAACAAGTAACTGTGCAACGTACGTCAAAATTTATCACGATGTTATCTCAAGCTAGTGATGAGCACTATCGATTTTTTTTGCTTTCTATAGTCCTATCGAGAGTCAACTGAATTATCGAATAACTATCGATAGTTTTTATTCGAATGAAAATTGCGATTGTTATTCGAATAAAAAGTATCGATAGTTATTTGAATGAACTATCAATAGTTAATAAAATGAAAACTATTGATATTTTTATTCGAATGAAAACTATCGATAGTGATTCGAGTGAAAGCTATCGATAGTTATTCGAACATAAATATCGATAGTTTTTATTCGAATGAAAACTCGAAACTTTCAATAGTTATTTGAGTAAGAACTTGCAATGCTATAGATAGTTTCGACCCGATTGATTGAGCAAACTACACGGAAATGAAAGGAACGTTGTTAACCAGTGACTTGGCTGTTGGCAATTCACGGATTGAGAATGAAACAAATCGAGGAAGATTTAATGAAAAACTTTCAAGATATTACTTTCACATGACTCAAGCCACTTTGAAACACATTCGTCTAAAACAAACTGTCATCTTGAAAGAATTGGAGAAAAGTTAAACAATATTGCCAGCATCAAAATGAGTAATCTTATAACACAACCTGTTCAATAGTGCAACTTTTGAATTTGTGACGTTATTCTATTTATAATGAAAAAAGGATTACAAAATATTATTATTATATCTAGCTTGAAAACGCGTTAAGCTAGAAAGCTTAAATTTCGTACACGTTGTTTTTAACAAAAAACTAAGGTCAAGTTCGCGAACGGGCCAAATCACTAAATCCCTTCTAACCCTTCTCATACGAAACGAGACAATTTCGCAATTTGAAAATTATTGTACTAACGATCATAAGAGTAAAATAAACTGCCAACAAGTCGGGCGAAACTTTATTATTCTTGGGACAAGTTGCGGATGAGTGGAAAGTCAATATGCAGGTTAGAGTGGTTAGGGAAGACTAAGTGAAAGGGAGTTCTTGGGCAGGACTGTTAACAATATTTCATTCGTGTCTGTAAGTTTGGGTTTTTATGAGGGGAGGAGTAGGGGTAATAGTAAGGGTGGGTGGATGTTAATAGCTTTTTAATTAATTACTTGAATCACGTCCAATATTCTCTGTATAGAATGTCAGTTTCATAGACGAAGTTGCATAGAATTTTCATAAAATTCGGTGTATTTTACATTCATGAAACCGAACATTTGTATGGGAGGGGGTAGAGAATATAGGGGAATCGTTAAATTTGATACGCAGTTTTATTTCGCGTCTCTTGTAAGGTGCTTCTATAGAATTTCAAGTTCGTAGCTTTTAGTTTGTTGGTTATTAGTTGATTTAATAAAATTGGTCGAAATCATAGTTTTGTATGGGAGGGGGTAGAAGCGCAAGCGCGATTTCAAAACTTTTAAAGCAACTTCATTTGAATTATTTTTATAAGTTTTTATGCCAAATTTGAAATTGATAGCTTTTAAGAGTTAGCTGATAACTGATTTCTTAAAAATTCTCGAAAAAATAATTTTGTATGGGAGGGGGTAGAGGAGGTAGGGGAATCGTCAAACTTGTGATGCAATTTTCTTTCATTTTTGTTGTTAGATGCTCGTACGAAATTTCAAGTTCATAGCTTTTAATTTGTTGGTTATTAGTTGATTTAATGAAATTAGTCGAAATCATACTTTTGTATGGGAGGGGGTAGAAGGGCAAGCGCGATTTTAAAACTTTGAACGCAATTTCATTTTAATTATTTTTGTAAGCTGTTTTGCAAAATTTGAATTTGATAGCTTGTAATGGTTAGGTGATAATTGATTTCTTGAAAATGGTCGAAAAAATAATTTTGTATGGGAGGGGGTAGAAGTTTTAAAGGTTTTCGACCAGTTAATATTTCGTATACTTAGCGATTTTTTTTAAATGCATTTCGCAAATTTTCAAGTTTCTACCTTAAAATTTCACTCAAAAATTTTCAGTTTATGTGTTTTTTTCAATGCACATGAAACACCTTGTGCACGTTAGACCGGGGGAGTCGGTTTATAATAAATATGGATCAAGTTAATATTATTTTTCTCTGTATATTAAATATAGGTATTCACATGCAAAATTTTAACTTTGTATCTTTCAGTAGAGCCCTAAAAAAATCACTCAAAATTTTCGACATTTTTGCTTATCACCTCCCTCCCCTTACACCTCCCAGCTTAAAATTTTTACCAAAATTAACCATTATGTAGTTCTACAATCTGACAAATTTTTGATTTAATATCTGTACTATTTTTTGAGATATAAGGATTTGTAATTTTGAAAAGTGCGCCATTTTTGAAATGTTCCCCATTTCCCCCCACTACTATTATTTCGACATGTTATATTTTTTTTATATTTGCCTTGTATAGCTTAATATAAGTTTTAAGTTTCAATTACATAACTTAAAAGATAGTTGAGATATTGATTTTTAAGTGTTTTTCTTTGCACCCCCCCTGACCCTCCCCCTTACAATAATTAGCCGCTTTCTGAGGTGGTTCCGATGGAACTATATGCCACCTTGACGGTCTCTAAATATAATTTTTTTACGATAAGTAATTTCGAAGATATAATCATTTGAAAAAAAAATTCGGCCGACAATTGGTTCTTAGCCCCCCCTTTTCGCACCCCAATGGATAAAAAAATTAAATTATTTTTAAAAGTTGTCCTACAAACCTTTCTATATGTGTGTTGAGTTTTAGTTTCCTAGCTGTTACCATGGTTGAGATATTTGAATTCGTATTTTTCGGTTTAAGCGCTCCCCCCGCCTCCCCCTGAACCCGTACACCCCCCAAAATGGGTATCCGCCTGAGATCCGCAACTATCTACAATCCCTCCAAAAATGAACTTTCTATCTTGAAGGGTTTGGGAGTTAATGTGCGCTGAGCGTACACGTCGGCGTACGGCGTACGGCGTACGGCGTACGGCGGACGGCGTACAGACAGACGGATTTTTTTTTTTTGCATTTTTAGGCTAATTTAGTCATGAAACGCGAAAAAAAAAAATTTCAGGGTAGCAAACTTTTTTTTTTTTTGTGTCGATCACAATACTTTATTATTATAATAATAAAGTAATATTAAAAATGATATCTTACTCTTATGATCGTTTCAATCTGCTGTATAAAAATTATTTGAGTCATCCCCTTCCTTCCACCACCTCTCAAGCAAACTGCATTTTTCTGTGAAATACTCTAAACAAATTTACTCAGTGCGAATAAAATTTATCGAGCTGCAATTGTGCACTAATTATTTATTTAGAATTATTAGTAAGACCAAATAAAAATTACACGATTAGCTTCACTCCTTCTACCCCCTCCCATACTACTTCTGCAATGTCGCTACAGCACAATCGGGCCTTGGCCCCCTGACATTCAGGTTCCTTAACATTTTTTATTATTTATTGTGAAAGGGTTGTTAGCCCTTCGCACAACCCTCTATCTACGAATTTTTTATTTTCGTAGATTGAGGTGGCCAATGTATATCTAAGCAGGCAATGTGCTGGAATTATATATTGCGTCGACCGGGATTTAAACTCACGACCTTCGCATTACAAGACCAACACACTACCCACTAGGCTACACCCTAGCCCCCTCCCATACAATCTGACATAATTTCACAACTTGTAAAGTTGTGAAAGTGTATTTTCCTGTAAAGTATGAAGGCTACTGATCTGCAATTTAAAACATATCAAAAGCATAATGCTTATAGTTTTTTCTGAAAAAGTCATTAAGGACTCGCCCCTCCTTCTACCACCTCCCATACAAACTGCGCAATTTCACTAAATCCTATACACTAATTTTCTCAGTGTCTATTAAATTTTTGAATCCTAAATTTTGTATAAAACATTTTGATAGCATGTTTGATGTGAAATAATTAGTTCAATGTAGTCACCCACTACACTTTGAACTGTTAGACCCAAATTTTTATACTCTAGACGAAATCTGAGAGTATATTGTGTTTGCCTTGCCGTTTGTAACGCTAAGAAATAACGCTCACACAGAGGCGCCAAGGGTACAAAAATATTTGTTATCGCTCAAAAACCTCGATTCCGAGTGACCGTCTGTCCGTCTATCTGTCTGTCCATCTGTGCGTCTGTCAACAGTATAACTGAGGAAAGATTTGAGCTATAGTGCTAAAAATTTTTGAGTGTCATTTTTAGCAGAAAAGTAACTTTAAGTTCGTGAATGGGCTATATCCCCCACACCTTCTACCCTCTACCATACAAATTTCATGAAATTCGAAATATTAAAAATTTGTTTTTTCTTTGAAACTATTTAAGCTATCGACTTGAAATTTAGGTCAAAGTATTATGATACAGATGTCATTAATATCACGGAATATTCACCCGATCCCTTTACTCCTTCTACTTCCTCCCATACAAATGGACAATTTTGAAAAATACATATTTTCGATTTCCATTGAAACTAGCAAAGCTGAAAGACGAAATTTTGTCAGAATTAATTCTACTATAATTGCAATTGATTTTAAAAATAATTATCATCTTCACCTTACTCCTTCTATCCCCTCCCATACAAATTTTACGAAATTTTGGAATTTAAATTAAATTATGTTTCTTCGAAACTGTTAAAGCTATCAACTTGATATTTTGTATAAAGTATACAAATAGAAATATTAATAATGCGAAAGAAATTTGTTTTGATCCGTACACTCCTTCTACCCCCTCCCATACAAATGCATAATTTTTGTTAAATTCTTTTTATCGATTTCCATTAAAACTAGAAAAAGTACAAACTTACAATTTTGCCAGAATTTGTTTCTTAATAATTGAAATAAATGCCGCTTCGCTCCTTCTACCACCTCCCATACAAATACCTGTATTGTAAATTCAAGAAAAGCATTTCTCCTTCAAATATACATATATATGAAAACTATCGACTTCGAAATTGAATCAAAGCATGGTGATAAGAATGATGATAAGCAGTTTCAAAATCATCTTAAACGCTCCACTTCCTCTGCCCCCTCCCATACAAATGCTCCAATTTCAGGAAAACTATGTCCAATTTCATTAAAAATAATGAAAATTAAAAACTTTCAATTCAGCCAAAACATTTTGCATGCCATGTTCGGTGTCATATACGAAAAATATAAACCTCCCCCACTACTTCTACCACCTCTCATGCAAAAGTCTCTATTCACTATTCGAAAGAATTTGAGATGATATTTTCCGGTATATTAAAGTCATTTCCATCTCATCTAGAGTATCATATGATTGCGCTGAATTCTGTTATGTTTTAATCACTTTCGCTCGAATACCTTGTACCTAAAATTGGATAAATATTTATGAATAACATACGTGCACCAGATTCCTTTGCTTGCGCCTTCTGTGCACAATTTCTATTTTTACGCAAAGTGTGAATTTTCGTAGAGGATGATTTCATTGGAATTGAAAATGCGTTGCTTTTAAAAACCAGAAAACTATTTGAAACCTTTTCACCAGTTGCAACATTTTACCAAACACCATTATAAAATCTTATCATCGAAATGATAAGAATCAGAATTCATAGGATTACTAGTGCGCTGAGAATTCATATTATGCGCTATTGGAACTTCCTAGCAAACAATATTATGAGGGTTTGCAAATAACGATGTAAACACGAGAGTGCTACATATATGCTTGATAATAAATATGCGCATCTGTACATATGAAACCGATTAGGTTTTATCTTTGTACCACACACGCATTAATTTAAATAAAGAGATCACACCTCAGCAAGTCGAAAGATCATGTCGAACTCTAAGTTTCTATGTCAAGCTCCTTAAACTTTTGGTAGTCCTTTATTTATTAGTCCTTCATTTCATTCGGATTAAGTTTATCAACAGATTTCAGTATTCAAACAAAAATTTAACAGTCGCATCTACTCCATAGACATTTGCATGTCAAAGTAATAATTTCATAGCCACTATCGATAAAAGTGATACAACATTTACTATCGATAGTAATATTCATTCATTAGAAATTATCATTTATTCGAAAAGTTATTCGATAGTCACTATCGATGGTAGCCTTCGATTGCTAAAAATTATTCGATAGTCCCTATCGAAGGTTAAAACTACCGAATAACTTTTCAATAGTTATTCGATAGTTCCCATCTTTGTCTCAAGCTGAAATTTATCGCAATCTTTTGCATAAACTGTACTGTGTTTATCTCGTGAAATGAAAGTTTAAGTGCTGACTTGAAAATGGCGCTAGCATAAGTAAGATAAATACTGCATTTGACAGTATCGAAATGGAGGAAACAGAAGAAAACCCTAAAAGAATCTACATTACAAAATGGATGAGCATGGTTCAGTGGCTCCTCAACCATGCAAAAAGATGTTCCATCGAACTGGAACAATTAATGAATAACGAGTGCATTAAATTATTATAAATTAAAACCAATCTTAGCATTACATCTCACATCAAACGCCCTTTCTGGCAACGTTTTTTCAAGAAAGGATCCGCAGGAGCTCGCATTGGTATTCATTAAGTCTTCTTCTATGTTAAATCTTTCATAAGTTTTAACGAACGTGACAAACTGACAGATATCTTCATGGAGTCTCCATATCGTTCTAAATAATATACCGATTTTCTACACAAGATAAATTTGGTCGCAAGCGAAAACACAGTACCAAGCTAAAGGGGAGAGAACTATTATGATGGCGATAAATTGAGAACTTTTGGTTTTAAACGACTTTCGATTATTTCAGAAACTTAAAAAAGTTCTGGATGTGTGTCTGTGTGTCACCTCGGTAACTCGATCAACCTCAACAGAAAAGGATAGAAATTATCGGTCATATCATCGAGCAAACCTGAATTGTTTTTGGGAATGGTCTAGAAAGCTATGAGCATCGAGATAAATTATTTTTCAATTACATTGAATCCTGATTTGCCGCATTTTCAATGGAATCAAAAAAAAAAAAAAAATTATAGTAAAAGTGGTAGTAGTTTCTCCAATTTAACTTTTGTTGTAGCCAATTTCTGCCTTTATGTTCAATGCACAACCAAAAGCTATGAAGTGAAATATAAATCGGAATTTGAACGTGGGGAAGGGAAGCCCGAGGACCAACGTAACGAAAGGTGAAACTAGGATATTTTTTAGTTGAACTGGCTGCTACTGACAAATATTTATACATGATGAAACCATTTACTAATAATAATAGACCTTCTAGAAGTGCCATGAAACAAGGCATACAATTACTCTTCAATGGCACTATAGCCCAAGTTGGGCATTGGCCTCCTGATCTTCAGGTAACTTAACAATTATTTGTTACTGTGGAAGGGTTGCTAGCACTTCGCATAACTCTCTGTCTACGAATTTTCATGTTCGCAGATTGTAGTGACCTAGATATACACACGTAGGCAGTGTCGTAGAATTCTACTTACTTACTTACGATGGCGCTACAGCCCGAATCGGACCTTGGTCTCCTAAATGCTTTGCCTCCATCCATCTCGGTTCAAACTCCGCCATAGACGGTCCCAAGCCCGAGTTGAGAAAGGAGGAGGGTAAATGGAGTTAACCTGAATGGCCAGTAACACCAGTGCGTCTCAGGAAGTAGGCAAAAAGTATGACATAGTTGGACTTGCAGCATAGCTGTGAGAACTCCAGCATGTCACATTTAGCTCAAAACTCCCACCCTTTTTCTACTAGGGTGTAATAAATAAGTAGGACCGGTCCTCCAGGTCGGGGGTTGGGCGAGGCGCCGACAACGCATCACCGGAAAAAGAACACTGTCCAGAAACCTGAAGAACAGCCTCGGAAAGGATGGACTCAATGGCAACGACCCCGCAAACGAAAAATGGACTACTCTATTGGATCTTGGAATGTTCGATCCTTATTTAGGACAGGAGCTCTGAAAGAGTTTCTCGAAGAAGTGGCAAAACACAACATCAACATAACTGCCATCCAAGAAACGAAATGGCTCGGTAGCGAAATCATGGACATGAGATCACACACAATCTATCCAAGTGGAAAATTGTCGGGAAGCAGAGAGTTTGGAGTCGCTTTTGTCGTTGACAAAAAATTTAAACAGCAGGTCACGAGCTTCAAACCAATAAGTGAAAGATTGTGTGCAATCCGAATAAAGACTAAATTCTTCAACACTTGGTTGATCAACGTTCACGCACCAACAGAAGACAAGGACGATGTAACTAAGGACGAATTTTATGCCACCCTAGAGACAACCTATGACTCACTGCCCTCGAATGACCTAAAAATTGTCTTAGGGGATTTTAATGCAAAAGTCGGAAAGGAGGAGGCTCATAGAGGAACAACAGGAGGGCACAGTCTCCATGACATAACCAACGACAATGGCCAACGTCTTATTGATTTCGCAAGCAGCAAAAATATCATAGTAAGCTCTACGTGCTTCCCACATCGCGATATTCACAAACGAACGTGGGCATCACCAGATGGTCACACCTTCAACCAAATAGACCACGTTCTTATTGAGAAAAGGGCTGCTTCCAGCATACTTGATGTACGAACTCTCCGCGGTGCGAATTGTGACTCTGATCACTATCTAGTCAGAGCTAAGTATCGATGCAAAATAGCTTGTCGTGGGTATTCGAAAACGAGTAGAGCTCGCAAATTCAATGTCGACAAGCTTAACGACGAAACGGTGGCGCAGGCTTACATGCTAGCATGTAATAAACACCTGACACCAATACATGAAAATATCCAAAATATGCCAGTGGATAATGCGTGGATGAAAATACGAGACGGCATCAAATCCTCCGCGGAAGAGGTATTAGGATATCAAGCACGGCGAAAAAGTAATGATTGGTTCGACCAAGAATGTCGCGACGCAATAGATAGAAAGAACGAAGCTTACAAAATTTTTACTGAACGACCAACACGAGCCAAAAAAGAAAAATATGACGAGCTTAGGCGATATGCGAAAAAGACCTGCAGACGAAAACAAAGGAAGTACCATAATGACAAGATACAAAAAATGGACGACGACATGAGAAAAAATAATACGCGGGACGCATACGCCATAGTAAAAGACTTGAAAAAGGGATATAAACCAAAAACCAGTCTCTGCAAAGACGCAGAGGGCAATATCATCAGCGACACAGAAGAAATCAAAAGGAGATGGGCTTCATACTTCGAACATCTTTTGAATCCCATCCCAGTAGCACCGATAACGGCAGACAACATTTCAATTCAAGCCTCAACTGACGAAGATGAACCATCATCGACACCACCCACGCTTCCTGAAATCAAAGCAGCCCTATGTGACCAAAAACGAAACAAAGCGCCGGGAATTGACGAAATACCAGTTGAACTTCTGAAAAACGGTGGAAACTGTGTCGCTGAAATACTGCACAGCATGATATGCAAAATTTGGACAGAGGAAATCATACCCGACGACTGGCGAAAAAGCATTATATGTCCAATTTACAAGAAAGGAGACAAACTCTGCTGTGAGAACTACAGAGGTATATCATTGTTGTGTACGTCCTATAAAATACTGACAAAAATAATTGAACGTCGTCTTAAGCCCTATACTAATCAAATAATTGGCGAATACCAAGGCGGATTCAGAACCGGACGATCTACAACAGACCAGATATTCTCGGTGAAACAGGTGCTTGAGAAATGCTGGGAATATAACACAGACGTGCACCAAATATTCGTAGATTTTAAACAAGCATACGACAGTATCGACAGGAGCGTACTGTACCAAATCATGCTTGACTTTGGAATTCCTCCAAAACTAGTCCGACTAACAAGACTCACAATGACGAACACTGAATCCCAAGTGAGAATACAAACCGATTCCACAACCAGCTTTCGAACGGAATGTGGTTTAAAGCAGGGAGATGGTCTAGCTCCTATGCTTTTCAACTTGGCACTAGAGTATGTCGTCCGAAAAATCCCAGTCGACACCAACGGGACACTACTATTCAAGTCCACCCAACTAGTAGCATACGCTGACGACATTAACATTCTAGCAAGATCCTTCCCTAGTGCTAAGGAGGTATTTGTCAATCTTGACTCCGCCGCAAAAGAAGTCGGGTTGCGCATTAATGAAAGCAAAACAAAAGTAATGACGCAAACAAGAAGGAGAACGCCAATCAGACAAAACATAACAATTGCGGAATATAATTTGGAGAGTGTGGACAACTTCATATATCTTGGGGCTAATCTAGCAAAGGACGGTAATGAAACAGACGAAATCAAACGACGGATAATACTAGCAAATAAGACGTATTATTCGGTACTTCCAATAATGAAATCCAAGAAAGTGCACAGGAACAATAAGCTGCGGATTTATAAAACTATTATACGACCTGTGCTCTGTTATGGCAGCGAGACGTGGACATTAACGCGAACTTCCGAAAAAGCAGTTAACGCATTCGAAAGAAAGGTCCTCCGAAGAATTTTGGGACCTGTGAAGGAAGGAACGGAATGGCGAATAAGATACAACCATGAGTTGTATCAACTCTACGACGAGCCAGAAGCTTCAACGTTCATCAAGTTACGTAAACTGCAGTGGGCTGGCCATGTAGAGCGAATGGAAGACAGAAGAATCCCCAAACGTGCTCTTAAAGGCAAAGCGAGTGGTAACCGGCCAGTAGGCAAACCACGCAAGCGATGGGAAGACTCGGTTGATGAAGACAGCAAAGCCATTCTAAAAATTAGCAGCTGGAGGACGCGGTCTTTGGATCGAGACGATTGGAGGCGACGACTTCAGGAGGCCAGGGCCCGATTTGGGCTGTCGCGCCATTGATGATGATGATCTCGGTTCAGTGAGCGCGGCCTCCAGTTTGAAAATCTTAGCAGTCATTTGCTGTCTGCGTCAATCGAATCCTCCGCGGTTTTCCAACCGGCCTTTGTCCATAGACTTTCCCTTTTAGTTTCCGTTTGGGAATACTCCCGTCATCCAACCGCTCCACATGGCCAGCCCATTGTAACTTTCATGAGGGTTGACACTTCTGGATTATCGAAGGTGGCATACAAATCTCTATTGTATCGCATTCTCCAGATCGAGTCTTCCCTCACAGGTCCGAGGATTCTTCTGAGGACCTTTCTTTTAAAGGCGTTAAGTAATTTTTCGGATGCCGGAGTTAATATCGACGTTTTGCTGCCATTGCATAGCACAGGTCTTATGATCGTAGAATTATACGCTGATCGGGATTTGAACTCACAACCTTCGCATTGTAGACGCTTCCCACTAAGCTATACCCAGGTTATACAATTATTAGATTATATAATAAATACAGCTACTAGTTTAAAAAATTGATATCCTACCACTCCGTTCACCACATCCCGTACAGAAATACAGTATTCTGAAGAAGTAGAGATGACATAGTTATCTAGTACATTACAATCTTTTCTATTCCATTATTTTATTTAATGAATCTAAAAACTAACCTACCCCTTTTTTCTTTCCATTTCAGTTACCAATTATATGCTCAATTCTACTGATAACAGCAGCCGCATCCGAAGAGAATGCATCGGAAACAAACGAAGTCATCCCAACCGAATCGGTTCAGGATAAACCAACACACTTACGACGGATCGTAATTCCAGTCGATCCTGTCGAAAGCGTTCAAGATCCGCCGGACGATAGCCAAACGGAGGCCACTACCGCCGAAAATGTAACGTCAAAGGATGAAATTCTCGAAGAGAGCACGGGCCATGATAAAATGTCGGTGCATTTTTATTCGGCCAATGTCGATATGGAGACGAACACCAATACGGAGAGCGATCTCTTAAAATATCTCCTCGAAAAGGTTGGCAATCCGGCAAATAACGAAAGCCAAGTTATAATCAAATACACGCCGACGAAAAACCCCAACGATAATAGTGACGATAGTGAAAGTAAAGCGTCCAATGAAAATAAGATCATATCGAAAAAAAATGTGCTACCGATCGGTCCCAAGTCTAAGAAGTCGGAAAGTTTAGTGGAAAAACCGATTGTAGCATCCGACGAACCAACTACAACTAAGAAGCCGGCACCGACTCATAACGAAGACGGCGAGAACATCGAAGTTGTCGATAAAGAGGACATTAAAATCTTCGAAGCACCATTGGTAAGTGCGTTTACCGTCCATCAGGATGGTATTGGAGTACCGAAGAAAGTCGTACCGCTCCTTGCACCGATCGAACCTACACCAATTCCAGTGATCTCGCTATCGTCAATCTCCTTCCCAGCACGATCGTCATTTTCACAATCCGAAGCTCTTTCGCCTGTTTCAAGTCCCACCGAAACTTCGATTATTCAAACCCAGGCGACCTCGTTTCAACTACCACTGCCATCGTTTCTACGACCCGAAGCGCTTGCAAGGCATCGCGAAGAGCAACTACGACCATCTTTTCCAGCACGACCCATACCTGTAATCAATCAAGAGCTCCTTCCTCCCGTTCAGGATCTTCCAACGCCATTAAATAACTTCCCAGCAATTCAACCTGCAGAACAACTTCTTACCAACTTTCCGCAACAAGCGCCAATTCAAAACAACCAACAAATCAGTATCAATCAACTCTTGCTCGATCGGCAAAAGCTCTTGGAAGAACAGATCTTTATCCTGCAGAGCCAAGCACGACAACAACAACAGCAAATCCTTCTTCAGCAACAGATCCTGCAAGAGCATCGTCGAAAACGATTCGAGAGTCAGAGCGCCCAGCCAAACCAACTCGTCTCCAATCTTAACGCTCACACAACCAGTAAGCTATCCAATGAAATACCGAACGTAACCTTCAAGCCACAACTCGAAATCATTCCGAGCGTAACGCAATCTCCCAGATACGAGATATCCAATCAACAACAGCTGCCTGTTCGCGAAGCTGTTAATTTCTTTGCGCCATTGATACAGCAACAACAACAACCGAAATCGACAGTTGAAATCCAAGCTTCGAACCAATTCAGCTATGTTCAACCACAACAACAGCCAAATTTCGTTTCATTGGAACTCTCGCAAGTACAACAATTGCCACAGCGATCATACCAACAATTCAAACCAATTAACATTCAACATCAGCAACAGCAATTGTTTCAAAAACAACAACTTCTTCAGCAGCAGCAACAACAACAGATTTTTCAACAGCAACAGCAGCAGCAGCTTCTTCAGCAACAGCAACAATTACTTCAACAACAACAACTACAGCAGCAACAATTCCAACAACAACAACAGCCCCGAACACGAATCTTTCGTCACGACTCACAAACCGGCAATTTCGGCACGAACAACCTTCTACAAGCAGGCGGTCAACAAAAGTACGTTCAACAATCGTTTGCACCACAGACTCAAACCGCTGATGCACAACTTCAGTCGCTTCTCTACCGATCAGGTATATCCAGTAGTAAATCAAATGATGAATTAAATATAATAAGTAAAGTTCTAGCTTTGAATCACGGCATTAATCCACACATACCACAAAACCTGCAAATCCCCTGGCCATTCGGATCCTTCTAAGCGAGCACCAAAATTTACTTTTTCTGAGCACTCACTGACTATTTTACGATGTCTCAACAACAAAATCAAAATCTATCTTTTTCACCAATATTTATAAAATAAAATAAAAAAAAAAAAACTTCAAATTAGGAGCAAGTTCTGCCCAGCGATCGGTTCGTAACGATCTTCACAATCTCAGTTCCAGTATCATGCACTATACGCACCATAGAAATGCACCTGGCCATCAAATACAACAACCCTGCAAGTTTCTTAGCGAAGATGTTGAAGATAAAACGTGTTCTAGCGGTTTTTCTTCAAATTAAATACAATCGTTCCAGGTCGCATTCGTTCACAACTCATTTTATTTTCAATCCCTATTGCCTTCCTACTCCTTTCATCCTACATAAACTAAATTCATCAAATCCTTCAAAAATTTTGGTTTTTTGGTTTGTGTCGATCACCATTTTAATTGAAAATTTCGAAATTTTTTGCATTTAAAAACAGAAAAATTCAATTAAATTCGCGAAAGAAGAAATTAATTATAAAAAAAAGTTGATTTTAAGAAATTTTCTTGAGTTATGTAAATTGTCCGAGCACTGGAACATCTATAAATTTCTTTCTTTCGTTTTATCCACAAAAAACGACAGTTTCCATTCAGAATGACAAAAAACGCCATACATATGTTAATAGTTTAAAAGTGATGAAACATCTTCAGCGCTTTATTATTGGTAAAAGTTTTCGGACACGAGCCAACTCTTCTCATAAAGACGAAATGTCTTAAACTTAACGCGAACCTTTTACTTAAATTTGCATAAAGAAGAAACATTTAGTGACAACATTTGCATATAAACAATAGTTCAAGATAGTGCGACTACAGCATCGCGAAACAAAAGCAATAAAATATGGCAATTCTTTTTTTTATTCTTAATAACCGCACAATGAAAAGGATAATTTAACCGGACCTGCTAAAATCATAAAACAAATCACATGACATTAATTTCGATAAATCTGATAATTCCAACAATCTAGTCAGGCAATTTACAATACTCAAGAGCGTTAGTTTGTAATAATTTTTGTAATATTTTTTTTTTTTAATTTTTAGATTTTTAAGAACAAATATTTATTGAATTTCGAAATAAAATAAAAAATGAAAAATTGTTTCGTAAAAGAAAATGTAATTTTAATTTAATAATTATGATGAGAAAAGGTGAGTTCTACTGAGGTAATAATTTATTAACGATAACTGCTGGATGCCCTTAATCTTCAATGTTTGGAAAATAAAATCGTTAATGGTAAGAAAATTGTTTTTTCATCAAGCCCATATTTTATAATTTAAATATATTTCCTAATTAAAATTAAATTAATAAATGTTATTTAAATGAAATGGAATCCGAGAGAATGTTTTGTTTTTTGTGATATGCTAAGAAATTAGGCTCCGACAAAGTCGCCCAAAAACTTCGAATTCGATTGATAGTTTGCCTGTCTGTCTACTAAAAAACTTTCGGTTTGATTTGATCTATGGAACTAAATTTTCTGAATTTGGTTTCGGAAATTAGCACTTTTCCTATAACTTTCCATACAAATTTCACGAAATTTCGAATTTTACAGAAATTAATTCTCCTTAGAAATTATAAAAGCCATCGACTTGATAAATCGACCAACGTTCAGTGATGTGAATAGAACTAACGTCAAAAAAATTTGATCCCATTCGCTCACCCTTTCAACCTACAATTTTGAAAAAAATAACTGATTTCTCAAAGATTTTGATTTTCTCAAAATATACAAAGCAGAGGGATAATATTTTACCAGAACAAATTTTCAATAAAATATCAATTTCACTGTACTCCTTCTACCACCTTCCTTAGAAATTTCAAAAATTTCGAGACATTTTTTCCCTTCGAACATATATGTAAAATCTATCAAATTGAAATTGGTATAGCAAAATAACTCCCCCTTATCATTCTACCACCTCCCATAAAAATGTCTCCATTTAGTATTGTCAAGACGTTGAGATAACATATTTTCTAGTGCATTAAAGTCTTTAATATTTCATTTAGAATATCGCAAAATTGAGATTCTAGCCTAATCATAATTTCATTTATTTATTTATTTCAAAATTCATCAAAACAATGATTACTTACAAACTATTGTAAAAAAATTACGTAAAAAACACATCATACAAGAATCAAATTTAAAATTTAAAACATAACATAATTATGATTGGGCATAAAGCCCCAAGCTAGGGTGTAGCCTAATGGGTAGCGTGTTGGTTTACAATGCAGAGGTCGTAGGTTCGAATCCCGGTCAACGCATAATTCCAGCACGCTGCCTGCTTGGATATACCTTGGTTACCTTAATCTACGAAAATGAAAAATTCGCAGATGGAGGGTTGCGCGAAGAGCTAACAACCCTTCGACAATAAGTAATAAAAATGTTAAGGAATCTGAAAATCAGGAGGCCAACGTCCGATTTGGGCTGTCGTGCCATTGAAGAAGTAAAGCCCCATCATATGATACTCTAGATAAAAAGTGAAAGAATTTAATGTACCGGAAAATATATCGTTTCAAATTATTTCGAATACAGAATAGAGACTTTTGCATGGAAGGTGGTAGAAGTAGAGGGGAAGGTTTGAATTTTTCGTATATGACACCGAACATGGCATGCCAAATGTTTCGTACTGAATTTAAAGTTTTTAGATTTCAATATTATTAAAGAAATTGGACATAGTTTTCCTGAAATTGTGACATTTGTATGGGAGGTGGCACAGGAAGTGGAGTGTTTAAGATGATTTTGAAACTACTTATCATCATCCTCATCACCATGCTTTGATTCAATTTTAGAGTCGATAGCTCTTATATGTTCGAAGGAGAAATGCTTTTCTTGAATTTTGAACACATATATTTGTATAGGTAGAAGGAATGAAGGGGAGCTGATAATCTAGCATTTATTGCAATTATTAAGAAACAAATTCTGGCAAAATTTTAAGTTTGTAGTTTTTCTAGCTTTAATGGAAATCGATGTCATGCATTTAACAAAAATTATGCATTTGTATGGGAGGGGGTAGAAGGAGTATACGGATCAAACCAAAAATGTTTTGTGTTAATAATATTTCTATTTTTATTATCACCATCAATGGCGCGACAGCCCAAATCGGGCCCCAGTTTCCTGAAGTCGGCGCCTCCAATCGTCTCGATCCAAAGACTGCGTCCTCCAGCTGCTTATTTATAAAACGGCTTTGCTGTCTTCATCAACCGAGTCTCCCATCGCTTGCGTGGAGTGCCTACTGGACGGTTACGTAGCTTGATGAACGTTGAAGCTTCTGGCTCGATGTAGAGTTGATACAACTCATGGTTGTATCTTATTCGCCATTCCGTCCATTTCTTCACAGGTCTAAAATTCTTCAGAGGATCTTTCTTTCGAATGCGTTAACTGCATTTTCGGAAGTTCACGTTAATGTCCCCGTCTCGCTGCCATAACAGAGGACAGGTCGTGTAATAGTTTTGTAAATCCACAGCTTATTGCTCCGGCGCACTTTTTTGGATTTCATTACTGGAAGTACCGAATAATACGTCTTATTTGCTAGTATTATCCCTTATTTGATTTCGTCTGTTTCATTACCGTCCTTTGCTAAATTAGCCCCAAGATGTATAAAGTTGTCCACACTCTCCAAATTCTATTCCGCAATTGTTATGTTCTGTCTAATTGGCGTTCTCCTTCTTGTTTGCGTCATTACCTTTGTTTTGCTTTCATTAATGCGCAACCCGACTTCTTTTGTGGTGGAGTCAAGATTGACAAATACCTCCTTAGTACTAAGGAAGGATCTTGCTGAGATGCTAATGTCGTCAGCGTATGCTACTAGTTGGGTGGACTTGTACAGTAGTGTCCCGTTGGTATCGACTGGGATTTTTCGGACGACATACTCTAGAATCAAGTTGAAAGCATGGGGGCCAGACCATCTCCCTGCTTTAAACCACATTCCGTTCGAAAGCTCGTTGTGGAATCGGTTTGTATTCTCACTCGGGATTCAGTGTTCGTCATTGTGAGTCTTGTTAGTCGGACTAGTTTTGGGGGAATTTCAAAGTCAAGCAGGATTTGGTACAGTACGCTCCTGTCTATACTGTCGTATGCTTGTTTAAAATCTACGAAGATTTGGTGCATGTCTGCGTTATATTCCCAGCATTTCTCAAGCACCTGTTTCACCGAGAATATCTGGTCTGTTGTAGATTGTCCGGTTCTGAGTCCACCTTGGAATTCGCCAATTATTTCATTACTATGGGGCTTAAGACAACTTTCAATTGTTTTTGTCATTATTTTATAGGACGTACACAACAATGATATACCTCTGTATTTCTCACAGCAGAGTTTGTCTCCTTTCTTGCAAATTGAACACGTGATGCTTTTTCACCAATCGTCGGGTATAATTTCCTCTGTCCAAATTTTGCATATCATGTTGTGCAGTATTTCAGCGACACGGTTTCCACTGGTATTTCGTCAATTCCCGGCGGTTTGTTTCATTTTTGGTCACTTAGGGCTGCTTTGATTTCATTATGCGTGGGTGGTGTCGATGATGGTTCTTCTTCATCAGTTTAGGCCTCAATTGAAATGTTGTCTGTCATGATAGGTGCTAATGGGTGGGATTAAGAAGATGTTCAAAGTAGAAAGCCCTTTCCATCCTTTTGATTTCTTGTGCGTCGCTGTTAATGTTGCCCTCTGCGTCTTTGCAGAGACTGGTTTTTGGTTTATATCCTTTTATTCTATTGTTATACCTTGCAAAAACTTTCAAGTCGAAGGCTTTGGCAGTTTCGAAGAAAAATAATTTAATTTAAATTTCAAAATTTCGTGAAACTTGTATGGGAGTGGGTAGTAGGAGTGAGGTGAAGTTGATAATTTTTTTTAAAGCTTATTTCAATTATAAAAACATAACAGGAGTACGATTGGGCATAAAGCCCAATCGTGCGATACTCTAGATGAAAGAGAAATTTTTGTATCTTAAAAAATTTTGTAAGGGAAGTGGTAGAGGGGGTGACGACATTAAACTAATTTTTTCACATGGCGGTAAGGTTGCTATCAAAATGTTTTATACAAAATTTAGGATTTAAAAATTTAATAGGTACTGAGAAAATTAGTGTATTGGATGTAGTGAAGTAGTGCAGTTTGTATGGGAGGTGATAGAAGGAGGGGCGAGTTTTTAATGACTTTTCAGAAATAACTATAAATATCATGCTTTTGACATGTCTTAAATTGCAGATCAGTAGTATTCATACTTTTCATGAAAATCGACTTTTCATAAAGTTGTGAAATTGTGTCATTTTGTATGGGAGGGGGTAGAAAGGGTAAAGCTAATCGCCTAATTTTTTTTTGGTTTTGCTAATAATTCTAAATAAATATTTAGTGCATAATTTCAGTTCGGTCAATTTTATACGCACTGAGTAAATTGGCTTAGAGCATTTCATGAAAAAGTGCAGTTTGTATGGGAGGTGGTGGAAGGAAGGGGAGGACTCAAATAACTTTTGTACAGTAGATTTAGACCATCATAAAAGTAATATATTCCAAATTTCAGATCAATAGCATTTATATTTTTCGAGCAAATCTGTTTATTGTGAAATTACGAAATTGTGTCATTTTGTATGGGAGGGGGTAGAAGGAGTACAGCTAATCGTCTCATTTTTTTTTGTTTTAATAATAATTTTAAATAAATATTTTGTACATAATTTCAGCTTGATAACTATTATACGCACTGAGTAAATTGGTTTAGAGCATTTCATGAAAAAGTGCAGTTTGTATGGGAGGTGGTGGAAGGAGGGGAAGACACCAATTATTTTTATAGAGTAGATTGGAATCATCATAAAAGTATTACTTTCCAAATTTCAGATCAATGTCATTTGTACTTTTCAAGGAAATCCGTTTATTGTCAGATTGCGAAATTGTGTCATTTTGTATGGGAGGGGGTAGAAGGGGTGGAGCGATTTGGCTCGTTCACGAACTTGACCTTACTTTTTTGTTAAAAACGATGTATTCAAAATTTGAACTTTCTAGCTCAACGCGTTCTCAAGCTAGAGAGGACACGGACGGACAGACAGACGGACAGACGGACAGACAGACGGACAGACGGACAGACGGACGGACGGACGGACGGACATCCGGTTTTGAGATTTTTGAGTGATTATATGAACTTCTGTATCATTCATTTTTTTCTCCGAGCCTTATTTCTTGGCGTTACAAACTTTGTGGCAAACTTATAATACTCTCAGATTTCATCTAGAGTATAAAAATTAATTCTGGCAAAATTTCATTTTTTCAGCTTTACTAGTTTCAAATAAAATCGAAAATATGGATTTTTCAAAATTCTGCATTTGTTTAGGAGGGGGTAGAAGGAGTGAGGGGGTCGGATCAATATCCCGTTGTGTTAATGACATCTACATCATAATACTTTGACCCAAATTTCAAGTCGATAGCTTAAATAGTTTCAAAGAAAAATCAATTTCTTAAAATTTCGAAATTTCATGAAATTTGTATAGGAGGGGTATAAGGAGTGGGTGATGCAGCCCGTTCACGAGCTTAAAGTTTCTTTTTTGCTAAAAATGACACACAAAAATTTCGGCACGAAAGCTCGAAACGTTCGAGAGTTATGCTGTAGACAGACGCACATGCAGACAGACGGTCACCCAGAATCGAGGTTTTTGAGCGATAACAAATATTTCAGTACCCTTGGTGGCTCTGTGCGAGCATTATTTTTAGCGCTACAAACGGTAAGGCAAACACAATATACTCTCAGATTTCATTTAGAGTATAAACAAATCAACAAATTATTTATCACATAAAGCTGACTTTGACTGCATGTTAGATAAATTATAGTCAATTCGGCAGTACTTGTTGAAAATACGTGAAAAAGATGTGATTGGTTCGTTTTGTCCATAGTTGGTGCGATGATGAGGAATGTGGAGTGGCACATAGTTTCTCAAGAATCGACGCAATTCCTCATGGAAAAAAAACATAGCTGGTTTTCCGTTTTTTTTTTTTATAGGTTTCTACCTATAAAAATGGCTCTTTTTGTAGTAGTAATGTAAAAAGGAATATTTACTATAATACATAGGTGAATGAAATTGACCAAATGTATAGGTAGTACTGCTATTTATTTTGGTAAAACTCCATTGTATGAAGTTTTCATATAGCTAAATCTACTATTTTTATATGAAAACCTGAAATGGTGTTTAGTAAAAATAGACAATGGCACTGGTGCTTTCACCTTGCTGTTCTCATCAGAATATTTACAAACTGAAATCAAAAACGCAAAATAAAACGCAAAATTTTAAAAATATTAAAATTTTAAAAGATATATTTAAGAATGCAGTTAGGTAATTCTTACAAGTAATGCATAGTACATGTGAAAAAGCATGATAATCAGAATATATTGCTTGTATACAGCCTAAGCCATACCCAAGCAAACTCTTCTTCGGAAGACATTTGACTTATAACATGTCGAACATAACAAACGTACGAATTATGTACCAAGAAATTTTTTCATACGAAAGGAGTACGGAACGACGCCAGTCAGTATTCAACATTTTAGTAATTTACCCATTTGATTTGTCAATCTAACTTTTAAATGAAACATACATGCTACCGTGGTAAAATAGAATATTAGCTATGTATAAGGCTAAAACAGCATAAAACTAAATGTATTTGCTCATAGCTGAAATAGCAGCTAATAAACAGGGAGAAAGGACTGTATGCATAGTAAAATAACATTTGACCATAATATAGAGCACAACTAACCTTATAAATTCATTAAATATGCCATGTTTATGGAGCTTTTTACCTTAAAAACTCCACCTATGTTGATTAGGAAATTATGCTATGCATATTTTTTTCCGTGCTCCTAAAATTAATTTAAATGCAAAAGCAGCCCTAAGAATAATCCGTTTATTCTCAAGTGACTCTAGAGAAAGGAGTTTAAAGCGCTGTTCGTAAGGAAGAAGACGCAACGTATCAGACCAAAGACGGTCACTTGGAGCGAACCTTAAGAACCTTCACTGTACAGACTCGATCCTACTCTTATGTTCCTCGTAATACGGAGCCCACACCTGACAACCATACTCAAAAATAGAGCGTACAAAAGCACAATGTAAAGTCCTTGCACCATCTTTTAACAAAACCCCAAACGAAATTGACCTTGCTGATTATGTAGTCAATGTATGATCGTCAAACGTAAATGCGGTGACAAAATATACACCGAGATCTAGTACCTTGTCTATCTTTTGTAGTGTGCTACCGTCTAGGACATAATCAAAATGTATGGGAGATTTTTTTCTAAAGAATGAAACGCTTGCACATTTAATCTTCAAAGGCATACAGTTTGATGTATACCAGTCAAAATAGCGTTGCAAATCACTTTGAAGCATTGCGTAATCATTTTGATTTGAAATATCGCGAAACAATTTCGCGTCGTCTGCGTAGAGCAAAATTTTCGAGTGGCAAATAACCGAACTCACGTCGTTAATAAATAAAATAAATAACTGTGGTCCAAGATGGCTTCCCTGTGGCACACCAGATGTGTTGAGTATAGCAGAGGAATGAGCTCCTCGAAAAACCACTTTGTGGTACGATTAGATAGGTACAATCTGATCCAATCTATGAAAGTAAGGCGTTATTTCTTATAAAAATTCAGATCAGATATTTGTATGCAAATTAGACAATGCGACCAATGTTGATACGTGAAAAGTATTATTGCAAATAATGAAGTAAAAATAAGACCAGTCTCAGTTTAAGAAAAATAAAAAATAAACATTTTGATCCTTCAAAAAATAACAAAACAAATCTGCTAACAAGTCTAGCGCAACTTTATTATTCTTGGGACAAGTTGAGGATACGTGGACGTTACAGGTAGAATGTTAATTTCTGAGTGGATTTTTGATTGGGCAAGTGAGCTCCACTACCAAAATTTTTGAGAGTATCAGGTGGAAGGGAGAGGCGCGGGGAGTGAAAGAGTAAAAAACTACACTTACTAATATCTCCACTACGGATGCAGATAGCAAGGTATAGAGGGGGCTGTGGGGCAAACTCTGAAAATAATTAAATTAGTAATTAGTTAAAATAGTAGTGCAGGGAGGGCGGGAATTGGGAGCATTTTAAAAATGGTGCACTTTTAAAAATTTGAAACCGTTACATCTCAAAATTCAAAACAGATTGAAATTTTGTCGAATTGTAGAGCTTTGTGATCTATAATTTTCGTAAAAATTTTAAGATGGGTGTGTAAGGGGATCTAATTTTTTAGGACTGTAGTAAAAGATATAACGTTAAGATTTTGCGCGTGCATACATCCATTTCAAATACATTTAGAAAATATATTAATTTGAACCAGAGCTGTTATCCACCAAACGGGGGGTCTAACCTATACTAGAGTCACTTCCATGCAATAAGGCGACACTCTGCATCAGAGTCTGGCAAAATGTCACAATCGACATCTGCGAATTCACCTTCCTCCATTCCACATTCGTGGAGTGGTGAGTTTAGTGTTTTTTTTTTGCCAATTTCATCCACCCTAAGAAAAATTGTTCCTCCAAAATTTTTGTTTGTGACTTTTTAGTTGAGTTTAAAACTGCGCACAATTCTTGATGTTAAGAACGTACCAAAAAAAAAGGTGGAAACTTTTTTAAATTCCGCTCCAAATATCGATTTTCACCTTTGTCAAACTATGGTAAAGTGCCTATAACCTATTCTAGGTGTTTCGCGTACATACTTATATTGAAAACAAACACTTTTTCAAAATTTTTGAGTGAAATTTTAAGCCACAAATTTGAAAATTTGTAGTACTAAAAGTTTAAGATATTAACTTTTTAAAGAAAAATAGCTACAGAAAATTTGCAGTGAAACCGAATTGAGCAAATTTTTGGAAATCACCTTTCTTCGTTTGTTTGTTATTAATAAATAAAGGGTGTCCCGTAAAGACCGCATATTTTGAAATTTATAAAAAGCGAAGTGTTTATTTGAAAAGCTCAAATGTTTTTAACTTTAGTTAAGATTGTATACATGGAGGTTATGTATGGAATAGAATATCCGACAAACGCTGCACGACCGACATAAAAAAATGAAGCTTAATTCAAAGTAGGTGGTCTTTATGTCTATGTCTAATGTTTTGAACTAGGCCAGCAATATCAATTTTCGTATTTGTATTTAGAGCCTAACTTTTATGGGGAAGGGCATAAAACTGTGTATATAGACTTCGGCCGCGTAAGAATCGCAATAGCAGTTTTTGAGAATGTAGTTAGTAATTCATTATTAATGCATTATAGCTAGGGTGTAGCCTAGTGGGTACCGTGCTGGTTTACAATGCGAAGATCGTGAGTTCAAATCCCGGTCGACTCATAACTCCAGCACATTGCCTGCTTGGATATAGCTTAATCTACGAAAATGAAAAATTCGTAGATAGAGTGTTGTGCGGAGGTCTAACTACCCTTCCACAACAAATAATGAAAAAATGTTAAGGAACCTAAAAGTCAAGATGCCAAGGCCCGATTTGGGCTGTAGCACCATTGAAGAAGAATGCATTATACCTTTGATACACTGCCGGTATACAATACCATCATTATATCACCCAACACCACGTATATACGTGGTTTTCAACCTGATATAAACGTGGTATTGAGACCTTTCGTGGTATACGAAATTTGCAAATTTGTCATGGTATACCATGAAAGGAAGGATTTAAGTATATACTATAGCAGATACTTAAACCTTTATGCGCCGCTGTGATTATATTTGGTGAATATTTAAGCTAAATTTCCCTGTGCATTCGTGATAAGGGCTATCAAATGTCAAAATTTCGATTTTAAATTCATGAAAATCGTTTCCATCATCAACAAAACCGAACATTGCCATGCGAAATAGTGATGTGGCGAATATTTTAATGCAGAAATTGCGTACAATTTTTATGAAATATGGGGCAACGTTTCAATTGTATGAACAGCTAATTCAAACCATACCACGTATGGGCACGTTTGCAATACCAGGTATTGTATACCAGCTGTGTATCATAAGTATTATATGGCATGTATCAAATCTACTAGCAAAATCTGGCTCAAATCTGCTCGAGCTCATCAATCTGCTTAGTTGAATGGCTCAATGTTTCGTATTTTGTTGGAATCAGAACTAAATAAACTGCCAACAACTAGGGCGAAACCTTATTATTCTTGGGACAAGTTGCAGATGCCTGGAAAGTCAACATACAGGTTAGAGTGGTTTGGGAAGACTAAGTGAAAGGGGGTTCTTGGGCAGGGCTGTTGTCAATTTAACACTTAATTGCGGGTACGATCAATACATATAATCAATATTTCAATTGTTTAGTTACGCAAGTTTGAATTTTCATGAGGGGAGGGGTTAGAGGTGATAGTAAGGATGGGTGGATATTAATCATTTTTTAATTGCTTGCTTGAATCACATGCAACATTCTCTGTATAAAATGACAGTTTCATAGACGAAGTTGCATAAAATTTTCATAAAATTCGGTGTATTTTACATTCACGAAACCAAACATTTGTATTGGAGAGGGTAGAGGAGGTAAAGAAATCGTAAATTTTATTTCGTTTCTTCTATAAGGTGCTCGTACGAAATTTCAAGTTCTTAGCTTTTAATTTCTTGGTTATTAGTTGATTTAATGAAATTGGTCGAAATCATACTTTTGTATGGGAGGGGGTAGAAAGCCAAGCGCGATCTTAAAACTTTTGACGCAATTTCGTTTCAAATACGAGGGATGTATGATAAGTACCCGTGTTTACCGACTGATGGCAACACTGGCGCAAAATGTTTATATGCCATCATGTAGCGCCATCTTTACAATGACGACTGTGAAAATTTCAGGCAGATGTATCAAGTAGTTTTGTTTTGACAGCTGTTGAAATTCATCAAGTTCGTGTTTATTTGCAATCATGGAGAAAGAGCAATATCGATCAGTGATTCGATTTCTTTTTTTTTAATTGGAAGACGTGTGAGGAAATCAAAGTGAAGTTGCATGCCGTTTATAAGGACCATGCACCTTCGACGACTACCATTAGATATTGGTTTAATGAGTTCAAGCGTGGCCGAACATCAGTTTTTGATGAAGAGCGCCAGGCCGTCCGATTGAGGTGACTACGGAGGATATGGTTAATAAAATCCATGATATTGTCTTAGCAGATCGTCGGATGAAGGTCAGAGAGATTGCTGACATTGTACACATATCAATTTAATGCATACAAAACATCCTACACGAAAAATTGGTCATGAGAAAGCTATCGGCGAGATGGGTGCCGCGTTTGCTAACAGTGGAGCAGAAATGGAATCGCATGACAACTTCGGAGCACTGTTTGGACATGTTTAAGCGCAATCCGAAAGAATTTCTACGGCGTTTCGTGACTGTTAACGAAACATGGATCCATCACTACACGCCAGAAACGAAAGAACAGTCAAAACAGTGGATTTCACCCGACGAAACTGCTCCAAAGAAGGCGAAAACGGTTCCATCGGCCGGAAAAGTCATGGCCACCGTTTTTTTGAGATTCGCAAGACATCATCTTCACCGACTATTTGGAGAAAGGAAGGACAATCACGGGGCAGTACTATGCTGATTTATTGGATCGATTCAATGCTGAATTGATAAAAAAACGGCCTCACTGGACGAAAAAAAAGTTCTTTTTCACCATGATAACCCACGGGCTCAATCGTCCGCAATCGCTACAGCAAAACTGGTCGAATTGCGCTATGAATTGCTGCCTCACCCACCATATTCCCCTGATTTGGCCCCATGTAACTTTTTCCTCTTTCCAAACTTAAAGAAATCGTTGGCAGGAAAGAAATTCGGCTCGAATGAGGAGGCTATCGAAGCAACAGAGGCCTATTTTGCGGAGTTCGACAAATCATATTTTTTGGATGACTTGAAAAAGTTAGAATATCGCTGGACTAAATGTATCGAGCTGAAAGGAGATTATATTGAGAAATAAATAAAAAAAAAATTTTTTAAAGCGTGTTTTTGCCTAACACGGGTACTTATCATATACTCCTCGTATTTTTAAAAGTTTTTATGCAAAATTTTAAATTGATATCTTTTAATACTTAGGTCATAATTGATTTCTTATAAATGGTCTTATGGTCGAAAAAATAATTTTGTATTGGAGGGAATAGAAATTTTAGAGGCATTCGACCAGTTAATATTTCATACTTTTAAAGATTTTTTTAAATGTTTTTCGAAAATTTTTAAGTTTCTACCTTAAAATTTCATTCAAAAATTTTCAGTTCTGCACTTTAGACCGGGGGTCGGTTTATAACAATTGTGAAAAAAATTAATATTATTTTTTCTATATATATCAAATATATGTATCCACGGGCAAAATTTAAACTAAACACCAGAGCCCTTTAAGTTTCAATGACATAGCTTAAGCGATAGTTGAGTTATTCATGTTAAAGTGTTTTTCTTTGCATCCCCCCTTGACCTCTCCCTTATAATAATTAGCCTCATTCTAAGCTGATTTTGGTGGACCTGTATGCCGCCGTAATGGTCCCAAAATATGATTTTTTTATGGTAAGTAATTTCGAAAATAAAATCGTTTGAAAAAAGATTCGGGCGGCAATTTTTTAGCTCCCCCCTTTTAGGATGCCAATGGATAAAAAAATTAAATTATTTTTAAAGTTTGTCCCACAGCTCTATCTACGCCTCTGCTGTTTTTCAGCTTTCTATCTGCATTCGTGGAAGAGATATTAGCAAGTGTAGTTTTTAACTCTTTCGCTCCCCTCGCCTCCACTTCCACCTGGCACACTCCAAAATTTAAATAATGGAGCTCACTTTCCCAATCAACTATCCACTCAAAAACGAACATTCGACCTTTAACAGTCTCGGAGATATGAGTCCATATGTACGGCGCACTGCATTTTTAGACTAATTTAGTCATGAAACTCGGCAAAAAATTTCAGGGTAGCTAATTTTTTTTCCTGTGGCGATCACAATATTTTATCATCAAAATAATAAAGTAAAATGATTGAGAATGACACCATGATTTGTATGTGAGACGCCTGTACTCACAGGAAATTAAACCCCAACCGCTCCTCTCTTCCCATCGCATTAGTGGTGAAGTATATGAATATTTTTTATTATCCTAGCACGTAAGAGGATTTGGATTTTGAGATTATATACGCATTGAAGATCATTAGGGAAACGTAAATAGTTTTAACTTGTTTTAATTCCAAGTAAAGTCTAAAAAAATAACATTAAGCTCGAAAACATAACAGTTTCGCGATACTCTATATGAAATAGGCATTTTTGTGTTCTTAAGAAATTTTGTATAGGGAGTGGTCGACGGGGTGACAGCCTTAAACTAATTTATTTCACATCATGCTAGAGGAGCTATAAAAATGTGTTACACAAAATTTAAGCTTCATAAATTGAAAAGCTACTCAAATAAACTGCCAACAAGTCGGGCGAAACTTTATTATTCTTGGGACAAGTTGCGGATGAGTGGAAAGTCAATATGCAGGTTAGAGTGGTTAGGGACGGCTAAGTGAAAGGGAGTTCTTGGGCAGGGCTGTTGTTAATTTAACAATATTTCATTCGTTTCTGCAAGTTTGGGTTTTATGAGGGGAGGAGGAGGGGTAATAGTAAGGAAGGATGGACGTTAATAGCTTTTTAATTAATTGCTTGAATCACGTCCAATATTCTCTGTATAGAATGTGTTTCATAGACGAAGTTGCATAGAATTTCCATAAAATTCGGTGTATTTTACATTCACGAAACCGAACATTTGTATGGGAGGGGGTAGAGAAGGTAGGGGAATCGTAAAATTTGATATGTATTTTTTTTTCGCTTCTCTTGTAAGGTGCTTATATAAAATTTCAAGTTCGTAACTTTTAGTTTGTTGGTTATTAGTTGATTTAATGAAATTGGTCGAAATCATAGTTTTGTATGAGAGGGGGTAGAAGGGCAAGCGTGATTTCAAAACTTTTAACGTAATTGCATTCCAATTATTTTTGTAACTTTTTATGCAAAATTTCAAATTGATAGCTTTTAATTTTTAGGTGATAATTGGTTTCTTAAAAATGGTCGAAAAAATAATTTTGTATGGGAGGGGGTAGAAGTTTTAAAAGGTTTTGACCAATTAATATTTCGTATATTTAGGGATTTTTTTGAAATGCATTTGGGAAATTTTCAAGCTTCTACCTTAAAATTTCACTCAAAAATTTTCAGTTTATGTGTTTTTTTCAATGCACATGAAACACCTTGTGCACGTTAGACCGGGGGAGTCAGTTTTTAACGATTATGAATCAAGTTATTATTATTTTTCTATGTACATCAAATAGAAAAAAAAAATTTCAACTTTGTATCTTTCACCAGACCCCTAAAAAATCACTCAAAATTTTCAACATTTTTGCTCATCACCTCCCTCCCCTTAGATCTCCCAACTCAAAATTTACCAAAATTAACCATTATGTAGTTCTACAATCTGACAAATTTTCGATTTGATATCTGTACTATTTTTTGAGATATAAGGATTTGTAATTTTGAAAAGTGCGCCATTTTTAAAATGCTCCCCATTTCCCCCCTCTACTATTATTTCAACATGTTATATTTTTTTTGTATTTTCCTAGTATAGCTTAATATACGTTTTAAGTTTCAATTACATAGCTTAAGAGATAGTTGAGATATTCATTTTTAAGTGTTTTTCCTTGCACCCCTCCTGACCCTCCCTCTTACAATAATTAGTCACTCTCTAACTTGATTCCAATGGAACTATATGCCACCTTGATGGTCCCAAAATATGAATTTTTTATGATAAGTAATTTCGAAGATATAATCATTTGAAAAAACAATTCGGCCGACAATTTGTTTTCAGGCCCCCCCTTACGGGCGCCAATGCATAAAAAAATTAAATTATTTTTAAAGTTTGTCCCACAACCTTCTCTATATCTCTACTGATTTTCAACTTTCTATCTGCATTCGTGGTGGAGATATTAGCAAGTGTAGTTTTCGACTATTTCCCTCCCCCCGCCTCCCCCTTCCATCTAACACCCCCCAAAATTTAGAAAATAGAGCTCGCTTACCCAATCAACAATCCACATAAAAACGAACATTCTACCTTTAACGGTCTTGGAGAAATGAGTCCATATGTACGGATTCATATGACGGATCCATATGACGGATTTTTTTTTGCAATTTTAGGCTAATTTAGTCATGAAACGCGAAAAAAAAAAATTTCAGGGTAGCAAAGTTTTTTTTTTCTTATGTCGATCACAATACTTTATTATTAGAATAATAAAGTAAAATTATATGTATTAAATTTAGTGAAATGGTGCAGGTTGTATGGGAGATGGTAGAAGGGACGATGGTTATTTTTTCACAAATAACTTTGAACATTACGCAATCAACATCTGTCTAATTTCAAACCAGTAGCAATCATACTTTTCAATAAAATCGAATTTTTGAAAAGTTGTGAAATTTTGTCACATTGTTTGCGAGAGGATAGAAGGAGTGAAGCTATTCAGTTAATTTTTTCCGATTTTAATAATAATGCTAATTAAGTACTTGATATAAAATTTGAGCTAGAAAAATGTTATAAGTACTGAAAAAATAGATTTATAGTATATATTTCATGAAAAACAGCAGTTTTTATGGGAGGTGGCGGAAGGAGTTAGCAGACTCGAATAATTTGTATATAGTAGATCCCATTTATGATGAAAATAGAATACATTGGAATAAATTAAATTTCAAATTATTAGCTCTTAAATAGTTTCCAAGTTAAGGAGTAGCCTAGTGGGTATACTGTTGGTCTACAATGCGAAGGTCGTAAGTTCAAATCTGTATTGACGTATAATTCCGTTACACTGCCTGCTTGTGTTAACCTTGGATGTCTCATTCTATAAAAATATATAATAGAGGGTTGTGCGAATAAGGGGTTCCAGAATAAGTAATGAAAATGCTAAGAAACCCGAAGATTTGGGCAATCATGAAATTGTATAATAGAATAGAATAGAATATGGTTTCCAAGAAAATTTATTTATTGTATTTTTTCAAAATGATTTATTTTATATAAGGAGAAGAGGGATTGAAATAAAACCAAAAGCAGATTATGTGTCCAGAAATATCTAACAAATTGTAAAAGTTTCATTAGAATCGCTTCAGACGTTTTTGAGTTAAATCCGCACAAACAGACAGATAGAAATTGCAAAAACGTGTTATAATGCTTAATTATTATCTAAATAAAGTAAAACACTAACTCGTAGGTATTTATAAGTAATTATATTCATATGAAAAGATTAAAATGAAAAAACAATTTATTTTTATTATTTATTCCTAATTCTATATGTACAATAAAAATGTATAATTGTTCATAAAAATAATATAACATTCAAAATTTGAATCCTTACATTTCTCTGTATATTTAAATATAGTGATATTTTTTATGTGTAAAATATAATAATCATTCATTCATTGTATTAACGGAACAATTAATAACAAAATTTGTCAACATACTTAAACAATTTTTTTTCCAATGTTAAACATGAAAAATATATAATACGAGTGAATGTTAAATAACATAGAAAAATAAATAAAATTAACATTGTTTTAAAATAAAGAAAAAATTTCCGTAATTCATACTGTTCCGATTATTAATCGGACCGTTTCGGTCTCTGCTGAGACCTTTATCAATAATATTTAGAAAATTATAGATCGGCTTGATAAAGGTTATCAAACCGATCTATAAATCAGTTTGATAAAGTTCTCAGCAGAGATCGAAACGTCACGAATAATTATAAATTCAGAAATTTTTTCTTTATTTTAAAATGTTCTTTGGAAACATTTGTCACCCTTGAAAATGGTTATGAAATATCTTCTAAGTTTAATTTTTTAATACTTAAGGACAGGCCTAGTTTTTATCAGCTGAAAACTTTGGTAATTGCACAACAAATGTTTTTTTTAACAGTATTTATTTTTATGATTTCTTATTTTAATAAGGCCTGTTGTTTCATAAGATTTATAGTTTTTTTTATTAATTACGTATAATAAAACATTTAATTTCTAAACATTATGTTTATCAGTTCATTCGAAAAAAAATATGTACTAGAAGTGAAACATTTAAGCAAAGTGAGTTAACGTTTTAAATTTTCTGAGCAATTTAAAAAATATTATAATCCAGTGATTCAATTATGGATTAAAATTTTTGGATACAAACTTTTTTAGTAAGTAGTAAAATTTGATAAGGCACATTCGAATTTTTGTTTATTTAAAAGAAGGCACTGGTTTATTAATTTGTTAATTTTTTAAATCGAAATTTCAAGTTTTTAATTTTTTGATTATTAGTTTATTTATTGAAATTGGTCAAAACTATACTTTTGTATGTGAAGAGGTAGAATTGGTGAAGGTATTTGACCAGTTAATAACCTGAACTTTTACAAACATCCATTTTTTATTTTTTTATTGTTCATTTTACTTTATTCTCGTTTTAAGACTCCCTCATTTTTTGTACCTCACTGGATAAATTTCCACTTTTCTCTCCACACACCAATATCTACGAATGACGAGTTTGAGCTTTCTATTTGTTTTCAAAGTGGAGATATTATCAAGTGCAGTTTTCGACTCTAGTCCTCCTTCCTCTTCACCCTTCCGTAAGATAAACCCCAAAATTTAGGTAATGGAACTCCCCTACCCAATTTACAATTCACTCAAGAACGATCTTTCTATTTTCATGAGTTTCCGAGATATGGTTCGTTGAATTTTAAATAGCGTACACGTACGGCGCACAGTGATTCGATTAGTGAATCTAAGTGGACAAAAGGTAAAAATAAACTGCCAACAAGTCGGGCGAAACTTTATTATTCTTGGGACAAGTTGCGGATGAGTGGAAAGTCAATATGCAGGTTAGAGTGGTTAGGGAAGACTAAGTGAAAGGGAGTTCTTGGGCAGTGCTGTTGTCAATTTAATAAAATTTCATTCGTTTCTGCAAGTTTGGGTTTTTATGAGGGGTGGAGGAGGGGTAACAGTAAGGGTGGGTGGATGTTAATAGCTTTTTAATTAATTGCATGAATCACGTCCAATATTCTCTGTATAGAATGTATTTCATAGACGAAGTTGCATAGAATTTCCATAAAATTCGGTATATTTTACATTCACGAAACCGAACATTTGTATGGGAGGGGGTAGAGAAGGTAGGGGAATTGTAAAATTTGATTTGTAGTTTTATATCGGTTCTCTTGTAAGGTGCTTGTATAAAATTTCAAGTTCGTAGCTTTTAATTTGTTGGTTATTAGTTGATTTAATGAAATTGGTCGAAATCATAGTTTTGTATGGGAGGGGGTAGAAGGGCAAGCGCGATTTCAAAACTTTTAAAGCAACTTCATTTGAATTATTTTTATAAGTTTTTATGCAAAATTTGAAATTGATAGCCTTTAAGAGTTAGCTGATAACTGATTTCTTAAAAATGCTCGAAAAAATAATTTTGTATGGGAGGGGGTAGAGGAGGTAGGGGAATCGTAAAACTTGTGATGCAATTTTCTTTCTTTTCTGTTGTTAGGCGCTCACACAAAATTTCAAGTTCTTAGCTATGTATCAATTTGTTGGTTATTAGTTGATTTAATGAAATTGGTCGAAATCTTTACTTTTGTAGAAGGGCAAGCGCGATTTCAGAACTTTTAGCGTAATTTCATTTCAATTATTTTTGTAAGTTTTTATGCTAAATTTCAAATCGATAACTTTTAATATTTAAGTGATAATTGATTTCTTAAAAATGGTGGAAAAAATAATTTTGTATGGGAGGGGGTAGAAGTTTTAAAGATTTTCGACCAGTTATTATTTTGTATATTAACAGATTTTTTTTAAATGCATTTCGCAAATTTTCAAGTTTTTACCTTAAAATTTCACTCAAAAATTTTCAGTTTATGTGTTTTTTTCAATGCACATGAAACACCTTGTGCACGTTAGACCGGGGGGGTCGGTTTATAACAATTATGGATCAAGTTATTATTATTTTTGTATGTACATTAAATAAAGGTATTCACATGCAAAACTTTAACTTTGTATCTTCCACCAGAGCCTTAAAAAAATCACTCAAAGTTTTCGACATTTTGGCTTATCACTTCCCTCCCCTTACACCTCCCAACTTAAAATTTTTGTCAAAATTAACCATTATATAGTTCTACAATCTGACCAATTTTCGATTTGATATCTATACTATTTTTTGAGATATAAGGATTTGTAATTTTGAAAAGTGCGCCATTTTTGAAATGCTCCCCATTTCCCCCCACTACTGTTTTGTTAAAAAAATGTTATATTTTTTTTATATTTTGCTAGTAAAGTTTAGTACAAGTTTTAAGTTTCAATTACATAGCTTAAGAGATAGTCGAGATATTAATTTTTAAGTGTTTTTCTTTGCGCCCCCCCTGACCCTTCCCCTTACAATAATTAGCTTCTATCTAAACTGAATCTAGTAGATCCATATGCCATTTTAATGGTCTCAAAATATCAATTTTTTATGGGAAGTAATTTCGAAGATATAAACATTTGAAAATAAATTCGGCCGACAATTGGTTCTTAGCCCCCCCTTTTCGCACCCCAATGGATAAAAAAATTAAATTATTTTTAAAAGTTGTCCTACAAACCTTTCTATATGTATGTTAATTTTTAGTTTCCTAGCTGTAACCATGGTTGAGATATTTGAATTCGTATTTTTCGGTTTAAGCGCTCCCCCCGCCTCCCCCTGAACTTGTACACCCCCCTAAATGGGTATCCGCCTGAGATCCGCAACTACCTATAATCCCTCCAAAAATGAACTTTCTATCTTGAAGGGTTTGGGAGTTAATGTGCGCTGAGCGTACACGTCGGCGTACGGCGTATGGCGTACAGACAGACGGATTTTTTGCATTTTTAGGCTAATTTAGTCATGAAACGCGAAAAAAAAAAATTTCAGGGTAGCAAAGTTTTTTTTTCTTTTTACTTTATTATTAGAATAATAAAGTAATTATGTATCATCATTTCATCCAAATAAACCCTGGAATGTTCACATAGAGAGTTAGAGAGATGCCGAGTAAGAGATAAGATAATGGGACATTGCGTAACTCAGATTATTTTTATCTCAGCGTAACTGAGCGCACATCGTGTGAGTATGGTGCACATTTAATTTTGTACAATAAAATTTCTCGTATCATTTTGAGCTTATTGATTTGCAGAGGTAGACTATTTTTTTTTTAACAAATATACTTATTTTGACCTATTATTATAATTTTATGGTGACCGAATGGTAGTAAGGGTCACAGAGTGATCTGGTACATGACGTAGTACAAATTCTGTGAGAATCCCAGAACTGCCATCCAGACTGGTCCTCCAGGTTGGGGGTTGGACGAAACGCTGACAAATTCTCCCCGGAAAAAACTCGCGTGGATTGCAGCCTCGGATTGGATGGATCAAACGGCAACGACTACGGTAACGGAAAATGGACTATTCTTTTGCATATTGGAATGTGCGTTCACTAAATCGAACGGGTGCACTGCAGCAACTTCTTCAGGGGATGTCTCGTAACAACATCAACATCCTCACTTTCCAAGAAACGAAATGGCTTGGAACCGAAGTTAACGATTGCAAATCTCACACGATTTTTACCAGCGGGAAAAAAGCAAGACAGTAGAGAATTCGGTGTCGTCTTTGTGGTAGACAATGCGTTCAAACAACTCGTAACGAAATTTATACTGATCAACGAACGAATCTGCTTAATCCGCTTCAAGTTGAAGTTCTTCTGCGTTTGGTTTATCAACTGCCATGCTCCTACAGAGGAGAACGACAATGGCCAAAGGCTTATTGACTTCACCAGCAGTAAGAACCTAGTCATAAGCTCCATCTGCTTCCCGCAAAGAAACGTTGACAAAATGACGTGGGAATCACCAGATGGACACACCTTCAATCAAATTGACCACGTAATCAACGAAAAAAGCTGCCTGCAGCATTCTAGATGTCACGAATCTACGTGGCGCGAACTGTGACTCGGACCATTTTCTTGTTCGAGCTAAACTGCTGTCGCATAGCTAACAAAGACCACACTAAAAGGAGCTGGGCTCCGAAGCTCAAAAAAAAACTGAAAGACGATAAACGAAAGTGGAATATATGACCACAATGAAAGCACATATTGAGGCATTACCTCAAACTGAGCCTGAGGAAAGTATTGTCCAAATGTGGCAGAACATTAAGGATAGTATTCAGCGCGCAGCTGAATACACTTTAGGATATTTAGAGCGGAGAAAACGAAATGACTGGTTCAGTGAGGAATACCAAGAACCCGTCACCAAGAAAATCGAAGCCTATCAACTGTTTCTTGAAAGGCGAACACGAGCTAGAGAGGACAACTATCAGCGGCTCAGGCGAGACGCCAATTAGATCTGCAGACGAAAATAACGGAAAATAAACAATGACAAAATGTTATCACTAGACGAAAACCTGAAGAAAAATGACGTCCGAGCAGCATTTTATACCGTGAAAGAAATGAGACAAGGTTATAAACCGCAAACTACCCACTGTAAGGACGAAGAAGGCAACATCATAACCCACACTACCAAAATCAACGCACGATGGGTTCAGTACTTCCGAACATTGTTAAATAGAACGACATCACATACTAAACCGTTTATAATTCCGGAAGATACAGATGGAGACCAACTGGCCATTGCTCCAACCTATGATGAAGTAGAGACAGCCCTACATAATTTAAGATCGAATAAGGCGCCCGGAATCGACGGAATCATGCAGTGCACTTGAAAGAAGGTGGAATAGAGCTCATCAGTCAAATTTTTAAATTAATTGTTAAAATCTGGACAACTGAAAAATTACCCGGCGACTGGCAGAAAAGCTTTATATATCCGGTATACAAAAAGGGCGACCGCCTGCGTTGCAAAAATTACAGTGGAATATCATTGTTATGTACGTGTTACAAAATTTTAACGAAAATTATCGAACGTAGACTCAGTGAATACGGTAACAACATCATCGGAGAATATCAAGGTGGCTTCAGATCCGGACGATGGACAACGGACTAGTTATTCTCAGTAAAACAGGTGCTAGCAAAATGCTGGGAATATGATATTAATGTGCACGAACTATTCGTCGATTTTTGTCAAGCATACGATAGTGCCGACAGTGATGGCCTGTACTACTGTACTGTAGGTGTCCCACCGAAACTTCTTCTTCTTACAATGGCACTACAGCCCAAATCGGACCTTGGCCTCCTTATATTCAGGCTCCTTAACATGTTTCATTACTTATTATGGAAGGGTTGTTAGCCCTTCGCACAACCCACTTTCTACGAATTTGTTATTTTCGTAGATTGAGGTGACCAAGGTATTTCCAAGTAGTCAATGTGCTGGAATTATACACTGCGCCGACCGAGATTCGAACTCACGACCTTCTCATTACAAGACCAACACGCTACTCACTAGGCTACACCCTAGCTGTCCCACCGAAACTAGTTCGGTTAACAAAAGCCACGTTGGAAAACAGTGAGTTCCAAATAAAAATCCAAGACCAGTTGAATCAAAGCTTCTCAATGGAGTCAGTCTCAAGCAAGGAGATAGCCTCGCCTCCATGCTCTTCAACTTGGTGTCGTCAAGAAGGCAACTTCAATAACCTCAGTGTACACCAGAGATACGCTTCTCGTAAAATTGTACAGTTGGTGGCATACGCAGACGACGTGGATATTCTGGCCCGATCAATACTTTGCGTTAAGGAGGTATTCCAGGAGTTGAAGTCGCCAGAGGGTGAAATAGGGTTCAGGGTCAATGAAGCGAAAACTAAATACATGACCCAGACACGAAGGACTGTGTCAGAGAGGCAGAACATTACTGTGGACAAATGCAACTTCGAGCAGGTGGATGAATCATGTACCTGGGAGCCCTTCTCACAAACAACGGCAATGAGCGGCATGAAATTCAAAGAAGAATCACGACAGCTAACAAAGCATTCTATGCGGTCCTCCCAATAATGAAATCAAGGAAGATCCATCGAAACAATAAACTACGCATCTACAAGATATTAATTCGTCCTGTACTGCTATATGGATGCGAAACGTGGACTCAGACGCGTGTGTGGGAGAAGTTAATCGACACGTTCGAGCGAAAAATTCGTCGGAAGGTATAGGGAGCAGTTAAGAAAGAAGATGATTGGCGAATTCAATGCAACCATGAGCTGTATCAACTATTTGACGACCCACCAGCATCTATCGTGATTAAACTTCGCAACCTACAATGGGCTGGCCACGTGGAGCGAATACACGAGGAACGAGTGCTCAAGGGCAAAGCTCAAGGCAACCGACCGCATGGTTAGCTACGAAAGCGATGGGAGGACTCAGTCGATGCAGATTGCAGATCACTTCTCGATTTTTCAAACTGGAGGACGCGGTCATTGGACCGAGACAACTGAAGGAGGTGAATCCGGGAGGCCAAGACTCGGTATGGGTTGTGGCGCCATTGCATCACCATCATTTTAATTTTATTTAAATTTTTAAATAGGTAAGCATAACAAAACTCGGGCCCTGTAATAAGAGAGGGTCCGTTCTTATACAGTAACTCTATTATCTACTACCACCTCAACCTTCATACTGATTTTCAACGTGTCCCAAGAATAATATGGAAAAACATTCCAAAATTATGGGTAATTCTGATTCGTTGAACGATATCTGTAAAATGATTTTAAACACATAAATATGGTTATTTATTAAACATGGCGTGAGTGGGTTTTTTGTTAGCATGCAAATTAAAATATTTCCAATTAAAAATAGATTTGGATATCGATAGAACACAACGAACTATTATTCCTATTTTCAACACTATTAAATTTTTGATTAGTGATTTTAAGATATTTTTACTAAGATAGCTTTCATTGGATTTTTAAATTGACAAATTCAAAAATGCTGACCTCACCCATGAACCCATGAAATCGATATGAGAACATAAAGTGCTACACATATTAAATAATAAAGCACTAAAGAAAAAAACAACTGTTTTTTTGAGCAATGAGTCGATGAAGATAACTTTTGGTTTATTAAAATATTTATTTAATCACATTATATTAAATATTGGAAAAAAACTATGTGAATCTAAAAAATTAATTAATTTACCCATTTCGGTGTTAGTAATTAGGTTACCCGAAGAATTATGATTTCTTTCATATTTTTCTTTGCACCCTGAATTCTAGTTATTACCGAAGTTGGATATTCGAATGTAAACCGGTAGCAATTAATGCATAGGGCAATTTGTCCATTCTGAAAAATAAGCTGAGAATGCTCACAGGGACCTGGGCTAATACGAACGCTTCGCTTTAAAATAGTGAAGTTGTTATACATTTTTAATTAAAAGCTAGCAATTAAGTGACCTATAAGGACGCGGACACTTTTTAGATCCGGGCCTCCTTGGACTCGGGGCTTGGACTTGCGCAGGTCCCCGCTTTGATTATTTTTGTAAAAGTTAAACAGACATTCCAAAATAAACTATGCTTTAAAAATCTAATCCGATTATTCGATCATCAGATCAAAATAGATTTCAAAGTTGCACGAACTCATTTACGATGGAAATGGTATGCAAATGATAACATAGAAATACCAAACAAAGCACCAACGCATTTTTTCCGAACGGACAAAAAGAAGTAATTTATTCTGACAGCCATGCATCCTATCGAAGAATCGCTAAGAGCAAGAATAACTTGTTTTTAACTTTGTAATACATAATTTTTCGATTGTACTGCTAATAATTTCCGTTTCCGGTTGCCGGTCATTCCCAAAATCAGGAATTTTCTAAGCTGATGAGACGGATTTTTTGAGAACATTCTCGAACTTATCTGTTAAGGCATACTAGAGTTATCGCCCAGACGCACAGACAGGCATCATTGAGAAAACCCTGGAAAGCTGTTATTTCTTGACCTACAACTTCCAACGAATATAACTTCAGTGGTTCAATGCTCCAAGTTAAACGCCTTCTGTCCCTCTCCTTTCATACCGCCAAAATTCTTCTCAAGCAACTTGTCTTACTCCTAACCTATACCGATACAACTTTAGCTGTGCATTGCATCAACAAATGAACCACTAAGTTGAATTTTAAATAAGTAATTTTTTTTACCACTCAATCTTAAAATGAAATCCCTTATTGGCTCCTGCTGCTTCCCCCAAACCAAAACCCACAATCACCTTGTTCTGGTCACTCGGTCCGTATACCGCCAATCAGTGATCGACCATGAAAAGAAGCACTATAACATACAAATCTTGGGCTTTAGCGAGGTCAGGAGAACAGGAGCAGAAGAATAAAAAATCCCGAGTGAAAACACCATTCTGTACGGAGCGTAAAGCCAAAAATGGCGCGGAAATCGTCCTTGTACTGAGAGCTAGAAACAGCCTTAATAGCAAGGAACCAATCTCGAATATGATCATAGTCGTCAGACTCAGGGCTAGGGCCAATGTCAGAAACGTCATAATTTGACAGTACTTCGCACCAACTAATACCACAACACTTGGTGCCAAAGAGGAGATTTAGGGCCAATTGAATGCCACCCTCGGGCAACTTCCAAGAGGTAATATTATTATTATATCAGCAGATATGCACGCACAGATTGGATTTTACAAAACTAGACTAGGACATGTCATGAGCAAACAAAGTGGCCCTTGGGTCTACGCGTCACGACCTTGGATTATGAGAGGCAAAAACGGCTATTTGTGCAGTTTTTTAGAATACTTGGTCATCGGATGGCCCCTTTTTCCCCACAAGAGTCACCATGAAACAACCAGGGGAAACCTGATGGTGTTACTCAGAACTAGAGCTACTATATAGGAACGGACCTTCTCGTATTAGAGTTTGAACACCAGGTTCCAGCTCAATGCGGGAAATTTTCAAATCGACGATCTTAGGCCAAGTATTTTACTTTATTTTCTGTGATCGACTTTCTTTTTCGTTGAAATTTTAAGCCAAATGTAAATTGAAAATCCTAAAAATTACGTTCAAAGTAGTTTTTAGTGAAAAACAAAACTTTTGTCGTGTTTTCAGTACGTCTGTCACTCGTTAACTTTTTGAAAATACGACGAGTGACAGCTCGATTAACGGCTTGTTCCTATATAGTAACTCTACTCAGAACCACATCAACCATTTGACCATAAGTCGCCAATGGAGAAGATGTCTCTTCGATTTGCGAGCAATGCGTAGAGCTGACGTGGGGAAGCAACCACCACTTGGTCATTGACTGCTTGAAATTGTGCACAGCAGCTGTCCGACGGCCATAAATTCTTTTGATTAAGCGCAAGCTTAATGTGGATAAACTTGAATACCCCAACAAAAAAGCGAATATACCAACATTCTACGCGAAAAGTAATCCACATTGGGCAGATATAAAATGCGTACACTGGGTGCCATGTGGAAGGCAACCATAAACACATTTCTAACAATTGCTGAAGAATCTGTGGGATATAAGCAAAAAGGTGAGAAACCCTGGATATGGAACAATGTTAGCGATCGGCAAAAAAACCAAACTGGCAATCATTACTCAACCCGTTTTATTAACCAAAGAACTACCGGCTTAAGACGAAACTACTGCGATACTCACATACAACTTAAGAAGGCTGTTAGACGAGATAAGACGGATTTTTCGAGAACATTCTCGAACTTATCTGTTAAGGCATACTAGAGTTATCGACCAGATGCACAGGCATCATTGAGAAATTCAATTTTTTTTTTCGAACTCTCTGGACCCGAAAACCCTGAAAAGCTGTTATTTCTTGACCAACAACTTCCAACGAATATAACTTCAATGGTTCAATGTTCCAAGTAAAACATCGGCTGTCCTTTTCCTTCTGTACCGCCAAAATTCTTGTCATGCAACCTATTTTACTTCAAACCTATACCGATGCAACTTTAGCTGTGCATTGCATCAAGAAATGAACCACGAAGTTGAATATTAAATAAATATTTTTTTTACCAATCAATCTTAAAATAAAATTCCTTATTGGGCCCTGCTGCTTCCCCCCAAACCAAAACCCACAATCACCATGTTCGACCTTACTTATGAAAAATATTAGGAGCCCGCCCGCTTAAATTTCATCCTCAGGGCCCGAAAATTCTGTATTGATCATACAGCAGGTCGGATACGAAAGTATTCGACGTTTGACATAGAGCTACTATATAGGAACAGACCCTCTCGTATTAGAGTCTGGACACCAGGTTCTAGCTCGGTGCGGGAAATTTTGAAATCGACGATTTTAAGCCAAGTATTTTACTTTATTTTCTGTGATCGACTTTCTTTTTCGTTGAAATTTTAAAAATTTAAAATCCTAAAAATTACGTTCCAAGTAGTTTTTGGTGAAAAACCAAACTTTTGTCGTGTTTTCAGTACGTCTGTCACTCGTTAACTTTTTGAAAATACGACGAGTGACAGCTCGATTAACGGCTTGTTCCTATATAGTAACTCTACTCAGAACCACATCAACCATTTGACCATAAGTCGCCAATGGAGAAAATGTCTCCTCAATTTGCGAGCAATGCGTAGAGCTGACGTGGGGAAGCAACCACCACTTGGTCATTGACTGCTTGAAATTGTGCACAGCAGCTGTCCGACGGCCATAAATTCTTTTGATTAAGCGCAAGCTTAATGTGGATAAACTTGGATATCCCAACATAAAAGCGAATATACCAACATTCTACGCGAAAGGTAATCCACATTGGGCAGATATAAAATGCGTACACTGGATGCCATGTGGGAGTCAACCTTAAACACATTTTTAACAATTGCTGAAGAATCTGTGGGATATAAGCAAAGAGGTGAGAAACCCTGGATATGGAACAAGGTTAGCGATCGGCAAAAAAACCAAACTGGAAATCATTACTCAACCCGTTTTATTAACCAAAGAACTACCGGCTTAAGACGAAACTACTGCGATACTCACATACAACTTAAGAAGGCTGTTAGACGATAAGAGAAGGGCCACTGAAGATCTGTCCAATAAGGCTGCGTTCGCTATTTAAAATTATGAAACGGTTGACGAACAGGAACTTCACCGCAAACCAACTGGTGAGAGATGGCAACGGAATTCTCCTCAATATGAGTGAACACCAGCTGTGGCGATGTAAGGAATACTTCTCTGAAATTTTCAATATCCTGTCAGAAGAAGATATTCCTGAAACAGAGCCATTTCCAAATGTCCAACCGCAACAATCCTCTATTAGGGATGATCCTCTAGATAAGGGATAAATAGTTTCCGCCATTCTGTCAATGACGGGAAAGAAACCCCAGGGATACCAACCGAACGCCTCAAAGCGGACACGGAAATAGCAGCTGATATAATTCTCCCGTTCTACTGAGATGTGGAATGAACAAAAGATATCCAGCTGAATAGAAGGAGAACGTCAATGTCGAGATCCCGAAAAATGGCGACCCTCGGGATTGTGGCAATCGGAATAGAATATGTTTACTTACTGCCGTGTCGAAAGTCCTGGGTAGGATAATTCTCAATAGAATTAATGATATTGTACAGAGCACTCTCGAAATCTATCAAGCTGCATTCCGCAAAGGATCGCCTTGCACAGACCATACAAATAACTTACGGATAATATTAAACAGTCCACCGAAATGGGTTCGCCACTACATCTCATGTTCGTGGCTTTCGAAAGCGTTAAGCAGGATAACATATGGAAGTGCTGCGAAACAATGAATAGGATTGAGAGTAGATGACAGAAGGTCGTTTATGAAGACTAAAAAGAAGGTAGGAGATAAAACTGAGCCCTGAGGGACGCCGGAATCAATGGAAAAGGGTGCAGAAGTTACTCCATCTAGCTCGACTCTAATAGAACGCTCGGAGAGAAAACTCTCAATCCATGTAAGAAAAGCTGTTTAAGACCATAGGCCTTCAGCTTGGCTAATAGACATTTGTGCCAAACTCTGTCGAATGTGTTAACTATGTCAAGAGCAAGTCCATGACCTTCTCCAAATTTGTGGATGCAGGATTTCCAACGCTCAGTAAGATAAGGAGATCGCCAGTAGAACGTCCTGAACGAAATCCATATTGGCGATCATGTATGAAATTTTTATCCACAAGAAAGTTGACTAGCCTGCAATTGACAGCAGTATCCATTACTTTTGAAAGCACTGATGTAATGGCTATGAGGCGATAATTAACGGGGTTCGCTTTGCTTCCTTTCTTAGGAATTGGCTGAACATTCGCGACCTTCCAGATTTGAGGAAATCACCCTGAAGAGTGTGAAAAATGGTACGAGATTACGAAGAGATTTAGCTAGAGAGGAAGTGCAGTTTTTAAGGACAATGGGGGATGCCATCTGCCCCAGCAGACTTGCGAGTATTCAGCTCCTTCAGTATCCTGGAGATTACCTTAGTTCGAAAACGAAGTAGTGACAGCAAGAAGCTACAATAAATTGTAGGCAAATTCCAAAAAAATAATAAAGGAAAACAGAGTTTGCTTCTTTTCTTGCAATTGCGTGACGGGTTGAAATAATTAGCAAAAAAAAAAATTCATCTTTCTTCGTCCACAAGAATTTTCAAAAGATAGCAACAAAATTATAATCGTCAGAACTTTCTTCTTAAAAAACCAAAATTCACAACAAATCACCTTCAAAACTATCTACATAAGGCCACTAAATTCACTGTAAATATTTACCACTTCCTTTTATCATTACACAATCTAAGAAAAAATAAAAAAAAATTTCTTTTCAATTAGATATTTTGTCTACGTGAAACATTTCTCGTTAGACATTTTTTCGTTTTTATTCTTTCACTTCTCCTTAAAATTTATTAATGATTCTTTGTTGTTGTAACAAAACAAAAATGAAAAAAAAATTTATTAATATTGCACAATGGTTTTATCATTTAACAATAATGCTTATAAAAAAAATGAACTTTACATCAGACAAATAATAAAATAAAAATAAGATTAAAAAAATAATAATAATAATAATATTTAAAATTAAAATAACAAGCACTCAACAAAAACGAGCGCTGCCAAGAAACTCTTAAAAATTAAGACGTATAATTATTATAATCATAATAAAATTATATTTTCTATAAATATTCAATAATTAAATTCTATGAAATAATTTATAATTAAAGATTAATTTAAAAAAAAAAATTGTTTTTAAGGCACAACTATCGTTCTTCTATTTTCTTCTTTCTTTTAATTTTCAAAGGCATGAGTTGTAAAAATTAATAATAATAATAATAATTTATTACGATTCAAACTTCAACTCCATAAGTTCTATCAACAACATAGTCAAATCGATCCTTACTTGAATCATCATCTTCCTCCTCTTCCGTTGAAGTTGATGTCGACGCAGTTATTTGCTGTGTTGTGGTGTTGGTAGTTTTTATTGTTGTAGACGATAGATTATCGCTTTTAAGAATCTCTATTGTTGTTATTTGTTTTTGTTCGTTGCCTTGTGCCGTACTTGTCTCGTTTTCTGTCGTCGTCGTCGTCGTCTCTTCCTCCTCTTCTTCCTCGTCTTCTTCTTCATGATCACATAATTCATAAATTGATCCTTCGGGTACGGACAGTTCGGCTGGCAATTCAGGTACTGATAGGCCTTTACGTGTAAAAAATGCCATTTTCTCTCTGGAAATAAAAAAAGGAAACAAATTGTTAATTTAAAAAAAATCATTGATTTGCAGAATTCGGTCGGACTCACTTGAAGGAAACCAAATCGGGTGCTCCTTTTGTAATTTTGGTTTTTCGTAGTTTATAGATTTCCTTCGATGTTTTATGTAATAATTTTTGTAATTGTTTCTCCTCAGGAGAATTTGCAGGATCTACGCGCTCAACCAAACGTTGAAAGTCTTCATTCTCTATAGCCCATGTGGCAATCTTACTATCTTTATTATCTCTGGCATGCTCAAGCCTATGAAAAGACGGAAGAATCAGCAATTAAGATCCAATAAAGTATGTTATAAAAAAAAAGCTTACGTTTCTTTCAGATTCTTAAGTTTTTGAATTTCATCATTCAGAGTATCTAATTTACTATGCTGTGCTTGCAAGTCCAGTTCTAAATCTAAGCTAGTCCTTGGAATATGTGTATGATGCATTTCTGAAAGATGAAAATTAGATTTTAGAATTTCACAAATTTTTCGGATATTTTTTGCCGATTTCTTACTTGTGACCGATTTTGGAACTTTCGTATGAAACCGAAGCGATCGCCTTTCGACAGCGCCACGTTGAAAATGATGCGGCGTTACACCTAAATGCATGGCCGAATCCGAATCGCTACGATTCAATCGACAAATATAACGTCCTTTAGCGGCAGCCGCACTTGGCGAAAATGTTTGCGAACGCTTAACTGGTCGTTCGTCGGAGCCATTCGCACCCAGAAGGCCGCCCGATACTTTCGATGTGGACGCAATTCCTGCAGCACTCTCAAGAAAACGTGCACGCGATTTTTCCGGAGGGAACGCACATTCGGTATTCGTTTCCTTATCGACATATTCGTTCGCCACTTTGTTCATGTACGTATCCAACATTTTATTTGTTAAATTCACTGCAAAGGATCGAATTTTGAGAATCGATTTCACGATCTGAAATATTTTCACAACTTACCATGATCTTCAGACGATTCGCATAAATTCAATTCCTCTTGTTTATCTTCCTCGTCCTCATCATCATCGTCTTCATTCAAATGCATTTGATTCTGGAATGCCTCCTCGATTTTTGCCTGCATATCGATTTGAGGACCTTGATTCCTAGTCAGCGTCGATGTTTGCGATGAAATGATTGTCGACTCGTCCGATGATTCTTCTTTGCAAACACCCGACACTTCCAAATTATCGAAACTTGGCATGAAACGTGAACTCAAAATGTTATACCATTTCAGAGTGGTATCTTCGGGATTGAATTCGGCCAAACTGATTTGAACGGTGCCCTAGTGAGGAAGAAAAACGAATTAATAAAAAAAAAATAACAATAAATTGCTGGGAAAATAACAACTTACCACAATCTCTTCTCTCTGGCCCAGGACGCTTACAACAGTAACTTGAAGAATTTTACTTAAAATTTTATTCAATGAAATTGGCACGGCAAAACTTTCTCCAAAAACGGGTCGCTGGAATTCCGAAACGTTTTTCGTTCGTATCGACTGCAAGGAGTATGGCAGAAGAGCAGCACGAAGGTATCTAAATAATGAAAAATTAAGTTAGAACGAGTTCAACGAATTGAAAACAAAAGTCGAAACTTACACTTCGCAATTCTCGTTCAAATTTAGTGCTGTAAGATTGCACGCCTGCTTAATGACCACCGTCAGTGCGCATTCATTCTTCAGATACCTTAAACCTATTTGAACTTGAGCAAGTTCCTTTTGAGAGAGATGCGCTCGTGACGCTTCAAAAACGCCCGAATCGCCAGCTACCGATTCATTACTAACAGCTGCCGAAACAGATCGAGTATTTGAGGCGGATGACGATCGGCTCAGAATATTCTGCGGAAGATCCAATAACGACGGCTTTTCGTAGATCGGCGACAGCGGCACAGCGAAATTCATTGGCTGCTTCATTTCGAGCTCGTGCAATCGTTCCTCCAATCGCATACAATCGATAACGGTCGAATCGAGTTCATGATGACGAACGGGAGCAATGAAATTGTTCGCGTTTGCATAGGTAGGCTCTTGATCTTTGGGCTGACTGCTATCCGCATACTTCATCGGCGAAGCGGGTGGCGTTTCCATCGATAGGCTACTTCGCGGCGATAGAGAAATTTCCGACGGATGTGAGACTCTTTGGGATCGTCGCTGCAAATCAATTATATCGATATGCGGATCGACTGTCAGTAGATCGCCGTAAATATCCGTAAAACTAAGTGCACTCTTACTGCTCGCGGTTGATAATGAACCAAGACTTGAGCCGCTACTAATCGAGAATGTGCTGCCCGACGAGAACGATTTCAAACGTTCCTCGAGTAATTTCGTCGATTTCAAAGCTTCTTGCAGCTTATCGAGTAAAATTTGCTTTTCTTCGTGCAATCGTAAACGATTCGCGATACATTGATTCGTAGCCTCGTATGCATTATTCAGATCGTCTTCGAGCTTTTTACATGACTGCTGAATGGCAAGAACCTCTTCGGGTGTTTTCGATTTCAACGGAATACATCGGAGTTCTTTGAGGAGTTTTTCCTTCTCTTGGATTAATAAGAGACGATCTTTGTCGGATTCTAATTGGCCCGGTTCAATCTGGAAATGAAAATTAATAGAAATAAGAATTTTGTGACATATTTCTTCGTCTGTAAAAAGGTTTAAAAGTAGGAGAGAGAAAGTGATTAGAAATAAGAAACAACTGAGCCCTGAGGGATGGCCACGAAAATCTAGGGCGTAGCCTAGTGGGTAGCGTGTAGGTCTACATTGCGATGATCGTAAGTTCACATCCCGGTCGACGTAAATGTATGAGGGTGAATCAGATATGAACCGGAATTATTTTCGTACCGATAGTGAGGTAAATAAACAGGGCCGTCTGAGGTTCACTGGCGGGGATGCCTAGAGGACCACTACAGAACGCCACATTAATACGTGTTCAGTAATTATCACGATGTCTGAGCGAGAAGTACCGTCGTCCGTTGCGCAACGTATTATAGTTAAATTTCTTACGAAAGAAGGCGTAAGACTATCAGAAATTTTGAGAAGACTTCAGGCACAAACAATTTTTAGAAGGGCGAGAAGCAGTCGAAAATGAATATCACCAACGTCGACCAAGAACCAGCGTGACAGAAGAGAACATTCGTACTGTCCGTCGACTTCTAGAGGACGACCGACAATAAACAGTAGCTGAAATTGCTTCTGAGGTGGGAATCAGCTTTTGCAGTGCTTAGACGATCATTACTGGCGACCTCAGGTTTCGGAAAGTGTCCGGAAGGCGGGTACCTTTCTCACCCAAAATCAAAAACGGAATCGTATAGAAGGTTTTATGCACCAGATAGTGACTTGTGACGAAACTTGGGTGCACCATTACACCCCCGAATTGAAGGAAGCACGTATGGAATGCCGAACGAAGAACGAATCTGCCCCTGTCAAAGCCAAAACTCGGCGCTCGACTGGAAAGGTTTCGGCAACCGTATTTTTCTACTTATTGATTTTATGTGAAATAAACACTTTATTTTGTTGCAAATTTCAACTGGGTTATATATGAAACGAGCAAAAAACGTATAATAGCTGAAACTGTTGCAAAAATAACGAATCCTTGCAATAATTTACCTACAAATAATTTCAGCTCCAGTCTTTCTATACTTAGCAATCAAATACAAAAGCATAATAATTTCCCGAGTGGAAATAACCTAAAATTGCTACGTGGGTTACAAATATGAAACGGAGTGTATATATAAACCGTGTACAAGAAAATAAAGGAGGCAGTGAAAATCCATTTGGATATGTAGTAGGGGTAGCCTTCTGGTTGCTAATAAATTTACGCTTTGTCTACAGAATGATCAATCGCGTTGCGGTCCCCATTAAGGAGTGGAAATGTTAAGGAAGAAATCAAGTAACTGTTGACCACTTTAACGAATAACCAGTAAGGTCTCGGGCCAAAGTAACAATCCAGAATCTTCTGCCGAAGTTTTTGGTTGATCATTGAAATCGCCGAGTATTTCAGTGTCAAGTTTTACAGTATGTATAGACTAAACGGATAATATTAGAGCAGTCAACCGAAATGGGTTCGCCACTACATCTCATTTTTGTGGACTTTGAGATGGCTTTCGACAGCGTTAAGCGATATTACATATGGAATGCTTTGCGTAGGAGAGTTATTCCAGATAAGGTCATAGCTATGATTAAAGAATCCTACGAAGATGCAAGGTATCGCGTCTTGCATAGAGAAGAGCTGTCTGAGAGCTTCCCTGTGCGAACGGGTGTCATACAAGGCTGCATATTATCACCAGCCTTGTTTATGGTGGTAATAAATGACATCCTGAAAGCTGCACTGGAAGGTGGGGATGGTAAAGGTCTTCAATGGAGGCTATCTAACATCTTAAGTCACCTTGATTATGCTGATGACGTGTGTTTGCTTGCACATAACCGTTCGGACTCAGAGTCAAATGTTCACTCGCTGCATTCTAAATGCAAAGAGGGGGGACTGAAAATAAATGTGCGTAAAACCAAGTACATGCACATGGGTTCGAACGCAAGCACACCGATTGTTCTTAACTGACAGGATGTGGAAGAGGTGCAAGATTTTTGCTATCTTGGAAGAATTGTCAGCATGGACGGCGGAGCCGAAAAGTATGTTGAGGCTCGGCTAAATTAAGCTCGTCAGGCCTTCGGTATCCTTTCCCCTTTCTGGAGGTTAAGAGAGATCTCCCTTCGCACGAAGCTGCGAGTTTTTGACGCATGCGTCAAATCCGTGTTGTTTTATGGTTGTACTACGTGGAAAGTGACCGTTCGACTTACCAAGAAACTACAGACTTTCGTGAACCAATGCCTCCGACGCATTTTAGGAATATTCTGGCCAGAAGTGATCTCCAACGACGAACTTTGGAGTACAACTGGCCAGACTAAAATAGGTATTAAGATTCAACGGCGAAAGTGGCAGTGGATCGGTCATACTTTGAGGACACCAGAGCGAAATATCGCAAAACAGGCTCTGGATTATAATCCTCAAGGAAGACGTCGGGTTGGCCGACCATGTAACTCATGGAAGCGAGCAGTTGAGCAGGAGGCCACAGGAATAAACAAGTCCTGGCAACAGCTTAAAGCCGATGCTCAAGATCGCGCCTTGTGGAAGAGAGTTGTTTCTGTCCTATGCCCCTATAGGGGGTCTTAACAGGAATTTGATTGATAGACTAAATAGATTCAGAAAACCCACCCCGTCCTACTCTTGTGTCCACTGCAGACATTCCCGTGCTTCAATAAACATAACGGACTAGTAGGATGTGCCTTTGAATCATTACTCAGATGTAATTAAACTCTGGATTGGAGCATCTCCTCAAATGAGAAAGTAATTGGACAAACATTAGTACTATTTGTACTGATCTGAAAACAAGAAAAGCTCAAGCAGGTTAGATCCTTAAATTCCATTCTATAAGGTCAAGATACGAGTAGCCTGTCTAAGTTGGTGCAATGAAAGAAAATGCTCAACAGGAAGACTATAAGCTGGTAAATTAGTAGCTCAATCGAATGAATAAGAAGAAGAAATTTTGAACCAAGGTATTATAGTTTGAAATTTTGGCATTAGTAAGGAAGAAGGCAAAAATAATCGACTAATTTTACTGATTTTTTTTGGCTCGCTTTCAGTAAGGATTACACAAATATTTCGCTGGCGAAAAGAAAATAAATTTCCTGTTAAGACCTTCTATAGGGGCGTAGGGCAGAAAAAGTTCTCGTCCCAGAAACAGTACTCCTGCTGTAGTCGTCAAGAGAGCAGATTGTAGGTGAAGAAGACCATGATACAGTGAGTTCCACTTTGCAATTTTAAGACAAGCAGAGACTGACTGTGGCTAAACTCTACTGCCACCATCCTTCATCCTTCATCGACTATTGCGCCGCTTTATGACAAGCAGACCTACTATGGAATATTTTTAAACCCGGTCTGTTATGTAGATCACCTCCTCGCGGTGTAGACTGGGTAATGCTAAAAGATGTACAGATAGGAGGTAATAAGTCGAACAGCTTGCTATCGGCTCCGTAACCTATCTATCGTAGTGAAGTCCTGACCAAGGACTTTAAACGTGGTACTACGGGAGGAAGTATTGGAAACCCCGTACCAGGTTGCAACGATGATGTCTCAAGGAATTGACGTAGGATGGACTAAGGAAAGATTACAGTAGCAAATGAAGAATGCGGAAAGTACTAGCAGACTAAAGGAGCTGAAAAGCAGGGGTTCGGAATACCCGAGACAGCTTAGTAGCTTACGGAAGGATATGAAAATTGATGCAAAACTATGGAAGAAAAGTAGCAAATGATGGAAAGCAGCAAATGATAGTAGTGGTATGCGGAAAGTAGTAGCAGACTGAAGGAGGAGCCGGGACGACTTAGTACCTAACGAAAGAATGTGAAAATTGATGTAACCATGGGTGATAATAGTAGCAAACGGAAGGATGCGAAAGGCAGGGGTTCGTTATAGAGTGGACGGCCTAGTAGTAAACTGAAGGATATGAAAACAGGTGAGAGTAATAGCAGACTGAAGGAGACGAAAAGCAGGGTGTCGATATAGCCGAGACGGCCTAGTAGCTACCGGAATGAAGTGAAAATTAATCCTAAATTATTGATAATTAGTCTCGCTGGCGAAAAGTAAGAAAGGGTTCGGTATAGCCGGGTCGGTAACTGGCAAAAGCTAATTGAAGCAATAAGACGTAGTGGCTATTGATAGAGATGAATTGGTAGTGCATGGTAAAAAGCGTAAGAAAGTAGCAACCGTAATGTTCGAGATGACACTTTGGATTTCTCCTCAAAGTCACAGTAGGACATTATGGGAGCGAAATCTTACGCAACAATGAAGGTATGAATCGAACAACTAATGATCGATGAATGAATACGCCATGGTTAAAGTCCCTTCGGGGTACACATAGTAGTTGTGGTTTACCACCTACAGCTTTATTCCGTACTGCTGTACTTGTACAGTATACGGTTCTCTTGGAATGCCTAGTGCAAGCCTTGTGCTCGACGTGGAGTTGCGTATCAACCGGGTCCCATGACCCAAAGATTGGGAAAGTATTGGATAGACCTTGCTCTTACCAATGTAAGACCACACGAAGAAGCATAGACTGATATCATTCATTGTGATACGTTGGTCGTCCTTACGACTATCGTTAGGCTCAGTGGATGTAGACGTTAATGACTGTCGTCTTAAACAATCCGTGTTACTCAAGACAACCGTGGCATCAAAACTCAGTGTCAGGCTGTCACGTAAAACAAACAAGGTATGGTTCTATTTCTAAACCCATTTTTTTTCAGGGTAGAGAAGCATTATACTCGGAAAAGAAGCTTCATAATAATTTCTACACTATATATAAAAGGAGCAAAGAGCAAATCTTGGCATAAACGATATGTAGCAACTTTTAGCTAGATACCGAGCAGTCGGACTGACGGACAGATAGGATCCTTTGAGAGATTTATCATAGTTCCACAGATCTCTACTAACGATTCTTTTACATAAAAGCACCAGTCATCACACAATCGGGTACCTTTCTCACAAAAAAGCTACTCTATTGCCAGGAGTGGAAGCAACCTTATTCCAATCATATTCTCTCAAACAATCGTAATTCGAGAGCTACTACTTCCAGCCCTAAGAATCGTATTGAATAATGCAAACACCATTATTTTTTAATCTTGCTTGCAATCGAAATTAAACTTATTTCACTCTCAGATTTCATCTCAAGAACAGAAAAAACAAAAGAAAAAATCAAAAACCGATTAGAAATATGAAAAATAAACAAATAATCGAGAATTTTTTTTATAAAACAATAACAAGTGTATAGCTAGTATGCCGATCTGTTCAACTAGATCGCTTAGCAACAATTCTATTAAGCGCTATATTTACCTTTTCGACATGATCAGCAAGCTGCTGTTGTAATTGTTTTATTCTCTTACGCCATTCGCTATATTGCAATTTTGTTTTGGCCATTTCGGCAAATCGAGCACCACTATTCAAATTGTCCGAACAAAGATCCGTTTGTGATGCAACGCAAACGCGATCGTTAACCAGAGCGTAAGCCGACGTCAATTCAACATTATCTTCACAAAATTGTTGACGTGTCAGTTCGTTTTTGATTTGAACTAAGCTTCGCATCAGTTCTTCGCGAACTTTTTCACCGGATACCAATGATTTCTGTACCTTGATCATTTCTTCGCGAATTGCTTGCACTTCGGAAAGATCGTAACAGCCATTTTCATGAGCACTTAATTTTTGTTCGACACTGTAAAAAAAAAGGAAATTTAGTATGCTGTCAAGAGATTAGAATTCAATTCGGTTAAGTACTTGTAAAGCGTTTCAACGCCACGTTCTGTATAGTTAATATCTGATGTTATGTGAACCAGTTCCTGTTTAAGTCGTCGCACTCGTTCCTTGGCCAAAACTAGATCAGCTCTTAATAAATCAGGATCGTGCCTTGTATTGATCGAGCTGGACGATGAGTATACTGAAAGGAAAAAAAATTCGGTTAGTTTTTTCTACACAAAAATACGATCGCTAGACAACTTACAACTACTTCTACTGGCCGCTAATGTATTGAGATGATTGTATTCGTCCTGTGCAAGCAGCAATCTTCGTTGCTTGACATCGAAGATCTCCCTCTTCGCTTCCAGAACGTCCTGTGCGGCCGTAAGATATTCCCGAAGCATCGCTTCCTGAACGCTTTTCCATTCTTGTCGTGGATCCTCCAACTGTGTGGTTTCTACGAATCAAATAAAATTCCCCCCATAAATATTCAATGTGTGATTTTTTTTTTTTTTCATTAAAACTTACGACTGATATGATTGATGTAATATCGTCCAATATGTGTATCGTACGCTTCTTCCCAGCCAAGAGGCAGTTCATCACCGATGCAGTCTGCAAATGTTTGCGGTTTGGTATATCTGGAAAATCAACAGAATACAAAATTAGCTACATACATATTAGCTTCAGTAACAGCAAAAACAAAAAAAAAACACGTTTGATAGTCTCTAATAGTACGTTTTATATCAAATATTCATAAAAAGTCTCCTCCTTTCTAAATCCCAAGAAAAACACTCAAACAAAAATGCTGATGTTAGCGTATACCTATTAAAATTGAAATCGAAAAACGTGGAACTCAATCGAACTAATGGCAAAAGATATAAAAAAAAAACATGTATGGAAATCATCGAAATTTATTTCAAATTTATTTGACGCCAATTTGAATAATTTCAAGCTGTTTTTGATTTTATTGGAGGAAGATAAAGATAGATAGACAGAGAAAACATCACATGAAACATGTCAGGGTAAATATTAAATATCATTTTACATAATTTGGGAAAATTGCATCAGAAAAATTCCCAAAACTTCTTCTTAAAAAAAAAAAAATTGCTATTAGAGAGACAATTCTGCTTAGTATTCCTGAAAAATCGTTGTGCACGACGTGATAAAAGAATGCAAAAATTTCAAAAAATCATAATACAGACGACAAAAGACGCACAACAAGTCCTTGGTCTTGATATTGCAAAGATATTTTACGTAATTTTGCATAAGTAAATCGACAGTTTTATAGCCATTTATTACTGCTTTTCGCCGAATCAAAAATAAAATTAATGTTTCGAGATTTCGCAATTTTGCGAATATTAACGAACATTTGAAGCATTGACGAGTGTTGCTAAAATATTTTTTTTTTCGTTCCGAAATTAAAATAAATTAAATTTATAACGAAGAAGATTATTAGATAAGAATTTGGCATATAGAGGAATTCAAATCGGTGGCGAAATTATAAAAACAAAAAAAAATTGGACTGAATTGTAGTCACATGCACATTGTCATTGCACAACATAAAAATTGTACAAGTCGCCGTGTGAACAACTCTAGCGAATCGGCATTTCATCTTGCACAACTGCCAATTGATTCGTTACTATCCTTTACTGTGTACATTTTTTTTTGGGATTTCCAATTTCCATACCTGCAGTAACTAATAAGTAGCAAGCAAGCCGTGTTATAAATCACAAATATACTTTTGTGTGCACTACTGTTCGTTTTGCAGTTAACATCCCGGATTCAATCTTTCCAATTCCTCGGAATTGCCGACTGGACGAATTCTTTTGATTAGTCTGACTGGTTCACAAAAAATGTTAAGTATGCCTCTTCTGCAGTCATTGCTACAAGCCAGTAAAGCCTCAGAATAGGAGCGAGCCTACTTCACGACTGGGCACGTGAGAGAGCTAAGAAACAAGAAGATGCATAGACATTGCATACAAATCACTCTGAAATCTGTAAAATCTGAGGGGGTAGCCGCTTCCCTCTGCTCCTCCCCCACCGGTTCGCACGCCCCTGCCTCATCCTAAATTCGAAGAACTGCTATTCGCAGCATATAGAAATTTCAAGCAACAAAAAAGGTAATTAGCGTATCTTCTAACACCAATAATTGTACTAACACCTGCGAGAGCTCAGGGCGTCCCCTCACTAGTGTCAACCATATTCGCAGGATACTGCGTTGTAATGCCGATCTCTCCACCGTGGCCATGCAGGTACTCATGGGTGCTCTGCTATAGGACTTGAAGGTGAAGCGTCGTGCTATCACCTACAAGGTCCGGAAGGGACTCCCATTGCTTGTTAACGATTGGTTAACTTCGGGTTAGGGAGAGGAGCCTTCGCGAGTGCAAATAACTCGTCGAACTTAAGGTCACGTCACTGTGGCAAGCCAGGTGGGACGGTACCGATAAGGGTAGGGCACAAATTTATTGTGACCGCGAACTTCGCGAGAGATAACCGGGACTTTGACTTTTGTCTGAGTCTGGGCTCTCTCTCTTGACGGGCCGTGCTAGTCTAAATGAACACCTCCACAAAGTAGGCAAGCCAGAGACGAGAGGATGCGAATGTGAAGCACTGGTGGAAGCTGGCTGCATATCTTGCTCGAATGTCCAACCAATGCAAATCTAAGGCAGCTGGAAGCTATGGGGTGATGGCTGATGGGACGGGGCTGGACGTAGAGAGGTGCCTCGCCAGCAGGGATAGTTTTGAATGCCTTCGCGTCTTTGCACGCGGGGTATTCAAAAGATGAAAGGCGGAAGCTGGCCATTGAGGGGTTGAACTGCGGTGTCTTTGTGATGTTATATTTCCGTCTTGTCCGTCCCCTATATGTTATATGTTGTTCCCTACACGCAAAGAAGGGATAACTTCCGTTATCAAATACCGGGCGAACGACTAAGGTCAATTCGGGTATTACTTTTTGGGGAGCGCCGACCCTACGTATCTGAGGAGTGCAACCAGTCACGAGTTGCAAGAAACTCAAAGTAACTCTCAATTACGAAACCTGACCGGAGGTTTTCTAGTTCCGCGGGTGACGGGGAGCCCATTGAAGGTTGCTTCCACCCCAGCAATGGAAGAAGACCCTGCGGGGAGTATCGTGGTGGCTATGATTTATCGCCCATATCGCAGACAGAGCTCGTAGGAGTTCGCCGTGGAGTTGCGTTTTCCAACCTGGTGCCATGACCACAAGATTAGCAGAGATTTAGATAGGTCTCGCATCCAACAGTATGAATGCCAAACTTGCATTTGGTATAGACTATTACCTTCGGGGGCGTTAATGATTGTCGTCACAAAAACAATCCGCGTAGCTAAAGACAACTGCGAACTTGCGACTTAACGTCAGGCTGTACACGTAAATCAATTCAGATATGGTAATGACTACTGCATCGATTCTGTAATGGCCAAAGGTAAGGCCTACCCCTTTACTTTTACGTTTGCAGAACTGATTACTTTCCCATACTGATATCCGCATTTGTTAGAACTTACTTTCTGCATTACTAGGGAACCGACTAAGCAACGCCTTATACCTCGTGTTACATATGGTAAAAAAAATCCTATGCCTAGAGTGGCAAATTTCTGCAGCCTAGAGTAGGAATCGAACCAAGGATATATTGACTGTGTAGCGAGCACGCCACGGAGGCTTCAATGAATCAAAAAAATTATAATTACCAGAGTTTAAGAAGCTTTCATGCTTTGTTATATGGTCATTACTTCTCGCATTCTAATATAATCTGACACTACAGGACTGCAAAGTTCGAATCCCATAACAATCTACAATACCGGGTAATCGCCTACGAATTTCTTCGATGAAATAATCAATTACGAATTCACACCTTGCGAATTGCCCGACAGGATTGTTATAACCCGATTTATACTGTAGTGTTAGTTAGACTGGAGGTTTTCGTAGCTACATATCTGCACGGTTTCTAGTCTTCGGTATTCGATAAAATTTTATTTTATGAAATTTTTGTCGTAAGATTCCAAAAATTTAATCAATAAAATTTCGTGCCAATTGTTCAATCAATCAATCAAATTCCTGTTAAGACCCCCTATAGGGGCATACGACAGAAACAACTCTCTTCCACAAGGCGCGATCCTGAGCATCGGCTTTAAGCTGTTGCCAGGACTTGTTTATTCCTCTGGCATCCTGCTCAACTGCTCGCTTCCATGTGCCAATTGTTAAGACCCGATAAAAATCTACCTATAATTTTAAAACAATTTTGTCGCAAATTTTTTCGACAATTTCCATTATTTGTCACATTTATTAATAATTTTTTGACATTTTCCTATTTAAAGAGAACCGTCCAATGCAATTTCTTCAAAAACGTGACGAAAAATTATTGATTGTCGAAAAAATTTATGCCAAAATTTTTGTGATTTGCCTTAAACGGCATTTTAGAAGTTAAATTTTCTACAAAAAAAATATAATAATAATAATTTGCTACAAAATGTACGACGGTTATATCAAATTTTAACGACAAATTTGTAATAACAGTTGTGATGCTATGAACGCCAATTACGACCGCTATTGGAGTCATAAATATTAAAATTTGTATGCAAAATTAGTAAAATTTTGAAAGATGCCTGGCAATAAAATTAATTCTGAATGTTTGATTTATAGAGCAATATTTTGCATAACGTACAAATAGAACAGTTCTATGGAACAAAAAGTAGCATCTAGAAATTCCTCAGTTTTTCGATCCATATTTTAAGCGATCTTATGACAATAAATACAAAAATGTTTTTTGTGTCAGGACAAAATTTAGCTACATGGACTGGATTCTCAATGTTCATGAGTATGATACGTCTAAATGAGCAGAGTTTTGACATAGACTCTTTCCAATATTATGCTGAGTAAGCCAAAGTACTGTTGCATGTCAGCCCTAGTCGTTCATCGAATATTCACAATCTTCAGCTGCCTACTATTCTGTACACACACACACATCATTGACAATCCTCGATCATCAATTACTTCGAACTCCTTGTGGGTACGCAGGTAAGTAGGCGAAAAAAAACCAGTTAAAAAGCAAACGAAAAACAGATGTAAAACAGATGAAGAGATGACAGGCGAAAAGCAAACGAAAACCAGCCGAAAAGTAGATGAAAAGCAGACGACTAGAAGGTGAAAAGCAGACAGACGAAAAGCAAACGACTGGCGACCGTTTTCAACAATAGAGTCAGTCTGAATTGAGAAGCGGAAGAGTAAAGATTGGATGATCGCGTGGAAAGTCGCGATAGTCAATCGGAGATACAAAAGCGAAAATTGGTGGACGAAAAAATTGTTTGTGAGAGTCAGGGAGAAGCGAAAAATAAAACTTACGGTTGTTTTAATTTAAAGCGAACTTGTTTAATTTTTACTTGAAATCCCTTGGGCACATGCAGAAGCGTTGACATGGGACGCTTTTGCATCAATATTTTTTATGCCCGAATAGAACAAAGTGGTTTAACAATTTGCGCCATTTCGGTGAACTGCAATGCAATTGATAGATTTCGGCGATGGAGTTGGCGTCACAGAATATTGTCACACATGTAAATCTACCATAATAGCCTAGTATACAAAAACAAAGAAACAATTATTCTTTGAAATTAACTTTCTTATTTTTTTTTTTAATTGTGTTTTTAATAACAATAAAAATTTTATTATTTGCCCAACTATGGCAAGCTTGTTATCAATCTTGAAATAAAATTTTTATTGGCATCGGAAACATGTCATTATTTTTCCATAATAACTATTGAATTGTTAAGACCTAGTATGTAGCTAGAGTGTAGTCTAGTCGGAAGCATATTGGTCTATAATGCGAAGGTCGTGAGTTCAAATCCCGATGAACACATAATTCCAACATATGCTCGTATACCGCGCCCACCTCAACCTACGAAAATGAATATCTCGCAGATACAGGGTTGTGTGTGCGTATCGCTAACAATCCTTCCACGATAAGTAATGAAAATGTTAAGGAACCTGAAGGTCGAGAGGCCAAGGCCCGATTTGGGCTTTAAGCTTTGGCTGTGCAGAAGAGAAGTTGAGTGTATTTGATTTTTTATTGCATCATTTTCTGTAGATAAATATAACTAAGTTTCCTTTTTTTTTGAGTTTTTCTACCTTTTATTTTAAGCAAATGTTTCATATACATATAATAAACAAAACCATCTAGCAAAAAAATCGCATTAAAAATGTTCAAAATGAATGGAATTTGTTCTTCTTTTATTTTTGTATAATATAAATTTTGCATTGGGGTTTATAAATCAACATAAAATACTTATAAGTTTATATACCATATTTTTGTTATGCAAATTAATTCCATCCATGAATACAGTTTAGCAGTGGTGTTCATTAAAAATAGAATAGCTAGCATTTTTTTTTTATTAATTTTGTTGGCTTGTTAATCTTGCAGTCATTTAAATAATTTTATTTCTGCATTTAAATTAGAAGATTTCATAATTTTGGACACGAAAAAAAGTAATGGCTTAGTCCATTTTTTTGCTTAATAAAAAAAACTTTCTTTACAGTTTTTAGTCAAAATTTTAGATTTGATAGAGAATTTGGTCGATTAGGTTATAGTTTTTTTTTTTTGTAGCTCAAGTATAGTAATAAAATTAATGTCCCAAATTTTTTTATCATCATATATTTTATAGAATTGTTAATTTGTATTTTGTTGATAATATGGTTATAAGGTTGAGTTTATGTATCGTATCTTATTTCAATAATTTTTTTTAGTTTGAAAGAGTTCGTGAAAGAATTTTCGATATCGTCATCAGAAAAATATGCTGATCCCTGTATAGAATAAATTTTTTTCTATTAATATAGATCTATTTAAAAGAAGCAAAATTTCCATTAATTTCGTTCTTTTCATTCTTTCATTCATGTTGAAATCATTTTTTTTCCAGACTGTCTGATAATAATCTTTCGTTTGTATTTTTCTTTTTCAATTTAATCGGATCTTTGCTACGTGTGGAATTTTATCAGAATGTTGATGAAATATTTTTCGAAACGTAATAAAAAGTTATTTGCGATTATAGTTATGCATCTATGTAATTGTATTTCTATAAGTTACCGTGTTTTTGCTATCAAAGATCTTAAAAATAACGTTTATCGGTACATTGGAATGCTGCCTACTCTAATTCGGAAATTGTCACTGTTTTTTCTATTTATCTATGTCGATATGATTGTGGTTATCATTAAAGTAGTTTGGGAGAACATCTTAAGTTGAAAAAATTATCGCTTAGTAGTAAATGATTCGATTATATATGAAATTCGTCTTGTCGCAAAATACCAGGCGACCATAGTTTAGCAGCAAGCATAAAAGTCGGCGAAAATTCTGCCAATCGGCAAGAGAAACACCGTCGTAATTTCACAATTTTCATACCGAATCTGAGCAACGCGGCGAGCATAGTTCTGCGTGTCTGGTGTTTCGGATTCAGTTCGGCATGGGGAAATTGCTGATTTTTCAGTTGGGTGCAAACGCATGCGCAATGAGTGTACTTTTCGAGAGGAAAAAAGAGAGAGGCCAAGGATTCGAGCTTCAGGTGTTTGCTGCTGAATTATAGTTGCCGGGTTCCTCAAACCCCATTCGGTATGAAAATTGTGGAATTTCTGGCCGGATTTTTTTCAGACATTATGAGTTGGTCGACATTTTTTTGCTTACTGCTCGATTGAGATTATGGGCGCCTGTTTAAGCGATAACTCACGGTAACGAATTTCGAGACGCACAACATTTTTTCTTGAGTCCAGCCATTAGACATATCCATGTCAAAAAATTTATTTTACTTTAAATGTTTTGTTGCTTTAACTATTTCGCCAACGTTTTCTGTTGGAGACAGAACCAAACATACCTCCTGTCGCAAACGATGAATAAACATATGGACTATTTTTTGATAAAATTTTATTGGTAAAAAAAGTTGCCTGTCATAAATCGATTAAAATACTAACTATTGTATGCTATTAAAGAAACAACCGCAATTAGTGGAAGGCAGAGCTGCCGGTGGACATTGTTCTTGAAGCATTGAATGTCGTAGTCTATTGGATAGTTCTAAGCAGGTAATGTAAATACCCAAGCATTTTGTTATGATAGAGGGGGCGTTAAGCGGGAATACTACTTAGATTAAAGTAGTAGTTAGGATTCCATTTGTACAGAATTTTCTAACAATAATATTTGACAATATTGCAAAAATATTCCTTTTTTAACGACTCCTTCCTATAAATATGTGCGTAATCAATTTCTAGGGAAAAATTTTGGATTGGCTGTGTTCTGCCATTTCATTTTGCTCAATTTCCTGTTTGCTAGCTCTATTCACACGTTGATTTGTACAATTTTTATTTCTTCAACTCGGAGAAAACCTAGTCTGAAATAGTAACGTATCCAATAGCGCGAATCAATCATTCGATAAATTGATGACTGAAAAATTTGACAAAAGAACAATAAAGCAAGTCAAAGTGTTCAAGCTTATTCTTACAGTTCTTCTACATCTGTCTTTTTCTTTTTTTATATTCTAGATGGAATCTGAGAGTATTATAAGTTTTCTCTAAAATTTGTAACGCCAAGGTACAGAAATATTTGTTATCGCTAAGAAAATCTCAAAACCGGATGTATGTCCGTCGGTCCGTCTGTGCGCTCTCTAGCTTGAGAACGCGTTGAGCTAGAAAGTTCAAATTTTGTACACGTCATTTTTGACAAAAAAGTAAGTCCCATACAAAATGACTCACTCTTCAATAATTTACATAAATCAGATTTTCTTGTTAACCATAAAAATTAATCATTTGAAATTTACAAAATATCATTTTTATCATAAATGTGATGTGTAAAAATTATTCCAATCACCCCATGCCTTCAACTACCTCCCATACAAACTGCACTTTTTCATGAAATACTATAAACCAATTTTCTCAGTACATGTATAATATTTGTGGAGCTCAAATTTTGCACTAAATTCGTAATTAGCTTTATAATTAAGACTGAAAAAATCAACTGTTTAGCTTCACGCCTTTTACCCCCTCCCATATAATATGACACAATTTCACAACTTCACAAATATATGATTTTCTTGAAAAGTTTGAATGTTTCTGGACCGAAATTTGAGAGATGTTAATTTCATAGTGTTCATAGACATTTCTGAAAAAATCACTAAAATTCCCCCACTCCTTCTACCACCTCCCATACAAACTACATATTTTCACTAATTTTCTCAGTACCTATTCAATTTTTGAAGCTTAAATTTTGTATAAAACATTTTTATATCTACTCTAGCATGATATGAAAAAAAAATTAGTTCAATGCTGTTATACCTTCTATCGCTCCCAATACAAAATTTCTTGAGATCACAAAAATTTCTATTTCATCTAAAGTACAATACCCGATCGTTATGTTTTTTTTGCGAATGTTTTAATCTGAACTTTCGGCTAGTCCTACGCGTTTTCACACTAGTTACCGAGGTTTTATCGTTTAGCTCATTGTGAAAACAGAAGTATACATTTTTTTTGGTGGACACCATATTGGTGTTCTCTATGATTAAGACTGTTTGCATATTGGAGTTGTCAACTTTTCTTGCAAAACTTTAAGAAGTTGGAAACAAGCCTGAAAGAAGGAAAAGCTTTGCATGAAAGGGACAACAGTTTTTGAGGACGAGAGTAAAGTTCCCTTCGGAGCCGAACGATTTACTTGCATCAAGGCTCTTGAGAATGATGCACACATTTCTAGAGCGAATGTTGATTTTCCCGAAGGATGTTTGAAGGCGCGTATACTCCGGCGGAAGCGAATCTGTTGGTGGAATCGTAGAGTTAGTAGCAAATTTTTCTTGCGAGTAGAATCAGTAATGACCTTATTGTTGAATACGAATGGTGGTGTTGAGGAGACAGAATTTACTTGATCTTTTATTGACGAACGAGAGACCAGAAGTATTTACTGGTATTAGTACATAGAACCATATCTTAACAGATTTACGTAAACAGCCCAACACAAGGTCGCAAGTTTACGGTTGTCTTTAGCAACGCGGATTGTTTTTGTGACAACAATCATTAACGCCCCCAAAAGTAGCAGTCTATACCTAATGCATACTGCTGGATGGCCATGGCACCAGATTGGAAGACGTAACTCCACGCCTAACTCCTAGCAGCTCTGCCCGCGATATGGCTGATTAAACACAGCCACCACGATACTCCCCGAAGGGCATCTTCCATTGCCGGGGGTGGAAGCCACCTTCCATGGGCTCCCCGACACCCGTGGTACCAGAAAACCTCCGGTCAGGTTTCATAATTGTGAAAAATTACTCCCGGTTTAGATTAATTTGCAAACCCGTAACTGGTAGCACTCCGCTTCGGGAACGTGGGGTTGGTAGTCCCAAAAGTTATACCGGAGTTGACCTTGGTCGTTCACCCGGTATATGATAACTAGCGTTAACCCTTCCCTGCGTGTAGGAGAAATGTAGTTCCATCCACCCTATTCTGAACTACTTCAGACCTGATCCCCGAATTCCTTCATTGGCCAGCTTCGGCCCTTTTTTTAATGTCTCGCGCACGAAGGGACGAATGCATTAAAAACTTTCTCTACTCGGAAGGCACCTCCTTACGTCCAGCTCCTTCCCACTTTCCACAACCCCCATGTCGTCGAGCTGCCTGAGCTCTACATATGTTGGACATTCGGCCAAGATATGCAGCCAGCTCTCTAGCGGCACTCCGCAACCGCATCCCTCCGTTTCGCTCCGACCAATCCTGTGGAGAAATTCATTCATACTGCCATGACCCGTCAAAAGATAGCCACGACCAAGACAGAAGTGAAAGTCTCGGTTATCCGAAACTTGCGACCCCAATAAATCGATGTGTGACCCTAGCCTTGTCACTGCTATCCCATCTGGCTTGCCATAATGACTTGACCTTAAGTTCGAGGAGTTTTCTGCATTCGCGAAGGCTTCTCTCCCTAACCTCTTTCGAAGTGGCCAATCCTGATAGCACGACGCTTTGCCTTCAAGTCCAATGGCAGATCACCTATGGGTACCTGCATGACTACAGTGGAGACTGTGTCGCGGTAAACATGCACTCAAGACTACTCTTTGGCACGAATTAATCGAGTTAGCGCCTTCATCAGTCGCCAGTGATTCGTACCAAACCCCCGATCTATACATTGCGCAAGCAACGAAAAGACCGTCGTATATGACACGAACAGAACGCCTGGAGATGCCCCATTCACAACCCAACACCCTACGGATCTCATCCACACTGGTGAGGAGACGCCCCTGAGCTCTCGCAGATGAGGCATAAATCCCAACCGCTCCGAAACTTTAATGCCCAGGTATTTGACTTCAGTCGCATACCTGAGCCATCTCCCCTCCAGCTTTACCGAAGGATGACGTGTTTGTGACAACGAGCCCTTCAGCATCACTGTCACCATCTTGTCCTTCGATATCGCCGCGCCAACCCTCAATCCCCATTCCCGAACAGTTGCCATTAAAGCTTCACCGTTGCGCTCGAGCTCAAGTCTGAAGTTTCCCTCCGCCAGTATTAACAGAGTGTCAGCATATCCCACAACCCTGCATGAATCCGCGAGCTGCACCAGAAGGTCATCCACCATTAGATTCCAAATGAATGGGCCGCTGATGAAGCCTTGTGGACAGCCACGCTCCACAGCCATACAGTGTCGCGCAGACCCCTAACATATGCTGATCTGTCAGAGATATAGCTCCTCTAAAGGACTATTTCTCAACAGTCGCAAGATTGTAGCTTATCAATCACTACATTCCAGCTCAAATAGTTAAATGTGCCCTTGAAATCTGCAAAGAGTTCAAGGACGTACTTGCTAGCACTTCTGGTCATCCACGTGACTTTCCCGGCACGGAAGCCGAACTGCCATTCGGACGCCAGATGGCTGGTTTTCTCCTCCAGTCTACGAACCATAATCCTCTTCAAAACCTCGCCAGGGACTGGGAGAAGAAATATGCCTCTATAACACCGAGTAGTGATTATAGTGTTAAAACAATGTTTGTCCACGTATTTAAAAAAAAACTACGCTTAAGACATTTCGCCGGATATGGCGTCCCCTCAGACATAGCTTTTATATTTTGTTGGTCCGCTAAAACCGGGTTCTACTGGATATTAAACCCAAGCCCTCAAATTTCATTTAATCCAAACAAATTAAAAAGAAACCGATCAAAATCTACCATCTCGATTAACCTGAATAGAATCGTATGCAATGTCTTGTACACAGAATAATTTCTCTCTAGAGATTTCTCTAAATTGCCATTAAATGGAAAAATTCTAGATATCGCCCTTTTGTTACCCAAAAAAAGCGAATTATATTTTCACACGCCTCTCGATTTCTATGGTGAAAAAAAGAAAGAAAAGATTAAAGAAGACAGCGTGGGAGATGTTCTTTTTAATTCGCGGCGTGTTCTTTTTATTTTTAAAGAAGAAGAAACGTTAAAAATGGAATTAAATGTTTTTTTTTTCTAAATAAAAATAAAACAAGTTTTTGAATTTGCCATAGAATGAAATTAATTTTCCATTTTATTAAGTCGATTTTTTTTTTGTTTTTAATTAGCATAAAATTAAGACAGAAATTTCCATCACAATTTGAACTGATTGAAAAATAAATGGAGGTAGCTAGCTACTCGTAGCTATTTATTATTTAATGTTTACGTAAATTTTTAGTTTACATGTGTGGTCTTCGCTAATGGATAGTCTTTTATGATCCTATAAAACTATGTAAGAATTGTGATTTCAGGATTGAATTTTGATCGAAAAAAATTGAGAATTAAATTAAACGTAAGCATACTGTGAAAATTTCGAATTTCTTCTATAGAAGGAGAGCTATCTAACTATCAACAAAGATCACTTGAGCAAAGATTTAAGGGGCATCAATACCGATCTCCGTTTACTTTTATACTATTAGCGAGGGGCCAGATGAGCTTGCAGGCCTGGTTATATGCACTGTATGGCAAATAGCGAAGTCCTGTTGAAACCGTATGTTGATCAGATCAATATCGGTTTGGTGAATGTTTTCACAGTGCATTTCGAATTGAAAGAAAAGATTTCTGGATTCTACACTGTTACGCTGTATTATTCGTGACTTTTTGGTCCCTGTTGAGATAAAGGTCACAGCAGAGACCAAAATGTCACGAACAATAAAGCGAAACAGTGTAGAATCCGGAGATCAATATCGTTCAATTTGGGCCAAAAATAAATAGTTATTATCTCTCGATATTAATCGCCATTTACAGTGATGGCAAATTCTTCTCCATTTATTTATATACGAGCCGATGATGTCGCCTGACCAAAATGTCCACCAGTGACATTTTCTTGAATCTTGTGGGAATTTTGGTCGCAACAAATTTGATTGTTAGCAAAGCATAAAAATTTGCCTCTGCGCCAAAAATGAAAAAAAAACATTACTGTCAAATTTGAAGGAAGTATATTTTCAAACATTAGCCGTTATCAACTGTCAAAGATTGAGCATCCTCATTGGAAGCCCTTTTACTTCAATGTATTCTGCCAAGAGAGATTGAAGAAGTCTATTTCCTTGTTAAATTACTTCAGTATATTCCAGCAAGAGACTTTGATACCTCAGGTACATCAAGTTTTCGCAACGCAACTCGACTGACTTAGCATAACGTATGGCAACAGGAGCAGAGATATTCAATACACACTAGCACTACTCTCCTAATAGAGACAATGCATTCTCAATTCTTTTTCTTTTATGAAGTAAACACAATCATAATGAATTGTTATTTACGAAAGTCATATTTATTTTCGATTATAATAAGTGAATCTATGCAAAAACTTGTAATTTAACGCAAGCTTGTGCTCGTGTCCATACATTTGAAAACAATCAAACTCAACTACAAGATTCACATTCTTATGTTGCCTTCTTGTACTTCTAAACTCATGCTGAGCTGTTGGTATTATAACATTGTCCAAACTCTATTAGGAGAGTAGTGTTAGTCTGAATCGAGTATCTCTACTTAGGAGTAGGCACATAATACATTAGCAATTTCTCATGTCAAATCGGTTTATTGTATAAAAATCTAAGTTTTTTGTAAAAATTTTTCACCTTTCCAGGATCTAGCAAAAAAAAAAAAAAATTTTTTCTGCGAACTTTTAAATGGCGGAAAACTTTTCTTTTCCGAGATTCGAACCTAATGTGTGGAACGCTACGTTCAAAGTTGAATGTTGACCAAGTACTAAGTTGACTACATCAAATGTGGCTTCTACTTCTCCTTCTACAATGGCAGTATAGCACGGATCAAGCCTTGGCCTCTTCACCTTCATGTTTCTTAACTTTTTTTATTTGCTATTGTAGAAGGGTTATTAGTCCTTCGCACAACCCTCTATCCACGCATTTTTCATTTTTGTGGACTGAAGTCATCAAGGTATATCCAAGCAGGCAGTGTGCTGAAATTATATCTATCGGGATTTGAACTCACGACCTTCGCATTGTAAACCAAACACGCTACCTACTAGACTACACCCTATCTACCGCAAACTTAAATACCCTATCACCTTTTGTTCTACTTCCACTACACTCCACTGCATAGCACGACGTTATTGGTTATACTCTTCATTCGCTATAAAATACTTCAAAAACCCCGCCAGCAGTAATATTTTCCCCATAACAGTGGCCAGCGGCTGGTAAGCCAGCGTCGTGTGACCCCGTATATAAAGTATCAGTTTCGATATCGAAAATAAAAAGTGCCCACTCTGACAATGTGGCGCAACTCTATTACCAAGGATCTTGTTCTTTGTTCTCCATAGTGTAGCTCTACTTATTTTGCGCTAAGTCGCGGTAACTTTTTATGCGCCTAAAGGGTAAAGATTGTCTCCTCTTTGAACTTTTGGATAACGAGATACTCATATTTATGATTACTAACTGATCAGCGAACCAGTGTGAAGCCTAGTCAGTAGCGTGTTGGTCTACAATATACCTTCGCTCCCTCAAATTTCGAAGAAGAAAAAACTCGTAGATAGAAGGTTGTGCGAAGGGCTAAGAACCCTTGCACAATAAGTAATGAAAATGTTAAGGAACCTGAAAATCAGGCCTTGGTCTCCTGAATACTCCGCCTTTCTCCTTCTCACTTCAGTGACCGCGTCATATAGTTTGAGAATTTTAACAGTGATTTGATGTCTGCGTCAATTGAGACCTGCCGGTCCTTCCGAGCTAAGGTGTAGCCTAGTGAATAGCGTGTTGGTTTGCAATACAAAGGTCGAGAGTTCGAATCCCGGTCGACGTATATTTTCAGCACATTACATGCGTGGGTATGAATCTGCGAAATATTAAAATTCGTAAATTTCGGGGGCTGACAACCCATTCACAAGAACAAAAAAAGAAGAATCGCTTCCGTGGGTTTTCCAACTGGTATTTGTCCATTGACTTTCTCCTTTAGCGAGCATTTGGGAAATCTTCCGTCATCCATTCGCTTTTCATGGCCAGCCCATTGTAGCTTCTTTAATTTTATAAGGGTTGACAAATACACGCATACAATTCTCTACTATATCGTATTCTCCAAATCTTCCCCCACAGAATCGAAAATCCCTCTGAAGACCTTCTTCTAAGGGCGTTAAGTAATTTTTCGGACGCCTTAGTTCACGTTTCGCTGCCACAGCATAGCACAGATCTTATAATCGTTTTGTATAGTTTAAGTTTGGTTTTCTTGTGTACGTTTCTGTATATAATTATCGGTAGTACCGAATAATACGTCTTATTCGCTATCATTATTCATCTTTTTATCTCGATAGGTTCGCTTCCATTATTGGCAAAGTTTGCCTTTAGGTATACAAAGTTGTCTACGTTTTTTAGGTTATAGCCTTCCACCGTAGTATTTTGTCTGAATGGCACCTTTTCCTCGTTTGTGTCAAAACTTTTGTTTGGTTTTCGTTAATACGTAGTCGAACTTTCCTTGCTACCGAGTCAAGGCTTAGTACTTAGTGAAAAAGGTAACTATTCGTTACAAGAGTACTCGTTATCGACCGTAGTCCGAAGTAACGCGTACCGACCAGATTTATACTCGTTACTTAAGTAACGAAATGAGCTCCCGAAAAAGTAACTGAACTGTCAAAACGTTTCGTTACTCGAGCATTCGTTCCACATACAAAAAAAAGTACCTATACCGAAAGTATTGTTGCTTTTTTCGATACATCACAGGAGGAAAACGTACACTTGTGCATAACGCCGTAATGCCATTCGAAAACTAGAACGAGAAGGAATACTCTTACTCTACCTTACAGTAAAGTCTAATGAGAAAATAATGTTTTTCATTTCGTTTCTTTCAACACCAAGAATGTCGTCGATTAGAGTTGTCGCAGGGCTGGCAGTCGTTACTAGTGTTAGCTTTGTGGGATCAGTTATACCAGATTGTAGAATTTTGTAATGGTTGTTGTGGTAATGGGAATTTTTTTTATCAATTTGAGGGATTTTTGTTGAAAAAAATTTCGATTTGATAAAAGTTATTTATTTCATATTGCCGTTTTATTTATTTTAGTGTTTGAAGAGATTTTCTACTTAGAAGAGGGATAATAAAAAAAATCTGACTTGGCATCATTGTCATGATACACGTAAAAGGCCAACGAAATTGAGAGCGATTCACAAGCAATTTCTTGTTGCTTATATACTAGTTACTAGCTAGGGTGTAGCCTAGTGGGTAGTGTGTTGGTCTTGTAATGCGAAGGTCGTGAGTTCAAATCCCGGTCGGCGCAATATATAATTTCAACACATTGCCTGCTTGGATATACCTTGGTCACCTCATTCCACGAAAATAAAAAAATCGTAGACAGAGGGTTGTGCGAAGGGCTAATAATCTTTCCACAATAAGTAATGAAAATGTTAAGGAACCTGCATTTTAGGAGACCAAGGTCCGATTTGGACTGTAGCGCCATTGTAGAAGAAGATATACTAGTTACTGCATGGGGACTAGAGGCGATTTCTTCTAATTGAATTTATGATTTGCAAAACTGGCTTGCCCATCCCTGCAACATGATATTGCTGGCATTTCAAATAAACGAGTATCTAGTAACGAATAAAATGTAACGATTACTTTCCTCAAAGTAACGAATAGTTACTGATACCGAGAAGTAACGAAACTTGATATCACTACTAAACAGATTTTGCAAGTATATCTATGTATGTCTTTGGCATATGTTATAAGTTGTGTGGATTTAAAGCATAGTGTTCCCTGGTTTTCACCGGGCAGTTTCCGAACAACATATTCGAGTATCAAATTGAAAAGCATTGATAACAGGCCGTCATCAGTGCCATTGCCAGATCTAAAGCGGGAATTCAGATCAGTTTTTCGACTCAAAGAGGATCCTTCATCAGCTGTTACATCAGCTATACCAGCTATTGTCTGCTGCTGCTGTTCGTACGGATGATGGGTACGGATTGAGGAGGAGTATTGCGCTTAGTTGTATATCTTCCGCATTATTGTGCTTTGTGCATCCTTGCAGAGGGTCGTCTTCCGTTGGTATCCTCTTTCATCCTTTTAAAAAGGGAATACGCGGTTCTTGTGTTGAGTAATTTAAAATGTTCGTTAATGTTTTTAATTCTTCTGTCTGCAAATTTTGTTCGCAAGTCTAAGATCATTATATTTAGCCAGTTTGGGTTTTTGGCAAACTTGATTTTTCCCCTCAAAGAAATCTTTGCATTCTTTGTCGAACCAATCATTTCGTTTGCACCCGGGTTGTTGTCCTATCACCTCTTTTGCGACGGATGTAGTGCAATCTTTGATGTTTTGCCACATTTTTTCTACTGACTGGTGTTGTTGTTCAGCATCGTCGCGAAGTATCTCTCCAAGGCTAATACGTACTTTGCAGCTACTTGCTCATCCTTGAGTTTTCCAATGTCGGACTAAGGAACCGGTTAGTGTTTTTGAGTGTTCTCGGTTTGCTATTCGGCATCGGAATGGTCTTTACTAAATAGCGATCTGTGTTGCAGTTACCCCTTCGACATATACGCTCGTCGAGAATGCTGGAGGCCGCTCTTTTCTCTATTAGAACATGTTGGTTGGCTGAATGTATTTCCGTTGGGTGATGGCCACGTTCTCTTACGAAGCGGGAAGCATTTTGAGAACACAATAAGGTGTTTGCTGATGGCGAAATCAGTCTGGCCGTTTTCGTTACTACTATCATGGAGATTTTGTTTTTTACGAAAGGACCTGTGTTATAGGCAATTTCGGCCTTTATGCGCAATGCACAAACACAGTCATGGAGGGAAGGAATGGGATTAGGAAGGTAGGGGAAGAAGAGTGTCTTTCAATTGGCCCTATGTAAATTTCTTTGCCCACTTTCGCGTTGAAGTCTCCTAATACTATTTTAATATCGTTCGACGGAAGGGAGTCGAATGTTGATTCTAAGGTGATGTAGAAATCATCTTTAACTCGGTCGTCTTTCTCTGCCGTTGGGCGTGGACATTGGTAAGTCAAATATTAAGGAATTTTGTCTTGATGCGAACTGCACACATAGAAATACATATTGTCCAAGAATAATTTCCATATGGATGGACAGACATTATAGAGCATTTCCTCTGCCATTGCCCATGCCTCCGAACAAATCGAAGACAAATTCTCAAAAAGTACGTCTTCGCCGAGCTGAATGAACCGATGAAGCTCATTAGTTTCACCGGAAGAGCGGGCTGGTTGAATGATATGTAGATCCACATGGTAAAAACATGGAGGCGTACATTGGTAGCCTACGTACATTGGTGTCCAACCCCTCCACAAACATAGCCTAACGTAAGAATGGACAGAAAAAAAGTGAGTAAGCTAAGAAGGAGAGGAAGATGCAATGAATGATTTCTAGTATCTCTCTAACAATCGAGAGCACCCTTTAGGGTTTGATCGTTGTTTTCATCAATCCTCTTTGCATTTCTCGCAAAATTGCTCCCGAGACATGCAAATCATAGCGCCGCCACATTTATCGAAATCGTGCCACTAATATTTGAAATGTTATAATTAAGATCGTGATTACCGTAAATATTTAAATAGCCTTTGCTGCTATTGCGATAAAATGTTAAAAAAAAAAAAATAATTATATCTTAATCTATTAATGGATCTAGCGATCGATTAGCATATCATAGCCGTATGACGCGGCCAATACACCCATGGACCGATGTAATAATTACCTGCATTCCATGCTAATGACGGCATGATTTAATACCAAAAACTATATGAGCTATCCACCATACACATATCGACATGCTCGTACGTTCAAAGTCTTAGTTCTAACTTTAACTTTTCGTGTTTGTTGTTGTTGTTTTTTTTTTTTTTGTTGTACACAAATTCCATTCGCATATGTACGAATATATGCTGCCTACTATATCTTACAAATCGGTCAAAAAAAAACCCCCTCCGGAAAAAAAATTGGAAAAATATTTGGCATTATAAAGAAATTCGACACTGTGGCTGGGCTTTTATTTATATTGGAAATTATTCTCGGGGAGCGTAAGTTTTAGTTGGCAACTATTGCGCACGTTTGTGAGAAATAGCGTTGGAATGCCGTCCGTTTAGCAGCGCAGCAAGGTTTTGCTGGCAAAACGTTCCGTTTACACACTGCAGGCTTTTGCGCGATGTTTCAATGGGGGCTCCTCTCGCATAAGCTTTCATGCCGCGCATAAAAAAAATGTAATAGATACAAAAATACCAAGATAATAAAGAAAAACGAAATACGCAAGGCCCGAAGCATATAGCAAAGAATTAATTTATAGCATGGTTCGCTAGCGAGTTAGCAGGCTGAGCTAAGGCCAGCTAGCGAGGAGCTGCTGCTTGATTGTACCCTACAGCGAAGAGAGGCGAAAGATGTCACAGCCGGCGCTTTTTCAACTGTTCCTTCACCTCTTGGCGCGCGGATCCAGCCGTCAACTTATTTTGTTTGTTTGGCATTAACACGAACATTCGACCTTCGCATACCAGAACACGAGTGGTCCAACGACTTACGCGATCACAGATCTTGACTATGTGGATGGGCTGCGTTCATTTTTTTTTCTGCCCTGAAGCTATGTATGCTTTCTTGGTATGATCTTATTATTATTAAACGACAAGCACACAACAAAGGTATGCATATGCAGACAATGATGAAGAATACGAAAAATAAAACGCAACAACGCGCTCGAGGAATGCGAATTTGAAAATCAACATTCAACTGTAAAGACAGCATTTTGACGGCATCATCATTATCCGTCATCATCTTACGTTTCTCGCGATAAAGTTTCAAGATTGAGAAGCAAACGCTTAGGAATGCGTGTGTGAGTGATCGCACGAACAGAAATCCAATCCAATCCAACTCAACAACAACATCACTATCGTCATACATTTCATACCATGCCATTAATGCGTTGTCTTATCAGCCATTGCGGAATGTACGCTTGCCCCAACAACTACCGACTATTGCCTTCTGCTTGTTTCAATTGCTCGCGCAGCTTTAAATCTTTTTAGCTGTTATATCTATAGTTATTTTTCATAGCGTCGATTTGGTCTTCATTCCAAAGGTGAAATTGAAGTTGGGAAATACGAAAAAAAAGAAGAAGAAGAAAAATATGTGTTCGTAGCTTTTGCCCAAGTTTGGCAATATAAAATGTGATTTCAAAAATATTTGAAGTCATTTTCTTTTTTTTTTTTAGTTGAATTAACTCGATTTGGTATGAAATGTTGACGAATCAAACAAAACTGAAAGATAGAAAAACAACTTTTTAGTTAAGGAGCATCAACACCGATCTTCTACTTCTTGTGCGATTTTTGCAAAATTTTAAACTTTTAAAGTTAAAATGGGCACTTTTCGTAAAACAGATGGATTGTTATATACAAGGTTCTTCCCAAAAGTTACCGAACTTCGAGAATAGGACGCCACCTGTATGTGACTTTTAGTGCGCTTAAAAGGTCAGTCAAAATTTCATAACATTTGGTTCACTGGAAGCGAAGGAAGTAGTGATGGGCACTATCGGTTGTTTTTATTATCGATAGTCCTATCGATAGTCAACCGCACTATCGACGAACTATCGATAATTTTTATTCGAATGAAATTGTCGATTGTTATTCGAATAAAAACTATTGATAGTTATTCGAATGAACTATCGATAGTTATTCAAATGAAAACTATCGATAGCTTTTATTCGAATGAAAACTATCGATTGTTATTCGAATCAAAGTTATCGATAGTTATTCGAATACAACTCTCGATAATTTTCATTCGAATGAGAACTCGAAACTTTCAATAGTTTTTTGAGTAAGAACTTTGGGATTTTAGTTTCTTTCAATAAAACGCCAATGCCATCGATAGTTTCGACCTGATTGATTGAGCAATATCTACAAGGGAATGAAACCAGTGACTATATGCTTTTGGTAGTCGGCAATTCACGGATAGAGAATGAGACAAATAGAGGGAGATTCAACGAAAGTGATAAAACTTTTAAGATATTATTGTCGTATAAGTAATTTAAAAGTCACTTACAAAGACAATTCGTCGACAACAGGCAGTCATCTTGAAAAGCGTGATCTTGGAGAAAATTTAAACAATCTAAATAGACAATCTTATAACACAATAGTAAAATCTAAAAACCTATATAATTTTACTTTATTATTTTAATAATAAAGTATTGTGATCGACTTGGGAAAAAAAAAAAATTTGCTACCCTGAAATTTTGTTTTTTCGCGTTTCGTGACTAAATTAGCCTAAAAATGCAAAAAAAAAAATCCGTCTGTCTGTACGCCGTACGCCGGTGTGTACGCTCAGAGCACATTAACTCCCAAACCATTCGAGATAGAAAGCTAATTTTTGGAGGGATTGTAGGTAGTTGCGGATCTCAGGAGGACACTCATTTTTGGGGGTGTAAGGGTTCAGGGGGAGGCGGGGGGAGCACTTAAACCGAAAACTAAGAATTCAAATATCTCAAACATGGTTACAGCTAGGAAGCTAAAAATCAATGTACATATAAAAGGGTTTGTGGGACAACTTTTAAGATTAATCTAATTTTTTTATCCATTGGGGTGCAAAAAGGGGGAGCTAAAAACCAATTGTCGGCCGAATTTTTTTTTCAAATGATTATATCTTCGAAATTACTTAGCATAAAAAATTTATAATTTTAGACCATCAAGGTGGCATACAGATTCACTGGAATCAGCTTACATAGAGGCTAATTATTGTAAGGGGGAGAGTCAGGGGGGGTGCAAAGAAAAACACTTAAAAATCAATATCTCGGCTATTTGTTAAGCTATGCAATTGAAACTTGGTACTTATATTAAGCTATACTAAAGAAATATGAAAAAAATATAATATTTGGAGAAAATAGTAGTGGGGGAAAATGGGGAGCATTGAACTTTCCAAAATTTCAAACCATTATATCTCAAAATTGAGGGCAGATATCACATCAAAAATTTGTCAGATCGTAGAACTATATAGTTTTTAATTTTGGTAAAAAAATTAAGTGGGGGTGTAAGAGGAGGGAGGTGGAAAGCAAAAATGTTGAAAATTTTGAGTAATTTTTTTTGGGCTCTGGTAAAAGATACAGAGTTTAAATTTTGCAGGTCAATATATCAATTTATTGTACATACATAAAAAATAATAAAAATTCTACAATTGTTATGCACCGACCCCCCTGGTCTAACGTGCACAAGGTGTTTCATGTGAAATGAAAAAACACATAAGCTGAAAATTTTTGAATGAAATTTTAAGGTAGAAACTTGAAAATTTGCGAAATGCATTTAAAAAAAATCCCTAAAAGAATGAATTATTAACTGGTCGAAAATCTTTAAAACTTCTACCCCTCCCATACAAAATTATTTTTTCGACCATTTTCAAGAAATCAATTACCACCTAACTATTAAAAGCTATCAATTTGAAATTTTGCATAAGAACTTACAAAAATAATTGAAATGAAATTACGTTAAAAGTTTTGAAATCGCGCTTACCCTTCTACCCCCTCCCATACAAAAGTATGATTTCGACCAATTTCATTAAATCAACTAATAACAAACAAATTGCAAGCTACGAACTTGAAATTTTGTACGAGCACCTAACAACTAAAAAGAAAGAAAATTGCATCACAAGTCTTACGATTCCCCTACCTCCTCTACCCCCTCCCATACAAAATTATTTTTTCGAGCATTTTTATAAAATAAGTTATCAGCTAACTCTTAAAAGCTATCAATTTCAAATTTTGCATTGAAACTTATAAAAATAATTCAAATGAAATTGCTTTCAAAATTTTCAAATCGCGCTTGCCCTTCTACCCCCTCCCATACAAAACTATGATTTCGACCAATTTCATAAATCAACTAATAACCAACAAACTAAAAGCTATGAACTTGAAATTTTATAAAAGCACCTTAAAAGAGAAGCGAAATAAAACTGCATATCACAATTTACGATTCCCCTACCTACTCTACCCCCTCCCATACAAATGTTCGGTTTTGTGAATGAAAATTCTATGCAACTTCGTCTATGAAACACATTCTACACAGAGAATATTGGACGTGATTCAAGCAATTAATTAAAAAGCTATTAACATCCACCCACCCTTACTATTACCCCTCCTCCTCCCCTCCATAAAAACCCAAACTTGTAGAAACGAATGAAATATTGTTAAATAGACAACAGCCCTGCTCAAGAACTCCCTTTCACTTAGTCTTCCCTAACCACTCTTACCTGCATATTGACTTTCCACACATCCGCAACATGTCCCAAGAATAATTAAGTTTCGCCCGACTTGTTGGCAGTTTATTTTATATTTATTACATTTATTACGTGAAAAAAAAGTTTCAAATATTATTAATAAAAATATGCGTAAATTCCATAAAGGAAGACAAACAAATAGTAAAATACTTATTTTCAATGAATAGAAGAAACAAATGTTCACACAAATATACTCTGCAATTTCAGTAAGAATTTGAAGTTGTTAAGAAAATTATTTTATCTAAAAAATGTAAAGGATTTTCATTTCGGAGTAAGTGGGGCAGATCCTTATAATTTTAAAACATTTTTTTGTCTATTAAATTGTCAGCCATTGAGCCATTAGCGGTTTTTAAATTAAAAAAAAAAATTGCATAAATGAATATGAATAACATACGTGTACCAGATTCCTTTGCTTGCGCCTTAACATCTGTGCTCACTTTCTATTTTTACGCAAAGTGGGAATTTTCACAGAGGGTGATTTCATTCAGATTGAAAATACGTTGCTTGTGAAAACAAGAAAACTATTTGAACCTTTTCACTAGCTGAAACATTTAATAGTACTTTATTTCGTTCATTATTAGTCTAAAGACATTTCATTCGGGTTAAGTTTATCAACAGCTTTCAGTATTCAAGCAATAATTCAATAGTTGCATACATTCCATAGTAATTTCATAGCCACTATTAATAAAAGTGATCTAACATTTACTATCGACAATAATTTTCATTCATTCGAAAAGATTCGTTCGAAAAATTATTCGATAGTCATTATCGATCGTAGTTTTCATTAATCATTAAGAAATCCGGTAGATTCTACGCAAAATGAAACCCAGAAAAGGGCCTGGTCTAGACAATGTCTCAACGCTAATGGTCAAAAATCTGCCATAATTTTCATGAATTTCATCTTCAACAGCTGACTCAAAATCGGCTACTTCCCTGAAATATGGAAGCATGCAGTTATTATACCCATTCTCAAACCGGGAAAAGACCCTGCCCAGCCCACAAGTTACCGTCCTATAAGTCTACTATCAGTCATGAGTAAACTGTTTGGAAAAATAATTCTGCTTCGCCTGAACATAATTATTGAAAATCTAAAAATCATACCTAACTCTCAGTTCGGTTTTAGATCAAAGCACTCCACAAATCACCAACTTAATAGAGTCAAAACTGATATCATCAAGGGTTTTGAAGCCAAAAACTCTACAGGAATGATTACTCTCGATATCGAAAAAGCTTTCGATTCAGTATGGCACGAAGGTCTCATCTACAAACTCCACAATTTCGATGTGCCCACGTATATGGTGCAGCTGATTCGATCATTTATCACGCACAGATCATTTACTGTAAAAGTCCAGAGCAAATACTCATCCCAGCACAAGATTCCTGCTGGTGTTCCTCAGGGTTCTTGTCTCAGCCCAGCGCTATACAACATTTATACGGCTGACATACCCCAAAGAACAGACTGCCAAGTCGCTTCTTTCGCAGACGACACTGCTATTTACTCTTCTTCATCCGACCCGAATACCATCATAAAACATCTCCTGGCCCAACTTGATGACATCCATAAATTCTTCAGCAAGTGGAAAATTCTAATTAATGCAGACAAAACACAATGTATATATTTTACAAAACAACGAGCTACGCGATACCTCCCAGCTCCTACCTTGAATATACTACAACCTGTCAAGTGGGCTAAATCTATCAAATACTTGGGCATTACCTTTGATCCCAAGCTCACGTTTCATCTACACATGGAATCAGTAGTATCTAAAGCGACAAAAACTAGAAAAATATTGTATCCTCTGATCAATAGGCGATCGAAACTGTCCCAGGAAAATAAGCTGCTTTTATTTAAAATTGTAGTCCAACCAGCAATCACGTATGGTGCACCCATTTGGAATTCTTGTGTCAACATTCATAAAACCAAGGTACAAATCGTACAAAACAAATGGCTAAAGATCGTACTTGACAAACCTTGGCATTACTCCACAATGGCTGAAGTAAAACTAATAAAAATTAGAGCAAACGAATTAACAAACAATTTTTTAACTCGCAGCGAATAGTGCAACAATCCACTAATCGCTGAATTTTTAAAAAACTAAATTAATAAACTTAATTTTAAGATAGTTAAATAGTTTAGTTCTAAGTTAGTTTTAGTTAAACTTTTGCAGGGCTTTTGATTTGTTTCACTTTTTCCCTTAACTAAAATTTTATACTTAATAAATGTACCTCAAGCTTCAAACAAAATATGAATATTGTAGTTGTAAAGACAATGTGTATCTGAACCCTAAACTCTTTTCTTTAATTTTGTATTTATGTACAACGTAACAAAAATCAAGAAACAATAAACTTTATTATTGTTATTAATTTAAAAGGTTATTCGATAGTCACTTCGATAGTTGCCATCAATAGTTATTTTCATTCAATCATAAAGTTATTCGTTAGTCCCCATCGATAGTAGTAGTAACTATCGAATAACTTTGCCCATCACTAGTCTGAAGTGACAGTATATTTGTCATCGATACATCAAATTATAAAACAAGATTACGGTAATGATTGATTCCGGGGCATCGGGATATACCTGGAAACGAAATGGCGGACAGGCTGGCCAGAAACGGATCTGCCACGGCCACCATTGAGGAAACTTAACAATGTTTGCATTGCCTCAAGAGTCATTAAGACTATCTACGCTAACAATGTGTTGTGAAGGGAAAATCTCAAGTGGTTACAAAGCGAATCGTCTAACACCACGAAATGTGGGTTTCATAGATGGGAATCAATAAAAACAATGAGACTCGGCAGAAAATCCCTACGGACAGGAATAGTCACGGGCCATGTTTTCTTAGAAACCTTGCTCGAAGACATCGCCTTACAATCAAGGATATTTGCTGAGGCAGCGCTGAGAAGGATGAAACTGTAGAGCATTTACCATGCCTCCGAACGATTCGAAGACAAATTTTCGGAGAGTACTTCTTCGCCCAGCGGAATAATCTCCGATCTCTTGAACCGATGAAGCTCATTAGTTTCACCGGTAGAGTAGGCTGGCTAAGTGATATTTTTTTTTTTAAGGCACCGATTATAACTTAGGGAGTCACCCTTTAATGCATTACATAGTAATGTCGGTATAGGAAGAGGATGAAATTTGGTAATGTTATGGGAATTTTGGGGGAGAGAGACGGAAGCGGCGATGGACATTATTTTTGAAGCGCTGAAAGTTATACTTATATAATTTGGAGAGTGTGAACAACTTCATATATCTTGGGGCTAATCTAGCAAAGGACGGTAATCAAACAGACGAAATCAAACGACGGATAATATTTGCAAATAATACGCATTATTCGGTACTTCCAATAATGAAATCCAAGAAAGTGCACAGGAACAATAAGCTGCGGATTTATAAAACTATTATACGACCTGTGCTCTGTTATGGCAGCGAGACATGGACATTAACACGAACTTCCGAAAAAGCAGTTAACGCATTTGAAAGAAAGGTCCTCCGAAGAATTTTGGGACCTGCGAAGGAAGGAACAGAATGGCGAATAAGATACAACCATGAGTTGTATCAACTCTACGACGAGCCAGAAGCTTCAATGTTCATCAAGATACGTAAACTGCAGTGGGCTGGCCATGTAGAGCGAATGGAAGACAGAAGAATCCCGAAACGTGCTCCTAAAGGCAAAGCGAGTGGTAACCGGCCAGTAGGCAAACCACGCAAGCGATGGGAAGACTCGGTTGATGAAGACAGCAAAGCCATATTCAAAATTAGCAGCTGGAGGACGCGGTCTTTGGATCGAGACGATTGGAGGCGACGACTTCAGGATGCCAGGGCCCGATTTGGGCTGTCGCGCCATTGATGATGATGAAAGTTATACTTGCTTGGAAATATGTTAGCAGGCAATGCGTTCCAAAGTCTGGACGTTCGGGAAATGAATGGCTATCTATATTTCACTATAAGAATAGGAATAGGAATAGGGTTGACGGTAAACTCGTGCGCGCGTTTAGCTTGACGAGTATTTCGGGGAAAACTGTAAAGCGGAGGAATGAGTGATCTAAGTTCCGCACTACATTTACCATGAAAGTAGCGATAGTAAATGCTGAGTACTCCAACGTTCCTTCGATGCTCGAGGAAGTCAACAGAAATCGTAATGGTGTCATCTCCAATTAGTAGGAACGCATGCTTCTGGATCCGATCAAGAACTTGACCTTCGCCGTATTCGTGCAAGCAAGAGTTTCAACGTTTCGTCAGGTACACAAAGGGATCTCCCGTCGACCTTCCAGTGGATAAGCTGTTTATCCTTGAGATATTATTTTTTGCGATTGACAGCAGTTTTCACCACTTTCGAAAGCAATAAAGTAATGGCTATCGGGCGGTAGTTAGCGGGGTTCGCTTTGCTTCCTTTCTTGGGAATCGGCTGAACATTTGCGACTTTCCACAATAGTTGAAAGCACCCAGAAGAGTAAGATAGATGAAAAAGATTGGGTTTAGCAAGAGAAGAGGAGCAAATTTTAAGGGTAGCATCAAGGCCAGCGGACTTTTGAACATTGAGCTTTTTCAGGATGCTGTATATGAGACACGTGCGGAAATGTAGCAGAGGCAGCGAAAAACCTGATGGTTTTGCGATAGGAGGGGTTCGATTTGAAGGTGATAGCGTGGACTTTCTCGCGAAACTTACTGCCAATAAGCTTTTTACCGTCGCCGTCAACGAGTAGGGGTATTGTTGAAGAAATGAAGTTATTGTTGATCTTTTTGACAAAAGACCAGAAAGATCTTCAGCCTTTTGGATTCCGCCGAAGTTTTTGGTCGTGATCAAATTTAACACGTTTAAGGATAGATTTGCAGGTATTTCTTGATGCATTATAAAGATCTCTGTTAGCTGGAGTTGGAAAATTTTTAAACGATTGTTTTTTGGCCTGAATTGTCGCGAGACTAGAAGGTATGTAGAGCTTCATACCTTTCAGGATAGTCTCAGTGACAAGTTTACAAGCTTCATCGCAGTCATTAGAATCGAAGCACAATTTCAAATTGAAGGCATTGAAGAACTCGTTCAACGCCTCCCAATTGGCTCTTTTAAAATGCCAAACAATTCTGCGGGGTGCCTTAACCAGCAGCGGTTTTAGTGCTACTATTGGAAATTGTGCACGAATTAAGAGGTGATTCGTATTTCCAATTGTCGAAGGAGATATTACAGAGAGGTTTGTTAGTGAGAACTAAATCGAGAAGATTGGAAAACTATCCTGAAATTTCTGGTAATCGAGTAGGTTCATTTACCAGCTGTGTTAGACCATATAACGAGGCAAAGAGCTCAGTATCACGTCCCTCCTGGTACGTGTAGGAGGAATATTTAAGCTAGCCAGTGTTGTGAACATTGAAATCGCCCGCGATACAGATTTCGACATCAATGCCGGGCTTCTAAAAACGTAACAAAAGTACAAGATACACCCTTGGATTAAAAATTTTATCCAGATATAATTAAATTCCGGATTGGAGGAGGTACCAAAATCAATTGGAAGGGCACATTATCGCAGATGTAGAGAGCGATACCCTGCTGGGATAAGGTGATATCCGGGAACAGAATAAAACTCCTCACTCTCTGGTAGCACCTTGCTCTCGCCAAGTGCTAGTATTTTTGTTGATGTTTGGATGTGAATGTACAGGGAGAGGTAAGCAGAACTCAATCCCTGAACGTTGACCTGGTTGATCGTAAAAGTTGGCATTAAAAATAGAAAGCCCACACGGTAAAAACACAGAGGCGTACAATAGGCCCACCGGTGACCTACGTACATTGGTGTCCAACCCCTCCACGAACCAAACCTAACCATGTCCATACAACAATTTACGACTGGTTTACGCGTTTTAAGGAAGGTTGCAAGATTTGAATAACGACGAACGTTCGGGTCGATCCAGAGAAGTTGTGAATGAAGCATCAAAATTGTCCGTGAATTCATCAAAAGTAAGCCAAAGTCTTCGGTGCAATACCTAAAAATGAAACGAAATATCACCAAGACTACGGTCCATCACGTTTGGTGCATCGTATTCGTCCAAAATCTTGCGCAGAAAGAAGTTGGCGTTTGTTTCATCGAACACTTGTGTCCGATTTTTTTTACAAAAAAATCGGATTTTAACCATCAACCACCCACCGTATTCGCCGGACTTGTGATTTTTTTATTCGTAAAATTTCATTTGACCATTAACGAAAAACGTTTAGTGGATGTAGAAGCCATGCCGGCATTCTGAATGATATCTCGGTAACCGAGCTGCGCCGGCCACATATCAGATACTGTTTTCGATGATAGGTCTTCAAAATTAAATAATATCGATATTTCTATATACAATTTTTTTCATTTAGCTTTAGAGATCGAGCACCCTTATTGAACGACCCTTTACGTCCTTGCATCCTGCCGTCCATTTAAGTATTCTTCTTGTTAGATTTTGACAAATAAATGATACGCTTTTGGCAGAGTGATTTCTCTATTCGTGTAGGCTGATTGAACACTATTCCTCAACTTAACACATGGGTCAAAAAGTCCCGAGCCTAACTAAGATAAACAGACAAAATTCGACTTTATTCATCAACATAGTCTCCTTTTAGAGTGATACAATCATTCCAGCGCCGCTCTAACTTTTCCGGCTACAATTTCAGCATTCTTTTGAGGTCTGCGAATAGGAAGTATTCGCTATTTCTGGAGAATACGGTGAGTGTGGAACCAATTCGAACTTAAATTCGTGCTATTTGGCCATCGTTACCATCGACTTGTGACACGGTGCATTGTCTTGGTGGAAGAGCACTTTATTCTTCTTCATATGAGGCCGATTTTTTGCAATTTCGTCGTTCAATTGCTGCAACAACGCTATGTAATATTTACTGTTGATGATTTTTCCCTTCTTAGTGTAAGCGATGAACAATATGCGCATCCCAAAACACTGAGGCTAAAACCTTACCGGTGGACATTTGTGTTTTGGGTCGCTCGGACGACTTTCACCTGTTGGTCTCCACTCAATTGATTGCCGATGTGATTCCGAAGTGTAGTGATGGATCCACATTTCATCCATTGTCACATATCGACGCAAAAAATACTATTTCATCCACGCATTGCTGCTTTTCGTCCACTGTGAGCGAACGCAGCACCCACTTTGGAAACGGTTTTTTCATGGAAAAATGCTCATGCACGATGGTGAACACACAACTTTTTGATATCCTTACGATATCAGTTACATATCTCCTGCAACTTCAGTGGACGGTCTTCCGAAACGATTTTTTGCACTTTTTTATTTTCTTTTTGGGAATAACAGCCTCATTTGGACATGCAGAGCGTTAAGCATCATCGGTGTCTGTACGACCGCATTTAAATTCTAAACCAATGTTTGACTGCTGTTGTGATAACATGGAAATATCTACATATAGTAAATGCAGAGTATTCCGACATTTCGCAATCTATCTATGGATTTATCAATTACTTTGTGTAACCACACAACACCAAAATTCTAGAACTTCAAGCCAAACACGCATTTTAAAAATAGTAGAATTAGATTGTTACATCTGGCGCAGAAGAATCTTCAAATAAAAACCAGCTATTTCTCTGGAAAGACCAACAAAAATAAATCACTTCAACTTTTGCGATATGAAATTCAAAAAAGAAAAAAACGGAATTTTTTTCGCGGAATTCTTATATCAAACTTTAAATGATGACACCAAATAGAAATAAAAGAGGCAAAAAAAAATAATTTACTGCGCCCACAAAAATGTGCTGTTCTATAACTTTTTTTTTTAGCTGTCTTGTTTGCTCATCTCTTTCCACTTCAAACATTTTTCTATACAAAAAAAAAATTAAAAAAAAAGAAACTGGCAATGCATAGACACCGCGCGCCATGGTTCTTACGAACAACTATAAACGGATCCCCGGTCGACGACAGCGACATCAAATAAACAGCGAGTGAATGTGGAGAATTTCTTAGTTAATAGAAAAATTGTCTTAAATAGCGGCATGTGCATGGTCGTCGTCGTCGCATCGACAATGAGACGTATCGTGTGGTACACACACGATGCGACTACGCGACATAAAGGGCCCAACACAATGGGTCGACGGTGGGAAAATCGCGGTTAATAACCTTCGCGGAGTACTGCCCACAAAACTGATTGTCTGTCTCTCATGTAAATGAGAAAAATATTTTTTTTTTAAACACTTTTCTTTTTTTCTCTCTCTCTCTCTTATTTGATGTTAAGATATTCAAATACTAAAGTATCTGTCATTTTAGGAACAAAAATTAAATAATATGTCATCCAGCTTATCATTATTTTTGTGTCTTTTAATTTTTGATTTTTATGACTACCGTTATATACACTGAGAAAACTCAAAAGTTTATCGCAATGACACATGGCGTGGTGTTTGCTTTTGGCATTAAATGTAGGTATACAGACGGACAAAAGTATTCACCACTCGACGTACATATATCGACTTTAATTGTTCATAGCATTTTCCAGAAACATGTCTAATGGATAATTCTTACGAAAATACTGAGGTATTCAAAAATTAAGTTCTAAGCTAAAAGTGAAACGCTATTTTCTCTTATTTTTATTTCAATCGATCCGCTTTATTTCGTAATCGACCCGTCGGCACACGCTCGCTTTTCGAATATGACAGTTGTCTTCTTCTTTATTAATTACATCAAGATCTCTTCTTCTTATAAACTACAACAATACTATCTCTGTATTTTCATTATAACATCTTATACGAAGCACTGTTTCTTATTGCCTACATTCCAAGAAAAAAATCTAATAATTTAGTTACGGTACGAATTTCGCTTTGACAAAAGTATTCGCCACTTGCTTTCCTAGTTAAAATTTCAGGAATTCACAAACAAAACAAAACAAATTTACTACACTACTACCATACGAATGGAGATATTTTTCAGTTTACGACACTTTTGCATAGCTTACTGACCGCGATTGCGTTTGTGTGGTATTTTGCGATTTTAAAAGTAAAAATGGGTCGAAAAGGGAAAGAAACCACTGTGGAGGAACGGAAAATAATTTTAAATTTGTTTATGGACATGAAACCTATCAAAGAAATTTGTCAAATAGTGAAACGTAGTCGGACCACAGTTCGCGATATAATAAAGCGTCAGACCGTAGGGATTTTCGAAATCTTAAAAGAAGTGGAAGACCTAGCAAGCTTAATGCTAGAGATAAAAGAGAAATCTCGAAAATTGTTAAAAAGGAACCAAAAACAAAAAAATCGCAGCAGAATTTAAGGAAGGATACATGAATCGACGTACACCCTCGCACTATACGTAGAGTCCTACGAAGTGATGGATACAATTCCCGATGTTGCAGAAAAAACCCCCCGTAATGTTAACAGAATAAAAACGTTAGAGTTTGCTAAAGAGTTTATTAACAAACCAACAAACTTCTAGGAGCCATCTTCTCAGAAGAAAGCAAATTTTGCTTGGACGGATTCGTGTATGGAGGAGAGTAGGGACTGAAAAAGAACATTCAAGTAACGGTGAAGCATGGTAGCAATTCGGTGATGGTATGTGGATGTATGGTGGCATCTTGCGTGGGAGAACTGGTATTTCTACTTCTTCTACTTCTACAATGGCACTACAGCCCAAATCGGACTTTGACTTCCTGGCATTCAGGTTCCTTACCATTTGTCATTATTTATTGCGGAAGTGTTGTTAGCCCTTCGCACAACCCTCGATCTACGAATTTTTCATTTTCGTAGATTGAGGTAACCAAGGTATACTCAAGCAAGTAGTGTGCTAGAATTATGCGCCGACCGGGATTTGAACTCACGACCTTCGCATTACAAGACCAACACGCTACCTACTAGGCTACACCCTGGTATTTGTTGACGGTATAATGAAAAAAGAAGATTATTTAAATATCTTTAAGGAAAATTTAAGAAACAGTGCCGAAAAATTGAATTTTGCCGACGATTATTATTTACAGCAGGACAATGATCCAAAGCATACCGCTAAAATAGTACATTTCTGGATTCTCTACAGCACACCTCGCACTCTAAAAACTCCTCCCCAGTCACCAGACCTCAACCCCATAGAACATTTATGGGATTCCCTCGACAAGTCATTAGGACATCACCATATTACTTTAGCTGAAATCTATTATAAAGGACGAATGGGATAAAATCAATGCAGAGACAACCAAAAAGTTAGTAAATTCAATGGGAAGTCGTTTAAGGGAGGTAATTAAGCGAAGTGGAAAGTCAACCAAATATTAAACATTGCTAACAATCCAATAATTATTAACTTCTTTAATGTATATTAGGATATGGCGAATACTTTTCTACAGGCGAAATTTGAATTCTAACCGTTTTATATATTTTTTTTACGTTAATAAATGTGGACTGAGTTTTGTTTTGGTAAATGCAGGAAGTTTTTTTTCTGTAATAATTTAGTTGCTACTACTTTCTTTGAATCTTTTATAAACGTTTAATTCTAGCGGAAAACTAATGGCGAATAGTTTTGTCCGTCTGTGTAAGTGTAAATTTTGGTGTAATCAGATTGAGAATTGGGATAATGCGTAAGGATTAAGATGGCAAAACTTGATCTCTCTCTCCATAGTGATAGGTAATCTTAATTAGGATTTGTTGCATTCAACAAGGAAGGTCTTAATATGATTCGGAACACAACAAATCCGCGTCCTCCTATCGTAGGCTTTATAATATCCTACAGCTTGAAAAGAAGAGATTGTTCTTTACAGATGCCTCAAAAACAAATGACGGAGTAGTATTCGCAGTTGGCCAAAGTAATGAACAAGCAATTTCGCAATATCTCTAGCCTGAATGGTTTAGTGTGTTTGGAGCTGAGCTGGCGGCCATCTTCACGGGCGTAAAGATTGCATCTACCTTAAACACCCCCACTGCCAACCTTTCAGACAGTCTATCTAGTTTACAAGCAATTAAAAACGCTTAAAAGAAACATCCTAGCTTATGTCAGAACAATAGTACTTACATAGCTCCAACTGATTGATTACACTGCACTGGTTATCGGGTCATGCCGGCATACTCAGCAATGAGTTTGCAGACCAATGCGCTTCAGATTCTGTGCGATTACCCCTTTTAGCAGTGAATGACCCAGAAATATATTTTCTCGATAAAATTACACAAACCCTAAATCCAAAAGCTCAAAACTAGTGGAGTTCCTTATTCTCCTTTCTTAAAACATGCTGACTGTCTCTCCTATTCACAATTCCGATGTCACGCATCGCATCACGCTCGCATCCGACTAAGGCTAAACAGTGGCATTGCTTCCCTTACAGTTTGCCTTCTGTTGAGTCTTGAAAGAGTAAACTAAAATCAGACACTGTAAACATAGTATACGTTCACAGGACAGCTTTTGTCTGGCGCTTTTTCTAAACAAAACCATTTGGATCGAAATCCAAAGCCTTCTATAGAGAAAAATCGGCAAGATGCGATTTAAAAAATGCATGCACGATACTGCCGGCCAATACGTGGCAAAATTTTCGCGCCCGCTAAGCGCAAATTCCATTTCTATTGGAATGGGAGATGCGTTAAAGTAAATGCTTCCACTCAGTGCTTTCAGTCGGAAACTCTGGCTCTCGATCAGAGTGTTGTCAGTATTAAAATTTCGGTACTAGCCATAAATTGATCAGAAATGTAAACTGGCAATAGCGAAACGAATCAGTCTAAACTTTTGCAAGTCGGACGACATTTTCCCGACCTTACTTTTTTTTTGTTATATAATAAGTTTAAATTAAATCTTATATTAATTGTATACAATATTTTCAAAGCTTATGTTTATTAAAAAAAGATTGAAGGGTTCATCAAAGGAAGATGTCACTATAAGATGTTATTGAAAATTTTCCAGTTTTCACCCTAGTAAGTATATATAAAACTATCTGTTGGTAAGGTATTGAAATGTTCCGTTTATTTATGAATTCAAACGTTTTAATTTCTTATTATTGATTTTAGGTCGTTTTATTTCTATTAAAATTTATTCAATCGCTTTTAGCTTAGTTATCAAGTAGAAAAATAAGATGCAATTTTTAGTGTGGTGTGCCGTGAAGTGCGTAGTGTCATTGTTTTTATTTGACTGGTGCAGTTAAGGATAGAGACCGAACCGTTTGCTGGTTGTAAAACCACACAAATTTTATTTTGTTGGTCATTTCTATTATTTTCTAACAACGGCAAAAAGCAATTTTTTCAACTCAAGCGCGGAATCAAAATTATTTGAGATTATATTTTTACTCTTGTCAAATCGTAAAAGAATTCCGACCGAGAATTGAAGCTAGGGCTGCCCGCGTTCAGGCGAGCTCTTCCATTGAAAATCGTTTGCAATACAGTTCTGACTGTCCGACACATCTGTACTATCTCTCAAAGGATAATCAACACACCAAAATCCCTATCATGTGTAAGTCATCCACTGAACTGCTCCAACCCAACCCCCAGAATTTTGAAACGCTCATAACACTCATACAAAAGCCCCAACTTTCCTTTTCTCTTCTCGTACGTTAAACCTAAAATGGCCTGGTTGCCGCTGCCTTTGAACTGCCCCTACACATTCATGTGTGGCTGCACCTCTTAAATAAATAAAACACTCTTCTTCGTCAATGCCACTACAGCTCAAATCGAGGTCTCATGACCCTAAGGTTCCCTAACATCTTTTTCTTATTATTATGGAAGGGTTTTTGACCCTTCGCAAATTGCAGTGGCCAAGATCTATACTAACTATCTCAAGCATTGGGCTGGAATTATAAGTCTACCGGGGTTTTAGCTCACGACGTTCGCGTTGTAGACCAATACGGTACCCACTAGGCTACACCCAGGCTAGAACACTGGATATCAAACTATGAGAACATTAAAGCGGCAGCATTGTGTAAAACCAGGAAAAAAGGAAAAGTCTGCCTTTAACCCTCCGATGGCTCCAAACCAAGTATCATGTACTATCGATACAAAAAGATGAAATGCAAACGATAACGAATATGGACGTCTTTGGATCCCTTCGGCATATTTGAAACTGTTTTTTGCTTTGGGAAATACCTTTAGAATGTACATACATGTAAAGGAAGAACAAATCTGGAACAGAATCGAAGCTAGGGCACAACCCTCTGACAATGAATTTTCATCTTCGTAGATTGGGGTAACTAAGGTATACCCAAACAGGCAGTGTGCCGGAATTATGCGTCGACCGGGATTTAAACTCACGACCTTCGCACTGTAGACCAACACGCTGTTCACTACGCTACACCCTAGCTAAAATAAATCACTTTAGGAAAATGTTATTTCGTTCACTTCCATACTTCGTACCATGTGGATCATACCAACAAAAAGAAAAGGCTGAACGGCTAAGAGAAAAGAGAGATAATAACTGCACTTTTGCCTGTTTTTTTTCGTACTGAGAGCGAATTTGCTGGTTTCAGTGACCTGAGAGGGGTTGGCGGCAGGCTGGGTTTTTTTTATTTATGTAGAGGAAATGCTTCAGTTGACTCTATAGTGCTCATCGTTTCCATATATACATATTCTCAGGGAATACCCAGCCTAGTGCAACAAAATCCAGGTTTCTTAATGCCCGAGTTTTAAAAGCGCAGTCCCATTTATATCGAAAATTCTCGACTACCAACCTGAGAACTATCAAACAAAATAATGCTTCCGAAATTTGCTGTATTTCATAGTATGTGGAACTAAAAAGTACGGAAACATCACGAAGACTAGATATGAAAAGGATAATGTTGGAGGAGGCAGGAAAAATTATTTTTAAGAGAACCTAACTTGAACTTAGCCTAGTGAGTAGCGTTTTGGTTTACAAATCGAAGGTCGGGAGTTCAAATGCCGGTCGATGTATAATTCCTGCACACTGCTTATGTGACTACATCTGGGCCACCTCAAACCGCGAAAATAAAAATTCGTAGATAGAGGGTTATGCGTTGGTCTAAGAACTTTTCCACAAAACACAAATACATATTAAGGAACTTGATGGTCAGGATGCCAAGGCCCGATTTGGGCTGTAGTGCCATTGAAGAAGAAGAGCTCGAACTTGTGAGAACTCTTAACACAGAATACAACTAATAGAAGTAAAAAATTAGCTAGGTGTAGCCTTGTGGATAGCGTATTGGTCTACAACGCGTAAGTCGTGAATTCGAATCCCGATCGACACATAACTCCAGCAGGCTGCCTGCTTGGGTATACCTTGGTCACCAAAATCTACGAAAATGAAAAATTCGTAGGGGCCTTCGTAAGGGCCTTGCGGAGGGAAAATGGTGCCTGAAACATAAGTTCAACTTGACACCCTTCGGTTCTCGTTATCTATGCCGCATAGCAGCACTTTGTCGCCCCTCTCAAGACGGCACCCGATGCGGTCCCCCTCGTCATTGAAGGATTATCCATTAAGGACAAGCCTAAACTATAGTTACTCAACGGAACTCAAGAAGCGCTTTAGTTCAGTTTGGCAAAGCTGGAACCTTTTCATTTGAAGGAACATTTGAAGGAACTCTAGATAAGACTAAGTTGCCTATCCAGTATTCTTACCAGTAACGGCTAGTTTTTATTTAGAATCCCCCATCACCTTATAGAAGAAATGAAATAAAAGTACTTTTCTCCCTTAAAAAGGTTAATTTTAGTAGGGTCTCCGAAATATTCGATAGGCTGGCTACCTGTAATATAGCCTTTCACTCCTCTAAATTGAAATTAAAAATCTCCACAAATACAAGTTAAAATGTCTGACGATGTTTTACCAAAGGTCAAAGGTAAATTTTTTAACCCCATCAATCAGAGCTTAATCATCACATTGTACAGTGGCAACGACCAGAACTAATTGTTTAATTCATTATTTTTTTTTAGGAGTAACATCAATTTCTTGTATGCCTAATCAAATCATTTCTTTTAATTAATCTGTTGATCCGAAATTGTTGAGCAATTCATGTTATTTATGTGTTTATCGCAACCAATTAACTTCTCATAAGCCCTCAATATTAACAAATTAATTCTTACACTATAAAAATCACCTCGTAGTTATCGCCGTATAATACGTAATCCTCTCTAGTAGCACTATAGATAGTAAATAATAATGACCTTATCATCGACATACCTATCTAATGAATATTTGATATGGGATATCAAATTTGTTTTCCCCGATAGCATGTTTTCTAATAATTACGGAAGTTTTTGTTAATAACGTGATTGACCGAGCTGTAATTACGTTGCTCATAAATAGTAGTTTGTTTATTCTTAATATAAATTAACAAACGTAGAGATAATCAAAGGTCAAAATCCAAGAGGTACACTTTTCTCGGTTTTTTTCTGAAATGTCGATTTAAATCATCAAATAAATGTGGCGCGACATTGAAAACTTTAACAATTTCTGGTTATACGAGTATCACGAGCCATGCCCCTTTCAAAGGATAATTTATTTGCACAGACTGGTCATTATTTGTCACTATTATGTCAATAGTCTTATTGTTGTCACTATTTCAGTTATTAAAGGTCGCTTTGCACGGTATTTACACGACGTCATTAGATACTGACAAATATGTTATACGAGTGACATGTTTGTCATTATCTAATGACGTATTATAAATATCGCGCAAAACGACCTTTAATGACTGAAAAAGTGACAAAAATAAGACTAATGCGATATAATGATGACTAGTATCGCCCGTGGTCGAAATTCGACCAATTTTGTGTGTAAAATAACAAAACTCATCTTGTTTTTGACATAATTAATTAGAATTTAGTTGTATATGGATTCTTAATTGTTATAAGTTTCATTCCCCTCATTTATATACTAAAAAAATACACTTTTTGAATTTCAAATTGTAAATCAAGCAACAATGGACACACATGGAAGTTCGGCAGCTTTGGAGATTGCTGATGTTGGTTTTTCCTTCCATGAATACTTTCACTAATATTTGGCATTCTTTAGAACTTTTCAATTTCCACATTTACTGTCTAAAGGAGCTTGCATAAAAACTCAGTGCAGTGCACTGGGTCTACCGATACTCGTCCGATCACCGAAGTCAAGCAGTATTGGACACGTGTAGTAACTGAAGTGGGATCTCTGTTCCCACTTTATCTTACCTGCCATACAAACATGAATTTTGAATTAAAAGGAAAGATTTCCGAATTTTACACTATTGCTTTATTATGTGTGACGTTTCGGTCTCTGCTGAGACCTTTATCAAATAAAACAAACCGTGTAAAATCCGGAAATCTTTCCTTTTAATTCAAAATAAACATATCTGCCGGGTATTTTGTACGAAAAGAAATGACATTTAAGAAAATAGAAAGGTAAGTGACCTAAATAATGTCCTCCTTGTTATATTATTATATACTTAAAAAATTAAGAGTCAAATGGATTCACTTCTAGACATCAAACCGTTAGTTTCGAAATTAAAAAAATTGATTTTATTTTAAACTCAGAGAGTTCTTTCACTGAACTATCGATACCGACAACTTAGTAATCTACTTAATGTGAGCCACGTGATTTCAAATATATGCACAGTTTTTGCTTATTATATAGGTTCAAAATGTACTGTGAAAACATTCACCAAACCAAGATGATTTTTGGTTTGTGCGAATCAGTAATCTTTAGAGTTTGTATCCAGCTTTAAAATTTATACACACCTTTCGGAAATATTCCAATTTTCAAAAATTCAAATCAATCTTTGTCCGCCTGACCTTCTGATTTCAACTCATTTCATTTCGCGTGAATGAGCTTCTATCGCGTGACATGGTAACATAACGTTCGTGACACGCAAAGTAAAAAAAAAAACCGTGCACGCCACCTGTTATTTTTGCAAACATATTTTCTGATTTTTCTCGATCCAACCTACTGTCAGTTCAGTTGATCAGATTTTTGTGCGGTTTATTCAGTTTCCAGTGATAGTGCGGATTTATGTTTATTTTAAACTCTCCAGAGCTTCAAACTACTGCTTGTTTGGCATTTACTGGAATTGTATTTTGTCACATTCCGTGTTGTGTAGCGATGTTAAGATACGCGACATCTGCGTCATATCATTCCAAGAAATTTTCAAGTGAGTTGAGTTGAATAATTTATTTGATAGTAAGGACAATCGAAGCCCAGTCTAACTTTATTAATCAACCGCGACTTTGTCCGCGTATAAATCGTAGTAACATGCAACTTTTAAGAATATTGTTAGTAATATTGCATATGGTATGTATAATCTTCACCCAATACTCAATGTTTTGATGTTTTTGATGATTCCATCAATTATTAAATTGGTGGAATCACTGACTCGTCAGCATGACACATTTAGCTGTTGATCAAGATATTTCCATTGAATTAGCCAATAATTGCACATGAAGTCGTAATATCATCATTTTGCAATGCTGTCCGGATCGAGAAAAAGCCACTCAAACCAAATTTGTGATATTCACAGTGCCAAAGCCGCAAAAAATATGTTGAACTGTGGAACCCCGATAAATCGAAAATTTTTCCTTTCACCTGGAATACATCCATGTTATTTTTACCTCCACATATCCAAGGACTGGTCAGGTTGACCTAAATATTACAAATTTTTAGTTTCCTTGGCTCGGCACCGCACCTCCATATATCGAAGCTTTTATTGGGAAACCTCTATATATCGAAATTGTTTTGAAAAAATCAGCAGCATTTAGACGAAACTCAGTTCATTCTTTGAACGAATATCGTTCATCTTACAACCTGTACCTCACCCCTAAGACCACTTTTGTTTACACTTCAGTGTTTATTATTGTTAGTTAATTTTGTTAGTTGTTAGTTTGTGACAAATAAGCGCGCGTGTGTTTAATTGCAGTGAGATACAATTATTTTAGTGTGAACCTCTGTATATCGAAGTCACCTCGATAAATCGGTATGTTGAAATCCTCTATAATTCGAAGTTTTCTCGTTCCCCTTGAGGTTCGACATGTCAAGATAAAAGGGTTTTTTCCAGTTATTTAGAAAATCCCGACATCCAGCATTGACGAGCAAACAATGTTTTTAAGTGATTGGTGTAAAATTGTAGTAAATATGTTAAGAAAATATATTAATGTGAATTGTGAAGCCATGATATTTGAATGGGACAGGCCCGAGCGCACAGGTTTTGTAGATCCAACATACCAACCCACACACTTCCCCTCCATTGGTGGTGTTCTTACTTAAAAGGACTGCGATCTTTGAGATGATAAATGTATTGCAGAGCGTTAAAGAAATGTGAATAGTTGTAGTGTGTGTTAATTCTAAAACAAACTTAAATAATATAAATAAGTTTCTAAAAGGGGTTGAGGGTTCAATTCATTTTAGCCTGATAACCCTAATCACAACACAACATTTTCATTCACCAGGCTGTAAATTATCTAAGCTCCGAGAATAAAAATAGTATGCAACCAATGCCCAAAATCGAAGCGAATGCCGGCGTAATGCCTGCATCTTGTTTAGCTTACACTGACAGAATCTTTGTGAGAGATGAAAGTGAATAAATGCCACGAAGGCTTAACTCCACGGTTGCCCTAATTGTTCTTACGACAATCATTATCGCCCCTGGTGGTATCAGTTTATACCTATTTGCAGTTCGGCATTCATACTGGTAAATACGAGTCCTATCTATCATCTTAGTCAGCCTGTGGGTCGTGGCACCCGGTTGTATGATGCAACTCACCTCGAGAAACGAGCAGCAAGCTCCAAGAATATCTGCCCGCGATGTCGACATAACCACCAACAACAAAGTGTATCCCGAAGAGACCTCCTTCCTTACAATGGTGAACTCAACATGCCAAGTAAGGATCCAGAACGACTTGAGCTTCCAAACACTCTCCGGGGTGAAGCAAGGAGATGATCTTGCATCTGCACTGTTTAATCTGGCTTTGGAATATGTCGTAAGAAAACTCCCAGTTCACACCAGAAGGACTTACTTACGATTGCGCTACAGCCCAAATCGGACTTTGGCCTCCTGAATCAATCCAGTCCCGAGGCGTTGCTTCAGATTTTGAAACGGGTGTGGTTTTTCCGAGGATGATTTGTTAACACATCGCCCAACCCCCAACTTGGAGGGCCATATTATTATAGTGCTAGAATTTTTCTGGTTCATTAGCACTCGCGCCTATCAGTTCAGCAAGTCAAGGCCAGATGGACAAGACCAGTACCCGGTGGCTACCACGTGGAGGTATGATGAGCACAATTGATGTGTATATGATATTTACAACACTGGATGTCGCCTTATGACGCCGATCAGATGCCTACCCTATCTATACACACCCAGCCACACCAGAGGGACGCTACTGTTTCAATCATCGCAGATAGTAGCTTACGCAGACGACAATAATGGTGTGATCACACGCAAAGGAAGCCTGTGTTAATCTTGACATGACAGCACGAGGAGTAGGGCTACGCATAAACGAAAACAAAACGAACACGCCAATCAGTCAAAATCTAACGATACCAGACTATAACATAGAAAACGTGGACAACTTTATATATGTAGGAGCCAATTTCTCCAATAAAATCAAGATACGCATAATAGTGGCGAACAAGACTTAGATACTACTCGACACTTCCAATAAAAAATGTAAAGACGTGCATCCGAAACTTCGAATCTACAAAACTACTATAATAAGACCTGTCCTCTGCGATGGCAGTGAAACGTGGACGTCAATACAGGCATCAGAAAAAATGGTTAATGCCATCGAAAAGAAGGTATTACAACGAATCCTTGGACCGATGAGAGAACAAGGCGAATGGAGAATTCGATACAATCAGAAATCGTATGCCATTTTTGAGGACCCAGAGATCTCTACTCTCATCAAACTTCGAAAGCTAGAGTGGGCTGGTCGCGTACAGCGAATGGACGACAGAAGAATACCCAAACGTGTTCAATACGGAACCTACTCAACCAAAACCTCCGATTACACAACCCTCAGAAGAATACTTTTCAATGCGTTCCGCTACTTCAGTTCACTACTTCCATCATAAGTCTACTTCTTCACCGGTATCTGATCATATCAGCAATTCAGCAGTTCATCGTTTCTTTGTTTCATCAGTTCAGCGATTTTTGTTCTGTGGGTCTATAGGGAGTTGCCACCCACTTTTGTTTAGGTTCTTGCAAAGCGCCAAAAGCAAACTACTGTAATCGGCGAACCTCAGAACCAGTAGCAAATCTCCTGTGAGGAGCCTGTACTGACAATTTAAATAGTATTTATTAAATAATATACTTCCGTAAGTGAAGAATGGTATGATTAAGGATTTTACGACCTTCAGTGTGGTATGCTTGCGATACGAATATGAATGTTGGAAAGCATGTTTTCCAAAACAATGCAGTCTTGTCTGTATTCAATACCTAAACTAGGTAGGTAAAGGTGGCTGCCAGACGCAAGTCCGGGTGCACATAGTCCATAAGCCGGTCTTTTATGATGCCATAGAATCTCAAAAAAACCTCCTACTCGGTGATCACTTTGAAGCCTCAAAAGGCTCTTGGCTTCCACATTTGCCAGATTATCGAGGCTATCGAAGAAGTGTGTCCCTAGGGGGAGTCTCCATTTCCTCGAGAGAGCAGATAGATGAAGAATCGTTTCTTCCTCTTCCTCATCTTTGCAGCTCCAGCAAAAATCATTAAAAGGAAGGCCACGTCTCTGAACTCCCTATCTGGCAGTGCCCTGTAACGCCTCCTATTACGAAACTGATTATCTACCTGCGATATCAGTCTACCAGAGCGTTTTAGATCCAGCACAGACCAAATCTGTGTGGTGGTGTTACATGTAACACCATTCGCCCATCAGTCGTTAGCGTCGTTGGATTCGTTAATCGGATCCAACCTAAGTTGCAGCTTATAAGTTGCGAGAGGCATATTCAGCTTCTTTTTCTCAGATTGAATTTGTAAGGTGATTCCCGGAAATGGAACTATGACCAGTACTTTTGCAATGGCACTGCAGTCCAAATCGAGCCTTGGCCTCCTGACCTTCAGGTTCCTCGCCATTTTCTTTATTTATTTATTGTAGAAGCTCTTCGCACAAAACTCTATATACAAATTTTTCATTTTCGTAGATTGTGGTAACCAAGGTATATCCAAGCAAGCAGTGTACTGGATTTATGCGTCGACCGTGATTTGAACTCACGACCTTCGCATTGTAGACCAACACGCTACCAACTAGGCTACACCATAGCTTGCCCTGGTACTCATCCAGGCGAATGTTGAATTGTTCAGCCATCTCCTTCAGAGACGCGGCAATCAAGAACAGGTTTGGATGTAAACATGATTGAGTCCAGGGATTTAATAGCGGTCTAGCTATCAATGAAGATGCTAATATCCTTACTACTACTGCAGAACTACTACTAATACATAAGTATAACTTCATCAAAAAACTAAGCAGTATTCATCATATTGTTGCTAGCTAGGGGTTCGCCGGGATTTAAAGTAAAAACACAATTCGTTTAAAAATGAGTGATAATTTACTTATTCGAACTTTAACTTATTTTGCACTATATGGCACTACCGCCTCGTACTTTTCTATCGCTTTTCTAGTTCGCGTCTTCCGTAAATAAAAGTTGCTGAATAACTGAATTGCTCGCTGAAAGCTTCCGTGTTTTTATACATCTCATGTCAGTTCTCGAAGCTTCCTTCGATATGTATGTGTGAACTATGTGTGAACAGTTCTCGAAGCTTCCTTCGGTGTGTATGTGTGAATTATACTGGAAAGCTCTAGATCTTTAATTCTGGCTTTCTACATAGTGGAGTATACTGTTCTACATAATTCTGGTCTATTCGACAGAGATCGAGCGGCAGAGCTACCAGGTCTGCATATAACAATATTATGTACCTGTGGAGAAGAATATCCACCCTCTGCAATACATCGATCTATACTCTTGAGCAGCCTGAGAGTCTGCACTAGCTTCCTCCTCACACAACGAATCTTGCCTTAAAACGATGAAACCGCCCTCTACTAGCAAAAAAAGATTCATCATTTTCTCCGTCTTTAACTTTTCTTCTTCTACAATGGCGCTACAGCCCAAATCGGGCTTTCGCCCCCTGCTTTTCAGGTTCCTTAACACTTTTCATTAATTATTGTGGAAGTGTTGTTAGATCTTCGCACAACCTCCTATCTTCGAGTTTTTCATTTTCGCAGATTGAGGTGACCAAGGTATACCCAAGCAGGCAGTGTGCTGGATTTATGCGTCGACCGTGATTTGAACTCACGACGCACTCTAGCTGCCTTTAACTTTTAGAACAGAGAAAAATCTGAGCGCTTTTTCTTGGGGTATGTACTGACGGATATGTTTTTTTTTATTCGAGCCTTCTATCCAAATAGCTAGTAGCTTTTCTACTTTTCCCAAGATTACATCTCTGGATTTCGTAACTACTTACTTACTTACGATGGCGCTACAGTCAAAATCGGACTTCCGAATCCTGAATACTTCGTCTCCATCAATCTCGGTTCAGTGACCGCGTCCTACAGTTTGAAAATTTTAGCAGTGATTTGATGTCTGCGTCAATAGAATCCTCCCAGCGCTTCCATGTTTTTCCGACTGGTCCATTAACTTTCCCTTTTAATGTGCGTTTGGGAATTCTCCCGTCATCCATCTCCTCCACATGACCAGCCCATTGCAGTTTCTTTAATTTTATGAGGGTTAACACTTTTGGATTCTCGAAGGTGGCAATTCTCTATTATATCGTGTTCTCCAGATCGAGTCGTCCCTCACAGGTCCGAGGATTCTTTTGAGGACCTTTCTCTGAAAAGCGTTAATTCATTTTTCGGATGCCTGAGTTAATGTTCACGTTTCGCTGCCATAGCATAGCTGTTTTTGATTATTGGAAGTACCAAATAATACGTCCTATTTTCCAACATCATCCTTCTCTTAATTTTGATGGGTTCGCTTCCATCATTTGATAAGCTTGCCCCTAGATATACAAAGTTGTCGACGTTTTTTAGATTGTAGTCTCCTACTGTAATATTTTGTCTAGTTGGCGTCTTTTTCGTAGTTTGTGTCATAACTTTTGTTGTGTTTTCGTTAATACGCAATCCAACTTTCTTTGCTACCGAGTCAAGGCTTACAAATACTCTCCCGAGATCTTGCAAGGATATCTATGTATGTCGTCAGCATATGCTATGAGTTCTGTGTTTTTGAAGCATAGTGTTCCCTTGGTGTTAACGGGACGTTTCCGAACGACATATTCAAATGTTAAATTGAAAAGCATTGGTGCGAGGCCGTCCCCTTGTTTAATGCCGTTGTCTGTTTTAAAATTGGAAATCTGATCGTTTTCTACTCCGATTCGTGACAAAGACTCGGTCATTCTTGTAAGCCGAACCCGTTTCCAAACTCAAACATGATTTTATACAGTACGCACCTGTCGATACTGTCGTATGCTTGTTTGAAGTCAACAAATATCTGGTGCACATCAATATTATATTGCCAGCACTTTTCCAGGACCTGTTTAACTGAAAATATCTGGTCCGTGGTCGATCGTCCAGCTCTAAATTCGCCTTGGTATTCCCCATAGGGCTTAATTCTCTTTTCCCGAATTTTCGTCCAGATGTTATAAGACGTACACAATATAGATATTCCTCGGTAGTTTTCGCAGCAGAGTTTGTCACCTTTTTTATAAATTGGACATATGATGCTCTTGCGCCAATCTTCAGGAAGTGTTTCCTGCGTCCATATGTCCGTGAATAATCTGTGTAGGAGATGTGCTTCAAAAGTTCAGTTGGAATATGATCGGTGCCCGGCGGCATTTTTATTTAGCTGGTTCTTCAGGGCCGTTTTTACTTCTTCAAGAGTGGAAGAACTCAAAAAGGATCCTTTATCAGCTGTTACATCAGTTATACCCGCTGTTATATCTGCTGCTGCCGCTGTTCGTGGAGATGATGGGCTCGAATTGATGAGTTTTTCAAAGAATTGTGCTCCATCTTAGTTTCCTTCCTTCTGCCTTCTGCATCCTTGCAGAGGGTCGTCTTCAGATGGTTTTCCTCTTTCAAACTTTTAACTAGGAAATAGTCGGCTTTTGTGTAATTTAAAATTTTCACCTATGTTTTTAATTTCAATATTATTGATTTAGTATTTGGGGTTGAATTCCTTGTCGAACAGTGGCACGTATTTTGGCTGAGTTTTTTATAATATAGGGTTATCCAATAAGAGGTGTTATTTTGAATAGCCCGCTATTTCGGTAGATGTCACTTTTGAAGCTGTCATTTTTTGACATTTGACAAGTAGAAACTACGACATTAATAAAAATGGAACGATACACGCTTCAACAACGCATTGAAATTATTAAAATTCACTATAAAAATGGTGAAAATTTGGTAGAGACGGTTCGTAGGGTTATCCAAGGTGAGGTGTTATTTGGATATTCAAAGAAAAATGGCATTTTTTGAGATAAATGATCGGATGTTTATTTCATTGTAAAGAGGAAGGTATGCTGTTAATAATGGAAAACAACATCAGCCAAATGGTCCGGCGGGGTCATTGGACCTTACTTTTCGAAAAAGAGGCTGGAGCAACAGTTACAGTGAATGGATTGCGCTATCGAGAGATGATTAATGATTTTTTATGGCCGGAATTGGATGATATTGATCTGGACAACGTTTAATTTCAACAAGACGGCGCTACGTGCCACACAAGCACCGAAACCATTGATCTTTTACGGGAAAAGTTTCCGGACCGCGTTATCTCTCGAAGAGGTGATCGCAATTGGCCACCGAGATCTTGTGATTTAACACCTTGCGACTTCTTCCTTTGGGGCTACATGAAAGATAAGGTCTACGCCAACAGCCCAGCGTCGATTGAAGACCTCAAAGATGGAATTCGTGAGACTATCGAGGACATAGGGCAGCCACTTTGCGATTTGGTTATGAAAAATTTCATGGAAAGGATACGGTCCTGTAAGAGTGGTCGTGGTGGCCATTTGGCTGATGTTGTTTTCCATTATTAACGGCATACCTTCCTCTTTACGATGAAATAAACATCCGATCATTTATCTCAAAAAATGCCATTGTTCTTTCCCTATAGTTTGAACTGTTGTGCGGTTAAACTTTAACTTTTCGCTCCTTTATCGTAATTATTTATCACATAAATGAGCTCAGTACTTATTGCCGTTCTCACATTTTTAGAGCTTGAAATTTTACGTATCGCATTCATTCTATTGCCAAAATGTTTAAACACAACATATGTACATATGATCGAACTGTCCAAAAATCGGAGATGAACTTATAGTAGAGTTATGACGGACAAAAATTATAGTACAGTGGATCACAGGCTGCGCAGAAGAAAATTTATGTGGAATTATTAAAAAAAATTATTCTTACAAGCGGAACTCTCAACACGCAATTGTAAAACGAGGTCTAGATTATTGTGAGAGTGAAACGACATATAGCGAAGGGTCGCATTGTTACGACGGGGTGTTATCGTCTCGTCTGGAAGGATGAATGGGTCCTTCGGTTGTTTCTCCGTTAAAGAAAAATCACTGATTCAACTTTAATTTTTCTTTATTCACTACTTGAAAATTCTACTTCACAAAAATACAAAGACGGTTGACGGTCTTCTAAAAAACTGCCTGAGTGGTCTTAATGAACTGCCTGGTTCTAACGAACTGCCTGGTCTTAACGAACTACGAACTGTAGTTCCGATATTGATCAACTACCCGAGATGAGGTTATCCTCTACTTCTACAATGGCGCTACAGCCCAAATCGGACCTTGGCCTCCTTACATTCAGGTTCCTTAACATTCTTCATTACTTATTGTGGAATTTTTCATTTTCGTAGATTGAGGTGACCAAGGTACATCCAAGCAGGCAATGTGCTGGAATTATATATATATTGCGCCGACCGGGATTTGAACTCACGACCTTCGCATTACAAGACCAACACGCTACCCACTAGGCTGCACCCTAGATAAGGTTATCCTGCTCTATTTATACTCCCGATTGCCTGCTAGAAAGGCGCTGACTTCGCGGTAGGTCATCAAATATTCCCTGATATTGTCCTAAAACAACATTCGTACCATCTCTAACTAGCGAAATGGATCACGTGTGTCCAACTGCGAGCAAGTGTTCTGATTCTTTTATGTTATTGTTATTGTAAAGATACTTGTATCATGCAACAAGTGTCTTTACAATAGCATACCATGGGTGCTATGCAATAAAACATGTACCATTTGTACGGTCACTAATTGGATCACATGTGTCCAGCTGCGAGCAAGTGACCCGCTCCTTTTATGTAATTGTTATTGTTTGTTATTGTAAGGACATTTGTTGCATGATAGCATGCCATCTATGTTATGCAATAAAAATATGTACCATTCGTACGATCTTTAATTACCCGGTCACATGTGTCTAATTGCGAGCAAGTGATCTGATCGTTTTATTATTTTTGGTGTTACGAGATCAAATGTCGGGACAGGGTGATCTACATACGTAATTTTGGTGTTTAAGTTAAGTAGAAGAGTGAGTAATATCTCGTGAGGCCATTTATTACAGTACAACGGCGATTTTCTGAACAATTTACAAAAATCGAAAAATATCTATTGCACTTTTCTCATTCTAATTCCATCGAATTAAAAAAAAATTAAATTTAAAAATAGCAATCGATCAGTTGTTATTCACCTATCAGGAAAAAAAACCTATGCGTTACCTAAACGAATAAACATTATCATCATCATCATGAATTTTGTTAACATATTTGTACAAAATGTCCTTCATTATCATACGTGTAGTAATTTTCATATTTATTTTAAATTTGTTTACCACAAAAACGAATAAAGAAAAAAAAAATATACCGATAAAATTTAAATTCTTTGGAATGTCGGAGTGTTTCTTCTTTTTTTTTTTAGATTCGCTTATTCCACGAATAAAGAAAATTTTGTTATCACACCTCTATAAAAGATCAAGCAAACAACGCCAGGGATATGTTTGCTAAAAATCGGCAAATGTAAACACACCGAATACGAAAGTCTTGTGGTGGTGCGATGCAAATCTACACATCAGGTATTTCGCCCTGATCTTATATAGAGCCCCGGCATATCTTTAAGAAATTATATGACATGTTGTTTTTCATGACGCAAAACTCTTTTTATATTATTGTTCGCATTCCACAGCCAATTATCACAACATACATGGCGACTAGCTAGAGAGATACGAGAGCCCGTGCGAGAGTTTCAAGTCGAATATTCAAGTGTGTGGAACGCGGTCTGTGACTGCTGCAGATACAACATTTCATATGTGAAATTCCGTTAAACTAAATTCCTCACAGACACACATTTCAACTGATTAAAAATTATTGCAGAAAAAAAAAAAAGATGAACAGATATATGGGAATTTTATTAATGGATTAAGGCTCTTGGAAATGTGTGCTGATTTCAATCGCGTACCATACATAATCCATAAAGGTTGACATGTTTTTCGTCACATTTGTCGAAATCCATTCAGATTTTTATGATAAATAAAACGAAATCTGAAATCTTTTTCGAAGACGTTTCACGTTATCTAGACCTGATTTGGTATGATTGTGTCTTTTTAGTGAAAATACATTTTTTTTTGGTTTTTTTGGTGAATAGATTTTATTTTTGTATAAATATGCGATATTTTTGGGAATAATTAAGTGTGGGAATATTAATACGATGTTAAATTTAATCCCATGTGATGATAGAAGCAATTTGGGGTCTGAACCTTTTTTTTTGGGTGGAAGTACCTGGGTCTAAATTCAAGCTCGATAGAAAAGAGTAGAAGTTAGATTTTATAGAAATAAGATTCGAAAGTTTTTTATAAGCCAAGATACGATAATTCTGGCTATTTTTCAATCCACCATGATACTTAGGAATAGTATGGTGCACTACTCCGAATAGGATAAGTCAAGTCACAATAGTACTCAGTCTCACGCAAGGCATGAAGTCTCAGAACTACCGAGGAGATCTTTCCATGACCTTTGTCGAACCACTCAGGTCAAAGAAAGATACCTTGAGACAAAGATGAACATTATGCCTCAAACTCAGTTGGCATTCAATAAGGTTCAAAAGGTGTTGTTAAAGAAGCACATTCTAACATATATGACTACAAACGAAAGTGACTAAATTTCTAGAACCTTCACATACCGTAGATTCAGGGTCTTAAATTTGAATGATAACTAATAAGCAGGTGACTGCTGTTTTTCAATGTCACTATAGACAAATTCGTGTCTTGAATGTTTAGCCCTTCGTTCAACACCCAAGCTACGAATTTATTATCTACGTAGGTTAAAGTAATACCTAATCCCACATGAAGTGACGGACTACCACACAGGCGGAAATGGCGGCTCCGCATCGACGGGACCCCCAAAAAACCAATTAAGCTTCTGAGTTGGCAGGGCCCTATCTTAACCAGTTTTTTACAAAATTTACTTATATTAGCATGAGTTAAGATTACAGGAACTACGGGAACGTGTCCCAGAACAGCAACTGCATTTTTTCTAGATATTTCCATGGTAAATGTAGTAAGGACTAAGATCTAATACCTCCTCTCTTCATGCCCTTCGTAGTACTACCACACAGGCGGTTAAGGCGGGCTCCGCATCGACGGGCCCCCGAAAAAATCAACTGGCTTTTGAGTTGGCGGAGCCTTGGTCTGTTGAGTAGATCGCCTCCACGTGGTGCAGACCGGGTAATGCTGAAAGATCTACAGATAGGGGGGAATAAGTCGAATAGCTTGCTATCGGCTCCGTATCCTATCAAGATAGGGGGGAACAAGTCGAACAGACAACTGTCGGCTCCGTATCCTATCTATGGTCTTTGGCGGATGTGATGGGGGGGATTTAAATCGTTCAGTTAGCTGTCGGTTCCGTATCCTATCACAGCATGGAGCCTACTGAAAGCTGGACTGGTCATGTTTCAGGCAGTTTTCAAGAAGCTCTATGGTTACAAGGGGATTTATCCCTGTAGTGATTCGCAAGTGTACGTACTACCTATATGGTGACCAATATAAAGTATGACACTAGAGGAGTAAACCTCGTATATAAAAATCCCCTAATCCACGGTGGAACAGCATATGCCAATGGATGAATGGTTAGTGGGTAACTAACCACTAATATGCGAACTCTGGATACCTGGTGACCTCCAGTTTTAATCAGCCTTCCCCTAGTAATGCGGAGCTCTGCTAGGGGTGACTCTACTTTCTCGCGCTACTCGTGGGAACATGAACAACAATTTTATTAAAAAAAACAAACAAGGGGCTGATCCTTCCCCCAATGCATCACAAACAGCGGCTAATAACGCAACGGAAGTGGGTAGTGGAACAAGCACCCCTCCAATAAATATGCTTGACTTGACTGTAGAGGGTAATCCTTCGGTTAATAATAAGCATATAAGACCACCACTAAAAGCGGATAGAATAACCGCAAAAAAACCACAATCGGACGAACAACTGATTCTAGCAGAGCTAAAGCAGTTGAGTCTGACTGAGAATAAGAAGAGATTAAGCGGGGCCGGCAGAAGAAGGTATATGTACCACCGCAGCCACGGGAAAAACCCAAATGAGGCATACAACCTTGCCTGCCTGCCAATGCAAAACACATTGGAACCGGCGCAGAAAATGGCGACAAAAAGAGGTAGAACTTCTTCAGCAACACCGCCAGCCGCCGGAAATGTAAACAAAAAACAGAAGACTGTAAATAAAATTACGCTTAGACCGGCAGAAGATGCTCAGCCATCCACGTCGGGCATAAGCTACAGAGACGCGGTCAAAGGAGTAAAGGTGGGTATAATCCACACCGAACATCCCCAAAAAATACTTACTCCAGAGCAGCTAGCTGCTATACAAAAATCCATCCTGGACAGCATTCCATCAGCAGCCATAGAAGGAATAAGGCCACAATTTTGTGGACTTAGCCTCAAGCCAGGATGGATGCTAATTGTATGCGGAGATGAACAAACCGCATCGTGGCTTGAAACAGCAGCTAAAAGCATAAAACCGGACGACACCACCACCATCAGGGCGGTCCGGGAGGAGGACATCCCGAGATTAGAGATAGTCACGGGATTTTTCCCCAAAGAAGAAGACTCGACAGAGAAGATCATAACCCTCATCGATTCTCAAAACGAAGGTTTGTCCGCCTCTAATTGGAGAGTCCTTAGTAGAAGGAAAGAGGGCACAAACACAATCTTAACCTTCTCCATCGACGGCCAATCGATGGAGGGGCTAAAACAGAAGGGGCACCGAGTCTGGTACAAGTTCTCGAGTGTGACTCTACGCCCTAAGGCTAAGGAGGTCAGAAGCGGCAAGTCGCAATCTACCGACGATGGCCAAAAGTCTGAATAACATAAAAGTTATTCAGGCAAATCTCCATCGGGCAGCAGCGGCCATGGACGTATTAACGTGGAGATTTGCAAAAGAGGAATTCCATGTTGCCCTCCTACAAGAACCGAGGGCCATGCAGGGCAAAATTATTGGAATTCCACACAAAATTGGTAAGTTGATTTACGATAAAAGAAGCGAGAGGCCAAGGGCGGCACTTCTTATATCATCTGAAATTAAATACCTAATCATTCCAAGTTTCATTAAAACAGATCTAGTAGCTGTATTGGTGAAAATACCAAAGGCAGGAGGGACCCAAGAGGTAATAATAGCCTCAGCATACTTTCCTGGTGAGGAGTTAGAGGCTCCACCTCAAGGCGTCATGGAACTAGTGGAGTACAGCAGACAACACAAACTACAGGTAATACTGGGCTGTGACGCGAACGCACACCACACTATCTGGGGAAGTAGTGATAGCAACAAAAGAGGTGAGTCACTTTTGGAGTTTCTTACTACTAACAACCTAGATATAATCAATAGAGGAAACACACCGACCTTCATAAATTCAATAAGGCAGGAAGTACTTGACCTAACTATAACAAGCCCCAGCCTGGTTGACAAGTGCGAAAATTGGCACGTATCTAAGGAAGCTTCATTATCAGACCACAGGCACATCTGTTTTGATATTAAGACTTCATTTAGTTACATAGAACAATACAGAAATCCTAAACGTACCAACTGGAATCTTTACCAGACAATCCTAGAGTACGAAATAGGTATAGAGGAAGAAACAATAAGCAGCCCAGACTGCATTGATAAAATCACAAATAAACTCGTAAACAATATTATCAATGCTTACGAGCAAAGTTGTCCTGTTCTACACAAAAAAAGGGCCAAACAAACTCCTTGGTGGAACGAGGAATTAGCGGCAAAACGCAAACAAACTAGGAAATTGTTCAATAGAGCAAAAACTTTTGGTACCTGGGACGATTATAGAGAGTCCCTTACTGAATACAATAAACTTCTAAAAAAGTTAAAAAAAGAGTCTTGGAAAAGATTCTGTGAAGAGATAGATGATCTCCCAACAGTCTCAAGACTCCAAAAGGTGTTATCAAAAGACACCCCGACAGACATCGGACTTTTAGAGAGACCAGATGGTTCCTTAACCAAAAGCAGCATGGAAACTCTTGAAGTTTTATTGGCAACACACTTCCCAGGCTGCAAAATAATTAACAATAATGAAGATTTAGATGAAGAGGAAAGGATGTGTCGTCAAACTCCATACAGCAAAAGTATTGCTGGTAAAATCTTCACTCCAGAAAAGATTAGATGGGCGATCAACACCTTCAAACCCTATAAATCAGCCGGAGTAGATAAAATATTCCCCGCATTATTGCAAAAGGGGTTAGAGATCCTAATGCCAATATTGATAAGGATCTTTAAAGCTAGCTTTATATGGGGATACATCCCCAAAATCTGGAGGAAAGCGAGAGTGGTATTTATACCGAAGGCAGGGAACCGTCCCAGCGAACAGCCAAAGTCATACCGCCCTATAAGTCTTACCTCCTTCTTTGTCAAAACGATGGAGAAATTAGTGGATACCCACATAAGAACGGGACCTAACAAAGTCTGTCTTAATAAAAACCAACATGCCTACCAAAAAGGCAAATCAACAGAGTCAGCCCTTCATGGTTTGGTTAGACAAATCGAAAAGGCAAAAGACTATAAAGAAATTGCCCTTTGTGCATTCCTGGATATAGAAGGAGCATTTGACAATACTCCCCATGAAGCCATAATAGCGGCAGCTAGGAAAAAGGGTCTAGAAACGGCCACAATAAAATGGATACACGCCATGCTGAAAAGCCGAATGACAACCACGGAACTAGGTGATAGCACAGTGACTGCACATACCTATAGAGGATGTCCTCAAGGTGGGGTACTATCCCCACTACTTTGGTCAATTGTGGTAGATGAGCTCCTGGACCGTCTAACAGACCAGGGATACGAGGCAATAGGATATGCTGATGACCTTGTCATTATCATTAGAGGCAAATATGATTCAATAATATCGGAAAGAATACAATCAGCCTTAGAGGAGATAATGAACTGGTGTCAGTCTAAAAACTTGAACATTAACCCAAGTAAGACTGAGATAGTACCTTTCTCAAATAGAAGGATAAACCACATTGTACCTCCTGTAATAAATGGAACAACAATACCCTTTTCAGATGAGGTAAAATATCTAGGTGTTATACTGGATAACAAACTCAACTGGAACAAACATATAGAATGGACTCATGCCAAAGCACTAAAGGCATTTTGGGCCTGTAAAAGCTTATTTGGTAGAAAATGGGGATTAAAGCCCAAAATGATTTACTGGTGTTACAGAACAATCATTCTCCCTATAGTCACATACGGTTCAACGATATGGTGGACTAAAATATTACAAAGGAAAGCGCAACTTACGCTACAAAAAATCCAAAGGCTAGCTTGCCTTGGTATCACAGGTGCAATGAAAACCTGTCCGACAGCGGCAATGGAAATGTTCCTTAACATTCCTCCGATACATATCCAAATAAAAAAGGAAGCTATCAGGGGAGTGTTACGCATACAGGAGAAAAACAATTATAAGTCAGGGGATTTTAGAGGTCACCTTAAAATCCTAAAAGACACGAAAATGGAAGTTATAACTTCCACATTATCGGACGCGATGCCGACAAAATTCAACTTTGAAACCCCCTTCAAAGTTATAATCAGGGAACGCAAGGACTGGCAATCCATGCTAACTGATATTGTAGAGGGAGCAACCATCTGGTATACAGATGGCTCCCGCACATCTGAGGGGACAGGAGCCGGAGTCAAAGGTCCTAACTTCTCGGTTTCAAAACCACTCGGTAAAGAAGCCACAATCTTCCAGGCCGAACTAATTGCAATGTAGCTATGCATCCAAGAAAATATAAGGAGAGCTCATCGCAATAAATCCATTTATATCCTATCGGATAGTCAGGCGGTTCTCAAAGCTTTAGCATCCAACAAACATGGATCGAAGATAGTATGGGAATGCCTTCAAAACCTAATCATCCTGGGAAAAAGGAATGATGTAACCTTAATGTGGGTACCAGGACACATGGGAATTGAGGGTAATGAAGAGGCTGATCGCCTTGCAAAAAAAGGCGCAGAAACAAATTTTATTGGTCCAGAGCCATTCTGCGGAAAACCAAAAGGGTACTTTAACCCCATACTCAAAATGTGGGTAGAAAACGAACATAAAATCTACTGGAATAGACTTCCAGGCTTGTCAATTTCAAAAAAACTGATCCTACCACAAAAAAACAAAGTGGAGGATATTTTAAAATTCAGCAAGAAGGATATTAGTATCCTAATCGGCCTAATGACGGGGCACAGTGGAGTAAACCACCACCTCAAAAAAATGGGCTTAGCTGAAACCGACATTTGTCGCCTTTGTCTGGAGGACTCAGAAACGACAGTACACATCCTATGCCACTGTGAAGCAGTAGCTAGGAAAAGACACAGTCTTCTTGGAAAGAGTTTCCTTTCTACGGAGGAACTAGCCTATACGGCTCCCTTAAAAATTCTCAAATTAGCAAAAGCTATTGAGTTAAAATAGGGTGAAGGGGCTATAAACGCACAATAGGCCAAAAAGGTCGCAGTGCTCTCGCGCGTTCCCCTAGTAATAATAATAATAATAATAATGGCGGAGCCTTGTGCATAATACATTTAACCAGTCTTTTACAAAATCTACGTAGGGTTTGTAATCTTCACTCATGATTACAGGAACTACGAAAACGTGTCCCACAACAGTAGCTGCCTTTATTCTAGATATTTCCATAGTAAATGTAGTACGGATCTAAGATATCTAATACCTCCTCTCTTACATGCCCCACGTAATACTCGCCAAGCTGTACGCACTCACGAGTATACCGTGAAGCATCTGCCGTGGAGAAGAGTGAAATCTACGCATTTGTTCATCCCTTGAACTTCAATGACGTGAAATGAATTACCGGACGGTCTTTTTTCAGCGGAGTACAATTCACAGCAATTCAAGAACAATGTCCACCACACTGATTTAGTAAAATTATGCAGTTTGAATGGGAGGTGATAGAAGAAGAGAGGGGGGAGGGGGTTAGTGATTTTTTTTTTCTTTTCAGAAATAACTATGAACATTATGCAATTGACATCTCACAAATTCCAAACGAGTAGCACTCATACTTTTCAAGAAAATCGATTTTTCGTAAAGTTGAAAGTGAAATTGTGTCACATTGCCTGTCGGTAGAAAGTGTGAAAGGAGTAAAACTAATCAGTAAATTTTTTCCTACTTGAATAATAATGCTAATTAAGTATTTAGTACAAAATTCGAGCTTGATAAATTTTATACGCACTGAAAAAATTGGTTTATAGTATTCATGAAAAAGTGTAGTTTGTATGGGAGGTGGTGGAAGGAGTGAAGTGATTCGGGTAGAAGGGATGGAGCAATTTGGCCCGTTCATGACCTTACTTTTTCGTCAAAAACGACGTGTACAAAAATTTGAACTTTCTAAATCTACGCGTTTTAAGCTCGAGAACGCACGGACTTCCAGTTTTGAAATTTTTGAGTAGCAATATTAACTTCAGTGTCATTCAATTTTTCTCCGAGCCTTATTTCTTAGCGTTACAAACTTTAGACAAAACTTGTAATACTCTCAGATTTCATCTAGAGTATAAAAATCCTTTCGAGTTAGTGCACAGTGGCAAAACGACCCACCGAAATTCAAAGTAAATTTTATTCACTGGTGGGTCGAAAATATCGGCAATGGCATATGGGAACTACGCGTGGTTCTAACCTGCTCAACTGAAAGTTGCATTAGGTAATGGGGACAAAAACGGAGAAGTCAATATTTCACCATGCTTTCCAAACTTGACAGACGAAGCTATTCTTATCAAAAATGTGCTTAATGAGGGGGACGGACGAAGAACAAAGATGAAAAAGTTGATGTTGAAACTGTGGTTGAAATTGATTTTGATGTAAGGAGAGATGAGAGAAATGATGTAAAATGATGAAACGATGGATTACTGTTGATGAAAGTAGCAAACTGAAGGGGGCAAAACTCAGGGGTCCGGTATTGCCCTTTTCGTGCTCTCAATGCAGTAGAATTGGGTAGAATCTTTCCATAGGCGCGGGATATATCTTACATTATTCATAGTCTTTGCTGGTAGTGATGGTAAACGAATGCACGGGTTCCGTATAACCGGGATAGTAACGAACCTAGGACGCGAAATTAGAAGCATACAGTAGTGTACTTGGAGAAATATGGTAGATACGCGAAAGAAAGTTGTGACCGATTGGATCGAAATGCACCATAGCTCGAGATGTAGATGCTAAACTAGTGGGTCGAAGTCTGAAGCGTAGTGGAACGAGAAACTGATGCAACATGGCTTGGGTGAATTATCCTATTCATGAATGAAGTCCCTTCGGGGTACACGTAATAGTGACGGTTACGTCCGTACTGCGGACAACAAAACTTGAAACATGTTCCTCGTTTATCAGCGTGGAGTTGCGTTTACAACCAGATCAGATACGCAGAGATCTTAAATAGGTCTCGCATCCAGCAGTGTGTGTGCCGAACTGCAAAAAACTGCTAAAGATCCAGGGGCATAAATGATTGTCATCTCAAAAACAATCCGTGTCGCTAAAGACAACCGCGAAGCGAATTCATAAAGGAGGTAGAGGCTTCGGCCCAAGCATTCACGTTGTCTGCCGCAGCGGGATAGCTGCTGGGCTAGAAAGGTTGAAAGACTGATTTTAGTAGTTATACTTTGGAATTTGGCGATTCCACGGACCCGAAGCTGTTCGGTCGGTAACGAGCAATGGAAAACGCTAGACCGAACTGGGTGGTGGCACAAAACGCGAGGTTATCTGGTACTACAAGGGTAGTGACGAGAACCCCCAACCTTGTCACACCAGTTTACACAATTGAATGTATGAATCGTGTGCCGTTCTAGAGGCTTCAGGTCTCGCCCGTGGGAGCATACTCAGGTAGGGCTGTAGGTGGGCGAATGCGTCGTAGGTTTCGTCCTACAAACGTGTTTCGCGAGCCATTGTACCTGGTAAGTGCGCCCTAATATGTAGTCCCATGAGCAAAATATACTTGGAATGAAAACCTAATATGATACAAATGCGAAAAACGAATCTGAGTGCAAGAAATGAGTAAAAGTTGTGCGAAGACAAGAAAATACAATGTCAAAAGTTGAAGAATAGTAGCGAACGAGGCGTGAAGTAGCGTATTCCAAAGTGCGTGATTCTAGTGAGACTAGCTTATGGGCATGCTCGTGGAGCGAAATAAAGTAGCAACCGGCAGTAAGCGAAAAGCAGGGGTCCGGTATAGCCGGAACGACTTAGTAGCGAACTAAAGTGAGCGAAATCAGAAGCAAATCAGTTGAGCACCGAAAGAAAGCAAAAGAGAGAAACTGATGAAACACGGAAAAGGGGAAATCATCACCTCCATGGTTCCCACTGGGTTTGGTGGTTATGTTGACATCGCGGACAGAGTATCAGCTGGTTGGCTGCACTACGCTACGTACAGTATCCGGTTTATTGATTGGCTGCTTCGTAGGAGGCTATGGCAACCGCGTGGAGTTGCATTATCAATCGAGCGTCACAACCCACAGAATGGCGAGATTTATGATAGGTCTCACATCTACCAGTTTAATTACCGAACTGTAATAGGTATAAACTGATACGTTAATGATTGCCATCGAAAAAGAAGAATTCGTGTTTCTAAAGGTAACCATGCAGTTTAACCTTCATGGTAGAAACTTTCGGGCCATGCACTCACGTTAAACAATCACAAAGGTTCTGCTCACTGATGCCAAGATTGAGGCAATTTCGAACGACAGCGATTCTTATCTGAGTGGAGAGATTACACAAGATGAAGTTAATGAGTTGAGCGGGGTCAAGTAGCTGATACTTTTGAAGAACTGAATCATCAGAAAGTAGTGATATCCGAGCAAAATGATTTTGACTCGGATGAAGATGTACCCTTATCTAGGTTACGAAATCAGAACTGGAAAAGTGAATTTTTGACAATCAAGATTTCATTCGTCTTGATTCAGAGTGAAAGTTGAAAGATGGACATTAATTTTGGACGCCACGAGACATTTTTCACACATTCGTGCAATGCAGAAAAAAAGGAGTTGAAAAATACACATTCTCATGGAGATTTGCCAATATAGAGACTCTATTGAAAGAAGAGAAATTTTAGAGATAAAATTTTCAAATTAGCAAACTTCCAACCTTTTTGTTTTTGAAGCCACCGAGCTGAACTTGGGGGGTCACCCTTTAATCCTGTGCACAGTTGAGTCAGAATAGGGAGAATAATGGACACTAAAAGAATTTGGGCGGGGAGAGAGAAAAGTGTCGGTGGACAATGAAGCATTGCGGGTTATACTCTTTAGGAAAAACATTAACTGGTAACGCGTTCCCGAGCTTTGAAGTTCGAGAAATGAGAGATTGCTTAAATTTCACTGCACGAAGGATGTGCGGTATATTCGTGTGCGCATTCAGCTTGACGAGTACGACGTGAGAAAGTGCAAAGAGGAGGTAGTTGAGCGGAGTACCATACTGCATTTACCGTGGAAGTAGCGATAATAATAAGCAGTTCTCAGCTGCTACATTTCTACGGTGCTCTAAGGAGTCTATACAACCCGTGATGTTTTCATCTCCAATCAGTCGAAACGCATGTTTCTAGACACGATCAAGCAACGCGAGATGTGTTTTAGGTGCTTCAGCCCAATTGTGTGAATTGTATTCTAAGTGAGTCCGAATGAATGCTTTGCAGATGTTAGCAAGATTGAAGACGTAAAATAATTCTTACATTTTCGTAGAATACCTCAACGTTTGGAGCCATCAAATTAAAAGATGTGTTGACTCCAATTACGGTGGTTATTAATCTTCATGTCCAGTAGAGTAAAATCTTCCGAAGAGTAAAGTTGAACGCCGTCAAAGTGAGTTTGTAAAAGAGTTTAATTCGTAGACGTTATCAAGAGTACTGTCATCCACAAAACTGTGGATTGGATTAAAAGTTGACGACATATTTCAGAAGAATTCAGAGGATTTTTGACGATGTTCGCCAAATCAATTGATACCCTTTATGGGTACTACAAGCCTACATCAGTATTTCAAAAATGAGCCAAATCTCATAGCATTGAAAAATCTCGTTTTAGCAACACCTTAGCGCTAGTTTTAGATTTCTTCATTGTCCAAGTGACTAATGTCGATAAAGTACTAGGAATTGGTGGATCTCTGTTAAAGAAAGTCTGGATTGAGTAGGAACAAGCGGTAAACTTTCTTGTGCAGGTATTGAAAGGAAAATGTGAATATCAGCAGAGAGGCCAACAATTTATTATCATTCAGCATCAATTGTTCTATTCCTTAATTGTTGAAAATTAAATTGATAAACTGATAAATTTCACAGTGCAACTGTTTATTTGACTTTATTTTTATTGCTATTGTTTTCGGTGGTCGGCTAAAAGTTTTCTAAAATAATACATATTTTTTATTAATCAACTATTAGGGGTTGGAATTAATTCGTAGCGACGTGGCGTTCCTCAAGTATCCGTAGTCGCATATACAAAAGCGAATATTCTCCATAAAGCTACTGTCATGGCGTATCTAGTCCACTGAACGACATTTCTTTATCGAGTTTATAACATTTTGTTGTGCGTCATCAAACATGTCAACGTTCGTGCCCGAAAATCTGTTTTTGCGGGGAGTGTTGATTCATTACTTCTACATGAATAAAAGTGCCGCGGAAAGTCATCGCATTTCAGTAGACGTTTATGGTGAATATGCTCTAGCTGAGCAAACGTGCAGAAAGTGGTTCGCTCGGTTAAAAATTGGAAATTTTGGCTTGGAAGACAAGGAGCGTCCCGGACAGCCGAAAAAGGTTGAAGATGAAGAACTGGTGACAATGCTCGATGAAGACCCGTGTCAAACGCTTGCACTGACGTCAACTGATGCGTTTGAGCAAAGCATTAAAAGAAAAGCGCCCCCAATTTAAGGATCGACATGACAAGGTGATTTTGCTCCACGACAATGCCAGACCCCATGTTGCAAAAGTAGTGAAAACTTATTTAGAAACGCTGAAATGGGAAGTTTTACCCAACCCGCCATATTCACCAAACATCGCTCCATCAGATTTCCACTTTCCATGGCGAATGGCTTGTCAGAGCAGCACTTCGACAACTACGAATGTACCAAGAATTGGATCGATTCATTCATCGAATCTAAAGACGAAGAATTCTTTCGACGTGGTATTCGTGCTTTGCCAGAAAGATGGAAAAAGGTAGTAGAAAACGATGGGCAATACTTTCAATAATACCACTGTAATATTTTCAGAATAAACCATCAAACTTTGCAAAAAAATGCTACGAATTAATTCCAACACCTAATATATACAATAATAAAGGCCATCCACTAACTTGTTTTCTCAGCTTAACAATTATTTTCGTGATATATTTTTCAACCTAACTTTTTCTTACACTTATTTTCACTTGTTTTTTCAATGTTTTTTCCCTGCTGGCGGTTCTCAAACTTCTTGACAGCGGCTCTCCAACTTGTTGTACTTGGTGGTCCCCAAATCGGTGAACTATCATAAAACGGCATAAAAATGGCACGCAACCATAGGCGGTCATCCGGTCGGCATCAATTTATTCTGCTCCAAGCATAAGTGAAACATGTATAACCCAAGCTGATTCATTTAGGATAGAATTTAGTCGTTAACTTATCTTTAAAACATCTTGTTTTTCATATATATCGGACACCCTGTATATGTTAAATCTTGATGAGTCCAACCACTCTTATTGTCTACGACTATTTATCAAAGAAATTTAAACCCACGCACAAAGCTTAATTATGTCTATTCTGCCGACATTCATCGAAAATTCTGTGAAATCACCGAATACTCGACGTGATTTCCGGCTGACTAACCGGACGATTAACTGTTTTTCTTTATCAAGAAAATTCTAAACGTTTACATCAGAGATGTTCCGATCAATGTCAGATTGTCGAAGCCAGAAACTCCTGTCACGTGTCAATCACTTCCGGTGGACTAGAACAATCAAAGAGTTAGACAATTGAAAGTGATGTTGAAAACAACATTAATCCTACAACGGACTCGTATTTCGTTATCAGTTGAGCGATTATCCGAAAAGGTCATTCGAAATGACAACAAGTAAAACGTAAGAACTATCGATTTATCATTCTACGAAATGAAATCCAATTATGCAGTTTTCGTCGCGTCAATTTGCCTAGAGAAAATTTGCATTTTACAGAAAAATATACTAAGACGCCACCTAATTGGATTAGCGCAAAACAGAAAAGAGTTCATCGGGTTTTCAGTAATACCACACCATCTCTACTACCTGCAGACTACTTTTCTTCTTTTTTTTTTCCAAACACAATCTTACAACATTTAGATCGGGTTTTAATTTTTCAAGATTATTTCTGCTGATACACCTACAAAAGTCTAAACGACTAATCCAATCAGAATGAGGTAACGCTTAAAAAATGCGTGCGCGAAGCTTTCGACGTGTTTCCGCTGTAGCGGTTGAGCGGTTGCCCTTCAACGTTTCATCAGGCCGCTAAACCGATCGTCGAACAAATTGATAGCACTATTATGGCTTAGCACGACGACTTTTCTTAAGGAGGTTAAGAATAGTGCCTTGCAAAAGCAAATCAGTGTAGTGTTACCCGTTCGTGCTTGGAGGAATCCTTCGGTCAGGAGAACTCCTTAATCTTAATTGAGTTTTATGTGGGTTTTACATAAATTTTTCAATTTAAGGTGAAATCAGGTCAATGAAACTCCGAAATCTAAGCCTCAAAGGTTGCGCGAACTTTCCTGGCAAAAAGCGTGGTAGCAGAGATGGGGTATGATGTGACGACCGGTGATTTTTGCGGTGCGACAACCCCCCCGAAATGCTGCGATATCGATGTTTTTACGTAGATCACGATAAGTGTTTCGGACACGGGGGGAGTGGGGAAAGGACTCGAAAATAGCAAAATCTACAAATGTCCACATGTTTTAGAGTTGCTCGAGACACTCATTGGTTAGCCACGAATCTTTCAAAGATTTGATCCTTTTTAGATTGCATAGAATAAAAAGCCTGATGCCCTTTAAGATTATTTCGGTCACAAATTGCGCGATGACATCACAATTTCCGGACTCAAAGCACAGTCTCCAATCAAAGGCGCGGTAGAATACATTAAGAGCCCCCCAATTGGCTTTCTTATAATGTCATACCGTTGCTGACTTTGTAGTCGGTGGATTTGATGCTGAGATGGGAAACTGTGCTCAAATCATAAAATGGTCAGATGTACCAACTGGAGCCAACGAGACATCATACTTTAGTGAATACTTACTTACAATGGCGCTACAGCCCAAATCGGACTTTGGCCTCCTGAATACGTTGCCTCCATCCATCTCGGTTCAGCGACCGCGTTCTCCAGTTAGAAAATCTTAGCAGTGATTTGCTGTCTGCATCAATCGAATCCCCCCAGCGCTCCCGTGGTTTTCCAACCGGTCTCTGTCCGTTGACTTTCCCTTTTAGTGTGAGTTTGGGAATTCTTCTGTCATCCACCTGCTTCACATGACTAGCCCATTGTAACTTCTTAAATTTATGAGGGTTGACACTTCTGGATTGTCGAAGATTGCATACAATTCTCTATTCTATCGTATTCTCCAGATCGAGTCTCCCTCACAGGTCCGAAAATTCTTATGAGGACCTTTCGTTCAAAGGCGTTAAGTAGTTTTTCGGACGACTTAGTTAAAGTTCACGTTCCACTGCCATAGCATAGCACAGGTCTTATGATCATTTTATATAGCTTAAGTTTAGTTTTCCTGTGTACGTTCCTGTACTTTATTGGTAGCACCGAATAATACGTTCTGTTCGCCATCATTATCGTTCTTTTAATTTCGATGGGTTCGCTTCCATCCTTCGATAGGTTCGCCCCTAGGTATATAAAGTTGTCTACGTTTGCTAGGTTAAAGTCTCCTACTGTAATATTTTGTCTGATTGACGTCTTTTTCGTAGTTTGTGTCATATTTTGTTTTCATTAATACGTAGTCCAACTTCCCTTGCTACCGAGTCAAGGTTTATAAGTACCTCCTTGGCCCTCTCCAGAAATCTTGCACGAATATCTATATCGTCGGCATATGCTACGAGTTGTGTGGATTTGAAGCATAGTGTTCCCTTGGTGTCAACGGGAAGTTTCCGAACAACATATTCGAGTGTCAAGTAGAAAAGCATTGGTGCGAGGCCGTCACCTTGCTTAAAGCCGTTGTCTGTTTTAAAACTGGAAGTCAGGTCGTTTTCTACTCTGACTCGTGACAAAGACTCAGTTACTATCATTCTGTAAGCCGAACCAGTTTCGGTGGGATTCCAAACTCCAACATGATTTTATACAGTACGCACCTGTCGATACTGTCGTATGCTTGCTTTGAAGTCAACAAATATCTGGTGCACATCAATATTATTTATTATTCCCAGCACTTTTCCACCACCTGGTTGACAGAGAATATCTGGTCCATGTTCGATCGTCCAGCTCTAAGTCCACCTTGGTATTTACCAATTAATTTGTCAGCATAGGGCTTAATTCTCTTTTCCAGAACTTTCGTCCGGATTTTATAAGACGTACACAATAAAGATATTCCTCGGTAGTTTCCGCAGCGCAGTTTGTCACGTATAAAATGCTCTTGCGCCAATCTCTAGGAAGTGTTTCCTGCGTCCATATGTCCGTTACTAATCTATGTAGAATATGCGCTATGCAGGTGTCGCCAGGTTTCAGAAGCTCAGCTGGATTTTGATCAGTGCCCGGCGCTTTGTTATTTGGGTAGTTCCTCAGGGCTGTCTTTACTTCTTCGAGTGTGGGAGGACTCAAAGTGGATCCTTCATCAGCTGTTACATCAGTTATGCCTGCTATTGTCTGCTGCTACTATGCGGATGATGGGCTCGGATTAAGAACGTGTTCAAAGTATTGCGCCCGTCTTAATTTTATATCTTACGCATTACTTAGAATGTTCCCTTCTGCATCCTTGCAGAGGTTCGTTTTCGGTTGATAACCCCCTTTCATTCTTTTAACAAGGGAATACGCGGCTGAGTTTAGGAACCGGTTGTGTTTTTGGGTATTCTCGGTTTGACGTTCGACATCGGGATTTTGTCTTTACCAAATAGTGGTCTGTGTCGCAATTAGCACATCGACATGTACGCACGACGAGAATGCAGCAGGCCGTCCTTTTCTCTTTTAGAATGTGGTCTATTTGATTGAATATTCGTCCATCGGGTGATGTTCTCTTTTGAATGTCATTATGCGGGAAGCATGTCAAGCTTACAATACGATTTTTGCTGCTGGCGAAATCAGTCTCAGGCCGTTTTTGTTATTAATATCATGGAGACTGTGCCATTCAATATTCCCTATGTAAGTTTCTTTTTTGTCCACTTTCGCGTTAAAGTCGCCTACTACTATTTTAATATCATTCGACGGAAGGGAGTCGAATGTTGATTCTAAGGTGCTCTAGAAATCGTCTTTAACTTCGTCGTCTTTGTCTTCCGTTGAGGCATGGACATTATTAAGCCAAACATTTAAGAATTTTGTTTGATGCGGATTGTCTACGGGTTTGAAATTGGTAACTTGGTGTTTAAACTTCTTGTCGACGATAAACGCAACTCCAAACTCCCGGCTGCTTGTTTTTTCCCACTTTTGAAAATTCTGTGCGATCCAATGTCAGTAATTTCGCTACCTAACAATTTAGTTTCTTGCAGTGCAATGATGTTCATATTGTATTTGCTTGCCTGTTCCAGAAACGCTCGCACTGCTCCTGCTCTGTACAGGGATTGCACGTTCCAAGATTCGAAGGAATAGTCAATTTTTCGTTTGCGTGGTCGTTGCCGTTGAATCAATTCAGAGGCGTTGCTTCAGGTTTCGAAATAAGTATGGTTTTGGTATAGCCTAGTAGGTAGTGTGTCGGTCTTGTAATGCGAAGGTCGTGAGCTCAAATCCCGGCCGGCGCAATATATAATTCCGGCACATTGCCTGCTTGGATACTACCTTGGTTACCTCAATCTAAGAAAATGAAAAATTCGTAGAAAGAGGGTTGTGCGAAGGGCTAACAACCTTTCCACAATAAGTAATGAAAAAAATCTTAAAATCAGGAGGCCAAGGTCCAATTTGGGCTGTAGCGCCATTGTAGAAGTAGATGGTTTTTCCGAGGATAAGTTGTTGACACATCGCTAGAATTTTTCTGTTTCATTAGCACTCGCGCTTCTCAGTTCAGCAAGTCAAGTGCGGATGGACAAGAACAGCAGATAGATAGATAACGTTTATTAGCTTTCTCAGCTATTAATTATTATAAAAATTTGTTTAAAATTATTCTTAATTTCTAGCTTCCATCACTTATCTCCTACTTATCGTAATGATCAATCTTACTTTATTTACATTCAAATTTTCATAACAAACACTCACATTTATACAATACTTAGCTTATGCAATCTAACTTATAATAACTTAATTCTAGTTACAACTTATATTTTTTACATATGCTCTCAATTTCTGTTTAAAACTATTTACATTTCCAGCATTTCTAACATCTAGCGGAAGCTCATTATACATTTGAAAGCCCTCATAACATATATCTTTTTGAGATTTATTACTCGATCAAAATTCGATAACTATATCTTTGGAATGTCTTGTTTGGTAGCTATGAGAATCACATATATATTTTACTTTACTTGATAATAATTCCGGATAAATCCCATTAACCATTTTATAAATAAATATGTTTATATTGTAATTTATCTTTTCTTGAATGCTCATAAAGTTTAGTGCTTCCAACATATCCCTAATTGCTGTATATCGGCTACATTGCAATATAATACGCATACCCCTATTTTGGGCTTTTTGCAGTGCTTCTACATCAGTTTTATTTAACGTAATTAATACTGTGCAACAATATTCAAAGTGTGGCGCTACGATTGTTTTGTATATTATTACTCTAGTATATGCTGATACGCTGGAACCAATTCTATTAAGAAAACTACTTTTCTTTCCTACCTTTTTAATAATATGTTCCCTATGTTTGTTAAACTGAAGAGTATCATCTATAATAACGCCCAAATATTTTATATCACTAACTCTTTCTATGATATCCCCATCTTTTGACATAACTTCAATATTTAAATTAACATTTGCCCTTTCATGTCTGACTATCATACATTTCGTTTTACTCAAATTAATTTTTAACTTATTTTTACAAAGCCACGTCTCAATCATATGTAGTACTTCATTCAATTTCCTTTCTATTTCACTTGACCTATCGCTAACAATGTAGACCAGCATATCATCTGCAAATAATTTAATTTGACATTTTCCTCCTAAAAACTCTACAATATCATTTATATATAAAATAAATAGTATTGGTCCAAACACTGATCCTTGGGGGACCCCGTTATTATTTGCCAAATTCGGGGATTGCGCATTGTTGTATTTAACGTTTGTTGCATCAACTAAATACGACTCAAACCATTTGTAGACCATCCCGCTTACTCCATGCTGCCAAAGCTTTTTCAACAATAATTCCCTATTTACCGTTTCAAGTGGCTACCACTTGGAGGTATGATGAGTACAAACGATGTGTATATGATAGATATAGCACTGGGTGTCACCTTAAGACGTGATAAGAAGCTTACCCTATCTACACACCCAACCACCATACTTTAGTGGCCTCCAATGTAGGGTGGTCTACCAGCTGTACTAAACCGTTGATAGATGCATAACGTCATAACCCGGCTGGTCCGTATGCGTAGAATGTTAAAGCCAGGCAGCGTTATGAACATTTAAATCGCCCGCGACAAAGATCTCAGCGTCAGCATGTGAAGCTTATATAGATTGAATAGCAATAAATAACTTATCAAATTCTATGGTGGTGTTTCCTGTACTCATTGCCGGACTTCTGTAAACATAGCAGAAATAGAGGATGTGCTTTTTGATATTTATTTTTATCCAGTTGAAGTTGAATTCCAGATTGGAGCATGTTCCCAAATGCGGAACTAACTGAAAAGCGATATCATCGCAGATGTATTAAGCGATTCCCCGCTGGCGAAAAAAGTAGGCAGAAGATGGTAATTAGGTATGGCATAGAATTGTTCACTACCTCGCAATACCTTATTTTCGGTCAGTGCAAGTATATCCGGTCTTTGGGTTTGTATGTGAATATATAGTGAGAGGTAAGCAGATTCCAACTCTCGAATATTTGCTTGGTCAATTACAAACTTAAAATAAAAACACCAGAGCTTTTTAAATAAGGGCTGCGTTTTTTCTTTTTTCAAATTTCAAAATAGGCTGTCTTAATGGGGCACCCCTATAAGCGTAGGGGGGCGCCAAGCTAAAACTCTACTCCGGGCGCCAAAACTGAAAGCGCCGCGAACTCATCTTCATAGTTTTGAATCCTTCAGAAGTGAATCTTCTTGGAGACTTGGTCTAGAAAGGCTTATTCCCATGCATTTTCGATTTTCTTCAATTTCTATGAATACTCAATCGCATCTTTCTTATTAAGAAAAACTCTTGCTGAATAATTTTATACCTAAAATTATACTAAAAATTAGAAAATAGAATAACAAAAAAACGTACCTATCTCGCGGATCCAACCACGTTGTCTCCTTATTATTGTGATCGATGTAATAAATTTTTCCATCGAAATCTGTTGCAATATCCCAACCGTCTGGCAATGGAAAGTCACCATTTTTATGTCGTTTTGGCATTTTCCTAGCGCAGATTTTCCTTTTATTTTTATCGAATAATCCAAAAACAGGTTACGATAAGTAAAATGTGAAGAAAAAAAAAATTTACTTATATTAACAGTTTACTTGTCGTTTTTTCTTCGTTTTCATCAATAAAACTCAAAAATTCCTCAATTTTTCAAATTAAAAACAAAAAAACAAGAAAACGATTTTTTTTTCATATTCCGCAGAGTGCGGCAGTTCGAATTGGATGGCAATGATAAAATTCCACAAAATCACACACCAGCACGAAATCCGAGCGTGCAGACACAGCAAACGAGTTTGTGTCGTGCTGAAATTCCTTTCGACAACAACAAAACTACACGCGGTGCGCAACAACGAGGAGGAGAGGAATTTATTTTGACGTTGGTTTTTTTTTCTATCGTAGCGGCCTTCTCGCTCGTTCGGGTTGGTTGAAACGAGATGGCGTTAGGCGGTTGTTTTTTTTTGTATTTCTTGTAAACACTCGCGAGTTGGAACGAGATGTGAAATGTGAAGAGAGAAAGAGAAAAAAAAGAACACTGGAAAAAAATCAAAAAATTTTTTCTCCTTAAATTTCACTGAAAAAATTTCAACGGATTTTTTTCGGAGCAAGGACTCTGACGGAGCACACACACAACACCTTCACTTTTCGGATTCCGTTTTTTTTTTCTTTTTCTTGCGTTTCAGCACTGGTTTAGTTTTACAACGGCACTACACGATTGCGGGTCAGCATTTTATTTTTTTCCGTCTTCGTATTTTTTAACTTTGCGACATTTCTTTTAGCGGATTTCGGAAAGGTTGACACGGAGTCGGAGCGAGACACATCATCGGTGCGCGCGCGCGCGTAAAACCTTCACTCGTCGTCGGCGACGGACGGAACAGGCAATGTGGTGCAAGAGCAGCAGCAGCAATCGTTGTCGGTCGGCCGTTTTCTGCCGAAGAACTGCCGCGGCGGCGATCAGGAAAAAAAGCAGAGACGTCGACGAGCTGGGCAAAAGTCATTCACACCAATGAAAACGGCGGTCGTTTGCTCAATACAGCGGCAGCTAGCGGTCATTTTTACAGCGTACGATGGATACGATTAACGGGGCGAACGGTGCACACATGCTCGAAGCGGGGAATGAGGCCTCACTCACACCGAAACGAGGCGGACGGCGGCCATCTTGAATTCCTTAGCAAGAGATTTTTTCGTTTTGTTGTTGTTGCGGGCTCATGCGATTGAAGAATGCGACGTTGCCAGGTCGAGTTTCGCATTCCAATCAAGATTTTTCTTTTTTTTTTCGTGTTTTTCTTATTAATCGAGTTTTTGCCCGTTTTATTGGAGTTCGATCTCTTTCGCTCGAACGGGCGCGATACGGAGTTTTTGTTGCAATCACTCTTCACTCGCGTACGGGATAGTTTTGTTTGTTTGTTGGACAGCGACGAGTTGTTGTTGGTTTTTGAATGGCGCGCGAGAAGTTGAAATCGCGGTTGACTAGTTCCGATGGAATTTTAATTATTTCGGGGGGCCCGCGGGGAGGGGGATAAAAACACGGCCAACGATTAAAAAATGATATTTTTCGATTTTTTTCTTTTTTAAATTTTTTATTGCTCGGCTTTAGTGTTTGGTTTTATTTGAATTGAGATGAGGAATTTAAGGGCAAGTAATGGTTTGCGCGCGTCCTTCAGGGACGAAGGAGACCGGTTGGCTCTTTGGATCGACACCTTTTTATTATTTCTTGCACAAGATGCGTTCTTTTATTTTATAAATTTTTTTTTAGTCCACACGTTCCGCAACTCGAAGGCTACGCAAACGAAAATTCCTTGAGAGATTGCGCAGTACCACAAAACTCGACATTCCACAAAATTCCAACGCGCATTCACAGGTCACTCGCTTATTATTTTTTCTTATTCACGCATTTAAGAAACTTTTCTCAAGATTTGTTCACTAGAAAATCTTGGGAATTTTTGCAATTTTCGAGTTAATTTCAATTTCACTTTGTCACATTTTTTTTAGAAAAACATTTCGACACTTTTTCTTATTGAATTGACCCGAAAAGGAAATGAATTCAAACTTGATGATGTCTTGGCAGCAGTGACAGCGGTAAATGCGTTCAGGAATTTCGAGCGGAGTTGCAAAGAGAATTATTTCACTGTCAAATGTTTGGAGTGTGGTGCTGTGTGGGAACGAGGTGATCGGTGTAGAATTTGTGCATGAGTGAAAAGGATGGACAAGGAGGTAACAACAATTGGCCAATTTACGCCTGCAACAACAACGAAATTAAGAAACCCTGACTGCTCCAAGCATTTTCACGCGGCGCTCTCTCTCTCTCTTTTCTGCTTTGCAGACGAAATACCAAAATTTCGTTTGGCGAGTATTTTCTTGCGTAGGTCAGGAAACTGTTATACGGTTAAATCGGTAACAAATCAGTGGCTGCAGAACTGTTGCCATTTGCTTTTCTTTGTGAATTAGGTGGTTATTAGTAGGATAGCCGCAAGTTTTTGAGGTTTGTTGTAACATAGAAAACGTAAACAATTGTGTTTACCTAGCATCAAACTTACAATGTCCCAAAAAAGTATCCATGCAAAGGGACAATTAGCAGCAATAAACATTGATTTTAGTAGTCACTACTGCAAAGAAAACTTCAATTTACTGAAGTGTTTCAGATGCCAAAGTTATGGTCACTCTTCGAAAACGTGTAAGCAATCACACGATATAAGTGCGAAATGTGCAGGATCACATAGAACAACTGAATGTACCCAGGACACTGTCAAATGCTGTGGTTGTTTTTTCCAGAAGGTCTGGCAATTGTCTCCACAGAGCCGACAGTGCAGAATGTCCGGAATATCAAAAAGCTCTAAAGGTTGTGCAAAATAAAACTGATTACTTCTGTATAAAATTGTAAACATGGATAAATGCATGAAAATCATATATGCTAATCTACGAAGCATCAGAAATAAAATGTCAGAATTAGAGGCACACCTTTTGCAAAACAAAGACATCCAGGTTTTAATATTCGCTGAAACATGGTTATACAACTCAGAACAGCAATACTTTAATCGAAAGGGTTTCAATGCTGTACACAACTGCCAGGATTCTGGTCAAGGAGGGAACACTGCTATCTATATTAGGGAAGATATCACATTTCGAACTACCATACAATACTAGTTGAGTTAAGTAATGAAAACTCACCATTAATGCTAGCGACTTTTTATGATCCACCTTCTGCCTCAAAGGATCAATTTGTCGAATACCTTGATGCAATCTACTCAAAATATCCAAAGATACTCTCAGTGGCGGACATTAATATTGATATACCTAGTCAAGTCATAAATATTGGTACACAGAAAAATCGACGCCAAATGAAAACGAATTAATATTTCTCAAAACTTTTTTTTTCTTTTTATTGGGTTATTCAATGGCTACCAATCTTGGAATAACTTATTCGAAATGACTTCCATTTGCCTTCCAGCACGACTTGAGACGATCTGGGTACTCATCGATCGCGAGACGTACTTCATGCATGCGGAATTGCCCACTGCACGGACAAGGGCTCGCTTCAACGACTCAATATTTGGGTGTCAAGTATAGCAAGCCATGTCCTCTAATATGGACCACAACTTGTAATCCAACGGGTTGAGGTCTGGACTACCAGCTGGCCAATCATCTGTTGATATGAAGTCCGGAATGTTGTTTTTGAGTCACAGTTGAATCGCTTTTGCCTTGTGAGCCGGAGCAGAGTCTTGCTGGAACGTCTACGGATTGTTGGCGAATATTGATTGGTTGAGAAGCTTCACAATGGGTTCCAAGACGGTCGATTGATATACTTTGGCCGATGTTTTCACACCTTTCTCACAAAAATGGAGCTTGGTAACGCCACCGTAGCTCACTCCCCTACCATTACAGACGCGGGATGGTGGCCTCTTTGGACCCTCGGGATGAGTTGGGATGCTTCTCTGGATGACCGAGCATACACACGAACGATTCTTCTACGGTGAAGATTTTCTCGTCAGTAAACAGGATTTGTCTCTGAGCGTTCCTCGCGTACCGGCTGCATAACGCTTTCAATTTTTGCTTGCGTTTTTCCTTCAATGCGGCCGTAAGCAGGTATCCAGTGTGTCGCTTGTACGCGCTGAGTCCCAAATCTTCTTTGATAATGCGAGACATGGATTTTTGCGAAATTTGCATTTCCCGCGACAAGATTTTCTGTTTTCGCAGCGGTTCTCGGTCGATTCGTTTCTTCACGGCTTTGATCGCTTTCGGAGTTCTCACAGTGCGCGGACGGCCGGATCTTTGACGGTCTCGTATTCCACCAGTATCCTCAAACAACTTCACAGCACGATACACAAAATTGCGAGTGATTCCAAGCGATCGCAACGTCCGAAAGATATCGCCATATCCATGTTGCATTTTAGTAGGCCAACTACAACAATACGATTTTCGATGTCGTCTCATTCCATAATTGTAAACAATTGATGCCAAAAACTTTTTACGTGGCAATGAAGCAGAAATGTCAACTGTCAAATCGCAGTCAAGACGAAATGGTTGCGCCCAATATTGCATTCGTAATGAATGCGTTTAGCTATGTACCAATATTTATGACTTGACTACCTACTAAAAGAGAACCAGACAACACAAAACTATCATGAAATGCTGAAGATCAACAACATTGGGATTCCTAATCGGGTCTCTCCAACAAGATGCACGGTACAATCTGGCTCATTACATGTATCTACAAATATTCAAAAAATTATTGCCAATCATAGCATCCAATACGATGACTGGCCAGAACTTGACCACAAAGTGCTGACACTGACAATCAAACATACTAAAAATGTAAAGATTAAAACGGAAAAAGACACATCATATTACTCGATATTGAAGCTTTTAAAAATGAGGCAAACTTGAATATCAACAAAATAAATGATCTGTCAATAAAAACGATAATCAACGCTATTATAATAGCAAAAGAAAAAGCAACTAGACTCAAAACGAGGCGAACGCGCAATTCTAATTGGATAACGGATGAGGTGTTATCCCAAATAGATAAGAAACGTAGATCATACAAGAGAATGGTGAAAGACACTTTAAATCAAAACCTAAGGGCAGAATACACACGAATCAAAAAGGAGACGACCAGAATGATACGGAAGTCCAAAGAGAAATTTTATAATTTTCGTTTTGCGTCGACAGCCGGTAATCCAATGAAACTATGGACCCTTATCAAAGAGACTCTCGATCAAAACGACAGCTCCCATTACCAACTGGGAATCAATGAATTGGACATGAATCCAGGAATAACGACTGACCATTCCGTAATTGGAAATCGGCTCAACGATCACTTCGTCTCGATAGCAGAGGCGAGAGACTTAAAAATTTTTAATGAAGAGTATCATCCGAAATACGGCTGTCCTATAACTGTCAATACCATGTTTCTATATCCTACCAGTACAAAAAAAAATAGTACAATAATAGCAGAGCTTAAGAACAACATAGCCCCAGGTGTTGACGGAATAACAACAAATGATTTAAAAACATTGGCATCACTTTCTAAAGCGATTAACGTTCATATGGCTGATGGCACATTTTCATCCTGCTTAAGAACTTCTTTAATTACCCCAGTGTTCAAAAGTGGTTCTAATACAGACCCCAACAATTATAGGCCGATCGCTCTGACAAGCTCTATCAGCAAAATCTTCGAAAAAGTGATCAACAAAAGAATCACAAAATTTATAAGCAAAAATGTTGGATTCGATCGGAATCAGTATGGCTTTCAAGAAAAGAACAACACTACATCAGCACTGATCGATGCGATGCAATTCATAAATGATGGTCTTGACAAAGGCTTCTATGTTACTACTGTAGATTTTAAGAAGGCATTTAACATGGTAGACCACAAAATATTGCTTCAAGGTCTAAATGAACTAGGTATAAGAATAAAAGCTAATGATTTAATAAAAAATTATCTCCTAGGACGTACTTACATAACAAAAAATGTGGACAAATTCAGTGATCCTAAAACCATTAACATTGGAATTCAACAGGGTTCAATTCTTGGCCCTACTCTTTATCTACTTTACATCCATAAGAGTACATAGGTCTAAGAGCGAAATATATACCTAGTCTAGCCATAAATACTGTTACAAACTTTTTGAAGCACTGTTCAATAAAAGAGGTGTTATATGTTAAGAAATCATTGTTTATTAATTAAATGCATTGTCAACAACGGAAATTGCAACAAGTTATTCGAAGTGATTGCCTTTTGCCTTTACACAAGCCTTTAATCGAGCTGGCCACTTATTTATGGAAGCACGCACGACTTCAATCGGAAAGTTGGCGACTGCATGTGTAAGAGACTTCTTTAAGGATTCGATATTAGGATGTCTTTTAGAGCACGTCACTTGCTCTAAGACAGATCATAATTCGTAATCCAGCGGATTCAGGTCTGGGCTAGAGGAAGGCCAATCTTCAGCTTTAATAAAATCTGGAACATTTTCTTCAAGCCATTTTTGGGTTGACTTCGCCTTATGACCTGGTGCAGAATCTTGCTGGAAACTTCAAGGCTGATTTTTGAATAATGACGTGTTGAGAGGTTTCACTACACTTTCAAGGACACTTTCTTGATAAATTTTGGCAGACGTTTTGACGCCCTTCTCACAAAAATGCAACTTTGTCACCCCGTTGTAGCTAACACCCCACCAAACCATTACTGAGGCTGGATGATGACCTCTTTGAACCTTTTGGGCAACTTGAGAAGCTTCTCTGGCACTGCGAGCATAAACCCTATCGTTTTGTTTATTAAATGTTTCTTCGACAGTAAAAATTTTACGGTGTTCTTGGCTTGCGTACCGGCAAAGTAATCGTTTTGATTTTTCCACTCTATTTTTTTTAACGAATCTGTTAGTAAATGCCCGGTAGATCTACGATAAGCACCCAACCCCAAGTCACTTTTGATGATACGTGAAATTGTTCTTTGGGGTATTTTCATCTCACGCGATAAATTTTTTTGTTTCCGAAGAGGATTACGGCGAATTCTCTCGCGCATGGCTTTAACCGCTTGAGGTGTTCGAGTAGTTCGCGGACGGCCACTTCTTTCACGGTCACTTACTCCAGACGTATCATTAAATCTTTCAATAGCCCGATATACAAACATTCGGCTTATACCAAGGGTATGCAGAGTCTTAAAAATATCACTTGGTTGCATTCCTACTTTATGAAGTGCAATCACAGCAATTCTATTTTCTTTGTCACCCCAATCCATGTTCACTACACTAAAAATTAAACTCAAATGATGACAAATGCATCAAGCACAAGCGTACTATAGCGATTAGCTCAATTTTTAAGAAATGCAATATAACGGTTCCTTTCTGCAGGGTTGCCAAACCTTGTAACAATATTTATGGCTAGACTAGGTAGTATATGCGGATGACACACTATTGCTCTACGAAGCAAAAAATCAGCCAGAATTGGAACTTCTTATCAACACTCACCTCTAGTTATTTAAGAAATGGCTGTTGGGCAATAGGTTAACACTAAATACATCGAAGACTAATTTCATAATATTTAAACAATCGAACAAAGATGATATTAATCTAAAACTCAACATACCTAGATGGTATGGTATAGTGTTGGGTAGGACAAGAATTTTTGTCCCATGTTTGTATGAGGGGCTCATTTGAAATTTGAGGTGGTACAATGTCCCACCTCAAATGTCCCATTCAAAAGCTCCATGTCCCATTCATACATACAATGTCCGTCCCATTCATACAATTTGCCTTTTTGAGGAGCAATGGTAGCAAATGAGCGAAAAATGACGTATATTGCGTTTTTATGTGTGCGCGTAGAGTATTTTAACCCTACTAACACCGTTTCTTATTGAGATGCGGTAGTAAAATGACGTATTATTAGGTGTGGCATTTGTGGGTTGTGTTTATAATATACATTCTTTTTTATTTTATTTATTCTTATTTAATTTTAAAAATTAAAATACAAAATCTCCTTAATTAATATCACAAAAAAATACATTCTTATTTATTTCAGTTATTCTTATTTACACTTATTCGGTTTCACTAGGGTTAAAACACTATACTAGCCATGTAAGTCAATCCAACAACAACAAGTTGTAGTCACAATAAAAATGACAGTTCCGTTCGCCAGCTTTTGTATGTAGCGGACACGGCGGGCTTCGTAAGAATCGCGTTTATTCTTAAATGCAGTGTTAAAAATAGTTCAGTTTTCCAAAATACTTTATTAATAGTGCTCAGCATGTAATTACTACACGTTGATATCAGTGCAATAGATTTTTAATCGAAAAAAGTGCGATGAAAGTTAAATCTCGGTTTCTCCCATCGAAGAGAATCTGTCATTCATGTGCAGAGTTCTCCGGTTCGTAATATTTCCGTGCTGAGAGCTTTGCTTTCAGCCATACAAATGCATGGGACAAAACCCGGTGAAGTGAGTGTGATTTGAGTGTTACAAATGTATTGGTACAGCAGCCACACAAATGCATGTTTTTAATTCAAATGCGACAAAAGCTCTGAAGTGGGACAAAAACTTTGAAGTGGGACAACAATATTTTTTGTAGTGATGGGACATTTTGACGTGCATGAATGGGACATTTGTACCACTTCTTGTATGAGTAACCCAACACTAGTATGGTATGGACTCCGCACATTAATAACGTACGCAAGAAAATAGCACCCATCACTGGAGTCCTCCGGCTCAACAATTTTCTACCAACCCCAATAAAAGAAATTTTGTATAACTCGTTTATTCTATCCAATGTAACCTATGGAATTGTAATATGGACCCAAACATCTATGTATAACTTGGAAAGAATATCGAGGATTATGAATAAAAGCATTAAGGCCGTATATAATTTACCACATCTGACACCATCAGCAGATCTATACGTAACCTACAACAAGCTAAACCTGCAGCAAACATTAAACCTAGAGAGGTCAAAATTAATGTACAATTTAATAAACCAAGGACTAAAATGTTCAATAGTCATTACGTACAACGCAGATATTCACAATTACAATACACGAAATGCAACTTCGATAAGAAATCGAAATTGCAGGACGAATCGTTTGAGGAAGGATCCCATCTACGAAGCAATTCGATACTACAACTCCTTGCCAATTTATATTCGACAGGCGAAGAACATCAAGTGTCTCAAGATTGCAGTAAAGAAGTTTATACAGCAATCGTAAATATATTAAACTTTATCTGTATTATTCACTATTTTCTTTTATACGATCGCTTGATATTACGAAAATTTCCCTAATAGCCCTAGTAGCTATCTGGGAAACTATCCATAGAATGTGGACAAATCCATTAAATTTATTTAATTTGTAATGTGATGGTTAATTCCAATGAACAGATGAACACCTGTAATACGGATTCGGGTGAACTTCATCGTTCATTGTAATGTAATCCACCCAACCTTTTTCTTTTTTTTCATATTTTATTTTTTCTTACCTATTTATTTTATTCCTATAACTTATCTTAAAATTTTTTTTTTGTTTTGCTTTTATTTATTCTTTTTATTTCGATTGTACATTCTTTTCAACTTTTTTTTTTTTTAAATTATATTGTTTTAAGTAAGGTTTAGTTTATTTAAGATGGATTAAATTTAAATCATACATTTATATCTAAAATTGTTATTGAATTTATTAAATAAATTATTATTATATTATTATTTTATATTAAAAAAAACAAAAAACAACTTTAACTCTTATAAAACTTAATTTTATTAATCAAAATAGGTACCAATCGATGCAATACACTTCTTCCAACAAGATACATGTGCATTTACAGTGGCTCAATAAGTAAGCGGACAGTACCGCGGTTTGAAGATTTTCGTCTGTAACTTTATGAAAAATCAATTTAGGAAAAAATGAAATGCATATATATTTACTAGTTAACAATAGTTTATAAAATAAGAAAAAAATAAATTTCTATTTTATTTACAAAAAAAATTATAAGCCAAAATTCAAAATATATGATTGTTAAATTCCAATTAAATATTCGGACACTTCAAATAATGATAGTAAATTAAGTATAAAAAAGCTTTTTTTTCTTATTTTAGTATTTTGTTGGAAAACCTTTGGTTTTCCGAATGGCTTCCAGTCTTCTTGGAATAGATTCCACCAACGACCTGCAATAAGAGGGATCGATTTTTTTCCATTCGTCCCCCAGAGCCACTTTAAGCGCGGCCTTCGAAGAAATTACCCGCGATTTCAATTTGTTTTCTAAATAGGCCCACAAATGTTCGATTATATTTATATCCGGATATTGTGGGGGCGTTTCCATCACGTGAGGACAATTATACAATAACCACATGCACGTATTGTGAGTTTTGTGTTTTGGGTCATTGTCTTGATAGAACGAAAATGTCTCAGAAATGCCCAATTCATCAACACTTTCTTTAAGATTTTCTTTTAAAATGGATATGTACTTGTGTTGGTCCATTATGCCATCAATAAAAACTAGCTTTCCATTAATGATCCAGCTCCATGTTTTACGGTCGGTTGAAAGTTAACAGGTTTGAACTCCTCATTTGGTCGTCTCCACACATATGTTTGTCCATCTGACCGGAAAACATTAAATTTGCTCTCGTCAGTAAATAACACTGTGCTCCAATAGGAAAAGTCGCGCGATTTATGCTCTTTAGCGAACTTAAGTCGCTTTAGCTGATTTTTCTTATTTACAAAAGGTTTTTTGCATGGAACTCTGCCGTTAAAGTCGTCACTCCGTAGAACTTTTCTCACAGATTCTGTACTTGCAGTAATGTGGAGGTAGTTGGACACTTCTGATGTCAATTTTGTCGCATTCAGTTTGGAATTTTTCTTTACTTGCTGCACTGTTCATCTGCCTCTGAAAATTTTTTCGGCCGTCCGGATCTAGGATTATTTTCAATACTTTTATTAATTTCAAACCGTTTAATGATGTCATGAACTGTCGAATGGATTCTACCGATGATTTCCCCAATTTCTCGCACAGACATTCCGTTTTTGTGATGTTTGATAACCAATTTCCGAACTTCGTTAGTAGTTTCTTTACCTCGATGACCCATGCTAGTTTTGTATGAGAATTCACTATAAAAATTTCGCAACAAGTAATTTATTCTTTCCGTTTACACTTTGACTACCGTTATTCACACTTAATTTGTTATAATTCGGGGAATTCTCATCTTAAATGTCAAAAGAGAACCAGTGTTGCCAGGAATATTTAATTGGAATTTAACAATCACATATTTTGAATTTTGGCTTATAACTTTTTTGTTGATATAATAAAAAGCTATTTTTTTCTTCGATTATAAACTAGTGTTAACAAGTTAATGTATATGCATTCCATTTTCTCCTAAATGGAATTTATAAAGAGTTACTAACAAAAGTCTTCGTCTCGTAGCTCTGTCCGATTACTTAATTGAGCAACTGTATGCCAGTTTCGTAGAAGTCCGACTTTCTAGACTGAAGAAATTCCTCGAAGGCATTTTTGATGGCTGCTTCATTGTTTAATTATTTCTCTGCCAAAAAATGATCGAAATGTTCAAAAAAGTGGTAATCGGTTGGCGAGAGGTCTAGTGAATATGGTGGATGAGGAAGAGTCTCTGCTTCTAGTCCGGGTGACCAAAGAACTGCAAATTTCCATTCAACGCATCATATTTTGCTCAGTAAGCTCATGCAGAACCCACTTATCAAGCTTTTTACCTTTTCCAAGCTGTTGCAAGTGCCTGAAACTGTCGAATAGTATAGGCCCAGTTTCTCTGCAACATCCCTTACAGTTTGGCTTGAGTCAGACTCCACTAGTAAACGCAGCTCGTCGTTGTCTATCGATGATCTTGGGTGACCACATGGCGCTCACTTTGAAGGGTCTTATCTCCTGATCGGAATTTTTCGAACCTTCGCTATGTGGTTCGTTCGCTTACTGTGTCAGCTCCAAATGCCCTGTTTTTGGTTGCCTCCTTTGCGTTGTGGCCAAGTTTCAACTCGTAAAGAAAATGTAACCGTTTTTGACACGATTCCATGTTTTTTTTTTTGTTTTTTTCTCCGATCTTAATGAAGTCCAAAACTGAAATAATTTCATGACCAAATGTAGGAGTATTTATACTTCAATATTCATTACTACCAGAGCGACCTGGCGGCAGTTTGAGACATGAAAATCGCAACTAACTTCACTTCATTGCGAAAGTCGTCATTTCATCTGCAACAACCTAATAATTGGTGATAGATATTATAATTAGTATAGCTTTCCCTGTTGCATTGTTAGTCGCAATTATTTTAATAATGGTTCGTAAAACACGGAAAGTTGAAATTTGAGTTAAGGGGCTCATTATTAACAATTTTAAGGACAACAGAAACGTAGTATTGCAGAAATCGTGAGAGTGTGTAAATCAACAGTTCATGATATAATTGCGCGTTTCAAGGAAACTGAATCCATCGATAAAAAGCAGAGGTCAGGGCGTCCACGTGTATTTAACGCGCGTGAAGAACGATGATTAGTGCGGCAAGTTAAGAAAAACCCTAAGCTAAGTGCTACTAAATTAAATAAAAACCAGATTTAGGAGGCTGCTAGTACTAAAACTGTTAGAAACGTCCTTCGAAAACAAGGGTTCTACGGCAGGGTTGCTAAAAAAAGCCCTACATAAACAGAACAAACAAACGAAGGTGATTTCGATTTGTGGTTGAGCATATAAACAGATCCCACGATTTCTGGCAAGCAGTTATTTTTGCAGACGAAAGCAAATATAATATATTTGGATCAGATCAAAGTGATTTTGTCTGGCAGAGGCCAAACACAGAGTTGGATTTAAAGAATCTCAAATGTACAGTGAAACATGGTGTCGGGTCGTAATTAATGTGGGGCTGTATGTCTAGCTGGTGTCGGCAATCTAAAATTTATAAATGGTAAATAGGACAAATATGGCCATCTCACGACTCTCAAAGAGAGCTTACTTCAAAGTGCACGGAAAATGCAAATGGAGCATTTTGATATTATGAAGACAGTGCTTGGGGTTAGCACAACTCGTAAATTGCCGACTCGGGCGTTTGCACAGTTGCTCTAAAGCGATTGATGCCCCAGCACAAAGTTCGGATCTCAACCCTATTGAGCATTTGCGGGATCACTCGGAGAGAAAAATTCGTGTTCGCCAAATCACAAGTCTGAACACCCTCAGAACCCGGTCTGCAGGAGGAGTGGGAAACGATTACTCCACAATTTTGCGAAAATCTTATCAAATCGATGCCGAATCGATTACTGGAAGTAATTAAAAGGCGAAGGTCCAACAAGACATTAAATTCTAGGTAAAAACGGTAAATTTTGTTAAAATGTTTCCTGCCCGAATACTTTTTTGACTTTAATTTTCAGGCTTTTTCGACAAAATGACCCGAAATTATTTTAAAATCGCTCATTTGGGAACTATTTCGTTTTAAATTAATAATAAACCATTCCAGCATAAATATAATACCATGTTATGCAAATAAATATACAATAATTCTGTTTTTTTTAATTGAGTTGTAAAAACTATACTGTCTTGATACTTTTTTGAGCCACTGTATAGAATAATGGAAATGAAGGTTTCGAGATTAAAAGCAGAATAATGAGGCAAACATGGCTTATTCTTCTTAAGAAAATGGAAGCGAAACTTAGACACTCCTATATTATTCGCATATAACAAGTGAATGTAATCAGCTCACAGTCAAATGCAGTAGTTGTTCTTCCAAAAGGTCTGGCAATTGTCTCCACAGAGCCAACATTGTAGAATGTTCGGAATATTAAAAAGCTTTAAAGGTTTTGCAAAATAAAACTGATTATTTCTGTATAAAATTGGAAAAATAGATAAATGCATGAAAATCATACATGCTAATCTACTAAGCATCAGAAATAAACTGACAGAATTAGAAGCACACTCCTGACATTCAAGTTTGAATATTCGTTGAAACATGGCTATGCAACACAGAACAACAATACTTTAATCTAAAGGGTTTCACTGCTGTACACAACTGCTGTGATTCTGGTCAAGGAAGAAGCACTGCTAATGATATTAGAAAAGATATCAAATTTTGAACTGTCCTGATTGATGATGCTTACCACACAATAATAGTCGAGTTAATTAGTTACAATTCACCATTACGATTTATGATCCTCCCTCTGCATCAAAGGAGCCATTTGTTGAATACCTTGATGCAATTTACTCAATATATCCATATTGACATACTAAAAGAGAAACAGACGTACTAAGGGCCGTACTATTTTCAATGAACCATACATAACATCTTCCTCTTCAATTACATATTAATAACTTAATAACTTAATTGCTAAATTAATACTTTTTTATTGTAATTAATTCAATTGTTAACAATATAAAATTTATTATTATAAAATTTCTTAAAGTATTTAATTCTATGATCTTTATTTTTCTATTTAAGGAAGAAAGAATCATTTTGTAGTGCTGTCGCATTGATTAAGGCTCATACCTGTTCGGGGCTTACTTACTCTGCCATATCTCGTAATGTAACTTGGACTCTCAGTTCTGTTTTGATTGTCATTGACTGTTATATTTCTTGAATTGTTATAATTATTATTAGTTGACGAAACCATTGGCATTTGATTAGTATCCAAATCTGATTCGAATGATTTAAAGTTTGGTGTATGAACTGAAGGTCTAAGATGCAATAAATTTCTTCTAAGTTCTCTGTTATTTTCTGTACGAATAACATAAGACCTCGGAGTACTATATCGTCGGCCTAATGCTAAAACCTCGTAACTCATAAAAGTAGAACTTTACAGGAGACAGAAAAAACTTATTGCTGTTCGCACTGCATGTATGGCACTCATGTCAAAAAGTTATTTACTATTAAGCTAGCTTCAGAAAATAAACAAAAGTATAATTTTAGATGAAAACGCATCAGAATGTAGTTTAGGTGGAGTTACGTGGTTCCCTGTGCATGAAATTCTTATAAGCTGGGAGTTACGTGCTCTTATAGATAAACAAACTTATAAAGTTATTAATAATTTATTTCAATAATTTAAATCGAATCGATCATTAAACATTAGCAAATAACTGTTTCCAAACTAAAACGCGAAAAGTCACATTGGGTGAATATGAAATGTGCACACTGGACGCCAATTGGGAGGCAACCAGAAACACTTTTCTAACTAGTACTGAAGAATCTGTGGGATATGTGCAAAGCGGTGAGAAACCCTGGATGTCGCAAGACACATGGAACAAGGTTGGCAATCGGAAAAAAGCCAAATTGGCAATAATCTTTCAACCTGATGTCAACCAACGAACGTCCGACCTGGGGCAGAACTACCGCGATGCTCATATACAGCTTAAAAAGGCTGTTAGATGCGACAAGAGAAAGGCCATTGAAGATCTGGCAAACAAGGCAGAATCTGCGGCTTACCTTGGGGATATGGGTTCACTATTCAAAATCATGAAACAGTTGACGAACAGGAACTTCACCGCCAACCACCTGGTGAGAGATGGCAACGGAACTCTCCTTAATATGAGTGAACACCAGTTGCGGCGATGGACGGAATACTTCTCTGATATTTTAAACATCTTGTCAGAGGAAAATATTCCAGAAACAGAACAACTACCAAACATCCAATCGCAACAATCCTTTATTAGGGACGATCCCCCAGATAAGGAAGAGATAGTTTCCGTCATTCGGTCAATGGCGGGAAGGAAAGCTCCACGTATAGACGGACTACCAACCGAACTCCTCAAAGCGGACCCGGAAATAGCAGCCGATATACTCCTCCCGCTCTTTACTGAGGTGTGGAATGAAGGAAGATATCCGACTGAATGGAAGGAGGGCGTCATAGTGAAAATTTCGAAGAAGGGTGACCTTCGGGATTGTGGCAATTGGCGTGAAATATGTTCAGCATTAAGCTAGATTACATATGGAATGCTTTGGGTAGGAGAGGTATTACAGATAAGGTCATAGCTATGATTAAAGAATCCTACGACGATGCAAGGTGTCGCGTCTTGCATAGAGGAAAGCTGTCCGATGCACATGGGTTCGAACGCAAGCACATCGATTGTTCTTAACGGACAGGATGTGGGAGAGGTGCAAGATTTTTGCTATCTCGGAAGCATTGTCAGCATGGACGGCGGAGCCGAAAAGGATGTTGAGGCTCGTCTAAATAAAGCTCGTCAGACCTTCGGTATCCTTTCCCCTTTCTGGAGGGTAAGAGAGATCTCCCTTCGCACGAAGCTGCGAGATTTTGACGCATGCGTCAAATCCGTGTTGTTATATGGTTGTACTACGTGGAAAGTGCCCGTTCGACTTACCAAGAAACTACAGACTTTCATGAACCAATGCCTCCGACGCATTTTAGGAATATTCTGGCCAGAAGTGATCTCCAACGACGAACTTTGGAGTACAACTGGCCAGACTAAAATAGGTATTGAGATTAAAGGTGGAAGTGGCAGTGGATCGGTCATACTTTGAGGAAACCAGAGCGAAACATCGCCAAACAGGCTCTGGATTATAATCCTCAAGGAAGACGTCGGGTTGGTCGACCATGTAACACATGGAAGCGAGCAGTTGAGCAAGAGGCCAGAGGAATAAACAAGTCCTGGCAACAGCTTAAGGCCGATTCTCAGGAACGCGCCCTGTGAAAGAGGCCCTATAGGCGGTCTTAACAGGAATTTGATTGATTGAATTATTCGGGCATTTATCATTGTGTTTCGATTCTGATTTTCTCTTGGGATATCGAGCGTTATGTATTTTTATTATTTTGCTCAAATTCCAATTTTTTATGATTTTGGAGTTAAGAGGTTTTAGTAATAGGCCGACGATATGGATTAATGATTTGAGCTGGTTCCCATATCTGTCCCCTCCTAACTACTACATTATCTCCTTTCTGAAAATTTGTAACCTTAGCTTGCCTTAATCTTCGATCGTGATGGAATTTCATTTGACGTTGTTGAATTTTGATGTCATTAGCTACTTTTGCTACTACATGAGGATCAAGCAAATAATCAGTGATTGGGGCTTTGGTTTTAAAATGTCTACTCATTAGAACGTGGTAAGGAGCAAAATTAAGACCAGTAATCAGGGTACTACGGTAATTTAGCAAAGTAGCATAAAAGTCTTTATTATCTTCCTTACATTTTTTTAACATTAGCTTTGCAATCTTAACTCCTTTTTCTGCTATCCCATTTGAAGATGGATATTCAGGGCTAGATGTGATAACGGTGAAGTTCCATTCTCTTGAAAAGTTTTTCATCTCGTAGGAGCTAAATGGCATATTATCTGCAATTAAAATTTTGGGAATGCCATGTTGCGAAAATATCTTTTTTAAGGCTTTAATTACTTCTAAAGAAGTTTTACTGGTAAGTTTCTCAACTTTCAACCATTTCGAAGTATAGTCAACTAAAACAATATAGTCTCTACCACCAAACTCAAATATATCACACCCTACTTTTGAAAAAGGGATATGTGAAATATAATGGGGTTATTAGGGGTAATCGTAAAATTTCGGCTCTATATTTTTCACACGTGCAGCAATTTAAAACACAGTTTTCTACGTTCACATTAATTTTACGCCAATACAAGGTAATTTATGCAAATTCTTTTGTTTTTGAACATCCCCCAAAATGTTTATCATTTCTTCATGTAAATTTGTAGGTATCACTATTCTATTCTTATAAAATATTATATTATTTTCTAAATATAACTCATTTCTTATTTGCCAATAATACTTAACATTATTATTTAGTTTATTCTTTTCAATTGTCCATCCCTCTAATATATGTATATTTAGCTAGCAAGGCTAATTCCTTATCTTTTTTTGTTTCTAATTTTATTTCGTCAAACCTATTGTCACTAAAACTTACTGAATGAACAACTTCATTTAAAGACTGATCTAAATCTCCACAATCTTCCTTGTCAACTGCTCTCGATAATGTATCTGTAAGATAGAGATCCTTTCCTGGTATATACTAAACTTCTAAGACATATTCTAGTAACTTTAATCTCATTCGTTGTAAACGATATGAGTGGATTTGTGAAATTTCCTTATTAAAAATTGAAACCAACGGCTTATGGTCAGTATAAACGTTAACTTTGCGACCATAAATGTAAAAATGAAATTTGGAACATGCAAATAGAATAGCTAAAAGTTCTTTTTCTATTTGTGCGTATCCTTTCTGATAAAGCTTCGGAAGCTAATTTCATTCAAACTGATGCTTCAAGAGATGATTTAGGAAGCTTTTTTCTCCAAAATAATAAACCAGTATGTTAGGTTTATTATTTTGGAGCAAACAGCTTCCTAAACCATCTCTTGAAGCATCAGTTTGAATGAAAATAGCTTCATTTTCTTTAGAATTTTGTAAAACTGGTGTTGCCGTAATTTTTTGCTTGAGCATTTTTACAACTTTTGAATGTACCAGTAGTCATATAAAATTAACGTTTTTCTTTAAAAGTTCTCTTAAAGGAGTCGTAATTTCCGACAACTTCGGAATAAAATTTCTTAAATAATTTATCATGTCTAAAAATCGGATCTTCTATAGCCGTAATGGCTTTAATTCTTTCTGGATCGACAGTTATTCTCGCCTTAGAAAATATATGTCTTAAGTATCTAACATTTTTAACACAATACTGAGTCTTTTGGGGATTGAATTTTATATTTATTTCTTTTGCTTTTTCAATTACACATTTCAAGTTGTTATCGTGTTCTTCTTTACTTTTACCAAAGACAAAAATGTCATCAATGTATACAAAAGTTCCTTCAAGTCTACTAAAATGCATTGAATTTAGCTTCTGAAACTTTTCAGGAGCATTACTTAGTCCAAAGGGAAGCCTATTAAATTTATAACTTCCGAATGATGTTATAAATGTGCATTAGTCACTACTGGACTTCCATAATGACCTGCCAAAATCCATCTTTCAAATCTAAAACAGTAAAAAACTCCATGTCTTTAGTCTTTGCTATAAGATATTTAATTGTAGGTATTTCACACACCTCTTTTATAATGTGAGCATTTAATTCGCGTGGATCTAAGCAAATCCAAACTGATTTATCAGGCTTTTCAATTAATACTATATTATGTACCCAGCCTCTGGGTTGTTCAACCTTCGAAATAACTTTCAATTTTTCCATTCCTTCTAATTTAGTTCTTAGTTTACTTTTCAAAAACGACTGAACCGATTGTAACGAAACTTTCACAGTTTATTAGGTATGCTCCGAGATGTAATCTACTTTTGGTTTTTTGTCACTCCCCTCACGCCCTCTACCCCCTCCCATACAAAGTGATACATTTTCAAAAATATGCAATAATCGATTTTTTTTCGAAACTTTAAGAGCTATTAATTTGAAGCTTAAAATATATTAACTCTGTTATAAATGCAATCTTTTAGTTTACAAATTATTTGAATCCCCCCACTCCTTCCACCACCTCCCATACAAACTATACTTTTATAACTATACAGTACGTATAACTTCCATCGAGCTGAAATTTTGTACCAAATCCTTAATTGGTATTATTATTAATATTGGAAAAAAAAATAATCGATTAGCTTTACTCCTTTTACCCCCTCCCGTACACTGAGACACGATTCCACGACTTTTCAAAAATTCAATTTTCTTGGAAAGTGTGAATGTTACTGATCTGAAATTAAAAATATATCAACTGCATGATGATTGTAGTAGTTTTTCAAAAAACTACTAAGAACCACTCACTCCTTCCATCACTTCCCATACGAATTGCACTTTTTCATGAAATACTCTACACCAATTTTTTCAATATGTATAACTTTCATCGAGCTAAAATTTTGTATTAAATCCTTAATAAGCATAATTATTAATATCGGGAAAAAATTAACCGATTAGCTTCACTCCGTCTACCCCCCTCCCATACAATGTGACACAATTCCACAGCTTTTCAAAAATTCGATTTTCTTCAAAAGTGTGAACGTTACTGATCTAATATTTAAAATATATCAATTTCATTGTGATTATAGTTGTTTGTCGAAAAATCACTAAGAACCCCCCACTCCTTCTACCACCTCCCATACAAATTGCGCAATTTCATTAAATCCAATGCACTAAGTTTCTCAGTACCAATTCAAATTTTCAAGCTAAAATTTGGTACAAAACATTTTTATACCTACTCTTGCAATAAATTAGTTCAGTACTATCACCCCTTCTGCCACTCGCCATACAAAATTTCTTAACATCACAAAAATTTCATCTGCAGTATCGTATGATTGGGCTTTACGCACAATCATAGTCCTGTTAAGGTTTTAAGCTTAACGTTATTTTATTTGGGCTTTTTTTTAATTAACACAAGCTACAACTATTCACATGTCCTTAACGCTCTTCCATACTTATGTATATGATCTCAAATCATGGGATTAATTTGATCACGAGCCTGTCCCATACAAATGCGAGTATCGTGGTTTCATTCGTAATAATTTATGGTTCTGATTCCAACAAAATACAAACTATTGTGCTTAAAGAGTAATTAAACTAAACAGATTATATATCTCACATAATGTACATATTACTAATTACTTTCTCAAAAATTGCTTATTTTGTGATTCTTCTGCGGACAAAGTCGCGGGAGATCGCAAGTCCTTAATAAAACTTCGCTTTAGAGGTTAGCTGTCTGTAAATCGTTTTTACACGCTTGCACTACAAATAATAGGGTTGAGGAACACTAATGTAATTTCCAATAACATTGAATTCTCCAAAAGTTATGCAATGTTCAATGTTACAAACTGTTATACTGGCCGACAATGAGTAGATTTGTCTTAACTTAGTCAATCTTTGAACCATTTTGACATGTTGACTTCACTATTAGTGTATCTAAAACTGTGCAAACGGTCAATTTTGACTAAAAGGCTTCGTACGTGAAAACGTTTTGAAATTCAATTTGGTCCCTCTAACATTTTCATTTTAGATTAAAATTGACATTGTACCATTTTTAAAACGAGATTTCCACAAAACCATGCATTTACGAGCTATGTTGCTAAAAATAAAATGATGCTCGATTTACAATTAGCTCCTGAATAGCAATGGAGACTCTGTAGTGACCGCGATTTGAGTTCAAGACCCTCGCATTCTAAGACACCGTATTCATGGTTCGGCCTTTCTATACCATTCCAAGCCGTTATTTGAATATTTTCTTTATTGCCTACAAAAAAACCCACAATCCAACTAATAAAATCATTTACAGCTGCGTAAAAATATTATAAATAAACAAATCGTTAGAGATATGCATATTTTTCCACTTCGGAGTTCACCATTGTATGGTGCTCGAGGATTATAATCCAGAGCTTTCTTGGCGATGTTTCGCTCTGGTTTGCTCAACGTGTGACCGATCCATTGTCACTTCCGCCTTTAAGACTCAATGCCTCTTTTAGTTTGTCCAGTTGTACTCCGGAGTTCGTCGTTGGAGATTACATCTGGTCAAAATATTACTAAAGTGCGTCGGAGGTATCGCTTCACGAAAATTTTCAGTTTCTTAATAAGCGAAATATCACTTTCCTTGTAGTACAACCATATAACAACACGGATGCGTCAAATTCTCGTAAATTCATGCGAAGAGAAATCTCCCTTAACCTCCAGAAAGGGGAAAGGATATCTAAAGCCTGACGATATATTTATACGACCATAAGAATTCTTTTGGGCTCCGCCGTCCATGCCGACAATGTTTCCGAGGTAACAAAAATCTTGCACCTCTGCCACATCTTGCCCGTTAAGAACAATCGAAGCTCTTGTGTCCATACCCATGTGCACTCTAAGCTATGTAATCTCACTTAACACTGTTGAAAACCTTCTCAAAGTCCACAAGCAAGGGATGTAGTGTCAAACCCTTTTCGGTAAACTACTCAACTATTATTGAATGGTTTGTAGAAGACGAATTCAGCCTGATAAACTTTGAGAGTGCTCTCTACAACATTTCTAATCCCATTGAAAATTGCACATGATTTCCGACAAAGCAGTAAGTACAAGTTGAGTGCTTAATAACAAAAACGATCTTTGTTACAAAAAAAGTTTTTTCTAATAACACCACGTTCTATTGGTCTGCAATGAAACCAACACTATGCCAGCCCAAATGTGGACAAAAATGAGCCTAGTTCTGGGAGATGAAGGCAATAAAATTAGGTGGTTCACCAATAATGACCAACATATATCAAGGATCGTACGGGCAAGAAAATTAGGTGGTTCAACATGAACGACCTATGTTTATGTTAACTTTCTGAAAAATATTTGTCGTTTTTGTTATTGACCCTTCAATTATCCTTAGAATATACGTGTAAAGAAAGACGAAATTTGAAAGAGAGTCAAAGCATCTCTGATGGTTGAAAAAAAGAGAAAGAAAAAACGAGATACCGGTTTGAATCCCAGTTCAACCGTTAAAGTTTAAATAATTCCATTGGAGCCCCTACATACATATGTGTGCTTCAGAAACTTTTTCGCCCCGCATCACAGTTCTTTGTAATACGCCACTCCACTAATAATATACCACGTCTTTTGTTTTGACAAAAATTACAGAGTCATCTCACAAATCAATTTCGTGATTCTTCAATTAAAACTTAAGAAAAGGCATTATAACAAGTGGTCCTACTTTCACCTTTTTAATACTTACCTTAAAAAATAAATCAGTTTAAGAAAATGTTATTTCGATCGCTGCTTTTTTCAAATCTTCTTTCCACGTAGATCATGCCAATAAAAAGACCTGAATGGCTACAAATAAACCGCTTTTGTGATAGCATCAATCAATCGAATTCCTGTTAAGACCCCCTATAAGGGCATAGGACAGAAACAACTCTCTTCCACAAGGCGCGATCCTGAGCATCGGCCTTAAGCTGTTGCCAGAACTTGTTTATTCCTCTGGCCTCCTGCTCAACTGCTCGCTTCCACGTGTTACATGGTAGTCCAACCCGACGCCTTCCTTGAGGGTTATAATCCAGAGCCTGTTTTGCGATGTTTCGCTCTGGTTCCCTCAAAGTATGACCGATCCACTGCCACTTTCGCCGTTGAATCTCAATACCTATTTTAATCTGACGAGTTGTACTCCCAAGTTCGTCGTTGGAGATTACTTCTGGCCAGAATATTCCTAAAATGTGTCGGAGGCATTGGTTTACGAAAGTCTGTAGTTTCTTGGTAAGTCGAACGGTCACTTTCCACGTAGTACAACCAGACAACAACACGGATTTGACGCATGCGTCAAAAACTCGCAGCTTCGTGCGAAGGGAGATCTCTCTTAACCTCCAGAAAGGGGAAAGGATACCGAAGGCCTGACGAGCTTTATTTAGCCGAGCCTCAACATCCTTTTCGGCACCGCCGTCCATGCTGACAATGCTTCCGAGATAGCAAAAATCTTGCACCTCTTCCACATCCTGTCCATTAAGAACAATCGGTGTGCTTGCGTTCGAACCCATGTGCATGTACTTGGTTTTACGCACATTTATTTTCAGTCCCGCCTCTTTGCATTTAGAATGCAACGGGCGAACATTTGACTCTAAGTCCGAACGGGTATGTGCAAGCAAACACACGTCATCAGCATAATCAAGGTGACTTAAGATGTTATATAGTCTCCATTGAAGACCTTTACCTTCCCCACCTTCCAGTGCAGCTTTCAAGATGTCATTTATTACCACCAGAAATAGGGCTGGTGATAATATGCAGCCTTGTCTGACACCCGTTCGCACAGGAAAGCTCTCGGACAGCTCTCCTCTATGCAAGACGCGACACCTTGCATCTTCGTAGGATTCTTTAATCATAGCTATGACCTTATCTGGAATACCTCTCCTACGCAAAGCATTCCATATGTAATCTCGCTTAACGCTGTCGAACGCCTTCTCGAAGTCCACAAACATGAGATGTAGTGGCGAACCCATTTCGACTGACTGCACTAAAATTATCCGTAGGGTATTCGTCGGTATAAGACGACCCTTTACGGAATCCAGCCTGATAAACTTCGAGAGTGCTCTCGACGACATCACTAATCCTATTGAGATTTACCTTAGCCATAATTTTTGATACGGCAGTAAGTAGACATATACCACGCCAGTTGCCACAATCCTGAAGGTCGCCCTTCTTCGGAATTTTCACAATGACGCCCTCCTTCCATTCAGTCGGATATCTTCCTTCATTCCACACCTTAGTGAAGAGTGGGAGGAGTATATCGGCTGTTATTTCCGGGTCCGCTTTGAGGAGTTCGGTTGGTAGTCCGTCTATACCTGGAGCTTTCCTTCCCGCCATTGACCGAATGGCGGAAACTATCTCTTCCTTATCTGGGGGATCGTCCTTAATAGATGATTGTTGCGGTTGGATGTTTGGAAGTTGTTCTGTTTCCGAAATATCTTCCTCTGACAAGATGTTTAAGATATCAAAGAAGTAGAGTTGAAATGATTTACGATAGAGAAAAGAGAAATGATAACTGCATTTTTGCTTGTTTTTTCGGGCTGAGAGCGAATTTGCTGGTTTAATGGTATCTGATAACGGTCGGCAGCAGGTTGGGATCGTTTTATTTATGTATGGGAATTGCTTCAGTTGGCTTTAAAGGGCTCTGCAGGGCTCACCGTTTCCAATGGATTATCAAACACGCTCTCGACTTCGAAACACATTTTTTCTCATTCTCATGCTTTTCAGTCTACATGAGACAATGACGCTACACGGGAAATCTTCGAATATACATACAAAAAATATACCGTTTTTGTAGGAATCTGCGGAGGTAAAATGCAAGGGTAATGATATAAGAGAAAAAACATAACAGGAGTACGATTGAGCATAAAGACTAATCGTGCGATACTCTAGATGAAAGAGACATTTTTGTATCTTAAGAAATTTTGTAGGGAAAGTGGTAGAGGGGGTGACGACATCGAACTAATTTTTTCACATGACGCTAAGGTTGCTATCAAAATGTTTTATGAAAAATTTAGGATTTAAAAATTTAATAGGTACTTAGATTAGTGTATTAAATTAGTGTATTGGATGTTTAGGGCAGTTTGTATGGGAGGTGATAGAAGGAGGGGCGAGTTTTTAATGACTTTTCAGAAATAACTATAAACATCATGCTTTTGACATGTTTTAAATTGCGTATCACTAGCATACTTTTCAGGAAAATCTGCTTTTTATAAAGTTGTGAAATTGTGTCATTTTGTATGGGAGGGGGTTGAAGGAGTAAAGCTAATCGTCTAATTTTTTTCGATTTTACTAATAATTCTAAATAAATATTTTGTGCACAATTGTGCACAATTTGTCAGATTGTGGAATTGTGTCATTTTGTATGGGAGGGGGTAGAAGAGGTGGAGCGCTTTGGCTCGTTCACGAACTTGACCTTACTTTTTTGTTGAAAACGACGTATACAAAATTTGAACTTTGTAGCTCAACGCGTTCTCAAGCTAGAGAGGACACGGACGGGCAGACAGACGGACAGACGGACATCCGGTTTTGAGATTTTTGAGTGATTATATGAACTTCTGTATCATTCATTTTTTTCTCCGAGCCTTATTTCTTGGCGTTACAAACTTTGTGGCAAACTTATAATACTCTCAGATTTCATCTAGAGTATAAAGAGATAATAATTGCACTTTTGTATGCTTTGCCTCAAATTTTTTCGGTCCAGTGACCGCGTCCTCTCGAAGAGATATCGGAGTAGGCCTATCGAGGGAGAGAGAGAGATGATTCATTTTTCTATACCACTACATGAGCTAACCAACGTAAGCAAAAGTACAGTGAAGTAGTCATTTTGGTTTGAAAAGTGAGGGGGCTGTTATTAAAATGAAACCAAATGTCTTGAGGGACATTTTTTATTATATGTAATTAAATACAAATTTATTAAACTTAATACATGTGTGATTTGTTAATAAAAGTTCCTAAAAATATTGAAATGAAACGAAATTATTTTTGAGAAAATTTTATTTAATGAATTTGATACCTGTAATGCGAATATTAATAAAAGTAAATAAAAAACATAACAGAATTATAATTGGGCTTAAAGCCCAACCATATGATACTCTAGATGAGATGGAAATGTCGTTAATATTCCGGAAAATATGTCATCTCAAATTCTTTCGAATAGTGAATAGAGACTTTTGCATGGGAGGTGGTAGAAGTAGAGGGGGGGGGGTTTGTATTTTTCGTATATGACACCGAACATGCCATGCAAAATGTTTTTTGCTGAATTTAAAATTTTTGGTTTTCATTATTTTTAAAGAAATTGGTCATTGATTTTCTGAAATTGGGGCAATTGTATGGGAGGTGGCAGAGGAAGTGGAGGGTTTAAGATGATTTTGAAACTGCTTATCATCATCCTTATCACCATGCTTTGATTCAATTTCAAAGTCGATAGCTCTCACATATGTACTTGAAGGAGAAATGCTTTTCTTGAATTTATAATAGAGATATTTGTATGGGAGGTGGTAGAAGGAGTGAAGCAGAGCTGATAATTTTTTCTAACACTTATCTCAATTATTAAGAAACAAATTTTGGCAAAATTTGAAGTTTGTACTTTTTCTAGTTTGAATGGAAAGCGATAAAATGCATTTAACAAAAATTATGCATTTGTATGGGAGTGTACGCATCAAAACAAATTTTTTCGTATTATTAATATTTCTATTTGTGTACTTTGTACAAAATATCAAGTTGCTAGCTTTAACAGTTTCGAAGAAAAATAATTTAATTTAAATTTCAAAATTTCGTGAAATTTGTATGGGACGGGATAGAAGGAGTGAGGTGAGGTTGATAACTATTTTCAAAATAAATTATAATTATAGTAAAATTAATTTTGACAAAATTTCGTCTTTTCAGCTTTACTAGTTTCAATGAAAATCGAAAATATGTATTTTTCAAAATTGTCCATTTGTATGGGAGGGAGTAGAAGGAGTAAAGGGATCGGGCCAATATTTTGTGATATTTATGACATTTATATCGTAATACTTTGGCGTAAATTTCAAGTTGATAGTTTAAACAGTTTCAAAGAAAAATCAATTTCTTTTTATTTCGAAATTTCATGGAATTTGTATGGGAGGGGTAGAAGGTGTGGGGAGATGTAGCCCATTCACGAACTTAAAGTTACCTTTTTGCTAAAAATTACATACAAAATTTTTTAGCACTATAGTTCAAAGCTTTCGAGAGTTATGCTGTAGACAGACAGATAGACGGACAGACAGCAACTCAGAATCGAAGTTTTTGAGCGACAACAAATATTTCTGTACCCTTGGCGGCTCTGTGCGAGCGTTATCTCTTAGCGTTACAAACGGTAAGGCAAACACAATATACTCTCAGATTTCATCTAGAGTATAAAAACACAGATAGGATTTTGCATTTTTTGGCTAATTTAGTCATGAAGCGCGAAAAAAACCAAATTTTAGGGTAGCCAATTTTTTTTCTGTGTCGATCATAGTACTTTATTCATCAGATGTTGTCTTTAGAACATCCTCCAAAAAAACGGGCATTGGCAAGGTACGATCCTTAAAATCGCTCTTAAATTCAGATTACAACGGGCCACCCTGAAATTCAAAGACACATTTATTATTTAATGACAGAGATGATAAACTTTTTTCTTACTTCATTAACGTCTGTAACAGATTCCAACAAGGATTTGCTGCTATCAATTGATGGCAATATTGGTCGAAATCTGAACTTTTCCCGCAACAATGTTTCTGGAGCTATCACCGAGTAATTGATTAGAAGTGTTGTTGCTGCAACTCTTCTAAGAAACTGAAGCAATTTTATTTTCCTCTACGTTGGAGTTTTCAAAATCAGACTTTATTTGAGCTACCAAGGGATCGTCCTAAAATTTAAAGATATTTTTAATATTTATTAACATTGATGCTGAACTTTTTCTTACTTTGGAAGCGTCTGCATTTTCATAATCCATCGATGTTTCTCTCGAATGAACAGAAGTAGACGGTAATAACACTTCTAAGAAATTAGGACCCATATTTTCCCTTAGGTTCTCATTATCTCTACATCCCAGGTTTATATGAGGTACAGCGGAAGTCGTTAACCTTGGTCGTATACGTATGTTTCCTCTATAAGTTCCTTGCATAAAATCTTCCGGTTGAACATGCTTAGAATATATCCTGTCTCTATTTCTCGTCTCGTCGCAGCGCTACAGCCCCTTTCGGGCCTTGGCTTCCCGTAGCCGAAGTCTTCATCGATCTCGGTCCAGTGACCGCGTCCTCCAATTTTTAAATCCGAGCAGCGATGAACAGTCTTCGTCAACAGAGTCGGACCAGCGTTTCCTGGGTTTTCCCACTGGCCTCCGGCCCTCCGTTTTTCCCTCGAATACCTTTTTAGGTATTCGAGTTTCATCCATCCTTTGTACATGGCTAGTCCATTGCAGCTTCCGCAGCCTGATGATAGTGGAAACCTCCGGTTCGTCAAATATATCATACAGCTCACTGTTGTATCTAATTCGCCATCGGTCACCATCACGTTTCGCTCCAATTATTCGTCTCAGGACCCGCCTTTCGAAAGCGTTCAACATATTTGCGGATGCTTGTGTAAGGGTCCATGTTTCGCATCCGTAGCAAAGCACATGTCTTACTATTGATTTGTAGACTTGGAGTTTGGTCTTCCTGTGTACGCAGCTGGCCTTAAGAATAGCTAGGACTGAATAATACGTTTTATTTGCGAGCTGGATTCGTCTTTTTATTTCATTCGTTTCATTTCCACTCTTTGTCAATTTTGTGCCTAAATATATGAATTCGTCCACATTTTCCAAATTATATTCGTCAATTGTAATGTTTTGTCTATTGGGGGTCCTTTTCCTTGTTTGTGTCATTATTTTCGTTTTTGTTTCATTGATTTTCAAGCCAACTTCTTTTGCTGCTTGATCGAGGCTTAGTAGAATTTCTTTTGCGGATGTGAAAGAGCGTGATAATATGTTGATATCGTCCGCATAACGCACTATCTGGCTGGATTTATAAAGCAGCGTACCTCTTGTGTCAACGGGTAACTTTCTGATGACGTATTCTAAAGCTAGGTTAAAAAGCAGAGGGGCCAGCCCATCGCCCTGTTTTAGTCCGACATTTGTGTCAAAGGCATCAGTTAGTTGGTTGTTGACTCTGACTTGTGATGTTGTTGATGTCATCGTCATTTTGGTCAGTCGGACTAGTTTTGCTGGGATGCCAAAATGCAGCATTATTTTGTACAGTACGTTTCGATCAATACTGTCGTATGCTTGTTTAAAGTCCACAAAAACCTGGTGAACGTCGATGTTGAATTCCCAGCATTTTTCAAGCACTTGCTTGACCGTAAAAAGTTGATCAGTCGTTGATCGACCAGCTCTAAAACCGCCTTGGTACTCCCCAATCACATTGTCAGCGTAAATTTTAATCTTATTTTCTAATATTTTTGTCAGTATCTTATATGACGTGCAAAGTAGTGAGATACCTCTGTAGTTTTCGCACTGCAGTTTGTCTCCCTTTTTGTGGATAGGGCAAATAATGCATTGGCACCACTCCTCCGGTATTTGCTCCTGATTCCTGTACTGAATCACTTTATGGATGACATTTCGTGTGTCTGTCTCTATTTATTAAATTAAATGTCGATTCTCCGATCGAATCCAGCCAAGCTTTCCGGCGGGTTTCATCTTTTTGAAAGCTGTATGAAAATAGTGGAATGTTATAGTATTAGCTAATCTATTATGAGAACCTACAAGGTTTTCCAACTGAATACTATTAGAAGATACACGGAATATTATACATTGACTTAATTTTATCTCATTTGTAAACTAACGCGAATAAAATTGAGGCCCCACTTGGATTATGAAATTAAAAGAACGCCTTGGTTTTAGGGAATCATGCCTGTAAAACTTCGCTAAATTATTTTATGCGAAACAAGCTGCTTAATACGTGAAAGTCCCTAATAAACTAAAAAAAATATTTTGGTTACGCCACTGTATGCATATGTCCTGCTGTCAAAATTTTGAGCACGTGCTTTTTTTAGTTTTCGTTTTGTTTTTTCTTTTACAAAATAACCTGTGTTATAGGCAATTTCGGCCTTTATGTGCAATGCGCAAACACAGTAATGGAGGGAAGGAATGGGATTAGGAAGGTTGGAGAACGGGGGTCAGAACGACCGTAAGGAGTGGTGAAGCTGGTTTATTTTTCAGCTGTACTCTTTGCTACTGACAAATATTTACAGATATTATGGTGGACTGAGCAATAGAAAACAAACAGGAACCGCCTACTGAGTTTATAGACCTTCTTGAAGTGGAACTGTTTCACTTTTACATTGTTTGCCCATTTTATTTCGAATAATTTTCATTGTCAGTAGTAACTGAAAAATTCGTGCTTAAAGAATCTATTGCCTGGAGTGGGAATCGAACCCACGACCTATTGACTATGAAGCATGTACGCTGTCCACTACCCCACAGAAGCATCATTTACATCAATTACTTCACTTCATCACATAAACTACACTTAATATCTTCTGTTTCATCCAATGATATTCAAAACTTAAATCCACAACTCGCTGTAATATGGAACTTACGCGTGAAAACCAAATCCCTCAACTTTCCGATTTTCGGAGACCTTGCACACAATACACCGCATCTTTACAAATAAAAAGTTCCGTCTATAACAATCGAACAATAATTTATACGATTTCTTTCACGTTTAAGTTACAATAATGTAAATAAACTGCCAACAAGTCGGGCGAAACTTTATTATTCTTGGGACAAGTTGCGGATGCGTGGAAAGTCAATATGCAGGTTAGAGTGGTTAGGGAAGACTAAGTGAAAGGGGGTTTTTGGGCAGGGTAGTTATCAATTAAACACTTTGTGGAAACGTTCAAAAGCTCCAGTATATATAATCAATATTTCGTTCGTTTATTTATACAAGTTTGGGTTTTGTGAGGGGTGGGGTGAGGGGTGATAGTAAGGGTCGGTGGATGTTAATAGTTTTTTAATTGATTGCTTGAATCACGTCCAATATTCCTTGTATAGAATGTCAGTTTCATAGACGAAGTTGCATAGAATTTTCATAAGATTCTATGTATTTTACATTCACGAAACCAAACATTTGTATGGGAGGGGGTAGAGGAGGTAAGGCAATCGTAAAAATTGTGACGCAATTTTATTTCCTTTCTTATGTAGTGTGCTTGTACAAAATTTCAAATTCGTAGCTTTTAATTTCTTGCTTATTAGTTGATTTAATGAAATAGGACAAAATGATACTTTTGTATGGGAGAGGGTAGAAGGGCAAGCGCGATTGCAAAACGTTTACAGGAATTTCATTTCAATTACTTTTGTCAGTTTTCATGAAAATTTGAAATGGATAGCTCTTAAGAGTTAGCTGATAACTGATTTCTTAAAAATGGTCGAAAAAATAATTTTGTATGGGAGAGGGTAGAAGAGGTGGGGGAATTGCAAAATTTGTGAAGCAATTTTCTCTTTCTTCTCTTGCAAGGTACTCGTAAAAAATTTCAAGTTCGTAGCTTTTAATTTGTTGGTTATTAGTTGATTTAATGAAATTGGTCGAAATCATTCTTTTGTATGGGAGGGGGTAGAAGGCAAGTGCGATTTCAAAAGTTTTATAGTGGTTTCATTTCAAATATTTTTATAAGTTCTTATGCAAAATTTCAAATTGATAACTTTTAATAGTTAGGTGATAATTAATTTCTTAAAAATGGTCAAAAAAATTATTTTGTATGGGAGGGGGTAGAAGTTTTGAAAGTATTCAACCAGTTAATATTTCATACTCTTAGGGATTTTTTTTAAATGTATTTCCCAAATTTTCAAGTTTCTACCTTAAAATTACATCCAAAAATTGTCAGTTTTCGTGTTTTTTTTTTGCTGCACATGAAACACCTTGTGCCCATTAGACCGGGGTGGTCGGTTCGTAACAATTGTGGATCAAATTATTAGTTTTTTTGTATGTATATCAAATAGATGTATCCACAAGCCAAATTTAAAGTTTCTATCTTTGACCAGAGTCCTAAAAAATCACTCAAAATTTTCGACATTTTTGCTTACCACCTCCCTCCCTTTACACCCCCTATCTTAAAATTTCTATCAAAATTAACTGTTATTTAGTTCTATAATCTGACAAATTTTCGATTTGATATCTGTACTATTTTTTGAGATACAAGGATTTGTAATTTTAAAAAGTGCGCCATTTTTGAAATACTCCCCATTTCCCCCCACTACTATTATTTCAACATATTATATTTTTTTTTGTATTTTCCTAGTATAGCTTAGTATCTGTTTTAAGTTTCAAGTACATAGCTTAAGAGATAGTTGAGATATCCATTTTGAAGTGTTTTTCTTTGCACCCCCTGTGACCCTCCCCCTTACAATAATTAGCCATTCTCTAAGCTGATTCCAATGGAACTATATGCCACCTTGATGGTCTCAAAATATGAATTTTTTATGATAAGTAATTTCGAAGATATAATCATTTGAAAAAACAATTCGGCCGACAATTTGTTCTTAGCCCCCCCTTTTCGGACGCCAATGGATCAAAAAATAAATTAATTTTTGGAGTTTGTCCCACAACCCTCTTTATATGTCTACTGATTTTCAACTTTCTATCTGCATTCGTGGGGGAGAAATTAGCAAGTGTAGTTTTCGACTTTTTCCCTCCCTCCGCCTCCCCCTTCCACCTAACACCCCCCAAAATTTAGAAAATAGTGCTCACTCATCTAACCAACAATCCACCCAAAAACGAACATTCTACCTTTAACCGTCTCGGAGATATGAGTCCATATGTACGGCGTACGGCGGGACGGATTTTTATACTCTAGATGAAATCTGAGAGTATATTGTGTTTGCCTTACCGTTTGTAACGCTAAGAAATAATGCTCGCACAGAGCCGCCAAGGGTACAGAAATATTTGTTGTCGCTCAAAAACTTCGATTCCGAGTTGCTGTCTGTCCGTCTGTCCGTCTGTGCGTCTGTCTACAGCATAACTCTCGAAAGCATTGATCTATCATGCTGAAATTTTTTGTGTGTCATTTTTAGCAAAAAAGTAACTTTAAGTTCGTGAACGGGCCAATTCCCACCACTCTTTCTACCCCCTCCCATACAAATTTCAGAAAATTCCCAAATTTTCAGAAATTGATTTTCCTTTGAAACTATTTAAGCTATCGTCTTGAAATTTGGGTTAAAGTATTACGATATAAATGTCATTAATATGACTGAATATTGATCTGATCCCGTCACTCCTTCAAAAAACACTCTAAGCCAATTTTCTCAGAACATGTAACCCCCTCCTATACAATATGACACATTCTCACAACTTCACAAAAAATCGATTTTCTTGAAAAGTAGGAATGTTACCAGTTTGAAATTTAAAAATTCGTTCACTCCTTCTATCACCTCCCATGCAAACTGCACAATTTCACTAAATATAATACAGTAATTTTGTCACTTTCCATTAAATTTTCGGAGGTTGCATTTTGTGTGAAAGATGGATTTGTGTCTAGATGAAATCTGACAGTATTATAAGTTTGCTCTTAAGTTTGTAACGCTAAGAAATAAGTCACAGAGAAAAAAAATGAATACTACAGAAGTTAATATTATCACTCAAAAATCTCAAAACCGGATGGCCGTCCGTCCGTCTGTCTGTCTATCCGTTTGTTTGTCCGTCTGTTCGCTCTCTAGCTTGGGAACACATTGAGCTAGAACGTTAAAATTTCGTACACGTTGTTTTTGACAAAAAAGTAAGATCAAGTTCGTGAACGGGCCAAATCGTTCAACCCCTTCTACCCCTCCCATACAAAATGACGCATTTTCGAGACAGTAGACCGATTTTCTTAAAAAGTATAAAAGCTTTTGATCTGAAATTTTGAATATATTATTTTTATATCAATTTCAATCTACGGTATAAAACTTATTTGAATCCCCTTACTCCTTCTACCACCTCTCATATAAAATGCACTTTTTCATGAAATACTATAAATTAATTTACTCAGTGCGTATAAAATGTATCGAGCTGAAATGGCTCTCTAAATATTTATTTAGGATTAGACAAAAAAAAAAATAGATTAGCTTTAACTTTTCTACCCCCTCCCATACGAAATGACACAATTTCAGAACGTTTCGAAAAGTCGAATTTTCTGAAAAGTTTGAATGCTACTGATCTGCGATTGGAAACATGTCAAATGCATGATGTTTATAGTTATTTATGAAAATCTCACTAAGAACTCCCCCTCTACCACTCCTCCTTCTACCACCACCCTTACAAACTGCAAAATTAACAATTCATTAATTTTTTCTGTATTTATTACATTTTTGAAGCTTAAATTTTCAATTAAACATTCTGATAGCAACTCTAGCATGATGTGCAAAAATTGGTTCAATGACGTTACTCCTTCTTCCACTCCCCATACAAAATTTCAAAAAATGACTATTCATCTAGAGTATCGCACTATTGGGCCTTATGCCCAATCGTAGTCCTGTTATGTTTATAGCTACTTTAGCATGATGGGAAAAAAATTGGTTCAATGCTATCACCCCTTCTAATGCTCCCCATACAAAATTTCTTGGGATCACAAAAATTTCATCTAGAATATCGTAAGATTGCGCTTTACGCGCAATCATATCCCTGTTATGTTTTTATACTATAGATGAAATCTGAGAGTATATTGTGTTTGCCTTACCGTTTGTAACGCTGGGAAATAATTATAATTCTTGCCCAGAGTTGCCCAGAGTACAGAAATATTTGTTGCCGCTCGAAAGCCTCGAATCCGAGTAACCGTCCGTTTGTCCATCTGCCCGTCTATCCGTCTGTCTGCAACATAACTCTCGAACGCCTTGAGCTATTCTACTGAAATTTGTTCTATGTCATATTAAGCAAAAAAGAAACTTTAAGTTCTTGAATGGGCTACAGCCCCAAACTCCATCTCCCATACAAATTTCATGAAATTTCGAAATTTAAGGAAATTAATTTTGCTTCGAAAATATTTAAGATATCGACTTGAAAATTAATTTACGATGTAACGATATAATTATCATCAATATCAAAATATATTGGTCCAATCCCCTTACTCCTTCTATCCTCTCTCATACAAATGCACTTTAATCAAAAATGCATTTATTCGATTTTCATTGCGACTGGCAAAGCTAAAACAATGAATTTTTGCCAGGATAAATTTTATTATAATTTTAACTAATTTTGGAAAAAATTACCACCTTCACCTCACTTCTTCTACCCCCAAACAAATTTCACACAGTTTCGTAATTTCAATTAAATCATTCTTCTGCAAAGCCGTCAAAGCTATCGACTTGAAATTTTGACAACATTATAATAATCTAAATATCTCTAATGTCGAAAAATTTAGTTTTGGTCCGTATAATCTTTCTAACCCCTCCCATATAAATGCGTAATTTTCGTAAATTCATTATATCGATTTTCATTAAAACTACAAAAAGTAAAAACTTAAAAACTTTGCAAAAAAATTATGAACTTCACTTCTACCCTTCCTATATGAATTTCTGAATAAGGAATTCAAGAAGAGCATTTAAAATTACAAAAAGGAAAAACTTAAATTTTTGCCAAAATTTGTCCCTTAATCATAGTTATAAATTCTAAAAAAATTATCAACTTCGCTTCACTCCTTCTACCCCCTCTTATACAAATTTTTAATTGCTACTGGGGATGAAAAATTATTCGAAATAAAATGGGCAAACGATGTAAAAGTGAAACAGTTCCACTTCAAGAAGGTCTGTGTACTCAGTAGATGGTTTCTGTTCGCTTTCTATCATTCAGTCCCCCATAACATCTGCAAATATTTGTCAGTAGCAGCCAGTACAACTGAAAAATATACCAGCTTCTCCACTCGTTACGGTCATTCTCACACCCCTTCCACTACCTTCCCAATCCCATTCCTTCCCTCTATGACTGTATTTGCGAATTTTGTAAAAAAAAAATAAGAAATTCAAGAAGAGCATTTTTCTTCGAACATATGGGAGCCATCGACCTTAAAATTGAAACAAAGCATGGTGATGAGGATGCCGATACTGATAAGCAGTTTCAAAATCTTTCACAACCTTCATATTCCTCTGCCACCCCCCATAGAAATCTCCCAATTTCAGAAAAGCAATTTCCAGGCTATTTGAAAATGATAAAAGCTAAAAACTTTAAAATCAGCGCGAAACATTGCTTCTACCACCTCCGATACAAAAGTCCCTATTTACTATTCGAACGACATCATATTTTCCTATTTCATCTAGAGTATCGCATTATTGGGCTTTACGCCCAATCATAATTCTGTTATGTTTTTTCACTGAAATCATTATCTCGCATATTAATTTCTACAGGACGGCTGGTACACTATTTTACCAGTTAACAGGACGGTTGGGACAATGGTGTACTATCACCCAATACTTGCATCCATTTTTTTCACCTCAGATATTTTTTTTATGATACATATGACATATTCCACTTATTTAGTTTATCTTAGCTTTACCACTACAAAACTGGATCGAAAGGGTTAAGTAATAAAAAAAAATTTCCCATGTTGGAAATATGAAGTAAGTCCAAAAAACATTTTTAGGGTTTCGTAATCAAAAAACAGTAAGTACCATTGCTCTAAAGTAAAAGTCTAAAAGTCTAAATTCATTGCCCTTTCACTCTATTTAAAAAAAGTTTTTTTTTGAATATTAGTCACAAAAACATCTCGAATTAACTGATAAACCTTCGGAGATTTCTTAACAGTAGAGACACATATTTTGAAATGCTTTTTTCAAGTTCTTCAATCTTAAAATACGAATTTGTGATGATATTAAGAAAAATTAGTCAGTTTGCATAATCTTCATTAATTAAATTGTTTTATGCATCAAATGCAATATTTTATTATTCAAATTGTAATAAATTCAGCACTTTCTAAGTACTATAATTGTATTGAGAAAAGCTAGTGCAACGTGTCCATTACGAAATATCTTCTTTATTGGAATTTTTTTTAATTAAAATTTCTAGGCGTTCTATAGATAAGAAAATAGATTTACTTTCATCTGAATCGTTTTTTTTTTCTCTTATTTGTACTTTACTATCAGTTAATAAACCAGTGGTCAGTGGTCACCTCTACTTGGACCCTATCGCAGCTTTCGTAGTTGTCTCATTTTAATCCGTTTTTGTGTAATTAATTGGTCGGGTACACACTTGATAGTCGTCGGGATTGTTTTCTTAAAGAAACCTCTCTTTTTTTTAATAAATAAAATAGATGTGGGTGCTCTTGCATCCAAAGTTCAATTATTTTTCTGTCTGACTTCTGGTTTGTAAGACGTGATTTTTGTCCGCAACCATTTTCATAAAAATTGTTTTTATGACAAATAAAATATTTGGAACGCAAAAATGAAGCGACTCGAGAGCCATGATCGTGATGAAACTTAGGCTGTAAAAAATGGAATCTTATCACCGGCTCCCGACTTAAGGTCAATGGAGAGAAAATCCGGTGATAAGGTCTCGACTATTAATATGAGAAGCAAGTAAGCGGAATCTTGGGGGATGTGATTAAGACGACTTCGTAGCCACCTAAATTTCTGATCAATGTCCAGCGCATCTTTAGTTTGTGATGAGCGTTCTTCAATCAATGATCGTAAATAGTATAAAAAATAATTAAAAAAACAAATCGAGTGGTGAATTAAACGGAAAATTTTTGGTTTTGTGTTTGCCCCAACGAGTTGGAATTTTCTTTTGGACTATTGGAAATCTGTTAAATAATGGGTAAGAAATGGAATTTAAATTAAATAACTATTATTATGTATTTTTTTTATAAATTATTTTGATTTAATTAATTTATTCGTGTGAATTCATCTATAATTTATGTGCCGCGATTAAAAACGTAATTTAATTCTTTTGTATGGCAAAATTATTTAGGACCGAATTTTTTTCCCTCTTTTCCCATAACCTCGTGGAAATCTTTAAGAGATTCATTTAATTTCACATAAATTCGTATTCATAGCAATAATGCGATTGTGTAAATTATAAAAATTTGTATCTGACTTGAAAATTAATTAGTAAAACAAAATTAACTTTGAATAAGTTATACGAATAATTTACTTTGATAATTTCTGTTAAATGGTGAACAGTCAACACACTCAACAGTCACATAATGATGTTTAAGTCGATCCATAAACACCAATGGATACTTTTTTGTAGGAGATGAAACGCAAGATCTGTGTGCATTGCACGGCTACAGATATTGTGTTCTACAGATTTGAAAAAATCAGGATATTAAAAAATATTCGAAAAATACAAAAACAAAATCTGGTGAGCCGATGGTTACGTTTCACCATAGACCTGTGAGTGTCTTCGAAATATGACGTAGTAAGTAGATGCTCGAAGATTTTACTCAAACGTCTATGGCCATCTATTGACAGAAATTCACTTTTATCCATAGCACAGTGTTCAAGTAAAATGAATTTTTCGTATGGAAAATTATAGCTGGCGAAATGAAATTGTTCAGATTTTACATACAAAAATTTCATTCCACTTGAAGAGCGTAACTATCCAGCGGGAAACGTAGAATAATGTATAGCAGAAGCAATGGAAGCATTACTTGCCTATTATCAGTTCATATATTTTTTTGCGTGATGTCCTATGACGTGAAGGTATATAAGAGACTTAGCCTTACCCCTGCGTTACCCGGAAGGTAAAGCAAAGAATGCATATCAGAATGCTAACTATTATTCAATGCCTCCGCATTCCGAATAAACCTTACAAATGCCTACCGCGTGCAATGCATTACCGAATTTCCCGTTGGGTAGGATTTAAAAATTAAAATTGAAATTTTGTAAGTATAAGGGTAAAAAGGTGGTGGAGTAAAACTCTTAGAGTCGGTAAATCTTACAGAAAATATATGAGATGTAAGTCTTTGGGTAGTAGCAGGAACATACGGAACTCAAAATTGTATACTGCTGGAGTTCCCATTATTTTCAAGAATAATCGCCTCGGTTATCCTACGTCTATAGCAATCTGTTTAAATTTGGTTTTCATATTTCATGTTGTCTAGAAATAGCTAATGACTAAAAATTTTGAAGGAACAAAAAGAAAATTGAATATCATTCTGAAAAAAAATGAACGAAAAAATCTCGTGTAATTAATCTTAAACAATTGCACCGCAACACCTTGTAAATAACTTATTCCACATTTATGTAAAACAAATTCATATTCATTTTGTTTTTCTATCCCACGCAGAATTATTTTTTCAAGCGCTTCACACTTCACAGAGGTTACGATTTGAAGTGTGCATGCAACTTCCTCATGGGTTATTGAATTATAGGTAAATTAATTATTTTATTGGATGAATTATTCATAAATAATTATTTCAATTAAATAATTGCAGTAATTATAATTGTTAGCTATACGAGAAATATCGGTTTCAAGGTCCTCAGCATAATTAATTCAGAGCTTATTATTATTATTTGGGGAACACGTGAAAGCACTACGACCTTCCCGGCCTATTGTGCGTTTATTTCCCCTTAACCCTACCATAACTCGATAGCTTTGGCTAATCTAAGTATCTTTAAGGAAGCCATGTTGGGTAGTTCCTCGGCAGTAAAGAAACCTTTTCGTTGAAGATTGTGTAAACGGGCCAAATTGCTCCACCCCTTCTAACCGCTCCCATACAAAATGACACAATTTCGGAATTTGACAATAAACGGATTTGCTCGAAAAGTATAAAAGCTATTGATGTGAAATTTGGAATATATATCTCGATAATAATTTCAATCTACCGTATAAATATTATTTGAGTCCTCCCTCTTCTTCCACCACCTGCCATACATAAAAACTGCACTTTTTCATGAAATACTATAAACAAATTTACTCAGTATGTATAAAATATATCGAGCCGAAATTGTGCACTAAATACTATTACCTGTACTCCTTCTACCCCTTCCCATACAATATGACACAATTTAACAGCTTTACGAAAATTATCCTGAAAAATATGAATGCTACTGATCTACAATTCATGTCAAAAGCATGTTTATAGCTATCTCTGGAAAAGTCATTTAGAGCTCGCCCCTACTTCTATCACCTCCCATACAAATTGTACAATTTCACTAGATCCAATACACTAATTTTCAGAGTACCAAAATTTTTGAATCCTAAATTTTGTATAAGCAATTCTAGCGTGATGTGAAAAAATTAGTTCAATGTCGTCACCCCCTCTACCACTCCACATGCAAAGCTTCTTAAAATCAGCAAATTTGTCTTTCATATGGAGTATCGCATGATTGGGTTTTACACCCAATCGTGGTCCTGTTATATTTTTGTGGTAGGATTAGTTAGCACAGCTACAAGGTTTTTCAATGAGAGCACTCGAATTGTAAAGCTAAATAAAAAATGTTGCTGGGGAGATATCGATATAATTAATTTTTCATTTCGAATATCTATCGATGGCATTATGTATGGAAAATAATGCTGAACAAATGATCGGCGGGGCTCCGCTTGGCAGCTTCCACCTTGGAGGTTAAATTTTCGGTGACGCGACTGCATAAATCTGGCTCGAATTCGCTGATGGCATAGGTAATGTTGGCCTTCAATCTATCAATTGTTTCCGACACAACTACACACTATATGGAAAGTGACCATTCGGCTTACCAAAAATCTACAAACTTTCGTGAACGAATGAATCCGACACATTTTCGGGATATTCTGGCCAGATGTAATCTCCAACCACGAACTTTCTAGTACAGCTGGACAGACTAAAATATACACTATGATTCAAAGGCGGAAATGGCATTGGATTGGTCATACTTGACGGAAACCAGAGCAGAACATAGCAAGACAAGCTTTGGATTATAATTCTCAACAAAAACGCCGGGTTCATCAATCATGTAGCACATGGAAGCAAGCAGTTGGCTAGGAGGCCTGAAGAAGAAACAAGTCCTGGCGACAACTAGAGGCCAATAGTCAGGATCGCGCCTTGTGAAAGAAAACTGTTTCTGCCCTATATCTCTGTAGGGGATCTTGAAAGGGAATTGATGGGCTTATGTCTTGAAACATCACTACCGGAACTTTGAACAAATACGTACTAATTTTAAATATATTTACTTACTTACAACAAAATTAACGCTTTAGTAAGCTGGATTGCTTGATTTAAAGAAAGTAAAATCGATAAACTATAAACACTTCTTCGCTACACAATCCTTACTTATTATTCTTTATTTTACTCAAGAAAATTAAACTCAAGCTCCTTCTATTATAAACAACAAAGAAGAACTTTAATAACTTTATTATTTAAAATTAAAATTAATGAACAAAACAATGACACTTAACATATACATCAGTAGTATACTCATGCTGCTTTACAATGACGTCTCCCATTAGGGAAGATTTCCATTCACAGACGTCCTTCTCCGCTGGCACAGGGATCAGAGTAAAAACATAATAGGACGGCGTCAAGCCCAATCACGCAATACTTTAGATGAAAGAGAACATTTTTAAGAAATTTTGTATGAGAAGTGGTAAAAGGGGTAACGGCATTGAACTAATTGATGAGTTGCAATCAAAATGTTTTATACAAAACTTAAGCTTTAAACATTTAATAGGTACTGAGCAAATTAGTGCATTGGATTTAGTGAAATTGTGCAGTTTGTACGGGAGGTGGTAGAAGGAGTGGGTAGTTCTTAACGCCTTTACAGAAATAAATATTAACATCATTCAACTGACATGTTTTAAATTGTAGATTAGTAGCATTCATACTTTTCAAAAAATTAACATTTTGTAAAGTTTTGAAATTGGGTCGTATTGTATGGGAGGGGGTAGAAGGAGTGCAGCTAATCGTCTAATTTTTTTTTGCTCTTACTAATAATTCTAAATAAATATTTAGAGCAAAGCGTTTTCGAGCTAGAGAGGACAAGGACGGACGGACGAACATCCGGTTTTGAAATTCTTCATTGATAATATGAGCTTCTGTATCATTCATTCTTTTCTCCGAGCCTTACTTCTTAGCGTTACAAACTTTCTGGAAAACTTACAATACTTTTAGATTTCATCTAGAGTATAAATATGCACAGAGTACATAGGCCTGCTATCTTGCCTATTGACAGAGAAATTTTTCGCATAAGAAATGTTTTCCTTCCAAATGAACGATTTTGATTGGTTTGCTCCATGTTTATGCCTTTTAAAAATTTAAACAGCTGATGATTGAATAACATTTTACACGTAGATTGTACGCATATATGGGCATGTAGATTGAACGCATGTTGTGTGTTTATTCGAGAAGCCTTGTACTCTGTGTATATTTTCACTCTGACTGGGATACTGCAACTGCAAACGCCGATATAGCGATGGCGTGACTGTACAGGGGCTTCGATTTAAGCACAGTTTAAATATACACATACAGTTTACAGACTGAAGAGAACTTCTCGAAATAATCACACCAATCTGCGTACAATCTACACGCACACAAACGAACAATCTACGTGTAAAATCTGTCTCAGTTATCAACTGTTTAAATGTTTGGAAGGTATAACCTTGAGCGAACCAATCAAAATCGTTCATTTGAGAGGTAGGAATTTTTTAAGCGAAAAATTTTTTGAGATATGGGCAAGATAGAAAGCTTGTTGACTCTTTGAAATATTTTGACTCTGGATTTTAGTGCTCTCTGCGTTAAATTGCATCGAATCAGGAGATAACACCGGTGTTAGCGGGTTGGGTCGTTCACTCCTTGAACTTCGCGCGTTCTACTCACTCACACCGCGTGGCAATTACTCCAAAAAAAAAAATACGTTTGAACTCTTCTCATATCTGGATGGTGCACTAAAATGTTCTTGCGTGTTCAATTTAATATTGCTGCGCGCGAAAATTCAAATTTCGTCTAGAAAGTTAAGAACAATCATTAAAATGCCTGTTTGAAGTCAACAAATATCTGGTGCACATCAATGTTATATTCCCAGTACTTTTCCAGCACCTGTTAAACTAAGAATATCTGGTCCGTGGTCGGTCGTCCAGCTCGAAATCCGCCTTGGTATTCAACAACTACTTTGTCCTTTCCAGAATTTTCGTCAAGATCTTATAAAACGTATACAACAAAGTTCTTCCTCTCTAATTTTTAGTATAGTTTGTCACCTTTTCTTTAAATTGAACATATGATTCTCCTGCGCCAATCCTCGGGAAGTGTTTCCTGCGTCCATATGTCCGAGATAAATCTGTGTAGGAGATGTGCGCTCCAGGCGTCGCCGGCTTTAAGAAACTCAGTTGGCATTTGATCAGTGCCCAGCGTTTTATTGTTTGGTGGGTGGTTCCTCAGGACAGTTTTTACTTCTTCGAGTTTGGATGGACTCAAAGAGGATCCTTCCTCAGCTGTTACATCAGTTGTACCTGCTATTATGCAGTTTATGCGGACTGTGCGTTCCAATTGTCCCTGTATCAGCCTCCTCTTTGCCCACTTTCGCATTAAAGTCACCTAATACTATGTACTAAGTCACCTAATACAGCTTAAAAAGGCTGATAGACGCGACAAGAGAAAGGCTATTGAAGATCTTTCCAACAAGCAGAATCCGGGGCTTACCTTGCGGATATGGGTTCACTATTTGAAATCATTAAACAGTTGACGAACAGGAATTTCACCGCCAACCACCTGGTGAGAGATGTCAATGGAACTCTCCTTAATATGAGTGAACACCAGTTACGGCGATGGAAGGAATACTTCTCAACTATTTTAAACATCTTGTCAGAGGAAGATATTCCAGAAACAGAACAACTACCAACCAAAATCCAACCGCAACAATCCTCTATTAGGGACGATCCCCCAGATAAGGAAGAGATAGTTTCCGCCATTCGATCAATGGCGGGAAGGAAAGCCCCAGGTATAGATGGACTACCAACCGAACTCCTCAATGCGGACCCGGAAATAACAGCCGACATACTCCTCCCACTCTTTACTGAGGTGTGGAATGAAGGAAGATATCGACCTTCCGGATTGTGGCAATTGGCGTGGTATATGTCTACTCACTGCCGTTTCGAAAATCATGGCTAAGGTAATTCTCAATAGGATTAGTGATGCCGTGGGGAGCACTCTTGAAGTTTATTAGGCTGGATTCCGTAAAGGGTCGTCTCGAACAGACCACATAAATACCCTACAGATAACATTGGAGCAATCATCCGAATTGGGTTCGCCACTACACCTCATGTTTGTGGACTTCGAGAAAGCTTTCGACAGCGTGAAGCGAGACTAAATATGGAATGCTTTACGTAGGAGAGGCGTTCCAGATAAGGTCATAATTATGATTAAAGAATCCTACGAAGATGCAAAGTGTCGCGTCTTGCATAGAGGAGAGCTGTTCGAGAGCTTCCCTATGCGATCGGGTGTCAGACAAGACTACATATTATCACAAGCTCTATTTCCGGGGGTAATAAATGACATCTTGAAAGCAGCTCGATTATGCTGATGACGTGTGTTTGCTTGCACATAACCGTTCGGACTTAGAGTAAAATGTTCGCTCGTTGCATTCTAAATGCAAAGAGTCGGGACTGAAAATAAATGTGCGTAAAACCAAGTACATGTACATGGGTTCTAACGCAAGCACACCGATTGTTTTAAACGGACAAGATGTTGAAGAGATATTTTTTTTTGTCATTTCGGAAGCATTGTCAGCAGGGACTCGTCTCAATAAAGCTTGTCAGGCCTTCGGTATCCTTTCCCCTTTCTAGAGGTTAAGAGAGATCTCCCTTCGCACGAAGCTGCGAGCTTTGGACGCATGCGTCTAATCCGCGTTGTTATATGGTTGTACTACGTGGACAGTGACCGTTCGACTTACCAAGAAACTGCAAACTTTCGTGAACTAATGCCTCCGACGCATTTTAGGAATATTCTGGCCAGGAGTGATCTTCAACGACGAACTTTGGAGTACAACTGGCCAGACTAAAATAGGTATTGAGATTTAAAGGCGAAAATGGCAGTGGATCGGTCATACTTTGAGAAAACCAGAGCGAAACATCGCCAAACAGGCTCTGGATTATAATCCTCAAAGAAGACGTCGGGTTGGTCGACCATGTAACAGATGGAAGCGAGCAGTTGAGCAGGAGGCCAGAGGAATAAACAAGCCCTGGCAACAGCTTAAAGCCGATGCTCAGGATCGCACCTTGTAGAAGAGAGTTGTTTCTGTCCTATGCCCCTATAGGAGGTCTTAACAGGAATTTGAATACTATTTTAATATTGTTCGAAGGAAGGCAGCTGAATATTCATTTCAAGGAGCTTTAAAAATTATTTTTTACTTATTCGCCGTGAACGTTAATAAGCCAAACATTAAAGAGTCGTGTTTTCGTGCGGGTTGCTCACAATCGTTCATTGGCGGTTTTGAAGTTATCAACATGGTGTTTAAGCTTGTTGTCGATGATAAATTCCCGGCTTCCCGAAGATCTAATTTCAGTAATCTCGCCACCCAATAATTTAGTTTCTTGGAGTGCAGTGATGATTATGTTGTATTTGCTCATCTGTTCCAGAAACGCTCTTACTGCTCCTGTTCTCTACAGAAATCGCACGTTCCAAGATCCGTAACAATAGTAAATTTTTCGTTTGCATGGTCGTTGCCACTGACCCAATCCAATCCGAGGTGTTGTCTCAGGTTTCGAAACAAGTCTGGTTTTTCGAGGATGAGTTGCTAACACATCGCTCATTCCCTAACCTATAGGTAGAGGACCAACTCTACCTTTGATGGTAGACCCAGTTAAGGCGCTCGGTACTCGCATGCACCTCTTACATAGTACACCGCCTAGAAGGAGATGGCGTCCCGAGTGGTAACCGGTCGAGTGAACGTCAGAGCTGTTCGTGCTAAATATCAGTGAGGGTTATTCGGTTTTAAGTATATCACGTAGGGTATGATATGCCCTACGACTCCTTACATTTACCACTACATTTTAAGCCCAATCATGAGGTACTTTAGATGGAATTGAAATTTTTTGTGATCTTAACAAATTTTATATGGGGAGTGGTAGAAGAGGTGACAGCATTGAACTATTATAATTTTTCCATATCAAGCTGGAGTAGCTATAATTTTTTTTGTTTTTTTACAAAATTTAAGCTTCAAAAATTCAATATGTACTGAGGAAATTAGTGAATTAGAATTAGTGAAATTGGGCAGTTTGTATGGGAGGTGGTGGAACGAGCGGGGGGTTTTGATTGTTTTTCTTCATTTAATAACTACTAACATTATGCAATTGACTTCTCTCAAATTTCAGACCAGTAAAATTGTAAAGCTCTGAAAATGTGTCACATTGTATGGGAGAGGGTAGAAGGAGTGAAGCGAATTAGTTACTTTTTTTCGATATTAATAATAATGCTAATTAAGTATTTAGTGTTGCGCGAAGAGCTAACAAACCTTACATAATCAGTAATGAGAAATGTTAAGGAACCTGAATGTCAGGAGGCCAAGGTCCGATTTGGGCTGTTGCGCCATTGTAGAGAGAGAGAAGTATTAAGTGCAAAATTTGAGCTGGAAAAATGTTGTTCGTACTGAGAAAATTGGATTACAATGATTCATGAAAAAGTGCAGTTTGTATTGCAGGTTGTGGAAGGAGTGAATTCAAATAATTTTTATATCAAAGATCACATTTATGATAAAAATATTATGTTATAAATTTCAAATTATTAGCTTTTATAATTTCCAAGAAAATTTTATTATTGTGATTATTATTACTCTCAGATTTCATCTCGAGTATAATAAAACTTTTTTAGAAAAATCTCTGTAGTCACACAATAAGTGATTGATTGCTCTGTTGCTATAATCAGTATAGAATTAAAAATATTATTATGAATATCAAAATTACTTTCGAATAAGATGTAAAAAGAAAGAAAGAAATATATTTGCTTGTTTACATGATTCCAAAATAAACCGACTTTAATGGTTACAGTAAGATATTTTCGAATTGCGTTTTTATTCTTATCGGAAGGCATGCGATTTTGACGTAATTTTCTTAAAGTCCCAGAAACCGGCAACGCATTGTGATTACGTGTATTCACAATATCAATTAATTTGTAAATTACAGATTAATTAACTGTATAACAGTTTATAAATTTTTAGTATACATATGCTTTTTCCAATTTATACCAAAGTATGTTCGAACCAATTTTAATGAATTAGTGACTTATATTTAATCTATCATTCAACATCAACATCTACAAATATGTACATATGTATATGTCAGTAGCAGCCAGTAAAACTGAAAAATATACCAGTTTCACCACTCGTTAAGTTCATTTCCACTATCTTTCTCATGCCTTCCCAATCTCATTCCTACCCTCTATGACTGTGTTTGTGCATTGCATATAAACGCCGAAATAGTCTATAACACAGGTCATTCTGTAAAAAAAAAAAATCATCAAGTGTTTTTTTTTTACAGAATAACCTGTGCTATTGGGCTCTTATGTGCGATGCACAAACACAGTCATGGATGAAAGGTAGGGGAAGGGGAATGAGAACGACCGTAACGAGTGGAGAAGCTGGTATATTTTTCAATATTGTACTGGCTGGTACTGGCAAATATTTGCAGATATTAGGGGGACTGAATGATAGAAAGCGAACAGAAACCATCTACTGAGTATACAGACCTTCTTGAAGTGGAACTGTTTGACTTTTACATCGCTTGCCCATTTTATTTCGAATAATTTTTCATCGCCAGTAGCACCTGAAAATTCGTCTGGAGTGGGAATTGAGCCCATGAACTATTGATTGCGAGGCAAGCACGCTGACCACTACGCCACGGAAGCCTCCTAGTGTTACTACTAGACAGTAGTTCACGAACGAACTATTTACCTCGTGGAACTAATTAAACTATCCACTAAAATTTTCACACTTAGTTCGAAAGGAACTGTTAAGGCTGAATGTAAAGTTCGTGAGGTCAGATATTCGTTTGATAAAATCCAAGTAATATTATTTTTCCTGGAATTTTTCCATCAGTTTCCAGTCCACAGCATGTGAAGTTGGGACCTTTATTATCGGCTGTCTGTCCGTAGGAATAGAATATATGTTTATACATTAATTTCCGCCTGAAACATAGTCGGTGGGAGTCCAATAACCTCGATATATTGGCACATGGTCTGTATATGCTAACTTTGACAATTTGTCCTATCACTGCCAATAGAATTGAATACGGAAGCGATAACTTTTTTCCATGTAGTTTGTGAACATGTCCAGTAAATCCATTTGAGTGATGTTTCTCAGCCTGCATACTGTCGTTCTGTCTGTTTTCTACTATCGCTCGCCTTTCATTGACAATTTTGCCTGGGATTTGATGAACATTTGTAAAGTCTAGGAGAACCTCCATTGCTATAGCTAATAATCTCTTAGGTCCTGTTACTTTATTATTCTAATAATAAAGTGTTGTGATCGACAGAGAAAAAAAAAAATTTGCTACCCTGAAATTTTTTTTTTCGCGTTTCATTACTAAATTATCCTAAAAATGCAAAACAAAAATCCGTCCCGCCGTACGCCGTACATATAGACTCATATCTCCGAGACCGTTAAAGGTAGAATGTTCGTTTTTGGGTGGATTGTTGATTGGGTGAGTGAGCTCCATTATCTAAATTTTGGGGGGTGTCAGGTGGAAAGGGGAGGCGGGGGAGGTAAAGAGTCAAAAATTTCACTTGCTAATATTTCCACCATGAACGCAGATAGGAAGCTGAAAACTAGCAGAGGTATGAAGAAGATGGGACAAACTTTAAAAATAATTTAATTTTTTTATCCATTGGCGTCCGAAAAGGGGGGGCTAAAAACAAATTGTCGGCCAAATTTTTTTTTCATATTTTGGGACCTACTAGAATCAGCTTAGAAAGAAGCTAATTATTGCAAGGCGGAGGGTCAGGAGGTGCAAAGAAAAACACTTAAAAATGAATATCTCGACTATCTCTTAAGCTATGTAATAGAAACTTGAAACCAAGGAGGGTATATAAAATGGAGTGCCTGATAAGCTGTCTCATATGGAATATATTTTGATTCGGAAATTTTCGAAAATTGTGTCCAACCTTAACTTGGCTTCAAACTTTTACCAAATAAATGCCATAACTTGTATTCTCTCTTAATTGCTAATATTCAGTCAGCAATAAAATAATTTTCAGTACAATGGAGTTTCCTGTTTTGAGTTTTTCAATTTTTGTTAGTTTTTGGTTTATGTCTAAGCTAAGCACTTTAGCAACGGACAATTTAACGCGGGACAGAGATAGTTGCTTTGGGTTTAAGTATGCCAAACAAAGATAGCGAAACAATTATTTTGAAAATTTGACAATTGTTTCGGACAATTTAACGTGGGAAAGAGTAAGTTGCAATATTTTTAAGTGTGCCAGACAAAGATAGCGAAACGATTTTTTTCGAAAGATTTCGAGCATTTCGCCAGTAAGGGAGGGAAATACTTTCATTCCCATTTTCTTATAAGGCAAAGCATGCTCATAGTCACTCCTCATTATATATCCTCCTTGCTTGAAACGTATACTAAGCATTTTTAATGAAATATGAAAAAAATATAAAATGTGGACATAATAGTAGTGGCGGGAAATGGGAGGCATTTCAAAAAATGGCGCACTTTCCAAAACTACAAATCATTATATCTCAAAATTAAGTACAGATATCAAATCAAAAATTTGTCAGATTATAGAGCTATATAGTTTTTAGTTTTGGTAAAAAATTTAAGTTGGAGGGTGTAAGGGGAGGGAGGTGAAAGGCAAAAATATTGAAAATTTTGAGTAATTTTCTTAGGACTCTGAAAAAAGATAGAAAGTTTAAATTTTGCACGTCTATACATCTATTTAATATTCATAGAAAAAAAAATAATAATTTGTTCCAAAATTGTTATGCACCGAAGTGGGGGTCTGACGTGCACAAGGTGTTTCATGTGTAATGAGAAAAACACATAAACTGAAAATTTTTGAATGAAATTTTAAGATAGAAACTTGAAAATTTGTTAAATGCACTTAAAAAAAATCTCTAAAAGTTTGAAATATTAACTGGTTGAATATCTTCAAAACTTCTACCCCCTCCCATACAAAATTATTTTATCGACCATTTTCAAGAAATCAATTATCACCTAACTATTAAAAGCTATCAATTTCAAATTTGCACAAAAACTAACAAAAATAATTGAAATGAAATTACGGTAAAAGTTTTGCAATCGCGCTTGCACTTCTACCCACTCCCATACAAAAGTATCATTTCGACCAACTTCATTGAATCAACTAATAACCAACATATTAAAAGCTACGAACTTGAAATTTTGTACGAGCACACTACAAGAAAAAGGAAATAAAATTGCGTCACAAATTCTACGATTCCCCTACCTCCTCTGCCCCCTCCCATACAAATGTTTGGTTTCGTGAATGTAAAATACACAGAATCTTATGAAAATTCTATGAAACTTCATCAATGAAACTGACATTCTATACATAGAATATAGGACGTGATTCAAGCAATCAATTAAAAAACTATTAACATCCACCCACTCTTACTATCACGCCTCACCCCTCCCCTCAAAAAACCTCAAACTTGCATAAATAAACGAACGAAATATTGATTATAAGTACTGGAGATTTTGAACGTTTCCACAAAGTGTTAAATTGACAATTGCCCTGTCCAAGAACCCCCTTTCACTTAGTCTTCCCTAACCACTCTAACATGCATATTGACTTTCCACGCATCCGCAACTTGTCCCAGAATAATAAAGGTTCGCCCGACTTGTTGGCAGTTTATTTTTAGCTTTGTATCGTTTTTTCCCACCATACCACTATCGCATACGAGATCATTGGCCTTGCGATCGCTGTCTAATGTCCATAGACCTATTTGGGGGTTTATGGCCCCAGATTTTGCACATGGCTTACCTACACGTAAATAAAGTTGTAGTTGCTTCCTTTGAAAATGTTTCCAGTATTCGTTTCAGTAAAGTTTTTGGTCTAATGTTACTTCAAAATATTTTACCCTTGCTGCGAACTAAGTTTCTGGCTCATAAATTTTAAGTGATTTCATCCTATCTTTATTTCCCGGCTCATTAGGTGAAGCGCATACCATTTTTGATATATTAAATCTTATACTCATAATAAACTTTCAAAGTTCTAGTATCTATATAAAAAATTCTCGAGATCCGACTATTTACTATTTAAACTAGGGATCATCATCGCAATAAGTGCTACTTGACGCGACGCACGTTATTTGTATGTATATCTATATGTACGGTATGTATAGCATTTAACCAAAACATACTAAATGCAATTTGAAATACCAGGCACACAGAACTGTGATCACCGAGTTCCTTAGATTCCAATCCGCACGAAAGTAATGTAATTTTTGGCAGGATTTTTTTCCGAGTTAATTGGGATTTCTTTCCCTATACTCGGTTGAGATTATTGGCGCCTGTTGGTCGAAGCTCATTTTGTGAGATTTCCACTTGTTGGCTGCCTGGGTTTCGAGCATTTAATTGTTTGTTCTTGAATTTTGCTTCGTCGGGATGTTTGACCGTGTAGCGAGAAGGCGACCAGAACCCAAGATGCACTTTTGTTCACGTAATAGATTATCTACTTGATTTTTTTGCACCGATATTTCATATGGAGTTTTGCTTAACAACTAATAAAATGAATAAAATATTCGTTCAAGATTGAATCAGTTTGATAGAAGGCTCAGTAGAGGCCAAGACGTCACAATTAATAAAGCAGAACAATGTTAATTGCTTGCTTTAATCCAAATGCACTGCGAAAACATTTTTCTTGTTTTTATATGGCACTACAGCCCAAGTCGGGCCTTGGCTTCCTGACCTTCAAGCTCTTTAACATTTATATTTGTTACTAGCAAACGCCCGCAACTTCGTCCGCGTAAAAATAGCAATAATAAGCAATTTTTGAGAGTGTAGTTTCAAAACAAAGCTATAAAAAACTTATTCAGCATTAACAAAAGAGAACGAACAAAAACTATCCATCAGTCTCATCATCTTCTTACTCTAAAAGAACTGAACCATCTGGAATCCGCAAATCAAATGAATATGATAAAAAATCATCTCACAAATACGCACTTAATTCTGGAATATCACAGCGATAACCATGGGTAAAATACCAGACGGGCAGATGACATCTACCTTGAAACTGCGCGCACTACACGATATGGCGCAAATGGGATAATAACTAGGTCGATTAAAAACTACAATGAACTTCCACAGACGATCAAGAGGGATCCAGATAAATTCAAATCTAAATTAAAAGAATATTTATTAAACTTAAGCTCATAATTTAGCTAATTTAAATTTTTATTAATTATTAAGAATGAAAGCATGATACTCCCATTTTTATGGGACAGGCTCGTGATCAAATCAAACCCGTGATTCGAGATCATATACGTGTTGAAAAGCGTTAAGGACATGTGAATAATTGTAGCTGGTGTTATTTAAAAAAAAAAAAAATAACGTTAAGCTTAAAAACATAACAGGACTACGATTGTGCGTAAAGCCCAATCATGCGATACTATGTATAGATGAAATCGAAATTTTTGCGGTGTTAAGAAATTTTGTATGGGGAGTGGTAGAAGGGGTGACAGCACTGAACTAATTTGTTTCACATCATGCTAGAGTAGCTATAAGAATGTTTTGTATCAAATTTAAGCTTCAAAAATTGAGTAGGGACTGAGAAACTTAGTGCATTGAATTTAATGAAATTGTGCAATTTGTATGGGAGGTGGTAGAAGGAGTGGGGGGTTTTTGGTGATTTTTTGAGAAACAACTACAACTATTATGCAATTGATATACTTTAAATTTCAGATTTGTATCATTCATACTTTTCAATAAAACCGAATTATTGTATAGTAGTGGAATGTGTCTCATTGTATGGGAGGGGAAGAAGGAGTGAAGCTACTCGGTTAAGTTTTTTCTCGATATTAATAATAATGCTAATTTAGGATTAAGTTCAAATTTTTACCTCGATGAAATTTAAATGTACTGAGAAAATGCGTTTAGAATATTTCATGAAAAAGTGCGGTTTGTATGGGAGGTGGTGGAAGGAGAAGGGGGTTTCTGGTGGTTTTTTGAAAAACAACTAAAATCATCATGCAATTGATATATTTGAAATTTCAGATCAGTAACATTCAGACCTCCCAAGAAAATCAAATTCTTGTGAAGTCCTGGAACTGAATCACTTTGTATGGGAGGGGGTAGAAGGAGTGAAGCTAATCGGTTAATTTTTTCCCGATATTAATAATAATGTTAATTAAGGATTTAGTATAACATTTTAGCTCGATGCAAGTTACACGTACTGAGAAATTTGGTGTAAAGTAATTCATGAAAAAGCGTAGTTTGTATGGGAGGTGGTGAAAGGAGTTAGGAAACTCAAACAACTTGTAGACCAAAAGACTGCATTTATAATTGAAATAATACATTCCAAATTTCAAATTAATAACTTCTACGGTTTCCAAGAAAATTTTATTAATATATATTTTGAAAATGAGTCACTTTGTATGGGAGGGGGTAGAAGGCGTGAGGGGAGTGAAATGAAACCAAATGCAGATTTCATTCCGATGGACACCTAACAAACTGTGCAAGTTTCATTACAATCCGTTCAGCCGTTTGTGCGTGAAAAGCGGTCGGACAGACAGACAGACAGACAGAGGGACAACAATTTCAAAAATGTGTTTTTATGCTTAGTTAATCTAAAATAACTCAAAAAACTAACTTATAGCCATTTATAAGCAAATAACAGACAGACACTACAATTATATTACTATGTATAGATATATATAGATGTATAGATGTATAGATATAGATGTATAGATGAAAGATTTGTTAGCCCCTCGCATAACCCTCTGTCTACAAAATTTTCATGTTCGTATGACCCAGATAGACCAACGTAATTATATGTCGACCAGAATTTGAACACACAACCTTCGGATTGTAGACTAACACGCTACCCACTAGGCTACAACCACGCTGAAAATATTAAGCAAACCAAAATATTCGATATAATGACAAAATTACCAACATTAAGAAACTTTTCGATATGTCCGGCATTTTAAAAGATTTAAAATTTTTTCCGGAAAGTTTATTAATATAATTTTCACAGGATTCAAATTACAAATTAAATGGGAGATCATAATTTTGAATTTTTTCTATATTTCTTCCAGTGAACAAACAGATAAAACGTCAAAATTCTGGACTACTACGAATGGAAGCCGTAGCTCGTTTCGGAAGTATTCCGATAATTGAGACAGGATTCAAAACAGCGGAAGATGTTTACGGACGAATCAAGACCAGCAATCGGCTCTTCAATTGGTATTTCGATACTGCCGAAGCAACTGTCTTGGCAGCAGTCGAATCTGTGCTGCCGGCTATACGATTATTCGAGACACCATTGCGTCGAATCGATCAGATTATGTGCAAAAGTTTGGATATGATGGAACAGCGAGTCCCATCAGTTTACTTACCTCCACAAATGGTAGGATTATTTTTTTTCGGTGTAAAAGGGGTTGCTATTACGAATTTAGATCAAACCAAATCATAAACAAATCGCACTGTTTAACAAATTTTATAAGCCTAGCTCATATCCCGGTCAATATGCGAAATTCCAGCACACTGCCCACAAGGGTGTATCTGGTGCACCGTATTTTTCAAAAAATTTAATGAGACAGAGGAATGTGCGAAGAGCAAACATCCCTCTCACACAAAAGAAAGATATTAGGAGGCCAAAGCAAAGTTAAAGAGCTCGTTAATAGCATCCCCCACTCACAAATCATTCCAATCAAGCCTTGAACAATGACGTAAATTTTTAAAGAAACCCAAATCTTTTCAGATGTACTGGAACACGAAGGAATACATGTCCGATCATATTGTCAAGCCCGTCTTGAAGCGTGCCGATTCCGTAAAGCAGCTGGGATCAGCTGTACTTGAATTGCCAATCACAAGTTTCGCTGCCGATCGTATAGATGGCGCCATCACAGTTGCCGATAAGTATGTCGATCGTTATCTACCGGTTGATGGCAACCCGGATCAAATTGATGGTAAGTTGGAGTAATTAAAGAGGAAATTAAAGAAATTAACAAAAACCAATTTTTTTTTGTTCCGTAAATTTTGCGATTATAATTTTGAAGGCGACTAGTTGAAGAGGTTATCAAACTGAAGGTGTATTTATAGCTTTCATTAAATGAGAGATTGAAGAGTATCTTTTCATGATATTTTCATTTTTAATACGCTTTCTCTTCGCTAGCTTGATAACGAATGTTTGTATTAATATAGAAATTATGCAGGAAATAATTAGTAGTAGTAGTAGTAGTAGTGTATATTCGAGCTAGAGTGTAGCCTAGTAGGTAGCGTGTTGGTCGACAATGCGAAGGTCGTGAGTTCAAATCCCAGTCGACGCATAATTCCAGCACACTGCCTGCTTGGGTCACTTTGGTCACCCAATCTACGAAAATGAAAAATTCGAAGATAGAGGGTTGTGCAAAGATCTAACAACCCTTCTACAATAAATAATGAAAAATATTAAGGAGCCTGAAGGTCAGGAGGCCAAGGCCCCGATTCGGGCTATAGTACCACTGTAGAAATAGAAGAAGAAGAGTATATTTTGGGTTTGTTATTTTTAGGCGTACAAATTTATTAAATAATTAAAAAAAAGTTGCTTAAAGAAATTAATTGAAATTTAAGTTTTGCTTTGCAATCATCTCCAACGACAAACTTTGTTTTACAAATGTTCAGAAAATTGAGATTGAAAGGGGCAAATGGAAGTGGATGGATCACATAAACGTAAAGCCCGTGCAAAACATCTATGAAGCTATAGATTATAACTCCCAAGGTCGACCTCCATGTCAACTAATATATGAAAAACCTTCAGTAATCTGGTTTTACAAATTCTTGCATGACTTGACCTAATTGAGTCCAGAATTTGTGCAAGTATGACGAGAACTCAAGAAATCACAACTCTAAGGCTTAAAACAATATTTCGAAATCTCTCGGCTCTTCAAAACATGAATAAAACACATATGTCAACCTCCTCCTCCGACACCTTTCCACCTCCCATAAAAATATAGATTTTTTCGGCTGCTATGCGGATAACTTTCAGTTCTTAATATCGGACGATTCCGGTGCCGTCCAAAGCAAGCTTTAAACCGTCCATAGATCAATGAACATCAGAGCCCAGCGAATCGGCGCAATCTTTCCTCTCTCCGAAATAGAAGCCCTTCACCTTTGCCGCAAAACTTCTTGCACCTCCCATTCCATTGATCACTCCGACATGACATGAGGGGTACCCCTCTTTCCTAAACTCCGCATCCTTGGATTAATATTTACCTCTAAACTATACTGGGATGCTCATGTAAACTTCCTCATCAACCGTCTCCAAATAATCCACAATATGGTCAAGATGGTGTGCTATAAAACGAATAGATGTTGCACAACCTCTCGAAGATTCTATCCGGGAGCTTTCTACAGCATTGTATCACCTCCTACTCATGGACTTCAAAAGAAAACAAAAATAAACTAGACGTTGCCATTAATATCACAGAGCTGCGACCGGAGTGCTTCGTGCGACTCCTATACTCTCTCTTCGCATAGAAGCGCAATTTGCTTACTCCAAAGCCACCACTCTTAAAAGCTCTATTAGCTTAGCCAGCAAAGCAATTTCCTCGCCATCAAATCCCCAACTAGGATGTAACCTAGTAAAAAGCATGTTGGTCTACAATGCGAAGGGCGGGAGCTCAAATCCCGGTCAACGTATAACTTCTGCACACTACGTGCGTGGGTATATTTTGGCCACTTCAATCTGCGAAAAAGAAACTTCGTGGATAGAAGGTTGTGCGAAGGGCTAACAACCCTTTCACAATAACAAGAAAAATGTTAAGGAACCTGAAGGTCAGGCGGCCAAGGTTTGATTTGGGCTGTAGTACCATTGGGGAATCCCTTGCACAACACTATCCTAAGTGAATACGATTTCATTACGTCCTCCTTCTCCACTCCTACAAGAGATAAACTTGCTTCCTCCCTATCTCACATATTGCCTCCTACTTACAAACATATCATGACCTCCTCCCAAATGTCTCGCAGTTTCCACACTATCCCACATTCTCCCCTGTAGTCCACCCATAGATACTTCTCTATCGGCGTACAGGAAAAATTCAACTTTGGCCACAACCTGGGTTACCCTCCACAAGCACTTCCTTGAATCCTGCCATAATAAGCTCATTCTTTTCACTGATGGTTCCTATTCCATCTTTATTCCTTCTTACGCAGTGGTAAGCAATTCTCCAATAATCCTCCACCAAGCCATCCTTCCAGTATCCTCTGGAAGTTACGTGGCTAAGATGGCGACTATTTTGGGTGTTATACAGATTTCTAATCTACAACACTAACCCATAAATAGTGATAACCTTAGTATCCTGGACGCGCTTTTCAATCCCTTCAACAAATGCTCATCCGTCTCTACCATACGACGCACCCTCTCCCTATCACCTTCAATCTCCCTTACCTGAATTCGTGGACACATAACAGGCAACGAAGCAGCTGATGCAGCAGCTAAAAAGGCCCTGACAATGCCACTAATTACTGAGTCCCCTAACCTTCACAATATAATTCCCAACATTCGCAAACGTCTTTCCCACAACCTTACACAGGAGTCTTGGTCAAATGACACCTCCTTCCTACAGTCTCATAATGCCTCCATATCCTGTCCCAACCCTTGGACGGACATTATTTAGTGTTGAGCATTATTACGGGCATTTCCGAAGCTGTGCTCATATTGTAACAGGTGTCTAACTGTACGGCAGATATTGCATCACTGCCCCTCTCAAGAATATCTCTCTACTATCCCCAATATAAAAAAAGTCCTAATTCTTCACTACCTAAACCACAGCTAAAAAAAGGGATAAGATATTAGAAATATAAAACTAAATAGCAATAAATAATACGAAACATATGAAATAGGTATCACATGGCCACAAAAGCAGGTGCGTGTATATTTATGAGGACGCACCTTGGAAAAATAAAATAAAATAGTCACGACTCAATTAAGCTAAGATATCAGTTCGAATCATTTTTACTAGAGTTCTTGGCATGCAATCTCTGTGACGAATAGTGCTGATAGTTAGATGTAAGATTTGACCTGGGGCCATGAATCGTTTTCTTACGAAGTAGTAGAATTGTACGTTTGGAAAACTAGTCAGTATAAATTTTCTGAGTAGAAATTTTCAATGGCACATGTTGTTCAATGAGTTAATCAAGTATATTGTTATATGTCAGCTCTGCTTTCTTATCATCTACCACTGAACACTGATGCGAAATAATGAGCGCGTACAAATATTACAGGGAATACCTGCATGAACACGATGTTCAAGACCTCAAAAAACAGTAATGAAAGAACACGTACAATCTAGAACGCACGATCAACATTGAACCAATCAACAACAAATTATACGTGCAATGTGGAGAAGCAACAACAACCACACGTATGGGCTCGGACAGGGAAAAGGCTCAGAAGGCGAGGAAGTACTTAATATATACATGGAAAGCAACAACAACTACACGTAGAGACTCGGCCGGAAGGGAAAACACTCGATCGACTAGGAAATGCTTTATAAGCAATTAACAGCGCCGAGAGGGAAAAGATTCGTATGACAAGGGTAGTGATTCGGCCGGCGAGTGGAATATAAAAAGGCGAGCGTTGTTGATGAACATTCAGTTTGGTTTGAGCAATCGACAGGTCAGTCGATATTTAGATAGCGAAAGAGTGAAGATTGGCAAGCTATAAATTGTGAGCGAGAATGTCTCAAGTGAAAAGTGTAAAGCGATTTAGTTAAATTATATAAAGTTTTGTGGTTAAATTAAAGTGAACTTGTTAAATTTGCAGTTTTTTTTTTACTTGAAATCCAGCAACCCCTTGCGCACTTCAATATTGGGAAAGAGTGTTAACGCGCTCTCAGACGGAATAGTATCCAAAAGTTTTCTTGAAGCGTTATGGTTACCACTGTATAGCTCTTAGTTTTTGTTAATTTAATAATTTAAAATTTTATCGTCTACTGATGTGACGGGTGCTTATGAGTGCTTAGTAAAACGATTGTCGTTCGGTGTGGTATCCAAAATAGTAAAAACATTATATTAAGAATGACGTTTTGATTCCACTTCAACAAATTTAACATTCTCAGATATTTTTTTTTTTTTAAATCCTTTATTTCTTAGTAAGTTATTGAAAATATTCATAATTTTTTTCATTTAAGGAAATCCTGAACAAGATGATAAAGAAAAAGGAGCAATGAAAGCCATTCATCATGGTCAGCGTTTTTCGCGAAAACTTAAACGGCGTCTAACAGCCCGTACAATTTTGGAAGCTCGTGCATTGAAAAAGCAAAGCAAAGAGGCGATTCATGTCTTAATATATGCCGCCGAATTGGTAATTTTGATATACATTTTCTAATTACAGTTCGCTAAGAACATTTTTCCTTTTCCAAATAATTTAGATCCGTTTCTAATAAATTTCCAAATTTTATAGTGTTATTTCAAAACCAATTGGTCATGTTGAAAGTTATTTTGCAAACAAAGAGTGTAAGGTTTAGAGTGAGCACTACAACCGAAAACTACGAATTCGAATATCTTAACCAAAGTTCTACCTTGAAAACTGAAAATCAACACACTTATGGAGGAGTTTGTGGGGCAAACTTTAAAAATTATTTAATTTTTTTATCCATTGGGATTTGAAAAGGGGGGTTAAAACGAAAAAGTTAACATTAAAAGTTCATATCTTACGACCAATTAGGTGGTACAGAGATTCATTCTAATAAACTTAGAGGGGCGCCAATAGTTGTAAGAGGAGTAAGGGGGTGCAAAGAAGAAGGCTTAAAAGTGAATATCTCAACTATATCTTAATCTAAGTAATTGAAACTTGGAACATATAGTTAGCTATACTAGCGAGATATGAGACATAGTAGCAGCGGCAAAAATGGTGCACTTCTCCAAATTTCAAACCGTTATATCTCAAAATATTGTGAAATATGTATAGGCGGTCGTTCATCACCCGAACATCAAGACTATGGAATGTATTGCCGCCCCACGTGTTCCCAGCAACTTATAGCATTCAGAGTTTCAAGGACAACGTCCTCCAACAGTTTAGACTCCTCACTCTAGAAACTCCCTTGTAACTCCATCTTTCACATACCCTTTACCGACTTGAATGTGCATCTAATGCATTAACGGGTGACCCCCAAAGTTATGTTCGGTGGTATAAAACAAATGTAATACAGATATTAAGTTGAAATTAGAGGGGGCGGTTTGTATTTTTCGTATATGACACCGAACATGGTATGCAAAATGTTTTTTGCTGAATTTAGAGTTTTTAGTTTTTATTATTTTTAAAGAAATTGGTCATATTTTTCCTGAAATTGGGGTATTTGGATGGGAGGTGGCAGAGGAAGTGGAGCGTTTAAGATGATTTCGAAATTGCGTATCATCATCATTATTACCATGCTTTGATTCAATTTCAAAGTCTTGCTTTTCTTGAATTTATAATACAGATATTTGTATAGCGGGTGGTAGAAGGAGTGAAGCGGCGCTGATTAGTTTTTCTAACACTTATTTCAATTATTAAAAAACAAATTCTGGCAAAATTTGAAGTTTGTACTTGTACTAGATTGAATGGAAATCGATATAATGCATTTAACAAAAAATATGCATTTGTATGGGAGGGGGTAGAAGGAGTGCACGGATGAAAACAATTTTTTTCCCCGTTATTGATATTTCTATTTTCATACTTTGTACAAAATATCAAATTGATAGCTTCAACGGTTTCGAAGAAAAATAATTTAATTTAAATTTCAAAATTTCGTGAAATTTGTATGGAAGGGGGTAGAAGGAGTGAGGTGAAGTTGATAATTATTTTTAAAGTAAATTGCAATTATAGTAAAATTAATTCTGACAAAATGTTGCTGTTTCAACTTTACTAGTTTCAATGTAAATCGAAAATATGTATTTTTCAAAATTGTCAATTTGTATGGGAGGTGGTAGAAGGAGTAAGGGGATCGGGTCAATATTCCGTGATATTAATGATATTTCTATTATAATTTTTTGATCTAAATTTCAAGTCGATAGCTTGAATAGTTTCATAGAAAAATCAATTTCTTTTTATTTCGAAATTTCATGAAAATTGTATGGGAGGGGGTAGAAGGAGTGGGGGGATGTAGCCCATTCACGAGCTTAAAGTTACTTTTTTGCTAAAAATGACACACAAAAATTTTTAGCACCATAGCTCAAAGCTTTCGAGAGTTATGCTGTAGACAGACGCACAGACGGACAGACAGACAGACAGACAGACGGACAGACGGACAGACAGCACCTCGGAATCGAGGTTTTTGAGCGACAACAAATATTTCTGTACCCTTGGCGGCTCTGTGCGAGCGTTATTTCTTAGCGTTACAAACGGTAAGGCAAACAAAATATACTCTCAGATTTCATCTAGAGTATAAAAATAATAATTTCAAATAAAACTGTTTTGTACCGAAGTCGGACCCTAACCTCCACGAGATGTTTCATGTGTATTTGAAAAAATAAAAAATAAAAGTCAAATTTTTGATTGAAATAATACATATACTGACTAGACTGTGCAATGCATTAAAGGGTCATGAGGAATATATTTCATTCTGAATAAATAACTACCTCTTAAAATTCATTTCTTCTGCTTTGAAAGGAAAAAAGTTACTTTTGAATTACAAGCGGCTGTTAACTAGTGATTAATTTAAATGGTTGCTAGATAATCATAAAGGGAATTTTTTCTGGGACAAAATCTTTGTATAGAACTGGAGATTTTATTTATTATTATTTTAAAAATTTATGTTGACGATGTAATTTTATAGATTGCCACCGATCCTAAACTGGCCATGCAAAAAGCCCGAGAACTTTGGTCGTATTTGAGTGAAGATGAACCCGAAAATCAGGAAAGGCCCCAAACTCTCGAGCAATTGATTGTTCTTTTGACACGCGAATCAGCACGACGTGTTGTACATTTGGTTAACTATACGTCATCGGCTGCTGCTAAAATTCCACGGTAGATATTTATGCTTATTTTTTATTTATTTGATTTAATAAAATTATTAAAAACAATTTTTTTTTCTTAGATCTATACATCATTCTACAAACGAATTGGTCCATCAGTTCTTCTATGTAACAGATTCCTTAATAAAGGTATTTATAATTCTTCTTATACAGTTAATTATCGTATAGCACTCGTACAGATAAATAAAGGATAATCGAAGCGAAGCTTAAACGAGTAGAATGATCCATTAGCGAGTGCTTCATTGTTTTTGCCAGAATAGCTCGTTCAGTTAAGGTTAAGGTTACTTTAACTAGGACTCGAACAAAATCGCCAAAAAAATGGTATGGGGTATGGAAAGCCAGTAGAAAACATTTGGCGAGTAAATTGATCTTCAGAATACACATATTACACTTTGCCAACGTTTTCGATTTTTCAAAAATTGTATGTAAGAGTTGGAAAAATCCGGAACAAAATTAACACTGCTCTCTAAATTGGGAATCGAGCCCACATTCTATTCGTTGCCTTATTTAATGGTGAAAACCGTTTAGTAATTTTTAAATGATACTGTTACATACAGACACACAAACCGGACCAAATTTGGGCTCATCGAGTTCTACTACAATGGCACTACAGCTCAAATCGGGCCTTGGTCTACTGACCTTCAGGATCCATAACACTCTCCAATACGTTTTGTGGAAGAGATGTTAGCTTTTCGCAAATTGTAGTAACCAAGGTATATCTAAGCAGGCAGTGTGCTGCAATTATACATCGTCCGGAATTTGAACTCACGACTTTCGCATTATAAACCAACACGCTACTCACTAGGCTATACCGTAGCTCATCGATTTCTACAACACCAAAATACTATTTATCAATATATTTTTTTTAATTAATTTTATTATTAGTATAAATAAGAAATTCAGAGTTTTCTAATTTTCTAAATTCATGAAAAAAATAATAATTCGCTTCTAGGTAGCACATTTGGAAAAGGTTAAGATTCGTACAACTGAAGAAGCAAGGGAAATTTTCACTCGTTTAAATAAAATCTACGGTGAATTACAAATCTACAGTAACAACGCTTTGGTAAATTTTCAAATTAACAAAAAATGTACACATAAAGTAAAAACTATAAAAAAATTCCTTGTTGATTCTTTTTTTAGGAACAACTGGCAATTTTCCTATCGGGGCGAATCGAAGCCGACAAAATCACTACAACGAATTCACGACGAAGAATCCATTCAAGAACTAACAACAATCCCATGCAGAATAACTTAAATGGCGTTTACTGAAAATTTGAATTGTTCTTCGCCATAATTTTCTATTGCTGCATTCTCGAAATTTACATTTGCCTGTACATCTGAAGAACAAAAGAACAATTTCCATACCGATCTTCTTAAAAAAAAAACAAACAAAACAAAAATATACAAATAAATTGCAAAAATCAGTTTGGAAAGGACAACTGAAACGCAACATGCAGGATTTTTTGGAACAAAAAAAAAATTTGCTTCAAACAAATTTATTATAATTGAGAATATTTAAATAGAAATAAATTTGTATTTAGTTAAAATAAAAAAAATAAAAATTATATACAAAGTATTTGATTGTACTGTGTTATTCGAATAGATATGTAATTATATCAACAAAAAAAAAATTAGTCTTATGAAACCTCAAATTCGCAACGAAACCTCTAGAAGCCATAAGTTGCTCTGTTTTCAAATTTCCGATAATTTAACATTACTCGTTTCGAGTTCTTTTCGGTATCACTAATCTCGATCGAGTTGAAAGCTTACCTAAAACATAACAGAATTATGATCATATGATACTCTAGATGAGATGGAAATAACTTTAATATACCGGAAAATATGTCATCTCAAATTCTTTCGAATAGTGAATAGAGACTTTTGCATGGAAGGTGGTAGAAGTAGAGGGGGAGGTTTGTATTTTTCGCATATGACACCGAATATGGCATGCAAAATGTTTTTTGGTGAATTTAAATTTTTTAGTTTTCATTATTTTTAAAGAAATTGGTCATACATTTCCTGAAATTGGGGCATTTGTATGGGAGGTGGCAGAGGAAGTGGATCGTTTAAGATGATTTTGAAAATGCTAGTCATCATCCTTATCACAATGCTTTGATTCAATTTTGAAATCACTAACTCTCATATACTTGAAGGAGAATTGCTTTTCTTGAATTTATAATGCACATATTTGTAAGGGAGGTGGTAGAAGGAGTGAGTAATTGTTTCACACTTATTTCAATTAGTAAGAAACAAATTCTGGCAAAATTTGAAGTTTTTACTTTTTCTAGTTTGAATGGAAATCGATAAAATGCATTTATCAAAAATTATACATTTGTATGGGAGGGGGTAGAAGGAGTGTACGGATCAAAACAAATTTTTTCGCATTATTAATATTTCTCTTTGTATAATTTAAGCAAAATATCAAGTTGGTAGTTTTAGCAGTTTCGAAGAAAAATAATTTAATTTAAATTTCAAAATTTCGTGAAATTTGTATGGGAGGGGTTAAAATAAATTGCAATTATAGTAATTCTGACAAAATTTCGTCTTTTCAGCTTTACTAGTTTCAATGAAAATCGAAAATATGTATTTTTCAAAATTGTCCATTTTTATGGGAGGTGGTAGAAGGAGCGACGGGATCGGGTCTATATTCCGTGATATTAATGACATCTACCTATATATCATAATACTTTGACATAAATTTCAAGTCGTTAGCTTAAATAGTTTCAAAGAAAAATCAATTTCTTAATATTTCGAAATTTCATGAAATTGGTGTGGGAGGGGGTAGAACGAGTGGGGGATTTAGCCCATTCACGAACTTGAAGTTAATTTTCTGCTAAAAATGACACACAAAATTTTTTAGCGTTATAGCTCAAAGCTTTCGAGAGTTATGCTGTAGACAGACGCACAGACGGACAGACAGACAAACAGACAGACAGACAGACAGACGGACAGACGGACACTCGGAAACGAGGTTTTTGAGCGACAACAAATATTTTTGTACCCTTGGCGGCTCTGTGCGAGCGTTATTTCGTAGCGTTACAAACGGTAAGGCAAACACAATATACTCTCAGATTTCATCTAGAGTATAATTAAATAATTAGAAACAACGAAAAATTATTGTGAACTACAACTAAATTAATTTTTTCTGCTGCTATCGCACCACCCTCATTTCGTAAAAGTCTTCTTCAACGCTACTTTCCACAAAAAACATTTTTCAGACTCATCAGACTTGACATTTCCGACGCAATTTCCGAGAAGTATCTAAGTAACTCGAATCGAGATACATAATGCCATTCCTGATTTCGAAAAGGAAGTTCGAAAAACATCAACATTTTCATTGCATACCTCAAACATTTACAAAAAATAAAAATGTCCCGAGCTCCATTCGATATATTTTCGGTGTATTTTTCGAACTTTGCAATCGGAAAGGAATCTTTGTTTGCCAATAATTTTGCAGGACAAAACCTTGTTATCGTATTATTTAAAAAAAAAATAGAAACTTGCAGTATTTTTTGTTAAAACGTTTCTGTCTTTCATTTTGTTCCCACTGTGTTACCAACATTACAGAAAAGAGGAGATAGGAGTCCAACTCTAAATATTTTCTTTAATTTTCTATGTTAAAGAAAAGTACATATTTCATCACTTTGTAAACGAAACAGTTTTCACACAACTTTAGATTTTTCCAGAAACGTAGATAAGTTACATTCGGGTCTTCATATCTACATTCGAATGAGTCACACTCAGGACCTCATGCTTACTTTCTCAGGACCTGATATTTATACTCAAATGAATTATACTCAGGACCTGATGTTTTGCATATACATCAGAAAGATAAATAATAAATTAGCTGTTTGGGTTATTGGAATATTAATTAAGAACTAACCAGTAAGGACTAGAATTGGGAGTAAGGACTAGAATTGGGAGTAAGGAGTAGAATTACAAAAGCCTATATAAGCTGAGTTCCGTCAGAACTCAATGCTCTTAACATGATAATATTAAGCCAGACCACAAGTGACCATTTTTATTCAATAAAATATTGGAACTTTGCTCGTTTTAATCTATAAAAAGTTAAACCAAGGATTCAAGATTCAGTGAGGAGGACAGATTAAAAATCTAATAATTTTTATCCTCTCACGAATCGAGAAACAAGAGACTGATATATGCCTTAAATCTTGATCAACTGTGTTACCAACTTCATGCTTATTTTTTAACTCAATAAAGTTTAAACATTTTACAGTTCAGTTTGTTTTATTTTTAATTTTTCTTTTATTTTATATCTAAATTTTTTCAAATCACAATTTATTTAAAACATTTTTTGGTTTTTATTTCTTATTTGAATACTTTTTTTTTTTGAAAAAATGCGACAGCATTGATAAATTATTATTTGTTTTCTTCTCATCGGTTTGTTTTATTTCTTGTAGTTATATAAATGTTCTTAGTTTACGATGTCTTTTGTTTTTCTAAAATAGAATACACAAAAAAATAAAATTATTCAATCAAATCAAATCTTCTTAAAAACTATTCGATCAGTTAAACTGATAATGCAACCGTGAAGCATATTTTTTTGTTTTCATCATCTCAATTATCATACAGAATAATCATTTAATTTAAAAATAAAAATGAAAGTGAACACTAAAAAAAATAAAATTAACATTAAAACAGTTTTACTTAAATCTAATTTAATTTGTTTTCTTTTTGTTTTTTCAAAATATAAAATCACAATTTTTAGTACACTTATAAAATTAACTTAAAAAAAAAAGGAAGAGAAAAAAAATTTGCATAGACATAAGGATGTATTATGTACTATGAGACTTGTTTTCTTAATCTTTTGGTTTTTGTTTTTAGTTTCTATTTCCAACTGAGGACTGTTTTCGATCCTTAGTCCTCATGATTGCCGGTCAGCCTTTTCCATTTCTCTCGTTCATTGTATCCATTTCAATGTCGGATCCGATTTCGGAATTTGATAATGCTGAGTCCATTGAAGTTATCGTTATGTCGACTGTTTTATCGCTATGATTTAGGAAAGGCTCCTTTACTGCTATGCTATCGGAATTATTATCGAGAGGCGGTTTTTCAGGCACTATAGCTGTTTGTGCGACAAAATTATTGCTATTTACATCCTCGATAGCTTTTCTTAGCTAAAAAGAAAATAGAAAGAAAGAAATAAATAATAAAAAAAATTAAGTTCTTCATATCAAACTATTTTTGAAATATCGTTAGTCTCCAATATAGAAAATGTTTTTTTTTCTTTGTAATGAAATATTGTTTATTCAAAACTTCTTTATAACGAAGCAGATTTTTGGCAACTTGGTGGTCATGTTTGTCAATTATTATGTAAAACATTACGGAACTACAATTTTGCGTAAAGCCCAATCCTTTGAATGTGATGCCTTAGATGAAATACAAAAGAGTTAAGTGCACTAGAATACATCGTATATGCCATCTAATCTTCAGAATACTCAATTGTATAAAAGCCGACAGAGGCAGGGACGTCGATAAATTTTTAACCATTATGTTAAGTTCAGCAATTATGAAAATTAAATGCTTTCAAATCAAAAGCTTAAATATTTTTAAGGAAAAGTGACTAAATTTTAAAATTTAGGAGTGGAAATATGTTGATAATTTTTGAAAATGTAATTATATTTAATATGAAAAATAGCCGAGTCAAATTTCATGTTTGTAGTGTTTAACAATATCAAAATTGATAAATTTAGTTTTCGTTTTCTGAAAGAGAAGAAAGATTTCGACAAATTTGAAACTACTAATCAACATTGCTATGACTATGCTCTCTATACATTTCTAAGTCATTAGCTCTCATCTGTTTGAAGGGAAAAAACCTTTCATCAAATTTCTTTGGTATAGTATTAGGAATTACTGTTGGAGGTGGTACAAAGAGTGGAATAAATTTTATACCTAGTCTAGCCATAAATATTGTTACAAGGTTTGGCAACCCTGCAGAAAGGAACTGTTATATTGCATTTCTTAAAAATTGAGCTAATCGCTATAGTACGCTTGTGCTTGATGCATTTGTCATCATTTGAGTTTAATTTTTAGTGTAGTGAACATGGATTGGGGTGACAAAGAAAATAGAATTGCTGTGATTGCACTTCATAAAGTAGGAATGCAACCAAGTGATGTTTTTAAGACTCTGCATACCCTTGGTATAAGCCGAATGTTTGTATATCGGGCTATTGAAAGATTTAATGATACGTCTGGAGTAAGTGACCGTGAAAGAAGTGGCCGTCCGCGAACTACTCGAACACCTCACGCGGTTAAAGCCGTGCGCGAGAGAATTCGCCGTAATCCTCTTCGGAAACAAAAAATTTTATCGCGTGAGATGAAAATACCCCAAAGAACAATTTCACGTATCATCAAAAGTGACTTGGGGTTGGGTGCTTATCGTAGATCTACCGGGCATTTACTAACAGATTCGTTAAAAAAAAAATAGAGTGGAAAAATCAAAACGATTACTTTGCCGGTACGCAAACCAAGAACACCGTAAAATTTTGTTTACGGACGAAAAAATTTTTACTGTCGTAGAAACATTTAATAAACAAAACTATAGGGTTTATGCTCGCAGTGCCAGAGAAGCTTCTCAAGTTGTCCAAAAGGTTCAAAGAGGTCATCATCCAGACTCAGTAATGGTTTGGTGGGGTGTTAGCTACAACGGGGTGACAAAGTTGCATTTTTGTGAGAAGGGCGTCAAAACGTCTGCCAAAATTTATCAAGAAAGTGTCCTTGAAAGTGTAGTGAAACCTCTCAACACGTCATTATTCAAAAATCAGCCTTGGAGTTTCCAGCAAGATTCTGCACCAGGTCATAAGGCGAAGTCAACCCAAAAATGGCTTGAAGAAAATGTTCCAGATTTTATTAAAGCTGAAGATTGGCCTTCCTCTAGCCCAGACCTGAGTCCGCTGGATTACGAATTATGGTCTGTCTTAGAGCAAATGACGTGCTCTAAAAGACATCCTAATATCGAATCCTTAAAGAAGTCTCTTACACATGCAGTCGCCAACTTTCCGATTGAAGTCGTGCGTGCTTCCATAGATAAGTGACCAGCTCGATTAAAGGCTTGTGAAAAGGCAAAAGGCAATCACTTCGAATAACTTGTTGCAATTTCCGTTGTTGACAATGCATTTAATAAATAAACAATGATTTCTTAACATATAACACCTCTTTTATTGAACAGTGCTTCAAAAAGTTTGTAACAGTATTTATGGCTAGACTAGGTATTTGTTTCGAGGTTTAAAACAAACCTTCTTTTGGCAAATTTCATCAACATTTTTTTTTATCGTCGGTGGCATTTGTCTGGTATTAGCATACATCGACCAAATTAGACACCTTTGATAGTTTCGAAAAAAAAACGATTTTTGAAATGTCAAAAAATTTTATGGGTGTGGGGGATGTGACGCGTTTACGCATTCAAAGTTACTTAACTATTAAATATGTAAAATAACATAACAGGGCTACGATTGTGCATAAAGCGTAATCTTACGATACTCTAGATGAAATAGAATTTTGTGTCATCCCAAGAAATTTTTGGATGGGGAGTGTTAGAAGGGGTGATAGCATTGAACTAATTTTTTCCCCATCATGCTAAAGTAGCTATGTATAAAAATGTTTTATACAAAATGCTTACTCCAAAAATTGAATGGGAACTGAGAAAATTAGTGAGTTAGATTTAGTGAAAATGTGCAGTTTGTATGGGAGGTGGTAGAAAGAGTGGGGGGATTTTAGTGATTTTTTCAGAAATAACTAGGAATATTATAAAATTGACAACCCTTAAAATTCAGATTAGTACCATTCATACTTTCCAGAAAATCGATTTTTTGTGAAGTTGTGAAACTGTGCCATATTGCATGGGAGTGGGTAGAAGCAATGAAGCTAATCAAATATTTTTTTCTGATCTTAGTGATAATACTAATTAATTATTTATTACAAACTGTGAGCTATATTACAAACTGTGAGCTATATTACAAACTGTGAGCTATATTACAAACTGTGAGCTATAATATGTTATATGTTCTGAGAAAACCGTCTTAGAGCATTTCATGAAAAGCTGTAGTTTGTATGGGAGGGGGTGGAAGGAGAGGGAGGACGCAAATAATTTCTCTACTTTAAATTTAAATTTATTATGAAAGTAATATATTTCAAAACTCAGACTAATAGCTTTTATACTTTTCGAGTAAATTAATTTATTGTTAAATTGCGAATTTGCGTCATTTTGTATGGGAGGGGGTAGAAGGGGTGAAGGTAATCGTCTAATTTTTTTTTGCCTTACTAACATTTTTAAATTAATATTTGGTGCACAATTTCAGTCCGCTAAATTTTATACGCACTGAGTAAATTGGCTTAGAGTAATTCATGAAAAGTACAGTTTGTATGGGAGGTGGTAGAAGGAGGGGGACGACACGCATAATTTTTATACAGTAGATTGATATTATCACAAAAGTAATATATTCCAAATTTCAGGCCAATAGCTTTTATACTTTTCGAGATCCTTTAATTGTCAAATTGCGCAATTGTGTCATTTTGTATGGGAGGGGGTAGAAGGGGTGGAGCGATTTGACCTTACTTTTTTGTTAAAAACGACGTGTACAAAATTTGAACAATCTAGCTCAACGCGTTCTCAAGCTAGAGAGCGAACAGACGGACGGACAGACGGACGGACAGACGGACGGACGGACAGACGGACATCCGGTTTTGAAAGTTTTGAGTGATAGCATTAACTTCTGTATCATTCATTTTTTTCTCCAAGCCTTATTTCTTAGCGTTACAAACCTTAGAGCAAACTTATAATACTCTCAGATTTGATCTAGAGTATAAAAATGAAATAAATTTCAGCGTTCGAGAGTTATTACGTAGACAGACAGACGGTCACTCGATTTTAAGCAGCAACCAAAACTTCTGCACCCTCAGCGTGCAAGCTTTATTTCTTTGCGTTAGAAACGTTCGATAAAATACAGCATACTATCGGATTCATTCGGATTCATTCTAGACTAGAGTAAAGATTTGTGTATTGGATATCGCACTCACTAAAGGTATCGTATCTACGTTCGTAACAGCACAGATAAGCGGACACTGCTGCACTTAAAATCATGTATTGAACATTTTTATACTCTAGATGAAATCTGAGAGTATATTGTGTTTGCCTTACCGTTTGTAACGCTAAGAAATAATGCTCGCACAGAGCCGCCAAGGGTACAGAAATATTTGTTGTCGCTCAAAAACTTCGATTCCGAGTTGCTGTCTGTCCGTCTGTCCGTCTGTCCGTCTGTCTGTCTGTCCGTCTGTCCGTCTGTCCGTCTGTCCGTCTGTCCGTCTGTCTACAGCATAACTCTCGAACGCTTTGAGCTATCGTGCTGAAATTTGTTGTGTGTCATTTTTAGCAAAAAAGAAACTTTAAGTTCGTGAACGGGCCAGATCCCCCCACCCCTTCTACCCCCTCCCATACAAATTTCACGAAATTTCGAAATTTTCAGAAATTGATTTTTCTTAGAAACTGTTTAAGCTATCGATTTGAAATTTGGGTTGAAGTATTATGATATAGATACCATTAATATGACTGAATATTGATCCGATCCCATCACACCTTCTACCCCCTCCCATACAAATGCATAATTTTGAAAAATGCAGTTTTTCGATTTTCATCGAAACTAGTAAAGTTATAAAAACGAATTTTTGCCAGAATTAATTTTATTAGAATTCCAATCAACTTCGAAAAAATTATCAACTTCACCTCACCCCTTCTACTCCCTCCGATACAAATTTCACGAATTTTTGAAATTTAAATTAAATTATTTTTCTTCGAAACTGTTAAAGTTATCAATTTGATATTTCGCATAAAGTATAAAAATAGAAATATCAATAACAGGAAAAAAAATTGTTTTTATCCTTACACTCCTTCTACCCCCTCCCATACAAATGCATAATTTTTGTTAAATACATTATATCGATTTCCATTAAAACTAGAAAAATTACAAACTTAAAATTTTGCCAGAATTTGTTTTTTAATAGTTGCAATAAATGCTGGAAAAAATTATCAGCTCAGCTTCCCTCCTTCTACCCCCTCCCATATAAATATCTGTATTATAAATTCTAGAAAAGCATTTCTCCTTCGAATATATTAGAACTATCCAATTTGAAATTGAACCAAAGCGTGATGATAAGGATGATGATAAGCAGTTTCAAAATCATCTTAAACGCTCCACTTCTTCTACCACCTCCCATACAAATGCCCCAATTTCTGGAAAACTTTGTCCAATTTCTTTAAAAATAATGAAAACTAAAAATTTTAAATTCAGCACGAAACACTTTACACGCCATTTTCGGTGTCACATAGGAGGAATACAAACCTCCCCCTCTACTTCTACCACCTCCCATGCAAAGTCTCTTCTCACTATTCGAAAGAATTTAAGATGACATATTTGCCGGTATATCAAAGTCATTTCCATCTCATCTAGAGTATCATATGATTGGGCTTTAAGCCCAATCATAATTCTTTTATGTTTATGCTATGAATTTGGCAATGCGTTTTAGTGGACGCCTAATTTTAAAGGACAAAATCAACACTCCTGAAAGCCATTGCATTTTTTTATGCACCGAACCCTTTAATGCATTTGATGCGCAGTCAAGCCGGAATAGGGGGCTTATAAGGAAATCTATAGTGTAGCCAAGTGGGTAGCGTGTTGGTCTACGATGCAAAGATCGTGAGTTCAAATCCCGGTCGACGCATAATTCCAGCACACTGCCTGCTTGGGTATACCTTGGTCACCTCAATCTACGAAAATAAAAAATTCGAAGATAGAGGGTTGTATGAGATAACAGGTTGGGTGGGTTATTTGCAATGGACGATGAAGTTCACCCGAGTCCGTGTTACGGGTGTTCATCTGTACATTGCAATTAACACACATTACCTAATAAGTAGTATTAATGGATTTGTCCACATTATAAGGATAGTTTCCCAGGCAGCTACGAGCTGGTATTAGGGAAATTTACGTAGTATCATGGAGTCGTATGTATATAAGAAATACCGGGTAATACATAGTTAATTTAGTATCCTTACGATTGCTGTATGAACTTCTTTGCTGCAATCTTGAGACACATGATGTTCTTCGCCTGTCGAATATTTATTGGCAAGGAGTTGTAATATCGTATTGCTTCGTATATGGGATCCTTCCTTAGACGATTCGTCCTACAATTTCGATTTCTTATCGAAGTTGCATTCCGTGTATTGAAATTGTGGATATCTGCGTTGTATGTTATGACTATTGAAGATTTTAGTCCTTGGTTTATTACATTGTATATTAATTTTGTCCTCTCCAGGTTTAATGTTTGCTGCAGGTTTAGCTTGTTGTAGGTTACGTAAAGATCTGCTGATGGTGTCACATGTGGTAAATTATACACGGCCTTAATGCTTTTGTTCATAATCCTCGATATTCTTTCCATGTTATGTATGATGTTTGGGTCCATATTACAATTCCATAGGTTATATTTGATACAATAAACGAATTATACAAAATTTCTTTTATTGGTGTTGGTAGAAAGTTGTTACGCCTTAGGACTCCAGTTATGGGTGCTATTTTCTTGCGAACGTTATTAATGTGAGGAGTCCATGTTAGTTTTTCATCGATCGTTCAACCTAAATACTTGGCTTGTTTTGTTCTAGATAATACAATTCCATCTATGTTGAGTTTTAGATCAATATCAGCTTGTTTAATTGATTAAATATCATGAAATTGGTCTTTGATGCATTTATGGTTAACCTATTGCCCAACAGCCATTTCTTAAAGAGCTTGAGGTCGTTGTTGATAAGGTATTCATTTCAGGCTGACTTCTTGCTTTGTAGAGCAATAGTGTGTCATCCGCATAAACTATGTATTTCGCACTTAGACCTATGTACTGGATGTTATGGATGTAGAGTAGGTAAAGAGTAGTGCCAAGAATTGAACCCTGTGGAATTCCAATATTAATGGGTTTTGGATCACTGAATTTGTCCATGTTTTTTGTTATGTAAGTACGTCCTAGGAGATAATTTTTTATTACGTCGTTAGCTTTTCCTCTTATACTTAGTTCATTTAGACGTTGAAGTAATATTTTATGGTCTACCGTTTCAAATGCCTTCTTAAGGTCTATAAAGACTGACGTAACGTAGAAGCCTTTGTCAAGTCCATCATTTATGAATTGCATCGCTTCGATCAGAGCTGAAGTTGTGTTACTCTTTTCCTGGAAGCCATACTGATTCCGATCAAATCCACCATTTTTTCTTATAAATTTTATTATTCTTTTATTGATCACTTTTTCCAAGATTTTGCTGATAGAGTTTGTCAGAGCGATCGGCCTATAATTGTTGGGGTCTGTAATGGATCCACTTTCGAACACTGGAGTGATGAATGATGTCTTTAAGTAGGAAGGAAATGTACCATCAGCCATATGACCGTTAATCGCTTTAGAAAGTGGCGACGATATCAACGATGCCAAAGTTTTTAAGTCATTTGTTGTTATTCCGTCAGAGCCTGGAGCTATGTTGTTCTTAAGCTCTGCTATTATTTCATTAGTGCAGGTGGGATATAGAAACATGGTCTTATCAGTTACCGGACAACTGTATTTCGGATAATACTCTCCATTAGAATTTCTTAAGTCTTTCGCAAGGGTGTCTGCTATCGATACAAAGTGATCGTTGAGCCGATTTCCAATTTCGGTATGGTCAGTCGTTAATCCTGGATTCATGTCCAATTCATGGATTCCCGGTTGGTAATGGGAGCTGTCGTTTTGACCGAGAGTCTCTTTCATAAGAGTCCATAGTTTCCTTGGATTACCGGCTGTCGACGCAAAGCGAAAATTATAAAACTTCTCTTTGGTCAGCCGTATCATTTTGGTCGTTTCATTTTTGATTCGTGCGTATTCTGCTCTTAAGATTTGATTTAAAGGGTCTTTTACCATTCTTTTGTATAATCTACGCTTCTTATCTATTTGAGATAACACCTCATCCGTTATCTAATTAGAATTGCGCGTACGCCTCGTTTTGAGTCTAGTTGCTTTTTCTTTTGCTATTATAATAGCGTTGATTATCGTTTTTATTGACAGATCATTTATTTTGTTAATATTCAAGTTTGCCTCAGTCTTAAAAGCTTCACTATCGATTAATTTGATGTATCTTTTTTCCATTTTAATCTTTGCATTTTTAGTATGTTTGATTGTCAGTGTCAGCACTTTGTGGTCAAGTTCTGGCCAGTCATCGTATTGGATGCTATGATTGGCAATAATTTTTTGAATATTTGTAGATACATGGTCTAGTAATGTGCCAGATTGTTCCGTGCATCTTGTTGGAGAGACCCGATTTGTGGCTTGGAACACGTGGGGCAGCATTGTTTTCCATAGTCTTGATGTTTTGGTGATGAAGAACTGTCTATATTTCGCTGTACGCGATAGTAAAGGCTTAACAGTGAACTTATAAGTGCGGCCAGCTTGCCAACTATTGCTGGGGTGGTTAAAAAGAGGAGGGGTGAGGTTGGGCGGTTCTTCGCTGCATTTACCGTCGAAATATCGGTGGTAACGTTCCTACGATGTTCGAAGGAGTCTATAGAGGCTTTTATAGTCCCATCTCCCATTAGTCGAAACGCATATTTTTGGATTTGATGGTGCACCGCAAGTCGTGTTATTGGTGCCCCAGCCCATATGTGCGAGTTGTACTCAAGACAGGGACGAGTGTAGGCCTTGTGGATATAATAGTTTCTCCATGGGATACTAGAGGCGTTTTATCATAGTTTGGCAAAGGTGGTGAAACCACACATTTTTTGAAAATTTAAAAAAAAATTTTATGGTAAGATTTAAAATCAAGAACTGCGCGCAGTTTTTAATACTTAACTTAAACATAACAGGACTACGATTGGGCGTAAAGCCCAATCGTGCGATAATTTAGATGAAAAAGAAATTTTTTGATCTTAAGAAATTGTAGGGGAAGTGGTGGAAGGGATGACGACATTGGACTAATTTTTTCACATTACGCCAAAGTTGCCATTAAAATGTCTTATACAAAATTTAGGAATCGAAAATTTTATAGGTACTGAGAAAATTAGTGTATTGGGTTTAGTGCAGTTTGTATGGGAGGAGGTAGAAGGAGGGGCGAATTCTTAATACCTTTGTGAGAAATAACTATAAACATCATGCTTTTGACATGTTACAAATTGCAGATCAGTAACATTCATAATTTTCAGGAAAATGCACTTTTTGGAAAGTTGTGAAATTGTGTCAGATTGTATGGGAGAGGATAGAAGGAGTGAAACTAATCGTCTTTTGGTCTTACTAACAATTCTAAATAAATATGTAGTGCACAATTTCAGCTCGATCAATTTTTTACGCATTGAGTAAATATGTTAAAATCATTTCATGAAAAAGTGCATTTTGTATGGGAGGTGGTGGAATAAAGAGGAGGACTCAAAAAACTTTTATACAGTAGATTGTAATCATCATAAAAGTAAAATATTCCAAATTTCAGATCAATACCAATTATACTTTTCGAGCGAATCCATTTATTGTCGAATTGCGAAATAGTATCATTTTGTATGGGAGGGTAGAAGGGGTGAAGCTAGTCGTCTAATTTTTTTGGTCTTTCTAATAATGCTAAATAAATATTTAATGCACTATTTCAACTCGATAAATTTTATACGCACTGAGTAAATTGGTTTAGAGCATTTCATGAAAAAATGCAGTTTGTATGGGAGGTGGTGGAAGAAGCAGGAGGACACAAATAATTTTTATAAGGTAGATTGCAATTATAATAAAAGTCTTACAATCCAAATATTCGATCAATGGCATTTATACTTTTCGAGCAAATCCGTTTATTGTCAAATCGCGAAATTGTGTCATTTTGTATGGGAGGGGGTAGAAGGGATGGAGCGATTTCGCCCGTTCACGACCTTGATCTTACTTTTTGTCAAAACCAACGTGTTCAAAATTTTATTTTAATTTTAATTCTAGTTCAACGCGTTCTCAAGCTAGAGAGAACACAGACGGACAGATAGACGGACGGCCGGACATCCAGTTTTGAGATTTTTGAGTAATTATATAAACTTCTGTATCATTTAATTTTTTTCTCCGAGCATTATTTCTTAGCGTTAAAAACTTTTTTGCAAACTTATAATACTCTCAGATTTCATCTAGAGTATAAAAATTACAAAAATTTGTTTAAGGAATAATTTATCTTGAGATGGTTGGATTTTTGCAAAAGAAAATCACTAAACTTACCACTCCACGAATGGTGAATTGAACACAACTTAGGGGGTCACCCTATAGTGCTATGCACAGTGGTGTTGGTATAGGAATTAGAGAAAAAATGAAGTTAGGTCAATTTAATTTGGGTGGAGAAGAAGAAAGTGACGGTGGACATTGCCTTTGAAGCACTGGAGGTTGTACTCGTTGGGAAGCACTTTAGCTGGTAATGTGTTTCAAAGTCTTGATGTTCAGAGAAACCTATATTTCACTGTACGAGAAGGCAAGGATTTAACGCTGTACTCGTGTGCGCGTTCTGTTTGGCGAGTTTCCCGGGAAAAATATAGAGTGGGAGAATGAATGTATGCGCACTGCATTTACCGATACTGCATTTAGCGAAAGTAAATGCTGAGTACTCCGACATTTCTACGATGTTCGAGAGAATCGATAGAAGACGTGATGGTTTCTTCTCCATCAGTTGGAATGAATGTTTTCGAAGACGGTCGAACAACGCGAGGTGTGTTCTGAGTGCTTCAGCCCAAACATGCGAATTTCACTCTATACATGGTTCCTAGGTCGTTCGGCGTGAAATATTTTTTGCACTTTCGAAGAACACCTGAACCTTTAGAGTCATCGAGGGCAATATCAAAAATGTGCTGAGCCCAATTCAGGTGGTCATTAATTTTAACCCCTAGAAGTGTAAATTTTTCCGAAGTGTAAATTTGAGCGCCACCAAAGCTCACATTGTGGGATAACACGGGAACATCACGTTTGAGGTATAGATAACAGACCTGTGTTTTGGTGGTTTTGAACTTTACTCTATTTTTGCTGCCCCATTCCAGAATTAAGCTGAGATCCGAGTTCAGCGAACGGATTGGAAGCAATAAAATGCTTGTTTGATTCCGCAGCAAATTTAAATTCATAGATATAACCTAAAGTACTGTCATTCGCAAAACTATGGATTGGATTGAGAGTAGACGACAGAAGATCGTTGAAGAAGACAAAGAAAAGAGTTGGAAATAAAACAGAGCCTTGAGGGATGCCAGAATCTATTGGAAAGGAGAAAAAGTAAAGCTATCTAGTACTAGTCTTTTAGTGCGTTCTGAAAACCCTCAATCCATTGAGCAAGTGTAGCATTTCTTCATGTCAAACTCTGTTAAAAGCTTTTGCAATGTCAAGTGTAAGAACTCGCCCTTCGCCGTATTTATGTATGCATTAGTGCCATCGTTCTATCACCTAGATCAAAAGTAAATATTAGCTAGGTTGTTTGGCGCAAATACTTTTTACATCTTCGAAGAACACCAAAGCGTTTGGAGGCATCAAGTGCAATATCGAAAATATCTTTGTTCCAATTGAGATATTTGTTAACCTTTATGCCGAGTTGCTCGCTACTGAAGGCAACATTTGAGAAATCTGCCGGAATATCCTTTTGAAGGGATGGATGACACGCTTGCGTTCTTGAGGCATTCAGCTGTACTCTAATTTTCCCGCCCCATTCCAGGATCAAGTTCAGGTCTGAGTTCAATGAACCATATAGTTCGTCGCGTTTACAATTCACCGAAGTATAATGAGTTTTAGCAATGGAGTCGAATTGAAAGGTGTTATGCAGAGTACTGTCGTCTGCAAAACTATAAATTGGATTGAGTGTTGTTGATAGAAGGTCATTAATGAAGATGTAAAAGGAAGTGGAAAATAGAGAAAAGCTCTGAGGTACACCGGAATCAATCCGAAACGATTACAATGATACGCCACACATTACGGCTAGTATCGAGCATTCAAAAAGGAAACTCTCAATCTATTTGACAAGGGTACTAATAAGGCTTTGTGCCAAACTCTGTCAAAGGCTTTCGCAATAGCAAAAGCTAGTACCTGACGTCATTCAGCTACATAAACTACAATGGGATGACCATGTAGATGGATGGAAAATAGAAGAATCCCCAAATGTACTCTTAGAGGCAAAGCGAGCGGTAACAGGCCAGTAGAAAAACCACGCAAGCGATGAGATGACTTGGTTGATGAAGATAGCAGCCATCTCATAAATTAGCAGCTGGAGGAAGCAGTCTTTGGATCGAGACGATTGGCAGCGACGACTTCAGGAGACCAGGGCCCGATTTGGGCTGTCCATTGATGATGATGATGGTGAACACATGGGAAGTAGATCGATTGAAATTAGGGAGTTTTATGTGCGTGGAAATGAAAGTGACGCCGGATACTGTTTTTGAAGCATAAGAGGTTGTACTTCTTTAAAAATATGCTATCGGGCAGAGCGTTCCAAAGTGTAGGGGTAATGCCTACTAATTGCCTACATTTCACATTACGGAAAAATATAGGTTTGAGGGTATTTGGGCATAAAGAATTCGATTACAACAACTCACACATGGTATCGATTCTTACCTCTTTCAAAGCCACAACGCCAACTACTCGGCCGATTTTCGTCACATACGCATGATTTATTCCCACCATCGAGAAAAGCGAATGAACTTTTAGTATAGAAGTCCGTTCGACCAGCTGGAACGGTGCCGGATCAATGTGAATATTGGCAGCATCCAGATTAATAGGTTTAGCCATCTCCTCCATTTCCCAGGCTTTTTGATCCTCCGGCGACATGTCTATTACACGTTCTCGCGGCTAAAATGAAACGTTTTCAATTTAAAAAGAGATCGAGACAAATTTTCAAAAAACATTCAACGTACCAACTGAACTTTTTTCAATACGCTCGGTGTATGCGGAACTGAATCGTTGATATGCAAACTGGGCGAACTGACCGATCCCAATTCTGGATCGGGAGTTACATCTTGTAGAGTTGCAGATTTTTTGAAAATTGCCTCGAATGCGTTTCGAAGTCGATGTTCGGCTCCTGTGATAGTAGTGTATGGCGTCATGACTGGACTGTGCGGCGATAATGGCGTGAATCCTTTTAGCGTGAACGAATTGGTTTTCTTCAGAATCGATTTTTTCGGTTGCGTTCCAAAAATCGGATTATTCAATCCTTCTTGGCGTTTTTTAGCTTGCGGTGGCAACATTTCGTCGTTTGCAAATTGCCGCAGCGCTAGAATGTCCGGTGCAGGAAGTACTTCAAAACGGGATGGTCGTCGCATTCGTTCGTCATCTTCGTTCTGTAAACGTTCTTTTTCTTCGCGTGCTCTGGTTGGAAAAAGTCAAATTAACGGACATTAACGATTCAGAAACGCAAAATTAAGTTTCATTTACAATGAAACAAACAAGGATGATTATGGTTCGATCTGAATGCATACTAGAGGACTACTTACAGTGTGCATGCGGATCGACCGGCCGAAAAAAATCGTTGCAGAATTTTTTATTTATGATGCAATTAATTCAAATGGTTCGTTGTATTAAAACATATTCAGGTTCTGATTGAAAAACAAATTACATATAATAATTAATTTTATTCTCACCTTTCCTGTGCTTCCTTTTGCCATTTCTGAGCAATTTCAAGACGTTTCTCACGGCCAACATGTTTCTCAATCATTTTGATAAGCTCATATCTTTGTACCGATCCCAAAAGGATCATATTGTCGGGACTATCAACTAGGGGTAAGCTACGCAAGTGTTTGTTGGCTTTTAAAATTTCCTTCAATTTTTGATAGCTTATTCCTTGCCAAATATATTTCACATCACGAACCATAAAGTCTTCGACGTAAATACTGTACATTCCTGAAATTAGAAATAAATTTAATTGAATTTCGGAATTTTTGTAATTTAACCAACAACATTTTCTATTTGGATATTCAGTTCTGCCCACAGTGATAGTAACTCTGGCTCCAAATATCCCAATTTCACCCTCCGTTCGGTCATGAAAAGAGGGCAGAATACAAATAAATTTTTTTTCATAATTACTCTTGCCAACCTTAGTCCGATTTTTAATTTCTGTTGAACAATAAATTAGTTACAAAATTATTCGATTCACTTCTTCAATGTTTCGTGTTCTTTTCGATGAAATTTTAGAAGTTTCGGGTTATGCTCTCAAACCTTGGCAGGATAGCTAAATCGCAACGCCGAAAAGGGTTTCAAACCAATTTTAGATATTTTTTTTAATAGAACATAGAAACTATTTCAGAATAGTAAACGCTAGTTTCTAGCTGGGTATCTATTTGCCTCCCAATCATATTTTAGTGTATAGAGAGAACTGAGCAAGAAAGAACATAACAGGACTACGATTTTTTTTTATGTGACACCGGAACTAGAGGGGTTGCCCTTTTGTACTGAAGCACAGCTCCGGTGAGGGGGGAAGGATATTGGCTTTTGGGAATTAAGAGGATAGAGACGGAAGTGTCAATGAATATTTCTTTTGAATTGTTGAATCTTGTAGTCATGCGGGAATACTAAGATGGGCAGCGAGTTCCATATTCGAACAGTCCGGTTTAAAAACGAATCACGAAATTTGACAGTGCGACCGAAGATGGGGTTGAGAGAATACTTATGAGCACGTGAAGCAGCTCTTGTATTACGGGGTAAGAGAATACATGGAGCTTAGAGACTTCGTCTGAATGATCACTATTGTACAAACGATACAAAAGGGTTAGGGAGACAGTTCGTCTATGTTCGAGTGAATCGAGCGATAAAGTGATGTTAGAATCTCCTATAATTTCAATAGTTCGAGACTGGATACTATCCAGATAGGGGAGAGAAGTTTTTGCAACTCTCGCCCATAGGTGCGAATTAAATTCAAGACGTGGTCTAATATAGGCCTTATAAATTGTCAGTAACCCAGAAGCGGTGAAGGAGTTTTTTTTTTTGAAGAGTTGGTTATTGGCTGGCCTCCGAAGGTGATTGGATCAAGGTTAGAGTCAAATTTTTGGGATACAAGACAGCACTGTGTTTTCGAAGCATTAAATTCGATTTGATTCTTATGGGGCAATACGAACTAAGAATTTTAGTCAAGTCGTCATTCAATGATTGAACCATGTACCTACGTTGTTTTACTAAGCTAGTACATCGGACTAAGAACGCAGTGTTGAAGTGATAGGAGAAGTCTAATGTGCTGCCATCATCGTAGCCATATTGAACGATTATAAGTTGAAGATAGCAAGTCATTAATAAATATTAGAAAAAGAGCTTAGACTTCGTCTGAATGATCACTATTGTACAAACGATACAAAAGGGTTAGGGAGACAGTTCGTCTATGTTCGAGTGAATCGAGCGATAAAGTGATGTTAGAATCTCCTATAATTTCAATAGTTCGAGACTGGATACTATCCAGATAGGGAAGAGAAGTTTTTGCAACTCTCGCCCATAGGTGCGAATTAAATTCAAGACGTGGTCTAATATAGGCCTTATAAATTGTCAGTAACCCAGAAGCGGTGAAGGAGTTTTTTTTTTTGAAGAGTTGGTTATTGGCTGGCCTCCGAAGGTGATTGGATCAAGGTTAGAGTCAAGATAGCAAGTCATTAATAAATATTAGAAAAAGAGTAGGAGAATGAACCGAGCCCTGACGGACTCCAGCGTCGATTTCATAAGAAGGAAAACTACTCCATCCAGTACCACACGCATTGAACGATTGGCTAAAATACTTTTAATCTAAGAAATAAGAGATTCGCCCCAAACCAATAGCTTTAAGTTTGATTATAAGGGCACTGTGCCATACTCTGTCCACAGCCTTGGAAATATCGACAGCAATAATACAAGATTCACCAAACTGGTGAATGCCCTTTTTCCAACGTTCAGTGAGGGTGATTAAAAGGTCTCCTGTAGAAAAATTTATGCGGAATCTATAGTGTTTGTCTATTACTCTATTGTCGGTAATTGTTTTCATGACCTTCGACAGAATTGAGGTTTTTGCTATTGGGAATGATGCCTTTTTTTGGGGCTGGCTGAACATTTTCAAGCTTCCATGAAGATGGCACAGTAGAGGACGGCAAGTAGAGACGGTAAAGCTTGCACAGAGATTTAGCAAGAGAGGCGCAGTAATTTCTAAGGATAAGGGCTGGGATTCCATCTGGACCGGATGTTTTGTTAGCATCTAGATTCTTAAGAACTCGGTATACGTTACGCGGTCGAATGTTAATTTGTTTAAGGAGGAATTTAGCGCAGTATACGTTGGAAGGCTAGAGTTCGTTGGTGGTAAAGAAGAGTTGGCAGTAAATTGAGCCGCTAATATGTTTGTCTTCATATTATGATCTGTAATAACCTCATTGTTGTAGATTAAAGATGGAATCGATGATGCAGAACTACCTCTGATGGAACGAGCGAGAGCCCAGAAACTTTTACTGCCCTTAGGACTTCTCTAAAATTTGTGCCTCAATTTGTGGTCATGCAAATATTTTTCTCATTGCATATACAGAGGTTTTTGAAATGAATCCAATTAACTTCAGATGGCAGCTGCTTATAAGCACGGTAAACTGCCTCATTAGCTCGTATCGCATTACTACATTTTTCATTAAACCAAGCCTTAGAACTGGGCTTGATTAGTTTGTAGCTTTGGGAAATGAAAAGTCTCATGCCCAACAAGATGATCTCATTTACTGCGGAAGAAGCATACTCAACACCTCTGTTGAAGCATATTGACCAATCAAATCTATATAAATACATATAATTGTAGTGTCTGTCTGTGATTTGTTTATAAATGGCAATAATTAAGTTTTTTGCTTCATTTTAGCAATAACTAAGCAGAATTTAACGTTTTTAAAAAATTTCTCTGTATGTCTGTCTGTCTGTCTGTCTTTCCGGCTTTCACGCAAAAACGGCTGCACCGATTGCAATGACACTTTCACAGATTATTAGCTCTGCCTCTGGGAGTAATCTGCTTTAGGTTTTATTTTTCTTCCCTCACGCCTTCTACCCCCTCCCATACAAAGTGACTCATTTTCAAAAACTTATAATAATCAAATTTTCATGGAAACTATAAAAGCTATTAATTTGAAATTTAAAATATATTATTTCTATTATAAATGCCATCTTCAAGTATATAAATAGTTTGAATCCCCCAACTCCTTTCACCACCTCCCATACAAACTAAACTTTTTCATGAAATACTATACTCCAGTTTTCTCAGTACGTATAACTTTGATCGATCTAAGATTTTGTACTAAATCTTTAATTAGCATTGTTATCAATGTCAGGAAAAAACTAACCAATTAGGTTTACTCCTTCTATCCCCTCCCATACAATGTGGCACAATTCCACGACTTTGCAAAACCTCGATTTTCTTGAAAAGTGTTAATGTGACTAATCTAAAATTTAAAACACATCAATTGTATGGTGATTATAGTTGTTTCTAGAAAAATTACCAAAAACCCTCCACTCCTTCTACCACCTCCCATACAAACTGCACTTTTTCATGAAATACTCTAAACCAATTTTCTCAGTACGTATAAATTTGATCAAGCTAGAATTTTCTGATAAATCCTTAATTTGTATTATTATTATTATCGGGAAAAATTAACCGATTAGCTCCACTCCTTCTACCCCCTCCCATACAATCTGACATAAATCCACGACTTTGCGAAAATTCGATTTTCTTGAAAAGTGTGAATGTTACTGTTCTGAAATATAAAATATATCAATTAAATGATAATTGTAGTTGCTTCTCAAAATATAACTAAAAACCCTCCACTCCTTGCACCATCTCCTATACAAACTGCACTTTTTCATGAAAAATTCTAAACCAGTTTTCTCACTCCGCATAGCTTTGATCAAGCTGGAGTTTTGTACTAAACCTTCAATTAGCATAGTTATTATTATCGGGAAAAATTAACCGATTAACTTTACTCCTTCTTCTCCCTCCCATACGATGTGGCACAATTTCACGATTTTGCAAAAACTCGATTTTCTTGAAAAGTGTGAATCCAACTGATCTAAAATTTAAAAGATATCAATTGCATGGTGATGATAGTTGTATCAAGAAAAATTACCAAAAACCCCCCACTCCTTCTACCACCTCCCATACAAATTGCACAACTCACTAAATCCAATGCACTAAGTTTCTCAAGTTACCTATTCAGTTTTTCAAGCTTAAATTTGGTGCAAAATATTTTTATAGCTACTCTAGCATGGTGTGAAAAAAATTAATTTAGTACTGTCATCCCTTCTATCACTCCCCACACAAAAATTCTTAAGATTACAAAAATTTCGATTTCATCGGTGGTATCATATAATGGGGCTTTACGCACAATCGAAGTCCTGTTATGTTTTTAAGCTTAATGTCATTTTATTTGGGCTTTTTCAATTAACACAAGCTACAACTATTCACATGTCCTTAACACGTATACATATGATCTCGATTCACGGGTTTGATTTGATCACGAGCCTCTCCTATTCAAATGCGAGTATCATGCTATCATTCTTAATAATTTATGGCTCTGACTCCAACAAAATATAAAACATTGTGTTCAAAGAGCCATTAAAGTAAGCGGATTATATATCCCATATAATGTATTACTAACTACATTCTCAAAAATTGCTTATTAATGCGATATTTACGCGGACGAAGTCGCGGGCGTTTGCTAGTGAATGATAAAATTGCTTAAGACTGAACCAATCGGCATTTCCGTAATGCCATACCAACTTTTTATACTCTAGATGAAATCTGAGAGTATATTGTGTTTGCCTTACCGTTTGTAACGCTAAGAAATAATGCTCGCACAGAGCCGCCAAGGGTACAGAAATATTTGTTGTCGCTCAAAAACTTCGATTCCGAGTTGCTGTCTGTCCGTCTGTCCGTCTGTCCGTCTGTCTGTCTGTCCGTCTGTCCGTCTGTCCGTCTGTCCGTCTGTCCGTCTGTCTACAGCATAACTCTCGAACGCTTTGAGCTATCGTGCTGAAATTTGTTGTGTGTCATTTTTAGCAAAAAAGAAACTTTAAGTTCGTGAACGGGCCAGATCCCCCCACCCCTTCTACCCCCTCCCATACAAATTTCACGAAATTTCGAAATTTTCAGAAATTGATTTTTCTTAGAAACTGTTTAAGCTATCGATTTGAAATTTGGGTTGAAGTATTATGATATAGATACCATTAATATGACTGAATATTGATCCGATCCCATCACACCTTCTACCCCCTCCCATACAAATGCATAATTTTGAAAAATGCAGTTTTTCGATTTTCATCGAAACTAGTAAAGTTATAAAAACGAATTTTTGCCAGAATTAATTTTATTAGAATTCCAATCAACTTCGAAAAAATTATCAACTTCACCTCACCCCTTCTACTCCCTCCGATACAAATTTCACGAATTTTTGAAATTTAAATTAAATTATTTTTCTTCGAAACTGTTAAAGTTATCAATTTGATATTTCGCATAAAGTATAAAAATAGAAATATCAATAACAGGAAAAAAAATTGTTTTTATCCTTACACTCCTTCTACCCCCTCCCATACAAATGCATAATTTTTGTTAAATACATTATATCGATTTCCATTAAAACTAGAAAAATTACAAACTTAAAATTTTGCCAGAATTTGTTTTTTAATAGTTGCAATAAATGCTGGAAAAAATTATCAGCTCAGCTTCCCTCCTTCTACCCCCTCCCATATAAATATCTGTATTATAAATTCTAGAAAAGCATTTCTCCTTCGAATATATTAGAACTATCCAATTTGAAATTGAACCAAAGCGTGATGATAAGGATGATGATAAGCAGTTTCAAAATCATCTTAAACGCTCCACTTCTTCTACCACCTCCCATACAAATGCCCCAATTTCTGGAAAACTTTGTCCAATTTCTTTAAAAATAATGAAAACTAAAAATTTTAAATTCAGCACGAAACACTTTACACGCCATTTTCGGTGTCACATAGGAGGAATACAAACCTCCCCCTCTACTTCTACCACCTCCCATGCAAAGTCTCTTCTCACTATTCGAAAGAATTTAAGATGACATATTTGCCGGTATATCAAAGTCATTTCCATCTCATCTAGAGTATCATATGATTGGGCTTTAAGCCCAATCATAATTCTTTTATGTTTTAGAGTTGATGTGATTGGCGTCGAGATGAAAACTGGGACACAGGCGGAAATTAAGCAATGATCTGAGCTTCTGAGTGGAGACTAACCAGAAGTCGAGTATTTAGCTGGGTCTGAAGTTAAGAAAAAATCAAGAAGATAAAATCCTTGGCCTGCAACGTCAGAGATACGAGTAGCCCTGTCTACAGTTTGGTATAGGTTATACGATGATGCGAATAGTTCAACAAATCGGTCGGCTGGAGATGTGTTACGGGAGTGTCGAAGCCATGGACATTTTATGGACATTAAAATCGCCCGCTTCTGCGATTCCGGATTCAGGGTATTTGGAGAAAATCCGATCAATTGAATCGGAAATGTTTTCAAATTCATTGATTGTGTCTTCGTCCGATATGTTAGGCCTTCGGTACAAAAAAGAAAGATGAATAATACGCTATTGGATGAAGAGTTTAACCCAAATGAAATTAAATTCAGGATTAGTACGATTTAGAAAATTTCTAGAAAATATAGGCACCAGAACATAATTCGGAACAAAAAATTGATCAAAATCGTCGTCATTGGAAGCTTTAGTTTCACCAAGTGCCTGTATCGCTGGATACTTTGGAACTTTGAAAGCAAAAAAAAATTATTGCGTAATAGGATGGCCCCCACACAAAAGTAAGGTACCAGAAAACATTAGATACTATTATAAACTCAAAAATGAAATATTTTAGATGATGAAATCTGAGAGTATATTGTGTTTGCCTTACCGTTTGTAACACTAAGAAATAATGCTCGCACAGAGCCGCCAAGGGTACAGAAATATTTGTTGTCATTCAAAAATCTCGATTCCGAGTTGCTGTCTGTCCGTCTGTCTACAACAAAACTCTCGATAGCTTTGACCTATCGTGCTGAAATTTGTTTTATGTAATTTTTAGCAAAAAAGGAACTTTAAGTTCGTGAACGGGCCACATCCCTCCACTCCTTCTACTCCCTCCCATACAAATTTCATGAAATTTCGAAATTTAAAGAAATTGATTTTTCTCCGAAACTATTTCAGCTTTTGACTTGAAAATTAGGTCATAGTATAATGATATAAATATCATTAATCTCAAGAAATATTGATCCGATCTCGTTACTCCTTCTACCACCTCCCATACAAATGCACAATTTTCAAAAATGCATTTATTCGGTTTGCATTGCAACTAGCAAAGCCAAATGAACCAATTTTTGTCATAATTAATTTCATTATAATTGCAACTAATTTTGGAAAAACTATCAACTTTACCTTACTCCTTCTACCCACTCCCATACAAATTATACGAAATTTTGGAATTTCAATTAAATTTGTTTTCTCCAAAACCGTCAAAGCTATCAACTTTGAAATTTGAGAAAAGTATACTATTTTAAATATAATTGATATCAAAAACTTTGGTTTTGATTCGTATATTCTTTCTACCCCCGACCACACAAATGCAGAATTTTGGTAAATGCATTTAACCGATTTTCATAGAAACTAGAAGAAGTAGAAACTTGAAATTTTGCCAGAATTTGTCCCTTAATAATTGTAATAAAAGCTAAAAAAAATACCACCTTCACCCCACCCCTTCTATCACCTCCCATACAAATTTTTATATTATAAGTTCAAGAAAAGTTTTTCTCCTTCGAACATATGAGAGCTATCGACATTAAAATTGTAACAAAGCAATGTGATTAGAATGTTGATAAGCAGTTTCAAAATCATGCAAAATCTCCCACTTTCTCTGCCACCTCCCATACAAATACCATAAATTCAGACAAAAATTGTTCAATTTCCTCGAAAATTATGAAAGCAATAAACTTTAAATTCAGCATGAAACATTTTGTATAGTACGTTCGGTGTTATATACGAAAATTACAAAACTCCCCCCCTCTGCTTTTACCACCTCCCAAACAAAAGGTAAGTGAGTATTTCATCTAGAGTATCATATGATTGGGCTTTACGCCCAATCATAATTCTGTTGTTTGTTTTTTTAAATAGCTTCAGATCTTTTTGCTTATAAATAACTTCAAATCTTCTTGTGTTTGGACTCATGTCATAGCGACATAGAGTTGTCTATGTGAAAATAAGTTGTCATTTTTGAAAAATTCAAATTTGCAATGGGCTAAAAAAATACAAAAAAAAGTTTTATGGCCGAAAATCGCGTTGTAGACGATCTTTCCACCACAAAACCACCGATGCTAATGAGCTTGTCTCGCCAAAATTTAGCCACAATTTTTAAATTTACTTTAATTAGTTTCTAATGTGGATTCTGTTTTAGATATCAAGTCGTTAGTTTTGAACTAAAAAAATCGATTTTATTTTGAAATCAGGCATGGAATAAAAATGATTTGAAATTATGATATTTTTACTGTAGTCAAATCGTGAAAAAAATATTCGTAAAAAAGAATATCAGCTGGGAATCGAACTCGGGGCCGACCGCGTAGCTGGCGAGATATCCCACTGAGTAACCGATACCAACGAAATTATCTCGCCAAAACTTAGTCACCTACGTTACGTGCAGTCGTTCAAATATATGCAAAGTTTTTTATTCTTATGTAGAAATCAGCACGAGTTACATATGGCAATAAATAAAACCCTTAAGAGCGCGAAAGAAATTGTTTATTGGAGAAACATGGTGAGTGATATTGAAAACTTGAGTCAAAGTTGCTCAAAATTTAGTTTGCTTCAAATCTCAAATACTAAGAAGCATTTAATACCCCACAAAATTCCTAAGATGCCCTTCAAAAAAATCGCATGCGATATTTTTGAATATGGAAATAAGCCTTATCCTGTAGCTGTCGACTATTACAGCAAATGGATAGAATATAAATTACTTAGAAATAAATCGTAAACTGAGGTAATGAAAAACTAGATCGAGAAGGTGGAGCTGTGAGATCAATACAAATTCTCCATATTATTCTGAATCAAATGGACTCGCTGAGAGGGCGGTTCAAATACTGGAAAATATCTTTAAAAAATCATCAAATGATGAAGACAGATAAGCAGCATCATAGAGCATAGATCCACACCCACCAAAGACATTAATTTCTCTTCTGCTCAACTTTTATTTAAACGTAGAATAAGAACTAAATTGCCAATATCAGAGAATCTTCTTCATCCCAAAATTAATACAAATGCTCACAAAAATTGAATTCAAAGATCCCTAAGCAACAAAATTTACTATGATAAAAAAGCAAAAATACGAAAACCCTTTCAAACTGATCAGACAATTTTGGTGCAACATCCATAGAATATACAATATCCCTGGCACCATCGCGCAAAAACGGCCAATGCCAAGATCCTATATAATAAAAGATGAGGATGTATCTAAATACAGAAGGAACTCATTACACATAAAAAAGCGATTACCACCTTCCAGCTTGGCACCCCAAAAATTAATCAGGATGTCGTTAATGTCAGGTCATCTCACACAAGTGGAGCAGTTTACTCTGAGAATTAATATTGATTCACGCGGACAAAATGCAATAATTATAAATAAGTAAGAAATATTTTTGTAAGATGTAATAAAAAAAAAAAAAACTACATGAACTTTCTTTTTATACTCTAGATGAAATCTGAGAGTATATTGTGTTTGCCTTACCGTTTGTAACGCTAAGAAATAATGCTCGCACAGAGCCGCCAAGGGTACAGAAATATTTGTTGTCGCTCAAAAACTTCGATTCCGAGTTGCTGTCTGTCCGTCTGTCCGTCTGTCCGTCTGTCTGTCTGTCCGTCTGTCCGTCTGTCCGTCTGTCCGTCTGTCCGTCTGTCTACAGCATAACTCTCGAACGCTTTGAGCTATCGTGCTGAAATTTGTTGTGTGTCATTTTTAGCAAAAAAGAAACTTTAAGTTCGTGAACGGGCCAGATCCCCCCACCCCTTCTACCCCCTCCCATACAAATTTCACGAAATTTCGAAATTTTCAGAAATTGATTTTTCTTAGAAACTGTTTAAGCTATCGATTTGAAATTTGGGTTGAAGTATTATGATATAGATACCATTAATATGACTGAATATTGATCCGATCCCATCACACCTTCTACCCCCTCCCATACAAATGCATAATTTTGAAAAATGCAGTTTTTCGATTTTCATCGAAACTAGTAAAGTTATAAAAACGAATTTTTGCCAGAATTAATTTTATTAGAATTCCAATCAACTTCGAAAAAATTATCAACTTCACCTCACCCCTTCTACTCCCTCCGATACAAATTTCACGAATTTTTGAAATTTAAATTAAATTATTTTTCTTCGAAACTGTTAAAGTTATCAATTTGATATTTCGCATAAAGTATAAAAATAGAAATATCAATAACAGGAAAAAAAATTGTTTTTATCCTTACACTCCTTCTACCCCCTCCCATACAAATGCATAATTTTTGTTAAATACATTATATCGATTTCCATTAAAACTAGAAAAATTACAAACTTAAAATTTTGCCAGAATTTGTTTTTTAATAGTTGCAATAAATGCTGGAAAAAATTATCAGCTCAGCTTCCCTCCTTCTACCCCCTCCCATATAAATATCTGTATTATAAATTCTAGAAAAGCATTTCTCCTTCGAATATATTAGAACTATCCAATTTGAAATTGAACCAAAGCGTGATGATAAGGATGATGATAAGCAGTTTCAAAATCATCTTAAACGCTCCACTTCTTCTACCACCTCCCATACAAATGCCCCAATTTCTGGAAAACTTTGTCCAATTTCTTTAAAAATAATGAAAACTAAAAATTTTAAATTCAGCACGAAACACTTTACACGCCATTTTCGGTGTCACATAGGAGGAATACAAACCTCCCCCTCTACTTCTACCACCTCCCATGCAAAGTCTCTTCTCACTATTCGAAAGAATTTAAGATGACATATTTGCCGGTATATCAAAGTCATTTCCATCTCATCTAGAGTATCATATGATTGGGCTTTAAGCCCAATCATAATTCTTTTATGTTTTACTCCTCAATTTGTTAAAACTTTGATGATATTGAACTACTTTGAAATTCTTTAAAAAACATAACAAGACTACGATTAGGCGCAAGGCCCAATCATGCGATACTCTAAATGATGAGACATTTTTTGATTTTAAGAAATTTTGTATGGGGAGTGATAGAAGGGGTAACGGCTTTGAACCAATTTTTCACATCATGCTATAGTTGCTATCAGAATGTGTTATTGAAAATTTCAGCTTCAAAAATTTAATAGATACTGAGAAAATTAGTGTATTAGATGTAGTTAAATTATGCAGTTTGTATGGGAGGTGGTAGATGGACTCGGAAGTTCTTAATGAGTTTCTTAGAAGTAACTATGAACATCATGCATTTGACACGTTTTCAATCGCAAATCAGTAGCATTCAAACTTTTCAGGAAATTCGACTTTTTGATAAGTTGTGAAATTGTGTAATATTGTATGGGAGGGGGTAGAAGGAGTGAAGCTAATCATCTAATTTCTTTTTGGTCTTACTAATAATTCTAAATAAATATTTTGTTCAAAATTTCAGCTTGATAAATTTTATACGTACTGAGTAAATTGGTTTATAGTATTTCATGACAAAGTGCAGTTTATATGAGAGGCGGTAGAAGGAGTAGGGGGATTCAAATAATTTTTATACAGTAGATTGAAATTGCTATAGAAATATTATATATCAAATTTCAGATCAATAGCTTGTGTACTTTTCGAGAAAATCGGTTTACTGTCAAGTCTCGAAAATTCGTCATTTTGTATGGTAGAGGGTAAAAGGGGTGGAGCGATTTGACTCGTTCACGAACTTGACCTACTGTTTTGTTAGAACGTGTACAAAATTTGAACTTTCTATCTCAACGTGTTCTCAAGCTAGAGAGTTAACAGACGGACGAACAGACGGACGGACGGATAGACGGACAGACGGACGGACGGATAGACATACATCCGGTTTTAAGATTTTTAAGTGATAATGTTCTTCTGTATCATTAATTTTTTTCCCCCGAGCCTTATTTCTTAGAGTTACAAACCTTAGAGCAAACCAAACTTATAATACTCTCAGATTTTATCTTCGCAGATTGCGGAGGCCCAGATATACCCACGCAGGCAATGTCCCGGAATTTGACTAGAAATAGACTACCCAATAGGCTACTCCAAAGTTTCAAATTTCATTTCACTCCCTCTTCAAAATGTTGTAAAAAACTGCAAAATATTATTACATACCCGAACTCGACGGCAATAGATCCGGTAAATACGGCAATTTCTTAATTAATATAATGCTATCGTACATCGATGGTTGCAGCAGTGCTGCAATTGCATTGGCAATCAGTACAGCTATCATGACCGGAACAACATGCGTAATTTGTCCGGTCATTTCGAAAATAATCACAGCCACAGAAACAGTATGGGTTACAGCGCCAGAAAACGCAGCGGCTCCGACTACTGCATATCCGCCGGGAAGGATTGGTGACAATCGACCTCCGTAACGTACGCCACTAGGAAACCACAAATGCATCCCTTCGCCGATTATTCGACCTAGGCCGGCGCCAATTTTAAAAACCGGAATAAATATGCCGGACGGTACCGGAATTGTGGATGCGACGATTGAAAAGAAAAACTGAAAATAATGAGAATGACTTGAAAAGAGGTCCTAAATTTCGATGGAAATGCTCCCTTACCGTAAACATAATGTAACATGTCAAATTAATAAAAACATCGGTATACGGAGTGGTCCAATGTGCAACAATTGCATTCTGTTCGACCGTTAAATCTTCGTGAGACCACGTGAAATTTGTAAAAAGTTGCACGACTTGTTCGTGTGTACTCAGTTCTCCAGCTATGAATTGACCGGTTCCAGGCGGAAACGATATGGTCGAGACTAGTAAAGCGAGAATTCCGGGATACAGGAAGCGGCTAAAGGACAAAAATTCGTTAATATTTGAGAACAAATTTAAAATTGGTTTCAGTTACTTTTTTTGTAAAAATTTATTCATTTTCTTATTCGATCGCATAAATAAAACGTATTTTCTGTGCACCCAGACGTACAAAGCACCTCCCAATCCGCATACAACCCTGAAAAGAAATCATTAATTATATCAAAAAAATTTCCATTAAATAAGATTTTATGCTAGAAAAGGGTCAAATGTAGTCCCGGACTTACAATTAGGTAAAGTAGGCCTAAGACGGCAAAATTAACATAAAAAGTCAGGGTAGAAAATTCTCTATGTCAAGAGCCTTCAGGATAATTTTTTGTGCAAATTGCAAGGGCCCACTTACCATTGTCTTGGGAGAGATAAACAAAAATTCCTGAAAATAAACCAAGAGCGCTGGCACCAAAATTCGCAGCAAAAGTAGGTGCAAGCGATCGTACTTCTACCTATTCCTGCCATAAATATTGATACAAGTGTAAACGCAGCCAAATGTTATGTTGCAAGTTTTGACAGTTGATATGTACTCTACAAACGCGCCAAGCCATTTCAGTATAGCTTAAGTCGTCATGATGGAACGGTCCGACAAAGAAAACCGCATTGCTGTTATTGCTCTTCATAAGCATTCCACAGTATTCCGAGCTCGTATTTTTTAATTAATAAAACCGTTGAATATCACTTGTGTTTTTGTGTATCGTACTGTTAACTTGTTTGCTGATACTGGAAATGTAAACGGCTGTACAAGATCTGGCCGGCCTCGCACATCTCGTACGCCACAGGGCATCAATGCTGTGAGGTCGCGAATCAATTGAAATTTTGTCCGCCAACAAAAAATCATGGCTCGTGAAATGGATATAGCGCCAAGAAACATGAATCGCATGCCTTGGAACTTGGAGAATAATAGGGCGAATACACGACCCTCCAAGGCAGCCAGTGAACGGATGCCAAGGATTGAACGAGGTCAATATCCCGCATGAGTGATGGCTTAGTGGGGAGTATCCTATGACGGCATCGCTTCCTTACATTTTTGTGAAAAGGGTATTAAACAGAGGCAAAAAACTATCAGCGAGACATTTTAAGGAATATAGTGGAAGCCCTTGAATCAAACCATGTTCCAAAACAAACCATGGATATTCCAACAAGACTCGCTCAACTGTTGCTTGCAATAGAAGTATCTGAGTTTATTAGTACTGAATATTGGCCGGGAGCCAGCCCAGACCTTACTCCGCTCGACAACAAATTGTCTTTCCTGATAGTCGTACAACAACAATTTATAATACATTCTTGTCAGCTAGGGTAGCCTAGTGTGTGGAGTGTTGGTCTACAATGTGAATATATAATAATATAATATATAATATATTTTCAGCATACTACTTGCGAGGGTACATTTAGGCCACCTCAATCTGCAAAAATGAAAATGCGTAGATAGAGGGTTGTGCGAAGGGCTAGCCCTTCCGCAATAGCAAATAAAAGTTAAGAGGCTTGAAGGTCAAGAGTCCAAAGCCCGATTTGGGCTGTTGTGCTGTAGAAGAAGATTATCCGATTTGCCTACGAGATGAGTTGATATGAATTGAGTGATCTCTCAGATAAGATAGAAATAGTTTCCGCTATTTCATAGATGGCGGGAAGTATAACCCCAGGTATAGACGGACTACCAATCGAACTCTTCAAAGCGTACCCAGAAATAATAGCCGATATACTCCTCCCACTCTTAACTGTGGTGTGGAATAAAGCAAGATATGCCGCTGAATGGCAGGAGGGTGTCAATGTGAAAATACCGAAGATTGGCGACCTTCAGGATTGTGGCAATTGGCGTGATATATATCTACTTGCTGCTGAATAGAAAATCATGGCTATGTAGTTAGCACTCTGGAAGTTTATCAGGCCGGATTCCGAAAAGGGTCTTCTTGTACACACAATACTTCGAGAAGGCTTTCTTTTGTTTCAGGGATTTTGAGTATAGTGATGGCGATAAAAGAAGCCTTGGCCTGGCTGAAGTATAATATAGTATCTATACTAAGGATAGTGGCATCATTAATGATAGCCAGGCCGCTATAATATCCCTGGAATCAGTCATTTCTACATCCAAGACTGTTCTTGATTGTCGTACATCTCTGAGGGAGATGGCTGCACAATTCAATATTCGCCTGTGCTGGGTACCTGGGCATAGGGCCATTCCAGGGAATTGCAGGGCCGACGAACTCGCTCGGCATGGAAACACATTGCTGATTCAGTCTGTGAAAGAGAAGCTGTGCATGCGTCTCGCAAGTTATAGGCTGCAACTTAAGTTGGATGCGATTAGCAAAGCGAACGACAGATGGGCAAATGGTGTTACGTGCAATACCACCAGACAGATTTGGCCTGTGCTAGAGCATGTCTCCGGTAGACTGATCCCGCTAAGCAAGCAAATGATCAGTTTCGTAGTAGGAGTTTCTACAGGACACTGCACGATAGGGAGACATGCTCTGAGGCTTGGCCTCCCGTTTAATGGATTTGGCAGGAGCTAGAAAGATGAGGACGGGACGATTCTTCATCTGCTATGCACTTATTCTGCTCTCTCTACATGAAGGAGATGCCGCCTAGGCGCATACTTTTCGATAGTCTCCGCAATCTGGCAAATGCCTTCAACGCTTCAAAGAAAGCTTCGGTTGGTTCACCGAGTTGGAGTCTCTTCTGATATCCTGTGGCATTACAACGGACCTGCCTTTGGTATATGTGCACCCGGACTTGTGTCTGGGCAGCCACTTCTTCCTACTAACCTACCTAGGTTTATTTCTAAGCAATCAAACAATCAATTGATTTCCTTTTAGCACCCTCTACAGAGAGATAGCACAGAAACAGTTCTTTTTTAGAAGACGTTAATACAAAATGTCTATTTATACTCTAGATGGAATCTGAGAGTACTATAAGTTTGCTCTAAGGTTTGTTATGCCAAGAAATAAGGCTCGGAGAAAAAAATGAATGATACAGAAGTTAATATTATCACTCAAAAATCTCAAAACCGGATGTCCGTCCGTCCGTGCGCTCTCTAGCTTGAGAGCGCGTTGAGCTAGAAAGTTCAAATTTTGTACACGTCGTTTTTGACAAAAAAGTAAGGTCAAGTTCGTGAACAGGCCAAATCGCTCCACCCCTTCTACCCCCTCCCATACAAAATGACACAATTACGCAATTTGACAATAAACGGATTTGCTCAAAAAGTGTAAAAGCTATTAACCTGAAATTCAGAATATATTACTTTCATGATAATATCAATCTATCATATAAAAATTGTGCGTGTCCTCCGCCTCCTTCTACCACCTCCCATACAAACTGTACTTGTCATGAATTACTCTAAGCCCATTTACTCAGTGCGTATAAAATTTATCGGGCTGAAATTGTGCACCGAATATTTATTTAAAATTGTTAGTAAGGCCAAAAAAAAATTAGACGATTAGCTTCACCCCTTCTACCCCCTTCCATACAAAATGACACAATTGCGCAATTTGACAATAAACGGATTTGCTCAAAAAGTATATAAGCTATTGGTCTGAAATTTGGAATATATTACTTTTATAATAATATCAATCTACCGTAGAAAAACTATGCGTCTCCTCTCCCTCCTTCTATCACCTCCCATACAAACTGTACTTGTCATGAATTATTGTAAGCCAATTTACTCAGTACGTATACAATTCAGCGGGCTGAAATTGTGCACCAAATATTTATTTAAAATTGTTAGTAAGGTTAAAAAAAATTAGATGATTAGCTTCACCCCTTCTACCCCCTCCCATACAAAATGACACAATTTCGCAATTTGACAATAAATGGATTTACTCGAAAAGTATAAAAGCTATTAATCTGAATTTTGAGATATATTACTTTCATACTAATTTAAATGTACAGTAGAAAAATTATTTGCGTCCTTCCACCCCCTCCCATACAAACTACACTTTTTCATGAAATGCTCTAAGACGATTTTCTGAGAACATATAACATTTATTGAGCTCCTATTTTGTAATAAATACTTAATTAGTATTATCACTAAAGGTACGTTTACATCTGACACTTCTCTCCAGACATAAGTGTCAAGTGTCCGACAGAAATTAGCTTTGACTGTTTACATCTGAGAGAAACTACAAGACACTTATGTCGTGGATAAGTGTCCGACAGTTCTCGCAATGCTGAAATTCGGAAGAAATGTCCGACCCGTTTACATACGGACACAAGTGTCGTACATATCTTCCATTCTGCAGTTCATATAAGTCAAGATGATTTTTTTTTTTCATTTTAAGAAATTTCGTAGGGGAAGTGGTGGAGGGGATGACGACATTGAACTAATTTTTTCACATCACGCTAGAGTTGCCATCAAAATGTTTTATAGAAAATTTAGATTTCAAAAATTTAATAGATACTGTGCACAATTTCAACTCCATCAATTTTATACGTACTGAGTAAATTTGTTTATAGTATTTCATAAAAAAGTGCAGTTTGTATGCGAGGTTCTGGAAGGAAAGGGAGGACTCAAAAAACTTTTATATAGTAGATTGAAATCATAATTAAAGTAATATATTACAAATTTCGGATCAATAGCATTTATACTTTTCGAACAAATCCGTTTATTTTAAAATTTCGTAATTACGTATGGGGGTAAGTAATAAAGTTGCGCCCGACTTCTTGGCAGTTTATTTTTTCATATCCATTCTCGCACAAAACTTAAATTTACCAGAGCCCTACAAAAATTTCTCAAAATTTTACGATATTTTGGGTCATCACCTCACTCTCCCAATAGCCATCAAAATAAAAATTTTATCAAATTTATAAGTCATAGAGCTCGACAATCTCACAAAATTTCAACTAAATACCTGCATTGGATTTTTAGATATAACGGTTTGAAATTTTCAAAAATGCACCAATTTTGAAATGCTCCCCATTTCCCCCCACTGCTATTATGCCCAAATATTATATTTTTTTTTTATATTCCGCTAGTATAGATTAATTTATGTTTCAAGTTTCAATTACATAGTTTAAGAGATAGTCGGGTTATTAATTTTTAAGTGCTTTTCTTTACGTTACAAAAGAACTGAATTGCATCCTACAGTTTTCCCGACACTTATTGCAAAAGTAGACGAGCAGTCAACTTTTGCGATAAGTGTCGAGAGAGCTTGAATTTACAAATAATCAGCATATGTTTGGACAGAAGTGTCGACACTTATCTCCGATAGTAGAATATAAGTGTCGGACATAAATTCATCTCCGTTTACACTAGTCACGATTTCTCTCGGACATAAATTCGGGCAATAAGTGTCAGATGTAAACGTACCTTAAGATCAGAAAAAAATATTTGATTAGCTGCACTGCTTCTAACCCCTCCCTTACAATATGACACAGTTTCACAACTTTACAAAAAATCGATTTTCTTGAAAAGTATGAATTGGTCTGAAATTTCAGGGAAGTCAATTTTATAATATTCCTAGTTATTTCTGAAAAAATCACTAGAATTTCCCCACTCTTTCTACCACCTCTCATACAATCTGCACATTTTCACTAAATCTAACACACTAATTTTCTCAGTACCCATTCAATTTTTGGAGTAAGAATTTTGTATAAAACATTTTTGTAGCTACTTTAGCATGATGGGGAAAAATTAGTTCAATGCTATCATCCCTCCTAACACTTCCCATACAAAATTTCTTGGGATCACAAAAAATTCTATTTCATCTAGAGTATCGTAAGATTGCGCTTTACGCGCAATCGTAGCCCTGTTATGTTTTTTTTTATAATTTTGTTGCTTCATGATTCCCCGATCCGTACTTGGATGTTTGTTTTTTTTTCACTTTTGGATCTATTGTACTAAATTTTAAACTGGACCAAATTTTATGAATTTCTTTTTTCTTTTCTTCTTGTTTTGTTAAAGTAAAATAAAACATAAAAGAATTATGATTGGGCGTAAAGCCCAATCATATGATACTCTAGATGAAATGAGAAAGAGTTCAATGTACCGGAAGATATGTCACCTCCAATTCTTTTAAATAATTAATAGTGACTTTTGTATGGGAGGTGATAAAAGGAGAGGAGGAAGGTTTGTAATTTTTGGATATGACACCTAATGTGGTATGCAAAATATTTCGTGCTGAATTTAAGGTTTGTAGCTTTCATTATTTTCAATTGGACATAGTTTTCCTGAAATTGAGGCATTTGTATGGGAGGTGGCAGAGGAAGTAGAGCGTTTAAGATGATTTTGAAACTGCTTATCATCATCCTTATCACCACGCTTTGATTCAATTTCAAATTCGATAGTTCTAATATATTCGAAGAAGAAATGCTTTTCTTGAATTTATAATACAGATATTTGTATGGGAGGGGGTAGAAGGAGTGAAGAAGAGCTGATAATTTCTTTTAGAATTTATTGCAATTATTAAAAAACAAATTCTGGCAAAATTTTAAGTTTATACTTTTTCTAGTTTTAATGGAAATCGATATAATGCAATTAACAAAAATTATACATTTGTATGGGAGGGGGTAGAAGGAGTGTACGGATCAAAACACATTTTTTTCTCGGTATTGATATTTCTATTTTTATACTTTATACAAAATATCAAGTAGATAGCTTTAACAGTTTCGAAGAAAAATAATTTAATTTAAATTTCAAAATTTCGTGAAATTTGTATGGGAGGGGGTAGAAGGAATGACGTGAAGTTGATAATTTTTTCAATCCTGATTGGAATTATAATAGAATTAATTCTGACAAAAATTCGTTTTTTTAACTTTGCTAGTTTCAATGAAAATCGAAAAACTGAATTTTTCAAAATTATGCATTTGTATGGGAGGGGGTAGAAGGAGTAACGGGATCGGATGAATATTCCGTCATTTTAATGATATTTATATCATAATACTTTGACCCAAATTTCAAATTGATAGCTTAAATAGTTTCAAAGAAAAATCAATTTCTGAAAATTTAGGAATTTCGTGAAATTTGTATGGGAGGGGGTAGAAGGAGTGGAGGGATGTGGCCCGTTCACGAACTTAAAGTTTCTTTTTTGCTAAAAATGACACATAGCAAATTTCAGCACGATAGCTCAAAGTGTTCGAGAGTTATGCTGTAGACAGCAACTCGGAATCGAAGTTTTTGAGCGACAACAAATATTTCTGTACCCTTGGCGGCTCTGTGCGAGCATTATTTCTTAGCGTTACAAACGGTAAGGCAAACACAATATACTCTCAGATTTCATCTAGAGTATAAAAAAAAATAATAATAATAATAATAAATAATATTAATACGCAACGTCAAAAATACAATAAAAAAAACGACATCTAACGTCTCAATCTAAAAACATTGAACGATCGGTGCTGACCCACACGTATTTTAGCGCGGAAAAAAAAGACAGTTGAGTGGCTATAGAACAGAGTGCGGGAAAAGAATCGGGGTTTTTTGAAAAAGTTTATTATTGGTGGTCGGATGAGGGAGTCGCAGAAGAACGGGTGGATTTTTTTTTTGTTGTTTCCTTTATGTTGAAAAGTGGATGAATAATTACAAAACCTGAGTGAACACTAAACTTTGAGTTATAAATTGAAAAACCCGAGTGAACACTAAACGTTGAATCATAAATTGAAAAACTCGAGTGAACACTAAAAGTTGAACTATATAAATAAAAAAAAAAACCGAGTGAACACTAAAAGTTGAGACACAAATAAAAAAAAAAAACAAGCGAAATTCGAAATTGGCTACATGATCCCGGGCCCCAACGCTGGACTCCAGGTACCCAACGTTCTTTTTTTTTCCTCTTAAAAGTAACGTGTATTATAGTAGTTAAGAACAATTTACGAAACTAATAAAATTTACTTGAATTCAACCACATATATATTTTCTTATCATTTTCCTTCCATCATATATATGCATATATATTTTTCTCTCCTAAATTTAAATTTCACTGTCAAGCAGCAATCAGGTACGGATCCAACCACGAAAGTTAACTTTGTTTTCATGTTGTGCATAGAACGTAAGATGAAGTGCTCACATGTGGCCTCGGCGCTCACTATGTCCGAAGAAGCTCGCCTCCGTCAGTCCACGCTCCTCTGATCTAGTCGTACTTCCCTGGAGCCCTGTATATGCGGAGCCCCGGGCCAAAATTATCGGCATTCTAGTAGAGCACACACCTCCTTAGCGACAGCACCCTCTAGGATGAGGGACTCCCAGGTCAAATTCCCCACACCCACGCTCCTGAGCAGCCGGCAGGAAGTGCTGTCCCGACCTGGGGGACCTTCATTAATTTTCTGCATGCGTAATGGGTCCCAGAGGCTCATTTCGTATCAACGTGATCTTGAGCATCAGCATACAGTTATTACCAGGATTTGTGAGTTATAACTTCACTAGTACACGATAGTGTACCGGGATGGCAAAAAAAAAGGAACCTATGGGCGACACTGGATAGGAAAGGATAAAATAGAACGGTATAGGTTAAAAGGTTAAACATCCATACTCACCCCATTAATGCAAAAACGAACAATTCCTGCGGATCGAACGGAAATTCAGCGGTAAAATGTGTTAAAAAGAAGGCGCGAACGGTATCGGTATTCTGAAACCAAACTGCCAATAATCGAAATATCGTTGCACCGCAAACTGCAGCGAAAAATCCTCGCCAATAATTTCGCACTGCAAAATACGTGGTGGTTACTTCTATGCTGAAGAGGACACCACCAACGGGTGCCGCGAAACATGCTCCAACTCCAACGGCACAGGCGGCTGCCAGCATTTCCGAATTACGTGATTCATTCTCGTAGATTCCTTGGAATGATGTGACCAATTTACTTAATAATTGCGCCACTATGCTGGCAATATGGACAAAAGGACCCTGAAATTTAATAATTTTAGATTATACAATTTTTTTTCTGTTCATTTTAAAAAAGTTCGATTTATCGAAAAATTTAAGTTACGAAGAATGCTCATAACAAATATAACTAAGGGGACCGTTCTTTAATATCATTTTCATATTGAAGTTGGTATAGAGAAGGAAAAAAAATTTAAGGATTAGAAGGAATTGTAATGGATAGAAACGAGCTGACAATATATTCGCCAGTTGAATAATTCGGGGATTAGATAAATATTATGCAAAAAAGAAACAACTCTTACCTCCTTTCCCAATGGCATTCCACTTCCTAGTGTTGCAGTCAAACCTATTACTTTCGCAACAAGTGTTTTAAATGTGAGATATTCTTTAAGGGCAACTCCTCGCAAGATTGTTTTCATTTCTGGAATTCCAGAGCCTGTGGAATAAAATATAAATTTTAATATTTAACTAAATTGCAATATACCAAGCTTAAAAATACAATTTGTAGTAAGAGTAGCCATGAAACAAAGAAGAGCCGTGGAACAAACAGAAGCAAAGGGCAATCAATTATCTGTTAAGACCCCCTATCGGCTTAGGACAGAAACAGTTCTCTACCACAAGGCGTGATCTTGAGCCTCGGCCGTTAGTTGCCGCAAGGACTTTTTTATTCCTTTGACTAGAAGCAACGGTAGGGTATGCAAACTATTGAATATTACTTTAAGGTTTGCACACGTCGAGGGCTTTTGTTTACTTTCGATGCGAATGTTCTGAAAGCAAGTCGAAAGTGCGCAAATTTTTCATACAACCAAAATCACTACTTCCGGCGAAAGTGTATGATATATGTTTATGATATGGTACACAAAGATGCTATGCACTAGGCTCTCGGGTGTAGCCTAGTGGATACGTAAAACTCTACTGATAAATTCAAATACTTTCCAAAGCCGATGTGAACAAACTATTAGCAAACATTTTGGCTGAAAAAATAAATTTAAAATCAAAATCAATACTGTCTGTGTACTTTCAAGTATTTTTTTTTATTCTACGGCTCCTGTCATGTGAAAACATTTATATCTAAAAACTGACCTATACTTTGCGGTGCTACCAAATGCACAAATCCTGCCGAAAATAATATCAGACAAACTGGTAGGGATACCCAAGCTAGATATTGTGCTACCGGTTGAACTGTTAGATCCCTGTACAGCCAAACTCGTGCTAAAGAAAAATAAAATAGAGCGAAATTAATTAACTTCAATAAAAATACAAATTTATAGAAAATGAAAAATCTTACCACTTGTACATATCGATATTCCTTTGTCCATAATGTAGGATAGAAGAGCCATAATAATACCCAAAAGTGCCAGGAATACCCAATCCTCGCCCAAGCGTGCAAATGTTCGCTTCCAAATCCATGATAAAATTTTGACCAGACGACTTGTTCTCTTATTGAATAATTCCTGAAAAAATTTCCACGCCCTGCTATTTTATACTTGGGTACTTTTTAAAAAAAAAAGTTAAATAATTTTTTTTTTTTTCATTTGTGATAATTTCATTCGTAAAACGTGACTTTGATCTTTTGAGATTTTCATTATTCGTTTTTATCGTCGGATTTTCAGGCGTCCAAACAGTTTCAGGTTCGTTCAACGAAAACTGAAAGTTATTAGTTCTGATCCAATCCACTCATGTGCAATTTAAAGAATACTATGTAATAATATAATTTTAAATTTACCTCGAATTGTCAATTTTTTAATTTAAATTTAAATCTTTGTTCCTGAAGATATTCTTAATGGCCATATGAATAGAATGTTTCTGGACGAAATCTTCATATACAAAGTGTTTTGTGGACGAAATTTTCGGAGACGGATATGTAGAATTGTTCATGGATAAATTTTGGCCGCGAACGATTTGACGTTCTCCTAACTACACTGTACAATAGCCGAAACTAAAAAAGCAACCAATGTTACTTTAAGAGTCAGTAGGATTTAGAGAAACCTTGCTGCGAGGAAGAAACATTCTCCCCACTACATCTTGTTTTTGCGGATTAACTTTGAAAGATTCAGAATTGAGTTTCGACGCTTTCAATATTTTTCTCCATCTTCATATCTGAAGATTGATTATAAAAGATAGTCTTAGGGAATAATTTTTCCATTCAATTCAAGTATCCATCTTGTCGTTCTACTATAGGGGAAGGTAATGTGCCTCGGACATATTGTATCTTGGTTGTATTGCAGTTTTGACGAATTTAACAATGTTTTGGAAAAGTGGTTTTCGCTAATTTTTTGCCATTTGTTTCTAGTAAATTTCCAATATATGTCACCCTTTCAAAATAGACCGAACTTTGCAAAAAAGAAGATAGTTTTTCGACATCCAAAATAAATTTTTTAAGTGTTATTGTTTTTGAAATAATTTGCAAAGCCTTGTGACCATTTCATCGGTAATTTGTTCTAATCTTGCTTGTTTGACCTGTTTTGAATCCTTTCATTGTTTGCTTGTTACTGTATGTTAAAATAAAATAATTTACAGTCCTAGATACCATCCTTGTACCTTGGTCCGTAGCGAGTTACGAGAAATCGCGGGTTGAAAAACGAAGTGTAGTGTCATCCTGTCTGTTGGGTAGATCACCTCCACGTGGTGCGGACTGGGTAATGCTAAAAGATCTACAGATATGGGGGAATAAGTCGGCTCCATATCCTATCTATGGTCTTTGGCGAATGTGGTAGGGGGGATTGAATCGTTCAGATAGCTGTGGTTCCGTATCGTATCACAGCATGGATCCTGTTGAAATCTGGACTGGTCATGTTTCAGGCAGCTGTCAATAGGTTCTATGGTTACAAAGGGATTTATCCCTAAAGTGATCCGCAAGTCTTTGTACTACCTATATAGTGACCATTATAAAGTACGACGCTAGAGGAGTAAATCTCATATATAAAAATCCCATAATCTACGGTGGAACAGCATATGCCAATGGATGAATAGTTAGTGGGTAACTAACCCATAATATGCGAGCTCTGGATACCAGGTGGCCTCCAGTTTTAATCAGCCTTCCCCTGGCAATGCACAGCTCTGCCAGAGATGACTCTATTTTCTCACGGTACTCGTGGGATTTCTATCAATAACCTTATAAATAAACATGGCCCTGACGCTTCCCGCAAGGCATCACAAACAGCGGCTAATGCCGTAAAAGAGGTGGTAACCGCAAAAAATTACCCCTCCAGAAACAGCGCTTGTAAGTGACTATAGAGGCTAATCCTTCGATCACTAAAAGTTTCAAGAGAGCGGACAGGAAAACCGCCAGCAATCCTCAAATAGACGAACAACTGCTATCAACAATTGAGTCTTATAGAAAATAAAAAGAGGTTAAGTTGTGCCGCCAGGAGATGGTAGAACCTCATCAACAACACCGCCTTCTACCAGAAATGATAATAAGAGGCTCACGACCATAAACAAAAGCGTCACGCACAGACCTGCAGAAAAGGCTCAGCCCTCCACGTCGGGCACTAGCTATAGAGACGAGGACACGGGAATAAGGATAGGTATCATATATACCGAGCATCTGCTCAAGATCCTAACTCCGGCGCAGCTAGCTGTTACCCAAACCTCTATCCTGGTCGAAATCCCAAAAGCAGCCAAAGATGGTACAAATCCACAATTTGGTGGACTTAGCCTCAAGCCAGGGTGGATGCTAATTATTTGCCTGGATGAGCGAACTTCATCTTGGCTGGAACGAGCAGCTAAGACCATGAAGCCAGACGACTCCACCAATATCAGGGCTGTCCGGGAGGAAAAATTCCACGATTAGAATTAAGCAGAGGATATTTCCCACACGGAGAAGACTCGTCAGAGATGACCACCTTCATAGATGCTCAAAATGCTGGTTTGTGCGCCTCGAATTGAAAACTCCTCAGTAGAAGGAAAGAGGGCAAAAATACAATAATAACCTTTTTCATCGACAGCCAATCGATGGAAAGGCTTAAGCAGAAGGGGTACCGAGTCTGCTTCAAATTCTCGAGTGTGACTCTACGCCTTAAAGCCAAGGAGGTCAGAAGTGGCAAGCCGCAACCTATCGAAGATGGAAAAAAGCTTGAATAACTTAAAAGTTATTCAGGCGAGTCTCCATTGTGCAGCAACGGCCATGGACGTACTGACGTGGAGATTCACAAAGGAGGAATTCCATGTTGCTCTCCTACAAGAATCAAAGGCCGCGAAGGGTAAAATTATTGGAATTCTTCAAAAAATGGGTAAGTTGATTTATGATAAAAGAAGCGACAGGCCATCTAAAATTAATCATCTGAAATTAATTATCTAAATATGCCTATTTTATCAGAAGAGATTTAGTAGCGGTACTGATGAAAATTCTAACAACAGGAGGGGTTCAAGAGGCGATACGTGCCTCATCTTACTTTCCTCGTGCAGAGTTAGATGCTCTACCTCAAAGCGTCAAAAAGCTGGTGGATTACAGTAAGATCCACAATATACCAGTTATCCTCGGCTGCGATGCTAATGAACACAACACTATATGCGGAAGTTGTAATATAAATAAAAGTGGTGAGTCACTTTTCGAATATCTTACTACTAACAATCTAGAGATCATTAATAAAGGCAGCACCCCGACCTTCATGAATAGTGCCAGGCAAACTTACCGTAACAAGCCCCTGCCTAGCTGACAAGTGCGACAATTGGTAATTATCCAAAGAAGCATCACTTTCAGGATCACAGGCATATCTGTTTTGAGATAAAAACTTCACTTATATATATAAACCAGTATAGAAACCCAAAACGCACCAACTGGAATCTTTACCAGGCAATCCTTGAGTACGAAGTAGATAGCACAGAAGAATCAATAAGCAGTCCAGACTGCATTGATCATATAACGAATAAATTTGTTGACAATGTAATATATGCCTAGGAACAAAGCTGTTCCTTTCAACACAAGAAAAGGGCAAAACAAGCACCTTGGTGGAATGCGGAGTTAGCGGCAAAAACCTTTGGTAACTAGGACGAATACAAAAACTCCCTTACTGAATACAATAAACTTTTAAAGAAGACAAAAAGAGAGTCACGAAGAAGATTTTCTGAAGAGATAGATGATCTCCCAAAGGTCTCGAGACTTCAAAAGGTATTAGCAAAAGACATCCCGACTGATATCGCGCATTCCGGGATATTGAAGGAGCATTCGACAATACTCCAAAAAGGACTTGAATCGGCCACGATAAAATGGATACATGCCATGCCGATTGAAAACCACAGCTCTAGGTGATAGCACATTGACTGCACAGACCTATAGGGGCTGTCCCCAGGGAGGAGTACTATCTCCACTTCTTTAGTCAATCGTAGTAGATGAGCTCATAGACCGTCTAACAAAACAGGACTACGAAGTAATAGGATATACCGATGACCTTATTATCAATAAAGGCAAATATGGTGTAACTTTGTCGGAAAGGTTATAATCTGCCTATGAAGTGATAATGAGAATTTGAACATCAACCCAAGTAAGACTGAGATAGTAACATTTACGAATAGAAGGAAAATTTACATAACAACTCCCCCTATAAATGGAACGCCAATACCCCTTTTAGATGAGGCCTACAAAAGCTTATTTGACAGAAGATGGGAATTACAGCCCAAGATGATCTAGTGGTGCTACAGAACAATCAACCTTTCAATAGTCACATACGGATCAACAGTCTGGTGGACTAAAATGCTACAACAAAAGCGCAGCTTATACTAGAAAAAATTCAAAGACTAGTATGTCTTTGTATCACAGGTGCAATGAAAACCTGCTCTATTGCGACAATGGAAATATTCTTGAGCATCCCTCCGATACATCTCCCAATAAAAAAGAGGCTATCGGAGGGGTGTAACGCATACAGAGGGATAACAATTACAAACCGGGGGATTTTAGAGGTCACCTCTAAATCTTAAAAAATCCGAAAATTGAGGTTCAAACCTTAACACTGTCCGATACTATGTCGACCAAATTCAATTTTGAAACACCATTCAAAGTAATAATCACAGAACGCAAGGAATGACAATCCATGCTACTTGAAATGGAAGAGGTATAAACCATCTGGTACACAGATGGCTCGCGCACCTCTGAGGGTACTGGAGCTGGAGTCATAGGTCCTAACTTCTTGGTTTCAAAACCTCTTGGTAAGGAACCCACAATCTTCCAAGCCGAACTTATTGTGATGGAGCTATGTCTCCAAGTAGTAGGGATATGGGAGTTCTGGAGCGGAAGTGAAATCAATAATTATCGATTATCGACCCCACCCCCGCATTGATATTGATTATTGATAAAGTGCATCCGATTGCTGATAAAGTGCATTCGACTATTGATAAAGTGCATCGATATCGATTATCCAAATTGCAACCAACCTGCGACCACCTTGTAATCAACTTGCAACCAACTTATAATCAACTTGCAACCAACTTGCTACCACCAACCTGCAACCGACTTGTCCAACTTGCTACTACCTTGTAATCAACTTGCAGCCAACATGCAACTAGTCTGCTATTGATATCGATGCACTTTATCAATAGCCGGATGCACTTTATAAATAATCGGATGCACTTTATCAAAAATCAATATCAATCCGGGGGTGGGGTAAAGAGTTAATCGATAATCGATAATTATTGATTTCACTTCGGCTCCAGAACCCCTATATCCTTACTACTTAGCCAAGAGAATATTATGATAGATCATTGCAATAAAAATATCTATATCTTATCGGATAGTCAGGCAATTCTCAAAGTAGGGCCTCGAACAAAAAAGGATCGAGGCTTGTTTGGGACTGCCTTCAAAACCTTATCATTCTGGGAAAAAGGAACAAAGTAACATTAATTTGGGTCCCACGACATATGGGAATTGAGAGAAATGAAGAGGCAGACCGCCTCGCAAAAAAATGGCGCAGAAACAACCAGAGCCATTCTGTGTAAAACCAAAAGAATACTTCAACCTTATACTTAGAGAGTGGATTGAACAAGAGCATACAATCTACTAGAATAGGCTTTCAGGCTTATCAATCTCAAAGAAATTTATCCTACCACAAAAAAACAGTGGAGGATATTCTAAAATTCAGAAACAGTTATATTAGTACTCTAATCGGAGTAAACAAAAATATGGGCCTAGCTGAATTCGACATCTATAGCCTCTGCCTCGAAGACTCAAAAAGGACAGAAGACATCCTATGTCACTGTGAAGCAGTAGTTAGGAAAAGACGCAATCTTCTCGGAAAAGGTTTCCTTTCTACCGAGCAACTAGCCAACATGGATTTCTTAAAGATACTTTGATTAGCCGAAACTATTGAGTTATGGTAGGATAAAGGGGCAATAAACGCACAATAGGTCGAGAAGGTCGCAGTGCTCTCATGTGCACCGCAAATTAAAAAAAAGGAACAAGTATTACTTGTACCTTGGACCACTTTCAAATTAGCTACGCCTTCATTCATAACATTAATAATAGTGTATTATACGAAAATTTTAAGATGACATTTTAAAGTTGAGATTTTGTATCTTTAAAACAAGATACGTGAGAAACATCAAAAGCTAATATTTTGTAAATTATAGTGCATTAAGTGCAAAAGCGGACCAAGGTACACGACCTTCCCCTACATTTCAGCTTAAAATTTTCCGAAGATGGAAATTACAATCGCTTCCACTTGCTTGGTGACCCAAAATCTTCTTGAGAAATAAACATTTTCTTCTACTACGGTATAACATTTTCTTACCCCTGAAATGACTCTTACAACGTCAAAAAGTGGACTTGACGCCAATGAAAAAAATAATTCCTAGAGTTCTCGGACATGGGTATCAAGAAAGTGTTGAAACTATCGAATCTCACATATCACATAACTAACAGCTCATACAGTAAAAACCAGATGTGGTGGAGGTATAGGTATTTCTTCACAAAAATATTTCTCTAGACTCAAAAGAATACAAAAAGAAACATTGTTTGTTTGTTGTAAAAATAGACGAATACTTTATCGCACAATTTTAATAATAAAAATATAAGGATTAGGCTTTGAACGGATTAAGTTGTGAAAATAAATTGTTGATGGTCGAATTAATCATAAGCAGATTGTTTTTGGACAAATTGATTAAAAATGACCTGAATTGCGAAATGTTTTGGACGAATAGTTCGTTCATGGACGAACTGCTTGTGGATAATTTTTTTGTAAACGAATTACTTATGGACGAATTGTTTTGTGGACGAATTATTCATGGATGGTTGACTCGCGAACAAGTTATTTATCAAAAACGAATTATCACATATCGGAATCGAATTTCAATTTAGTCTTGGAAATAATGGGCGAATTGTTTGTAGACACATTGTTGTGGCCGATTTTTTTTCGCCTAGTGGGTAGCGTGTTGGTCTTACAATGCGAAGGTCGTGATTTCAAATCCCGGTCGACATAATATAATTCCTGCACACTATCTGCTTGGATGTACCGTGGTTACCTCAACTCTGCGAAAAATTAAAAAAAACATCGTAGAAAGAAGGGCTAACAACCCAACCACAATAAAAAAAAAAAAATGTTGAGGAACCTGAAGGTCAGGAGGCCAAGACCCGATTTGGGCTGTAGTAGAAATGTTTCTTATGTACGAATTTTGTTAGGATTAACTTTGAAACAACCTGTTCATGGACGAAATGCTAGTAGACAAATTATTCGTAAGGCTATCAAACGTATGGACGAATTGTATCATTCGAGAGCGCGAATTGCTACGTATGCTTTACAAATAGTTCGTCGATGAATAACCGTTTTTCTGACACAATTTTAAATTGTTTTATTTTGTTTAAAAAAAAAACTATACTAACAAATGCTACTGCCAAACTTCGACCGAATTCGAAGCAAAATAATATGGCAAAAAACATGACTGCACGTACAATCTGTACGGCACGGCACGCCGCAGACTTCACTAAGAAAAAATTAATTAAACCTATCTACACCACAGCTCAAAATCAACTAAAATATTGGCTTAAAACGTCCAGATATTCCAACACAATTTTTTCGAACAAAACATTTACAATCATGATAAAAAAAAACACAAGCTAAAGAAAACTTCATCTTATTTATATTTTGTTTTTGCGATAATAGCAAAGTTCGGTTAAATTGAAATAAGACGAAAAATCAAAGTCTGTAGAAACTTATCGTGATATTATAATTAAATTTTCAATAAATCATTGACTCGCGAATTCTAGTAATCTAAACTGTTTAATCCTGTACGTCGCGATAGTACGAAAACGCAATCTTCTTGCACATGATTTTATTATCTTTGCAGCATTCTTAAACGCTGATACTGATATCCATTTAAATGTTCTTAAAAGTGTTAGTTGCTAGATGCAGATTTAACTAAATTTATTCTAAGGTTAAATCTAGTTCCTGTTATTACTGCAAGCAAGCTAATTTTCATACGTAGGAGGAGTTAAGAATTTGTAACAAAAAACCAACTATGCTTCATAATTTTCAAGTTTAATTTACGCCGTTGTGACAATTTTCGAAAGAGGTATGGAATAAATTAATTAAATTGTTGCATGTCGCTAACCGTAGAATCCGTCCATTTCCGAGACATTCCAGATAAAATCTACACATCTATGCATCTATACATGTAAATAATAGTGTCTGTCTGTAATTTGCTTATGCCTATAAGTTAGTTTTTAGCGTTATTTTGACAATAATGAAATTGTTGTCTGTCTGTCCGGCCGCCTTTCACGCACAAACCGATTCTTATGAAACTTGCATAATTTCTTAGGTATGACCCGAGATGTAATTTGCTTTTGGTTCTATTTCCATCCCCTTATGCCTTCTACCCCCTCCCATACAAAATGACTTATTTTCAAAAATATATAATTATCAAATTTTCTGGAAAACTATGAGAGCTAACAAATTGAAATATTGAACGTATCATTTTTATAATAAATGTGATCTACCATAGATACAAATTATTTAAACTCTCCCACTCGTTGCACCACCTCTCATGTAAACTGCACTTTTTCACTCTAAACCAATTTTATCAAATTTTGAACTAAATTCTTAATTACTATTATTATTAATATCGGGAGAAAATAAACCGATTAGCTTCCCTCCTTCTACCTCCCCTCATACAATGTGACACAATTTAACAACTTTTCAAAAATTGGATTTTCTTAAAAAGTATGATTATCACTGATCTGCAATTTAAAATATATCAATTGCATGGTGATTATAGTTGTTTCTCAAAAAATCACTAAGAACCCTCCACTCCAAACTGGATAATTTCGGAAAATCCAATACACTAATTTTCTAAGTATCTCTTCAATTCTTGAAGTTTGAATTTGATACCTAACATTTCTATAGCAACTCTAGCATGATTTGAAGCAAATTAGTCCAATACTATCACCTCTTCTTTCACTCCCCATACAAAATTTCTCAAGATCACAAATATTTCTATTTCATCTAGAGCATCGTATGATTGGGTCTTACGAGCTTTATATTTTTGAGTTTAAAGTTATGTTATATAATTTTTTTAGAATTAACACAAGCTACAACTATTAACATTTCTTTAACGCTCTTCAATATGTATATGATCTCAAATCAACTTTGTGAGCATGGACCTGTCCCATACAAATAAGAGTATCATGGTTCACATTCTTAATAATTTATGGTTCTGATTCTAAGAAAATACAAAACATTGTGTTCAACGAACCATTAAAGTAAGCAGATTATACAATATATCCCACATAATGTATTACTAATTATACTCTCGAAAATTGCTTAGTATTGCGAATTTTACGCGAACGAAGTCGCGGGTGTTTGCTAGTCATGCCTATGATCAGTGCCGGTCCAAGCCAATTTTTAGCCCGGATTATTATTTTGATAACGCACCATGCCAAACAAAGCTCAACATTAATTATTTTTTCAGTCGGAAGCCTATTTAATGATATTTTAATCTGTGTCTTGACCCACTTATTGATTCGAGCTAATCTACGAATTTTTCATTTTTGTGGATTGAGGTAACCAAGATATTTCCAAGTAGGTAGTGTGTTGGAATTATAAGTCGACCGAAATTCGAACTTACGGCTTAGTGGTAATAAATTAGAGATGTGTAGTTCATGACCGAAATAGTTCATTTGAACTATTCACAGTATCGAACTAAATGAATTATTCACTAAAATTTTCACATTTAGTTCAAAATGAACTGTTAGTGAGCGAATGTAACGTTCGTAAGTTTGCGTATTCGGTTCACAAATTATTATGCACATACAAGCATAACCTCATCGCGCAACACATTCGCAAAGCATTCAATCCAAACACCACTTGATTGTGTTATCGTCCACTCAATACGATTGTATCTCAGCCCTTGCGTGGAGAACGAACTATATAAATGTTCGAACTATATAAATGTTCGTAAGTTGTATTGTTGAACTATACTGATTAGACTGGCGCACTAATGATTGCCCTAATGTATATGTTTAGTGAACGAACGAACTATAAGCTCAATATGATCGTACCTCGCGAAGAAATGTTAGCATTTAGTTCGAAGGCAGAATTGTTTGTGGATCGAACTAATCAGACGATCGAACTATCAGCTTTTCAGTTTTTTCTTCTTCTTTTTTTGTTACCCCGCTCTTCTAACGTGTATATATCTCGAGAAACGAATTGAATCGGATGCTACTTCTTTCTTTTTTCCGACTCGAGATATCTGTAAAATTCACTTTGCAATATTCAGTTTGACTCGATTATCCGCAAAAAAATTAATTTTATAGTTTTTTGGGCAAATTTCGAGAACGGCTGCTCGGATTGAGACTGTAGTGTAATTTATTGTTTTATTACTTCGTTTATTTTTTTGGCTCGAGGTATCTGCCAAAAAAAAAACGGATTTAGCATTTTTTGCAGATATTTTGAGAACGGCTGCTTCAATCAAGTCGTGTGTTTTTTTTATATATCTTATTTCCTTTTTTTACTCGGGATGTCTGCCAAAAAACCGATTATGCAGATTTTTGCGTAAATCTTGAGAACGAGATTTATCTGCATACAGCTGAATTTTCTTAAGGACACCTCGAGAACGGCTGCTCGGATCGAGTCGAGTATGATTTCTGTCCTTTCCTTTTTTTTTCATATGAGAGATTTCTGCAAGAAACTGAATTTTGCAGATACGACATCCTCTTAAACTAAATGAACTAAAAAAAAATTAACCCAAACAACTAGTCCTTTTAGTGAATAAGAAATCGATAGAGAGATTTTGAAAGCTCCACTGGAAGGTGGAGAAGATGAAAACCTTCAGTACGAACTGTTTAACATCTTATGTCATCTAATTTATGCTGATGACGTGTGTCTGCTTGTACGTAACCGTGCGGACTTAGGGTCAAATGTTCGCTCGTTGCATTGTAAATGGAAAGAAGCAGGACTGAAAAAAAATGTACGTAAAACCATGTGTATGCAGCACAGGGATCCGAGCGCAAGCACACTGATTGCTCTTAAGGAATAAGAAGTGGAAGTGTTTTAAGATTCTTGTTACCTCGGAAGCAATGTCAGCATGGACGTCGGAGCTAAACCACATTTTAAGGCTCGTAAAAATTAAGCTTGTCAGACCTTCGGTACTCTTTCACCATTCTGGAGGTTAAGATATCTAACTTCGCACGAAATTGCGAATTTCTAACTTTTGCATCAAATCTGTTGGTTGTATTACATGTAAAATTATCGTTAATCTTAACAAAAAAACGGCGAACTTTCGCAAACGATTTCTTCTGACGCATTTTAGGGATATTCTAAACAGATGAGTTCGATTACGACCAACTTTGAAATATAAATGGACAGACTATGAAAGACATTGTGATTCTAAAGCGGAAGTGGTATTGGATCGTTCATACTTTGAGAAAGCAAGAGCAAAACATCTCCAAACAAGCTCTGGTTTAAAACCGTGAAGGAAGACGTCAAGTTAGTCCAGACTGAAACGTCCCGATTGACAAAGCAGAACAGCATCAAATCCGCAAATTTAATTTTAATTAAATTTAATAGTAATTTCAATTTAACTACCAACATCCTTTATCCAGTTGGTACCGTATAATATTCTTAGGTCATTCAATCCTTCAGCATAGTCCTCAAAGCTTCTTTTCCACAATTCAAAACTCAAAGTCTCAAACGGAAATTTCCAAATCACCAAGAACGAAATCTCAAAAAAACAAAATCTCAATTACGAAAGTTCTAAGACCCAAATAACTCCAAGTTTAATCCTTAAATTATTCTTAAATATTAAATTTATACGATTTTTATACCTTATTTCGAGCTTTATCCTCCTGTTTTCTTCTTCGTTCAAGAACTTTGAGTTTCCTTGCTTCATCTTTTGCGTATTCTCCTAGATCCTTGGTATAGCGACCATACATCTGAAAAAAACAAAATTGAAAACATTACTTAATCATGTAAAATATTATTTAAAAAATCGATCTACTCATATTCGCTTTGATTTATTATTTTTATTACTTAATTTAAACAAATTACAATTGGATAATTTAAAAATATCTCTCATAAATACAGAGAAATCTAAAAATATTAACAAAAATATTTGATTTTTTATTTACCTTCAAATTCCATATTGACGATATTTATTCTCGCGAAAATGACACGAACTAATTAGCACCCTCTTAAATTTAATTGCATGAATTGATTTATTTAGTTCGGTCTTTTTCATGACAAGTTTTGTCTGTTTAGATGAAATAAAATTGCAAGTATCTTTTTTACACTAACTAGCTAGCTATTAGTATTGGAAAGAGACGAATTTTTTAAAATAATGAGATTAAAGTTTTTGATTTGAACGTTTTCACAGTGCACCTAAATATGCATATAGTAAAAAATAAATGTTTGTTTGTCCGCCTGTATCGCCTGTATGACCAAACACTAGCTGCATCCAGACTTATGTTTCAGAAAGTCCTATAAACAACCCATAGTTTCAAGTCAAACGATGTTCCAAATTAAGATAACAAATATTTACATAAAGAAACCCTGACTCAAGACGATGAGACATTATGTTCTGCATTCAGATAATTAAATAAATAACAGTATGGTACAATATGGTGTGATGTCGATGTAATGATGATATTACATATCTATATTTTACATATCTACACTTAGAAGATGTCATCCTTCCTGTATGTAGAAATTAAGATCACATTTAAGCTCACCACCATAGTGCTACGCCGCGTCTCGTGGATTTAAGTCTCAAATAGTAATAAAACATAATTCGTAAAATCAAATTCGTGTATTATTATAACTATTTTATTTATAGAAGCCTCAAAATCATTTTCGGTTCCGCCGAGATAGCAAATATCTTGTACCTCTTCCACATCTTGACTGTTAAGAACAATCAGTGTTCTTGAGCTCGAGCCCAAGCGATACATACTTGGTTTCACGCACATTTAATTTTAATCCAGAATCTTTTTTAAATATCAGACTAGTAACTTTTATACTTTTCAAGAATTTTTTTTTTGCGAAATTAATAACAATGTTAATTACAAAATTTGAGCTCGACAAATTTTCTACATACTGAGAAATTTGGTTAATAGTTCAATAGTTGTTAATAGTGGTTCAAGAAAAATTGTAGTTTGTATGGGAGGTGGTGGAAGGAGTGGGGTACTCGAATTAGTTCTTATAGTTTCCAAGAAAATTTGACTACTGCATACAATTGAAAATGGGTCATTTTGTAAGGGAAGGGGTAGAAGAAGTGTAGTGATTTCATCCGTTCACGAATTGACCTTACTTTTTCACTAAAAACGACTTGTACAAAATTTGAACTGTCTAGCTCAACTCGTTCTCGAGCTAGAGAGCGCACGGACGGAGGAACATCCGGTTTTGAGGTTTTTGAACAACAACAAATATTTCTGTACTCTTGGCACCTTTGTGCGAGCATTATTTATTGGCGTTACAAATTTTAGAGCAAAGTTATAATACTCTTAGGTTCTATCTAGAGTATAAAAAGAAGTTTTATCGCCGAGCCGCCCATTCCAGTTCTCATAATTTTATTTCAAATCGAAAATCACTGCAGCTCATCAATTATAATCAGGCTGAAAAAGTGTTACAGTGTTAACAATTGCAGTTATTGTTTCCCGAATTATGAAGGACAACTTTTGTGATCGCAAAAAATTTCAATATCCTATTTTTGACGAATTTCTACTATTTGAGGACCCATCACTCCAAAAAGGTACATAGGTTTCATTGTGATGATTGTATTATGTGAGTGTGTGTCTGTATCTCTCGACAATAACTCGATTAAAAGTCAACAGAAATGCATGTGAGTTGTTACAAAAGATTAGCCACGTCTCCGAACAGAACGATATTGTTTTTGACAACGATCGCCAACCGGAAACGGAAGCTATGAGCATTTAAGCAAAAAAAAAATCAAATTAAAACCTAACAGGGCTACGATTGCGCGTAAAGCGCAATCTTACGATACTCTAGATGAAATAGATTTTTTTGTGATACCAAGAAATTTTGTATGGGAAGTGCTAGAAGGGATGATAGCATTGAACTAATTTTTCCCCATCATGCTAAAATAGCTACAAAAATGTTTTATACAAAATGCTTATTCCAAAAATTGAATGGGAACTGGGAAAATTAGTGAGTTAGATTTGGTGAAAATGTGCAGTTTGTATGGGAGGTAGTAGAAAAAGTGAGGGGATTCTAGTGATTTTTCAGAAATAACTAGGAATATTATAAAATTGACATTCCTTAAATTTCAGACTAGTGCCATTCATATTTTTCAAGAAAATCGATTTTTTGTAAAGTTGTGAAACTGTGTCATATTGTACGGGAGGGGGTAGAAGGGGTGAAGCTAATCGTCTATTTTTTTTTGGCCCTACTAACAATTTTAAATAAATATTTGGTACACAATTTCAGCCCGCTAAATTTTATACGCACTGAGTAAATTGGCTTAGAGTAATTCACGACAAGTACAGTTTGTATGGGAGGTGATAGAAGGAGGGGGAGGACACGCATAATTTTTATAAGGTAGATTGATATTATCATAAAAGTAATATATTCCAAATTTCAGGCCAATAGCTTTTATGCTTTTCGAGCAAATCTGTTTATTGTCAAATTGCGCAATTGAGTCATTTTGTATGGGAGGGGGTAGAAGGGGTGGAGCCATTTGGCCCGTCCACGAACTCGACCTTACTTTTTTGCCAAAAACGACGTATACAAAATTTGAGCTTTCTAGCTCAACGCGTTCTTAAGCTAGAGAGCGAACGGACAGACGGACGGACGGACAGACGGACGGACGGACGGACAGACGGACGGACGGACGGACAGACGGACGGACGGACGGACGGACAGACGGACAGACATCCGGTTTTGAGATTTTTGAGTGATTACATGAACTTCTGTATCATTCATTTTTTTCTCCGAGCCATATTTCTTGGCGTTGCAAACTTTAGAGCAAACTTATAATACACTCAGATTTCATCTAGAGTATAAAAAGGGCTCATCCTAATTTATTTATTTAGCTCTTGAAGAAAAAAGATAAAAATTTCAATTTAAGAAAAGCGTAAAATAAAAGAAAAGTGCTGATAAAAAATCAAACATTAAGGGCAAAAGTTTTTACTCAATTTCTAAAACAAGGAAAGAAGTAGCTAAAAAATAAAGTTGGAGTTGATGGTGGAAACTTTGCATTCTTAGCATCGGAGAGTGATCGGAGAGATCGAGAGAGGCTCGAGGAGGATAGAAAATTCATTATCTGAATTGAGAGTTAAAACTGTTCCTGGTATAAAATTCAGGTCGTTACAGAGGTATTGAACAGGTAGTTGTAAAGTTTGAAGAGGAATCCAGCATAGAGGAAGGTCCGTCATAGATGCGAAGGCTAGAGTTGCAGCGCTTCAACTCTGCCATTGTATTCGATATAAGACTTTTTCAATCTGTAGAAAAGGGTTCGAGTAAATTTACGCTAAACAGATTCGATGGCCTCAACGTGGCAAGAATGGAGCAGCATTCTAAAATACTACAGACAAGAGTGTAAAATAGCAGAGCAGCAGATCTTGGACGGTTAAATTGGGCTTTCAACAAGTCTATATGCCTTTATTTGCAATCTCACAAAAATAATTGACGAATCTAAGTTTGCGATCGAAGAGCTCTTGAAGATCCTTCATTATGTATACTGCCATAAGGATGATTTTGTTAATATAGTAAGAGAGAACATGGGAAGGGAGTAGACTTATACGAGAACTCCATAGCAAAACACTTCTCTATGTTCAAAAGATATCATTGTTTGAACAACACAGACAAACCAGCCTGGAGGTTCATGCAGTCAGAGTAAGGGGCAGAAAATGGGGACTACAGCCCAAATTGATCTACTGGTGCTACATAACAATCATCCTCCCAATAGTCACATACGGACCAGCAGTCTGGTGGACTAAAGTATTACAACAATATACTATAAAAAATCCAAAGGCTAGCTTGTCTTGGTATCACAGGAATAATGAAAACCAGTCCTACGGCGGCAATGGAAATGTGCCTAAACATCCCTCTGGTACATCTCCAAATTAAAAAGGAGGCTATCAAAGGGGTGTTACGCATACAGAGGGAAAATAATTACAAATCAGGGGATCTTAGAGGTCACCGTAAAGTCCTAAAAAGTCCCAAAAATAGAGGTTCTAACCTTCACACTATTGGACGCTATGCCGACAAAATTCAACTTCCAAACCCCCTTCAAAGCTATAATCAGAGAACGCAAGGACTGACAATCCGTGCTACCTGAAATAGAAGAGGAATCAGTCATGTTGTATACAGATGGCTCGCGCACCTCTGAGGGGACTAGAGCCGGAGTTGAAGGTCCTAACTTCTCGGGTTCAAAAGCACTCGGCAAAGAAGCAACAATCTTCCAGGCTGAACTAAATGCAAAGGAAATGTGCATCCAAGAGAATATAAGGAGAGCTCATCGCAACAAATCTATTTATATTCTATTGGATAGTCAGGCGGTTCTCAAGGTCCTAGCATCCAATAAACACGGATCGAGGATAGTTTGGGGCTGCCTTTAAAATCTAATCATCCTGGGAAAAAAGGAACGATGTAACTTTAAAGTGGGTACTAGGATATATGGGAATTGAGGGAAATGAAGAGGCAAATTTTATTGGACTAGAGCCATTCTGCAGAGAACCAAAAGAGCACTCCAACCCTATACTTAAAAAGTGGGTTGAACAAGAGCATAAAATCTACAGGAATAGACTTCCAGGTTTATCAATCTCGAAAAAAAAAATCTAATCCTACCACAAAAGAACAAAGTGGAGGGTATTCTAAAATTCAGCAAGAGTGATATTAGTACTCAAATCGGCCTAATAACGGGGCACAGTAGAGTAAGCCACCACCTCAAAAATATGGGCTTAGGTGAAACCGAAATCTGACAACTTTATCTCGAAGACTAAGAAACGACAGAACACATCCAATGTGAAGCAGTAGCAAGGAAAAGACAACCTTCTCGGAAAAGGTTTCCTTTCTACTGAAGAACCTTAAAGATATTTAGATTAGCCAAAGCTATTGAGTTCTTCTACAATGGGGCTACAGCCCAAATCGGACGGTGGCCTCCTGACATTCAGGTTCCTTAACATATTTTATTATTTATTGTGAAAGGGTTGTTAGCCACCCGCACAACCCTCTTTCTACGAATTTTTAATTTTCGTAGAAGGAGGTGACCAAGGTATATCCTAGCAGGCAATGTGCTGGAATTATATATTGCGTCGACCTGGACTTGAACTCACGACCTTCGCATTACAAGACCAACACGCTGCCCACTAGGCTACACCCTAGCTAAAAAGCTATTGAGTTACGGTAGGGTAAAGGGGCAATAAACGCACAATAGGCCGGGAAGGTTGCAGTGCTCTCCCGTAATCCCTAAATTAGAAAGAAAAGAGGAAATTTCACGGAATAATGCGAATAAGAGACAATTAGAAGGTCCAATTGGGCAGATCATTAGTGTAAATAGTAGAGGACCACGGATTGATCCCTGTGGGACACCAGAGTTAGCATGCAACTCAGTAGAAGCGTGCCTATTGAACGTAATTTGGGGACGACGATCCTTAAGGTAAGAATTGAACCAGTTCAAAAGAGTAAGAAGTAAGAATTTTGCAATTAACAGTGTCGAAAGCTTTCAAAATAAACTACCAATAAGTCGGGCGAAACTTTATTATTCTTGGGACAAGTTGCGGATGGATGGAAAGTCAATATGCACATTAGAGTGGTTAGGGAAGACTAAGTGAAAACGGGTTTTTGGGCAGGGCATTTGCCAATTTAACACTTAATGGCGGATACGATCAATAACTCCAATAGATATAATCAATATTTCATTCATTTATTTATGCAAGTTTGGGTTTTTATGAGGCGAGGGGTGATAGAAGAGTGGGTAGATTTTAATAGTGTTTAATTGATTGCTTGAGCAGTTTATTTATTTATTTATTTATTAATCATAACAAGATAGTTTGCATACTAATAAATTGCTTAATTTAATTTATTTTAATATATAATATATAATCACGTCCAATATTTTTCGTATAGAATGTCAGTTTCATAGACGAAGTTGCATAGAATTTTCATAAGATTCGGTTTATTTTACATTCACGAAACCAAACATTTATATGGAGGTAGAGGAGGTAAGGGAATCGTAAAATTTGTGATGCAGTTTTATTTGGTTTCTCTCGAAAAATGTTCATACAAAATTTCAAGCTCTTAGCTTTTGATTTGTTATTAGTTGATTTATTGAAATTGGTCCAAATCATACTCTTGTGGGGGGAGGGAGGGCTAGAAGGGCAAGCATGATCTGAAAACTTTTCACGCAATTTCGTTTCAACTGTTTGTAAGAGTTCTTACACAAAATTTTAAATTGACAGCTTTTAATAGTTAGGAGATAATTGATTTTTTAAAAATGGGTCGAAAAAATTATTTTGTATGGGAGGGCTAGAAGTCTTAAAGATATTCGACCAGTTAATATTTCATGTATTTAGAAATTTTTTTTAAATGCATTTCGCAAATTTTCAAATTTATACCTTAAAATTTCATTCAAAAATTTTCAGTTTATGTGTTTTTTTGAATGCATATGAAACACCTTGTGCACGTTAGACCAGAGGGTCGGTTTATAACAACTGTGGAACAAATTATTATGTTTTTTCTATGTATATCAAATATATGTAACAACATGCACAATTGGAAATTTGCATCTTTCACCAGGGCCCTAAAAAAATTACTCAAAATTTTCGACATTTTTGCTTGCCACCTCCTTCCCCTTACACCCCCCAACTTAAAATTTTTACCAAAATTAAGGACTAAGTATTTCTATAATTTGACGAATTCTCAATTTGCTATCTGTAGTCAGTTTTGAGATATAACGGTTTAAAATTTTGGAAAGTGCACCATTTTTAAAATGCTCCCCATTTCCCCACTTTGCTACTATGACTAAATCTTAAATTTTTTTTTGTATTTCACTAGTAAAGCTTAATAGTTATGTTTTAAGTTTCAATTACGTAGCTTAAGAGATTGTTTAGATATTCATTTTTAAATGTTTTTCTATGCACCCCCTCAGACCCTCCTCCTTACAATAATTAGCCTTCTTCTAAGCTGATTTTGGTGGATCTGTATGCCGCCTTAATGGTCCTAAAATATGATTTTTTTATGGTAAGTAATTTCGAAGATATAATCATTTGAAAAAAAAAAAAATTCAGCCGGCAAATTGGACGGAGGACGGCGGACGGCGTACGGCGGGGGGGAGTTTTTTTGTATTCTTAGGCTGAATTAATTATGAAACGCGAAAAAATATTTTTAATCGGATAAAGAAATATTTAGAGTAAGTTCTAGAGCTTTTTTTCATGAAATGGAAGATTTCCAGATTTCACAATGTTATGGTTTATGTGACGTTTCGGTCCCTAATGAGACCTTTATCCAACTGTTAAATCAAACGTCTCAGCAGAGACCGAAACGTCATAATTAAAAAAGCATAACAGTGTGAAGCAGGGAGATGGTCTAGCTCCTATGCTTTTCAACTTGGCACTAGAGTATGTCGTCCGAAAAATCCCACTCGACACCAACGGGACACTACTATTCAAGTCCACCCAACTAGTAGCATACGCTGACGACATTAACATTCTAGCAAGATCCTTCCCTAGTGCTAAGGAGGTATTTGTCAATCTTGACTCCGCCGCAAAAGAAGTCGGGTTGCGCATTAATGAAAGCAAAACAAAAGTAATGACGCAAACAAGAAGGAGAACGCCTATCAGACAAAACATAATAATTGCGGAATATAATTTGGAGAGTGTGGACAACTTCATATATCTTGGGGCTAATCTAGCAAAGGACGGTAATGAAACAGACGAAATCAAACGACGGATAATACTTGCAAATAAGACGTATTATTCGGTACTTCCAATAATGAAATCCAAGAAAGTGCACAGGAACAATAAGCTGCGGATTTATAAAACTATTATACGACCTGTGCTCTGTTATGGCAGCGAGACGTGGACATTAACGCGAACTTCCGAAAAACCAGTTAACGCATTCGAAAGAAAGGTCCTCCGAAGAATTTTGGGACCTGTGAAGGAAGGAACGGAATGGCGAATAAGATCCAACCATGAGTTGTGTCAAAGCTAGGGTGTAGCCTGGTGGGTAGCGTGCTGGTCTTGTAATGCGAAGGTCGTGAGTTCAAATCCCGGTCGGTGCAATATATAATTCCAACACATTGCCTGCTTGGATATACCTTGGTCACCACATTCTACGAAAATGAAAAATTCGTAGAAAGAGGGTTGTGCGAAGGGTTAACAACCTTTCCACAATGAGTAATGAAAAATGTTAAGGAACCTGAATGTCAGGAGGCCAAGGTTCGATTTGGGCTGTAGCGCCATTGTAGATGAGTTGTGTCAACTCTACGACGAGCCAGAAGCTTCAACGTTCATCAAGTTACGTAAACTGCAGTGGGCTGGCCATGTAGAGCGAATGGAAGACAGAAGAATCCCCAAACGTGCTCTTAAAGGCAAAGCGAGTGGTAACCGGCCAGTAGGCAAACCACGCAAGCGATGGGAAGACTCGGTTGATGAAGACAGCAAAGCTATTCTAAAAATTAGCAGCTGGAGGACGCGGTCCTTGGATCGAGACGATTGGAGGCGACGACTTCAGGAGGCCAGGGCCCGATTTTGGCTGTCGCGCCATTGATGATGATAACAGTGAGAACTCCGGAAATCTTTCCTTTCATTTCGAAATGCAGTGCGAATATATTGCTTTTGCCATATTTTTGCCAATTTTTCTTAAATTTGCAATTACTTTATTATTTTAATAATAAAGTATTGTGATTAAAAAAAAATACTAGCCCAATCGTGCGATACTCTAGCTAAAAAAATTTTTTTTGATTTTAAGAAATTTTGTAGGGGAAGTGGTGGAGGGGGTGACGACATTGAACTGCTTTTTTCACATCACGTTAGAGTTGCCACCAAAATGTTTTATAGAAAACACACACACACACGCACTAGGTAAATTGGTCTAGAGCATTTCAAGAAAAACTGCAGTTTGTATGGGAGGTGGTGGAAGGAGAGTGAGGACAGAAATAATTTTTATACAGTAAATTGAAACTATTATAAAAGTATTCCATTCCAAATTTCAGATCAATAGCACTTATACTTTTCGAGTAAATCCGTTTATTGTCAAATTACGAAATTGTGTAATTTTGTATGGGAGGGGGTAGAAGGGGTGGAGCAATTTGAGCCGTTCACGAACTTGATCTTACTTTTTTGTCGAAAACGACATGTACAAAATTTGAACTTTCTAGCTCAACGCGTTCTCAAGCTAGAGAGGACACGGACGGACGGACGGACAGACAGACAGACAGAAGGACGCCGCACGTTTATGCTCAGCGCACATTAACTCCCAAATCTTTCAAGGTAGAAAGTAAATTATTGGGTAAATTGTAGATGGTTGCGGATCTCAGGCGGACACCCATTTTGGAAGGTGTAAGGGTTAAGGGGGAGCTCCAAAACCGAAAACTAATAATTCGAATATCTCAACTATAGATCTAGCTAGGAACCTGAAAATCAACATATGTATAGAGGGGTTTGTGGGACAAACTTTAAAAATAATTTAATTTTTTTATCAATTGTGGTCCGAAAAGAGGGGGCTAAGGACAAATTGTCGGCCGAATTTTTTTTTTTTTAAATGATTATATCTTCGAAATTACTTACCATAAAAAAATCATATTTTGGGACCATTAAGGTGGCATACAGATCCACCAGAATCCGCTTATGGGAAGGCTTATTATTTTAAGGGCGAAGATCAGGGTGGATTGTAAAGAAAACACTTCAAAATGAATATCGGGACCAGTAACTATTCGTTACTTTTAGAAAAGTAGTTGTTACATTTTTTCATTCTGGCTACTCGCTATCGATTTCGTTGGTCTAGCGCGTGTACACAACCCACGCACTACTAAAGACTGCCTGCCTGTCACCCGAGCTGAGCCACACAGTTCTGTCCACGACATTCTTGGTATTGAAAGAAACGAGGGAAAACAACATAACAGGACTACAATTGAGCGCTAAGCCCAATCGCGCGATATTCTAGATAAAAGAGAAGATTTGACGGCATTGAATTCTTTTTTTCACATCACGCTAGAGTTGCTATCAAAGTGTTTTAAACAAAATTTAGAAATCAAAAATTTAATAGGTACTAGGAAAATTAGTATATTGGATTTAGTGAAATTGTGCAGTTTGTATGAGAGGTGGTAAAAGGAAGGGCGAGTTCTTATTGACTTTTTCAGAAATAACTACAAATATGATGTTTTTAACATGTTTTAAATTACATTAACTATTACAATTAACGGACATCCGGTTTTGAGATTTTTGAGCGATTATATGTACTTCTGTTTCATTCATTTTTTTTTTCTCCGAACCTTATTTCTTAGCGTTAGACACTTTGTGGCAAACTTATAATACTCAGATTTCACGTACACATCAGCAGAACCTTTGCCGAAAGGTAAACATATTCGATCTCATTCTTGCTTTGAAATGGCATAGTACGGATTTATGCATATGCAAAGGTTTTTCGAGAAAGGAAAATAAGCAACCAAACGTTGCTTTCGGTGTAGGCACTTTTTATGCATGTGATGTGGGTTAGGTACGAATACTCGAGTAATGAAATAGTAACGAAATGTTTTGATAGTTCAGCTACTTTTGCGCGTGTGTTATGCATTCTTGTGAGTCATTTCGTTACTTAAGTAACGAACATACTTTTGCCTTGGTACTCGTTAGTTCGGATTTCGGTTGGTAACGAGTACTTGTGTAACGAATAATTACTTTTTTAACAACTGGGAACATATTTTAAACTGTAATAGTGAAATTCGAGGAAAATAAAACACTTTGACATAATAGTAGTGGGGTGAAATGAAGAGTATTTTAAAAATGACGCACTTTCCAAAATTTTAAACCAGTATATGTCAAAACTTAGTATAAATAATAAATTGAAATGTTGTCGATTGTAGAACTATATAGTCTTTAATTTTGGAATTTTTAAGTTGGGTGGTGTAAGGGGGGGGGGGGGAGGTGGTAAGCAAAACTGTCGAAAATTTTGAGTGATTTTTTTACGGCGCTGGTGAAAAATACAAAGTTTAAATTTTGCATCTATTTGATATACATAGAGAAAAATAATAATTTGTTTCACGATTGTTATGCACCGAAAGGGGAGCCTAAAGTTCACAAGGTGTTTCATGTGCTTATGAAAAAAACATGAAAACTGAAAATTTTTGAATGAAATTTTAAGGTAGAAAATTTGCGAAATGCATTTAAAAAAAAAATCCCTAAGAGTATGAAATATTAACTGGACGAATACTTCCAAAACTTCTTTCCCCTTTTTTAAGAAATCAATTATCACCTAACTATAAAAAGCTATCAATTTGAAATTTGGCACAAAAACTTGAAACTAAATTGCGTCAAAAGTTTTGAGATCTTGCCTGCCCTTCTACTCCCTCCTATACATACAAAACTATGATTTCGATCAATTTCAATAAATCAACTAATAACCAAAAAATTAAAAGCTACGAACTTTAAATTTTTTACAAGCACCTTACAAGAGAAACGAAATAAAACTGCATCACAAATTTTACGATTTCCTTACTTCCTATAACCCTTCCCATTTCATACAATTGTTTGGTTTGTGAATGTAAAATAAACCGAATCTTATGAAAATTCTATGCAACTTCGTCTAAGAAACTGACATTCTATACAAAGAATATTCAAGCAATCAATTAAAAAATTATTAACTTTCACCCACCCTTACTATTACCCCTAAAAACCCAAACTTGCATAAATAAACGAATGAAATATTGATTGGTTTGGTGAATGTTTTCACAGTGCATTTCGAATTGAAAGAAAAGATTTCCGGATTCTACACTGTTACGCTTTATCATTCGTGACGTTTCGGTCTCTGCTGAGTTTGATAAAGGTCTCAGCAGAGACCGAAACGTCATGAATAATAAACAGTGTAGAATCCGGCAATCTTTTCTTTCAATTCTTTCAAATATTGATTATATGTACTGGAGCTGTTGATCGTATTCGCAATCAAGTTTTAAATTGACAACAGCCCTATCCTAGAACTCCCTTTCATTTAGTCTTCCCTAACCACTCTAATGTGCATATTGACTTTTCACGCATCCCCAACTTGTCCCAAGAATAATAAATAATAATTGCGCCCGACTTGTTGGCAGTTTATTTTACTTTTTACTCTGTTTGGTATTATACTCTAATGGATTGGTGAATGTTTTCACAGTGCATTCGAATTGAAAGAAAAGACTTCAGGATTCTACATAATTCGCTATATTATTCGTAACGTTTTGGTCTCTGCTGAGACCTTTATCAAACCCAGTTGAGTTCGGTAAAGGTTTCAGCAGAGACCGAAACGTCACACATAATAAAGCATAACAGTGTATGTAGAATCCGAAAATCTTTTCTTTCAGTATTCTCTAGTTATGTACCCCCAATGCCATAAGGCCTTGATATAAATGGAACGACACCTATGGTGAATGAGCTGATATACCCAGACTGACGGACACCTTGTGGTTTTTTTCCACTATTAAGCAATGGCAAAATATCTAACATAAAAAGATTAAGATTTCTCTACATTTTTTTGGTAATGGAAAATTACAAAAAGAAAATTTTAAAAAAGTATCTTCGACGTAAAAGACGATAAACTTTAGATTTTATTAATTGATTTGAGTATCATAATTTTGGGGTTAACAAACTTCTAACACCAAAAGAAACTAATAGCTTTAAAAACTGAATTGATTTATTATTGAAACAGGGCGTGACAACAAAACGGTGTCTTCTAAATATTTTTCTTTTTCCGACTCTTTTTCTTTTTTAATAATAATTCGTCACCTTGTCTGTCTGTTTCTTGAAGTATTATATTTAATATATTTGTATTCGGCGTATGCCAATATTACGATAGAAAATTTAGAAAATTTTGAGAATTGTACCACTTGAAAATTTAACTAAATTTTTTCATCAAATATATCTACATGCGAAATGTTTGAAAAAGAAGAGCATGTTTTGCGTATCAGACAGCTTACAATACGGCGACATTTATTTGTATTATTTGTATTTTATTAAAAATATGTTTATTTTTAGAAAAACAATGAAACAATCTATAAGTATTGGTGTTGGTTTTTTTTTCCTAAATTTTCCGACGCGTTCCATTTCGTGAAAGAGTCACAGTTCTTCTAATAATGTGTAAAGTCTACACCAGAAAAGCATTAATAATGGTCGTCTAATTCATTAACAAGCACAAAAAAAAAATAATAAACAACGACAGACAGATTAAAAACAACACATGGCACCAAATGCACAATTTCATGAATAAATTGCCAAGTTTAGTGTTTTGTATAATTTGAATGTCGTGATAAAAATTCTCTTTAAGACATTTTCAAATTGGAGAATAAATTGAAATTTTGCCAATAACATTAGATCTGATCGAATTTAAAACGGCATGACAAAATTATTATAATTAGGTATTAGAAGGTCATAAGAAACAAAAAACAAAGCTGACCAAACTTACTTGATGAAAAGCCTCAACATCGGCCTGAATTTGATTCTTATTTGCCGTATACTCGTACAGACTATCCAAGGAGATTTGTCGCCGAACTTCCTTTTGGACTTTTTCTTTAGCATATTTCGCCCGATGAACATAAATCGAATCCTTTTTTTGCATTAGCAATTCCGGTTCGAATGCATAATCCCGAATGTACTCGTGCTCATCAACGAGAGACATTCAAAACAATAATAATAATAAAAAAAAACAATAAAATTTTCGCCTTAAAAACTACCGAAATTAATTTTCTTCTCTAAATTTCTCTTCTCGATTTTTGAAACTTTTTTTCAAATTAACGAAAATTTGAAAAACAAAAAACGATCTTCGAATTTTTATTTCTTCAATACACGCCGTTGACGTTAACATTGAAAACTTTTCCTCGAAAACCGTACTTTTCACTATTTTTCGCTTTTAACATTTTCGAATAACTCGCGAAAAAAATAATTTTCCCTCGAGAATTCATCACATCATAGAGCGGCTTCACTCTAATTGTTCGCAGAGATTTTGATCGAATATCTAGTCCGGTTTTTGAAATTATCTTAAAAGTTTTTTTCGCGATCCCTTTCGAATTTCTTTGATAGCGGACGAATTGGGATGCACTAATCCATGGTAAAGTAGTAACGAAAGTTAAGCACAGAGATGATAGTGGAGTACTAACTACTGCGAATCGCTAGGACGCGAATCAACATTCGTCGAGCACTATCACAATTATGGTCAAGCACGGTAGCTTTGATTGTGATAAACTATGAGAGATCACTTGAATCGAACCATTTCTCTGTCCTATACGAATTTTCTAATTGAACTGAGGCCGTTCGTTGGTCGGAGAATTTTATTCTGGGCGGTCAAGCACCGGCGAACGCCGACGTCTTAAAATATGAAAATCTACCTCAAGCACAAGTGTATCTTTTTTTTATATTTTTAGCAATTGGCTTGTCGTAGACAACGTCGACAAATACACGAGAGGTGGACATGAACTTAACACACTTTCGAAATTTGTTGGAACAAATGTACCCTGCATTGCGGAAAAAAAAATTGATTGAAATTTTTTCTTATTGTATTTTTCTTCCATGAATTATCTACACTTTGTTTATGTCTTTTTCTGTGATAATTGAGTCACATGATAATGATTATTATCGCTAAGAAAAATTAAAAAAAAAAAATTAATAATAATTACAAACTGCTGACCGAACGTTGGACTAGACAGAATCATGTTTTCCCTACACTCGTGTACATTTCGAGAATTTTATTTTCAATTAAAATCAAAGTAGCCTATAAAAATGTTTTATTTTCGAACGGATTTCATGTCTTAAGTGGCGGTTTCCACATACTCGATCATAGATCATGCTAATTTTAAATAATCACATAGGTATAATTTTAGTCTGGGTATTCCTGTCTAAGAATGAGTACCTCAATTAATTGTGTTTATTTTCATCGAAAGTTCTATTTATTCTTTATTTATAGGTATAAACATACGCAAATGCTGGCTTTGACCCCGATTGCCGGCAGTTTGGTAGGTATAATTATGTTTTTCGGAGACGCGCGATCAGCTTGAAAATGTACGCCACTAAAAATTTTAATTTATCTCGGTACTTACAGAACTAATCTATTCAGACAGTTTACGAGCGAAATGTCCTTTTTGGTTGGAACTATACACTGAAAAGCGGATTAGTCCGCTTTCATCACTGTTCACGTTTTCAAAAATACTAATCTGAATTTTTGTTCATGTGTCAAGGGTAATTTTTTTGTTTGAGAAAAATTTATGAGTAAAACAATTACGTTAGAGCACTTTTAGATGAATATTTCTGGGTTTTGCTGAATCTGTATTGTAAGCTTTTGCTTAGCAATGATTATTGTAAAGCTGAATTCGGGCAGAAGAGCAAAACAAAGCTGATTGAAATAGAAAGTATTCTATTCAATCAGTTTGGGCACGAGGCGGTCAAGATTAGTACGTCGTCTCAGTACTACAATTAGATAACTCCAAAATTAACGTGATTGGGATAACAGGCATATAATATTTAAAAAAGCTCTGTGCTATGCTAAAATTGGAAAACTGAAATACAAACCCGTAAGATATTATTTAATAATGTTAAAAATTTAGAAATTCTAATTTTTTTTTCATATTTAGTGCAACAACGCAACATATCTGGGGGTTGAACAAGAAGTTTTGTACAGGGCCCTATCGTTTGTGGTGAATATTAAAGGTTTTAATGTTCTTTACAAAATAATCAAAATCCAATATTTAAATATAGTCAGTTAAATATTTTGAAAATATGAGAACATGAGTGGAAAAGGGTTTCTTGTTATGTGGCAACCTATCAGGCGCGTCCTCAGATTGTGGATGGAGGACGCCGTGGTGTGTCGCAAGACCTTCGTCCGTGGTTAGCATGGTAATAGCAAGGAATTAAGTTTGACAGGTGTACGTTCCTCAACGTGCTCCTCCGTATTGGCCCTCAGTCCCAGACAAAAGAAGGTGCTAAAATTACCGAGTCTGAAAGCGGTTCGGGAGCTACTAGAACGGTGCAACCAGGTTCTAGTAGTGCTGTGCTACTGGCGCACTGAGTCTTCCATGTCAGAGGTCAGTGATCTCGCATTCATAATGATATTAAGGGATGCAGCCTCAGAACCGAATAAGACGATGAAAATGGGTATAGATGTTGCTCATGCTTCGACGTCGACAATATTCTGCACAACTATCTTGCCTGGCCTTGATACTGAGACCTTCTAAACCCCTCAAGGTGGTATTAGCAATTGCGCCCGTCGCCGTGCTAAAACCAACCTAAAAAGAGGAGCTACCAAAGCAAGGTTTGACGATACAGTAGAGGCTAAAGTGACTGCAGTTTTAGTCGACTATCCTCTGAGACGGACGATTCGCGAGTTGCAGAAGCTTCACGCCCAGCCAGCGTGCTGGCCGAAGTAATCAGAGTTGAGGCGAAAGGTCTCAGCATCCCAGCAACCTTTCTGATTAATAAATTTAGTACTTCTGAAGCGAATGTGGACAGAGTAGTAAAGCCTCCTGCGAAAGAGTCTTTGCAAGCTCCGACCACTCCGCTGAAAGTAGTGTCAAACACTGCAATGGATAGCGCTGTGGTTCTGAAACTGCTACTCAGTAGAAAATGTAGAAGTGGTTCAAACACTTTCATCATGCTTCGGAACGATCGGTTCGTGGCAATGCCTCTGATAGTGCCACAGAACCCTCATTGTCCACGTCGCCGTTAATAAGCTCGAACCACTGAAGCAGAAACACAAGCACATCCGATCAGATGATAGTAATAAGCCGATACCTGCAGCAAAAAAAAAACAACCGAAATCGGCTACCTATAGCGACGTCGGTAGGAGTTCCCTCCAGGCAGCAGCCATTAATACCAACGACTTGCTAGGCATTATACCAGAGTCGGTTAGGTCTCAGATCTACTTTTTATTGAGAAACATTCTCTCTTAGGTAATCCACCAGCTCAACCAAGCTTTTTGAAGTATGACTTCGAGCCAGGTTATCTTAGGATAGCTTGTGCTGACCAAAACACACTGGGCTTCCTTCAGGAGGTGGCTCTTCAAGGATGTTCAGCTACAGGTGGTGCAAGGTGCTGAGGCTCCTAGACTGACAAAAATGTCTGTATGGATCCCGAGTATCATTGAAGACCCTGGACTCCTATTGCAGGACTTTAAGCTGCAAAACAATCTTTTCACGGAGGCATGGAAGCTTTTCCACAGAGAACAAAAAGACAAGGGCCAACTTCTTGTTCTCGACCGAAGCTCCATGGAAAGGTTGTCTGTAGCGAAAGATTTCGCGGATTGTGGACTCAACAAAGTTCACTTCAAATTACCGGGACTAAATGCGGCCAACCTCAGAAACCGGCAAACTCAGAGTGGTTCAAGCCAATTTACATCACAGTAGAGCGGCGACCGCCACTCTCCAACAACATCTCTTGAGAGGTTACTCGGATGTGGCTTTTGTCCAGGAACCGTGGATGAGTGGCTCTAACCACATTCTAGGATGGTGCAACAGAACTTTTACAGTCCTTCACGGACCCAAAATAGGTAAGCTGCAAAAACAAACAATAAAATTGACATTAATACCGCAATTCAGTAGCCCGGACCAAACAACTACGCTCTGGGAGAGGTAATTTAACGGAACACCGCAGCTTGTTAAGCTGGTTTCATCATACCAGCCATATGAAGCAAGGGGTGTTCCAACGACTGACCTGTGCCAGCTGGTCAAGTCCAACACAGGGGACTTGGTAATAGGTTGTGATGACAATGCCCATCACACCTACTGGTCTAGCACAGACTGCAACGATCGCGGTAAGTCAATTCTAGAATTTCTTAGCATGAACAATCTAAATGTTTGTAATGTTGGTAACAGTCCCACCTTCATAAATAGAGCAAGAAGCAAGGTCATCGACCTGACTCTTGCAACTAACTCTAAATCACTAGTGGTCCGCAACTGGAGAGTTTCGAAAGAACCATCCTTGTCAGACCACATGTGGATAAGATTTAAAATAGTGGGATTAGCAAAAAGTAGCCGGTCTTACAAGAATACAGCAAGAACGGATTGGGTTAATCAGGAGCTAATAAACCATAAACTACCGGAAATAGTTCCTTACCCAAAAAAAACACCAGATTCTTTAGATGAAAGAATGGGTATGTAAATATACTAACAAACTCATACAAGCCCTCCGAAGTCCGAGCAAGGAAATTCTTTAAGAAAGCTAATTCCCGCAAACTTGACACAGACTGGGATAAATACCAAGCAGCATTTACACTGTATAAAAAATAGATAAGAGCAGTCAAACGAAGTTAATGGAAGATATTCTGCGAAGAAATCGATAACGTCAACGATACTGCTAGGGTAAAGAAGACCCTATCCAAAGACCCATACAAGGCTGAATTACTGGATAAAGGCGATGGTTCACGGACGGGGTCTAGCAGCGAGTCCCTTGAACTTTTAATGCAAACGCATTTTCCCGGATGCTTTCTTAAAGGCATGGAAAGACTGGTGGACATCTACCTACTGACAAATCTGAACCTCTCGGTCAGATGCCCCTACCAACACGCCTATCTGAAAGGACTCACTGACACCACCTTGCATGTGACGATAGCTGCTGTAGAGAAAGCTTTCCATCATAAAGAGGTTGCACTCGGTGCCTTTCTAGACGTGGAAGGCACTTTTAACTACGGCAACATTGATGCCATACTTGAAGCCTTGCGCAGCGATAGTGTGAAACCTTTTCTAACTGCATGGATAGCTAAGCTTCTTCGCTCACGAAAAATCATAGCACGGATGGGTAACAAGACAAAACAAGGCTCTGTCCACAAAGGAACGCCACAGGGCGGCATAATATTGCCTCTCTTGTGGGTCCTTTCTTTTTGTTTCTTTTTGTTTCTTTTTCCTAACAGTTAATGAACCGCTTTCCATTTTAAATCGGAACGGCTACCGCACAATAGCATATGCAGACAATCTTGTCATCATGCCAACTGCTTGAACAAGTTCTAGGGGACCCTATGCAGTCCGCTCTACAACTGACTTAGACAGCTGGGCACTAAATAAACGACTTACTAATGGCAAAAATCAGATATGGTCCTCTTCTCCAGAAGAAGAAGACCATATGTTTTCAAACCACCAAGCATTCGGGGTATCACTATGGTCCTCTCGAATCAAGTTAAATATTTAGGTCTTATTCTTGGTAGTAAATTATCCTGGAAGGCCAGCAGTCAAGAAAGAGCAAAAAAGGCTAATTTTAAATAAATATTAAGCGCACAATTTCAGCTTGATAAATTTTATACTCACTGAGTTATTGTTTTACAGTATTTCATGAAAAAGTACAGTTTGTATGGGAGGTGGTGGAAGGAAGAGGACGACTTAAATAATTTTCATATGTTAGGCTAATCGTCTAATTTTGTTTGGTCTTACTAATAATTCTAAATAAATATTTCGTGCTAAATTTGAGTTCAATAAATTTTATACGCACTGAGTAAATTGGCTTAGAGTATTTCATGAAAAAATACAGTTTGTATGGGAGGTGGTGGAAGGAGGAGGAGGACACACAAATTTTTCAATCAGCAGATTGAAATCATGATCAATCAATCAAATCAAATTCCTGTTAAGACCCCCTATAGGGGCATAGGACAGAAACAACTCTCTTCCACAAGGCGCGATCCTGAGCATCGGACTTAAGCTGTTGCCAGGACTTGATACAATTGATCATGATACAAGTAATACCTATATATTCAAAATTTCAGACTAATGGCTTTTATAGTTTTCGAGCAAATCCGTTTATTGTCAAATTGCGTAATTGTGTCATTTTGTATGGTAGGCGGTAGAAGGGGTAGAGCGATTCGGCCCGTTCACAAACTTGGCCTTACTTTTTTGGCAAAAACGATGTTTACAAAATTTGAACTATCTAGCTCAACACGTTCACAAGCTAGGGAGCGCACAGACAGACGGACGGACGGACGGACGGACATCCGGTTGTGAGATTTTTGACTGATTATATGAACTTCTGTATCATTCATTTTTTTCTCCGAGCATTATTTCTCAGCGTTACAAACTTTAGAGCAAACTTATATACTCTCAGATTTCATCTAGAGTATGCATTCTCGACGTGCGTACATGTCGAGGGGCTAATTGCGACATAGATCACTTTTTGGTAAAGGACAAGTTCCGATGTCAAATCGCAAACCGAGATCACCTAAACACACAACCGCTTCCTAGATTCGACATAGGAAAACTCGAGGATGAGAAAGTAGTTGTGAAGTCCGTAACAACCTTAGAGAGGCACTTCGCGGCAATACTGAACAATAACGCCAGCATACCAATAGCAGAAATGTGGCAAAATATCAAAGATAGTATTACATCTGTCGCAGAGGAGGTGATAGGACAACAACCCCGGCGCAAAAGAGATGACTGGTTCGACAACGAATGCCAAGATGCCTTAGACCGAAAAAACCAGGCTTACAAAATATTAACAGAATGGCCGACACGAGCCAAACGAGACAAATATAATGATCATAGACGATTTGCAAACAAAATATGCAGACAAAAAAAACAGAAGTACAATAATGACGAATTAAAAACATGGATGAACACTTTAAATTACACAACACAGGATCCGCGTATTCCTTTGTCAAAAGAATGAAAGGGGGATACCAACCGAAGACGACCCTCTGCAAAGATGCAGAAGGGAACATTTTAAGTAATGCGGAAGATATAAAATTAAGATGGGCGCAATACTTTGAACACCTTCTTAATCCGAGTCCATCACCCGCACGAACAGCAGCAGCAGACACAATTGCAGGTATAACTGATCTAACAGCTGATGAAGGATACGCTGTGAGTCCATCCACGCTCGAAGAAGTAAAAACAGCCCTGAGGAACCACCCAAACAACAAAGCGCCGGGCACTGATCAAATTCCAGCTGAGCACCTGAAAACTGGCGACAACTGCTTAGCGTACCTCCTATATAAATTAGTCACGGACATATGGAAACACTTCCTGAAGATTGGCGCAAGAGCATCATATGTCCAATTTATAAAAAAGGTGACAAACTCTGCTGCGGAAACTACCGAAAAATATCTCTGTTGTATACGTCCTATAAAATCTTGGCGAAAATTCTGGAAACGAGAATTAAACCCTATGCTGACAAAGTAATTGGGGAATACCAAGGCGGATTTAGAGCTGGACGATCGACCACGGACCAGATATTCTCAGTCAAATAGGTGCTGGAAAAGTACTGGGAATATAATATTGATGTGCACTAGATATTTGTTGACTTCAAGCAAGCATACGACAGTATCGACAGGCGCGTACTGTATAAAATCATGTTGGAGTTGGGAGTCCCACCGAAACTGATTCGGCTTACAAGAATGACAATGACCGAGTCTTTGTTACGAGTCAGAGTAGGAAAGATCTGACTTCAAGTTTTAAAACAGACAACGGCCTTAAGCAAGGTGACGGTCTCGCATCAATGTTGTTCAATTTGACACTCGAATATGTTGTTCGGAAACTTCCCTTTGACATCAAGGGAACACTATGCTTCAAATCCACACAACTCGTAGCATATGCCGACGATATAGATATCCCCGCAAGATCTCTGGAAAGTGCTAAGGAAGTATTTGTGAACCTTGACTCGGTACCAAGGGAAGTTGGACTACGTATTAGTGAAAACAAAACAAAAATTATTACACAAACTAGGAAAAAGACGCCAATCAGACAAAATATTACAGTAGGAGATTATAACCTACAAAACTTAGACAACTTAATATACCTAGGGGCGAACCTATCAAAGGATGGAAGCGAACCCATCGAAATCAAAAGAAGGATAATGATGGCAAACAAGATTTATTATTCGGTACTTCCAATAATCAAAAACAAGAAGAACGTGCACAGGAAAACAAAAATTAAGCTATATAAAACCATCATAAGACCTGTGCTATGCTATGGCAGCGAAACGTAGACTTTAACTCAGGCGTCCGAAAAACTACTTAACGCCTTTGAAAGAAAGGTCCTCAGAAGAATTCTCGGACCTGGGAGGGAAACCTCGATTTCGAGAATACGATACAATAGGGAATTGTATGCCATCTTCGACAATCCAGAAGTGTCAACCCTCATAAAATTTAAAAAGTTACAATGGGCTGGTCATGTGGAGCGTATGGATGACGGAAGAATTCCCAAACGCACACTAAAAGGGAAAGTCAACGGACAAAGACCGGTCGGAAAATCACGGAAGCACTGGGAGGATTCGATTGACGCAGACAGCAAGTCACTGCTAAGATTTTCTAACTGGAGGACTCGGTCACTGAACCGAGATGGATGGAGGCAAAGCATTCAGGAGGCCAAGGTCCTACTTGAGGTATAGCGTCATCGTAAGTAGTATATAAATTTTCGGAGCTTAAATTTTGTATTAAACATTTTGGTAGCAACTCTAGCAAAATAATGAAAAATTACTTCAATGTCGTCAATCCTTCTGCCACTTCCCATTCAAAATTTCTTAAAACCACAAAAATTTCTCTCTCATTTAGAGTATCTAGGGTCACAAAAAGATTTCTTCGAATTCAGTCCGTTACCACCGTAGCAAATAAAATGTAAGAAATTGTAGGAGAATGAATAATATCAATTGTCCATTAACTTATGAATTCAGGCGCTTTAAGCTCCTAAGCTGTAGTATGGCTGAATGTCCCAGTCGGGCATGTAATGACTGTAACGGCCAAAGGTAAGGCCTACCTCATACTTTTACTATAACAGAATCGAGAATTTTCCATACTGATGTCAGCATTTTTCAGCACTTACCTTCTGCATTACTAAGGAATAGACTAGGTAGCACCTTTATACCTCGTGCTCGACTTCTCCAATGGCACTACAGCCCAAATCGGGCCTTGGCCTCCTGAGCTTCAGGTTCCGTAACATATTTCCTTACATGTTGTGGAAGGGTTGTGATCTTCGCACAAACCTCTGTCTATGAATTTTTTCATTTTCGTAGGCTGGTGTACCCAAGCAGGCAGTGTTCTGGAATTAGGCGTCGACCGGGATTCCAACTCACAACCTTAGCATTGTAGATAACCGCGCTACTCACTAGGCTACACTCCAAATATAACTATAATACCTCGTGTTACGTATGGTCAAAAAAAATTACTACTTCCTGCAGTGGGAATTGAACCCACAACACATTGAATGTGAGGCAAAAATGCTGCCCAATTTGCCAATAAAGTTGTAATTACCAGAGTTTTAAATGCGTTCATGCTTTGTCATGTGGTCATCACTTGTCGCATTCTAATGTAATCTGACACTAAAGGACTGAAATGATCGAATGCCATTTCATTACATGATGAAATACCCACAGAGCCATGATCTGCATTACCGGGTAATCGCCTACGAATTTCTTCGATGAAATAATCGATTACATATTCACACCTCGCAAATTGTCTGACAGGGGTGGCTCGTTTTTTATATATGATTTGTTTGTGCAAGTTTATTTTTGTTTTTCGATCGTAATGTAATGTTATTAGCAGCTAACGACAGAGGTGTTAATAATATTTATTACTTAAGCGTAATAAACCAATATTTTTTTTTAAAAAAATGCTTCCCTAGCTATAAAATCATGCCACGCCACTGTAATCTGAACCCATTTAACGAGTTATTTGAATTACTTTTCATTTAAGAATTTAATAAATCTATACATATTAATATAATTGTAGTGTCTGTCTGTTCTTTGTTTATAAATGGCTGTAAATTGGTTTTGTTTTATTTGGCTGAACCGATTGTAATATAATAAATAACCGCACGCCTTCTATCACCTCCCATACAAATTGCACTTTTTCATGAAATACTATAAACCAATTTGCTCAGTACGTGTAACAATCATCAAGCTAAAATATTATACTAAATCCATAATTAGCATTATTATTAATATCGGGAAAAAATTAACGGATTAGCTTCACTCCTTCTACCCCCTCTCATACAATGTGACACAATGTCACTTCTTTCACAAAATTCAATTTTTTTGAAAAGCGAGGAAGCTACTGATTTGAAATTTAAAATGTATATAATATTCTCAAAAACACCACTGAAAACCCCCCACTCCTTACACCACCTCCAATACAAACTGCACTTTTTCATGAAATAATGTAGTCCAATTTTCTCAGTACGTATATCTTTCATCGTGCTACAATTTTGTACTAAATCCTTAATAATGCCATTATTATTGATATAGGGAAAGAATTAACCGCTTAGCTTCACTCCTTCTACCCACTCCCATATAATGTGACACATTTCCACAACTTAACAAAAATTTGATTTTCTTGAAAAGTATGAATGTTACTGATTTTAAATTTGAAACATATTAATTGCATGGTGATTGTAGTTGTTTCTCGAAAAATGACCAGAAACCCCCCACTCCTTCTACCACCTCCCATACGAAATGCACAATTTCATTAAAACCCAATGCACTAAGTTTCTCAGTACCTGTTCAATTTTTGAAACTTAAATTTGGTACAAAACATTTTTATAGCTACTCTAGCATGATGTAATCCAAATTAGTTCACTGCTTTCACCCCTTCTACCACTCCCCATACAAAATTTCTTAACATCACAAAAATTTCGACTTCATCCATAGTATCGTATGATTGGGCTTCACGCACAATCGTAGTCCTGTTATGTTTTTAAGCTTAATTTTATTTTATTAGAGCTTTTTTTTTAATTAACACAAGCTACAGCTATTCACATGTCATTAATGCCCTTCAATACATATATGATCTCAGATCACGGGATTGATTTGATCACGAGCCTGTCACACACAAATGCGAGTATCTTGGTTTCATTCTTAATAATTTATGGTTCTGATTTCAACAAAATACAAAGCATTTTCTTCAAAGGGCCATTAAACTAATCAGATTATATGTCCCGCATAATGTATTACTAACTACATTCTAAAAAACTGCGTAGTCAATAAAACTACATCAACTCTACTTTAGTCTACCCTAATGCTTACGTTTCAAAAATAAATCGCTTTATTTAAAAAAAAAAATATTTAAATATTATTTTTTAATTAGCTCCATCCTGACCCAAAATATTTGACAATTATGAAAATTCTATTCCGACTTTTATTAGATTAACACTTAAATATCCATCATGCAGCATGCCAAAATGCTAACAAATCAGTTCATCTTACAAGAGTATCCAGATGGTCAAACGGATCATCATCATCATCCGATGAATCCGAATCTCGTCCCAGCTCCGAAGTGCTCGGTGGTGGGCACGGATAAAAAGCTTGAGCCTTAACACGTCGCGATTTTCGCGATCGATGGTGATCCTCGTCCATCGACGTATTACTAGGACGTCGATCGCGTAATTGCCTGAATATTAATAAAATTTCCATAAAAATATAAATTCCATACGACACACTATCGTTAAATTTTTGCCCACCTGAAAAACTTCTCAAAATCCGCCCACTCCGAATCGACCAATTCGACATTTTCTTCGCCGAATTCCTCATCGTGAATGATTTTCTCCAACACTTTCCGGTCAAGCTCAATTTCACGTGCACGATTGCGTTCCATTTCAATTAAAAAATGTTTCTAGTATTCTGCGTTTTCGACGCTATTCGGAGCATTTAAGCCAACTATTACACTTTATGCAATCAACTAATCACTGTCTGGAGAGTGCTAAATCTTAGTATGAACTTCACTGTATCGTTTGCTTAGTGCAGATTTTAGATTTTTCTTGAATGGACAAATTATGAAAGGAAAGTAGTCTTGAACCTCGAAATAACTAACTTGGAAATTTATCAATTTCGAAGAGGCGGAAGGCTATAATTATTTCGGTAGCACGAGGTCCCGTGATCTCGCACTCTATCAAACCACCAATACCAGGGCATGTTACTTCATGCTTTAAGAACAATAAGCTTGTTAACGCAATTGAAAATTGGATAATTGAAGATGTTAGTAAAAAATATGGTGACCTATAACATGTCCAAAGCACGAAAAGAATGATACGTATAATTTAACGTTTCAATTAAATTGTATCAACATGGAAAATGTTCAGTGGCTCAAGATCTACAAGATAGGTACATTTTTGGACACTGATCGTTAATCGTAGATCCTTTAATCTTCATTTCATTCTAGCAATTCGGGCCAACAGCCGAATTGAACACAGGATCGCAAAAATTCAGATGGCTTCAAACAACTATCAGTATCGTCTATTCGGTTTCTAAAACTCGATCAGCAAAAAACAAAATAAAATAATACGATCACTGAAAGATTCAAGAATATAATACAAGAATCTGTACATTGTGCATTGACTTTAATGCCTGAATTAAACTAATTGATGGATACCGACTTCCGTTTCCAATTTATTATATCTTAAGAGCCATAAAAGAGTTAAGTCATTTTCTAGAAATTTTTCACACATTGACTATTGTAGCATTTGTTTGTTTTAATGGAAAAATCGTGAAGTTAGCTTATTATCCTGAAGTGTGTTTTAGGATTTTTATATCGACGATCTTCACTCTCAATGTTTTTTCTAAGAAATAAAAAGTTAGTCTTGCACCGACACAAAAATTCGCGTTTAACTACACATCCTTTTTTGTAAGCCGATCGAATTACGATTTTTTTATCGACAATACGTTAAGATAAGATCTAGAAAGAACTTTCCAAAAATTTAACAAGATAAAAAAAAACACATACTCAGATTCTAAGTCTTAAACTTCGGATACAAACAGCGATCTTGCAAGTACTGATCTTGTTCAGGAATATCTCAAAAGAACGATCTCTTCCTTCTTCCATGATGATCATCACATTTAGTTCCACTTTGTCTCGTTAAGAAATGACCAAGTAGAGCGGCTATAGTTCATATTGCGAAGGCATTTCCAGTGAAAACATTGATGCAGTCTTCTTTCTTCAGATTAATCTGAATCTCGACGACAAAAACTTTAATCAAATAATCATACAGACCGGTCTAGATTTATATTCACGACAACACATCTAAGCGAGAGATGTAGAATAGAGTCGACGGCATAGATTATAGTGGGATTTTGCAATCAAAATATTTTTAATGATCCGTTTAAGAAACGTGTAAGGTATATTGCGAAAATGTGTTTTAGATAATAAGAGATTTATTTACATTTCAATTTTTTCTAATTGAATTGAGTAAAATGTTGCTTCTCTCTGAGGGACTTTTTTTTGCCTTGGTAGAGGAGAGGGTGGTAATATGATCACTGATGCTAATATGATCCCCTATTTTATTTTTCAACTCTTTTTACTAAGTAAAACCTGAAATTTTTATACTCTAGATGAAATCTGAGAGTATATTGTGTTTGCCTTACCGTTTGTAACGCTAAGAAATAACGCTTGCACAGAGCCGCCAAAGGTACAGAAATATTTGTTGTCGCTCAAAAACCTCGATTCCGAGTTGCTGTCTGTCCGTCTGTCCATCTGTCTACAGCATAACTCGCGAAAGCTTCGAGCTATAGTGCTAAAAATGTTTGTGTGTCATTTTTAGTAAAAAAGTAACTTAAAGTTCGTTAATGGGCTACATCCCCCCACTCCTTCTACCCCCTCCCATACAAATTTCATGAAATTTCGAAATAATAAGAAATTGATTTTTCTTTGAAACTATTTAAGCTGTCGACTTGAAATTTACGTCAAAGTATTATAATATAGATGTCATTAACATCACGGAATATTGACCCGATCCCTTTACTCCTTCTACCCCCTCCCATACAAATAGACAATTTTGAAAAATATATATTTTCGATTTTCATTGAAACTAGCAAAGCTGAAAAAATGAAATTTTATCAGAATCAATTTTATTATAATTGCAATTTGTTTTAAAAATAATTATCAACTTCACCTTACTCCTTCTACCCCCTCCCATACAAATTTCACGAAATGCTGAAATTTAAATTAAATTATTTTTCTTCGGAACTGTTAAAGCTATCAACTTCATATTTTGTATGAAGTATGCAAATAGAAATATTAATAATACGAAAAAAATTTGTTTTTGGCTTTAAGCCCAATCATAATTCTGTTATGTTTTACAGTATAATTGGTTGTATATTTAATTTTTATACTCTAGATGGAATCTGAGAGTATTATAAGTTTGCTCTAAAGTTTGTACGTCAAGAAATAAGGCTCAGAGAAAAAAATGAATGATACAGAAGTTAATATTATCACTCAGAAATCTCAAAACCGGATGTCCGTCTGTCCGTCCGTCCGTCTGTCCGTCTGTCCGTCTGTCCGTCAGTCCGTCCGTCCGTCCTTTCGCTCTCTAGCTTGAGAGCACGATGAGCTAGAAAGCTCAAATTTCGTACACGTCGTTTTTGACAAAAAAGTAAGGTCAAGTTCGTGAACGGGTCAAATCGCTCCACCCCTTCTACCCCCTCCCATACAAAATGACACAAATGCGCAATTTGACAATAAATGGATTTGCTCGAAAAGTATAAAAGCTATTGGCCTGAAATTTGGAATATATTACTTTTATGATAATATCGATCTACCGTATAAAAATTATGCGTGTCGTCCCCTCCTTCTACCACCTCCCATACAAACTGTACTTGTCATGAATTACTCTAAGCCAATTTACTCAGTGTGTATCAAATTTAGGGAGCTGAAATTATGAACTAAATATTTATTTAAAATTTTTAGTAAGGTCAAAAAAATTAGACGATTAGCTTCACCCCTTCTACCCCCTCCCATGCAAAATGATACAATTTCGCAATTCCACAATAAATGGATTTGCTCGAAAAGTATAAAAGCTATTAGTCTGAATTTCGGGATATATTACTTTCATAAGGGTTTAAATATACAGTATAAAAATTATTTGCGTCCTCTCTCTCCTTCCAACCCCTCCCATACAAACTACACTTTTTCATGAAATGCTCTAAGCCAATTTTCTCAGAACATTTAACATTTATCGAGTTCACATAAATACATACATAAATACTTATTTAGCATTATCACTAAGATTAGAAAAAAATATTTGATTAGGTTTACTGCTTCTACCCCCTCCCATACAATATGACACAGTTTCAGAACTTCACAAAAAATCTATTTTCTTGAAAAGTATGAATGTTACTAGTGAAAAATTTAAGAAATGTCAATTTTATGATATTCTTAGTTATTTCTGAAAAAATCACTAAAATCCCCCCACTCTTTCTTCCACCTCCCATACAAACTGCACATTTTCACTAAATCTAACAATCTAATTTTCTCAGCTCCTATTCAATTATTGGAGTAAGCATTTTGTATAAAACATTTTTATAGCTACTTTAGCATGATGGGGAAAAAATTAGTTCAATGCTATCACCCCTTCTAACACTCCCCATACAAAATTTCTTGGGATCACAAAAAATTCTATTTCATCTAGAGTATCGTAAAATTGTGTTTTACGCGCAATCGTAGCCCTGTTATGTTTTTTTTATTTCGTTTGCGTCTATCTGTAGGAGAGACCGGGTCGAATGGTGGTCAGGATGAGATGTGACACGGGTCAGTGCGGCAAAGCCTTTTATCCACCGGCCTCTGGTGGATATGGCCTCTGGTTTTGAAATATACAGTAGTCGCTCGCTAATTATGACAGTCGCGTGGCGTCCATTGATGCAAGGGAAGCAATGCTTCCCTTACATTTTGCCCTTTATTCAGTTTAGAGGTTAACTGAAATCAGCACGAATATGAAAATTTTTTAAAAGAAATCTTTAAAAGAAAGCGCGCTTTATTTTCGTCTACCACTGTTAACTGCATTTACGTGCCCAGGACACCTTTTTTTCTCACGTTATTTCTGACCAACGAAAGTTGAAAGCCTTCTTCAGAGAAAAAGATGCGGTTTAAAAACGCATGTATACAAGACCACTGGCCAATACGAGCAAAATTTTCTCGCGCGACATGCGCAAGTTCGACTTCAATAGGAAGAGAAGATGCGTCGCATTAAAATGCTTCGAACTTTGCTCTCATTGCTTTTAGTCGCATATACAGGAGAACGTGACTACCGGCCAATGCAAGTAAAATTTTCGCTCGCGGCGAGCGCAAGTTCAACTTCTATAGGAAAGAGAGATGCGCTAATGCAATTGCTTCCAACCAGTGCTTTCAGTCGCAAACTCTGGATCTCGATCAAAGTATTGCCAGTATTGAAATTTCTTTACTAACCGAAAAATTATCAGGAAGAAAAATGTGAAGTATGTGTGATGTCGTGTTTTAAGTGGAAACGAATCGGTTTAAACTTCGGCAGATCGGGCGGCATCTATTTTTGGACGTCTTTACTTTTTTATTAAGAAAATAAAAACTAGAAGCTTAAACTAAAACTTGAATTAACTAATTATTCAACATTTTTAAAGCTTATATTTAAGAAAAAAAGCTTAAAGGGTCTATCAAAGCAAGACGTTACTAAAATATTTCTTCGAATTTCGGTCCGCTACCACCCTAGCAAATAAAATGCCATCTATTAAAGGGATGGAACAATATGGATGATTGTATATTTATTTATTAATTGAGATGCTTCAAGCTCTTGTGTGGTAGTAGGGGTGAATGTGGATCGTTTTTTATATCACGTTTATGGTTCCTCGGTGCTCTCATTAATAATGTTTCAAGCAGCTAGCGAGAGAGGTTTTAGTAATATTTATAATATATTACTTAAACCTAATAAGCCAATATATTTAAAAAATAATTGCTTCCCCTAGCTATAAAGTCACGCCACGCCACTGCATTATGACAATTAAGGACCAAAGTTTCTCCATATTACCGATTTATCCCAATTTCAAAACTACTACAAGTTGATAGAAGAAGAAAAACTAGTGTAATTTATAAGATATTTACAATAAATAAATCGACACTTAGCTAGGGTGTAGCCCAGTGGGTAGCGTGGTGGTCTTGCAATGCAAAGGTCGTACAGTTAAATCTTAGTCGACATAATATATAATTCCAGCACACTGCCTGCTTGGATATACCTTGGTTGCCTCAATCTACGAAAATTAAAAATTCCTAGAAGAGCGAAGGGGACAATAAGTAATGAAAAAAAAATGTTAAGGAGCCTGAAGGTCTGAAGGCCAAGGCTGTAGTGCCATTGTAGAGCGGATATGGACACTTTAGAGCTGATACCCCTTAAGTAACATTTTAGTGATTTTGCAGGAGGCAAAAAAAACTTTAAAGTTCGTCTATGGAGAAGTATATCATGCCATCTCAGATCTAAGCTTCTTTCTCCCAAAATAGGTTAATTTTTTAGCTAGGGTGTAGCCAAGTGGGTAACGTGTTGGTCTTGTAATGCGAAGGTCGTGAGTTCAAATCCCGGTCGACGCAATACATAATTCCAGCACATTGCCTGCTTGGATATATCTTGGTCACCTCAATCTACGAAAATTAAAAAAATTCGTAGATAGAGGGTTGTGCGAAGGGCTAACAACTTCTCCACAATAAGTAATGAAAAGTGTTAAGGAACCTGAATATCAGGAGGCCAAGGTCCAATCTGGGCTGTAGCGCCATTGTTGATGTAGAAGGTTAATTTTTATACAGAATGCATTTTTAAACGATTATAAATTTCTATTCTACACTAGCTGTACCCGGCCACGCGTTGCTGTGGGTCAATCTAGTTAAAATTAAAAGAAAGAAAACAGAAAGCACACGTTTAAAATATACATATGTTTAATTTGACAGTGCTTGTGGGTAAACAATATTTTTTACAGTCCCATTATTTGTACATATATACAGATTATCTGGTTTGACGACTCTAGAACACGCAACATACAATTGTCCATGTGAGAAGCAATCCGTGCGTAGATCTAAACCGGATAATTCAAAAGATTGACCCTGAGCTTTATTGATGGTGATTGCAAACGCCAATCGAATTGGGAATTGCAACCTTTTAAATAGAAATGACATATCCGTTGGAATCATAGGAATGCGAGGGATGAGGACATCTTCACCTTTGAATCGTCCTGTCAAAATTGTTGCTTCTTCTATGTTGGTCATTACTTTTTTTACTGCAAGCCGCGTACCGTTGCAAAGCTTTGGTTGATTGATGTTTCGCAACATGATAATTGGCACGGCAATTTCCAATTGCAGTACGTGCGGTGGATTTCCTGGCAGATCGAACGAATTCAAAAATTCGGTTGGATAATTAACCGCTTCATCTGCTTCCACAACAGTGTCGACTGACTTGTATGTTACTACCTCACCTTGTTAAACTGAGTAATATTGTTGATTTCGTTCACGTCTTTGTTCTTGGCGGCAAGAATAGCTCGTTCACTCAGCCAATCGTGGTTTTTATAATTAGTTTGAATATTTGGAAATACTTTTTCAACCAATTCTTCTTTTGACATCACTAAATTGCAGAAGTTATAAGGCATTGAAATTCGTCCGGAGGTTAGATCAACCGGCATCTTTCCGTTCTCAATTTCCATTGATGTGAGAATATCTCAGCTGATCGATCGTTTTGCAAGTGGACACGCATATTTGTAGTTAATTTTAACGTCTTTACGTGTCGCCACAAAGTAGAGTATTTGAGGCAAGCATTTATTTCGTCGATCGTGGAATTACAGGTAATGTTTGCCTGAAATCTCCTGCAAGCAATATTATTGCGTTCCCAAATTGTCTAATGTTTCCACGAAAATCTTGCAACAATCGATTAAGAGCCTCGAGAGATTTTCTATGTGCCATTGTGCATTCATCCCAAACAATAAGTTTGCATTTCTGCAATACTTTTGCCATGCCGGATGCTTTTGAAATGTCGCACGTAGGGTTTTCGATGAATTGCATGTTCAACGGTAATTTCAAAGCGGAATGAGCAGTTCTGCCATCTGGTAGCAATGTTGCAGCTATTCCGGACGACGCAAGAGCTAAGGCTACGTCATTTTGGGATCGAATTGTTGCCAGAATCAATTTAATTAGGAACGTTTTACCTGTTCCTCCAGGCGCATCTAAGAAGAGAATTTCTCCAACCCCATTATTGGCAGTTTGCATTATTTGATCGTAAATGCCTTTTTGCTGAAACGTTAGCTAGGAATATTTGATTGCACATACGACCGAAGATCACCCGTGTTGTAATTTTATTCACGACGCAATTCTATATCGAACGAAGCAGTAGCAGATCGATTCGGTGAGTTCATTCCCAATTGATTGAGAACTTTGTTCGCGATTTGTAAGCTCAAATCTTCAATCATTATCAACGCTTCGTTATAGATTTCTGCTGTGAAATCCATATTCATATTTGAATTTTCTTCGCGTATTCGGCGACTCGCTCCCCTCGTTTGCGTCGTTGAAATGATTTTGTACTTGCATTCCATGTGTAATACGTAGGCACTTCCGAATACAGCAGTGTTTTCGCAAATGCGTCATTTTGACATAATGTGAAGAAAGCAGTTAACGTTGTAGCCGATTCAGGGCAATTTGTTGCACATTTGCAGCTGTGAAATAAACGCGTTGTCCATTTTCTAGATGTACTGCTAAGTGAACAACAGCTGGCCTTATCTCATGTATGGGAAATGAAAGAATTCGCCATACAGCTTCATTGCTACTTATGTATCTTCCAGCCTGATACTGTGCGATTTCATCGATATATACGACCGCGTTCGTATTACTTCTTTCAGGTTGTACGCCAAAAACTGCCTTGTCACTTCCTTTATTGACATACTTACAGATGTATTTGATTGATTTAACGGAGTTACAGTATTCCACGTTTATGTGCGCTTTGTATATTTTTGATAGCAAAGGCGAATATGGAACAAACCACCGGTTGTCTACTTCGATGGGACCATTTCGCATTTGCATGGTTACTAATTTACCGCCATCTTCTACTGATCTTCTTCTGTATGAGGGATATCCATCGTTTCCTGTAACTGTGTGAGATAATAATGCTCGAGGATATCTCTTAGAGCATTTTCCGTCAATCATGCACGGTGAGTTTAGATTCATTGTACCGCAAGGTCCATGTATCATATTTTTCGTCACAACTTCGTACAAATCCTTATCGATGTTGAAATCTGGTATTTCAGCACATATTACATCGTCGATTTCGTTTGAAGTGATTTTGGTATTTAGCCAGATTAATATATGCGCATGAGGCAATCCTCTCTTTTGCCATTCCACTGAGTACATCCAACAGCGAACGGACCCAAATAGTTCATTTTTTATCATGAAATCCATCAGCGATTTCAGCTTCTGTCTGAAAACACGTGCTGTGATGTCATGCATATCCACCGATGATTGCCCAGGAAGTAAGAGCTTTTGTATATCGTCCCAAGCTGGATTACATGTAAATGTGATAAATAAGTCCGGACGCCCGTAGTGACGAACATACGCAATTGCATCTTGAGCATACTCATGCATATGACGCGGACTTCCTGTATATGAAGATGGCAAAATCATCTGTCTTCCAACATTAGTTGTATTACCGTCATTTACAACTGCATCTCGCAAATGAACGTATTCTTCAGAACGAAGCTTCGTGTGATTCAAACGGATGAATAACAATCGCTCTGTTTCGATTTTTGCATACATATCTACGATGTATTGGTGAAACAATTGACGACATTTCAAAATGTGATTTTCTTCATTCTCAAGAATCATTAATCGATATGAATAATAGTTCATTGCGCTACATTTCTTATTTGTTTCTTCGCCACTGACTGGTTTTATCATCTTAACGTTGAAGTGATATCCATTGGCACCATCCCAAAAAATGATTGGATATTGCAGTGCATCGTAACATCGATGAGTTTCTGCAACTTTTGTTAATTGGTTATTTCTGCGATGAAAAACAATATCTCTAGGTTGAAATTGATCTCCAACTATAACAATTGCCACTTCGTCTATAGTTGGAGCATTGAAGGCGTTTTGTCAGCATGAATAACAATCTTGTGTGTATCAGATGGCATCATGTCAATTGATGTTTTAAACAAACGCACTAAATTATTTTTTTCGTGAAGAAGCTCTTGCAGTTGGGAAACAATGGACTTTTTTATGCCGGTAGTAATTCCGCAGCGTGCATTCAATTCAATATTGGCATCACCGATAAAATACATTTGCAGGAATTTATGTTCATCATCTGAGAACGGAAGCAGGGAGCCGGCCCTATGATAAATTTGTCCTTTCACTTTGAAAGTTGGCATGAATTGAGCGGTTACAGTTTCTGCACCGAACGATGTCATTTGGAAGCATGAATTATATTTTCTGATGTTCGATAGGAAATGTATATCCAGCAAGAAAAGTTTTCAATGGCTCTGGTGGTTCTCCAAGTTGAGGAAGTTTAATTTTTCCGCCGGCGCAACACATTCCTTTCGTTTCTCCATTAAATTTCAGAGCCTTGCAATGAGGACACACTTTCGTCATAGTGCCGATGAGAACATGCTGGCTCAAACTACAATCAATAGCTGGATTGTACCGGAACGCAAGGCGATTGTTATCGCGTGATTGCTGAGCACGTTGTCATATTTGACGCTGATCTGCTGCTTATTGACGTCTTTCAGCCAAACTCAGCCTTTCGCGTTCATTCCGGTCAAATCGACTCTGATCTGAAGCTGCATAACGCGATCGTCGTGCTCGCAAACGTGCATCTTCAAGTCTGGCTGCACGTCGTTCCGCTGTTTCTTCGACACGTATTTGATCCATTCTTTGTCTGTGTCACTCGGTTGCTGATGCTCGTTCTACATCAGTTTGATTAGCTATTACTCGTTGCACCGCTTTCGATCCGCGAGTACTACGACCTGTGTTTGATTTCCTGCGAGGCATTATTTCGATAAACTAAGAAAAATCGTTTGAAATGAGGCAAGAAAGTTAAAAACAAAATATAAAATAACTTTTTTTGAGAAGACACGAAGGGAACTTTGATTGTTTTTTTTTACTTTAAAATCTTTTGCAGCAATATAAACGTTCACGACCTTTAAAACGAAGAGCAGCATGCTATCCACTCTGCTACCAACGCCTTTTCCATCTATGTATTCATTGAAATGTCATTTTCAAATTGTATTAAAAGCTCCAGCCAACTTTTCCAATTACGAAATTCCCGCACGATAAAGTGTATAGTGCGTATTCCGGCCAACAGATGGCGATTAGTTTTTATCCTTTTTTACCCGTCTCAGGTGTTAAATCCTTTTAATAAGTATAAAAAAACCTACCTGGAGTCGAATGCAATGGTGTATCAAAATTTCAAAGCAATCGAAAAAGAACTTTTGGAGATCTTTCATTAATCACAAACCAACCATTTACATTTTTATTTATATAGATAATCCTAGCGCCAACCATCTGGTGAGAGATGTCAACAAAACTCTCCTTAATACGAGTGGACACCAGTTGCGGCGATGGAAGGAATACTTCCCTGATATTTTAAACATCTTGTCAGAGGAAGATATCCCAGAAACAGAACAACTACCAAACATCTAACCGCAACAATCCACCAGATAAGGAAGAGATAGTTTCCGCCAATTTGTCAATGGCGGGAATGAAAGCTCCAGGTATAAATGGATTACCAACAAAAAACACAAAAAATGTCATCGCTTTATAGGAAACAACCGATCTCCTTCTTCTCTCAAAGTTGTTTCAACGTATAAATGGATTCATATTTCGCGTTTTCATATTAAAACTTCTGAAGAAAATATTCTCAAGTTTGCTGCGGAGAAATTAAAAGCCAATGTAGAGGATTTGTTCTGTGGAAAGCTCACGAAACTCAACACGGATCTCTCAATGCTGTATTTCGTAAATTGAGCGTTCCTGCTCATTGACACTTGGGTCGTCACGTCACGACCTTGGATTAAGAGACCCGAAAACGGCGAACTATTTGTGGAGTTTTGTAGTACTCGGCAAGTGGTCATCGGAAGGACCCTTTTTCCACACAAGAGTCACCATAAAACATCTTGGGTTTGCCCTGATGGAGTTATTCAGAACCAGATCGACCATTTGGTTATCAGTCGCCGATGGAGAAGATGTCTCCTCGATGTGTGAGCGAAGCGTGGAGTTGACGTGGGGAGCGATCACCACTTGATGGTTGCCTGCTTGAGATTGTGCACAGCAGCTATCCGACGACCACGAACTCTCTAAATGATGCGCAAGCTTAATGTCGATAGATTTAGAGACTCCAACACAAAGCTCGAGTACACAAACATTCTACGCGAAAAGTCATACACGTTGGGTGAATATGAGATGCGCACACTGGACGGCAATTGGGAGGTAGAATCACGTTTCTAACTAGTGCTGAAGATATTCCAGAAGCAGAATAACTACCAAACATCCAACCGCAACAATCTTCTATTAGGGACGATCCCCCAGATAAGGAAGAAATAGTTCCCGCCATTCTGTCAATGGCGGGAAGGAAAACGGACTACCAACCGAACTCCTCAAAGCAGAAATAATAGCCGATATACTCCTCTCACTCTTTACTGAGGTGTGGAAGGAAGGAAGATATACGACTGAATGGAAGAAGGGCATCATTGTGGAAATTCCCAAGAAGGGCGATCTCCGGGAATGTGGCAATTGGCGTGGTATATGCCTACTTACTACCGTATTGAAAATCATGGCTAAGGCAATTCTCATTAGGATTAGTGATGTCGTGGAGCGCACTCTAAAAGCTTATCAGGCTAGATTCCGTAAAGGGTCGTCTTGTACCGACCACACAAATACCCTACGGATAATATTAGAGCAATCCGCTGAAATGGGTTCGCCACTTCATCTCATATTTGTGGATTTCGAGAAAGCTTTCGACAGCGTTAAGCGAGATTACATATGGAATGCTTTGCGTAGGAGAGGCATTCCAGATAGGGTCATAGCTATGATTAAAGAATCCTACGAAGATGCAAGGTGTCGCGTCTTGCATAGAGCAGAGCTATTCGAGAGCTTTCCTGTGCGAGCCCTGTTTCTGGTGGTAATAAACGACATCTTGAAAGCTGCACTGGAAGGTGGGGAAGGTAAAGATCTTCAATGGAGACTTTTTAACATCTTAAGTCACCTTGATTATGCTGATGACGTGTGTTTGATTGCATATAACCGTTCGGAATTAGAGTGAAATGTTCACTTATTGCATTCTAAATGCAAAGAGGCGGGACTGAAAATAAATGTGCGTAAAGCCAAGTACATATATCATAACGTATGTGCATATATGCACATAGGTTCGAACACAAGCACACCGATTGTTCTTAACGGACAAGATGTGGAAGAGGTGCAAGATTTTTGTTATCTTGGAAGCATTGTCAGCATGGACGGCGGAGCCGACAAGGATGTTGAGGCTCGGCTAAATAAAGCTCGTCAGGCCTTCGGTATCCTTTCCCCTTTCTGGAGGTTAAGAGAGATCTCCCTTCGCACGAAGCTGCGAGTTTTTGACGCATGCGTCAAATCCGTGTTGTTGTATGGTTGTACTACGTGGAAAGCGATCGTTCGACTTACCAAGAAGCTACAGACTTTCGTAAACCAATGCCTCCGGCGCATTTTAGGAATATTCTGGCCAGAAGTAATCTCCAACGACGAACTTTGGAGTACAACTCGCCAGACTAAAATAGGTATTGAGATTCAAAGGCGGAAGTGGCAGTGGATCGGTCATACTTTGAGGAATCCAGAGCGAAACATCGCAAAACAGGCTCTGGACTATAACCCTCAAGGAAGACGTAGGGTTGGTCGACCATGTAACACATGGAAGCGAGCAGTTGAACAGGAGGCCAGAGGAATAAACAAGTCCTGGCAACAGCTTAAGGCCGATGCTCAGGATCGCGCCTTATGGAAGAGGTTTATTTCTTTTCTTAACAGGAATTTGATTCCTGCTCATTTATACAATGAATTAATAGAACCATCTTTTTGGCCTACTGCAATTCGGGTGAATCATTTCATTTATCGTCCAAAAAACGAGGAAGTAATGGTTGCATTACAAACTTCTTAAGAGAAAGTTGCACTCTATCTACTTCGCAGTTTATTATCAGAAATCAGGTGGCATTCGGACCAAAACTTTCCAGCTGTTTATTTCATCCTCGTGTTTGGAATATGATGTAAAAAATTACTGAGACATGGTTACACTCACATTTCTTGTTATCGGAACTTTTTCATTCTAACTACATAGTCTACCGTTGTGATCGATCAAATTTAACCGGTAAGGAACATGGTTGTGGAGTCCTGATTGCTGTCCGCTCTTCGTTTTATAGTAGACAAATGAACTTATTGTTCCAAGAGCAGATTTGTATTTCTGTTAACTTTACTCATGCTGCTTCTTCCGCTCGAAATGTTATCTACTTTATCGTTAGTTACATTCCACCTCGTAGTCCTATTGTACTCACATATCTAATATGACTCATATCGTCAACGAGCTCGAAATCGGACACAATCCCTGAATACTCGGTGATTTCAACATCGGTGACGTTGCCTGGACTTTCAGTGAAGAAGATCAAATACTCATCCCATTTATTGTGAAAACTGAATCTGAACAGTTGATTGTAGACTCAATGCATGCCTTATACTATTGACACATAGCGGTCCTAATTATAATTTGACTAATGCTTAATATCATTGACACATAAATTATAAATTATAATTAAGGCCTAAATTATCATTAAACGGCTGTGTGTCATACGCTTATTTAGCTAAATTACCAAAATAGTGATCATTTAGCAGCTAAATCATCTCGTCATGCTCTCATCTAAATCATCTCATTTAGCTAAATCCTCTCATTTTTCTCATAATTTAGGCTATAACGATGAAAAATGTAGTACTAAGAGAAGAATAGTCATTTTTTGACAGCTCTGAATTATACAAAATCTTGGAATCGTGATTTAAACGCCTAGCCAGGAAAGATGACTCGCAAACGATTCTAAAACAGGACAAAGGATCGTTTTAATTTTTGTCGCCTTCCTTGCAAAATTTGATTGCCTATTGGCAATGCAATTCAACTTTTTAAAATTATGACAGATGAGTGAGTGGCTCTTCTTAATTAGCAAAGTGCTGTGTGTCACCAATCTACTAACGATGAAGACGAGCTAAATTACGAATTAGCCAAATTATAATTAGGACCGCTATGTGTCAATGGTATAATTTAGCTCTTCTTCATCGTTAGTAGATTGGTGACACACAGCCATTTGCTAATTAAGAAAAGCCACTCACTCATCTGTCATATTTAAAAAAAAATTGAATTACATAGCCAATAGGCAATAAAATTTTACAAGGAAGGCGACTAAAGAAGAAAAACGATCCTTCGTCCTGTTTTAGAATCGTTTGCAAGTCATTTTTCATAGCTAGGCGTTTAAATCACGATTCCAAGATTTTGTATAATTAAGAGCTGTCAGAAAATGACTTTTCTTCTCTCTTGCACGACAAAGCTTTCATGAAAGCTCCAACGCTTGTACTACATTCGTCATCGTTATAGCCTAAATTACGAGAAAAATGAGAAGATTTAGCTAAATGAGATGATTTAGCTGAGAGCATGATGAGATGATTTAGCTGATAAATGATCACAATTTTGGTAATTTAGCTAAATTAGCGTATGACACACAGCCGCTTAATGATAATGTCTCGTGGATATCATCTTATTTATAAAATTATATAATATAATTGGTTAAAATAGATAATGTTATTTCTTCGCCATTTGATGTTGAATCAGGAGCATCTCAAGGAAGTCACTAGGAAGCTCTACTGTTCCTTCTTTTCATAAATGATGTGCCCTCAGTTTTCAAATATTGTAAATGTCTCTTATATGGTGATGATATTAAAATATTTTCTAGGGTAACGGAAGTTTCACATTAAGTTTCCTGAACGAAACGAATGGGCAACAAATACGATACTCAGCACCTGTATAGGTTCTCATCCAGGGGACAGGTGCAGGGATTTATTCCCACGACCTCGACATCCAAACTTCATTTCATCTTCCAGAACACGCGACAGTATTCCAAGCAGAAGTATTAGCCATTAACGAGTGTACAAAAATTATTCTCGATATGCAGAACAGTCTCGGAAATTGTTACATTTTCTCGGACAGCAGGGCTGCGCTTCAGGCACTCCAATCCTACAGGACTAGATCCAAATTAGTGTCCATTTGTAGACACAATTTGAATCGCCTAGCGGCCATAAAGGAAGTTTTTCTAATTTGGATACCGGGTCATAGTGACCTGCTAGATAACGAGGCGGCAGATACGCTTGCACGGCAAGGATCTGCAAACATCAATTCCACTAGGAAGTCAGTCGATGTAGCACCAACAGTGCTGAAGACTAGCTTCAAACAGACTATTTTGGATTCTTTCTTGGCGGGGTGGCGGCAGCTGGAAAGCTGTAAAACGGCCAAATCCTTTTGGGAAGAACCGAACAAAAATATTACAGCTCAGCTGTTACAACGTAGTCGCTATACTATCCGAACTATTGTCGGCCTGACCACAGGCCATTGCTTGCTAAGGCTGCACGCTTTTAGAATGCGGAACGCGAGCGACAGCTTGTGCAGAGGTTGCGAGGAAGACGAAGAATCTAACGAACATTATCTTTGTCACTGTCCGCAAATCTCCATAACAGTCGTCTCCTTTGTTTAGACTCTAGATTCTTCTCAGAACTAGACGACCTCAGGGGCGTCCAACATTCGAGCCTGTTAAGGTTCGCAAACCGAACCAAGTGGTTAGAGCAAGAGGAGTGACTTCCAACTTATAACAATAGGGGGAGTACAATGGGGCCAACTAGATGGCCTCAGTGCTTGTGGTTCCGTGCAACCACCCTCCTACAACCTAAACCTAAACCTAAGGCCAATTTTAGAGTATTGCTACATTATATGGGATCCTTCATATGATGTGCAAGTAAAGCGAATCGAAAGAGTACAAAGACAGGCCCAATCATATGATACTCTAAATGAAATTGAAAATAGTTTATTGTACCGGAAAATATGTCATCTCAAATTCTCTCGAATAGTGAATAGTGACTTTTGTATGGTAGGTGGTAAAAGTAGAGGGGGGAGATTTCTAATTTTGTATGTAATACCGAACGTAGTATACAAAACGTTTCATGCTGAATTCAAAGTTTGTAGCTTTCATAATTTTCGAGGAGATTGAATAATTTTTGTTTGAATTTATGGCATTTGTATGGGAGGTGGCAGAGAAAGTGGAAAAGTTTGGATAATTTTTAATCTGCTTATCAATATTCTAATCACATTGCTTTGTTACAATTTTAAAGTCGATAGCTCTCATATGTTCGAAGGAGAAATACTTTTCTTGAATTACCAATACAAGAATTTGTATGGGAGGTGATAAAAGGAGTGAAGCGAAGTTCATATTTCTTTTAGCATTTATTGCAATTATTAAGGGATAAATTCAAACAAAATTTTGAGTTTGTACTTTTTCTAGTTTCAATGAAAATGAATTAAATACCAAATTTACCAAAATTGTGCATTTGTATGGGAGGGGGTAGAAGGAGTATTCGAATCAAAACCAAATTTTTTGGCATCAATAATATTTGTAATAAAATCTTCTTCTTCTACAATGGCGCTACAGCCCAAATCGGACCTTGGCCTCCTGACATTCAGGTTCCTTAGCATTTTTTTCATTTTTTATTGTGGAAGGGTTGTTAGCCCTTCGCACAACCCTCTTTCTACGAATTTTTTATTTTCGTAGATTGAGGTGACCAAGGTATATCCAAGTAGGCAATGTGCTGGAATTATATATTGCATCGACCGGGATTTGAATTCACGACCTTCGCATTACAAGACCAACACACTACCCACTAGACTATACCCTAGCTGTAATAAAATACTTTTCTCAAAATTTGAAGTTGATACCTTTGACGGTTTTTGAGAAAAATAATTTAATTAAAATTCTAAAATTTCGTGAAATTTGTATGGGAGAGGGTAGAAGGAGTGAGGTGAACTTGATAGTTTTTTCAGAATTGGTTGCAATTGTAAAAAAAATTAATTATCGCAAAATTTAATTCTTTTAGCTTTACTAGTTGCAATGCAAACCGAATAAATGCATTTTCGAAAATTGTGCATTTGTATGGGAGGGGGTAGAAGGAGTAAGGGGGTCCGTAGATGGGGAGTTCTATTTTCAATGTGAACAGCAAGGTTACAATAATAAAACTGTTCCACTTCTGAAAGTTAGTAAAGCATACTTCTGTTCACTTTCTATAATTCCACTCCATAAAATACTGCTGAAAGCAAGCACTAGTAGCTATTACAACTCAAGAATATACTTTGATCACTCACGAACTTCAAAGGAACTTATAACGAGAATTTTGTGCGTGGAATTCACTTATTTTGTCATTTTAAAGAAAAACTATCTCATTACTTATTACTTATTTTTAATTTGAATTTTTTTATTATTGTTACAAAACTAATAACGATCACATTTAAATAATTTTAAAAATGATTAAAATTTATTATTTTCGTCATTACAAAAACTCACTTGTTCAAAACTTTCGTAGAATTTTATTCGAAAAAAAACCCTTTACCTCAAAACAATAATACCGTCCGTTCGTATATAAAAGTGGATGTGGACGTCGCGTACGTTCTTTAAGCAGTCTTTGCACTTTAGGCATTTATAAAATTCACCTAAGACTTACGATCTTTACGATACAAAATAAAAAAAGAATTATTAAAAAATGATGAGATCTTACAAATCTTTGTAATTGCACTGACTGAGATCAGATTAAGTATGAGATACGGTTATAATTCATTGCGTACCTATACGAAGTTTCGTTTTTTTTATTATTAATCGCCCTGAGTAGCTAAGACGATATGATTAATAAAATGCCGCCCTCCAATTTTATTTACTGGTCAAACAAAAAATTTTCATTTGCATCGGCCTGTAAAATTTAATTAGAATACTATGGGTAGAGATGAAGAGATATCATTTTTTTCGGTTTAGTATCCAAGTCGATTTTCCACGTAATACAATGTTGATCATAATTTATTTTATTTTAATTTCCGTCCATACTTTTCCATAGATTTGAACAACTCATTAAAGTAAATATAGTAATGCATGTCTGTACTTTTCAACAACAGGAGAAATCATTGAGATTTTCAATATTTTGCATTTTTTTCAAAAGTTCTGCATTAATTGAAGTAACAGATTTCATTTCTAAAGAGTGTCCAGCCTGCGTACCAATTATTAAATGTGATAAAATCGATATTTTCCACGATATCCAAATGTTTTTTTAAATGAAAACCGCCAATATTAATTATTGTAGTAATAAAATCGATCGTAAAAATACACTCGCACTAAAATTATGATTGATTCGAACGGAATACGAGCAGGTTGAAGTAATCAATCAACTTTTACTTCGATTTGAATCTGAAATTGTTCATTTTGAACGATAAAAATGATTAACGACAAGAATGAATGTCATAAATGTAATAATGACATAATATAAACAAATGCTACATTTAAAAATGAATCGAGTAAAATGAATCCGTTGTTAAATAGTTTTCGCAGCTGTAGTGAATTTGAATTCATTTAAAAATGATTTTATATTTATACCCTGGATGAAATCCGAGAGTATTATCAGTTTGCCACAAAGTTTGTAACGATAAGTCTCGGAGGAGAAACATGAATGATAAAGAAGTTGTGGTGAGGTGAATGTTTTCACAGTGCATTTCGCATTAAAAGAAAAGATTTCCGGATTTCACAATGTTATGATTTCTTTTAAAATGGTAAAAATAGGTATCACTCAAGAATTTCAAAGCCGAGTGTCCGTCCGTCCGTCTGTCCGTTCGAACACTCTCTAGCTCGAGAATGCGTTGTGCCACAAAGTTCAAATGATATACACGTCGTTTTTGGCAGAAAAGTAAGGTCAAGTTCGTGAACCGGACAAATCGCTCCACCCCTTCTACCCCTTCCCATACAAAATTGCACAATTTAGGAATAAAAAGATTTTCGCGAAAAGCTGAAAAGCTGTGAAATTTTCAATACTGTTCCATATTGGCCTTAGTCGCACATCAAATATCCGCAATCTTCCACTGTACTCGAAAGTAATGCGAAATGTCAGGTCTACTTGGTTATCATAAAATTAATGCGCGCGTACGAACACTATAAGGAACGCTATGCAACTTGATCGGAATGTCAAGGTCTTCAACCAAAAACAAATATACACGCAATTATCGAATTACCAAGAAAGAGCAACAACTACACTCAGTGACGTAGCGTGACTTTATAGCTAGGGGAAACAATTATTACTGATCGACACAGACAAAAAAAAATTTGCTACCCTGAAATTTTGTTTTTTCGCTTTTCATGACTAAATTAGCCTAAAAATGCAAAAAAAATCTGTCCCGCCGTACGCCGTCCGCCGTACATATGGACTCACGTCTCCGAGACCGTTAAAGGTAGAATGTTCGTTTTTGGGCATATTGTTGATTGAGTAAGTGAGCTCCAATTTCTAAATTTTGGGAGTGTTAGCTGGAAGGGGGAGGCGGGGGAGGGAAAGAGTCAAAAACTACACTTGCTTGCTAATAGCTCCACCAGGAATGAAGGTAGGAAGTTGAAAATCAGCAGAGATATAGAGAGGGTTGTGGGACAAACTACAAAAATAATTTAATTTTTTTATCCATTGGCGTCCGAAAAGGAGGGGGGGGGCTAAAAACAAATTGTCGGCCGAATTGTTTTTTCAAATGATTATATCTTTGAAATTACTTATTGCAAAAAATTCATATTTTGGGACCATTAAGGCGGCATATAGCTCCATCAGAATCAAAATCAGGGGGGTTAAAAGAAAAAGACTTAAAAATGAAAATCTCAACTATCTCTTAAGCTATGTAATTGAAACTTACAACATATATTAATCTATACTAGCGAAATACGAAAAAAATATAACCTATGAAAATAAAAATAATAATAATAAATAATAATAAAAATAATTCAAAAATTGCGCACTTTTCAAAACTACAAATCGTTATATCTTAAAATTGAGTACAGATATTAAATTGAAAATTTGTTAGATTGTAGATATAAATAATTATTAATTTTGGAAAAAATTTTGAGTTGGAAGGTGTAAGGGGAGGGAGGTGGTAAGCAGAAATGTCCAAAATTTTGAGTATTTTTTTAGGGCTCTGGTGAAAGATACAAAGTTTAAATTTTGCATGTGGATACATCTATTTGATATACATAGAAAAAAAATTTTTTTTTTTAAACAAAATTGCATCAAAAGTTTTGAAATCGCGCATGCCCTTCTACCACCTCCCATACGAAAGTATGATTTCGACCAATTTCATTAAATCAACTAATAACCAACAAATTAAAAACTACGAACTTGAAATTTCGTACAAGCACCTTACAAGAGAAATGAAATAAAATTGCATCACAAATTTTACGATTCCCTTACCCGCCCTACTCCCTCCCATACAAATGTTCGGTTTCGTGAATGTAAAATACACCGAATTTTATGAAAATTCTATGCAGCTTCGTTTATGAAACGCATTCCATACAGAGAATATTGGTCATGATTCAAGCAATCAATTAAGAAGCTATTAACATCCACCCACCCTTACTATCATCCCTGCCGCTCCCCTTATAAAAACCCAAACTTGCCTAAACGAATGAAATATTGTTAAATTAATAACAGCCCTGCCCAAGAATTCTCTTTCAGTTAGTCTCCCAAACCACTCTAACCTGCATATTGACTTTCCATCCGCAACTTGTCCCAAAAATAATAAAGTTCCACCCGACTTGTTGGCAGTCTATTTTTTAAATATATTGGTTTATTACGCTTAAGAAATGTATTATAAATAATACTAAAACCTCCCGCGTCAGCTGCTTGAAACACTATTGATATTGAAAGCACCCAGGAATCATGAACGTGATGTAAAAAAAAAAGATTTACATTCACCCCTACTACCACACAGCAGCTTAAAACTCCTGAATTAATAAATTAACGGACAATCCGTGTTGTTTAATCTCTTCAATAGATGGCATCTTATTTGCTAGGGTGGTAACGGACCGAAATTCGAAGAAATATTTTAGTGACGTCTTGCTTCGATAGACACTACAACTTTTTTTTACTAAATATAAGCCTTAAAAATGTTGAATAATTAATTAATTCAAGCGTTAGTTTAAGCTTCTAGTTTTTATTTTCTTAATAGAAAAAGGTAAAGACGTCCAAAAAAAGATGTCTGCCGAAGTTTAAACCGATTCGTTTCCACTCAAAGCACGACAAATATAGGCAATATTGCCACATTTTTCTTCCTTATCATTTTTCGGCTGATACAGAAATTTCAATACTGGCAATACTTTGATCGAGAGCCAGAGCAATTGCGTTAATGCATCTCTCCTTCCTATAGAAATCGAACTCGCCGCGTGCGCGAGCGAAAATTTTACTCGCATTGACCGGTGGTCTCGTTCTCTTGGGTATGCGACTAAAAGTAATGAGAGGAAAGGTGGAAGCATTTTAATGCGACGCATCTCACCTTCCCATTGAAGGCGAACTTGCCCTCTTCGCGCGAGAGAATTTGGTTCGTATTGATCACAGTTTAATTATACGTAAAACAGTTGGCAAACGGGAAAGAACTTCTCGAACTGAGCTCACCAATATGCGTGCAATCTCCACGCACACATGCGAACAATCTACGTGTAAAATATGGCTTAGTAATCAGCTGTTTAAAGTTTTGGGAGGTATAACCTTGAGCGAACCAATCAAAATCGTTCATTTGGGAGGTAAGCATTTTTTATGCGAAAATTTTTTTGATCTATGGGTAACATAGCCCGTTTTCGCACTCAGTCTTCTTTCGCTCTGGTATTGACCGGTGGTCTTGTATATTCGTTTTTACAATCGCATATTTTTTCCTGTGAAAGGCTTTCAACTTTCGTTGGTCAGAAAAAAAGCTGTCCTGACCACGTAAATGCTGTAAACAGTGGTAGACAAAAATAATGCGGTTTCTTTTAAAGGAATTTTTTAATAAATTTTCATATTCGTGCTGGTTTCAGTTTAGCTTTTCTAAACTGAATAAAGGGCAAAACGTAAGGAAAGCATTGCTTCCCTTGCATCAATGGACGCAACGCTACTGACTATACTCGACCGATAGGGAACTCGTGCGACGAGAAAATGCTTTAGGAACACCTGTGAGCTCTTTAGCTAGAAGGCATCGACAGCAATCGAGCGACAGAAGAATGACTCAGGCGAGGATGAAATGCTTTATAGGTGTCAACGAATAGTAATGAAAGAACTCGTGCGAGTGCTAGGGTTAGCACGCACGATCATCGAAGGTCTCCAACAAAATTAACACGGGCAATGTAAAGAAGTGGCCGACTGTGATCGGGCGATAATAAAATACTTTATATTTAGAAAGCAACAACAACCACACGTGTGGGCTAGTACGAATAGGAAAAGATTCGGGTGATGATGAAATACCATATAGAAACAATTAACAACGCTCGACAGAGCTAGAAAAGATTTACAAGACAAGGGGAATGATTCGATCGGCAAGAGCAATATAAAAAGGCGAGCATTTTTGGATGAACAGTCAATTGTGAGTTGATTTCTGGATAGGAGAGTCGGCGGGCGAGTGCGATCGACGAGTGTGACGTGCGGTCACCGGCCGGGATGAGCGAGGTGGAGCTCAGCAGTAAGCAGGTAAGTCCTGTGATCTACAGGCAGAGTTCAATAAGTGACAGTAAGCGGGGAAGTCCTGGGATCGGCAGGCGGGAGTAAGCCCTGTGATCGAGGCGAAATTCAGCAAGGGAATACGTCGTGTGATCGACGGTGGATACTAGCAGCCAAGATTACAACGCGAAAGTGACGGTCGAGATCGAGTAGTCGATGGAGTGAGTTACAGATTAGAACGCAAAAGTAACAGTCGAGAACGATTAGTCGATCGAATGAGTAGGAGATTAAAATGCGAAGGTAACAGTCGAGATCGAGCAGTTGAAGGAGTGAGTTGCAAATTAAAACGCGAAAGTGTCAGGCGAGATCGAGCAGTCGACAAAGTGAGTTGCAGATTAGAACGCGAAAGTTACAGTCGAGATCGAGCAGTCCACGGAGTGAGTTGCAGATTAGAATGTCAAAGTAACAGTCGAGATCGAGCAGCCGATGGAGTGAGTCGCATATTAGAACGCGAAAGTGACAGTCGAGATCGAACAGTCGACGGAGTAAGTTGCAGATTATAACGTGAATATAACAGTCGACGGAGTAAGTTGCAGATTAGAACGCAAAAGCAACAGTGGAGAACGATTAGTCGACCGAGTAAGTAGCACATTAGGACCCGAAAGTAACAGATTGTTGCAGATTAAAACGCGAAAGTGTCAGTCGAGATAGAGCGGTCGACAGAGTGAGTTGCAGATTAGAACGCAAAAGTAACAGATTGTTGCACATTAAAACGCGAAAGTGTCAGTCGAGATAGAGCGGTCGACGGAGTAAGTTGCAGATTATAACAGTCGACATAGTGAGTTGCAGCTTAGAACGCAAAAGTATCAGTCGAGAACGATTAGTCGACCGAGTGAGTAGCAGATTAGAATGCGAAAGTAACAGTCGCGATCGAGCAGTCGACGGAGTGAGTTGCAGATTAAAACGCGAAAGTGTCAGTCGAGATAAACCAGTCGACGGAGTGAGTTGCAGATTAGAACGCGAGAGTGACAGTCGAGATCGAGCAGCCAGGAAAGATAATCAAATAAAGTTTTGCGGTTAAATTAATGTGAATTTATTAAACTGGTGGTTTTATTTTTACTTGAAATCCTACGAAACCCTTGCACACTTCAATATATTATTTCTATTATAAATATGATCTACGGTATATAAATTATTTGAATCCTTCACCCCTTTCACCACCTCCCATACAAACAATTTACTCAATACGTATAAAATTGATCGAGCTAATAATGATGATCGAATAAAATTAAATGATCAGCTATACTTCGTCACAACTTCACTACAAGTTGATTTTCTTGAAAAGTACGAATGCCACAGATCTGCAATTTAAAGTTTGTCAATTGCATGGTGATTAGTTAGTTCTGAAAAAATTACTAAGAACCCCTCACTCCTTCTAGCACCTCCAATACAAGCTGCGCTTACCAGTAATTTTTGAAACTTTTTTCTCAGAAACCGTTGCAATTATCAAATTGAAATTTTGACCAAAGTGTAATGATGTGAATACCATTGACATCGAAATATATTTTTCGATCCGCTCACTCCTTATACCACCTCCCATACAAATGCGCAATTTTAAAGAATGCATATTATCGATTTTTTTGCTTTTGCCAGATTGTTCTTTAAATAATTGCAATTCATTTTGAAAAACACAAATTTCACGAAATTTCCAAATTCAATAAAACTATATTTCTTCGAAACAGTCAAAGCTATTAACATGAAGTTTAGAGCAAGGATTAATAATATGAAGGAGAAATGAACGCCTAGATTGCTTCTGACAATACTGGACTAGAACACGTTATGAGGAAGCATGGTGACCTTTGGGTCGACACGTCAAGACCTTTGATTAAGAGAACCTAAAACGGCGAATTTTTCGAAAGAAACCTTTTCCACACAAGAATCACCATAAAACATGTTAGGTTTCCTCTGATGGTGTTCTTCTTCTACAGTTACACTAAAGCCAACATTGGGCCTTGGCTTCCTTAACTTCAGGTTCCTTAACATTATTTTTCATTGCTTATTGTGGAAGCGGACCCGAAAATTACAGCCGATATACTGCTCCCGCTCTTTACTGAGGTGTGAAATGAAGGAAGATATTCGGCTGAATAGAAGGAGTGCGTCATTGTCAAAACTCGAAGAAGGGCGACCTTCGAGATTGTTGTAATTGGCGTGGAAAAAGCCGGCTTTCTTCCGTATCAAAAATCATGGCTATAGTATTTCTCAATTGGATTAGTAATGTTGTAAAGAGCACATCTCATGTGTGTGAACTCGAAGAAGGCTTTCGACAGCGTTTTGAGAGATTACAAATGGAATGTTTTATGTAGGATAGGTATTGCTTTATCTTCCCCTACCTGTAATGCAGTTTCCTAGATGTCATTCATTACAACCAAAAATAGGGCTGGCGATAATATGCAGCCTTGCATGACACCCGTTTGCACTGGCAAGCTCTCGGACAGCTCTTCTCTATGCAAGGAGCGAAATCTTGCATCTTCAAAAGATTCTTTAATCATAGCTATGATCTTAGCTATGATTAAAGAATCCTATCAGGATACCTATCATGATTCTGATAACTATAATTTAAAGCAATTTTTTTTTTGGGTCTTGATAGCTCGGTGGTCAGCACGGCCGCTTTGTAACTCTTGATCCCCGGGTTCGAGTCCAACTATCTGCACGGTTATTCCCTTAGCGTGTAAGGTAGGGCCTGCTTACATAAACCTTACTGACGAGTCCGTCGTAAGCAGGCTTGGGACGAAACGCAACACAGCGCAGTAGACACTCACTCGCTACAAGTAGAGTCACTCTATGCAAGACGGAGACACACTGTATCTTAGTCTGGCAGAAATGTAACAATCGACACCTGCGAATTCACCATTCGCAACCAACCATTCGTAGAGTGGTGAGTTTAGTGGTTTTCTCTAAAATAAATTGTTCATTCGAAATTTTTGATTGTGAATTTTGAGTTAAGTATTAAAAACTGCGCACAGTTCTTTATGTTAGGACCGTACCAAAAAAAAGGTCGATACCTTTTTTTTTAAATTTCGCTCCAAATATCGGGCTTTACCTTTGTCAAACTATAGTAAAGCGCCTCTTATGTCCCATGGAATAACTATAGCTACAAGCTAATACCTTGCAGAGACATCTATTGGCAGTTATGTGGCGTTTTTTAGATAACATAATATACTAACATATATACCTGTTGTAGTTATTACCGTTAAAATTTTAATTTAATAAGTATTAGTATAATTATAATAATTTGAGGATTGAAATAAAAAATTCAAACAAATTTGCTAATCGGATACACAATAAAATAGTTTTTATCTTTTGTGATGATTACTCAAAGTTTATAACATAATAATAACTTATTATGTATTTGAAAGCGGAAAATTGATTAAGTGTGTCAGCATCTAATAAGCGCCATCCTCACAACTGCCCGAACTTCCCCAACCACACTAGGCTAGCCAAAACCTAGTTCTGGACCGTAGTCGTAGTTTGTTTGACTAAATTGTTTTTTAAATGAAATTTTGCTTTTTGAGGAGTGTTTCCGGACATTATAAAATTTTATATAACTAATAAAACTCAAGTGTTGATGTTTTATTTTATTTTCTAAAAAATAACTTTACACGTAATTCAACACCGGAACTAGAGTGGTTGCCCTTTTGTACTGAATCACAGCTCCGGTGAGGGGGAAGGATATTGGTTTTTGGGAATTAAGGGGATAGAGTTGGAAGAGGCTATGAATATTTCCTTTAAATTGCTGAATGTTGTAGTCATGCGGGAACACCGAGATGGGCAGCGAGTTCCATATTCGAACAGTCCGGTTTAAAAACGAATCACGAAATTTGACAGTGCGACCGAAGGTGGGGTTGAGAGAATACTTATGAGCGCGCGAAGCAGCTCTTGTATTACGGGGTAAGGGCATACATGAGGGCAAGAGATTAGAGATTTCGTCCGAACAATCTCCATTGTAGTAGCGATACAAAAGGGTTAGGGAGCTTACAGTTCGTCTATGCTCGAGTGAATCGAGCGAAGAAGTGATGTCAGAATCTCCTATAATTTTAATAGTCCGAGACTGGATACTATCCAGATAGGAGAGAGAAGTTTTTGCAGCTCCCGCCCATAGGTGGGAGTTAAATTCAAGACGTGGTCTAATATAGGCCTTATAAATTGTTAGTAACCCAGAAGCGGTGAAGGAGTTTTTACACCGTTTTAGATAGCCCAAACATTTAGATACTTCCTTGGCGATGTTATATATATGATCGTTCCAAGATAAGTTATCTGTGATTTGGATACCTCACATCTTAGCACTTGAAGAAGTGGTTAATGGCTGGCCTTCGAAGGTGATTGGGTCAAGGTTAGAGTCACGTTTGTCGGACACAAGACAGCACTGGGTTTTCAAAGCATTGAACTCATCGGGCTAAGGACGCACTGTTGAAGTGATAGGAGAAGTCTAAAGTTCTGTCATCGATGAAGCTATGTATAGGATTGAAAGTTAAAGATAGCAAGTCATTAATAAATATCAGAAAAAGGGTGGGAGAAAGAACCGAGCCCTGAGGGACACCAGCGTTAATTTCATAAGAAGAGGAAACCACACCATCCAATACCACACGCATTGAACGATTGGCTAAAAAACTTTCAATCCAGGAAATAAGAGAGTCGCCCAAACCAATAGCTTTAAGTTTGATTAAAAGGGCAGTGTGCCATACTCTGTCAAAAGCCTTGGAAATATCAAGAGCGATAACACAAGATTCACCAAACTGATGAATGCTCTTGTTCCAACGTTCACTGAGGGTGGTTAAAAGGTATCCTGTAGAACGTTTTTTGCGGAATCCATACTGTTTGTCTTCAATAATATCATTGATGTTGAGATATTCTATTACTCTATTGTTGATGATTGTTTCCATGACCTTGGACAGAATTGAGGTTATTGCTATTGGGCGATAATTAGCGGGATTGGTGCGTTCTCCTTTTTTTTGGAACTGGCTGAACATTTGCAAGCTTCCATGAAGATGGGACAGTAGAGAACGATAAAGAAAGACGGTAAAGTTTTCATAGAGGTTTAGCTAGAGAAGCGCAGCAATTTTTAAGGACAAGGACAGGGATTCCATCTGGACCGGACGATTTGTTAGCATCTAGATTCTTAAGAACTCGGTATACGTTTCGCGGACGAATACTAATCTGTCCTAAGGAGGAATTCAGCGTAGTATACGTTGGAAGGTTAGAGTTCGTTGGTGGTAAAGAAGAGTTGGCAGCGAACTGATCCGCTAAGATGTTTGCCTTCATGTTAGAATCCGTAATAATCTCATTGTTGTAGATTAAAGATGATGCAGAACTACCTCTGATGGAACGAGCGAGAGACCAGAAACTTTTGCTGCCCTTAGGACTTCTCAAAATTTTTTGCATCATTTTCTGTTCATGCAAATATTTTTCTCGTTGTAAGCTGGATTTACAGAGGTTCCTTTCTTTTTTGAAATTAATCCAATTAACTTCGGATGGCAGCTGCTTATAAGCACGGTAAGCTGCCTCTTTAGCCCTTATCGCAGTACTACAATTTTCATTAAACCAAGCCTTAGAACTGGGCTTGATTGGTTTGTAGCTTTGGGGGGTGAAAAGTCTCATGCCCAACAAGATGGTATCATTTACTGCAGAAGAAGCATACTCAACACCTCTGTTAAAGCAAATTGACCAATCAAATGTATAATAAAATTGCTTAAGACTGGACCAATCGGCACTTCCGTAACGCCATACCAACTTTTTTAGAGCTGGTGTAATTGGCGTCGAGATGGAAACAGGCGGAAATTAAGCAATGGTCTAAGCTTCCGAGTGGAAAATTAATTCAATGTTAACTCTTCTGCTGACATCCTAAGACTAACTTAATTTCCAAGAGCTTATCCTAATTTATAATCTCCTGGCTCAGCATATGAGAAAGCAATATAATTTGGTTCCCATCGTTAACATTCGAAAATGCAAAAGTGCATCTACATTTTATGATGGGTTCAGGACCGTTTCTTAACATCTTAACCCAATGCCTATGTTTGCTTGAATAGTTTTTCCGATGCCCAAACATTAGATAAACGTGGGTATACTTGTGATCTTTTCCGATGCGTTTGACCAACTATACCCACATTTCTCGCATGTGTTTACCGATACGTAACCTATATAACTAGCAAACGCCCGCGACTTCGTCCGCATAAAAATCGCAATAATAAGCAATTTTTGAGAATGAAGTTAGTAATACATTATGTGGGATGTATAATCTGCTTACTTTAATGGCTCTTTGAACACAATGTTTTGTATTTTTTTGGAATCAGAACCATAAATTATTAAGAATGATACCATGATACTCGCATTAGAATGGGAGAGGCTCGTGATCAAATCAATCCCGTGATCTAAGACCATATTCGTATTGAAGAGCACTAAGGACATGTGAATAGTTATAGCTTGTGTTAATTTAAAAAAAGCCCAAATAAAATAACATTAAGCTTGAAAACGTAACAGGACTATGATTGTGCGTAGAGCCCAATCATACGATACCATAGATGAAATCGAAATTTTTGTGATATTATGAAATTTTGTATGGGGAGTGGCTGCATTAAACTAATTTGTTTCACATCATGCTAGAGTAGCTATAAAAATGTTTTGTACCAAATTTAAGCTTCAAAAATTGAGTAGGTACTGAGAAATTTAGTGCAATTTAATGAAATTATGCAATTTGTATAGGAGGTGGTAGAAGGAAAGGGAGTTTTTTAGTGATATTTCGAGAAACAACTATAATCATCATGCAATTGATGTATTTTAAATTTCAGGTCTGTATCATTCACGCTTTTCAAGAAAATTGAATTTATGTAAAGTCGTGGAATTGTGTCACATTGTATGGGAGGGGGTAGAAGGAGTGAAGCTACTCTGTTACTTTTTCCCCATACTAATAATAATGCAAATTAAGGATAAATTACAACATTTAAGCTCGATGAAAGTTATACGTACTGAGAAAATTGGTGAATAGCATTTCATGAAAAAGTGCAGTTTGTATGGGAGGTGGTGGAAGGAGAAGAGGGATTCAAATAATTTGTATACCATATATTACATTTCTGATAAAAATAGTACATTCTAAATTACAAAAGATTTGCTTTAATGGTTTTGAAGAAAATTATATATTTTTGAAAATGAGGCATTTTGTATGGGAGGTATGGGTATGGGTGAAAGGCGTGGAGGTATTGAAATAAGATCACACGCAGATTACATCTCAGTGCACATCTAATAAACTGTGAAAGTTTCATTACAATCGGTTTAACCGTTTTTGCGTGAACACCGGAAAGACAGACAGACAGAGAAAATTTTTAAAAACGTTTGTTTCTGCTTAGTTATTGCTAAAATAAAGCAAAAAACTTATTTATAGCCATTTATAAACAAATAACAGACAGACACTACAATTATATTTATATATTAAAATGGGAGATACAATGGTTTGTATTTTGTTGGAATCAGAACCATAAATTATTAAAAATGAAACCACGATACTCGCATTTGTATAGGACAGGCTCGCGATCAAATCAATCCCGTGATTTGAGATCATATAAGTGTGGAAGAGCGTTAAGGACATGTGAATAGTTGTAGCTTGTGTTAATTAAAAAAAGGACCAAATAAAATAACGTTAAACTTAAAACCATAACAGGACTACAATTGTGCGTAAAACCCAATCATATGATACTATTGATGAAATCGAAATTTTTGTGATCTTAAGAAATTTTATATGGGGAGTGGTATAAAGAGTAACAGTACTGAACTAATTTATTTCACATCATGCAAGAGTAGCTATAAAAATGTTTTGTACCAAATGTAAGCTTTAAAAATTTAATAGGTACTGAGAAACTTAGTGCATCGGATTTAATGAAATTGTGCAATTTGTATGGGAGGTGGTAGAAGGAGTGGGGAGTTTTTGGTGATTTTTCGACAAACAACTATAATCATAATTAAATTGATATATTTTAAATATTAGATCAGTAACGTTCACAGTTTTGAAGAAAATCGAATTTTTGAAAAGTTGTGGAATTGAGCCACATTGTATGGGAGGGGTAGAAGGAGTGAAGCTAATCGGTTAATTTTTTTCCCGATATTAATAATAATGCTAATTAAAGATCTAGTACAACATTTTAGCTCGATGAAAGTTATACGTATTGAGAATATTGGTGTAGAGTATTTCATGAAAAAGTGCAGTTTGTATGGGAGGTGGTGGAAGGAGTAGGGAAATTTTAATAACTTGTGTACCAAAAGATTGCATTAATAATAGAAATAATATATTCTAAGTTTCAATTTAATAGCTCTTATAGTTTCGAGAAAAAATCGATTATTACATATTTTTGAAAATGTCTCACTTTGTATGGAAGTTGGTAGATGGCGTGAGAGGAGTGACATAAAACCAAAAGCAGATTACATCCCGGAGCATAAACTGTGAAGTTTCGTTACGATCGGTTCAGCCGTTTTTGCGTGAAAGCCGGACAGACAGACAGACAGTCGGACAGACAGTCGGACAGACAGAGAAGAATTTTAAAAATGCCTGTTTCTGTTTAGTTATTGCTAAAATAAAGCAAAAAACTAACTTATAGCGATTTCTAAACAAATAACAGACAGACAATACAATTATATTTATATGTACATATAAATGTTAAATAAAACGCTCCATTTCGTTAACTGGGGAGTGAGACAGAAATGGTCCCAATAGTTCATTATCAATTAAGCTAAACCAAAAAATACGATATAACTTGCCATTTTTGGCTAATTTTTTTTACGAGTTTATTTGTTAAAAAAATCACTGCAGGTTAATAAGTAAGTACACATACTTGTAAAATGCATGGTTTGTACAGACAAATATTTACTCTTTCCAAACTAATTATAATACTTGGCAACGCGCAACAGCGCGCTATTTACTCAGAATCAAAATGATGCGCGTCTCTAGAATAGTAAACAAAATAAATCGAACCTGCGCGGGTAACGAGAAATTATGTAGTTTGAAATTAATTCAGGTGTATCGTCATGAAAAAAAAAAAACGCCCAACTATGTTGCTATACACTATCATAAAGAATAATTTTCGGATTAACCCCATATGACTGTGACTCAGATCACATGATCATAGCAGACCTGAAAGTCAGGGTTCTGATCTTAAAAAATTCACGTGATCAGGCATTTCGAATGACAATAACAGCCAAACCGGATATTTCTGATAATTTTTGATATCATTAATATAATAATGGTAATTTTGTGTTTCCCACGCATCACGTGAGTCCGTAACGACGATTATCACGTTTTATTGACCTCAAATTGCTACTCGTGCTAAAATGGCAGCAGGCTTACATCTAGCGTTATTAGTACACTGCAGGATACAAGGTAGAAATCTATAGATTTTTTTTTTAGTATTTGTAGATGTGTCAAGGTTAATGTAATTATCGGAGACGTGATAACATCAAATAAGGTATGCCGAACGAATTTTATTTACTGTATTTTGCATAGTCGGTTCGATTAGAGCTTTATGGATTTATTCCAGTTTCAAACAATATTTGCGGATATCATTATTACGATCGATCGTGTTTTTCTGAAGAAAAAAATTGGATCATGGCAAGAAACTCAAAAATAATTATAAGTTAAATTTTGAATTAGTTATATAGAGGGACTGAGGAATAATTTTTTTGAATTAGCTACGAATATTTAGAACCATCATCATCAATGGCGCTACAGTGCAAGTCGGGGCTTGGCCTCCTGTATACTACGTCTCCTGTTTTCTCGGTCCAATTACTGCGTCCTCCATATTGAAAAAAATTTAGAATCATTATCTTGATTTCTTTAGGGTTAAAATTTCAAGTGCAGCTTTTACGGTCAATCGATTTCGAACTATCTTGATATAATCTGACTTAAATTTTTGGACCATTCTTTAACTAAAAGAATTACCAAGATGACTATCACAACTAGGCACCTATGTTAAGTGTCCAGAGCAAATGCATACGTTCGGCTGAAAATATCGCTGCTGTGTGTTATAAAATAGTTTGAGAGAAACATCTAATGCATCAATTTTGCAAGATGCTGTTATCTATCTTTAAAGGTGTAGGGGAGACCGGGTTGTCTTGTGACCATTTTTCCTCCTTGGATAGCTGCTTCTAAATTACTGCTAACAGAATACAAATTTTCTTTTCACATGAAACAATATTCACCATCATACAATTCCTAAGTTATAAATAATACTCACATACCACCATTAATTTGGAAAATATTTAAATGGTAGCGAACTTCCTTTTTTACAACTTACACCAAACCAGTGAAACTGTGTGGGTTGAGTTGTTTACAATAATTAAATTTTGGCTTCACCAATGAAAAAAAAAATTGTATATCGATGGTTGACAAGCAGAGGTGTTTAAGACTAATTTTTTAGAAATTGGGTTTTTTTATACTCTAGATGAAATCTGAGAGTATATTGTGTTTGCCTTTCCGTTTGTTACGCTAAGAAATAATGCTTGTACAGAGCTGCCAAGGTATAGAAATATTTGACCGTCTGTCCGCCTGTCCATCTGTCTACAATATAACTCTTGAGCGCTTTGAGCTATCGTGCTGAAATTTTCCGTGTCACTTTAAGCTCGTGAACGGGCTACATCCCCCACTCCTTCTACCCCCTCCCATACAAATTTCATGAAATTCCTTAATTTTAAGAAATTGATTTTTATTCGAAACTGTTTAAGCTATCGACTTAAAATTTTAGTCAAAGTATAAAAATATAAATATCAATAGTATTACAAAATATTTATGTGATCCCTTTAGTCCTTCTACTGCCTCCCAAGCAAATGCACAATTTTGAAAAATTCATTATTTAAATTTTTATTGAAACTAGCAAAGCTGAAAAGACGAATTTTTTCCAGAATTTATTTAGTTATAATTTCAATCTGTTTTGAAAAAATTATCAATTTGACCCCTCCTTCTACCCCTCCCATACAAATTTCACGAAAATTGAAATTTTCAATTAAACTAATTTTCTTCGAAATTGCCAAAACTACCGACTTGACGTTTTGTGGAAAGTCTAAAAATAGAAATATCAATGAAGACAAAATTTTTGATTTGATCCGTATGCTCCTTCTACACCCTCCCATATAAATGCATAATTTTTTTAAATGCATTGGATTTCCATTAACACTAGAAAAAATAAAAACTTAAAATTTTGCCAGAATTTGTCCGTTAATAATTGTAATGAACGTAACAAAAATTATCAGCTTCGCGACCTCCCATACAAATATCACTATTTAAAATTCAAGAAAAGTATTTCTCCTTCGAACATATCAGTGCTATCAACTTTGAAATTGAAACAAAGCATTGTGATAAGGATGTTGATAAGCAGTTTCAAAATCATTTAAAGCCGTCCACTTTCTCTACCACCTCCCATACAAATGCCCCAATTTAAGGAAAACTATGTCCAATTTCTTTACGCTTTACGCCCAATCATAATTCTGTTATGTTTCTGCTTTTAAATCAGCTTACTGCTGTCGTTTGAAAATATTAAAAGTTCATAAATTCCGGCATAAAATTATTCAAAATGTGCTTCAGCTTAATTATCACAGTAAATTCCGGTTTCAAAACGCTCTGCTCTAAAATTTTCATTTTGTGACTTAGCCAACTCTGCTTGTCAACCGACAATATATTATGGAAAAATTCAAAATATAAAAAGGAAAAGTAAAAATAAAATTATACAGTCTCAATTTATCTCTTATTGCATCTAAAATTCAATACCACTGGCAGTGTGACGAATTGTTTTTTATTTTTTAAATAAATTGTTCATTTCTCTCGTTTGCTTTTTATTTACTTATCGCTCGCTAAACTGAGCACGTATGAATTTTTCATGGAAATTCCTTCATCGCTGAGCGCATGCCGTGTAAGAACTTTTGCTGAAATTTCAACATTAGCACAAGTATCATTAAAATAATGTTGGAAAAACCAACTACTTTTGATATATATCGCATATTTTCAATAGATTTCAAACGTCATTTTTATACAATTTGATTTTCTTTAGTAGGCCACTTTAATCTACATATTTAAAAGAATAGGCGTTTTTTCTTTTTGTAAACGCACTACTGCCCAAACCAATTATCCAAAATAAGCAAGTTAAATATCATTGGAAAGGTATTTTCATCAAGGTGATCCTTCCAGGTCTCTACCTGCTCCGGTTCCAGATTCGCACTGAAATATGGCAACATGACGAAAGAAAAGTTGAAAGGAAAATTGATAACTCCTCCCGTAATCAAATCAGGACCTCCGACAAGCAAACAAGAACAACTTAAAGCCTGAGCGAGACAGAAATAAAAAGCAAAAACGCCATTCATTGGTACCGCATACCGATTTTTCATTTCATATGTATCTTTTCACTCGACAAGTATACAATCCCTACCCCCATATCTCTGCAAATATTTGTCTATAGCATCCAGTACAACTGCAAAGTATAGCAGCGGCATCAATTGGTACGGTCGTTTTCCCTCCCTTCTACTACCATCCAAATACTATTCCTTCCCAACATGAAATGGCCGAAATGGCCTAAAAAGAAAGAAGGTTGAATAAGGGCGGGAGAAAAGGCAAAATTTCTTTTGAGTACCCATTTACCTTTTTTTTAATTATACAGAGAAAGCACAGTCATCGACATCAAGAGTTGAACATTTTGAGTTCTTACTTTGTTGTTCGCACAGAACGTTTCCTTTTCAGTTGTGCGATCGTTATACGTACACATAATGCCTTCGCGTCTTTATTGACTCACAAAAAAAAAACATTAATATAGTTTCTATTCTCTATAACGGCACGCATCGTTCGGCACATGTTTATGTTAGGTTAGCATCTGTCCAACATTTTTTAACAAGCACTGTATATGTGTCCTCCATACTTTGTTTTGTTATGTAAAAAAAAAGTACAAACCCAACTGAAAATAAAGCTCTTCAAAATCATCAATAATATACGGTTGTTATTGCATTTATTGCTTTCCTTTGCATAATCAAAATCGTTTTATTCATCTGCCCTAATTTTTTGTAGACAACATTTTAAAATTGCGCCTTTTGCTTCTCTCCAACTAAGAAAACCCTATTGATTTTCAATTTCTTAACTTACAAAAGATTTGAAATCTAGTAATACAGAAGAATTTTTCTTCACTTTCAGAGTCTTTTAATTTTTCCCGGTGGATGGGATGCAAATAGAGTACAGCACAAAAAGTCAAAGTATATGCGGGCGGGTCTTACTAAGTAAATATTTTTCACTCTTTAACTTTCCCAGCGGGAAAAAAGCGCTTGCGGAGTATTTTGTTCTTAATTTGTAGCGAGGAAGTGCTTCGAACTTGCTAACATCTCACATACATTCTAACATTACATATTCGCTGAAGTAAGCGCTCCGCTTCAATTTTATCAAAAGCGATTTTAATGCGTATTTCTTGTATTGAGCAAAAACTGCGATCTAGAGTTCATAAGTGCGTAACGAATAAGCAAGTGATTTTTTTTCAAGTCGATTTGAACCTGGAATCGCAAAGCAGACAACCACTGAGTCATCTCCACACAACGTTTAAGTCGGTCAAAAGCGTGTGACTATAAGCTGCTATTTTCACAAAGTGAAGAGCCAAGAAATACCTTCCTAATCCATCTCTAAATATCCTAGGGGAAATAATCAGCTGGTCAAGTGAAATTAAATATTTATGAATTTACTTAGATAAAAAATTAACCTACCATCACCATATCTCACAGGCCGCATCAAAAACATTGAAAAGCATCAGGATCTTATACCCTCTCATCAATAGAAAATCAATGCTCTCCACTGATAATAATCTGCTCGTGTACAAAAAGGGAATGCAACCAATCTTCCTTTATGGAGTACCTACCTGGCTAACTTGTACCAAAGCACACAAAAAGACCCTACAAATTCCAGTATAAATGTCTAAACATAATTTTGGTTAATCTGTGACGTTGAGACTACTGTATGAAGAGGCCAGCATCCAACTAGTAGTTGACACCATACCAAAATTAAACAATAATTTTGTAAATAAATATCAAAACGCCGAGAACCCTTTGATTCTCTCTTCGATTCCAGACTAGTTTATTTGCTAGACTTGTTTAGTTTTTTAAGTTAGTTAATGTAATTGATAAGGTAGTTGATAAGGTAGTTGGTAAGGTAAACTCAAAGAAGGTTTTTTATTCCAGTTTTCTTCAAACTTTACATGTATATATTGTAATATAATTGAATTATGCTTTTATTTGCTTCATGCCTCTCACATTAACACGTACTGTATAGATTTATGTCCGATCACCGAAATGTGATCACTTGCTTATATTGTTATACTTTGGATTATTAAACTATTCTATTATATTCTAAGCCACTATAAAAGTGCTTTTCCCTAACACCTTTAGAAGCGATCTTAAAGCACGTATTCTGCTGTTTGTAAAAGCAAAGATCAGATCAGCATACACAGATCATTGGTGACTAATGCATATTAAGGTATTGTATAGACTCAGTCAAGTAGGGACGAGTGAGGGGATGGAAGTAATATTTTTTGACGTTAATGTTATTCACATTATTATACTCTCACCTAATTTTCAAGTCGATACCTTAGTTAGTTTCGGAGACAAATCAAATTCTTTAAATTCAGATATATCATGAAATTTGTATGGGAGGGAGTAGAAGAGTGGGGGATGTGAACCGTTCACGAACCTAAGCTATTTTTTCACTAAAAATTACATGAAACGAATTTCAGCACGAGAGCTCAATGCGTTGTAGAGTTATGTTGTAGATAGACGAACCGATAGACGGTCACTCAGAATCGAGATTTTTGAGCGAAACTAACATTTCTGTACCCTTGGCGACTCTGTGCGAGCATTATTTCTTAGCGTTACAAACAGAAAGGCAAACGCAATATACTTTTCTTGAATTTCCAATACCAAAATTTGAATGGGAGGTGGTAGAAATGGTGAAGCGAAGCTCATATTTTTTAGCGTTTATTGCAATTATTAATGGACAAGTTATGGAAAAATTTTAAGATTGTACTTTTTCTAGTTTGAGTGAAAGTCGATTAAATGCATTTACCAAAATTGTGCATTTGTATGGGAGGGGTACAAAGAATATTCGAATCAAAACCAAATTTTTCGACATCAGTGATATTTTTAATAGTATACTTCTCTCAAAATTTAAAGTTGATAGCTTGTACGGTCTTGGAGAAAAATAATTTAGTTAAAATTCCGAAATTTGGTGATGATTGTATGGGAGGGGGTAGAAAGAATGTGGTGAAGTTGATAGCTCTCACAAAATCGGTTGCAATTATAATAAAATAAATTATGACAAAATTTTTTTCTTGCAGCTTTGCTAGTTGCAATGCAAACCGAATAAATGCATTTTTGAAAATTGTGTATTCGTAAGTGAGGTGGTAGAAGGAGTAAGAGAATCAGATCAATATTTTTTGACGTCAATAATATATGATCATTATACTATGACCTAATTTTCAAGTTAACAGCTGAAATAGTTTTGCAAAAAAATCAATTTATTTAAATTTCGAAATTTCATGAAATTTGTATGGGGTAGAAGGAGTGGGGGAATGTGGCCCGTTCACAAACAAAGTTACTTTTGTGCTAGAAAAATGATATATGAAAAATTTCAACACGATAGGTCAAAGCTTTCGAGAGTTATGTTGTAGAGAGACGGACAAACAGATGGACAGACAGACGGACAGACGGTAACTCGGAATCGAGGTTTAAATATTTCTGTACCCTTGGCTACTCTGTGCAATCATTATTTCTTAGCGTTACAAACGGTAAGGCAAACATAATCTATTCTCAGATTTCATCTAGAGTATAAAAATTTTGAAGTTAAAGGTCTAATCAAACTGATCCTAAAATTAATAAAAGTAACACCGGCATTAAATATGACATAGAAAAAATGCCAGCGAATCTACGTATAAATTAAGAATATTCACAAATAAACTTAATCGCAAAGTAAAGAAATATTTATCTTTAACAAATACAGTACCCACGGAAATAAGATCTGAAAAAAAAGTATTAATGAAATCTTGTTTAAAGATATTTTATTAGTTCACTAAATTTAAAGATTGCTTCTCTCTTATATGAAATATATAATATTATATAATATAAGAATTCTAAGATAAAATTATCTTGATTCAGATTTAAATTTAATCGGACCGTAATCTTCTATAGTCTCATCCAGCAACAAGACTTTGTGTGAGAGAGCTTCGTGTCATTTAAACAGGAAATTAAAGTTAATTTTGCGTTATTGAAACCCGCTTAAGGTAAAATAACAAGGAAAAAATACGGGTTGCAATTTATATCTGGTTATTATTATTTATTATTTATTTAAGTGTAATTTAATTATATATAATTTTAGTAATTTTTTTCCATGGCAACAAAAAAACGTTATGAAAGACAATTATTAACTTGCAATTTTTGATGATGATTTTAAATTTTTTTATCATCATATAGAAAGGGTAATTAAGCTTTAAGTTAACCACTATACTGTAATGCTACGAAATAATGCTCACACAGAGTCGATCCCGAGTGACCGTCTGTCCGTCTATCTACAACATAATTCTCGAATGCAAAGAGTTGTCGTGCTGAATTTTGTTTTAAGTCATTTTTAGCAGAAAATAAACCGTAAGTTCGGGAATGGGCTACATCCTCCTACTCCTACTACCCCCTCCCATACAAATTTCATGAAATTTCGAAATTAATTTTGTTTTTTTCTTTGAAACTCTTTTAGCTATCGAGTTCAAATTTGGATCAAACTATAATGATGTATATATTATCAGCATCACAAAATATTCATCCGACCCTGTCACTCCTTCTACCCCTCCCATACAAATCCACAATTTTGAAAAAAATTATTTTTTTCGATTTTCATCAAAATGAATTTTCGCCAGCATTCATTTTATTATAATTGATAAAATGTCAGTTTTGAAAGAATTATCAACTTCACCTCATTCCTTCTACCCCCTCCCATACAAATATCACGAAATTTTGAATTTTCAATTAATTTTTTTTTCTTTGAAACTGTCAAAGCTATCGACTGAAAGTTTTGTGGAAATTATAATAACAAAAATAACATTGACGACGAAAAATTTTGTTTTGATCAGTAGTCCTCCTACCCCCTTCCATACAAATACATGATTTGCATGCTTCGTTTGGCGTCATGTACAAAAATTACAAACTTCCCCCTCTGCTTTTACCACCTCCCATACAAAAGTCACTATTCGAAAGAATTTATAATTAATTATGTTATGTTGTTTTGTTCATTTTAGCAAAAATGAAACCTTAAGCTTGTGAACGGGCTACAGTTCCCAAGCCTTTCTACCATCACCCACACATATTTCATGGAATTTCGCAATTTAAAGAAACTTATTTTTCTCCGGGACTATCAAAGCCATCAGCTTGAAAATTTGACCAAACTATAAAGATGTGAATATGATTAACGTTAAAAAAAATTGTTCCGATCTGTTAGCTTCTTCTACTTGTTCGCAAACAAATGCATAATTTGGAAAAAAAAAACACATTACATCAGAACAATGTTCATAATTTGTGCAAGGAAATTCTGCTACAATTTCATATTTCTACCTTAATTTTACTTTATTAGTCTAATAATAAAATGTTAAAATTGACAAAAAACATAACAGGGCTACGATACTCTAGATGAAATAGAATTTTTTGTGATCCCAAGAAATTTTGTATGGGGAGTGTTAGAAGGAGTGATAGCATTGAACTAATTTTTTCCCCATCATACTAAAGTAGCTATAAAAATGTTTTATACAAAATGCTTACTCCACAAATTGAAAAGGAGCTGAGAAAATTAGTGTGTTAGATTTAGTGAAAATGTGCAGTTTGTATGGGAGGTGGTAGAAAGAGTGGGGGGATTTTAGTGATTTTTTCAGAAATAGCTAATAATATCATAAAATTGACATCTCTTAAATTCTAGACCAGTAACATTCATACTTTTCAAGAAAATAGATTTTTTGTGAAGTTGTGAAACTGTGTCATATTGAAGGGGGGGGGGGGGGGGGGGGGGGTAGAAGGGGTGAAGCTAATCAAATTTTTTTTTTCTGATCTGTGATAATACTAATTAAGTATTTATTACAAAATATGAGCTCGATAAATATTATATGTTCTGAGAAAATTGTCTTAGAGCATTTCGTGAAAAAATGTAGTTTGTATGGGAGGGGGTGGAAGGAGAGAGAGGACGCAGATAATTTTTCTACTGTAGATTTATATCATTATGAAAGTAATATATCCCAAAATTCAGACTAATAGCTTCTATACTTTTTGATTAAATCCATTTATTGTCAAATTGCGAAATTTTGTCATTTTGTATGGGAGGGGGTAGAAGGGGTGAAGCTAATCGTCTATTTTTTTTTGGCCTTACTAATAATTTTGAATAAATATTTGGTGCACAATTTCAGCTCACTAAATTTTATACGCACTGAGTAAATTGACTTAGAGTATTTCATGAAAAAGTACAGTTTGTATGGGGGGTGGTGGAAGGAGAGAGAGGACACGCATAATTTTTATATGGTAGATTGATATTGTCATAAAAGTATTATGTTCCAAATTTGAGACCAATAGCATTTACACTTTTCGAGCAAATCCGTTTATTGTCCAATTGCGCAATTGTGTCATTTTGTATGGAAGGGGTAGAAGGGGTGAAGCGATTTACGTGTACGCTCAACGCGCATTAACTCTCAAACCCTTGAAGATAGAAAGTTCATTTTTGGGTGAATTATAGATGGGTGCTGATCTCAGGCGGACAATAATTTTGGAGGAGGTTGCAGTTAAAGGGGAGGCTGGGGGTGCGCAAGAGTCGAAAAACACTAATTTGAATATCTCAGCCATGGTTCTAGCAAGAAAGTTAAAATTCGATGCACATGTAGAGGAATTTATGGTACAAAGTGTAAAAAACCTATAATTTTTTTATCCATTGGGGTCCGAAAAGGGAGGGGCTAGGAACGATTTTTCGACAGAATCTTTTTTTTTTAAATGATTATATCTTAGAATTAAAAAGTTTATATTTTGGGACAAGTTAGGTGGCATACAGATCCACCATAATCAACTTAGAGGATTGTCAATAATTGTAGGGGGTGAATCAAAAAAAAAAGTAATATTTCTCTTATGCTATGTAATTGAAAAAAAAACTTATGTACTAAATTTGTAGTAGATGACTCTATGCAAGAAGGAGACACACTGTACCAAAGTCTGGCAGAAATATTACAATCGATACCTGCAAATTCACCATTCGTGGAGTTGTGAGTTTGGCGGTTTTCTTTTGCCAATTTCATCCACCACAAGATAAATTGTTCCTTCAAAATTTTTGATTGTGACTTTTTAGTTAAGTATTAAAAACTTTGTAAAGTTCTCGATGTTAGGAACGCACCAAAAAAAAGGTCGAAACCTTTTTAAATTTTGCTCCAAATATCGGGCTTTACCTTTGCCAAACTATGCTAAAGCGTCTCTAGTGTCCCATGGATTATCTATAATTTATACTAGCGGAATATGAAAACAGTATAACGCTTAGACATTATGGAAGTGGGGGAAATGGGGAGCATTAAAAAATGGTCCACTTTTCAAAATTTTAAACCTCTATATCTTAAAATCCAATACAGATATGAGTTGAAATTGTGTCAGACTGTAGAGCTCTATAACACATAACTTTGGTAAAATGTTTAAATTGGATGATGTAAGGGGAATGAGGTGGTGAGCCAAAATGTCGAAAGTTTTCTGTGATTTTTATATGGCTCCAGTTAAAGTTAGAAAGTTTGAATTTGGCACTAAGCATCTGTTTGATGTACATAAAGGAAAAATAATAATTTGAACCAGAACTGTTCAGTACGGAAGGAGAGCCTTAACATGCTGGAGCTGTTTCATGAGTGTTGTAAAAAAAAACGCAAAAACTCAAAAAAACGTCATTTCTGGTGAAACTTTAACGTCAAGTTCGTAAACGGGATAAATCGCTTCACCGCTTCTACCCCTCCCATACAAAATGACGCATTTTCACAACTATGTTATGAGTTACTTTTCTTGGAAAATATAAATGCTATTAATCTGATATTTTAAAGTTACCAATTTTATGAAAAATTTAGAATAGAATAGAATAGGTTAATAGCATAAATATAACCATCAGACTTAAATCTATACATCATGTATTAGTGTGAGAAGCGTGAAGCAAAAAAAGTATATTTCAATTAAAGTTTAAAAAATTTTGAAGGAAAATGGAATAAAAAAAACTTCTTTGAATGGACCTTACACACTACCTTAACTAACTTAAAAACTAAACAAATCTGTCGATTAAGCTAATATGACATTGAAGAGAGCATAAATAGGTTCTCGGAGTTGTGACATTTATGTATAAAATTGGTGTTTAATTTTATTAAGATGTCAGCGACTAGTTGGATGCTGTTCTTTTTGTGGAGTAGTCGAGTAGAATGATGCTAATCTTCAGACATTTGTTCTGGACTATTTGTGGGGTTTTGCACAAGTTTACCAGATAGGTGCACCATAAAGCAAAATTGGCTGCATTACGGTCCTGTACATGAGTAGCTAGGGTGTAGCCTTGTGGGTAGCGTGTTGGTCTACAATGCGAAGATCGTGAGCTCAAATCTCGATCAACGGATGATTCCAGTACGCTGCCTGCTTGGGTATACCTTGGCCACCTCAACCTACGAAAATGAAAAATTCGTAGATAGAGCGTTGTGCGAAGGTCCAACAACCCTTCCACAAAAAATAATGAAAAAAATGTTTAGGAACCTGAAGATCAGGAGGTCAAGGCCCGATTTGGACTTTATAGGTAGTGCCATTATATAGGTAGATGAGATGTAGATGAGCAGCTTATTATCGGTGGAGAGCATTGATTTTCTGTTGTATGACAAATTTATTTGTTTCTCAAAAGCAAATTGAAATCGCGTTACTCCTTATACCACCTCCCATACAAAATGCATGATTTTACGAAATGCAATGCATAATTTTTTCAGTATGTATAAAATTCATGGAGCTGAAATTTTTTGTGAAGTATTTTGGTAACAATTATAGTGATATGAGAAGAAATCAGATTGATGTAGCTGCCCCTTGTATCACCTCCTATAACAAAATTTCACAACTCAATAATATCTCGATTTCTTGGAAAATATGAAACCTATTGTTTTGAAATTTAGAAGTGTTTTAGATACATTATTTAATTTAATTAAAATATTTGAGATCCTCTCAATCCCTCTACCTCCTGTCATACAAACTGCACCAAGTCACGAAATACAATGAACCAAATTCCTCTGTACCTATCAAAGTTTTGAAGCTCAAAATATAAATCATTTTGGTAGTGACTGTAATAAAATGTGAAAAAAAACTTTAAGCCCGTCACTCCCTCAATCACTACCCATACAAAACGGCACAACTGCATAAATTTACAATATGTCGATTTCCTTAGAAATCATAAAGGTTACTGATCTGTAATTTAAATCGCATCATTTCTATATCTGTAAAAATCACAGTTTGGCGATACGCGTTAAAACAATTTTCAAGCCAATCTCTATCTAATCTACAATGGCACTACAGCCCAAATCGGACCTTGGCCTCCTGATATTCAGGTTCCTTAACATTTTTATATTACTTATTGTGGAAGGGTTGTTAGCCCTTCGCACAAACCTTTTTCTACGAATTTTTCGTAGATTGAGGTGACCAAGTTATATCCAAGCAGGCAATGTCCAAGCAGGTAATGTGTTGGAATTATATATTGCGTCGACCGGGATTTGAACTCACGACCTTCGCATTACAAGACCAAAACGCAATCTACTAGGCTACACCCATGCCAATACTGCTTTAATTAAACGTAAAATTTACATAAGTAAGTTATTCAAGTAACAGGGAAATCATCCCTTCTAAAATCACAAAAACATCAACATCTAGAGTATCGCATGATTGCAGTTTATTCGCAATCGTAGTTCTATAAGTAGAGTTTCAAACGTTGAAAAATAACGGACGTGTTTTTTTGTTACTGTCATTTAATTTAATTTTATTTGTATTTTATCCACTTTTTATTTCCTCTTTTCGATCGATTAAAATCAATAAATTTCAAGTCGTTGTAGTTCAGTTTTTGCTACCTGAGTCGCGAGTGTTTTGTTTATATTATCATGTGCGCGCTTCGTCAGGGGGTCACGGCACCGTCATTCATTCCAACAAGCTAAGTGTCGGCTAGCGGGATCTTCAGTGTAGTGTTATTATCTGTGCCAGGCCTAGTACTGTACAGGATTTTAGCACTTAATTGCTTTTGATCCCGAGCTAGCAAAGTTGTTTTTGTTATTATTGCAGGTTGTATTTGTTTTTTTTTTTTTTTTTCTTTCTTTCCATATTTTGATCCAGAGTGTTGCCAACGCACAGATTTTTTTTTTTTTTTTGTCTTCTTATTTTTACGAGATTTGTGTCAATTTTTATTTTTTTTCATAGTTGTTTCTTTTTTTCGCTGATTTTAATTTGTTCATCTTTGCTGCTATTTTTGTTTTTTGTTTACTGTTTCTTATTTAAAGTTTTATTTTAATTTTAAAATAGTTAAATTTTCCGCGTGCTGTCCTAGGTATTTTTTTTTTTCCCGTGGTATAATTTTTTTTTTTCTATCGTCTTTCCTTTGGTACTTGTTTCTTTTTTTTTTTTTGTTAGTCATTATTTAATTTTCAATTATCGTTCTTATTTTTCTTATTTGATCATGACTAACTTTACGATCGATCAGATTAACGTTCGGGGTCTACACTCTGCCTATCTATCGCTATACATCCATACCCAAACTGCAAGACCGGATATCTTAGCACTTGGCGAATGTAAGGTGTTACCGGGAAGTGAACAGTTTTATTCTGTTCCCGGATATCACCTTGTCCCAGCTTTTTTTCGCCAGCGGGGTGTCGCACTCTTCATCCGCGATGATGTGTCTTTCCAGTTAGTTTCCCATTTAGGAAATTGCTCCAATCCAGAGTTTAATTACATCTGGATAAAATTATCAATCCAAAGACATATCATGTACTTTTGTTATGTGTATAGAAGCCCAGCAATGACAGCAGCGAACACCTTATCAGAACTGGATGGGCTATCTAAATCTATTCAGTCTATATATACTGCAAACCCTGACGCTGAAATCGTTATCGCGGGCGATTTCAATGTTCATAACATTGCCTGGCTTAAACATTCCTCCACTACGGACCAGGGGGGACGTGATACTGAGCTTTTTGCCTCTTTAAACGGACTAACACAACTGGTGGATGAGCCTACTCGTTTACCAGACATCGCAGGTCATTTTCCTAACCTTCTTGATTTATTTCTCACCAACCAACCTGAGAAATATTCTGTCTCTGTCATATCCCCATCGCCAATTGGAAATACTGATCACTTCTTGCTTCGTGCTCAATTCCCAGTTGCAGCAACTACACCGCTGACAGTCAAGGCACCTCGAAGAAATATTTGGCATTTCAAAAGAGCCAATTGGGGGGCGCTAAATAGCTTCTTCAATGCCTTTAATTGGAAGTTGTGCTTCGATTCCAATGACTGCGATGAAGCTTGTAGAATTGTCACTGAGACTATCCTGAAGGGTATGAAGCTCTACATACCTTCTAGTCATAAAAGAGTCAGGCCGTCGAAGGACTCCTGGTTCAACAAAGAATGTCTCATTGCAATTCAGACCAAGAAACTAGCATTTCAAAGATTTAAAGGCAATAGAACACCTGCCAACAGAGAGCTTTTCAATGCGTCAAGAAATGCCTGCAAATCCATACTAAATCGTGTTAAATTTGAGCATGACCAAAAACTTCGACGGAAGATCCTCCAGTGCCCAAAAGGCTCGAGGTCTTACTGGTCATTTGTCAAAGCGGTCAACAACAATTTCATTTCTTCCTCCATACCACCTCTAGTTGTTGGCGACCGTACCGTGGTTGATCCTAGCGAAAAAGCCAATTTACTAGCAGCAAGTTTCGCAAGAAACTCCCACCTTCCACCATCAAACCAATCGCCTCCCGCTGCAAATCCTTCTGGTTTCTCACTGCCTGCACTGCATTTTCGCACGAGACTTATTTCTCGGATCCTTACAGAGCTCAATATTCACAAATCCGCTGGTCCGGACGGTATTCCCCCATTACCCTTAAAAAGTGCGCCTCTTCTTTAGCTAAACCTCTTCGCAACCTTTTCTATCTCTCTTACTCTTCTGGGTGCTTTCCGCGTATGTGGAAAGTTGCGAATGTTCAGCCCATTCCCAAGAAAGGAAGCAAAGCGAACCCCGCCAACTACCGCCCAATAGCCATTACTTCAGTGCTCTCGAAAGTAATGGAAACTGCTGTCAATCGTAAAATCGTCAAATATCTGGAGGATAAACAGCTCCTCCATGATCGTCAATATGGGTTCCGTTCTGGACGGTCGACGGGTGATCTTTTAGTCTACTTGACAGAGCGTTGGAACTCATGCTTACATAAATATGGTGAAGGTCAAGTTCTCGCACTTGACATTGCAAAAGCTTTTGACAGAGTTTGGCACGAATGTCTCTTAGTTAAGCTTAGGGCCATCGGCCTCAATGATACCCTCGTCCAATGGATTGAGAGCTATCTTTCAGAACGCACTATACGAGTAGTATTAGATGGCGTTACTTCTTCCTCCTACCCAATTGATTCCGGCGTCCCACAAGGTTCTGTTTTATCTCCAACTCTTTTCTTAGTTTTCATAAACGACCTTCTGTCGTCCACTCTCAATCCAATCCATAGTTTTGCAGATGACAGTACTTTAGACAACATCTATGAATTTAACTCTGCTGCGGAATCAAACATTCATTCTATTGCTTCCAATCGCAGGGAGTTATTCAGTTCGCTGAACTCGGATCTCAACTTAATCCTGGAATGGGGCAGGAAAAACAGAGTAGAGTTCAACGCATCCAAAACACAGGCCTGTCATTTATCCCTCAAACGGGATGCTTCAGTGTTGTCTCACAATGTAACCTTTGATGGTGCACGGCTTACCACTTCGGAGAATTTCTCACTGTTAGGCGTCAAAATTAGTGGCCACCTAAATTGGGCCCAGCATATCTTTGATATTGCCCTCGACGCCTCTAAACGCCTAGGTGTTCTCCGAAAATGCAAAAAATATTTCACACCCATCGACTTAGCAACCATCTATAAGGCTTACATTAGACCACGTTTAGAGTATAACTCGCATGTTTGGGCTGGGGCACCCAAAACACACCTCGCGTTGCTCGATCGTATTCAAAAACATGCGTTCCGACTGATTGGAGACGAAACCATCACGTCTTCTATAGATTCTCTTGAGCATCGCAGAAATGTCGGAGTACTCAGCATTTACTATCGTTATTTCCACGGTAAATGCAGTACGGAACTAAGCGCACTCATTCCTCCACTGCATACTTTTCCCCGGAACACTCGCCAAGCTGAACGCGCACACGAGTACACAGTCAAACCCTTGCCTTCTCGTACAGTGAAATTTAGGCAGTCATTCATTTCCCGAACGTCAAGATTTTGGAACAATTTGCCAGCTAGTTTGTTTCCCAACAAGTACAGCCTGCGGTGTTTCAAGAACAATGTCCACCGTCATTTTCGTCTCTCTCCACCTTAATACCTCCACTTCCTCTTCCTATACCGACATAGCTGTGCATTGCATTAAAGGGTGACCCCCTAAGTTATACTCGGTGCTGTAAAAAAAAAAAAAAAACCATCCTGATAAGACCCCTTATAGAGACAATGGACGGAATGAACTGTTTCGCCTTTCCACAAGGCGCGGTCCTGAACAACAGCCAAGACTTATTTATTCTTGTGGTCCCTCCTGCTCAACTGCTGGTTTCCATGTGCTACACGGTCGACCGACCCAAAATCTTCCATGAGGGTTATAATCCAGGGCTTTGTTTCGCTCTAGTTTTCTCAAAGTATAAACGATCCACTGCCACTTCCACATTTGAATCTCGATGCTTATCTTATACTCTCGACAGGCGATCTGAGGTAATACCTAGGAGGATATATAAAATAGAGTGCCTGATAGGCTGTCTCATGTGGGAACACTTTTTGATTCGGAAATTTTCGAAAATTGTGTAAAAGCTTAACATGGCTTCAAACTTTTACAAAAAAAAATACCATAATTTGTATTCTCTCTTGGTTACTAATATTCAGTCAGCAATAAAATAATGGAGTTTGCTGTTTTATTTCAGAAAACTTAATTTTTTTAAATTTTATTAGTTTTTGGTTCGTGTCTAAGCTAAGCACTTTAGCAACGGACAATTTAACGCGAGACAGAGATAGTTGCTTTGGGTTTAAGTATGCCAAACAAGGATAGCGAAACAATTCTTTCGAAAATGTGACAATTGTTTCGAACAATTTAACGTGGGAAAGAGTTAGTTGCAATATTTTTAAGTGTGCCAGACAAAGATAGCGAAATGATTTTTTCGAAAAATTTCGAGCATGTCGCTAGTAAGGGAGGGAAATACTTTCATTCCCATTTTCTTACACGGCAAAACGTGCTCAGAGTAACTCCTTATTATATATCCTCCTTGGGTAATATACATTATCTCGCTTGTTGATATTATAAATGTCATTATTCAGCCTACTTATATCGTGGTTTTGGTTATAAGCTAGGTTTGATTTGTTTGAGGGGTTGTACACCATTGGCAGTTAATACGTACTAGCTTGCATCATGTGTCAAGGATATTAGATCTGTTCAGAATCTCTTCAAAATACCATACTTCAGTCAAGTCGGCTGAAAAGGCCGATACTAACCGTGCCATTAATTTTTTAGAGCAGTTTAATCTTCTTTGTTTTGTTTTTTGGCGCAACCTACCCTAACCATAATGAACATAATGACTCGACTGCATTAACATAAAAAATAAAAACAATATTGTTCTTTCACTAGAAAAAGCAAAATCAACCAAAACACTTGAAAAAACCCGAAAAACCGGATAAATTTACCCAGGAAATTTTGCACTCGATTGAGCTGTTTGTTATGCATTTTATGTGGTAGTCAAATAAACTTAATTCAATTAATTTACCAGAATTCCAAAAGACATAATTAAATCCAAATTAGCAATCCGGTTCTTGAATTCTTTTTGGTTTCGACTTCATCAATTCAAATGAATAATCCATCCATAATTTACAGTGAAAAAAAAAACAAACCGTGTTTGTTTGTTATAAATTGTTTATGAGAAAAACACCTTAATTCACCTTCAATTTACGGCTAAAAATCATTGCAGGATTACGATTGCGCGTAAAGCTCAATCATACGATGCTTTAGATCAAATATAAATTTTTGTTATTTTAAGAAATTTTGTATGGGGAGCGGTAGAAGGAGTGGCAGCAGTGCAATATTTTTTTTTTCATATAAAACTAGAGTAGAGTTTTGTACAAAATTTAAGCTTCAAAAATTGAATGGGTACTGAAAAAATTAGAGTTGTAACATTCAATAATTTAACCATTTTGTAATAAACCCTTCTGATATCTCTAATAAAAAAAAGCCCTTACGGCACCACTGTATTATAAAAGAGCCACACGGTCACATACAAATTTTATTACAAATGTGCCCGGTGCCCTCAGCAGTCATTCTAAGATCTTGCAATGCACTAGGAGCAACTCTTGATAATAAGGAGGTCTTGAGGAGTAGGTCTTGAAAATAAAATCATTCTGAGTTCTTGTACTGCGCTAAGAACCGCTCTTGGTCGGTCCTATATTAAAACCTTGTGTTTTCATTTTTACCCGATACTTCCAGCACATACCCAACATGGAGCAATAAAAAAAGGACGGAATTACCCAAATTACATACCAACATGGAGCAATAAAAATGAAATTTCGTCAGACAATAAAAACCCTCCATAAAAACTTAAGATTTGTCAAACCCAATTCAGCAATCACATTTATAATTAAGCAAAAGGATCTTCACTTTTGTAATTCAGCAACCACTTTTAATTCAACAGCCAATTTTATAACTCAGCAGGAATTCATATAAAAACCCAAACAGACCACAAGAGGATGTTCATATTATTATTAACCCCTGCCAAGTGTAGATTGGCTCATAAATAAAAGATTGTTTTTTAATATAAAAACTTTCGCGTTTTATTTGAAGATGTATTACGTCGAGTGAAAGAAGACTTAAAATTTTCCATTTTTTTTACGTGGCACTATACAACATAGTCTGCATCCCGCCACTCTCTCCGAAATTGTCGCTACTTGTACCACAAATCGTTCATACGCCCCGTTAAGAGAAACGTAACAGTGTATAAGATTCAGTGGAATTGTTCAGTTTGTATGGGTTGCTGTAGAAGGAGTGGGGGTTTTGAGTGATTTTTTTCAGAAAAAACAATTAACATTAAGCAATTGATATCTCTTAAATATTAGACCAGTAACATACTTTTCAAGAAAATCGATTTTTGGCAAAGTTACATGAAATCTTACTGAATCAACAAAATCTAAACATGAAATCAGGTTATAGCCTTTCGTAACTACTTAGCTAATAAATCAACTATCTATACATAAATTTCTTCATTTCGCTTTCAATTAGTAAGGTCCATTGCAAAAACTGGATCATGGGCTTATCACCCGTGATCTTAAGACCTAAATGACACGAGAAACAGATACAGCGCCTCGGATACGGACTGATTCTACGGTAACGACTTTTGGCATTCGAAAACGGACTATGATTGGCTTGTGGAACGTTCGAACATTGAATGACGGGGGAAGAGCTGGGGTTGCTCGGTCCTTGCACCGCCAATCAGTGATCGACTGTGAAATGGAGCACTATAACATCCAAATCTTGGGCTTGAGCGAGGTCAGGTGAACAGGATCAGGAGAAGAACGAACCCCTAGCGGAAATACTATTCTGTACATTGGCCCTGAAAGTGAAGCCAGAAATGGCGTGGCGTTCGCCCTTACGCCGAGAGCGAGAAACAGTCTCATTAGCTGGGAACCAATCTCGGATAGGATTATCGTCGTCAGGCTCAGGACCAGTGTCAGAAACGTCACAATTCTGCAGTGCTACGCACCAACTAATACCGCAACATCTGGTGACAAAGAGGAGTTTTATAGCCAACTGAGTGCCATCTTCGAACGTGTTCCAAGAGGTGATATTATTATCATCTCAGGAGATATGAACGCCCAGGTTGGACCAGACAACACTGGACTAGAACACGTCATGGGGAAGCATGGTAACCCTTGGGTAGACGTATCACGACCTTGGATTAAGAGACCCGAAAACGGCGAATTATTTGTGGAGTTTTGTAATACTCGGCAAGTGGTCATCGGAGGGACCCTTTTTCCACACAAGAGTCATCATAAAACATCTTGGGTTTCCCCTGATGGTGTAACTCAGAACCAGATCGACCATTTGGCTATAAGTCGCCGATGGAGAAGATGTCTCCTCGATGTGCGAGCGAAACGTGGAGCTGACGTAGGGAGCGATCACCACTTGATGGTTGCCTGCTTGGAATTGTGTACAGCAGCTATCCGACGACCACAAATTCTTCAAATGAAGCGCAAGCTTAATGTGTATAAACTCAGAGATCCCAACAAAAAACGCGAATTCACCACTATTCTACGCAAAAAGTCATCCACATTGGGTGAATATGAAATGCGCACACTGGACGCCTATTGGGAGGCAACCAGAAACACTTTTCTAAATAGTGCTGAAGAATCTGTGGGATATGTGCAAAGCGGTGAGAAACCCTGGATGTCGCGACACACATGGGAGAAGGTTGGCAATCGGAAAAAAGCCAAATTGGCAATCATCTCTCAACCCGATGTCAACCAACGAACGCCCGACTTGAGGCAGAACTGCCGCGATGCTCATATACAGCTTAAAAAGGCTGTTAGACGCGACAAGAGAAAGGTCATTGAAGATCTGGCAAACAAGGCAGAATCTGCGGCTTACCTTGGGGATATGGGTTCACTATTTAAAATCATGAAACAGTGGACGAACAGGAATTTCACCGCCAACCACCTGGTGAGAGATGTCAACGGAACTCTCCTTAATATGAGTGAACACCAGTTGCGACAATGGAAGGAATATTTCTCTGATATTTTAAACATCTTGTCAGAGGAAGACATTCCGGAAACAGAACAACTTCCAAACATCCAACCGCAACAATCCTTTATTAGGGACGATCCCCCAGATAAGGAAGAGATAGTTTCTGCCATTCGGTCAATGGCGGGAAGGAAAACTCCAGGTATAGACGGACTACCAACTGAACTCCTCAAAGCGGATCCGGATATAACAGCCGATATACTCCTCCCACTATTCACTAAGGTGTGGAATGAAGGAAGATATCCGACTGAATGGAAGGAGGGCGTCATTGTGAAAATTTCGAACAAGGGCGACCTTCGGGATTGTGGCAATTGGCGTGGTATATCTACTTACTGCCGTATCAAAAATTATGGCTAAGGTAATTCTCAATAGGATTAGTGATGTCGTCAAGAGCACTCTCGAAGTTTATCAGGCTGGATTCCGTAAAGGGTCGTCTTGTACCGACCACACAAATACCCTACGGATAATATTAGAGCAGTCAGCCGAAATGGGTTCGCCACTACATCTCATGTTTGTGGACTTCGAGAAGGCGTTTGACAGCGTTAAGCGAGATTACATATGTAATGCTTTGCGTAGGAGAGGTATTCCAGATAAGGTCATAGCTATGATTAAAGAATCCTACGAAGATGCAAGGTGTCGCGTTTTGTATAGAGGAGAGCTGTCCGAGAGCTTCCCTGTGCGAACGGGTGTCAGACAAGGCTGCATATCATTACCAGCCCTGTTTCTGGTGGTAATAAATGACATCTTGAAAGCTGCACTGGAAGGTGGGGAAGGTAAAGGTCTTCAATGGAGACTATTTAACATCTTAAGTCACCTTGATTATGCTGATGACCTGTGTTTGCTTGCACATAACCGTTCGGACTTAGAGCCAAATGTTCGTTCGTTGCATTCTAAATGCAAAGAGGCGGGCCTGAAAATAAATGTGCGTAAAACCAAGTACATGCACATGGGTTCGAACGCAAGCACAAGAAGAGGTGCAAGATTTTTGCTATCTCGGAAGCATTGTCAGCATGGATGGCGGAGCCGAAAAGGATGTTGAGGCTCGGCTTAATAAAGCTCGTCAGGCCTTCGGTATTCTTTCCCCTTTCTGGAGGTTATGAGAGATCTCCCTTCGCACGAAGCTGTGAGTTTTTGACGCATGCGTCAAATCCGTGCTGTTATATGGTTGTACTACGTGGAAAGTGACCGTTCGACTTACCAAGAAACTACAGACTTTCGTAAACCAATGCCTCCGGCGCATTTTAGGAATATTCTGGCCAAAAGTAATCTCCAACGACGAACTTTGGAGTAAAACTCGCCACACTAAAATAGGTATTGAGATTCAACGGTGGAAGTGGCAGTGGATCGGTCATACTTTGAGGAAACCAGAGCGAAACATCGCAAAACAGGCTCTGGATTATAACCCTCAAGGAAGACGTCGGGTTGGTCGACCATGTAACACATGGAAGCGAGCAGTTGAGCAGGAGGCCAGAGGAATAAACAAATTCTGGCAACAGCTTAAAGCCGATGTCCAGGATCGCGTCTTGTGGAAGAGACTTGTTTCTGTCCTATGCCCCTATAGGGGGTCTTAACAGGAATTTGATTGCAAATAGGAAACAAAGAATGTAAACTGTTGAACGATTTACATAAAAATATCACTCAACATTTTTTTTTCCTTTTATAAGTGAAAGCCTTTCTTCTCCTTCTTCTTCTACAATGGCACTACAGCCCATCCTTAACATTGTTTTTTTCATTACTTATTGTGGAAGGGTTGTTAGTCATCCGCATACCTCTTTCTACGAATTTTTCATTTTCGTAGATTGAGGTGACCAAGCTATATCCAAGCAGGCAATGTGCTGAAATTATATATTGCATCGATCGGGATTTGAACTAACGACCTTCGCATTACAAGACCAACACGCTACCCACTAGGCTACACCCTAGCTGAAAGCCTTTCTTAAAGGACATAATTTCTACAGATCCTTCAGTTTTCGGGTATCTAAAATAGTGTAGTGAAATGTTACTCTGTACAACAGTCAAAACGAGATCTATTTTTTAAAATTTAAAATAGTCAAGATGAAAACAATGTCACCCAACACAAAATAATTAATAACATCAATGATAACTTCATTTATTATTTCATAATCAATTAGGACAATAGAATCCTCGTCAAGTGCTTGCCTATTAGATACTAAAAATCACTGAGTGGTAATTAAGATTACAACCAATACTTCTTTTTTATATGGCAGTCTACATCAACTAACACCTTTGTTGTTCGTGTTAATTAACATTATCATTAATCATACATGAGAATTTTAGATAAGAAAAGCTAAACAAAAAGCAGAACATATGGATGGATCTAATGCTAGTTTTATTTTTATGAAGATAATTCGGAAATATTAAGACTTCTCATTAAAATCAGTTATTATATTCCATTGCAATCTGTTGTTTGTATTTTTATCAGACCATAAAATTTTATCTTTACCTGAAATATGAATGCAATATGCTGTGATTTGATGATAAGATTGCGACAGTAGATATGTACATAGTACATGATGGAGAACAGTAGTTTTCCGATTAATAACAACATAGTAAAATAACCGTGTCAAGATGGAAATCGAGCAGTAAATTATGTAAAACGAAATTAAATTAAATTTTCTATTAAATTCCAGTACTTAGGTGGGGAGAAGTGTTGCAAATAAGGTTGCGATTGTGTTGTATAGTATAGAGTATTGATTTATCAGAATTCTTTTTACTTTCAGTAGGTTCACAGGAACTAAGCAAACAGAGTTCAGTATATGGCACTAAGTGATTTTTTTGTATGTAATTATACTCTAATGAAATCTGAGAGTATTATAAGTTTGCCACAAAGTTTGTAACGCCAAGAAATAAGGCTCGGAGAAAAAAATGAATGATACAGAAGTTCATATAATCACTCAAAAATTTCAAAACCGGATGTCCGTCCGTCCGTCTGTCCGTCTGTCTGTCTGTCCGTCCGTGTCCTCTCTAGCTTGAGAACGCGTTGAGCTAGAAAGTTCAAATTTTGTATACGTCTTTTTAATAAAAAAGTAAGGTCAAGTTCGTGAACGAGCCAAATCGCTCCACCCCTTCTACCCCCGCCCATACAAAATGACACAATTTCGCAATCTGATAATAAACGGATTTGCTCGAAAAGTACAAATGACATTGATTTGAAATTTGAAACATAATACTTTTATGATGATTCTAATCTACTCTATAAAAATAATTTGTGTCTTCCCCCTCCTTCCACCACCTCCCATACAAACTGCACTTTTTCATGAAATGCTCTAAACCTATTTACTCAGTGCGTATAATAGTTATTGAGCTGAAATTGTGCACGAAATATTTATTTAAAATTGTTATTAAGACCAAAAAAAATGAGACGATTAGCTGTACCCCTTCTACCCCCTCCCATACAAAATGACACAATTTCGTAATTTCATAATAAACAGATTTGCTCGAAAAATATAAATGCTATTGATCTGAAATTTGGAATGTATTACTTAAATGATGACATAAATCTACTGTACAAACTACATTTGAGTCCTCCCCTTCCTTCCACCACCTCCCATACAAACTGCACTTTTTCATGAAATGCTCTAAGTCAATTTACTCAGTGCGTATAAAATTGACCGAGCTGAAATTGTGCACTAAATATTTATTTAGAATTATTAGTAAAACCAAAAAAAAATTAGGCGATTAGCCTTACCCCTTCTACCCCCTCCCATACAAAATGACACAATTTCACAACTTTATAAAAGGTCGATTTTCATGAAAAGTATGATTACTACTGATCTGAAATTTAAGACATGTCAAAAGCATTTATAGTTATTTCTGAAAAGTCATTAAAAACTCGCCCCTCCGTCTATAACCTCCCATACAAACTGCACTACTTCACTACATCCAATACACTAATTTTCTCAGTACCTATTAAATTTTTTAAATCCTAAATTTTGTATAAAACATTTTGATAGCAACCTTACCGTCATGTGAAAAAATTAGTTCAATGTCGTCACCCCCTCTACCACTTCCCCTACAAAATTTCTTAAGATACAAAAATTTCTCTTTCATCTAGAGTATCGCACGATTGGGCTTTATGCCCAATCGTACTCCTGTTATGTTTTAGTTCAAGATTAGATGTATAATTGGGGATGAAAATATTAGTATAATTTACTGAAAATAGTTCTAGAAGTTAAGTTAGAGTATAGCCTAGTGAGTAGTGTGTTGGGCTTGGTAATGCGAAGTGAGTTCAAATCCGGTCGACGCAATATATAATTCCAGCACATTGCCTGCTTGGATATACCTTGGTCACCTCAATCTACGAAAATGAAAAATTCGTAGGAAGAGGGTTGTGCGAACCCTTCTAGAAACAGTAATGAAAAATGTCATGGAACCTGAATGTCAGGAGGCCAAGGTCCAATTTGGGCTATAGCACCATTGTAGAGTAGAGAGAGAGTTCTAGAAGTGGAAAAAATTATCCGAAATATGTGTCTTTAAATTGTTCTCATTGATGCATTTATTTTAAGAAATTAAATTTAATAATACAGGGTTTTCTAATGGAGACGCTCAATGTTTGACAGTTAATAACGGCCATATTTGAGCGGTTACATATGTCAAATTTGGCAGTAAGGTTTTAAGGTACAACAAATGGCAAATCTCATGTTTGTGGACTTGGAGAAGGTTTTCGACAGCGTTAAGCGAGATTACATATGGAATGCTTTGCGTAGGAGAGGCATTCCAGATAAGTTCATAGCTATGATTAAAAATTCTACGAAGATGCAAGGTGTTGCGTCTTACATAGAGGAGAGCGGTCTGAGAGCTTTCCTGTGCGAACAGATGGCAGACAAGGCTGCATATTATCAATAGCTCTTTTTCTGCTGGTAATAAATGACATCTTGAAAGCCGCGCTGGAAGGTGGGGAAGGTTAAGGTCTTCGATGGAGACTATTGAACATCTTAAGGTACCTTGATTATGCTGATGACGTATTTTTGCGTGCACATAACCTTTCGGACTTAGAGTCAAATGTTCGCTCGTTGCATTCTAAATGCAAAGAGGCGGGACTAAAAATAAATGTGCGTAAAACCAAATACATGCACATGGATTTGAACAGAAGCACACCGATTGTTCTTAACGGACAGATGTGGAAGAGGCGCAAGATTTTTGTTATTTCGGAAGCATTGACAGCCGAAAAGTATATTGAGGCTCGTATAAATAAATCTCGTCAGGCCTTCGGTATCTGGAGGTTAAGAGAGATCTTCCTTCGCACGAAGTTGTGAGTTTTTGACGCATGCGTCAAATCCGTGTTGCTATATGGTTGTACTACGTGGAAAGTGACCGTTCGACTTACCAAGAAACTACATACTTTCGTGAACCAATGCCTCCGACTCATTTTATGAATATTCTGGCCAGAAGTGATCTCCAACGTCGATCTTTGGAGTATAGCTGGACAGAATAAAATAGGCATTGAGATTCAAAGGAGGAAGTGGCAGTGGATCGGTCACACTTTGAGGAAACCAGAGCGAAATATCGCCAAACAGGATCTGGATTATAATCCTCAAGGTAAGCATCGGGATGGTTGACGATGTAGCACATGGAAGCGAGCAGTTGAGCTGGAGGCCAGAGGAATAAACAAGTCCTGGCAACAGCTTCAGGCTGATGCTCGGGATCGCGGCTTGTGGAAGAGAGTTGTTTCTGTCCTATTCCCCTATAGGGGTCCTTAACAGGAATTTGATTGATTGATTGAAACAGCCGCACATGGTAATGTACATTACAATTGGAAGTGGACTCTGATTTTGAGTGAAAGGATTTTCGATTTTTAAACCATGCTCTGCACCAATTCTGGAAAGGAAAATGTTTTTTATAAATCTCTAGTACACCCAACTCTTTTTCTACACGGTAGAAAACCGCGTTAAAAAAGACATGCCACTCATAGTAAAATCGAAGATGTGTTCCACAATTATATAAACTGCCAACAAGTCGGGCGAAACTTTATTATTCTTGGGAAAAGTTGCGGATGAGTGGAAAGTCAATATGCAGGTTAGAGTGGTTAGGGAAGGCTAAGTGAAAGGGAGTTCTTGGGCAGGGCTGTTGTCCATTTAACAATATTTCATTCGTTTCTGCAAGTTTGGGTTTTTATGAGGGGAGGAGGAGGGGTAATAGTAAGGGTGGGTGGATGTTAATAGCTTTTTAATTAATTGCTTGAATCACGTCCAATATTCTCTGTATAGAATGTGTATCATAGACGAAGTTGCATAGAATTTTCATAAAATTCGGTGTATTTTACATTCACAAAACTGAACATTTGTATGGGAGGGGGTAGAGAAGGTAGGGGAATCGTAAAATTTGATATGTAGTTTTATTTTGCTTCTCTTGTGAGGTGCTTGTATAAAATTTCAAGTTCGTAACTTTTAGTTTGTTGATTATTAGTTGATTTAATGAAATTGGTCGAAATCATACTTTTGTATGGGAGGGGGTAGAAGGGCAAACGCGATTTCAAAACTTTTAACGTAATTTCATTTCAATTATTTTGTAAGTTTTTGTGCAAAATTGCAAATTGATAGCTTTTAAAAGTTAGGTGATAATTGATTTCTTAAAAATGGTCGAAAAAATAATTTTGTATGGGAGGGGGTAGAAGTTTTAAAGGTTTTCGACCAGTTAATATTTCGTATATTTAGGGATGTTTTTTAAACGCTTTTCGCAAATTTTCAAGTTTCTACCTTAAAATTTCACTCAAAAATTTTCAGTTTATGTGTTTTTTTCAATGCACATGAAACACCTTGTGCACGTTAGACCGGGGGGGTCGGTTTATAACAGTTATAGATCAAGTTATTATTATTTTTCTATGAACATTAAATAGACGTATCCACATGCAAAATTTAAACTTTGTATCTTTTACCAGAGCCCTAAAAAATTCACTCAAAATTTTCGACATTTTTGCTTATCACCTCCCTCCCCTTACACCTCCCAACTTAAAATTTTTACCAAAATTAACCATTATGTAGCTCTATAATCTGACAAATTTTTGATTTGATATCTGTACTGTTTTTTGAGATATAAGGATTCGTAATTTTTAAAAGTGCGCCATTTTTGAAATGCTCCCCATTTCCCGCGACTACTATTATTTCAAAATCTTATATTTTTTTGTATTTGCCTAGTATAGCTTAATGTACGTTTTAATTTTCAATTACATAGCTTAAGAGATAGTTGAGATATTAATTTTAAAGTGTTTTTCTTTGCACTCCCCCTGACCCTCTCCCTTACAATAATTAACCAATCTCTAAGCTGATTCCGATGGAACTATATGCCACCTTGACGGTCCCAAAATATGAATTTTTTACGATAAGTAATTTTGAAGATATAATCATTTGAACAAAAAATTCGGCCGACAATTTGTTTTTAGCCCCCCCCCTTTTCGGACGCCAATGGATAAAAAAATTAAATTATTTTCAAAAGTTGTCCCACAAACCCTTCTATATGTGTGCTGAGTTTGAGCTTCCTAGCTGTTACCATGAGATATTTGAATTCGTATTTTTTGGCTTAAGCGCTCCCCCTGAATCCCCACACACACAAAATGAGTATCCGCCTGAGATCCGCAACTATCTACAATCCCCGCAAAAATGAACTTTCTATCTTGAAGGGTTTGGGAGTTAATGTGCGCTGAGCGTACACGTCGGCGTACGGCGTAAGTTATAAGTTATAAGTTTTGTTACAGTCTGTGTGAACAGTCGTCAATTGAGTTAGGAACCTTTTCCTGCGGGAATACGTCCCATGCCTTGATAATGGACCTCTTCTGGCTCTCCAAATTTGGGTGCCATCTTCGGCAGGCCTAGGGTAGGCTATAAGAAGTTGTCCAACGGATTCAGGTTTACGCTCCCAGAGAGCCAATCTGCCCCTATAAGAACAGGAAAGTTTTCCTCAAGCCACAGCTGAGTTGATCTGGCTTTGTAGGTGGGAGGGAAATCCTGCTGGAACACCCATTGGCGTCCCCTACACATGGTATCGCTCAAATGCAACACAATACGCTAAAATTTCTCTTCGACCGTGAAGATTTTCTCTTCAGAAAACAATGTGGTGTGATACTGACCATCCGCGTAATTAGCAAACAACGCCATTGATCCTTCTATCCATCTAGATAGATCGCGATTAAAAGTTGAACTGGGGGATATAGTGAGATTGACATGGAAGGTACACAACCGGGTAAAGTACATTGATTTTTGCTTAAAGAGAATTAGCAAAGCCTAAGTGGGGGAGGGGAGGGGGAGATAGTAATGGTGGGTGGATGGAACTTATGACAGGGCTAGGTACAGTTCTTGGTACTCAGGGGTACAAACCGGCAAATTATGTTGAAAGTTTAATGCATGTTCTACGTCAGTATTATGAGTCAGAAAATGATGCGCTATATTGTAGCAAATTTCAAAACCTCGCGAATTAAATAAGGACTATACAGTGTTGGCCACGAATTTAGCACACTCGGTATCTGTAACTTTCAAGTGCAAATATTGTCTACTATTTTATGCTTTTCAGTCTTTTGTTTCTTGAGTGTTGGCTATGACGGTTTGATCATGTCCCGTTAATTTAGTCTGGTTCCTTTGTTCCCTTTCTTTTCTATTCTCACTTAATTGCAAGTAGTACGTGATCAAGCTGGCCACGAATTTAGCACACCTTTGAAATCTTACTAATTTCGGATTTTTGTTTGTGTTAAATCAAATTAATTGGTAAGATTTGCGTTTTTTTAATTTCATTTATGATTGTTGTTTAAAAAATGTGTGTTTAGAAATGGCGAAAGGTACATGGTGCACAGAGACTCAGCGGCAGGTAGTTCAGCAAATGAAGAGCAGTGGAAGTACCGTCATGGTGTACAATGTATTGAGACATATGCAACAATATGGGAGCTCCAAAAATATTAAACAGCGACCTAGAGCACGAAAAACAACAATTAAAGAGGACCGTCTGATTTGGAGAACCTCAATAAAAAAAACCCTTTTAATAGCTCGACCATTATAAAAAAAGATATTTCGTCGGCATTTGGCATTGACGTATCCTCAAGGACAATAAGACGACGGCTCAATCAAAAACAATTGCATGGATGCATTGCACAGAACAAGCCACTTTTGTCAACAAAAAATTTAAAATCTCGTTACCCGTGAGCACTTGCTACAACCTTTTTTGGAAAAATGTGCTTTGAAGTGACGAATCAAAATTTTGTCGGTTCGGATCCGAAGGTAAGCGGTACGTGTCGTGTCCTCCAAACATACAGCACCATCCGAAGTAAACTTATAAGACTGTTAAGCACGGTGGTGGGAGTGTGATGGTGTGGGCTGCGTTAACACAATAATGCCACTTGCTGGTGATAACATGCCCCTTAAATGACGTTTTGTGCATAACAACGATCCAAAACACACTTCGCGCACAGTGAAGAGTTGCTTGGAAGAGAACCGAATTGATGTTTTGAAGTGGCCAGCCCAATCACCGGATATCAATCCCATTGAGAATTAGTGGAATGATGTTGAGGGGCATATTCACGTAGTCAAACCAAAAAAAATGGCCGATTTTTGGAACGAAATTAAAAAAGCTTCATATGCAATTCCGAGAGAACGTTGTATGACCCTGTTAGAGAGCCTACCGAGAAGATGCGCTGCTGTCATTAAAAATAAAGGATATCCGACAAAATACTAAAATCATACGTAGAAATTTGTTTTCCGCTTATTATAAACAGTTTTTCATTTTGTGCTAAATTCGTGTCCAGCTTGTTTTCATCTTTTTCACAATTAAATTGAAATAGAAAAGAATGGGAAGAAAATAACCAAATGAAAAAAAACGGGACAACATCATCACATCGTGGGCAAAACTCAAGAAAAAAATTGGACTGAAAAGCATAAAACAGTAGAAAATATTTGCACTTGAAAGTTACAGATACCGAGTATGCTAAATTCGTGGCCATCACTGTATATATGGTAAAAATGTAAAATGCAACTGATATAATAAAATTCGGAAGCTTCCTAAGTGTATTTTGTTTTTGTACTGTATATATTTTACGTAAGATTAAAAATTTGGATTCATTTAAAACAAATTTTTTTTTTTACAAACGTCTTAGAACGAAAAATTCGTGTAAAAGAGCGGTATTCGTTCTTCATGGACCGTGTTACTTCAAAATCGCGTAAAAAAAACCGTGTAAAAAAAGAGTTGGGTGTATACAAAGAGTTTGTACCTTCTTGTGGACAGTTTTTTGAACCTTTATTAAAAACAAAACAGGACTACAATTCGTAAAGCTGAATCATGCGATGATGAAATAGGGGTGGAAGTAGTGAATATAATCGGTTAATTTTTTCCGATCTTAATAATATTGCTAATTAATAATTAAGCTCGATACATGTTATGCGTACTGAGAAAATTGGTTTACAGCATTTCATGAAAAAGTGCATATGGTATGGGAGGTGGTGGAATTCGAATATCACATTATCACATTTATGATAAAAATACTATACATCAAATTGGGTATAGCCTAGAGGATAGCGTGTTGGTCTACAATTCGAATGTCGTGAGTTCAATTCCCGTTCGACGTATAATTCTTCTACACTGCCTACGTGAGTATATCTGGGTCAACTTAATCTGGGAACACAAAAATTCGTTAATAGTAAGCTGTGCGCAGGGCTAAAACCCTTTCGACAAAAACAAATAAAAACATAACAGAATTAGAATTGAGCGTAAAGCCCGATCATATTGTTATAGATCTGGCAACCACGCGATATTGATCTTTCCCGAATATGCCAGAACAGTCCCCCAATATGTAAAAAGCCATAATCAAAGATCTAGAACCTTCCAGTATACACCCGACGGAACAGTATACTCCAAAATGTAGGCAATTAAAGATCTAGAACTTTCCCGAATAGTCTAAACACACACCACGGAAGGTTTGAGAATTGGAGAAAAATGGTATAAAAGCACGAAACTTTCAGACGGAAGTCAGTCATTCAGCGACATCTGTGGAAGAACGCGAACCGGTGCAAGAACGCGATGGGACAATATCGGTGGTGCCATATAGTGCGAATTAAGTTAAAGTGCGAATTAAGTCAAAGTGCGAATAAATAAATTATCACTTATTTTTAAACGAATTGTGTTTTACTTGAAATCCCGGCGAACCCCTAGCTCGCAACAATATGATACTCTTGAAAGAGTTTATTGTACCGGAAAATATGTCATCTCAAATTCTTTCGAATAGAGAATAGTGACTTTTGTATGAGAGGTAGTAAAACAGAGGGGCAGGTTTGTAACTTTTGTATATAACACCAAACGTAGTATACAAAAGGTTTCATGCTGAATTTAAAGTTTGTAGCATTCATTCGAGGAAATAGAACAATTTTTATCTGAATTTATGGCATTTGTATGGGAGATGGCAGAGAATGTTTAAGGTTTTAGATGATTTTGAATCTGCTTGTCAACAAAAAATGATATATGACAAATTTCAGTACGATAGGAAAAAGCTTTCGAGAGTTATGTTGGAGACAGACGGTCACTCGAATCTAGGTTTTTGAGCGACAACAAATATTTCTGTACCCTTGGTGACTCTGTGTGAGCATTATTTCTTGGCGTTACAAACGGTAAGGTAAACACAATATACTCTCAGATTCCATTTAGAGTATAAATATCAAGGAATCTGAAATTCAGGAGGGCAAGCCCATATTTGGTTTGTAGAGCCATTGAAGAAGAAATTTCAAATTATTAACTCTTGTAGTTTTCAAGCAAATTTGATTATTGTAAATTTTTGAAAATGAGGCATTTTCTACGGTAGCGGGTAGAGGGATGTAGTAATTTGGTCCGTTCACGAATTTGACGTTACTTTTTCTTCAAAAACGACGTATATAAAATTTGAACTTTGTTGCTCAACGCGTTCTCGAACTAGGAACGGACGGATAGGTGGACGAACGAACGGACATCCGGTTTTGAGATTTTTGAGTGAAAATATTAACTTCGGTGTCATTCACTTTTTTTTCCGAGCCTTATTTTTTAGCGTTACAAACTATAAAGCAAACTTATAATACTCCCAGATTTCGTCTAGTGTATAAAAATTATAAAATAAATTATGGTAAATATTCATGTTCATAACATGTATAGTTTTTAAAAAAATCGATGTATGTATTTTATTTTTCAAATTTTTACAATTGTATTTGAGGAATAGAAGGGATGAGCGGATTGGAACAAACTTTTCTATCATTAATGGTATTCAACTGATTATCAGTCAATCAAATTCCTATTAAGACGCCCACAGGGGCATAGGAGAGAAACAGTTTCCCTCCACAAGACACGATCCCAAGCATCAGCCTTCAGTTGTCGCCAGGACTTGCCGATTCCTTTAGCCTTCTGCTCAACTGTTCGTTTCCATGTACTTCATGGTTGGCCAACCCAACATCTTCCTTCAGGATTAAAATCCAAAGGTTGTTTGGCGATGTTACGCTCTGGTTTCCTTAAAGTGTGACCGATCCACTGCCACAATCATAGTGCCTATTTAAGTCTGTTCAGCTGTACTCGAAAGTTTGTCGTTGGAGATCACTTTTGGCCAAATTGGGCCATAGTAGTGCCATTGAAGAAGAATAAAATAAATTATTAAGAATTAATAGCCAGGTTCGAAAATAACAAAGGTAAATATTGTTATTAACATTACAGAAATAGTATTAAATTAACCTTGATGTAAGGAATTTAGTTTATGCATGTAGCACTGTTTTCGAAAAACAATGTGATATTGAATCAATATTTAACCATGATTTATATTCATAAATTTAATATCCTCTCTTTGGCTATCTACTTTCGTGTAACGATTCATCTCTTATCGAAATGAGCACGAGTTAATAAAGTTATTAGCATACGTGTATGTGCATATATGTATACTACACGGATCCGATCGACGCAATCGTATACCTTACTTACGTACTTTCCAACTGGACGACCTACAGCTATATCGGCATATTCAACTGTAGTAAAGTTGTGAATGAACTTCATTTTTTTTCCATTGCAAAAGTAGGCTACGCTCCTTCGTATTGCGCTACTTTGAGGCTTAATGCAAGCATAATAAATTTACGTGTAGCTATTTGATCGTCGAAAGTCAACAGCGATAAGGTAGTGCTGACGCCGCCGCAACGAGCTACCTTCTTACGTACGATTTTTATTTTTAAGCTCAAGTTTAATATTGACAATTATTGCAGTTCATTACCAATATTCGATAAGGTTTTATTGTTATGAGGTTTGTTTTGCAAAATTCTTGTGAGAATCCTTGAAGATATTCCTGTTTATTAATATAAAAAAAAAATAAAAAATATTTTATCTATGACGTCTTTTTACTTGTAGGTTTTGCAATATCAAAGGCAGAAAAAATTCAAAATAACCAGCTATGAGTATGTAAGAGTTAATAACGAGCTAATCAATTTACTTGCGATTAATATACTCAAATATCCGTTGGCAAATCGAAATTCTCTTAAACAATAAATATCATAACGATGTAGCATTAGATGCCAAGAAAGAATGATAGGAAATATACGATATATTATTGGAAATATTCAAACAGCCTATTTCTAAGGTCATCACAGCGACAAATATATCTTTTTCTATTAAAAAATTTGCTCCAAGTGATATTCTTGCAGTTCTTCCTTAATTACTTTTTTATTCTAATAAAAGGGTATTGTGATCGACACGGAAAAAATTTGAAATATTGTTTTTTCGCGTTTCATGACTAAATTAGCCTAAAAATGCATAAAAAAAAGAATCCATCTGTCCGTATGCCGTCCGCCGTACGTGAATGTTCAACGACATTGAAAGACCCATTACTCCGAAACCCTTACAGATAGGGAATTGATTTTCGGGTAGAGTGTAGATTGGGTGGAGAGCTTTCATTGCTTGTATTTGGAGTAGTGTAGTAAGAGTAGAAGGCGGGGGGATGGTCAAGGTCGAAAATTGCGGTTGTTAATATCTCCACTACAAATACAGATAGAAAGCTGAAATCCGACATTCGAATACAATGATGTATGTGGGAAATTGTGAAAATAAATACAATTTCTTATCCAGTGGGGTTAAAAGGGAGGGGAGGGGGCTAAAAACAAATTGCCGGTCGAATTTTTTTCAAATGACAATATCTTTGAAATTATTCAACAGAATGAGTTCATATCTTAAATAGGAGACTCATAGGTCAACCATCAATTATTGAGAGGCAAATATTTCTAAAAAGAGGGTTAGGGGAAGCGCAAAAAAACACTTAAATATTAATATCTCGACTATATCTCAAGGTGTTTATACTCTAGATGGAATCTGAGAGTATTATAAGTTTGCTCTAAGGTTTGTAACGCCAAGAAATAAGGCTCGGAGAAAAAAATGAATGATACAGAAGTTAATGTTATCACTCAAAAATCTCAAAACCGGATGTCCGTCCGTCCGTCCGTCCGTGCGTGAGAACGCGTTGAGCTAGAAAGTTCAAATTTTGTACACGTCGTTTTTGACAAAAAAGTAAGGTCAAGTTCGTGAACGGGCCAAATCACTCTACCCCTTCTACCCCCTCCCATACAAAATGACACAATTACGCAATTTGACATTAATCGGATTTGCTCAAAAAGTATAAAAGCTATTGGCCTGAAATTCGGACTATATTACTTTTATGATAATAACAATCTACCATATAAAAATTATGCGTGTCCTCTTCCTCCTTCTACCACCTCCCATACAAACTGTACTTATCATGAATTACTCTAAGCCAATTTCCTCAGTGCTTATAAAATTCAGCGGGCTGAAATTGTGCACCAAATATTTATTTAAAATTGTTAGTAAGGTCAAAAAAAATTAGATGATTAGCTTCACCCCTTTTACCCCCTCCCATACAAAATGACACAATTTCGCAATTTGACAATAAATGGATTTACTCAAAAAGTGTAAAAGCTATTGTTCTAAATTTTGGTATATATTACTTTTTTATTAATTTAAATCTACAGTAGAAAAATTATTTGCTTGCTCCCTTTCCTTCCACCCCCTCCCATACAAACTACACTTTTTCCTGAAATGCTCTAAGCCGATTTTCTCAGAACATATAACATTTGTTGAGCTCATATTTTGTAATAAATATTTAATTAATATTATTAATAAGATGAAAAAAAAAATATTTGATTTGCTTCACTACTTCTACCCCCTCCCATACAATATGACACAGTTTCACAACTTCACAAAAAATCGATTTTCTTGAAAAGTATGAATGGCACTAGTCTGAAATTTAAGGGATGCCAATTTTATACTATTCCTAGCTATTTCTGAAAAAATCATTAAAATCCCCCCACTCTTTCTACCACCTCCCATACAAACTGCACATTTTCACTAAATCAAACTCACTAATTTTCTCAGTTCCCATTCAGTTTTTGGAGTAAGCATTTTGTATAAAACATTTTTATAGCTACTTTAGCATGATGGGGAAAAATTAGTTCAATGCTATCGCCCCTTCTAACACTCCCCATACAAAATTTCTTGGGATCACAAAAAATTCTATTTCATCTAGAGTATCGTAAGATTGCGCTTTACGCGCAATCGTAGCCTGTTATGTTTAATTGAAGCTTGGAACACGTATTAAGCTATATTAGTGAAATATAAGAAAAATATCATTTGTACATAATAATAGGAAAAGCATTTTAAAATCGGCACACTTTTCAAAATTTCAAACCGGTATATCTCAAAATCCAACGCAGATATTAAGTTGAAATTTTGACAAATTGTAAAACTGTAACTTATAATTTTAACCAAAATGTCGAAAACTTTGAGCAATCTTTATTGGGCTGTGGTAAAATATAAAAATTTTTCACATGCATACCAGGGGTGTAAATATGAAACCGGAATTTGATCATAGAGGGCCTCACTGGTCAATGTGGTTATTGTGAACACGCATTAGTGGCGCCGTTTTCTCGTTTTGACATCGGACAAAGATTGTCAACTCATAACACTTCAAGTTTCATACGACAGAATAGTTTTTAATAACAGTGAACATGTCGAACTTTGTACCGCGAAACTACGATTTGCTTTAATTTTCTGTTACCATTTGAAGAAAACTGCTGCTGAATCGCATCGAATGCTTGTCGATGCTTACGGTGATCATGCTCTTGGTAAATCACAGTTCTTTGAGTGGTGTAAAAAATTCAAAAGTAGAAATTTTGACGTGAGAAACGAAGAACGGGGAAAACCACCGAAAAAGTTTGAAGACAGCAGATTGCAAGCATTGTTGGATGAGGACGACGCTCAAACGCAACAACAACTGGCAGATCAGTTAAACGTAACACGAGCGATGGGAAAGATCCACAAGATGGAAAAATGGGTACCACATGATATCAACGAAAGACAGCAGGAAAACAGAAAAACCACTTCCGAAATGCTGCTCGCTAGATACAAAAGAAAGTCATTTCTCCATCAAATTGTGACTGGCGATGAAAAGTGGATTTATTTTGAGAATCCGAAGCGGAAAACATTATGGGTAACTCCAGCCCAACTACCGACATCAACTGCAAGACCAAATCGCTATGGCCGGAAAACAATGCTCTGCGTTTGGTGGGATCAGAAGGGTGTGATTTATTATGAGCTGCTGAAACCTGGTGAAACCGTTAACACTGAACGCTACCGACAACAAATGATTGCTTTGAATCAAGCTTTGAGTGAAAAACGCCCAGAATACCAGCAGAGAAAAAACAAAGTGATTTTGCTTCATGACAATGCACCATCACACACAACTAGACTGGTCAAGGAAATGATAGAGTCGTTCAGTTGGGAAATTCTTTCCCATGCCGCTTACTCACCGGGCTTGGCTCCGTCTGATTACCATTTGTTTCTATCGATGGGACACGCACTTGCTGAGCAGCGCTTCACTTCCTACAAAAATCTACGAATATGGCTCGATGACTGGTTTTCATCTAAAGACCAACAGTTTTTTTTGCGAGGCATCCACACATTACCAGAGAGATGGGGAAAATGTATAGCTAGCAAAGGGCTATACTTTGAATAAAATACTCCTTTTCATTTCCAACCAATAAGTGTTTTTGTTTTTGCAAAAAAATTCCGGTTTCATATTTATGTACACCCTTGGTACATCCATTTGATATACATAAAGAAAAAATATTAATTTCAACCATAATTGTTATCCACCGAAGGGAAGCCTTAACTTGCACAAGGTGTTTCATGTTAAATAAAAAAAAACTCCAAATTTTTGATTGAAATTTTAAGCTACAAACTTAAAAATTAGGAAACCCATTTCAAAAAAGTTCTTAAAAGCTTGAAATAAATATTAACTGTTCAAATGCCTTCAAAACTTCTACTCCATCCCATACAAAATTCTAAGAAATCACTTATATACATCAAACCAATAAAAGCTACCAGCTTGAAATTTTGTACAAAATCTTTTTTAAATAATAAAACAAAGTTGCATCAAACGTTTTAAAACCCCTCCTGGCCTGCTACCCCCTCTCATACAAAAGTATGATTTCGACCAATTACAATCTAATAATCAACAAATTAAAAGCTATGAACTTGAAATTGTGTACGAACAAGGTATTCTTAATATAAGTGCATCACACATTTTGCGACTCCCTCACCTCCTCTACCCTGAAATATTGAATATGTATACTGGAGTTATTGATCGTAATCGTATTTAAGTGTTATATAATTTGTTGTTTAGATCGTCTCTCAGATTAGTTATGAAAATACAATGAGAGGACGGAACATAGAATTTCATTTGTATCCTAGTTCTATTCATATTCGATTTAAGTTTCGGTTTCGGAATAATTGCTACATTCGATGCTACGATTTCAGTTTTCAAGAGTTTCACGATAAATTACACATGGCATTAGGGCAGATATTTTTCTTTGAATAAAACTTAAATAAACTGATAACAAGTCGGGCGCAACATTGTTATTTTTAGGATTTTTGGGTGGATGTTAATAATTTTTAATTGATTGCTTGTACCACGTCCAATATTTTCTGTATAAAATGTAGGTTTCGTAGACGAAGTTGCATAGAATTTTCATAAAATTCGGTGTATCTTACATTCACGAAACCAATCCTTTGTATGAGCAAGGGTAGAGGAGGTAAGGGAATCGTAAAATTTGTGATGCAGTCTTATTTCATTTCTCCACCTTATCGTACAAAATTTCAAATTCTCAGCTTTTAATTTGTTGGTTAGTATATTGAAATTGATCGATATCATACTTTTGTATGGGAGGGCGTAGAAGGGCAAGCGCGATCTCAAAAGTTTCGACGCAGTTTCTGTGCAAAATTTAAAATTGATAGCTTTTAATAGTTAGGTGATGACTTATTTCTTAAAATTGCTTGAAAAAATAATTTTGTATGGGAGGGGGTAGAGGAGGTAGGGGAATCGTAAAACCTGTGATGCAATTTTCTTTCTTTTCTCTTGTTAGGTCAAATTCCTGTTAAGACCCCCTATAGGGGCATAGGACAGAAACAACTCTCTTCCACAAGGCGCGATCCTGAGCATCGGCCTTAAGCAGTTGCCAGGACTTGTTTATTCCTCTGGCCTTCTGCTCAACTGCTCGCTTCCATCTGTTACATGGTCGACCAACCCGACGTCTTCCATGAGGGTTATAATCCAGAGCCTGCTTTGCGATGTTTCGCTCTGGTTTCCTCAAAGTATGACCGATCCACTGCCACTTGCGCCGTTGAATCTCAATACCTATTTTAGTCTGGCGAGTTGTACTCCAAAGTTCGTCGTTGGAGTTCACTTCTGGCCAGAATATTCCTAAAATGCGCCGGAGGCATTGGTTTACGAAAGTCTGCAGTTTCTTGGTAAGTCGAACGGTCACTTTCCACGTAGTACAACCATATAACAACACGGATTTGACGCATGCGTCAAAAACTCGCAGCTTCGTGCGAAGGGAGATCTCTCTTAACCTCCAGAAAGGGGAAAGGATACCGAAGGCCTGACGAGCTTTATTTAGCCTAGCCTCAACATCCTTTTCGGCTCCGCCGTCCATGCTGACAATGCTTCCAAGATAACAAAAATCTTGCACCTCTTCCACATCCTGTCCGTTAAGAACAATCGGTGTGCTTGCGTTCGAACCCATGTGCATGTACTTGGTTTTAAGCACATTTCAGTCCCGCCTCTTTGCAATTAGAATGCAACGAGCGAACATTTGACTCTAAGTCCGAACGGTTATGTGCAAGCAAACACACGTCATCAGCATAATCAAGGTGACTTAAGATGTTAAATAGTCTCCATTGAAGACCTTTACCTTCCCTACCTTCCAGTGCAGCTTTCAAGATGTCATTTATTACCACCAGAAATAGGGCTGGTGATAATATGCCGCCTTGTCTGACACCCGTTCGCACAGGGAAGCTCTCGGACAGCTCTCCTCTATGCAATACGCGACACCTTGCATCTTCGTAGGATTCTTTAATCATAGCTATGACCTTATCTGGAATACTTCTTCTCTTGTTAGGTGCTTGTTAAAAATTTCAAGTTCGTAGCGTTTAATTTGTTGGTTATTAGTTGATTTAATGAAATTGGTCGATATTCGATATCATACTTTTGTATGGGAGCGGGTAGAAGAGCAAGCGCGATTTCAAAACTTTTAACGTAATTTCATTTTAATTATTTTTGTAAGTTAAATATAAGACGTATTATTCGGTACTTCCAATAATGAAATCCAAGAAAGTGCACAGAAACAATGACCTTCGGATCTATAAAACTATTATACGACCTGTGTTCTGTTATGGCAGCGAGACGTGGAAATTAACGCGAACTTTCGAAAAAGCAGTTAAGGCATTTGAAAAAAAGGTCCTCCGAAGAATTTTGGGACCTGTGAAGGAAGGAACGGAATGGCGAATAAGATACAACCAAGAACTGTACGATGAGCCAGAAGCTTCAACGTTTATCAAGCTACGTAAACTGCAGTGGGCTGGCCATGTAGAGCGAATGGAAGACAGAAGAATCGCCAAACGTTCTCTTAAAGGCAAAGCGAATGGTAACCAACCAGTAGGCAAACCACGCAAGCGATGTGAAGACTCGAATGATGAAGACAGCAAAGCCGTTTTAAAAATTAGCAGCTGGCGGACGCGGTCTTTGGATCGAGACGATTGGAGGCGACACTTTAGGAGGCCAGGGCCCAATTTGGGCTGCCGCGCCACTGATAATAATGATGATTGCATGGGAGATGTTATAAGAAATGGAGCGATTTGGTCCCTTCATTAACTTCATTTTTTTTAACTATCTAGTTCAACTCGTTTTCAAGCTAAAGAGCGCACAGACAGACGGCCGTAATAACAGACGGACCATTATCCGGTTTACAAATTTTTGAGGCATCCAATTTTTTGTTATTTATTTTTTCTCCAAGCCTTATTCTTAGCGTTACAAGGTTTAGCAAACTTATAATAATCTCAGATTTCATTTAGAGTATAGAAATGTTTAAAGTTGTCCGAATTGAAGCACCACACCCTGTATAACAATAATAAAAGCATCGGTTATGTTGACATAGCAAAAAAAAAATTAAAAATTAGCTCCAATAATCTCTTACGTGAAAAAAACTGTAAATCAAAACGCTTGAAGAACTTGAACAATAATTAATTGTCTTATTTACTTTTGTTCTTATCTAGTCGCACCAGGATAATAATAAATAGAAAATTTTAAGTGGTTGTACCACACAAGTTACTTATGTAAAGTTTAATGATACAAAAACGCCAAGAATTAATTTCCCTTATTTATATTATTGTCTGCGCAAAAATGCTAACTTGATTATTTGATGATCGACTTGGAAAAAAAGAATTTTCCACCCTGAAATTTTGTTTTCGCGTTACATGACTAAAATAGACTAAAAATGCAAAAAAAACCGGACTACGATTGGGCGTAAAGCCCTATCGTGCGATACTCTAGATGAAAGAGAAATTTTTTTCATTTTAAGCAATTTTGTAAGGGAAGTGGTGGAGGGGGTGACGACATTGAACTACTTTTTTCACATCACGCTAGAGTTGCCACCAAAATGTTTTATAGAAAATTTAGAATTAAAAAATTTAACAGGTACTGAGAAAATTTAGTGAAATTGTGCAGTTTGTATGGGGGGTGGTAGAAGGAGGGAGTCTTAATGGCTTTTAGAAATAACTAAAAACACCATGTTTTTGCCATGTTTTAAATTGCAGATCAGTAGCACTTTTCAGGAAAATCTACTTTTTGTGAAGCTGTTAAATTGTATCAGATTGTATTGAGGGGGGGTTAGAAGGAGTGAAACTAATCGTCAAATTTTTTTTGGTCTTACGAATAATTCTAAATAAATGTTTATTGCACAATTTCAACTCCATCAATTTTATACGTACTCAGTAAAATTGTTTTTAGTATTTTATGAAAAAGTGCTGTTTGTATGGGAAGTGGTGGAAGTAAGGAGAGGACTCAAATAACTTTTATACAGTAGATTGGAATCACCATGAAAGTAATATATTCCAAATTTCAGATCAATAGCATTTATACTTTTCGAACAAATTCGTTTATTGACAAATTACGAAGTTATCTCATTTTGTATGGGCGGGGGTAGAAGGAGTAAAGCTAATCATCTAATTTTTTTATTTTACTAATAGTTCTAAGTAAATATTAGGTGCACAATTTCAGCTCTATAAATTTTATACGCTCTGGGTAAATCGGTCTAGAGCATTTCATAAAAACTGCAGTTTGTATGGAAGGTGGTGGAAGGAGAACAGAAATAATTTTTATACAGTAGACTAAAACCATCATAAAAGTATTACATTCCAAATTTCAGATCAATAGCATTTATACTTTTTGAGTAAATCCGTTTATTGTCAAATTACGAAATTGTGTATTTTTGTATGGGAGGGGGTAGAAGGGGTAGAGAAATTTGTACTTTTTTGTCAAAAACGACGTGTACAAAATCGTCTGTCTGTCAAAAACGACGTGTACAAAATCGTCTGTCTGTACGCCGTAAACCAAACGCCGTCCGCTGTACGCCGCTCGCCGTACTTGTACGCTCAGCGCATCCAAATCCTTCCAGATATTTTTGGGTGGATTGTAGATAGTTGCGGATCTCAGGCAGACACCCATTTTGAGGAGTGTAAGAAAAATTAAGAATTCGAATATCTCAACCATGGTTCTAGCTGGGAAGCTGAAAATCAACATATATATAGAGGGTTTTGTGGAACAAACTTTAAAAATAATTTAATTTGTTTGTCCATTGAGGTTCGAAAATGAGGAGCTAAAAACAAATTGTCGACAGATTTTTTTTTAAATGACTATATCTTCGAAATGACGTGCTATGAAAAATTCATATTTTGGGTTGTTGCCATACAGATCCACCAGAATCAGCTTAGATGGTGGCTAATTATTGTAAGGAGGAGGGGAGTGCAAAAAAAACTCTTAAAAACTAATATCTCGATTCCTTAAGCTATATAATTGAAACTTGGAACACATATTCAGGTATACTAGCAAAATACAAAAAAAGTATAACAGTTGGACATAATAATAGTGAGGGGAAATGGGGATCACTTCGAAAGTGGGGCACTTTCCAAAATTTCGAACCGTTATATCTCAAAACTGAGTATGGATATCAAATTGAAATTTTGTTTAAACGCTTTAAGCTATCCTGTTGAAATTTTTTTTAAATAATTTTTAGCAAAAAAGCTACTTTAAGTTCGTGAACAGGCTACATCTCCTAACCCCTGCTACTCCCACTCATCCAAATTTTATGAAATTTCGAAATTTAAAGAAATACATTTTTCTCCGAAGTCATTTAAGCTACCGACTTGAAAATTAGGTAAACGAATAATGAGATCATCAAGGGTGAGAAAATATTGATCTAATCCCCACACTCCTTCCATCTACCTCCCATACAAATGCACAAATTTCTTCGATTTACATTGAAAGTAGCAAAGCAATAAAGACCAATTTTTAAAAATATTATTTTTACTATGTTTACAATCAATTTTGAAAAAAATATAAATTATACCACACTTCTTCTACCTCCTCCCATTCAAATTTCACGAAATTTGAGGTAAATTTTTTTGGTTCAAAACTGTCATCTATTGACATGAAATTTTGAGTAAAGTATATATAACAATGCAAATATTATTTACGTTGAAAAAATTCGATTTGATCCGTACACTCCTTCTATCCCCTCCCATAAAAATGCATAATTTTAGCAATATGGGAATATCGATTTACAAAACTAGAAAAAGCAGAAATTTCAGATTTTGTCCGAACATGTGCCTTGATAATTGTATTTTTTTCAGCATTTCAAAAAATTAACAACTTCGCTTCATTCCTTCTACCCCCTCTCATACAAATATGTATTATAAATTCAAAAAAAGCATTTTTCCTTGGAACATATGAGAGCAATCGACCTTAAAGTTGGAACTATAGAAAAGAATGTTGATAAGCAGTTTCAGAATCATCCAAAATCTTACTTTTTCTCTGCCGCCTCCCATAAAATTTTAAGGAAAGCAATGTCCAATTTTGTTGAAAATTATCCAAGCTACAAACTTTAAATTCAGCATGAAACATTTTGCATAGCAGGTCTAGTGTCATATACAAAATTTACATACCTCCCCTCTCTGCTTCAACCATCTCCCATACAAAAGTCATTATTCACTATTCGTTCCTATTTCATTTAGAGTATCATATGATTGGCTGTTACGCTCAATCATAATTCTGTTTTCGCTATATTTTATTTATTCGAATATATTATAATTTGAATAATTAATATATGTATATATAAATAAATACCATTCTGAGTAAAAGTTAAAAAACTTCAAAATATAAAAATATTTTATCATATTTAATTTTACCATGCTTACATTTTCTCACATATGTATTTCTGAACTTCAAATTCTTACAATAAGAGGTACACTGCTCGTCACCAGAAAAGGTTCGACAATTTTCATTTACGTTTTTTCTCATATCTCAAAAAGTATAACATGTACATTATATTTTTGTTGGATGTCTTAAACTTTCTTTAGTTTAGACTTGATATTGAATTGTTGTTGTTTTTGTTTCGTGATGGTTGTTGCCAATTTATTTTACCGCGTATTAGAACAGTTTTTGATATTTTATTTTACTTTTGGATTTTGCCTTTTTCTTTTTTTTTTTTAAATCAATTTTTTTTTTCCAATATTAGTTTTTTGTTTTGTTTTTTTTTTTTTTTTTTTTTTTCTCTCTCTCACAACTTTTTATTGTACATATTATGAATGAATTTCCGAAATCACTTTTCTTGAAATGGTCAAGTTTGTAATTGACCAAGCAAATGTTCGAGGGTTGGAATCTGCCTACCTCTCACTATATATTCACACACAAACCCAAAGACCGGATATACTTGCACTGAGCGAATGTAAGGTATTGCCAGGTAGTGAGCAATTCTATGCCATACCTAATTACCATCTTCTGCCTACTTTTTTTTGCCAACGGGGAATCGCTCTATACATCCGCGATGATGTCGCTTTTCAGTTAGTTCCACATTTGGGAACATGCTCCAATCCAGAATTCAAATTCAACTGGATAAAAGTACATGTCAAAAAGCACATCCTCTTTTTCTGCTATGTTTATAGAAGTCCGGCAATGAGTGCAGCAAACACTACCATAGAATTTGATAAACTATCAATTGCTATTCAGTCTATATATGCTGCACACCCTGACGCTGAGATCGTTGTGGTGTTCGTGCACAGTTTCCCATCTCAGCATCAATTCCACCGACTACAATGACACCACGTAGAACGGTATGGCATTATAAGAAAGCTAATTGGAAGGCTCTTAATTCATTCTACCGCGCCTTTGATTGGAGGCTATGCTTTGAGTCCGGAAATTGCGAAGTCATCGCACAGCTTGTGACCGAAAGAATCATAAAAGGCATGAAGCTATTTATTCCATGCAATCTAAAAAGGATCAAACCTTCGAAAGATTCGTGGTTTACCAATGAGTGCCTTGAAGCAATTAGAGCTAAGAAGCAGTCTTTTCAAGCTTTTTACAACAATCTGACTATACAAAATAGGGACTCATTAAAAGTGTCAAGAAACACCTGCAATAAAATCTTAAAGCGCGCTAAATTTGAATATGACCAGAAACGTCGACTTAAGATCATTGAGAATCCCAAAAACTCAAGATCTTTCTGGTCATTTGTGAAATGTGTCAATAACAATTTCAGAACGTCTTCAACACCTCCTCTTATCGATGGCACCCGAACCGTTGTTGATCCTGTTGAAAAAGCAAACCTTTTGGCAGCAAACTTCGCAAGAAACTCTAAGCTTCCAACATCGAATCAGAGTCCTCCGTGTTTACCTAACTCGGGCTTCTTGCTGCCACCCATTCGTTTTCGAACTAGGGTTATTTCCAGGATCCTGCAGGAGCTCAATACTCACAAGTCTGCTGGCCCTGATGGCATCTCCCCCATTGTCCTTAAAAATTGCGCTTCCTCTCTAGCTAAACCTCTTCGTAACCTCTATCATCTTTCTTACTCTTCAGGGTGCTTTCCCATGATCTGGAAGGTCACGAATGTTCAGCCAATCCCAAAGAAAGGAAGTAAAGCGAACCCCGCTAATTATCGCCACATAGCTATTACCTCAGTGCTTTCAAAAGTAATGGAAACTGCTGTCAATCGCAGGCTCGTCAAATTTCTTCTGGATAAAAATCTCATACATGACCGCCAATATGGATTTCCCTCGGGACGTTCAACTGGCGATCTCCTAGTCTATTTAACCGAGCGTTGGAACTCCTGCATCCACAAATTCGGAGAAGGTCATGTACTTGCTCTTGACATTGCTAAAGCGTTCGACAGAGTTTGGCACAAATGTCTGAAGGCCTATGGTTTTAATACAGCTTTTCTTAAATGGATTGAGAGTTTTCTCTCCGAACGCTCTATTAGAGTCGTGCTAGACGGAGTAACTTCTGCACCCTTTTCCATTGATTCCGGCGTCCCTCAGGGCTCAGTTTTATCTCCTACCCTCTTTTTAGTCTTCATAAACGACTTTCTGTCACCTACTCTCAATCCTATTCATTGTTTCGCAGACGACAGCACTTTAGATAACACCTTTCAATTTGACTCCCATGCGGAGGCACGCCCAACATCAGTGGCCTCATGCCGTAATGAGTCAATACAGTCATTGAACACTGACCTTAGTTTAATCCTGGAATGGGGCAGGAAAAACAGAGTAGAGTTTAATGCCTTAAAAACGCAGTCCTGTCATCTATCTCTTAAACATAACGTTCCGACGTCGGCCGCTAATATGTCCTTAAATGGCGTACAAATTTCACCTTCTGCAGACTTCACGTTACTAGGTGTAAAATTTAACAATCGCCTTGATTGGAGCCAACACATCTATGAAGTTGCTCTTGATGCTCCGAAACGTCTAGGTATCCTGCGGATCCCAAAATCACATCTGGCTCTTCTTGACCGTATCCAGAAACATGCCTTCCGATTAATTGGTGATGAAGCTATATCAGCCTCAGTTGATTCCCTCGAGCACCGTCGAAATGTCGGTGTACTCTGCATTTACTATAGATACTTCCATGGTAAATGCAGCAAGGAACTAAAAGCCCTAATACCACCTATATTCAATGTCCCCCGAAATACTCGCCTAGCTGCACGCTCACACGAGTATACTGTGAAGCCCTTGCCGTGGAGAACAGTGAAGTTTAGGCGGTCCTTCATCCCTCGGACGACAGTGTTGTGGAATTCATTACCAGGCAATCTCTTTCCCACGGAATATAACCTTCAGCAGTTCAAGAACAATGTTCACCGCCACTTCAAACTCTTCCCTCCTGTGTTTCCCTGCTGATTTCCCTATCTCCTCTTGTTTCCCTTACCTATGTCGAATTAACTGTGCATCGCGCATTAAAGGGTGACCCCTTAAGTTAAATTCGATAAACATAAAAAAAAAAAAAAATACTACAAAAATGAGGACATTTCTGTGACTGTATCTGTGTTAAATCTTGATTCGATTGTTTTCTTCACTCAAAACTTCTTCTTCTACTTCTACAATGGCGCTACAGCCCAAATCGGACCTTGGCCTCCTGATATTCAGGTTCCTTAACATTTTATATTACTTATTGTGGAAGGGTTGTTAGACCTTCGCACAACCCTCTTTCTACGAATTTTTCATTTTCGTAGATTGAAGTGACCAAGGTATATCCAAGCAGGCAATGTGCTGGAATTATATATTGCGTCGACCGGGATTTGAACTCACGACCTTCGCATTACAAGACCAACACGCTACCTACTAGGCTATACCCTATACCCATTCAAAACACAACATTTTTTTGGGTCATCAGAATAGGTTCAATGGTAATTCATTTAGTTTGCGATGTGCAGTTGCTATCAAACAATGTGAAATCTTTTATTCTTAACAATTCCGGTAGTGTATAGTGATTTTAGTGCAAAATGGGTCGCGGTAAACAACTGAATGACTTAGAAAAGGGCCAAATAAAAAAAAAGTTTTGTTGCTCATATCAATTGCATGGTTGCAAGAGCTAATTCTCGTTTGGGTTTCGTTAAGAGAAATTCAGTTGATTTTCAAGATCCATATACTTTGAAATCACTCTTTTGCTCGCTGGTGAGGCCCCTTTTGGAATATTGTTCGGTCATTTGGGATTCTTCTTATGCCATTCATAGTAGACGAATTGAGGGTGTTCAGAGAAGATTCACTCGTTTTGCACTGAGAAGGCTTGATTGGTCAAATGATATGCCGTGTTATGAAAATCGTTGTAAGCTAATCGACTTGCAATTTCTAGATGTTCGAAGAAAACAACAGTCAATAGTGTTTTTGCGAGATATTCTTTGTAATAGAATTAATTCTCCTGAGCTGCTTTATAAAATCTTCATTTATGTTCCTGAGAGACCTCTACGTATTCGTGATTTTTTGGCATATCCTGCTCATAAGACGGTTTATGGATCCAATGAGCCCTTAACTCGCAGCATATTTAATTTTAATTCGGTTGCTAATTTTATTGATATCAGCTTTAATAGAGACTGCTTTAGAGAAATGGTATTAGACGCCTTAAATCGTACCTGACTGTATGTTTATGTTTTAATTCTGCTTAGTTTTTCTTTTCCTTTTTTTTTTTTAATTTTTAATTTTATTTTAAGTTTACGTCAATTTACTAATTTTATTGTTTTATTGACTTGATATTTAAAGTGTGATATATACAGGGTGTTTGGTACTCCGTGCATAACCTTGTAAGGGGTTATTCCTGGATATATTTTGAGCAAAAAATTGTTCTACGGAGATGGTCAATTTTCAATATCCACGGAGATACAGGGTGATCAAGAAAAGTCTTTCGGACCTGTACCCTCACTCACTCAAAACGCTATATCTTGAAAACTAATAATCACAATTCAAAGTGATATAGCTTGTTTTTTAGGAAATCAAATTATCTTTCATTTGCTGTAATAGTCCGCATTGTAACTGTATCCAATTCTGAGATATTTGCTTCAGAACACAAATTTTTGACACTTTGACCCTCAAAATTCTAGGATCAATGTAGTTTTTCTCTAAAAAACCCATTATAAAAATGTCATTTTATTGTTGTTTTCTTTTGTGTCATATTATTGCCTACAAAAGATGCATACACTTGCATTGCATAAGTTTTATAGTTTAGAAGAAATTATCATTCCAATAATGTAGCACTTTTGTCAAAAAAGCAAGAATAGGTTGATCAACACTCTCCGCTTGAACTAAAAGAACTTAAGAATGGTTTTTATGGTTTATTTCAATTTTCCTTAATTACAATAAATGTTCAAAATGGCTCCCTTCATTTTGAATGCACGCTAAAGCTCGTTTTGCCAGTGTTCTCTTTGTGTTCATACTCCTCAACTGCTGCCTTACTTACTGTTGCTGCCGCATCGATTCTGGTGTTTAGATCCTGCAACGTTACTACTTCCGTTGCGTAGACAAGGTCCTTCATCCGTCCCCATACAAAGAAATCCATAATAGTTAAATCAGGAGATCTTGCAGGCAAGTGTATCGGTCCATTTCTACCGATCCCGCGATTGCTATAATTGGAATTTAACCAATCTCTGATTTGTCGGCCGTAATGAGCTGGAGCACCATCGTGTTGGTAAAACATGGAAGCCAATCGTTGCAGTGGCACATCATCCAATAACTCTTGTAGATCATTTGTCAAAAACTGCAAGTAATTGGAACTATTTAGGGTAGGCGGAAGCCTAATAGGACCAATAAAATCGTTGCCAATCACACCTGCCCATAAATTGACACTGAATCTGTGCTGAAATGATGCCTCTCTTCTTGTATGTGGATTGCTCTCAGCCCATGTGTGTAAGTTGTGAAAGTTTGTGATACCGTCCCTGGTGAATTGGGACTCATCAGTCCAAAGAATGTTGTTCATAAAATTCTCGTCACTTAGTTGTCGTTCAAGGAGCCAATTGCAAAACTCCATCCTTTTGAGCAAATCAATGGGTACCAGCTCCTGCACTGGTGTTAGGTGGTAGGAATGCAACCGCTCTGCTTTGAGGATACTCCAAACTTTCCACGTAGAGGCGTTTAACTGCAATGCCAAGCGTCGGACAGCGTCGTTGTGTTGAAACTCATTTTAATTTAATTCATTTCCTCGATAATTTAAATACTACTTAAAGGACATTCATCGATAATTTAAATAGTAATTAAAGGACACAAAGAATATTTCAGTTTAACAACATTTCAGGTAGTTTTTTTAGAACGAGGGTTGGTTTATGGCATATTTTATTTTTAAGCCATATGTATTTTCGCTTATTACCTGGAAAACGGGAAAACCTAAGTCATAAGTATGTACGCATCTTTTGTAGGCAATAATATGGCACATAAAACAACAACATTAAAATGACATTTTTATAATGCGTTTTTTTGAGAAAAACTACATTGATCACAGAATTTTGAGGGTCAAAGTATCAAAAATTTGTGGTCTGAAGCAAATACCTCAGAATTGGGTACAGGTACAATACGGACTATTACACCAAATGAAAGGTAATTTGATTCCCTAAAAAACAAGCTATAACACTTTGAAATGCGATAATTAGTTTTCAAGATATATCGTTTTGAGTGAGTGAGGGTACAGGTCCGAAACACTTTTCTTGATCACCCTGTATCTCCGCGGATATTGAAAATGGACCATCTCCGTAGAACAATTTTTTGCTCAAAATATATCCAGGAATAACCCCTTACAAGGTTATGCACGGAGTACCAAACACCCTGTATATATATTTTTTTTTTCCTCTCAATTAATGTTAAATTGTATTTTGAATAATCTGGCCTGTAAGGACTTTGTACGGTAGGCTAAATAAATAAATAAATAATATTACAGAAAATATGCGGGGACTTTTATCACGGAGGGTGTATGAAGGGGGGAGACAGTACGAAGATACTGAGATCCTAAAGGAAGCCATTAAAAGGGCGTTGACTCAAATCTCCCTTCGAGATATTGGAAATTATTATGCTTCATTGCCAGACCGGATTTATGAAGTCATTTTGAACCAAGGAGGTAGTACGTACTTTTATGTTACAACCAATGTAAGCTTGAATTTTTGCTTTAGATATGAATTTGTACACTATTTTGTGTTTGAGCCTATTCTGGTGGCCAAAAAAAAAATGAACTTTTTGTTGTGTTTTTAGAAAAAATAAACTGCCAACAAGTCGGGCGAAACTTTATTATTCTTGGGACAAGTTGCGTATGTGTGGAAAGTCAATATGCAGGTTAGAGTTGTTAGGGAAGACTAAGTGAAAGCGGGTTCTTGGCCAGGGCAACTGTCAATTTAACACTTTGCGGAAACGTTCAAAAGCTCCAGTACATATAATCAATATTTCATTCCTTTATTTATCCAAGTTTGAGTGTTTGTGAGGGGTGGGGTAAGGGGTGATAGTAAGAGTGGGTGGATGGTAATAGTTTTTAATTGATTGCTTGAATCACGTCCAATATTCTCTGCATAGAATGTCAGTTTCATAGACGAAATTGCATAGAATTTTTATAGGATTCGGTGTATTTTACATACATTCACGAAACCAAACATTTGTATGGGAGGGGGTAGAGGAGGTAGGGGAATGGTAAAATTTGTGATGCAATTTTATTTCTTTTCTCTTGTAGTGTGCTCGTACAAAATTTCAAGTTCGTAGCTTTTAATTTGTTGGTTATTAGTTGATTCAATGAAATTGGTCGAAATGATACTTTTGTATGGGAGGGGGTAGAAGGGCAAGCGCGATTGCAAAACTTTTAAAGTAATATCATTTCAATTATTTTTATAAGTTTTTGAGCAAAATTTGAAATTGGTAGCTTTTAAGAGTTAGCTGATAACTGATTTCCTAAAAATGCTCAAAAAAATAATTTTGTATGGGAGGGGGTAGAAGAGGTAGGGGAATCGCAAAATTTGTGACGCCATTTTCTTTTTTATCTCTTTTAAGGTGCTCGTACAAAATTTCAAGTTCGTAGCTTTTAATTTGTTGGTTAGCAGTTGTTTTATTGAAATTGGTCGAAATCATGCTTTTGTATGGGAGGGGGTAGAACGGCAAGTGTGATCTCAAAAATTTTGACGCAGTTCTATTTCAACTATTTTTAAATGATTTTGTGCAAAATTTCAAATTGATAGGTTTTACTAATTAGGTGATAATTAATTTCTTAAAAATGGTCGAAAAAATCATTTTGTATGGGAGGGAGTAGAAGCTTTCAAGGTATTCGACCAGTTTATATTTTATTCTTTTAAAGTTTTTTTTTAAATGCATTTCGCAAGTTTTCAAGTTTCTACCTTTAAATTTCATTCAAAAATTTTCAGTTTATGTGGTTTTTTCATTGCACATGAAACACCTTGTGCACGGTAGACCAGGGGGGTCGGTGCATAACAATTGTGGAATTTTTATTATTTTTTCTGTATGTACAACAAATAGATGTATCAACATGGAAAATTTAAATTTTGTATCTTTCACCAGAGCCCTTAAAAAATCACTCAAAATTTTCGACATTTTTGGTTACCACCTCCCTCCCCTTACACCTCCCAACGTAAAATTTTTACAAAATTTCAAAACTACCTAGTTCTACAATTTGACAAAGTTTTAATTTGATATCTGTACTCAATTTTGAATTATAACGGTTTGAAATTTTGGAAAGTGCGTCATTTTTGAAATGCTCCCCATTTCCCCCCACTACTATTTTGTCCAAATGTTATATTTTTCAGGTATTTCTCTAGTATAGTTTAGTATAGGTTCTAAGATTCAATTACATAGCTTAAAAAATAGCCGAGATATTGATTTTTAAGTGTTTTTCTTTGCACCCCCCTTGGCCCTCCCCCTTACAATAATTAGCTTCTATCTAAACTGATTCTAGTAGATCTTGATACTATCTTAACGGTCTCAAAATATCAATTTTTTATGGGAAATAATTTCGAAGATATAATCATTTGAAAAAAAAATTCGGCCGACAATTGGTTCTTAGCCCCCCCTTTTTGCACCCCAATGGATAAAAAAATTAAATTATTTTTAAAAGTTGTCCCACAAATCCTTCTATATGTATGTTAAGTTTTAGTTTCCTAGCTGTTACCATGGTTGAGATATTTTAATTCGTATTTTTCGGTTTAAGCGTTCCCCCCGCCTCCCCCTGAACCCGTACACCCCCCAAAATGGGTATCCGCCTGAGATCCGCAACTATCTACAATCCCTCCAAAAATGAACTCTCTAAGGGTTTGGGAGTTAATGTGCGCTGAGCGTACACGTCGGCGTACGGCGGACGGCGTACGGCGGACGGCGGACGGCGGACGGCGGACGGCGGACGGCGTACAGACAGACGGATTTTTTTTTTGCATTTTTAGGCTAATTTAGTCATGAAACGCGAAAAAACAAAATTTCAGGGTAGCAAATTTTTTTTTTTCCCAAGTCGATCACAATACTTTATTATTAAAATTATAAATAAATTATTTATTTATTTATTTATTTATTCATCTATAGAGGATATCTCAACAGACTAAAGAATTACAATTAAAAATCTGTACACATTAAAAATTAAGAAAAACCAAAACAATACGAAACATTAAAAAAAAAAAAATTATAAATTTGCTACAATATAGGCTTTGAACTGCGGTCGACTGTCAGTAAAATCGATTTTGTCGCATATCATATTAAAGTAGGAGATGCATCTAGAAATAGGTTCATTAAGTCCATAATTTGTGCGGTGTGCGGTGGGATGAAAAATCGCTCTCTGCCTCAATGGCCTTTCTGGAGCATAAATTGGTAGATAACTAAGCAATTCAGGGCTTTTAATGCGATAGGAGATAACATCCTTTATAAACATCACACATAATAACTTCCTTCGATGAGCCAAAGATTGCAAGCCAAATAATTGGCATCTAGTTTCATACGTGGGAATGTCAGTGCTCCAGCTAAACTTACGAAGAGCATATCTACGTTGAATTCGTTCAATCCGCAACACATGAATCATATATATATACAGTATCACAAACCACACAGCAATATTCCAAAATAGGTCTCACAACAGAAACAAAGAGTGCTTTGACAGTGTATGGGTCAATGAAATCTTTAGCATTACGTTTTACAAAACCCAGATTTGAATTAGCTTTGCAGATTATGCAGTCGATATGAGAATTAAAGTTAAAATTAGAAAATTAGAATTAGATCAACACGCCAAGATCCATTACCTCCGAGGATCTATGAAGAGATCTGTTATTTAAGTTGTAGTCAAATAAAATGGGAAAAGATTTTCTGTAGGCAGAAAATATTTTGCATTTATCATAATTAAGTTCTAACAAGTTAACGTCACACCAATTATAGAGCTCAGAAATACCAGCCTGAAGTTCAAGCTTGAAATCTTAGAAAAGAGTTTAACATCATCAGCGTATAAAAGAGAGCTAGAAAATTTAAATATTGACGGAATGTCGTTTACAAATAAAACAAAAAGTAAAGGCCCTAAATGGCTTCCTTGGGGAACGCCAGATTTAACATCAAAACACGATGAAGAAATTCCATTTATTCGAGCAACTTGTCTTCTATTCGTCACGTAAGATGAAAACCAGTTCAACAGATTAGAATGAAACCCTAGTGCCTTCAATTTTTCAATCAAAAGACCATGATGAACCCGATCAAATGCCTTTTTGAAATCTGAATAGAAGACGTCAACTTGAAAGCCTTGTTCCATTGCATCTATACAATATTTAGTGAAAGTCGTTAAATTTGTAGACGTAGAACGACCGCAAACAAAACCATGCTGACAGTTTGAAATACCCTCTTTAATATGGAAAAATAGCTTTTCCTTAACTATGCTTTCAAATAACTTAGGGATGGAGGATAGTTTGGATATAGGTCTATAATTTTCAACCATATGTCTGCGACCAGACTTAAATATTGGAGTTATGAAAGACAGTTTCCAAGTATCCAAAAATGAACCGGACTCCAGCAACTTGTTGAAAATAATAGTTAACACTTCATAAAGCGATGAAGCGCAACCTTTTAAGAACATAGCCGGAATTTGGTCGAAACCAGATCCTTTTTGAATGTCTAAATTGCATAGAGCAACTAATACATCATCTTCAGTAATAGTTAAACTGCCAAGATCAACAAACCAAACCATTGAAACTTCCTGAAAGATTTGAATCGACTGTTGTGGATGAGTTGTAAACAGACTTGAAAAATGATGCGAACAGTTTACAGGACCCTTCAGCAGAGTTCGATACCTCTCCTAGAAACTTCATTGAATTAGGCAGTAATGAGGAATTACGTTTGGAGTTGAAGAAGATCCAAAAGGATTTACTATTACGTTTAATCTTTGATTCAACTGAGTCGATATATTGTCTATAAAGAAAGCGATTAAGCCAATCAAACTCCTTCCTGAGACGAAGGAATTTGTTCCAGTCGTACAAAGACTCAGTTTTCCTAAAACGCTTAAAAGCTTTATTTTTTACGTTTCTTAGGTTGCTCAATTTCTTGTTGGACCATGGAAGTTTAGGGCACGACTTTTCATTCCGCGAAGGCACATATAATTTAAATGCATCACATAAGATATCAAAAATTATGGCTAAGGTAATTCTCAATAGGATTAGTGATGTCGTCGAGAGCACTCTCGAAGTTTATCAGGCTGGATTCCGTAAAGGGTCGTCTTGTACCGACCACACAAATACCCTACGGATAATATTAGAGCAGTCAGCCGAAATGGGTTCGCCATTACATCTCATGTTTGTGGACGTCGAGAAGGCTTTCGACAGCGTTAAGCGAGATTACATATGGAATGCTTTGCGTAGGAGAGGTATTCCAGATAAGGTCATAGCTATGATTAAAGAATCCTACGAAGATGCAAGGTGTCGCCTCTTGCATAGAGGAGAGCTGTCCGAGAGCTTTCCTGTGCGAACGGGTGTCAGACAAGGCTGCATATTATCACCAGCCCTGTTTCTGGTGGTAATAAATGACATCTTGAAAGCTGCACTGGAAGGTGGGGAAGGTAAAGGTCTTCAATGGAGACTGTTTAACATCTTAAGTCACCTTGATTATGCTGATGACGTGTGTTTGCTTGCACATACCCGTTCGGACTTAGAGTCAAATGTTCGCTCGTTGCATTCTAAATGCAAAGAGGCGGGACTGAAAATAAATGTGCGTAAAACCAAGTACATGCACATGGGTTCGAACGCAAGCACACCGATTGTTCTTAATGGACAGGATGTGGAAGAGGTGCAAGATTTTTGCTATCTCGGAAGCATTGTCAGCATGGACGGCGGAGCCGAAAAGGATGTTGAGGCTCGGCTAAATAAAGCTCGTCAGGCCTTCGGTATCCTTTCCCCTTTCTGGAGGTTAAGAGAGATCTCCCTTCGCACGAAGCTGCGAGTTTTTGACGCATGCGTCAAATCCGTGTAGTTATATGATTGTACTACGTGGAAAGTGACCGTTCGACTTACCAAGAAACCACAGACTTTCGTAAACCAATGCCTCCGGCGCATTTTAGGAATATTCTGGCCAGAAGTAATCTCCAACGACGAACTTTGGAGTACAACTCGCCAGACTAAAATAGGTATTGAGATTCAACGGCGAAAGTGGCAGTGGATCGGTCATACTTTGAGGAAACCAGAGCGAAACATCGCAAAACAGGCTCTGGATTATAACCCTCAAGGAAGACGTCGGGTTGGTCGACCATGTAACACATGGAAGCGCGCAGTTGAGCAGGAGGCCAGAGGAATAAACAAGTCCTGGCAACAGCTTAAAGCCGATGCTCAGGATCGCGCCTTGAGAGTTGTTTCTGTCCTATGCCCTTATAGGGGGTCTTAACAGGAATTTGATTGACATAAGATAGACATAAAAGTTGAATAAGCACAAGATAAATTTAAATTTGAAAAATTATAATGTGTACTTTAAATCCCAAACTATTTTACTTCATTAACAACATCTTGGGCTATCGATAAAAATTTATTTCATAGATATCGTCCGGTTGGTTATAGAGGTAGAGCTATTTTACTTTTGCTCAAACGTTGAACCTATTCTGGTGACGAGCAGTGTAAGTGCTAGTTCGCTTAGTAGTACTCTGGTTGGGAATACTTCCATAATCGAAGAGCTTCGATATAATTAGGGGGCTGTTCATTTAGAGAATTGCTATCCGGATTAGAGGTACTCTATATAAACGGGCCCTCCCCTGATCATCTCGATCAGCCTAAAAGTCTGTGAAAAACAAGTTCGAAAACAGAAAATAAGATAAGATAATTTTCGATTTGTCGCGGAACCCGGTGTCCGAACTCTACATGAGAGAATGCTTATACAGTAACTCTAGTCCGGATCAATTTTAAATCTCTCTTAGCAATATCCTCAACCAATAATGATCTATATAATAATTTTCTAGATTACTTAAAACTATTAAAACATCAAAATATTTCAAACTTACCAAAGTATTTTGATATCCCAAACCGATTTCATCTTCTTCGCTCAGCAACGGCGACATGGGAACATTCATCGGCTGAATCCTGGTCGGAACAGTCAGCCTGTCCATTTTACAACTTGTATATTTATATTCCATTTTTCGTTGATTTCGTTTCGAAAATCCCGTACCGAAACACTAATATTAAAAACTTTTCTCTACGCACTTCAATACGCGAAAATCATCGCACCATCTGTACCGTCGAAATGGTCATTTTTCGATCAGGATACGATATTGAAAATGGCCGTTTTACCGTCATCGAAATCTTCAAAAGATTGCCGAATTAAAAAGCAAGAATAAAACAAACAAATAAATAAATAAATTTAACGAAAACGCCAGACAAACACTAACAATTAGGATAATTAGCATAAAATCGAGCGAATTTTTTCCCGGTAAATATTTAACACATCTTATACAGGTGTTTAAGTACACGTTCCGCACAAAACTAAGTGGCCAGGTAATCGAATGAAAACGGGCGCAACCTGCGATCGCCGACGCGATCTTAGTTGATACTCTCAGCCATTCTTATTAGACGTATGAAAAAAAAATTACCCGAACGGGGTGGCACAGCGTATACGATTTTCCTCTTCACGATGATAAGACTTTCAGTTAACGATAGTTGCTTCAGTTGTGCATAATACCCGCCGATAGTTGCACGATCATATACCTATAATAGAGAGTGTAATTTAAAAAAATTAAATAATAATAATAAATCTGTAGTTTAAGCAAAATGTTTACATATAAATAATGGTATTAAATTAACACAACCGTCGAATAATTACAAGTTATAAACAATTCGAATTTGATATTATACTAATTGAGATGAAAAAAAAAAAGATTGAATTCACCGGTTGGCAGATACTTTAAAAGGTGGCGAATAATTCGATCGGCCTTCAAGCGAACAACACTCGAGTGTTAAACAGCTCTGAAATGATCATTTCAAACCGATCGTGCGTCACTTTAGAATCATACTAAACTGATTTATATATATTTTACATTAGAGCGATCAATTACGCAATATGTCCACCTATATTAAATAATAGTTTTTAATTTTCATAATAACGATCGATCTGCGGCTTGATAGCTTCATGATCGGCGATCTGTTTCGATTTTTTATACGAAACATTCGATATGATATTTTTTGTGGCTAGAGTTAAACTAAACTGAAATCTTATATCTTTTAAGTTATTTTTTTTAACTAACAAACGCTTCCTACAGCTCAGTTTAGGATCGATTTTTCACTATCGACTCGTAACACACGCTTTTAATCACTACAGAATCAATTATGATTGTGCACTTTAACTTGGAAAAGTATAAAATTTCCATACCTATAGATATTCGTCTATCTGCAATCTATGCGGTAATATTATTCAACATTGTATATAGATTTGTTTGCTACAGCTAAAGTCTGATGTGAAAATCATTAGTGCGGTATATTTTAGATAAATTACCTTTTTTTACAGATAATGCAAGAGAATACAATTCTATGTTCTTAGATAAGTCATTATACTATTCAATAAAAAAAATTTACAAGAAACAATCAATGCAATTACATAACAAATTTTAAGATTGATTGATTGACAGAATTACAAAAATCTGACAATAGTCTAGGAAGGAGCAAAGTTTTATTATTAAGATTCTTGCGAAACAACTGCAATTTGAAAAGAAACGTTGAGCAGTATAACGATTAAGGACTGGTATAGGGTAGGAGGATTTCATTAATGTTGTTACCTGTTAGCTCTAACTGCTCATCATCTACCACTGAATTCCGATGCAAATAAGTGCACGCATGTAAAAGCTATAAGAAACACCTACATGAACGCTTTGCCACTCGATCGGAATGATCAAGGTCTTTAACAACAATTTCACGGGCAATGTAGGGAAGCGGCCGACAGCGATTGGACGACAAGGGAATGACTCGGACGAGAAGGGAATGCTTTAAGGGTCTAATATAATAGGGGAACACCTCCGAGTTCTTTACAAAGAAAGCAACAACAACTGCACGTATGGATTTGGCCGACATAGAAAAGACTCGAACGACAAAGAAATGATTTATAGAGCCAGCTAACAGCGCTCGGCCGAGAAGAAAAATTCGTACGGCAAGGAAATGATTCGACCGACAAGAGCGATATAAAAAGGCAAGCGTTTTTGATGAACAGTCAGTCCGGTTTGAATCGTCGACAGGGCGATCGATTTTTAGAAAGCAAAAGAATCCAGATTAGCAAGCGGAAAGTTCTGAGCAAAAGAAAGTTTTGCGGTTAGTTTAAAGTGAACTTGTAATTGAAATCCTGCGACCACTTGTGTACTTCAATAAATTATAATTTATCCTTTTTGTTTTTTTGATACTCATTGAATAATTGCATTATGGCCGGAAACATATTGGCGGGAAAATTGAAATTTGAATGGGGTTCCTGGTGGATACAAAAAAAGCGAGAAGATGAGGTTTTACGAAGTTCTGTCTCTAAGGTAGTGAATAAAAAACCCATGTTTAGTCGAAATTGTAGGTTACGGATCTCATCTTCCTCGTCTATTGCTTTCTTCTGACCCGAACAAATACTCCGTCTCTGTCAATACTACTCAAGGAAGCTCAGACCCTGTTGGGTATATCATCATTCATTTCTCACCGTTATAAACCCATTAAATCTCACAGCAAATCTTTTTCTTCTTCTTCTACAATGGCGCTACTGCCGAAATCGGGCCATCGCCTTCTGATCTTCAGGTTCCTTAGTATTTCTCATTATTTATTGTGGAAGCATTGTTAGACCTACGCACAACCCTCTATTTACAAATTTTTCATTTTCGTAGATTGAGGTGACCAAAGCATACCCAAGCAGGCAGTGTGCTGAAATTATGCGTCGACCGGGATTTGAACTAATGACCTTCGCACTGTAGACGAACACGCTATCCACTAGGCTAAGACCTAGCACAGTTAATCTTGGTCTAATAAAAATTATAAGACTCCCATTCGGGCTAAAGAGGCGGCATTCAAACGGCTACCCACTGAAGTTAATGGACTTATTCGTAATCTTGAAGTAGGTCATTGAGTTGTAAAAAACCTAACTGAAACAAATATTGTGGTCCTGATGGTACCCCTGCCCTTGTACACAAAAACTGCTGTTCTCCTCTCTCTAACCCTCTGTGTAAGCACTTGTGTCTATATCTGTTCCCAAATCTTAGACGCTTGCAAACATTATCAATGAAAGAGCTTATAAATATCTTGATCATCAGCAATATGGTCTTAACTGGCGATCTTTCAGTGGTACTAACTCAATCTTGCAAAAAAATCATTCACCAATTCGGTGAATTATCCTTGATATTTCCAAAGCGTTTGATTGAGTGTGGCACTCCACCCTTTTAGCCAAACCCAAGGCTATTGGATTGAACGACTTTTTAATCCAGTGAATTGAAATTTTTCTTACCAATCGTTCAATACGTGTCGCATTGGATGTTTTGGAATGTTCGCTCCACTTCCTTCGGGTTCACTTCTATCCGACCTTCTTTTGTTTCTATTAGTGATCTACTTACATTCACATCTAACTAGTAGTTTTTTTCCGATAACAGTACTCTTGATTTCTCCTGCCGTTTCAAAACTATTTCGTCAGTTCGCTCTTGCAACTCCAGAGCGGTATTTTGATTGAATCATTGAAGCTTTCAAATGGAGATCACTTCTGGCCAGAAAATTTCTAAAATGCGTCAGAGGCATTGGTTCACGAAAGTTTTCAACTTTTTGGTAAGTCAAACTGTCATTTTCTACGTAGTTCAACCATATTACAACACTGATTAAACGAATGCGTAAAATACACGCAGCTTCGTGCGTGATCTCTCTTAACCTCCAGAATAAGGAAAATTGTATATTTTCCTGGGCCTGAAGAGCTTTATTTAAACGGCTCCGCCGTTCACGCTAACAATGCTTCCGAGATAAGAAAAATCTTATACCTCTTCACATCTTGTCCGTTAAGAACAATCGGTGTGCTTGCGTTCGAATCCATGTGCATGTACTTGGTCTTACGCACATTCATTTTCAATCCTGACTCTTTGCATTTAGAATGCGTCACTTTTAGGGAAGCTAACGTGAAATGACCATATGTTCGCTATCGCCAAAGCAATGTCCAAATCTTTGGGCGGTCTCAAGCGATGTAGAATATACTTTTCCCCATCGGAATTACTGCTAATATAATATACCAGATATTTATTAGGCCACGACTCGAGGGGATCCAAAATAACACTCTCTTTTCAAGATCGTATTCAAGCCCAAGCTATTAAGCTCATCGATGATACTGAAGTCATCTTAGATGTACGTTTAGATAGTAAAGTACCACATTACTCTGGAACCCTCTAGTTGAGTCCACAGGACTTCTCCTATTGATGATGTGTGTTACTCATCTTGTGCTGTTACTTCTCTTGCTGCTGTTAAAGATTTGCGGACAGTGACAAAAATAGTGTTCAATCGATTCTTCGCCTTCCTCGCAACCTCTGCAAAAGAACTTGAGCAGGCAATAAACTGTGTCAGGTCGACTATAGTTCGGACGCAAAAGCGACTACGTTATAACAGCTGAGCTGTAATGTTTTTATATGGTTCTTCCCAAAAGGATTTGGTCGTTCTACAGCTATCCAGCTGTCACCATCCCGTCAAGAAATAATCCAAAATATTTTGTTTGAAACTAGTCTTCAGCTCTGTTGGTGCTACAGCGACTGACTTCCTAATGAAGTTCATGTTTGCAGAACTTTATTTGGAAAGTGTTTTTCCTGCATCGGTACCTATCAGGTCGCTATAGTCCAGTATCCAAATTAGAAACACTTTAGTTATCGCATCTAAGCGATTCAAACTGTATCTGCAAGTGGTCACTATTTTGGAAACTCGATCTCTAGGATTGCGTAGCCCTGTTGTCCGAGACTATGTAACAATTTCCCAGACTGTTTTGCATATCTAAAAAAATATTGCACTCGTTCATAGCAAATGCTTTCGCTTGAAACACAGTCACGTGTTCTGGAAGATGGAAAAATTGCGAATGTCGGGATCATTGGAATAGATTCCTGCACCTGCCCTGACTAGTTTTAGACCCATCCTCATAGAGAACCTGCGCAGTCACTGAGTATCGTGTTTGTTGCCCATCCATTTCGTAAAGGAAATTTAATGTGAATCCTGCATTTCTCAACCTGTGTGTGGTTCGTTCATCCAATCTTTCTCGTAGTCGAAAAGGAAAAAATTTTAAAATTTTTCCATGACCAATAAGTGGTGCTGACCACGAATTAGAGGTTTTTAATTCTATGGCTGCTAGGCCTGCTGTTTGTATTATAAAAAGATCAAGTGGAGGTAGTGAGAGAGTTATATCCAGAACTGCAGTTGGTTTGGTTCTAAGAGTACCTGTTATATACAAACATACCATCCGTTTGGAGTCACCTTAACGCTCGATTCGCTTGATCACACAAAAAATGTTATTTGCCTTAAACTTTTTTAAAGTTATTCAAACAGTGATTGCTGTAGGGGAATTTCTGATATAATGCCAAATCGGATGTCACTCTCTCGTAATATTCGAGCCGCCACACGCACTCACGTGTACACCCACCCTCCAACCCACTTTTACCGTAAAGTAAAATTCTGTGGTTCGTTTATTAATCGCTCGACACGAATCTGAAATACTCTACCATAAACTGTGTTTCCCGGCGAGTATGCCATCCAGAAGCTCGAGGCGAATACCAATCGTCTCTTCCGACTGAGTCCTCCTAATGCCGAACTCTTCTTATCCTTAGCATCCAGTGGTACTGTGCTTACACACCAAAGGGCAATTCCTATATTTTCGGGTGGTGCTTAAAGGAGTTACGGAAGAGATAGTTTCCGCCATTTGATCAATGGCGGGAAGGAATGCTCCAGGTATAGGCGGGCTACCAACCGAACTCCTCAAAGCGGACGCGGAAATAACAGCCGATATACTCCTCCCACTCTTTACTGATGTGTGGAGTGAAGGAGGGCGTCATTGTGAAAATTCCGAAGAAGGGCGACCTTCGGGATTGTGGCAATTGGCGTGGTATATGTCTACTTACTGCCGTATCAAAACTTATGGCTAAGATAATTCTCAATAGGATTAGTGATGTCGTCGAGAGTACTCTCGAAGTTTATCAGGCTGGATTCCGTAAAGGGTCGTCTTGTATCGACCACACAAATAACCTACGGATAATATTAGAGCAGTCAGCCGAAATGGGTTCACCAGAAGGCATTCGACAGCGTTAAGCGAGATTACATATGGAATGCTTTGCGTAGAAGAGGTATTCCAGATAAAGTCATAGCTATGATTAAAGAATCCTACGAAGATGCAAGGTGTCGCGTCTTGCATAGAGAAGAGCTGTCCGAGAACTTCACTGTGCGAACGGGTGTCAGACAAGGCTGCATATTATCACCAGCCCTGTTTCTGGTGGTAATAAATGGCATCTTGAAAGCTGCACTGGAAGGTGGGGAAGGTAAAGGTCTTCAATGGAGAATATTTAACAACTTAAATCACCTTGATTATGCTGATGACGTGTGTTTGCTTGCACATAACCGTTCGGACTTAGAGTCAAATGTTCGCCCGTTGCATTCTTAATGCAAAGAGGCGGGACTGAAAATAAATGTACGTAAAACCAAGTACATGCACATGGGTTCGAACGCAAGCACACCGATTGTTCTTAACGGACAAGATGTGGAAGATGTGCAAGATTTTTGCTATCTCGGAAGCATTGTCAGCATGGACGGTGGAGCCGAAAAGGATGTTGAGGCTCGGCTAAATAAAGCTCATCAGGCCTTCGGTATCTTTTCTCCTTTCTGGAGGTTAAGAGAGATCTCCCTTCGCACGGAGCTCCGAGTTTTTGACGCATGCGTCAAATCCGTGTTGTTATATGGTTGTCATCATCAATGGTGCGACAGCCCAAATCGGGCCCTGGCCTCCTGAAGTCGTCGCCTCCAATCGTCTCGATCCAAAGACCGCGTCCTCCAGCTGCTAATTTTTAGAATGGCTTTGCTGTCTTCATCAACCGAGTCTTCCCATCGCTTGCGTGGTTTGCCTACTGGCCGGTTACCACTCGCTTTGCCTTTAAGAGCACGTTTGGGGATTCTTCCATTCGCTCTACATGGCCAGCCCACTGCAGTTTACGTAACTTGATGAACGTTGAAGCTTCTGGCTCGTCGTAGAGTTGATACAACTCATGGTTGTATCTTATTCGCCATTCCGTTCCTTCCTTCACAGGTCCCAAAATTCTTCGGAGGACCTTTCTTTCGAATGCGTTAACTGCTTTTCGGAAGTTCGCGTTAATGTCCACGTCTCGCTGCCATAACAGAGCACAGGTCGTATAATAGTTTTATAAATCCGCAGCTTATTGTTCCTGTGCACTTTCTTGGATTTCATTATTGGAAGTACCGAATAATACGTCTTATTTGCTAGTATTATCCGTCGTTTGATTTCGTCTGTTTCATTACCGTCCTTTGCTAGATTAGCCCCAAGATATATGAAGTTGTCCACACTCTCCAAATTATATTCCGCAATTGTTATGTTTTGTCTGATTGGCGTTCTCCTTCTTGTTTGCGTCATTACTTTTGTTTTGCTTTCATTAATGCGCAACCCGACTTCTTTTGCGGCGGAGTCAAGATTGACAAATACCTCCTTAGCACTAGGGAAGGATCTTGCTAGAATGTTAATGTCGTCAGCGTATGCTACTAGTTGGGTGGACTTGAATAGTAGTGTCCCGTTGGTGTCGACTGGGATTTTTCGGACGACATACTCTAGTGCCAAGTTGAAAAGCATAGGAGCTAGACCATCTCCCTGCTTTAAACCACATTCCGTTCGAAAGCTGGTTGTGGAATCGGTTTGTATTCTCACTTGGGATTCAGTGTTCGTCATTGTGAGTCTTGTTAGTCGGACTAGTTTTGGAGGAATTCCAAAGTCAAGCATGATTTGGTACAGTACGCTCCTGTCGATACTGTCGTATGCTTGTTTAAAATCTACGAATATTTGGTGCACGTCTGTGTTATATTCCCAGCATTTCTCAAGCACCTGTTTCACCGAGAATATCTGGTCTGTTGTAGATCGTCCGGTTCTGAATCCGCCTTGGTATTCGCCAATTATTTGATTAGTATAGGGCTTACACTATTCTGTACATTGGCCCTGAAAATGAAGCCAGAAATGGCGTGGCGTTCGTCCTTACGCCGAGAGCGAGAAACAGTCTCATTAGCTGGGAACCAATCTCGGATAGGATTATCGTCGTCAGGCTCAGGACCAGTGTCAGAAACGTCACAACTCTGCAGTGCTACGCACCAACTAATACCGCAACATCTGGTGACAAAGAGGAGTTTTATAGCCAACTGAGTGCCACCTTCGAACGTGTTCCAAGAGGTGATATTATTATCATCTCGGGAGATATGAACGCCCAGGTTGGATCAGACAACACTGGACTAGAACACGTCATGGGGAGGCATGGTGACCCTTGGGTCGACCCTTCACGACCTTGGATTAAGAGACCCGAAAACGGCGAATTATTTGTGGAGTTCTGTAGTACTCGGCAAATGGTCATCGGAGGGACCCTTTTTCCACACAAGAGTCATCATAAAACATCTTGGGTTTCCCCTGACGGTCCTACTCAGAACCAGATCGACCATTTGGCTATAAGTCGCCGATGGAGAAGATGTCTCCTCGATGTGCGAGCGAAACGTGGAGCTGACGTGGGGAGCGATCACCACTTGATGGTTGCCTGCTTGAGATTGTGTACAGCAGCTATCCGACGACCACAAATTCTTCAAATGAAGCGCAAGCTTAATGTGGATAAACTCAGAGATCCCAACAAAAAACTCGAATACACCACCATTCTACGCGAAAAGTCATCCACATTGGGTGAACATGAAATGCGCACACTGGACGCCAATTGGGAGGCAACCAGAAACACTTTTCTAACTAGTGCTGAAGAATCTGTGGGATATGCGCAAAGCGGTGAGAAAACCTGGATGTCACAAGACACATGGGACAAGGTTGACAATCGGAAAAAAGCCAAATTGGCAATCATCTCTCAACCCGATGTCAACCAACGAACGCCCGACTTGAGGCAGAACTACCGCGATGCTCATATACAGCTTAAAAAGGCTGTTAGACGCGACAAGAGAAAGGCCATTGAAGATCTGGTAAACAAGGCAGAATCTGCGGCTTACCTTGGGGATATGGGTTCACTATTTAAAATCATGAAACAGTTGACGAACAGGAATTTCACCGCCAACCACCTGGTGAGAGATGTCAACGGAACTCTCCTTAATATGAGTGAACACCAGTTGCGACGATGGAAGGAATACTTCTCTGATATCTTAAACATCTTGTCAGATGAAGATATTCCGGAAACAGAACAACTTCCAAACATCCAACCGCAACAATCCTCTATTAGGGACGATCCCCCAGATAAGGAAGAGATAGTTTCCGCCATTCGGTCAGTGGCGGGAAGGAAAGCTCCAGGTATAGACGGACTACCAACCGAACTCCTCAAAGCGGACCCGGAAATAACAGCCGATATACTCCTCCCACTCTTCACTAAGGTGTGGAATGATGGAAGATATCCGACTGAATAGAAGGAGGGCGTCATTGTGAAAATTCCGAAGAAGGGCGACCTTCGGGATTGTGGCAATTGGCGTGGTATATGTCTACTTACTGCCGTATCAAAAATTATGGCTAAGGTAATTCTCAATAGGATTAGTGATGTCGTCGAGAGCACTCTCGAAGTTTATCAGGCTGGATTCCGTAAAGGGTCGTCTTGTACCGACCACACAAATACCCTACGGATAATATTAGAGCAGTCAGCCGAAATGGGTTCGCCACTACATCTCATGTTTGTGGACTTCGAGAAGGCTTTCGACAGCGTTAAGCGAGATTACATATGGAATGCTTTGCGTAGGAGAGGTATTCCAAATAAGGTCATAGCTATGATTAAAGAATCCTACGAAGATGCAAGGTGTCGCGTCTTGCATAGAGGAGAGCTGTCCGAGAGCTTTCCTGTGCGAACGGGTGTCAGACAAGGCTGCATATTATCACCAGCCCTGTTTCTGGTGGTAATAAATGACATCTTGAAAGCTGCACTGGAAGGTGGGGAAGGTAAAGTTCTTCAATGGAGACTATTTAACATCTTAAGTCACCTTGATTATGCTGATGACGTGTGTTTGCTTGCACATACCCGTTCGGACTTAGAGTCAAATGTTCGCTCGTTGCATTCTAAATGCAAAGAGGCGGGACTGAAAATAAATGTGCGTAAAACCAAGTACATGCACATGGGTTCGAACGCAAGCACACCGATTGTTCTTAATGGGCAGGATGTGGAAGAGGTGCAAGATTTTTGCTATCTCGGAAGCATTGTCAGCATGGACGGCGGAGCCGAAAAGGATGTTGAGGCTCGGCTAAATAAAGCTCGTCAGGCCTTCGGTATCCTTTCCCCTTTCTGGAGGTTAAGAGAGATCTCCCTTCGCACGAAGCTGCGAGTTTTTGACGCATGCGTCAAATCCGTGTAGTTATATGGTTGTACTACGTGGAAAGTGACCGTTCGACTTACCAAGAAACTACAGACTTTCGTAAACCAATGCCACCGACGCATTTTAGGTATATTCTGGCCAGAAGTGATCTCCAACGACGAACTTTGGAGTACAACTCGCCAGACTAAAATAGGTATTGAGATTCAACGGCGAAAGTGGCAGTGGATCGGTCATACTTTGAGGAAACCAGAGCAAAACATCGCAAAACAGGCTCTGGATTGTAACCCTCAAGGAAGACGTCGGGTTGGTCGACCATGTAACACATGGAAGCGAGCAGTTGAGCAGGAGGACAGAGGAATAAACAAGTCCTGGCAACAGCCGGGAAGCCGATGCGCAGGATCGCGCCTTGTGGAAGAGAGTTGTTTCTGTCCTATGCCCCTATAGGGGGTCTTAACAGGAATTTGATTTGATTGGATAGGGCTTAAGACGACGTTCAATTATTTTTGTCAGTATTTTATAGGACGTACACAACAATGATATTCCTCTGTAGTTCTCACAGCAGAGTTTGTCTCCTTTCTTGTAAATTGGACATATAATGCTTTTTCGCCAGTCGTCGGGTATGATTTCCTCTGTCCAAATTTTGCATATCATGCTGTGCAGTATTTCAGCGACACAGTTTCCACCGTTTTTCAGCAGTTCAACTGGTATTTCGTCAATTCCCGGCGCTTTGTTTCGTTTTTGGTCACATAGGGCTGCTTTGATTTCAGGAAGCGTGGGTGGTGTCGATGATGGTTCATCTTCGTCAGTTGAGGCTTGAATTGAAATGTTGTCTGTCGTTATCGGTGCTACTGGGATGGGATTCAAAAGATGTTCGAAGTATGAAGCCCATCTCCTTTTGATTTCTTCTGTGTCGCTGATAATATTGCCCTCTGCGTCTTTGCAGAGACTGGTTTTTGGTTTATATCCCTTTTTCAAGTCTTTTACTATGGCGTATGCGTCCCGCGTATTATTTTTTCTCATGTCGTCGTCCATTTTTTGTATCTTGTCATTATGGTACTTCCTTTGTTTTCGTCTGCAGGTCTTTTTCGCATATCGCCTAAGCTCGTCATATCTTTCTTTTTTGGCTCGTGTTGGTCGTTCAGTAAAAATTTTGTAAACTTCGTTCTTTCTATCTATTGCGTCGCGACATTCTTGGTCGAACCAATCATTACTTTTTCGCCGTGCTTGATATCCTAATACCTCTTCCGCGGAGGATTTGATGCCGTCTCGTATTTTCATCCACGCATTATCCACTGGCATATTTTGGATATTTTCATATATTGGTGTCAGGTGTTTATTACATGCTAGCATGTAAGCCTGCGCCACCGTTTCGTCGTTAAGCTTGTCGACATTGAATTTGCGAGCTCTACTCGTTTTCGAATACCCACGACAAGCTATTTTGCATCGATACTTAGCTCTGACTAGATAGTGATCAGAGTCACAATTCGCACCGCGGAGAGTTCGTACATCAAGTATGCTGGAAGCAGCCCTTTTCTCAATAAGAACGTGGTCTATTTGGTTGAAGGTGTGACCATCTGGTGATGCCCACGTTCGTTTGTGAATATCGCGATGTGGGAGGCACGTAGAGCTTACTATGATATTTTTGCTGCTTGCGAAATCAATAAGACGTTGGCCATTGTCGTTGGTTATGTCATGGAGACTGTGCCCTCCTGTTGTTCCTCTATGAGCCTCCTCCTTTCCGACTTTTGCATTAAAATCCCCTAAGACAATTTTTAGGTCATTCGAGGGCAGTGAGTCATAGGTTGTCTCTAGGGTGGCATAAAATTCGTCTTTAGTTACATCGTCCTTGTCTTCTGTTGGTGCGTGAACGTTGATCAACCAAGTGTTGAAAAATTTAGTCTTTATTCGGATTGCACACAATCTTTCACTTATTGGTTTGAAGCTCGTGACCTGCTGTTTAAATTTTTTGTCAACGACAAAAGCGACTCCAAACTCTCTGCTTCCCGACAATTTTCCACTTGGATAGATTGTGTGTGATCTCATGTCCATGATTTCGCTACCGAGCCATTTCGTTTCTTGGATGGCAGTTATGTTGATGTTGTGTTTTGCCACTTCTTCGAGAAACTCTTTCAGAGCTCCTGTCCTAAATAAGGATCGAACATTCCAAGATCCAATAGAGTAGTCCATTTTTCGTTTGCGGGGTCGTTGCCGTTGAGTCCATCCTTTCCGAGGCTGTTCTTCAGGTTTCTGGACAGTGTTCTTTTTCCGGTGATGCGTTGTCGGCGCCTCGCCCAACCCCCGACCTGGAGGACCGGTCCTACTTATTTATTACACCCTAGTAGAAAAAGGGTGGGAGTTTTGAGCTAAATATGACATGCTGGAGTTCTCACAGCTATTCTGCAAGTCCAACTATGTCATACTTTTTGCCTACTTCCTGAGACGCACTGGTGTTACTGGCCGTTCAGGTTAACTCCATGTTCCCTCCTCCTTTCTCAACTCGGGCTTGGGATCGTCTATGGCGGAGTTATATGGTTGTACTACGTGGAAAGTGACCGTTCGACTTACCAAGAAACTACAAACTTTCGTGAACCAATGCCTCCGGCACATTTTAGGAATATTCTGGCCAGAAGTGATCTCCAACGACGAACTTTGGAGTACAACTGGCCAGACTAAAATAGGTATTGAGATTCAAACGCGGAAGTGGCAGTGGATCGGTCATACTTTGAGGAAACCAGAGCGAAACATCGCCAAACAGGCTCTGGATTATAATCCTCAAAGAAGACGTTGGGTTGGTCAACCATGTAACACATGGAAGCGAGCAGTTGAGCAGGAGGCCAGAGGAATATGGTTGATTGAAGGAGTGGATCCGTTGCTTCACAATAATAATCTCAACCTAAATGTCACGCAATAAACCTCTCGACTCCGTTGCCCATGCTGACAATGCTTCCGCGGTAACAAAATTCTTGCAATTGGATCGTCTCTAATAGAGGCTCCTGAAATATCTTCAATTTAAAGGATGTTTAAAATGTAAGATTAGTATTCCTTGCTTCGCTGCCGCAAATGAAGCTTAAACAGGGATATGCTGACATTGTACTGCGCCTTGTGCCCTTCATCCCAGGCCTAATTAAACGGACTCGCCAGGAAGTAGGCTCTACCGTAGACAGTAAGTGGATACCGTACAGGTAGTTAGAATTAAAGCGGGGGTCTAGAGTTGCAAACTGAGCGAGCTGTCTAAGCTGTCTAGACCCCACGACATAGTCGGCTAGAAGCGTGGTACTATAATCCGTCACAGTATTCCCTACAAGTTCCAGCTGTGCCTTTGTGCTGGTGGAAGCAGGAAGACAGCTAGTGAGTAATGTGTTGGACTATAATGCGAAGGTCGGGATCAAATCCCGGTCGACGCATAATTTCAGCACACTACTTACGTGGGTATATCTTTGTCACCTCAATTGGGCGAAGGGTGGACAACCCTTTCATAATAACAAAATAAAATGTTAAGGAACCTGAAAGTCAGAATGCCAAAGCCCAATTTGGACTGTAGTGCCATTGAAGCAGGTCGGATTCTTGTTTAAGCGAAGTATGAGTGCTGCTTGATTGTAAATTGTGCTACGTGCAAACTAAATGTAGGTGTGATCGCATTAATAGCGTTGCGGTCATCAATAGCTGTGTTTTTTTGCAGCTTTATCCAGAGCAGATTAGCGTAATTACATTGAAAGCAACAACAACTCATCTATCCAGAGTAGCTTAGCTACCCCCGTGATACTACTGGATTAGCTAACCAACTCTGGATAAATAGTTCCTGTGTTCATTAATAGATCGCAAGGTTTCAATTTTTGTTAGGTGAATAATATAGAACTCGTCGTTGCATTTTTAGAGCAGATGGATGAAGTATTTGTAGCTAATAGGCATACCATTAACCTGTGCGATTCCTTAGTTCCTCCATTGGACGACTCTAATGGTATCAGCAGGGTAACGGAAGAAGACCTTGAGGATGAGGAAAATTTACCGGCAATGTCAACTTCAACTGTGTTGACACCAACTACTTTAGTACCGACATCAGGAGCGTCTGCAACCACGTCAGCTACAGCGCTAGCATGGGCATCTACAGCAGCAGCTAAAACAACAAATTCTACTCCCCGCCAATCGTATATTTTTGTTTATCATTTTATTGAATTCTCTTATGTTTGTTTTAGTTTTGAATATTTTTATTGACAAAAAAATACACTGAAAGTCGTTAAAATGATTTTATTTGCACTGCTACTAAATAATGCGTTGGCTAACCAAATGGTTAAATAATTGATGGAGATATCGGTTGCAATTGTTACACTCTCTGAGGTGTGTATCAATATCAATTTCATCGTCGAACAAAATGCATATATTATGGAGAACACATATGCTGAGAACGATATTCGAAACCGCACATATATTAGTTTGCTCCCTAAAATGAAGCAGCCTTCTAAATCTAGTTTGACAGACCGAAAGCATTCTCGACTGCTATCTGTGTTGAACCGTTTTTGTGCGACGGTAAGTGATCCGTTGTCCTTAAAAGGTGATACAAGCCAACTTGTTGATTAGTATGCTGAATCGCCTAGTAGAAATGTTTCCCTAGTAAAGATTTCCACCGTTTTCTTTTTTGGTACGTTGATAGAGTCCTGATCGTCAAAGTACACGGTTGTCGTGAAGTGAACCAGGCTAAAGATAGACACCAACTACACAATGGTCCCCAGGTCCCAAAAAACTCGACGATTTGTGGCAAAAAGCCGCGCTATTACACTCCAGCAAATAAAATGAACACAGAGATCCCCACAGTCAAATTATCGCTGAAAATCAGCGCTTCGTCCGAGGACTGTTTACACTAGCCCTACTAACAATTCCGCCGTAAGTATCCCCAAAAACATGAAATTAGTACATGATGTCCTCTTAAACCTAAGACTAATGAGCTTTTTCGAATTTCGACCGCTAAGTGGTAAAAGACGTGAAAGTCCTTAATTAGTCCATCCCAGTAATTCTACAACGCCACTACCTAGATAATTTTGTACGAATTTCGCTCAGAGGAAGATTGGTTTTAAGATTTTGAAAAATTTAGCTATGAAACTAAATATATTGGAATACCATTTCTTAAGTAATTATTGTTGCCGGCTTGGATATTCAATCTACAACGCCAGTTCCTTTTCCTCTTCGTCAAACAAATATATGACAACAGATGTGCCCGTGCGAAGCACTGTTTAGTGCTATGATACTTATTTCTGCGCTCCTAAAAAATAAACTTAAGCATTTTGGTAACAAATTAGCTCTTTATAGGCACGAATACAATAATCTCTTAACAATAAAAGATTTTTTTTGATGAAGGGGTTAACTTATTTAGATAATTTTCTAAATTAAAAAACAAATTGAATAAATTTGAGAAGAGAAACAGACAAACTATTAGGATTCGAAAAATTTGAAGTAAAACATACTTTTTTGTAAAATTTATCCTTTGTTCTAATAAGCGTTACAAATATTTGATTACTCAGAATGAAATCGGGAAGCTTTTAACTCCAGAACTCCATCTTGAATTATAATTAATAAAATCGTACATAAGGTAATAATAAACTTAGTCAAATAAACAACTTTAATTTTAAATTTGATTTGTTTACAGAAAAAATCATAACACACTGTAAAAACAAGCAATAATTAACCCGTTTCTTTGTGATTATCATTCAGTCACATACTCCAACATTGTTCAAATATTTTACGAAAAGAGATAAAGATATACCTTAAAATGGATTACAGGGTGGACTATGTTAATTTGGATTGAACAGGAATAATATTTAAGAATTATTTTTGTTCAAAGATTTTTGGATTAACTTGTATTGTTATACAGGGTGTCCCACTTTAATGAACCACCTCCGATATCTTTCCAGACATGAAGTTTCATTAAAACTGACCTGAACAAAAATTGTAAGGTTTGAAGGGGTCATCCAATTATGAGGCTTCCGTGGCATAGTGGGCACCGTGCTTGCTTCACAGTCAATAGGTCGTGGGTCCGATTCCCGCTCCAGGTAGTGGGATTTTTCTAAGTACGAATTTTTCAGTTGCTACTGTCAATGAAAAATTATTCAAAGTATTATGATATAGATGTCATTAATATCACGGAATATTGACCCGATCCCATTACTCCTTCTACCCCCTCCCATACAAATTTCATGAAATTTTGAAATTTAAATTGTTTTTCTTCGAAACTATTAAAGCTTTCAACTTGATATTATAGAAATATTAATACTGCGAAAAAAATTTGTTTCGTCCGTACACTCCGTCTTCCCCCTCCCATACAAATGCCTAATTTTTGTTACATGCATTTTATCGATTTCCATTCAAACTAGAAAAAGTATAAACTTCAAATTTTACCAGAGATTGTTTAATTCTTAAACAAAGTTAACATTATCAATAAGTGTTAGAAAAAATTATCAGCTCCGGTTCATTCCTTCTACCACCTCCCATACAAATATCTGTATTATAAATTCAAGAAAAGCATTTCTCCTTCAAGTATATGAGCTATCGACTTTGAAATTGAATCAAAGAATGGTGATAAGGATGATGATAAGCAATTTCAAAATCATTTTAAATGCTCCACTTCCACTGCTACCTCCCATACAAATGCCCCAATTTCAGGAAAACTATGACCAATTTCTTTAAAAATAATGAAAACTAAAAACTTTAAATTCAGCAAAAAACATGCATGCCATGTTCGGTGTCACATACGAAAAATACAAACCTACCAAACCAAAACCATAGCATTTTCGAGAAAAATGTTTCATAGACAAAGTTCGTATTTTTTCTCGTAGAATACGAATATGAAATAAAACATAACAGAATTATGATTGGGCTTAAAGCCCAATCATATGATACTCTAGATGAGATGGAAATGACTTTAATATACCGGAAAATATGTCATCTCAAATTCTTTCGAATAGTGAATAGAGACTTTTGCATGGGAGGTGGTAGAAGTAGAGGGGGAGGTTTGCATTTTTCGTATATGACACCGAGCATGGCATGCAAAATGTTTTTTTGCTGAATTTAAAGTTTTTAGTTTTCATTATTTTTAAAGAAATTGGTCATAGATTTTCTGAAATTGGGGCATTTGTATGAGAGGTGGCAGAAGAAGTGGAGCATTTAAGATGATTTTGAAATTGCTTATCATCATCCTTATCACCATGCTTTGATTCAATTGCAAAGTCGATAGCTCATATACTTGAAGGAGAAATGCTTTTCTTGAATTTATAATACAGATAATTGTATGGGAGGTGATAGAAGGAGTGAACCGGAGCTGATAATTTTTTCTAATACTTATTTCAATTATTAAGAAACAAATTCTGGCATTTTGAAGATTGTACTTTTTCTAGTTTGAATGGAAATCGATAAAATGCATTTAACAAAAATTATATATTTGTATGAGAGGGGGTAGAAGGAGCGTACGGATCAAAACACATTTTTTTCACATTAATAATATTTCTATCTATATACTTTATACAAAATATCAAGGTGATAGCTTTAACAGTTTCGAAGAAAAATAATTTAATTTAAATTTCAAAATTTCGTGAAATTTGTATGGGAGGGGGTAGAAGGAGTAAGGTGAAGATGATAATTATTTTTAAAATAAAATGCAATTATAGTAGAATTAATTCTGACAAAATTTCGTTTTTTCAGCTTTACTAGTTTCAATGAAAATCGAAAATATGTATTTTTCAAAATTGTCCATTTGTATGGGAGGTGGTAGAAGGAGTAAGGGGATCGGGTCAATATTCCGTGATATTAATAACATCTATATCATAATACTTTGACCTAAATATCAATTCAATAGCTTAAAAAGTTTCAAAGAAAAATCAATTTCTTAATATTTCGAAATTTCATGAAATTTGTATGGGGGGGATGTAGCCCATTCACGAACTTAAAGTTACCTTTTTGCTAAAAATGACACACAAAAATTGTTAGCACTATAGTTCAAAGCTTTCGAGAGTAATGCTGTAGACATACAGACGGACAGACGGTCACTCGGAATCGAGGTTTTTGAGCGACAACAAATATTTATGTACCCTTGGCGGCTCTGTGCGAGCAATATTTCTTAGCGTTACAAACGGTAAGGCAAACACAACATACTCTCAGATTTCATCTAGAGTATAAAAATATGTATTTCCACTTAAAAAATCCAATTTGACCTTGACGTAAGCTTGACTTGACCATTTAAAAAATCCAACTTGACCTTGGCTTGACTTTGAAAACTTGTTTTAAGGTCAACGGCAAGGTCATAATTGGATCTCCTTCAAACCTCCATCAACTTTTGTCCAGGCCAGTTTTCATGAAACTGCATGTCTGCAAAGATATCGGGGGTGGTACATTAAAATGAGACACCCTTTATAGGGAATATCTTATACAAAACTCAAACTGAGACTTTGTTTTGCAGTCAAGTTTGAACCAAACATTTGGTTATAACTATATGGTTTAAACAAAGAAAATCCAGCCCTTATACCATTGACACATAGCGCAGCTAAATTATAATTAAGGCCTAAATTATCATTAAACGGCTGTGTGTCATACGCTTATTTAGCTAAATTACCAAAATAGTGATCATTTAGCAGCTAAATCATCTCGTCCTGCTCTCATCTAAATCATCTCATTTAGCTAAATCCTCTCATTTTTCTCATAATTTAGGCTATAACGATGAAAAATGTAGTACTAGAGTTGGAGCTTTCATAAAAGCTTCGTCGTGCAAGAGAGAAGAAAAGTCATTTTCTGACAGCTCTGAATTATACAAAATCTTGGAATCGTGATTTAATCGCCTAGCCAGGAAAGATGACTCGCAAACGATTCTAAAACAGGACAAAGGATCGTTTTTCTTCGTTTGTCGCCTTCCTTGCAAAATTTGATTGCCTATTGGCTATGCAATTCAACTTTTTAAAATTATGACAGATGAGTGAGTGGCTCTTCTTAATTAGCAAAGTGCTGTGTGTCACCAATCTACTAACGATGAAGACGAGCTAAATTACGAATCAGCCAAATTATAATTAGGACCGCTATGTGTCAATGGTATAAGAGAAATAAGTAGAAAATTAACGAAATACGAAAGCCCAGTTAAGTATCATTTCAATTGCAAATCACCCTGCTTTTTCGATGACTTTTAAGAATGATCTATATTTAGAAGATTGACATGATTTAAAGTAATAATTATTATTTAAATAGACAACAAGTTTTGACAATTTAAAAATTCAAACAAAAAATAATCTCAAATATGAATCTATATGTGGAAATTTATCATCCAGTTTATTTTTCTTTATGTTGACTTAAATTATTAACGTTTATACAATGTCGAATATAAAGTTTAAATCTATTATTCTGCATCTGAAATGAATTTATCGCTTTCTCATTCGCGCTTGTAATAATGCTCCAAATTTGTGAGCGAAAAACCACGATTTTTTAGTCAATAAATAAGAAAAATCAACAATAAGTTTGTTTATTCGCTTAGTACGTAAATATTTTTCTTTGTTAGGAGAAACATTTTCGAAATTTTATGGTAATATATTTTTGAAAGAAGAAATCATATAAATGATTAATGAAAATAGTTTTGACTGTCATGAGCTGTATATTATGATCCTACAACCTTGGTGATATATGCGCAGTGCTGTAGTCGGAGTAGAGGTTCTACCCTGTTATCTTTACTTCTCCCTACGAAAGCAGAGTGCATACCTTCTGGTAGTACGCATAATTCGTGGAGGGTATAGGGTATATCATCAAACATGCATCCTAGGAGATATGCTGGGATTCCGTAATAATATAACTTAATTCGTAAGATAATTTGAGGAAGTATTAAAGCTCTTTGACGGGTCAATTATTTCATCTACCACCTCCCATACAAAGGCGCGATATCATAAACTAAGAATAACTCACTTTTCTCGTAGCTAATAGCCTTATAAGAATATTATAAACTAGGCCTTCCAAATTTTTTAGAAAAAATAATCATAATTTCAATAAAACTTTTTGTGTATACATTGGCTTGGACGCAGCCAATGCAAACTACTTTAGCTAAGAACTAAAACCTAAATAGTTGATAGCGTCAATAAAAAAATTTAATTCAATGATAGGTCAAACGATTTTTTTCTATTAAAACTGCAATCAAACTAATCCATCATTATTAATATTGTCGAAAAATCATTGATAAGAGCCGTTTAAAGATCTAAATGTCACGATTACATTGACTTTATATTACAGTCTGCCTGTCTTAGAATTTTGGTGTCACTTGAAAGCACCATCCCAAAAATATCGGAAATGAAAGGCTTAACGCATGGATAGAACTTGAGGTTAACAGCTTAGCCGATCTGAACATTTTCAATATGAATTCTCGCAATTAAGCACGGTCTTTAGATTTTGATATATACAAAACTTAGAATGTAGATAAGAAGAGCGTCAGTCGCTCTTCTAGCCCACCAATTTAAGCACATATATACGTAAGCGATTATATCCAATATTTGGATACAGCTTATTTTCACACGTTCGATATCAGTAATTAAAAAAGTAGAGTTGGCACTATGTGCCTGTTATTTCTAGGATTTATTAATACTTATATTGGTATCAGATAAATCTATTACAATAAAAATAATATTTTTTTCTAGTTTATAGAATCACTGATGTTTTACGATACTTTCAGTGCTATAGTCGTAGTAAAAGGACCAGAGGGATAGTTCCGAACTGATTTAAACTTATTCTAATTAATTAGTCTGCACACACCAACAGTTTTCGCATTACTTTCGTTGTGAAAGTACTGAAAGTAAGTCGAAAGTAAGTTAATTTTTCATACAAGCCACTAACTTTTGACGAAAGTAACTACTTTGAGTAAAGTACAATGCGTACAAAATTCAACATGATTGGGCCATCTCATTCATCGTTTTTCAATTCCCTCTAAATGCATTGCATTAAATATTCGTAGAAGGAGCTTGGTATGAACTACGCGTCATTCGATGAATTCCCATACTTTCGAAATCCAGCATACTATTACTGTTTGCTGTTTTCAGATCGAAACAATCTTTAATTCTGTATCCAACGAACCTCTTTCCAGATCAAATTAATTAAGGCTTCCGTGGCGTAGTGGGCAGCGGTTCGATTCCCACTCCAGACAGGGGATTTTTTTAAGCACGAATTTTTCAGTTGCTACTGGCGATGAAAAATTATTCGAAATAAAATGGGCAAACGGTGTAAAAGTGAAACAGTTCCACTTCAAGAGGGCCTAGATACTCAGTAAATGGTTTCTGTTCTGTTTCTATCATTCAGTCCTCCATAGCATCTGCAAATATTTGTCAGTAGCAGCCAGTAGAACTGAAAAATATACCAGCTTCTCCACTCATTACGGTCGTTCTCACTCCTCTTCCTCTACCCTTCTAATCCCATTCCTTCCCTCCATTACTGTGTTTGTGCATTGCACATAAAGGCCGGAACTGCCTATATCACACGTCATTCTGTAAAAAAAAAATTAAAAAAATTTTTTTTTAAATCTCGACTTCTTTTGGAAATAGTAAGATTTTTTGTACACAAAAATTCTGGCGATCAGCAGAACTGTATGCCGTTACGAGCGTCTGAAGGTCGCGAATAGTCAACGGGCGACCAGAGTCGATTAGCTGACGAATAAGCGAATAATGCGAATAAATAGCCTTGTGCAAAGATAAAGTATTTTCCACCACGTAGTGTCGTCTTCCTTACGTCTCTTCTTCCGAATTCTCATATTCCCACCAACTAAAACTCTAAGAACCCTGGAGTTTCAAACGACCCGTGCTTACCAGAGGAAGTTAGGCGTGGGGATAAATGGCTGACATAAAAGAGGCTGCAGGATACTGGTCACTAGTACAGCTACTCGTGGGAACCAAATAACTACAGAAAAAAAACAATAGCAAAAGCAAAGAAAAGGATACCTCTCGGGCATAGATGGTCCCAGAACCGAAGAGAAGGCAACCGAATGGGTAAACAAACGGGCATTGCAGCGTCAAATTATGAGCAATCTATACATAAAAATATGTACCTAGATTTAAGAACAACCAATGTCAAAAATATCTATTTTTGAGGTGGAAAGGCTCAACGGTGTCTATGAAGCCTGCTCTGTTTAGTGCAATAAACACCAATGGCATAATACAAACTAGACTTTGTTGTGAAGCTCAACATACGAACGAATGTCCAATGTAATGTTCATAAATTTTAGTTACACGAAGAACCAAATTTTACTTTCTTTTGGGAGTACAAATTGAAAACTCGTGTTTTTTTTTTTCAAATTTGTGCTTTTAAAAAAATGGTTAAACATTTATTAATCAAAAAATGCCCATCGCTAGCCACAACTTCCTGGCTGCATACGGATTCCGCGGTAAAATATCGGGGAAATAAGCCAATTAGCTACTCCCCTTCTACCACCTCTCATACAATGTGATAAAATTTCACAACTTTCCAAAAATTCGATTTTCTTGAAAAGTATGAATGTTACTGTTCTACGAATGCGCGTAAAGCCCAATCATGCGATTCTCTAGATGAGTTAGAAATTTTCGTGATTTTAAGCAATTTTATATTGGGAGTGGTAGAAGGAGTAACAGCATTAGTGTATTGGATTTTGTGAAATTGTGCTGTTTGTATGGGAGGTGGTAGAAAGAGTAAGGGATTTTCAGCGATTTTTTTAGAAATAACTACAAGTAGCATTCATACTTGTTGTGAAATTGTATCACACTGTATGGGAGGGGATAGAAGGTGTGAAGTTTTTTTTGAATCTTAATAATAATGCTAACTATGTATTAAGTACAAACTTTTAGCATGATAACTGTGCTGAAAAATTGATTTATATTATTTCATGAAAAAGTTCAATTTGTATGGAAGGTGGTGGAAGGAGTGAGGGGATTTGAGTATTTTTTTTATCATAGATTACATTAATGGTAAAAGTAATATGTTCCAAATTATTAGCTTTCATAGTTTCCACGACAATTTGATTATTGTAAATTTTTGAAAATGAGTTCTTTTGTATGGGAAGGGGTAGAGGGGGTTGAGCGATTTGGCCCGTTCATGAACTTGATCTCACTTTTTCCTCAAAAACGATGCGTACAGAATTTTAACTTTCTAGCTTAACGCGTTCTCAAGGTAGATAGTGCACAGATGGTCGGACGGACAGACGGACATCCGGTTTTGATGTCATATCCATTTTTTTTTCTCCGAACCACGTTCTTTGGCGCTACCAACTTTTGAGCAAACTTATAATACTCTCAGATTTTATCTTGAGTATAAATATATCATTTACATGATAATTTTAGTTGTTTCTCAAAATATTACTATAAAGCCCATACTTCTTCTACCACCTTTCATACAAACTGAACAACTTCACTAAATCCAATATACTAATTTTCTTAGTACCTATTCAATTTTTGAAGCTTAAATTTGGTACAAAACATTTTTATAGCTACTCCAGTATGATACGAAACATATTAGCTCAATGCTGTCACCACTTCTACTACTCCCTATACAAAATTTCTAGTTCATCTATAGTATCGATGATTGAGCTTTACGCAGAATCGTAGTCTTTTTATGCTTTTGAGTTTAAAGTTAGGACTTCTTTAGAATTAACACAAACTAGAACTGTTTACATTTCTTCAATGCTCTTCAATACGTATATCATCTTAAACCACCCCTGTACGCACGGGCCTGACCCTTACAAATACGAGTATCATAGTTCCATTCTTAATAATTTATGGTTTTGATTCCAAAAAAATATTAAACATCGTTTTCAAAGAGCCATTAGGCTAAGAAAATTATAGATACCACAATATTACTAACTACATTCTCAAAAATTGCTTACTATTGCTATTCTTACGCGGACGAGGTCGCGGGGGATCGCTAGTAATAAAATAAAAACGTTCCATCAGCAAGGAATACGTAGTGAAGGGTGTAACTTCCTCCGTCAGACGCACTAGGTAGCATGAAACATACACTGCAGCTTCTACTTAATGGCATAGGTGCTACCTCGGGTTTCTCAAATGCGCCAGAGCTTGCTGAGAAGTCGCTACCCAAAACACTTTAGCATTAAAGACAAAGGTCTGAAGATGTCATCAAGAATGAATTTCTGCAAACAAAGCCTTGCAATCCAAACAGCAAGAACACTCCAGCTGCGGAAGTCGGCAACTTATGTCCATGCAGTGAAAGGACAGCAGATGGGAATTATTCCGCACGCATACTACTTACTACGGACCAGATGACTCTTGGCCAGGTTGCCATCCTTGAAGCTATCTTCAAAGTGAAATTTGAGGGAATTCACTTGAAGCGCGGTTACATGCTAGTCAACTGCAAAGATGCATAACACATCAAGATGGATGAGAAACGTTATCCCAACGGTAAAACCTTGGGGCAAAGCCAGGTGAGGACATTCCTTGTCCACATGTCATCCCATCATGTTTTTCCAAAAAGCGAGGACGTGAAACCCGAAAAATGTTTGAGATACCTAGGAAGACAAATTGAAGGTCTACACAGGACTACAGCCAAAATTTGGCCTTGGCCTCCTTACCTTCAAATTACTGAACATTTTTGTCTGTAATTGCCGAGAAATTGTTAGCACTTCGCACAAGCCTATATCTACGAATTTTCCTGTTCTCAGATTGAGGTGGACCAGATATACCCATGTAGGCAGAGTGATAGAATTAAACGGCGACCGGGATTTGAACTCACGACCTTTGCATTGTAGACCATCATACTTCCCAACAGTGTACACCCAGGCTCTGCACACGGCAGAGTGGAAATCCTGAGGAGAAGCCATAGCGGAAACAAAATACAGCATCAGCTTTCATTTTGGTCGAGAACCTTGCAACCCAGCTACGTTCAATATCTAACGACATTGGAGTAATTCCAGTGAATCTCCATCAAAGCTGCTTCGGATAACTCGTGGAAAAGTTCCACTAAAGAAAACTCGGGCTTAGCACTGGTGCAAGGGGGTAGTTGTAGGATGAGGTTTTACCAATTCCTGCAACTATCTTTGGAGACTAGCGACTCCACGGACCTTAGCTAACTATCCCCCTGTGGGATGGGAGCTGTAGAATTCACCCACAGCCAGTCCTGCTTGCCCTAAAAATGGCAAATGGACACTCACTGGATCATGGGCTTATCACCCGTGATCTTAAGACCCAAATGATACGAGAAATGGATACATCGCCTCGGATACGGACTGATTCTACGGTAACGACTTTTGGCATTCGAAAACGGACTATGATTGGCTTCTGGAACGTTCGAACATTGAATGACGGGGGAAGAGCTGGGGTTACTCGGTCCTTGCACCGCCAATCGGTAATCGACCGTGAAATGGAGCACTACAACATCCAAATCTTGGGCTTGAGCGAGGTCAGGTGGACAGGATCAGGAGAAGAACGAACCCCTAGCGGAAACACTGTTCTGTACATTGGCCCTGAAAGTGAAGCCAGAAATGGCGTGGCGTTCGTCCTTACGCCGAGAGCGAGAAACAGTCTCATTAGCTGGAAACCAATCTCGGATAGGATTATCGTCGTCAGGCTCAGGACCAGTGTCAGAAACGTCACAATTCTGCAGTGCTACGCACCAACTAATACCGCAACATCTGGTGACAAAGAGGAGTTTTATAGCCAACTGAGTGCCACCTTCGAACGTGTTCCAAGAGGTGATATTATTATCATCTCGGGAGATATGAACGCCCAGGTTGGATCAGACAACACTGGACTAGAACACGTCATGGGGAGGCATGGTTCCCTCGGGTCGACGCGTCACGACCTTGGATTAAGAGACCCGAAAACGGCGAATTATTTGTGGAGTTTTGTAGTACTCGGCAAATGATCATCGGAGAGACCCTTTTTCCACACAAGAGTCATCATAAAACATCTTGGGTTTCCCCTCATGGTGTTACTCAGAACCAGATCGACCATTTGGCTAGAAGTTGCTGATGGAGAAGATGTCTCATCGATGTGCGAGCGAAACGTGGTGTTGACGTGGGGAGCGATCACCACGTGATGTTGCCTGCTTGAGATTGTGTACAGCAGCTATCCGACGACCACAAATTCTTCAAATGAAGCGCAAGCTCAATGTGGATAAACTCAGAGATCCCAACAAAAAACGCGAATACACCACTATTCTACGCGAAAAGTCATACACATTGGGTGAATATGAAATACGCACACTGGACGCCAATTGGGAGGCAACCAGAAACACTTTTCTAACTAGTGCTGAAGAATCTGTGGGATATTTGCAAAGCGGTGAGAAACCCTGGATGTCGCAAGACACATGGGACAAGGTTGGCAATCGGAAAAAAAGCCAAATTGGCAATCATCTCTCAACCCGATGTCAACCAACGAACGACCGACTTGAGGCAGAACTGCCGCGATGCTCATATACAGCTTAAAAAGGCTGTTAGACGCGACAAGAGAAAGGCCATTGAAGATTTGGCAAACAAGGCAGAATCTGCGGCTTACCTTGGGGATATGGGTTCACTATTTAAAATCATGAAACTGTTGACGAACAGGAATTTCACCGCCAACCACCTGGTGAGAGATGTCAACGGAACTCTCCTTAATATGAGTGAACACCAGTTGCGACGATGGAAGGAATACTTCTCTGATATTTTAAACATCTTGTCTGAGGGAGATATTCCAGAAACAGAACAACTTCCAAACATCCAACCGCAACAATCCTCTATTACGGACGATCCCCCAGATAAGGAAGAGATAGTTTCCGCCATTCGGTCAATGGCGGGAAGGAAATCTCCAGGTATAGACGGACTACCAACCGAACTCCTCAAAGCGGATGCGGATATAACAGCCGATATACTCCTCCCACTCTTCACTAAGGTAAGGAAGATATCCGACTGAATGGAAGGAGGGCGTCATTGTGAAAATTCCGAAGAAGGGTGACCTTCGGAATTGTGGCAATTGGCGTGGTATATGTCTACTTACTGCCGTATCAAAAATTATAGCTAAGGTAATTCTCAATAGGATTAGTGATGTCGTCGAGAGCACTCTCGAAGTTTATCAGGCTGGATTCCGTAAAGGGTCGTCTTGTACCGACCAGACAAATACCCTACGGATAATATTAGAGCAGTCAGCCGAAATGGGTTCGCCACTACATCTCATGTTTGTAGACTTCGAGAAGGCTTTCGACAGCGTTAAGCGAGATTACATATGGAATGCTTTGCGTAGGAGAGGTATTCCAGATAAGGTTATAGCTATGATTAAAGAATCCTACGAAGATGCAAGGTGTCGCGTCTTGCATAGAAGGGAGCTGTCCGAGAGCTTCCCTATGTGAACGGGTGTCAGACAAGGCTGCATATTATCACCAGCCCTGTTTCTGGTGGTAATAAATGACATCTTGAAAGCTGCACTGGAAGGTGGGGAAGGTAAAGTTCTTCAATGGAGACTATTTAACATCTTAAGTCACCTTGATTATGCTGATGACGTGTGTTTGCTTGCACATACCCGTTCGGACTTAGAGTCAAATGTTCGCTCGTTGCATTCTAAATGCAAAGAGGCGGGACTGAAAATAAATGTGCATAAAACCAAGTACATGCACATGGGATCGAACGCAAGCACACCGATTGTTCTTAACGGACAGGATGTGGAAGAGGTGCAAGATTTTTGCTATCTTGGAAGCATTGTCAGCATGGACGGCGGAGCCGAAAAGGATGTTGAGGCTCGGCTAAATAAAGCTCGTCAGGCCTTCGGTATCCTTTCCCCTTTCTGGAGGTTAAGAGAGATCTCCCTTCGCACGAAGCTGCGAGTTTTTGACGCATGCGTCAAATCCGTGTTGTTATATGGTTGTACTACGTGGAAAGTGACCGTTCGACCAAGAAACTACAGACTTTCGTAAACCAATGCCTCCGACGCATTTTAGGTATATTCTGGCCAGAAGTGATCTCCAACGACGAACTTTGGAGTACAACTCGCCAGACTAAAATAGGTATTGAGATTCAACGGCGAAAGTGGCAGTGGATCGGTCATACTTTGAGGAAGCCAGAGCGAAACATCACAAAACAGGCTCTGGATTATAACCCTCAAGGAAGACGTCGGGTTGGTCGACTATGTAACACATGGAAGCAAGCAGTTGAGCAGGCGGCCAGAGGAATAAACAAGTCCTGGCAACAGCTTAAAGCCGATGCTCAGGATCGCGCCTTGTGGAAGAGAGTTGTTTCTGTCCTATGCCCCTATAGGGGGTCTTAACAGGAATTTGATTGATTGATCTGTACTCAGTTTTGAGATATAACGGTTTCAAATTTTGGAAAGTGCACCATTATTGAAATGCGCCCCATTTCAATATGTTCAAATGTTATATTTTTCTCATATTTTGCAGTATAGCTTAATATGCGTTACAAGTTTCAATTACAGAGCTTAATGTCTCAATGTTTCGGCTATTTAGCCGAGACATTGATTTTAAAATATTTATACTCTTATACTCTAGAAGAAATCTAAGAGTATATTGTGTTTGCCTTACCGTTTGTAACACTAAGAAATAACGCTCGCACAGAGCCGCCAAGGGTACAGAAATGTTTGTTGTCGCTCAAAAACCGTGATTCCGAGTTGTTGTCTGTCCGTCTGTAAGGCTGTCTACAACATAACTCTCGAACGCTTTGAGCTATCGTGCTTAAATTTGTTGTGTGTCATTTTTAGCAAAAAATTAACTTTAAGTTCGTGAACGGGCCACATCCCCCCTCTCCTTCTGCCCCACCCATACAAATTTCATGAAATTTCGAAATTTAAAGAAATTGATTTTTCTTCGAAACCATTTCAGTTATTGGCTTGAAAATTAGGTCATAGTATAATGATATAAATATTATTGACCTCAAGAAATATTGATCTGATCTCCTTACTCCTTCTACCACTTCCCATACAAATGCACAATTTTCAAAAATACATTTATTCGGTTTTCATTGCAACTAGCAAAGCTAAATGAACCAATTTTTGTCATAATTAATTTTATTATAATTGCAACTAATTTTGGAAAAACTATCATACAAATTTTACGAAATTTCGGAATTTCAATTAAATTAGTTTTCTCCAAAACCGTCAAGGATTAAGATTTGAGAAAAGTATCTACTTCTACAATGGCGCTACAGCCCAAATCGGTTCCTTAATATATTATATTACTTACTAGTAAACGCCCGCGACTTCGTCCGCATATAAATAGCAATAATAAGCAATTTTTGAAAGTGTAGTTAGTAATACATTATGTGGGATATATAATCTGCTTTGTTTGATGGCTCTTTGAACACAATGCTTTGTATTTTGTTGGAATCAGAACCATAAATTATTAAGAATGATACCATGATACTGGCATTTGAATGAGAGAGGCTAGTGATCAAATCAATCCCGTGATTTGAGATCATATACGTATTGAAGAGCATTTAGGACATGTGAATAATTATAGCTTGTGTTAATTAAAAAAAGCCCGAATAAAATAACATAAAGCTTGAAAATGTAACAGGGCTACGATTGTGCGTATTTTTAATTTTGTATGGGAAGTGGCTGTACTGAACTAATTTGTTTCACATCATGCTAGAGTAGCTATAAAAATGTTTTGTGCCAAATTTAAGCTCCAAAAATTGAGTAGGTACTGAGAAACTTAGTGCATTGATTTAATGAAATTGTGCAATTTGTATGGGAGGTGGTAGAAGGAAAGGGGGTTTTTGGTGATATTTCGAGAAACAACTATAATCATCATGCAATTGATATATTTTAAATTTCAGGTCTGCATCATTCACGCTTTTCAAGAAAATGAATTTTTGTAAGGTCGTGGATTTATGTCACATTGTATGGGAGGGGGTAGAAGGAGTGAAGCTACTCGGTTAATTTTTTCTCGATATTAATAATGCTAGTTAAGGATTGAATACAAAATTTTAGCTCGATGAAAGTTATATGTATTGGGAAAATTAGTTTAGAATATTTCATTAAAAAGTCCAGTTTCTATCGGGGGGGGTGGTGGAAGGAGTGGGGGGTTTTAAGTGAATTTTTGAGAAACAACTATAATCATACTGAAATTGATATATTTTAAATATTGCATCAGTAACGTTCACACTTTTGAAGAAAATCGAATTTTTGAAAAGTTGTGCAATTGTGTCACATTGTATGGGAGGGGGTGGAAGGAGTGAAGCTAATCGGTTAATTTTTTCCCGATATTAATAATAACGCTTATTAAGGATTCGATATAAAACCTTGGCCCGATGAAAGTTATACGTATTGAGAAAATTAATGAAGAGTATTTCATGAAAAAGTGCAGTTTGTATTGGAGGTGGTGGAAGGAGTGAGGGGTCCTTAGTAGTTTTTTGAGTAAGTACTATCATCATGCAGTTGATGAATTTTCAATTTCAGATCAGTAACATTCACACTTTCCAAGAAAATCGAAATAGTTGAAAAGTCGTGCAATCGTGTCACATTGTACGGGAGAGGGTGGAAGGAGTGAAGCTAATCGATTAATTTTTTCCCGATATATATAATAATGCCAATTAAGGATTTGGTACAAAATTTTAGCTTGATGGAAGTTATACGTACTGAGAAAATTTGTGTATAGTATTTAATGAAAATGTACAGTTTGTATGGGAGGTGGTGGAAGGAGTGGGGGGATTCAAATAATTTGTAAACTAAAAGATGGCATTTGTAATGGAGTTAATATATTTTAAGCTTCAAATTAGAAGCTCTTATAGTTTCGGAAAAAAATAAAATATTACATAATTTTGAAAATGTGTCACTTTTGTATGGGAGAGGGTAGAAGGCGTGAGGGGAGTGACATAAAACCAAAAGCAGATTACATCCTGGAGCATGCCTAATAAACTGTGAAAGTTTCGTTACAATCGGTTCAGCCGTTTTTGCGTGAAAGCCAGACAGACGGACAGACAGAGAAGAATTTTAAAAACGTATGTTTCTGCTTAGTTATTGCTAAAATAAAGCAAAAAACTAACTATAGCCATTTCTAAACAAATAACAGACAGACACTACAATTATATTTATATAGATTGTGGAAGGGTTGTTAGCCCTTCGCACAGCCCTCTTCCTACGATTTTTTTTTTCGTAGATTGAGGTGTCCAAGGTATATCCAAGCAGGCAATGTGCTGGAATTATATATTGCGTCGACCGGGATTAGAACTCACGACCTTCGCATTACAAGACCAACACGCTACCTACTAGGCTACACCCTAGCTAGAGAGAGAAAGGTATACTATTTTAAATATGATTGATGTCAAAAAATTGGTTTTTATTCGGATATTCCTTCTACCCCCTTCCATACAAATGTAGAATTTTGGTAAACGCATTTAACTGATTTTCATAGAAACTAGAAGAAGTAGAAACTTGAAAGTTTGCCAGAATTTGTCCCTTAATAATTGTAATAAATGTTAAGAAATATACCGCCTTCACCTCACTCCTTCTACCACCTCCCATACAAATTTTTGTATTGGAAGTTCAAGAAAAGTTTTTCTCCTTCGAAAATATGAGAGCTATCGACTTTAAAATTCTAACAAAGCAATGTGATTAGGAAGTTGATAAGCAAATTTAAAATCATCTAAAATCTCCCGCTTTTTCTGCCACCTCCCATACAAATACCATAAATTAAGACAAAAATTGTTCAATTTCATCGAAAATTATGAAAGCAAGAAACTTTAAATTCATCATGAAATATTATGTATATGTATATTTTATACTACGTTCAGTGTTACATACAAAAATTACAAACCTCCCCCTCTTCTCTTACCACCTTCCAAACAAAAGGTTTCATCTAGAGTATCATATGATTGGGCTTTCCGCCCAATTATAATTCTGTTATGTTTTTCTTTGCACTCCCCCTGACCCTCTCCCTTACAATAATTAGCCTAATTGAATCCTCGGACCTATGAGAGAAGAGTCGATCTGGAGAACACGATACAATAGAGATTTGTATGCCATCTTCGACAATCCAGAAGTGTCAACCCTAATAAAATTTAAGAAATTACAATAGGCTGATCATATGGAGCGGTTGGATGACGGATGAACTCCAAAGACCGGAAAACTACGGAAGCGCTGGGAGGATTCGATTGACGCAGACAGCAAATCACTGCTAAGAATTTCTAACTGGAGGGCGCAGTCACTGAAGCGAAATGGATGGATGCAAAGCATTCAGGAAGCCAAGGTCCGATTTGGGCTGTAGCGCCATCGTATGTAAGTAAGTTCAAGAAAATTGTATGAAGCCTGTGCGTTGCAGCTTTGATTGCTATTTTAAACATCTCTAACTCCTCAGTAATTTTGGCGTTAAGCTCTGTGTTTTTAATACTTAACTAAAAAGTCACAAACAAACATTTTGGATGAACAATGTATCTAAGGTTGGATGAAATTGGCAAAAGAAAACCACCACCTCACCACTCCACGAATGGTGATATTTTTGCCAAACTCTGATACATTGTGTCTCCTATTTGCGAGGAGTGACTCTAGGTACGACGATGTCAACGTCGTAAAAAGCGAAAGATCTGAGACAGAAATCTCATCGCCTAACCATTGTACTGTTGTTGTTGTTTGTCATTTTTGGCTGTAGAGTAGTGTGGGGCTTTATGGGATATCTTTGAGTCATTTCGGTTGTAGAGTATGTAGTGTTGAGCTCGATGAGACGAGACTGAACAGTGGCCGTTCTTAATTTTGAGAGCTTGCTAAACTGAGCAAAAAACTGACGAGAAGTTTATATTTTAATTTATTTTTCGATTATAATTATAAAACTATATAATTTAGCAAGCAAGGGGTTTCATGTATTGAAAATATTACTTACTTACTAACTTACGATGGCGCTACACCCCAAATCGGACTTTAGCAAAATGTCAAATGTGTGAATTATTATTATTATTACTATTAGGGGAATGCGTGAGAGCACTGCGACCTTCTTGGCCTATTGTGCGTTTATAGCCCCTTCACCCTATTATAACTCAATAGCTTTAGCTAATTTGAGAATCTTTAAGGGAGCCGTATTGGCTAGTTTCCCCGTAGAAAGGAAACCCTTTCCAAGAAGACTGTGTCTTTTCCTAGCTACTGCTTCACAGTGACATAGGATGTGTACTGTCGTTTCTGAGTCCTCGAGACAAAGGCGACAAATGTCGGTTTCAGCTAAGCCCATATTTTTGAGGTGTTGGTTTACTCCACTGTGCCCCGTCATTAGGCCGATTAGAGTACTAATATCCTTCTTGCGGAATTTTAGAATATCCTCCACTTTGTTTTTTTGTGATAGGATCAGTTTTTTTGTAATTGACAAGCCTGGAAGTCTATTCCAGTAGATTTTATGTTCTTTTTCTAACCACTTTTTGAGTATGGGGTTGAAGTACCCTTTTGGTTTTCTGCAGAATGGCTCTGGACCAATAAAATTTGTTTCTGCGCCTTTTTTTTCAAGGCGATCAGCCTCTTCATTTCCCTCAATTCCCATGTGTCCTGGTACCCACATTAAGGTTACGTCATTCCTTTTCCCCAAGGTGATTAGGTTTTGAAGGCATTCCCATACTATCTTCGATCCGTGTTTATTGGATGCTAGAGCTTTGAGAACCGCCTGACTATCCGATAGGATATAAATCGATTTATTGCGATGAGCTCTCCTTATATTTTCTTGGATGCATAGCTCCATTGCAATTAGTTCAGCCTGGAAGATTGTGGCTTCTTTACCGAGTGGTTTTGACGCCGAGAAGTTAGGACCTTCGACTCCGGCTCCTGTCCCCTCAGATGTGCGAGAGCCATCTGTATACCAGGTGGTTGATCCCTCTACTATATCAGGTAGCATGGATTGCCAGTCCTTGCGTTCTCTGATTATAACTTTGAAGGGGGTTTCAAAGTTGAATTTTGTCGGCATCGCGTCCGATAATGTGGAAGTTATAACCTCTATTTTTGGGTCTTTTAGGATTTTGAGGTGACCTCTAAAATCCCCTGACGTATAACTGTTTTTCTCCTGTATGCATAACACTCCTTTGATAGCTTCCTTTTTTATTTGGATATGTATCGGAGGGATGTTAAGGAACATTTCCATTGCCGCTGTCGGACAGGTTTTCACTGCACCTGTGATACCAAGGCAAGCTAGCCTTTGGATTTTTTGTAGCGTAAGTTGTGCTTTCCTTTGTAATATTTTAGTCCACCATATCGTTGATCCGTATGTGACTATTGGGAGAATGATTGTTCTGTAACACCAGTAAATCATTTTGGGCTTTAATCCCCATTTTCTGCCAAATAAGCTTTTACAGGCCCAAAATGCCTTTAGTGCTTTAGTATGAGTCCATTCTATACGTTTGTTCCAGTTGAGTTTGTTATCCAGTATAACACCTAGATATTTTACCTCATCTGAAAAGGGTATTATTGTTCCATTTATTGCAGGAGGTACAATGTGGTTTATCCTTCTATTTGTGAATGGTACTATCTCAGTCTTACTTGGGTTAATGTTCAAGTTCTTAGACTGACACCAGTTCATTATCACCTCTAAGGCTGATTGTATTCTTTCCGATATTATTGAATCATATTTGCCTCTAATGATAATGACAAGGTCATCAGCATATCCTATTGCCTCGTATCCCTGGTCTGTTAGACGGTCCAGGAGCTCATCTACTACAATTGACCAAAGTAGTGGGGATAGTACCCCACCTTGAGGACATCCTCTATAGGTCTGTGCAGTCACTGTGCTATCACCTAGATCTGTGGTTGTCATTCGGCTCATCAGCATGGCGTGTATCCATTTTATCGTGGCCGTTTCCAGACCCTTTTTCCTAGCTGCCGCTATTATGGCTTCATGGGGAGTATTGTCAAACGCTCCTTCTATATCTAGGAATGCACAAAGGGCAATTTCTTTATAGTCTTTTGCCTTTTCGATTTGTCTTACCAAACCATGAAGGACTGACTCTGTTGATTCGCCTTTTTGGTAGGCATGTTGGTTGTTATTAAGACAGACCTTGTTAGGTCCCGTTCTTATGTGGATGTCCACTAATTTCTCCATCGTTTTGACAAAGGAGGTAAGACTTATAGGGCGGTATGACTTTGGCTGTTCGCTGGGACGGTTCCCTGCCTTCGGTATAAATACCACTCTCGCTTTCCTCCAGATTTTTGGGATGTATCCCCATATAAAGCTGGCTTTAAAGATCCTTATCATTTTTGGCATTAGGATCTCTAACCCCTTCTGCAATATTGCGGGGAATATTTTATCTACTCTGGCTGATTTATAGGGTTTGAAGGTGTTAATCGCCCATCTGATCTTTTCCGGAGTGAAGATTTTACCAGCAATACTTTTGCTGAATGGATTTTGACGATACATCCTTTCCTCTACCTCTAAATCTTCATTATTGTTAATTATTTTGCAGCCTGGGAAATGTGTTGCCAATAATACTTCAAGAGTTTCCATGCTGCTTTTGGTTAAGGACCCATCTGGTCTCTCTAATAGTCCGATGTCTGTGTGAATACTTTGCCTCCATCCATCTCGGTTCAGTAGCCGCGTCCTCCAGTTAGAAAATCTAATCTATTGCTAGTACATAAATTTGCGATTATTAAGTACCAACGCAATGAATATACAATGTTAATGCTAAATCTATCATTCAAAATAGTGAAATGACCACAATGAAACTAAATTTGATTGATTGATAGATGTACTAGCGACTTTATAAAATCAACAGTTCAACCGCTGCCATTTTGATTGCAAGAGCATTTATCTGCAGTTATTTTAAAGAAATTTTTTTTAAATAACACTGGCTAATTTGAGGACATATTATTATATTACTGATATCCCAATTTCTGAGTGCCTCGCCTATAGGACAATTCACAGACTTTCTCTGTATTGAAAACTGCAGACCAGCTTGCAAGCGATGGTTTATCAACAATCCCTGTAGGTCTTGAACCTTTTTTTCGGAATTCAAACCTGCTCCGTCGAAAAAAGATTGCGCTTTTAAAACTTAGACATGATACGCCATTCTTACCAAGCCCTTCCTCTTTATAGGTGTTAACTCCATTTGAAATTTAAACCTCACCCAAATCATTCGATTCCACAAGGCAATAAAATTGAACAAGAACTAATCTAGCGAAAGTATCTTAAGGTAAAGCACAACAGACAAATAGTCGCGGAGCTTAGAGGACTGAGCGCTTCGCTCCACAATAATATTTTATTCTACATTCTAATTCAATTAGCAAACGGTATGAAACCTTCCTACCCTTCTAACATTAATATATATTTCATGAGGGATAACCTCTCCTCCGTCAATATCTATATCCTTAAGATCTTACTCCACGCAATCATAATTAACAAACGTAACACAATGATTCGAAACGTTTAGAATAAATTTATATGAAATCTCGCAACCTGTTCTTGTAAGTACGAATAGCTATCGGCTAAATTTTTATGACACACGTCGAAAATTCGATTCTACAAAATTGCTACCTATCGTAAAGTCTGCTGTCTATAAGTAAGTATAAGCGACAAGTTGATGATTGAAACCCTACCTGAACGAGTTGGTACGTTGCAAGTACACTGACCACCTAATTTTCGAGTTATGGAAATCGAACCGGTCTGTTGCCTTCCACTCTGACTTTGAAAACTCAAATTGAAATTCTCACTGAGAACACTTGGAATTGCTTCATAATTACACTAAGAACAGAACATTCAAACCATTTCTGAATTCGGTGACTTTGTTTATAACGACAGTAGTGACGAACAGCTAATTCCACCGAACACAATTAAAAAATTTCAATCACCACAAAATAAAAACTTCAAAACTCACCGGGCAAATGAAAACAAGTTCTCGTTAGATTTGCTGTTTTTTCTTCATCGAAATTCGACTCAATTTGAGAACTCGTTGACGCATCAAAACTGCAACGATTTGGAATTTCCGCATAGTTAGTCCACTACCGTAGTGCGTACAACGCCAGAACTGCACTAGGCGATACAACTTGCACGTTAACTTGCACTTTCAAATGCACTTCACTCTTAGCCATTCTTTCGAGTAGAAATTGCCATCATTCATTGCTGAGAAGGAACTAAATAATAAAAAATTAAATAAAAAAAAAAACGACAACAATAATAATAATAAAAAAAGATTTAGAAAGAAAGTAACACGATAACAATGAACTTTGGCGGGACAGAAATTCTAGCCGTAGAGCATCTTTAAATTACACTTAAGACTAAGTTAAGTGAGGAGATGGTATGTTGCGTTCGCTTACGCGCGGTCCTACGACCGGATGACCACTATACTCACTTCTCACTGTTATTATACGAGATTAATGTTGTTCTTAAGGAGCTGAATTCTGCACTGAAAACTTTTAAATTAATGTTATTATGAGCGTTGCATTCGGGAAAATCGCATCGAGGAAATTCCCATATAAATCGAATAAAACCGCGTCTAACGACCGAACGTAGCGTACGACTACCTTTTAGCGATAAAAACAAAACTGACCACAGTAACTCCGACCAACCGTGCCACTAACGAAAATCATTGTGGATACAAAAAAAATTTCACCTGTATTTTTGATGAGGTGGAAAAAAGTCACTCAGACGACGGAGTGATACCTGAGCGAGTGATTTAAAAGCCCCATTTCGCTGATTGGGGGTTTTTTTTCGTCTTTTATAGTATATATTTCCAGGCCAATCAACAGGTTAAACGGTAAAGGTTTAATCACCTGTCTCTATAATTTTGTCACAACAATAGCAAAAAAAAAAAAAAACGTTACAAATCAATTCACAAGAAAACTTTAAGAACTGGCTATTGACAATTTACTATACAAATTTTTTTTTTCTAATATTTTAAGATGATGATGCTAAGTTCTAAAGTCCAATTTTTGATTTGATGATGCGGATCACCTGTTTCAACAACAAGATTCCAAACGAAAATAAAGTTTGATGAAGTACACTGATCGTATTTACTATCATCAAATCTAAAATACTTGAAGAGCACTTTAACCCAAAATTTATTAGAAAAAAAAACCTGTACAAAGTGATTGAGAATTCTTACTATTTTTTTTTTTGGTAATTCTTAAGAAGAAGGCGAAAATATAACTGATCGGCATGCTCTTAGATGATAATTTTAAGAGATTGCAGCTCAGTACTCTGGATGTGCTGAATTCTTTGGATTTTTTCCCCGAAACAATTCGCTGATCGCGACCTGATAAATGCTTAAAATTTCATTCTATTCTTTAGTGCTATTCGCAAGCAACCTTACAAGAGATGATGCGATAAATCTTTTAAAAGACTTTGAATGAATCGTAATATCTCACATTATGTGGTGATTAATAGGATCGGATTTATTTTTTCAATTCTTCACCGAAAGAGCTGTTTATTGTTTTTTAAGTGTGCCAAAATTAACAAAACTATTTTAATTTCTAAAATAGATTTTTTTTTTAAATAGCTGGGAAGGTTGCTATAAAATTTAGTTTTTTTTAGTATTCCTTGCTATGAAATCATACATATGTTATGTACATAAGGGCAAATAGTCCAGTCGGATTAGACTGTCGAAGGTCTGTTTGACGAAATACTGCGATCTCTATGTTTTTTTGAAAAAAAAAAACCTTTTTTTTTTGCGCAGATTACGATAAAAATATTGCGGCTGCTGGGGAAGTGGGAGAAGGACTCGAAAAATAGCAAAATTTACAAATTTTCGCTTGCTTAAGAGGTTTCTAAGACTTATGATATTGTACTAAACTACGAGGGTCGTTTGATAAGTCCCTGGCCCTAATGACAAAACGTGGTTTCGCGAAAAAGTTTTTGCTATCGCTAGGTAGATGGCACTTTCGAACGGTCTCATGAATTTTTTCAGGTTTCTGTAGGTAACAGTTTGTTTTTGGCAGTTGGTTTTTGGTTTGAAGAAAAAGAAGATCTTGTTCCACCACGACAACGCCCCTGTCCACACCTGCGCGGTTTCCATGTCCAAATTACACGATTTGCGGTATGAGATCGTTGACCACCCACCTTATTCGCCCGACTTGGCCCCATGTGACTCTTTTTTGTTCCCCAAATTGAAAACTCACCTCGGTGGACAAAAATTTTCATCGAACCAAGAGGTGAAAGACGCCGTTTCCCAATTTTTTGCAGACTGTGACAAAAATTTCTTTTTGAACGGTATGAAAGGACTTGAGAAACGTTGGACCAAATGTATTAACCTCCAGGGAGATTATGTTGAAAAATAAAAAAAAATTTTCCGGAAAAAATGCTTTTTCCTTACTTGGGCCAGGGACTTATCAAACGACCCTCGTATATTGAAAAACTGAAAGGTTCGATTGCAAACACTTAGACCTTTCATTTGAGTAGTACATAGTCAAATTCAGTTTATCTAAACCTGAGATATATGTACATAGACTGTTTATAATCTAGATGAAATCTGAGAGTAATATAAGTTTGCCACAAAGTTTGTAACGCCAAGAAATAAGGCTCGGAGAAAAAAATTATTGATACAGAAGTTCATATAATCACTCAAAAATCTCAAAACCGGATGTCCGTCCGTCCGTCCGTCTGTCTGTCTGTATGTCCGTCCGTCCATCCATCCGTGTCCTCTCTAGCTTGAGAACGCGCTAATCTAGGAAGTTCAAATTTTATACACTTCGTTTTTGACAAAAAAGTAAGGACAAATTCGCGAACGGGCCAAATCGCTCCACCCCTGCTACCTCCTCCCATACAAAATGACACTATTACGCAATTTGACTATAAACGGATTTGCTCGAAAATTATTAAAGCTATTAGTCTGAAATTTTGAATATATTACTTTTAAGATGATTTCAGTCAATCGTATAAAAATTATACAAGTCCTCCTTCTCCTTCCACCACCTCCCATACAAACTGCACTTTTTCATGAAAAACTCTAAGCCAATTTACTCAGTGCGTATACAATTTATCGAGCTCAAATTTAGCTCTAAATATTTATTTAGAATTATTAGTAAGACCAAAAAAAATTATACCATTAGCTTCACCCCTTCTACCCCCTCCCATACAAAATGACACAATTTCGCAATTCGACAATAAACAGCTTTCCTCGAAAAGTTTAAATGCTATTGATCTGCAATTTGAAATATATTACTTTTATAATAAGTCCAATTTGCTGTATAGAAATTATATAAGTCTTTCTCTTCCTTCTACCACCTCCCATACAAACTGCACTTTTTCATGAAATACTGCAAAATTTATGCAGCTGAAATTGTGCACAAAACATTTATTTAGAAATATTATAATAACACCGATTAGCTTCACTCCTTCAACTCCCTCCCATACAATTTGACGCAATTCAACACCTTTAAGAAAAGTCGAATTGTCTGAAAAGTATGCTACTGATCTGCTATGCCAAAAAAAGATGCTTGCAGTTATTTCTAAGAAAGTTATTAATAACTCCACCGTCCTTCTATCACCTCCCATACAAACTGCACAATTTCACTAAATTAAATACACTAAGTTTCTCAGTGCCCATTAAATTTTTGAATCCTAAATTTTGTATAAAACATTTTGATAGCAACCTTATCGTGATGTGAAAAAATTAGTTCAATGTTGTCACCCCCTCTACCACTTCCCCTACAAAATTTCTTAAAATAAAAATTTCTCCTTCATCTAGAGTATCGCACAATTGGGGTTGACGCCCAATCGTAGTCCTGTTATGTTTTTGAAGACGTTCATGGAAATTTTCAAAGAATTTGTGTTTTTAGAAGGAAATAAGTATCTCACAAACTGTAAAAAAGATATTCTACTAAAACTTGCGGCATTGCTTCTTCATAAATGCACTTTAACTAATTGAATCAAAATTCAGTCTATATTTATCCGGTTTCATAGAAATTCCATCTGATGAAGTTAGTGCAAAATATCTTTTCGAGAAAATTTTTCCTTAATATTTTTTTCAAAACCGGATGAACCTAAACGAGAGCGGACGGAAATTTGCTAATAAATTTTCTCTTCAAATATTCTAAAAAACTAATTACATTATTAATTTGCGATTAATTATTATTTACGCAATAAAGTGGCTTACCGAAAACCAAGAAATTAATTACAAGAATAATATTGTACAATATAATTTCTACAGCAAGAATAAATTTCAAGAGCCTGACGGTAGTTTGTGAAATCAACGCAAAGAAAAATTCAGTTTTCTCGGGCAGTTTTTCGTAAAGGAAAACCAATTTTTTAAGTTGTTTTTTCCTTGAGTCTCGTCTTCGCTTATGTTTCAATTTCGTTTTGTTTTTTCAGACACTAGACGAAATCTGAGAGTATATTGTGTTTGCCTTACCGTTTGTAACGCTAAGAAATAAAGCTCGCACAGAGCCGCCAAGGGTACAGAAATATTTGTTGTCGCTCAAAAACCTCGATTCCAAGTTGCTGTCTGTCCGTCTGTCTACTGCATACCTCTCGAAAGCTTTGAGCTATAGTGCTAAAAAATTTTGTGTGTCATTTTTAGCAAAAAAATAACTTTAAGTTCGTGAATGGGATACATCCCCCACTCCTTCTACCCTCTCCCACATAAATTTCATGAAATTTCGAAATGTTAACCAATTGATTTTTCTTTGAAACTGTTTAAGCTATCAACTTGAAATTTGGGTATTATTATTCAGATGTCATTAAAATGACGAAATATTGATCCGATCCCCTCACTCCTTCTACCCCTTCCCATACAAATGGAAATTTTTAAAAATACATATTTTCGATTTTCATTGAAACTAGTAAAGCTGAAAAAACGAAATTTTCCCAGAATTAATAATACTATAATTGCAATTAGTTTTAGAAAGAATTATCAACTTTTCCTCACTCCTTCTACCCCCTCCCATACAAATTTCACGAAATTTTTAAATCTAAAATAAATTATTTTTTTTGGAAACCGTTAAAGCTTTTGCCTTGATATTTTGTATAAAGTATACAAATAAAAATAATAATAATACGAAAAAAATTTGTTTTGATCCGTACACTCCTTCTACCCCCTCCCATTCAAATGCATAATTTTTGTTAAATACATTTTATCGATTTCCATTCAAACTAGAAAAAGTAAAAAAGTTTCTTAATAATTGAAAAAAGTTTTAGAAAAAATTATTAGCCTTCTACCACCTCCCATACAAATAAATTCAAGAAAAGCATTTCTCCTTCGAATATATGAGCTTTATCGACTTTAAAATTGAATCGAAGCATGGTGATAAAGATGATGATAAGCAGGGTCAAAATCATCTTAAGCGCTTCACTCCTCTGCCACCTCCCATACAAATGCCCCAATTTCAAGAAAACTATGTCCAATTTCTTTAAAAATAATGAAAACTAAAAACTATAAATTCAGCAAAAAACATTTTGCATGTACGGTGTCATATGCGAAAAATACGAACCGAACCTCCCCCTCTACTTCTACCACCTCCCATGCAAAAGTCTCTATTCACTATTCGAAAGAATTTGAGATGACATATTTTCCTGTATATTAAAGTCATTCCCATTTCATCTAGAGTATCATATGATACGTCCAATCATACGCCCAATCATAATTCTGTTATGGTTTTTTTTCGTTCGAATTTGTGCCTTCTTCGTCGTGTTTTCTGCACCCGAAAAATTCGGTTTTGTTTTCAGGCCACAAAATTTTGAAGTTGGCATTGAAATTTCCAGAATCTTGAAGACAGGTCGTCGCGGAAAAGTTCCGGATTTTGTTGTTTGCATATGGGAATGCAGTAGTGTTAAATGAAAACAGCAGTATTTCGTGTTTTATTTTCCCAATAAACAGCTATTTTACTCGATTATAGTGATGAGTTGCAGTGTTGTAGTTCCGGTCAGATATCAAACGATAATGGAAAAATACGCCGACGGTATGGTCAGGTAAATGAGGGTCGTAAGGGGAGGAGTGTATATGCAGCATCGATGTTGTACGGAATCAATGCCTTCTATAGTAGAAAGCCGAGTAACTGAATCCAACAACAACACGTTGGAGTCATAACAAACATGACAGTTCCATACAAATTCGAGCGCTTTTGTATGGAGCAGACACGGCGGGCTTCGTAAGAATCGCGTTTATTCTTAAATGCAGTGTTAATGATAGTTCAGCTTTCTAAGATACTTTATTGATAGTGCTCGGCATGTAATTATGACATGTTGATATTAGTGCAATGGATTTTTAATTGAAAAAAGTGCGATCAAAGTTAAATCTCGGCTTCTCACACCGAAGAAAATCTGTCACTCATATTGTGCAGAGTTCTCCGGTTAATTTTCACACAGAAAATTGTAGAATTTTAGTTATTACGAAAAAGTGTGCACTCGCGTAATATTTTCGTGCTTAATTTGAACTAATTATGCTCTTTTTTTGTTTTCGGCAAAACGTGTTTTTACGACAAGTTTGTAGAAAAATAATACAGGTGGTCTTGTGAAATGAAAAAATCCATGACGTCATACCCACTGGAGTCATTCAAGATGGCCGCTACGTCAGTTCTGCCCAGCTTGAGATGTAGAAAGCATTGACGGAATTCATATTGAAGTGTACAATAAAAATTATAAAAGTGAGCCAATCAGAAGCGGAGAGCCAAACAGTACGACAATACGGCTTTTGTTTGACGGATCTCACTACGATGGTTTGGACCGATGGGATACGAAAAGTGCAGTGCATGCGGGTAACATGCGAGAGGTGGATAGGATAGAGACTGATTCATCGAAATTTAGACTTATCATACAACCGGAAGATTACTCCGAACATAATTGCCATGGAAAAATCGGAGACTTAATAATAGGAACATGGAGTGTGCAGGGATGATCTGATTGGTTTAGTAGGATCAAAATAAATGATGAACTGGAGGAACTAAATATAGCGCTGTTGGAAATCCAAGAGACAAATTTGGGGAGCGTGTCATGTTCCACAAGGAGATATAGGCGGTACACAAGTTATAGCAAAAAAAGGGATGTAAATAATAGAAAGGGATTGAGAAATGTGGTCGGAATACTAGTAAGGATAAACTCCAAAATTAAGATAAAACAATTTGTAGCCATCTCTCAAAGATTATGTTACGGACTAGCCGTTTTTGAAGGACTAGGTACAGCCCTGATAATACGCGTACACATCCCCTCTAATGTTTCTAAGACAGAGCACCTCAAGGTGTATAGAAAAATAAACTGCCAACAAGTCGGGCGAAACTTTATTATTCTTGGGACAAGTTGCGGATGAGTGGAAAGTCAATATGCAGGTTAGAGTGGTTAGGGAATGCTACGTGAAAGGGAGTTCTTGGGCAGGGCTGCTGTCAATTTAACAATATTTCACACGTTTCTGCAAGTTTGGGTTCTTATGAGGGGAGGAGCAGGGGTTATAGTAAGGGTGGGTGGATGTTAATAGCTTTTTAATTTATTGCTTGAATCACGTCCAATATTCTCTGTATAGAATGTGTTTCATAGACGAAGTTGCATAGAATTTTCATAAAATTCGGTGTATTTTACATTCACGAAACCAAACATTTGTATGGGAGGGGGTAGAGAAGGTAGGGGAATCGTAAAATTTGATATGTAGTTTTATTTCGCTTCTCTTGTAAGGTGCTTGTATAAAATTTCAAGTTCATAGCTTTTAGTTTGTTGGTTATTAGTTGATTTAATGAAATTGGTCGAAATCATAGTTTTGTACGGGAGGGGGTAGAAGGGCAAGCGCGATTTCAAAACTTTTAAATGAACTTCATTTGAATTATTTTTATAAGTTTTCATGCAAAATTTGAAATTGATAGCTTTTAAGAGTTAGCTGATAACTGATTTCTTAAAAATGCTCCAAAAAATTATTTTGTATGGGAGGGGGTAGAGGAGGTAAGGGAATCGTAAAACTTGTGATGTAATTTTCTTTTTTTTTCTATTGTAAGGTGCTCGTACAAAATTTCAAGTTCGTAGCTTTTAATTTGTTGGTTATTAGTTGATTTAATGAAATTGGTCGAAATCATACTTTTGTATGGGAGGGGGTAGAAGGGTAAGCGCGATTTCAAAACTTTTTACGTAATTTATATTCAACTATTTTTACAAGTTTTTCTGCAAAATTTCAAATTGATATCTTTCAAAAGTTAGGTGATAATTGATTTCTTGAAAATGGTCGAAAAAATAATTTTGTATGGGAGGGGGTAGAAGTGTTAAAGGTTTTCGACCAGTTAATATTTCGTATACTTAATGATTTTTTTTAAATGCATTTCGCAAATTTTCAAGTTTCTACCTTAAAATTTCACTCAAAAATTTTCAGTTTATGTGTTTTTTCAATACACATGAAACACCTTGTGCACGTTAGACCGGGGGGGGTCAGTTTATAACAATAATGAATCAAGTTATTATTATTTTTCTATGTACATCAAATAGACGTATCCACATGCAAAATTTAAACTACGTATCTTTCACCAGACCTCTAAAAAAATCACTCAAAATTTTCGAAATTTTTGCTTATCACCTCCCTCCCCTTACACCCCATAACTTAAAATTTTCACCAAAATTAACTATTATATAGTTCTACAATCTGACAAATTTTCGAGATGATATCTGTACTATTTCTTGAGATATAAGGATTTGTAATTTTGAAAAGTGCGCCATTTTTGAAATGCTCCCCATTTCCCCCACTACTATTATTTCAAGATGTTATATTTTTTTGTATTTTACTAGTATAGCTTAATATACGTTTCAAGTTTGAATTACATAGCTTAAGAGATAGTTGAGATATTCATTTTTAAGTGTTTTTCTTTGCACCCCCCTGACCCTCCCCCTTACAATAATTAGCCACTCTCTAAGTTGATTCCAATGGAACTATATGCCACCTTAATGGTCCCAAAATATGAATTTTTTACAATAAGTAATTTCGAAGATATAGACATTTGAAAAAACAATTCGGCCGACAATTTGTTTTTACCCCCCCCCCCCTTTTCGGACGCCAATGGATAAGAAAATTAAATTATTTTTAAAGTTTGTCCCACAATCTTCTCTATATCTGTACTGATTTTCAACTTTCTATCTGCATTCGTGGTGGAGGTATTAGCAAGTGTAGTTTTCAACTTTTTCCCTCCCCCGCCTCCCCCTTCCACCTAACAAAATTTAGAAAATAGAGCTCACTTATCCAGTCAACAATCCACCCAAAAACGAACATTCTACCTTCAGCGGTCTCGGAGATATGAGTCCATATGTACGGCGTACGGCGGGACGGATTTTTTTTTTGCATTTTTAGGCTAATTTAGTCATGAAAAAAAAAAATTTCAGGGTAGCAAAGTTTTTTTTTTCTTGTGTCGATCACAATACTTTATTATTAGAATAATAAAGTAATTCAGTTTTCTCGGGCAGTTTTTCGCAAAGGAAAACCAATTTTTGAAGTTTTTTTTTTCTTGAGTGTCGTCTTCGCGTGTGTTTCAATTTTGTTTTGTTTTTGTTTTTTGTTTTTTTCGTTCGAATTTGTGCTTTTTTCGTCGTGTTTTCTGCACACGAAAAATTCGGTTTTGTTTTCAGGTCACAGAATTTTGAAGTTGGCATTGAAATTTCCAGTGGTCTGTCTTTCAGTGGTCTGTTATGTAGATCGTCTCCTCGCGATGCAGACTGGGTAATGCTAAGAGATATACAGATAGGGGGGAACAAGTCGAACAGGTTGCTGTCGGCTCCGTATTCTATCTATGGTCTTTGGCGGACGTGGTAGGGGGGATCAAACCGTTCAGTTAGCTGTCGGTCTCGTATCCTATCGCAGCATTGATATTCTTGTAATCTGGACTGGTCATGTCTTAGGCAGATTTCAAGATATTGATGGTTACAAGGGGATTTATCCCTAAAGTGATTCGCAAGTGTGACATACTACCTAGATGGTAACCTTCATAAAGTACGACGCTACAGGAGTAAACCTCGTATATAAAAATCCCCTAATCTACGGTCGAACAGCATATGCCAAAAAATGAATGGTTAGTGGGTAACTAACCATTAATATGCGAACTCTGGATACCAGGCGCCCTCCAGTTTAAATTAGCCTCCCCCTGGTAATGCGGAGCTCTGCCACGAGTGACTCTACTTTCTCGCGCTACTCGTGGGAATCAAATGGATAATCCAAATGTAACCAAAAGGGCAGATGCATCCCCTAAAGCATCACAAACAACGGCTGATGTCGTAAATGAAGAGGAAAAAATAACAACAAACCCTCTACAAAAAGTGCGTGAAATGACAGCAGAGGCTAATAAAGAACAACAGACCGCCACTCATAGCGGATAGGAAAACTCCTAGTAAGCCTCTAGTGAATGAGCAACGTTTATCAGCAGAGCTGAAACAGTTAACGCTAACAGAAAAGAAAAAAATGTTAAGCGGCGCTGCCCGGAAACGGTATTCTTACCATCGAAATAAGGGAAAACCGCAAATGAAGCGTACGATCTTGCTTGCCAGCTGATCGAAAAAATGTTATCGTAAGCACAAAAAACGGCAATGAAAAGAGGCAGAACCTCTGTAGGCACACCGAACACATAGAGGCGCGGACGGCGCTAGAGAAAAATAAAGACGCCACATCATCATCATCAGTTTTGACGTAAGCGACTCTGAAGTGAAGTGTGCGAATTGTGTCACAAAAAGAGAATAAAATAAATAATTAGCAATTCAACGAAAGTGTTATTTTTATTAGTTTACATAAAGACAAGAAGTAGGTGCACGTCCTACAATTGGTGACCCCGCTTTTTAGAATAATTAAATATTGGACTTTCGAAACACGTGTCCGATGCCCGGCGACGAGCTCAATCTCAAGGAGGGCCAAAACAATGGCACTCCTGGCGTCACAAACGATGAAGTTCCGTTTGAAAAGCCTAAAACGACAGCGAGCGTGCACACACCACCCGGGATAACACCCAGCAAACATCTTTGCCCACCAAGCATAGACGCAGTCCGTAACCTAAAACCATCCGTTTTTTACCGGGAACTTAAGTCGACCGCCGGTAGCCAGCTGCCCGAGAACGCCATACGCTCTTTGTGGTTGCACAGACTTCCGTCAAGCGTACGCGCTATCCTGGCAGTGTCATCCAGCACTAATATCGACATTTTGTTGGAAACGGCTGACAGAATACTGGACGAGTGCCGCTCACACCAAACAGTGGCCTCTCTGCGGGACGCAAACGTGGACGACGACGAATCAACGATCTCCGCCATCACAAGACGTCTAAAAAAGCTCGAGGCCAATTTTAGAACTGATCGATCCGGCGTCCGTGCGCGTCCGCTTGGGCGGACGGCTTCGTCAACCAGCGATGGTGGTGCTCACGACAATATTTGTTTTTATCACCGCCGGTTCGAAGCACAGGCCCGTAAATGCACGAAGCCCTGCAATTTTCAATTGTCGGAAAACTAACGTTGCCGTCGTCATCGTGTGCGGTCGACGACGGCAAATCTCAAATAAACCGTTTACTTATCTGTGACCGTCGAACCGGAACACTTTTCCTCGTCGACACGGGGGCAGATGTTTCGGTTATACCGCGCGAAATCAAAGAACACCGAAAACCGTCACCCTTTAAATTATTTGCGGCTAATGGTTCTACCATTGAAACGTTCGGCGAACGTTCGCTTCAACTTGATATCGGACTCCGTCGTAATTTTCGTTGGTCATTTTATGTCGCTAACGTTTCGCGTCCCATACTAGGCGCTGATTTTCTCCGAGCACATAATCTGCTAGTCGACCTCGCCAACAAACGTTTAGTCGATGGACAATCACAACTATCCGTGATTGCAACCGTTTCACATGAAAACCTTCCTACAGTAACTACAATTGCTGCTGATAATCCGTACTATAAAATAATTACGAAGTTTAAAGATTTGCTGGGTCCTACGACATTTAAAAAAGCAAAGTCGCACCCAATTATTCACCACATCACTACGAAGGGTCAACCCGTCGCAGAACGTGCTCGCCGGCTCCCTCCGGACAAATACAAGGCAGCAAAAGCGGAGTTCGACGTTATGATCGCCCAAGGCATATGTCGACCATCATGCAGCCCATGGTCCAGCCCGCTCCATCTCGTCCCAAAAAAAACAGGAGAGTGGAGACCATGCGGGGACTACAGACGTTTGAACGCGGCAACAGTGCCTGATCGCTATCCGGTGGCAAATATCCAGGATTTTACGCATTACCTTCATGGAAAAACAATCTTCAGCACCATTGATCTCGTCCGCGCGTATCATCAAGTGCCAATTGCGGACGACGATATACCAAAGACGGCCATAATCACGCCGTTCGGCCTGTACGAGTTTACAGTGATGACGTTCGGGTTGCGGAACGCGGCGCAGACCTTTCAACGTTTCATTGACACAATCCTACGAGGTCTTGATTTTTGTTTTGGTTATATCGATGACATACTCATAGCCTCATCGTCAAAAGAAGAACATCAAAAGCATCTTCGGATCTTACTCAACCGACTTAGGGAGTATGATATCAAGATAAACGCGAGCAAGAGCCTTTTCGGAAAAAGCGAGGTACAATATCTTGGATATACTGTCAATAGTCGGGGCATACAGCCGATCGCGGCTAAAGTGGAAGCAATACAAAACTTTCCTAAACCAAAGACTTACATCGAGCTAAGACGTTACCTCGGAGTTTTAAACTTTTACAGAAAATTTTTAAAGAATGCTGCTAGTATTTTGGCTCCGTTAAACGCATACTTGGAAGGAAGCAAACGGAATGATAAACGCATTATCGATTGGACCCTCGAGGCGGAAAAAGCTTTTCAAAAAAGTAAAAGCCTTCTTGCTTCGGCTTCATTACTGTATCATCCCAGTCCAAACGCTCCAATCACTATTTCGTGCGATGCGTCGAATACCGCCATGGGAGCAGTTCTAGAGCAATTGGAAAACAATGAATGGAGACCACTAGCATTTTTCTCAAGAAAACTAAGCAAAGCTCAGCAAAATTATTGTACCTATGACAGGGAGTTACTTGTAATGTACACCGCCGTTAAATACTTCAGGCAAATGATCGAAGGTAAGCACTTTATAATCAAAACGGACCACAAGCCACTATCATTTGCCTTCCGTCAACGAGCTGAAAGAGCATCACCCCGTCAGGCAAGACAACTCGAGTTTGTGTCGCAGTTCACAACTGAAATCGTTTACATCGCGGGCGGTGAGAATTCTATCGCGGACGCCCTTTCCCGCATCGACGCCATCGATATGCCAATCGAATTGGATCACGCAGAGATTTCAGAAGAGCAGGAGAAAGATGCCGAGCTCAAGAAGCTTCTGAAATCGAACACATCAATTAAGCTCCAACAAATCATCCTACAAAATGGTAAGGCGTTATACTGCGACACATCCACGAACGAGATCAGACCGTATCTCCCAAATTCGCTTCGCAGACGTGCTTTTCACAGGCTGCATCGTCTTTCCCATCCCAGCGCACGAGTCACCAGCCGCTTAATGAGGATGAGATTCGTTTGGCCCAGCATGAACAAGCATGTTGCTGCTTGGGCAAAGTCGTGTGAAAAATGTCAACGGTCCAAGGTAAGCAGACACGTAAAAAATGTACCTTTGCATTTTGCGGCTCCTGACAGGAGATTCGATCATGTACACATCGATTTGGTTGGCCCCTTGCCAACGTCGCAAAACAATCGATATGTGCTTACTATGATCGACCGTTTTTCTCGATGGACGGAAGCAGTACCAATTCCGGACATGGCAGCGGATACAGTCGCTACAGCTTTTTACACGAACTGGATTGCCAGATTTGGCTCGCCACGATTGGTGACTACGGACCGTGGTAGTCAATTCGAAAGCGCAGTTTTTCGGGCCCTGATTCAGCTGACCGGATGCAAACGTACGCGCACCACAGCTTATCATCCAGCTTCAAACGGATTGATAGAACGATGGCATCGTTCGCTTAAGGCTTCATTGATGTGTCATGAAGGAAGTCACAACTGGGTCGAGGTTCTACCCACAGTTATTCTCGGACTACGAACAGCTTATAGAGAAGAGATGAAATGTTCGCCTGCAGAGATGATCTACGGTACAACAATACGGCTTCCGGGCGATTTTTTTCCTAACGAGGACTTGCCCAGCGACCCTCAAATATTCATAGAAAAGTTTCGGCGTGACATGCAACGGCTTCGACCAATTTCGACCACACATCACCGTCAAAGTAGCATGTTTGTTTACAAAGATTTAAGCATATGCTCACATGTTTTCCTGCGCGTCGGAGCGATTAGAAGACCTCTTCAACAACCGTATTCCGGCCCCTATGAAGTCGTGGCACGCCCAAGCGAACAAGTATATACAATTAAAGTTGACAACAACGAAGTTAATGTTTCAACAGAACGCCTGAAGCCTGCTTTCACTTTAAACCCGGACAGAGATGAACAGCTAAGTTTTTCATCGTCATCTTTGAGTGGACAACAAGTTTCGACCGACGAATCGTTTAGATCGGGAAAACTTTCAACAAATTCGTCAAATCCAGATATCACTCCTGCCGCGAGTACCAGGAATACGGGAGTTCTCAGGACCTACTCAAGAGTAATAAAAACATCAAACATAACATAGAGCAATGTCACTCGGGGGGGAATAGTGTAGGCACACCGAACACATAGAGGCGCGGACGGCGCTAGAGAAAAATAAAGACGCCACATCATCATCATCAGTTTTGACGTAAGCGACTCTGAAGTGAAGTGTGCGAATTGTGTCACAAAAAGAGAATAAAATAAATAATTAGCAATTCAACGAAAGTGTTATTTTTATTAGTTTACATAAAGACAAGAAGTAGGTGCACGTCCTACACCTCTTCTACAACACCGCCATCTGTGGGAAGTGATAACAAAAGGCCCAAAACCGTAAGCAAAAGCGTAGTGCATAGAACTGCAGTAGAGGCTCAGCCCTCCACGTCGGGTACTAGCTACAGAGACGCAGTTAAAGGGATCAGGATCGGTATTACACATACCGAACATCCTCATAAGATCCTTACATCGGAGCAGCTAGCTACAATACAAGAAATTATATTAAAAGAGATTCCCAAAGCGGCAAAAGAAGAGATAATTCCACAATTTGGTGGACTTAGCCTTAAGCCGGGATGGATGCTGATCATTTGCCTTGATGAGCAAACCACAGCATGGTTAGAAAAAACAGCAGAAGGCATCAAGTCGGACGAGTCCACGAACATCAGGGCAGTCCGGGAGGAGAATATCCCGCGATTAGAAATAATCACGGGATATTTTCCTCAAAGACATCAGAGAATATTACCACCCTCATTGATGCGCAAAATGCTGGTTTGTTTACTTAGCAGAAGAGTAGAGGGTACAAACACCATTATAACCTTCTCCATCGACGGTCAATCGATGGAAAGCTTAAACGAAGGCGGCACAGAGTCTGCTTTAATTTCTCTAGCGTGACTCTCCGCCCTAAGGTCAAAGAGTTCAAAAGCGGCGAGCCACAGCTGAACAAAGATGGCCTTAGCTCTAAATAAAATCAGAGCTATACAAGCGATTCTCCATCGTGCAGCAGCGGCTATGGACACAATAACATAGAGATTCACAAAAGAGGAATTCTTCTTCTTCAATGGCGCTACAGCTAAGATTATGCAACTGACACATTTCAAACTTTGGTGTCATGAAAAAGTGTATTCTGTGTGGGAGGTGGTAGATGGAGTACGCGAATTCAAATACATTTTTTACTATGGATTGATGCCATTATAAAAATAAAATATTCTATATTTCAACTTTCATACTTTTTGAGAAAATCCGCTTATTGTGAAATTCCGAAATTGATTCATTTTGTATGACAGGTGAAGCGATTTGGCCCGTTCACGAACAACTTGGCCTTACTTTTTGATCAAAAACAACGTGTACAAAATTTGAACTTTCTAGCTCAGCGTGTTCTCGGTCTAGAGAGGACGGACGGACATTCGGTTTTGAGATTTTTGAGTGAAAATATAACTTCTGCATCATTCATTTTTTTGTCCAAGCCTTATTTTTTAGTGGTACAAACATTGTGGCAAACTTATAATACTCTCACATTGCGTTTAGAGTATAAACAGAGTACCATCATAAAATAATTACACATTTTCACTATATCACTAATACACTTCTGTGCGCAGATCTTAATTCGTTTTCTTTAGTGGTAATAAATTAATTTAAATAATTATTTTTAACGGATACTTCTGCTAGAGATTGTGTTTTATTTTATCGAGAACTTAAAGTATGCTATTTTCGCTCCGATTACCTCATAAAATTTCGCTGCTCTAAAACAATATTATTATATTACTCAGTCAAATGCAATCGATCATATTCAATGCTTTTATTGTGACGGTAAAACAAAAAAAAACAGGAAAGCTTCTGTAGAGATAAATAATTATTCAGTGCGATAACAATTTTGAAGTGAAAGAAGTGTTGTGAACAATATTTCAATCTAAAGTACCCACATATTCTACTACAGACACGTATAACAAATAAATTGTATTTAATGCTTAGTAATAATGGATACCTAAATTAATTATAAGTTTTCAATTAAAGTTTATGCGGAATACGGGCAAGCGGCCGTTTGAAAGCGTTATTACCTGATTTAACAATGTCCGTATGTCCAATCGTATGACGGATCGGTTCAGATATACGAATAAAACCTTCTCCGTAAATATATCATGAGTGCTTGGAAAAATTTGGGGGTAAGAAGGAGGTTCGATCCTTTTGCTGGCCATAACAAAATTTAACATTTTAAACAATTCTAGCAATATTCTTCTAGTTAAGCTAAAAACATATGGATGTATGTATTATATTTTGGTAAACGGAATTAAGATTTACCTGGTAAATAGTCCCAGGGGATATCATCCTTCTACTTCTACAATGGCACTACGTCCCAAATCGGGCATTGGCCTCCTGACCTTCAGGTCCCTTAACATTTTTACATTATTTATTGTGGGCAATCCTCTATCTACGTACAACCCTCTATCTACGATTTTTTTTTTTTTTTCATTTTCGTAGATTGAGGTAACCAAGCTACATCCAAGCAGGTAGTGTGCAGGAATTACATTACGTCGACCGCGATTTGAGCTCACGACCTTCGCACTAGGCTATACCCTAGCTAGCTCTAGGGAATATCATACCCACCGTGATATCTCTAAAAACTGGGTAACACTCACTGATATTCAATAACAACAGCTTTACCAGCAAATCCTAATCTCTGTCTCCAAGAATATCGTTCACGTTCTTCGGATATCACTCAGTACTTCATGGCCTGGGCTGTAGCGCCATCGTAAGTAAGTAAGAATAGAAAACTTAACTCAAAAGGGCTTACTTAAAATTGATTTATTAATTGATGATTATCTAGCTGTTGAAATTAAATGTTTCCCATTTTTTGTTATATTTCATCAAATAGAGAATTAATAGAAAATGTTTATACTCCTATACATACCTATATGTTATCCTACTTGAGCTTCGAGCAATCAAAGCTAAAAGGTTCTACCCAATCGTCTACAGAAACCTAAATGAACCAAAAATTAAAACTTAAAATTTTTCAGTATAAGATTCAATTCAGTTTTTCAGGCTTTTGAAAGGAGATCATATAATGAACCGGTCTGCATTCAATGCGGTATTTGGCGTCTGATTTAATTTCTCTAAAAATATATAAATTATTATCATACGAATATTAATCATAGTCTAAAGACAGTAATATCTTTCCTAATCTATTATAATTTCTCATATGGATTTTTTAAATTATCTAAAAGCTTTTGCATGTCTTTGTTTAGTTTTAAATCAAATAACTCGCACCGAACCCACAAAGTGGATACCTATTTTCATTTATTATTTATTGAAAATACCCCCAGCCGTATTGAATTATTAGTTAACATATAAAATATTTTAGCTGATAAAATGAAATTTAACCATGGACTAGTTGTAAATCATGTATGTAGAAATATTCATGAAACTTTTTCTACTCCTGACATATAATTAAAATGATATTGTTATCGCGTTTGGATAATGAACTTGTGTACAAAAAAAAATATATTGCTCAATAATATAAAAAAAAAAAATTTCAAAAAGAAGTTTAACGCAAATGTCAACAGTCTCTTCCGACTGAGACTTTCTAGCCCCTAACTCACCTTATCCTTCCCACCTCACTAATAGTGTTTTTGTGTCACTTGAAAACATAACCGAATTATGATTGGGTTTAATGCCCAATCATGCGATACTCTGAATGAAATGGGAGAGGGGTTAATGCTCGAGATGTGATTTTTATATGGATGATGAGAAGGAGTTTTGAATTTTAATTAATTTAATTTTCAAAGAAATTTTTGAAATTATGACATTGGGACAATAGGTGGTAGACGAAGTGGATGATTTTTGAACTATTTGAAAACTCCTTATCAAATTTCTTATCACTATGCTTTGTTCCAATTTTAGAATCGATAGCTCTCAAAGCGGAAATGATTTTCTTGAATTTTTTTTTAAATAGTTTGTACAGAAGTTTATAGCTTTGACAGTTTTGAAAAAAAAATCTATTGAATTTTGAAATTTCGTGAAATTTGTACAGGAGGAAGTAAAAGGATTGGGATGAATTTGATATTTTTTTTTCAAAACTAATTGTTATTATTATAAAAAGAAATTGTGGCAAAAATTTATTTTCTACCCTTGATAGTTTCATTGAAAATCGATAAAATGCATTCATCAAAATTGCGTAATTGTATGAGAGGTGGTAGAAGGAGTGGACGGATCAAAAAAATTAATTTTTGATATTAATGGTATTTACATCATCATGCTTTCGCAAATTTTCAATTTAAAAGCTGCGGTAGATTCGGATAAAGATATATGTACTTCTTGGAATGTTGATATTTCGTGAAATGTGTATCGGGGGGTAGGAGTGGGGTCATGTGGCTCTTTCCCAAACTTAATTTTTCTTTTTTGCTCAGAATAACATAGAAAAAAATTTAGTTCGATAACTCAAAGCGCTCGGAATCGAGGCTTTTGAGCGACCACAAATATTTCTGTACCCTTGGCGACTCTGGGCGAGCATTATTTCAAACCATAATAGCGACCTATTAGGAAACGACGCAGCAGAACCGCTTGCTCGGCAAGGATCTGCGAACATTAGCTCCGGAATTCAGTCGATGTGAAACCAACAGTGCTGAACACTAGCTTCAAACAACATTTTTTTTGATTCTTTCTAGACGGAATGGTGGCAGCTGGATAGCTGCAGAATGACCAAATCTTTTTGGGAAGAACTGAATAAAAATATTACAGCTCAGCTGTTGCAATGTAGTTGCTACAGAGTCCAAACTATTGTCGGCCTCTCCACAGGACATTGATTGCTAAGGCTGTATGCATTAAGGCTTCGGATCGCCAGCTACAGTCTTTGCAGAGGTTGCGAAGAAGATGAAGAATCTATCGAATCTTTATCAATGTCCGTAAATCTCCAACAGTCGTATCCTTTGTTTAGGCTCTAGATTCTTCTGAGAACTAGACGACCTCAGAGGTGCCAAGCATTTGAGCCTGTTTCCGTTCGCAAACCGTACCATGTGACTAGCACAAGCGGAGCAACATCGATCGCATAATCAAAAGAGGAAGTACAATGGGCCCAAATAGATGGCCCTTCATCGAAACCACCTACTACCTAAACCTAAACCTAACAGTAAGGCAAACACATCTAGAGTATAATAACGACAAGAGATTTCGTGTATCGAAATAGAAACAATAGACGGTCATTGCTAGGGTGTAGCCTAAGGGGTAGCGTGTTGGTCTCCAATGCGAAGGTCGTGAGTTCAAGTCCCGATTGACGTATAATTCCAGCATTACTACACTACTTGCTTGGGTATACCTTGGTCGCCCCAGTCTACGAAAATGAAAAAAAAATTAGAATTTAAAGGGTTGTGCGAAGATCTAGCAACCCTTCCACAACAAATAATGAAAAATGTTAAGGAACCTAAAGGTCAGGAGGCCAAAGCCCGATTCGGGCAGTAGTGTCATTGTAGAAGTAGAAGAGAAGACGGCCATTGTCATTAAAGGGAGAGAGAGAGCCAAACACGTACTTGAACTTACTAAGCATTCTCACACAAATATATTTCAGACTAGCAAACGCCCGCGTGAAAATAGCAATAATAAGCAATTTTTGAGAGTGTAGTTAGTAATACATTATGTGGGATATATAATCTGCTTAATTGAATGGCTCTTTGAACACAATGTTTTGTATTTTGTTGGAATCAGAACCGAAAACTATTAAGAATTAATCCATGATACGCGCATTTGGGACAGACCCTTGATCAAATCAATCCCGTGATTTGAGCTCATATACGTATTGAAGAGTATTAAGGACATGTGAATAATTGTAGATTGTTTTAATTAAAAAAAAAACAAATAAAATAACATTAAGCTTAAAAACATAACAGGACTACGATTGTGCGTAAAGCCCAATCATATGATACTATGTATATATGAAATCCAGATTTTTGTGATGTTAAGAAACTTTGTATGGGGAGTGGTAGAAGGAGTGACAGCACTGAACTAATTTATTTCAGATCATGCTAGAGTAGCTATAAAAATGTTTTGTACCAAGCTTCAAAAATTGACTAGGTACTGAGAAACTTAGTGCATTGAATCTAATGAAATTGTACAATTTATATGGGAGGTGGTAGAAGGAGTGGGGGGGGGGGGGTTTCGGTGGTTTTTCGAGAAACAACTATAATTATCATGCAATTGATATACTTTAAATTTCAGATCTGTATCATTCACACTTTTCAAGAAAATCGAATTTTTAGATAGTCGTGTCTCATTGTATGGGATGGGGTAGAAGGAGTGAAGCTACTCGGTTAATTTTTTTCCCGATATCAATAATAATGCTATTTAAGGACTAAGTACAAAATTTTAGCTGAAATTTATAAGTACTGAGAAATTTGGTTTAGAGTATTTCATGAAAAAGTGCGGTTTGTATGGGAGGTGGTGAAAGGAGACGGGGGTTTTTAGTGATTTCTTGAGAAACGACTGTAATCATCATGCAGTTGATATATTTGAAGTTTCAGATTACACATTTCAAGAAAATCGAATTCTTGTAAAGTCGTGGAACTGTGTCACATTGTATGGGAGGGGGTAGAAGGAGTAAGCTAATCGGTTTTTTTTCGGGATATTAATAATAATGCTAATTAAGGATTTAGTACAACAGTTTAGCTCGATGAAAGTTACACGTACTGAGAAAATAGGTGTTGGAGTTTTTCATGAAAAAGTGTAGTTTGTATGGAAGGTGGTTGAAGGAGTGGGGGAACTAAAATAATTTGTATGCGGAAAGACTACATTTGTAATAGAAATAATATATTCCAAGTTTCGAATTAATAGCTTGAAAATTTGATTAATGTATATTTTTGAAAATGAGTCACTTTGTATGGGAGGGGGTAGAAGGCGTGAGGGGAGTGAAATAAAATCAAAAGCAGATTACATCTCGGAGGACACCTAACAAACTGTGCAAGCTTACAATCGGTTCAGCCGTTTGTGCGTGAAAAGCGGCCGGACAGACAGACAAACAGACAAAAATTTCAAAAACTTGTTCTTATGCTTAGTTATTGTTGAAATAAAGCAAAAAACCAACTTATAGCCATTTATAAGCAAATAACAGACAAACATTACAATTATATTAATATGTATAGATAACCTGTTAGTCTTATATCTTTCGAGTCGTGGCACAAACCACCAATGAACTTATTTGTAAGGAACGACGAATAGAAAGAACGCAAGATGTGAGAGTTCAGATCCGTTAAGTCAAGTTTATGGCAAGAGATCTTACGTCCCTCTTTTTTCGTTCGTTCCATATATTTTGCCTAAACGCAAAAGTTTATTGATGGTTTCTGGCCCTACTTGAAAATATGATAATATCAGGATATTTCAGGAAAACAAAAATTATGACGCAAACTAGAAAAAAGACGACAATCTGACAAAATATTACAGTAGGAGACTATAACCGACAAAATGTAGACAGCTTCATATACCTAGAGGCAAACCTATCGAAGGTTGGAAGCGAACCCATCGTAATTAAACGAAAGATATTGATGGGAAATAAGACATGTTATTCGTTACTTTCAATAATCAAAAACACGAACGTACGAAGGAAAACTAAACTAAAAACAACAAAATTATGATTGGGCTTAAAGCCCAATCATATGATACTCTAGATGAAATGGAAATGACTTAATTACACCGGAAAATATGTCATCTCAAATTCTTTCGAATAGTGAATAGAGACTTTTGCATGGGAGGTGGTAGAAGTAGAGGGGGAGGTTTGTATTTTTCATATATGACACCGAACATGGCATGCAAAATGCAAATTGCTGAATTTAAAGTTTTTAGTTTTCATTATTTTTAAAGAAATTGGTCATAGTTTTCCTGAAATTGAGGCATTTGTATGGGAGGTGGCAGAGGAAGTGGAGCGTTTAAGATGATTTTGAAACTGCTTTTCATCTTCCTTATGACCATGCTTTGATTCAATTTCAAAGTCGATAGCTCTCATATACTTGAAGGAGAAATGCTTTTCTTGAATTTATAATACAGATATTTGTATGGGAGGTGGTAGAAGGAGTGAAGCGGAGCTGATAATTTTTTCTAACACTTATTTCAATTATTAAGAAGCAAATTCTGGCAAAATTTGAAGATTGTACTTTTACTAGTTTTAATGGAAATCGATAAAATACATTTAACAAAAATGATGCGTTTGTATGGGAGGGGGTAGAACGAGTGTACGGATCAAAAGAAATTTTTTCGCATTATTAATATTTCTATTTGTATATTTTGTACAAAATATCAAGTTGATAACCTTAACAGTTTCGAAGAAAAATAATTTAATTTAAATTTCAAAATTTCGTGAAATTTGTATGGGAGGGGGTAGAAGGAGTTAGGTGAAGTTGATAATTATTTTTAAAATAAATTGCAATTATAGTAGAATTAATTCTGATAAAATTTCGTCTTTTCATCTTTACAAGTTTCAATGAAAATCGAAAATATGTATTTATCAAAATTGTCCATTTGTATGGGAGGGGGTAGAAGGAGTAAGGGGATCGGGTCAATATTTCGTGATATTAATGACATCTATATCATAATACTTTGACTTAAATTTCAAGTCGATAGCTTAAATAGTTTTAAAGAAAAATCAATTTCTTAATATTTCGAAATTTCATGAAATTTTTATGGGAGGGGGTAGAAGGCGTGGGGGATGTAGCCCATTCACGAACTTAAAGTTACTTTTTTGCTAAAAATAACACACAAACATTTTTAGCACTATAGCTCGAGGCTTTCGAGAGTTATGCTGTAGACAGACACACAGACGGACAGACAGACAGACGGTCACTCGGAATCGAGGTTTTTGAGCGACAACAAATATTTCTGTACCCTTGGCGGCTCTGTGCGAGCGTTATTTCTTAGCGTTACAAACGGTAAGGCAAACACAATATACTCTCAGATTTCATCTAGAGTATAAACATAACAGGACTACGATTGGGCGTAAAGCCCAATCGTGCGATACTCTGGATGAAAGAGAAATTTTTAGATTTTAAGAAATTCTGAAGAGGAAGTGTTAGAGGGGGTGACGACATGGAACTGATTTTGTCACATCACGCTAGAGTTTTTTCAAAATGTTTTATACAAAATTTCGGATTCAAAAATTTAATAGGTACTGAGAAAATTTGTGTATTGGATTTAGTGAAATTGTGCGGTTTGTGTGGGAGGTGGAAGAAGGAGGAGCGAGTTCTTAAAAACTTTTTCAGAAATAACTATAAACATCATGCTTTTGATATGTTTTAAATTGCAAATCAGTGGCATTCATACTTTTCAGGAAAGTCAAATTTTTGTAAAGTTGTAAAATTGTGTCAGATTGTATGGGAGAGGGTAGAAGGAGTAAAGCTAATCTTTCAATTTTTTTTTTTTTGGTCTTACTAATAAATCTAAACAAATCTTATGTATTCAATTTCGGCTCGATAAATTTTATACGTACTGACTAAATTTATTTAGAGTATTTCATGAAAAAGTGCGGTTTGTATGGGAGTAAGTGGACGGGAAGGAAGGGAAGGACTCAAATAATTTTTACACAGTAGATTGAAATTATCGTAAAAGTGATATATTCCAAATTTCAAATCAATAGCTTTAATGTTTTTTGAGGAAATCTGTTTATTGTCAAATTGCGAAATTGTGTCATTTTGTATGGGCCCCTCCCAGGGGTAGAAGGGGTTAAGATAATCGCATAATTTTTTTTTTGGTCTTACTAAATAAATACTTAGCGCACAATTTCAAATCGATATATTGTATACGCACTGAGTAAATTGGTTTAGAACATTTCACGAAAAAGTGCAGTTTGTATGGGAGGTGGGCGAAGGGGAAGGAGGACACAAATAATTCTTATACAGTAGAATGGAATCACCATAAAAGTATTATATTCAAAATTTCAGATCAGTAGCATTTATACTTTTCGAGAAAAGCCGTTTATTGAAAAATTGCGTAATTGGGTCATTTTGTATGGGAGGGGGTAGAAGGTGTGGAGGGATTTGGCCCGTTCACGAACTTGACCTTACTTTTTTGTCAAAAACTACGTGTACAAAATTTTAACTTTCTAGCCCAACGCGTTCTCAAGCTAGAGAGGAGACGGACGGACAGACGGACAGACAGACGGACGGACGACCGAACATCCGGTTTTGAGATTTTTGAGTGATTATATGAACTTTTTTATCATTCATTTTTTTCTTCGAGCCTTATTTCTTGGCGTTACAAGCTTTGTGGTAAACTTATAATACTCTCAGATTTCATCTAGAGTATAAATATATAAAACAATTTTTGGACCTGTGCTATGCTATGGCATCGCAACGTGGACATAAACTCAGGCGTCCGAAAAATTACTTAACGCCTTTGAAAGAATGGTCCTCAGAAGAATCCTCGGACCTGTGAGGGACGACTCGATATGGAGAATACGATACAATAAGAAATAACAGCCGGTATACTTCTCCTACTCTTTACTGAGGTGTGGAATGAAGGAAGATATCCGACTGAATGGAGTGAAAATTCCGAAGAAGGGCGACCTTCGGGATTGTGGCAATTGACGTGGTATATGTCTACTGCAGTATCGAAAATCATGGTTAAGGTAATTCTCAATGGGGTTAGTGATATCGTGGAGAGCACTCTCGAAGATTATCAGGCTGGATTCTGTAAAAGATCGTCTTGTACCGACCACACAAATACCCAACGAATAATATTGGAGCAATCCGCTGAAATGAGTTCGCCACTTCATCTCATGTTTGTGGATTTCGAGAAAGCTTTCGACAGCGTTAAGCGAGATTAGGTACATATGGAATGCTTTGCGTAGGAGAGGCATTCCAGATAAGGTCATAGCTACGATTAAAGAATCCTACGAAGATGCAAGGTGTCGCGCCTTTCATAGAGGAGAGCTGTCCGAGAACTTTCCTGTGCGAACGGGTGTCAGGCAAGACTGCATATTATCACCAGCCCTGTTTCTGGTGGTAATAAATGACATCTTGAAAGCTGCACTGGAAGATGGGGAAGGTAAAGGTCTTCAATGGAGACTATTTAACATCTTAAGTCACCTTGATTATGCTGATGACGTGTGTTTGCTTGCACATAACAGTTCGGACTTAGAGTCAAATGTTCGCCCGTTGCATTCTAAATGCAAAGAGGCGGGACTGAAAATAAATGTGCGTCAAACCAAGTACATGCACATGGATTCGCGTAAGCACATCGATTGTTCTTAACGGACGAGATGTGTGAAGAGTTGTAAGACTTTTGCTATCTCGGAAGCATTGTCAGCATGGGCGGAGCCGAATAAGATGTTGAGGCTCGTCTAAATAAAGCTCGTCAGGCCTTTGGTGTCCTTTCCCCTTTCTGGAGGTTAAGAGAGATCTCCCTTCGCACGAGGCTACGAGTTTTTGACGCATGCGTCAAATCCGTGTTGTTATATGGTTACAACCATGGAAAGTGACCGTTCGACTTACCAAGAAACTACAAACTTTCGTGAACCGAGGCATTGGTTAACGCATTTTAGGGATATTCTGGCCAGAAGTGATCCCCAACGACGAACTTTGGAGTACAACTGGACAGAATAAAATAGGCCTTGAGATTCAAAGGCGGAAGTGGCAGTAGATTGGTCACACTTTGAAGAAAACCAGAGCGAAACATCGCCAAATAGGCTCTGGATTATAATCCTCAAGGAAGGCGTCGGGTTGGTCGACAATGTAGCTAGCACATGGAAGCGAGAAAGAAGAATAAACAACAGCTTAAGGCCAATGCTCAGGATCGTGCCTTGTGGAAGAGAGTTGTTTCTGTCCTATTCACCTATAGGGAGTTTTAACAGGAATTTGATGATGCCATCTTCAACAATCGAGAAGTGTCAACCCTCATAAAATTTAAAAAGCTGCAGTGAGCTGATCATGCGGAGCGGATGGATGATGGAAGGATTACCAAACGTACACTAAAAGGAAAATTCAATGGACAAAGATCGGTCAGAAAACCACGGAAGCGCTAGGAGTATTCGCTTGACGCAGACAGCAAATCACTGCTAAGATTCTTCAACTGGAGGACGCGGTAACTGAACCGAGATGAATTAAGGCGAAGTCTTCAGGAGCTGTAGCGCCATCGTAAGTAAGTATAACAAAAATTCTGATGTGTGGTGATCCTAAGCTCGAATCTACTTTCCACAATACACCTGCTAGTATCTCATAGGAAGATGCTCAAAAACTTTACTCAAGCTTGTAGAAATCGCCTTGTACCAAACAGTATTTAAAAATCTCTTAAAACTCAAGTAAATTTTATTAAAAATTATTTAATTATACATTGTTTATCACGTTATTTGCCTTCTTACTTGACAATCTTTATATCAGCCAATGAATTATTCTTAAGCTAATTTTTTAAATTAATTAATAAAATTTCTTTTGGTCATAGCGTTTTCCCTATACCTGGAAGAAATGGTTATAAATTTGTTAAAAAGGAACAAGCTCAATAAAAAAATTGCATAACTCAAATAAAGGTAAAATTAAAAAATTAAAACATAATTATGCAATATTATTGTTTCGAAATAATGATAAAAATGTCGAATTACCTCGGAATGAATAACATGGTGTTTTTCGTTTTTTAATAGTGGTTCGCAAACATCAGCTGGCTCGAGAGAGGAAACTGGTTTAAAATTATTGCTATTTATCTCTTCGATTACTTTTCGGAGCTAAGAGAGAAACGAATTGGTCAAATATCTTATTAATTTATTATATATATTATATAAATCGAATGTCAATAATTTCGAATAGCGAAAAATGTTCAAGGGTTTGTGGCGTCAGACTTAGAGTCAAAACTTTTGCAGCTTATTCGACATGACGAAATTAATAAAGTGAGCTGAATCAAAAAAAATTACTAACCGCAGCTAGAATCCCTACCAACTTCCAACCTCTGGTTTCACGCTGCCACTCCTTTGTTCTCGAGCTAGGGCTATTTCCAGGATCCTGTCAAAGCACATTGTTAACAAGTCTGCCGGGCTGCACTGTCTTCCCATTGCCTTTTATTAATGCGTTTCCTCTCTCTCTAAGCTAGTTCGCAATTTTTACCATTTTTCAAAATTTTCAGGGCACTTAAAGTCTTTGGCCATTTAACTGCTTTATTTCCTTAAGTGGATTGCGAGCTTCTTCTCGGAGCGCTTCATTCGACTCGTGCTAGATGGAGACAGTTCTATTCACTCTGCTATTCATTTTGGCGTCCCTCAGGATTCAGTCTTATCACTATTTAGGATTTATTCGTCGCTGGCGCTAGCGTACACCGCACCTCGTTTTCCTGAACTTCAGTTTTTTTTTCTTCCTTCGGACAACCATCTTGTTACGAGTTTTCATTTTCGCAGATTGAGGTTGCCTAGATGTACCTACGCAGGCAGTATGCGGAATTATACTTCGAGCGTGATTCGAACTCACAGTCTTCGCATTGCAAACAAATGCACTGTGATGACATTGTCGTGGTGAACAGTAAAATTTACAATCCTTTATCCCTCCAACGTCAATGATGTGGAATACATTACCAGGAAATCGATGTCCAGCAGAATACAATCTCCAATAATTCAAAAGCAACGTCCACCATTTGAAGCTTTTCTTTTTTATACTTCCCTATTTTCACTTGTTTCCCTTAACCATTTAGCCTCCAATGTTCATTAAAGGGTGACCTACTAATTTATTTTGACGACCAAAAAAAACTAAATATCACCGAAATAGCATACTAACTTACCTCCTTCACACTGACCACTCCAATTAAATCGCCTAACTTTGTCACATAGGCATGATGAATGCCAAGCAACGAAAATAACGAATGCACTTTCGGCAGTGTTGTCCTTTCAACAAGCTGGAATGGTGCTGGATCGATGCAAATATCACCTCGGGCCCAATCAATGATTTTGGCCAATTCCTCTTCCTCCCAGATCATTTGATACGGCGGAAGCATATCTAAACCGCCTTCCTTCGGCTAAAACAAACAAGTTTGATACATAAAATGAGTAACAATTTCTTCAAATTTGAGCAAAACCATACCAATTGTACTTTTTTCGTTGACGAGCTTATGACCGAATCGGATGTTCCAAATTTTTTACTCTGAGGAATTACCGATTCGGAATCCAGTCGAACATCTTGAAGAGTCCGAGATTTTCGGAAGATCACATCAAAAGCGGATCGAACTCGTTGTTCGGCCGCAGTAATTGTTGAATTTGATGCCGAATTTTGACTATTAATCGATGTAGAATAAGTTTTCTTCAAAATTGATTTTTTCGGTGCTAGAAGAAAATCGGCTTTGTTCAGTTCCTCCTGGCGTTTTTTAGCCTGAGGAGGGAGCATGGCATCAGTTGCATATTGCTGTAATGCTATTTTATCAGATGGCGAAGATCCTATTTCAAATCGGGAAGGACGTCGATTTGTGGATGACTCTTCTCTTGATGCGTTTATTATGTCTTGATAGGCACTGAAATTGTAAAAATTTATTAAATTTGAAAGTTTTGGGTTTTTTTTTAGATAATACAAGAAAATTAATTAGCATTTAAGGCTCTTCTATACCAGTCTTCCTTTTCCTTTGTAGTTTTTGCTGAATTTGACATATTGAAGCTTAAATTTGTACTTTCGGTTAGTCTTACGAGTTTTTACATTAGATATGAATTTTTTGTAATTTGTATCATCCACGTTTTAATTTGAAAAAAATAGGAATTAAATCCATTCGCTTTCTAAATTTCAAATTACGACGCAATTAATTCAGCTTTCGCTGTGAATTAAATTAAAAAAAAATTAAGAACGCTTGAGACCAGCCGCCGAAAGTACACACTTAAACTTTAAAAGTGTAAAACTTAGCAAGAAACACCAATGAAGAAAAAGACAGGATAGAAGAGTTTTACGTTTTTACGTTTTAAATTCGTAAAAATTCCTTCCCTTTTTTACCACCTTCCATAGAAATGACTCACTTATAGGATAGTTTTAACATCCACTTTCTGAAACTTTATTTTTGGCACAAAGTCTTCCCATCATATGTCTGGTAATTTCTTCGAAATAGATGACCTTAATTCATCTTTTCCTACCCCCACTTAATATGATTCAAATTCTGGAAAATCTCTACTTAATGTATACATATAAATATAATTGTAGTGTCTCGCTGTTATTTGCTTATAAATAGCTAAAAGTTAGTTTTCTGCATTTTTTGGACAACAACTAAACATAATAACACGTTTTTGAAATTGTCGTCTGTCAATCAATCAATCAAATTCCTGTTAAGACCCCTATAGGGGCATAGGACAGAAACAACTCTCTTCCACAAGGCGCGATCCTGAGCATCGGCTTTAAGCTGTTGCCAGGACTTGTTTATTCCTCTGGCCTCCTGCTCAACTGCTCGCTTCCATGTGTTACATGGTCGACCAACCCGACGTCTTCCTTGAGGGTTATAATCCAGAGCCTGTTTTGCGATGTTTTGGTCTGGTTTTCTCAAAGTATGACCGTTCCACTGCCACTTTCGCCGTTGAATCTCAATACCTATTTTAGTCTGGCGAGTTGTACTCCAAAGTTCGTCGTTGGAGATCACTTCTGGCCAGAATATTCCTAAAATGCGTCGGAGGCATTGGTTTACGAAAGTCTGTAGTTTCTTGGTAAGTCGAACGGTCACTTTCCACGTAGTACAACCATATAACAACACGGATTTGACGCATGCGTAAAAAACTCGCAGCTTCGTGCGAAGGGAGATCTCTCTTAACCTCCAGAAAGGGGAAAGGATACCGAAGGCCTGACGAGCTTTATTTAGCCGAGCCTCAACATCCTTTTCGGCTCCGCCGTTCATGCTGACAATGCTTCCAAGATAGCAAAAATCGTGCACCTCTTTCACATCCTGTCCATTAAGAACAATCGGTGTTCTTGCGTTTGAACCCATGTGCATGTACTTGGTTTTACGCACATTTATTTTCAGTCCCGCCTCTTTGCATTTAGAATGCAACGAGCGAACATTTGACTCTAAGTCCGAACGGGTATGTGCAAGCAAACACACGTCATCAGCATAATCAAGGTGACTTAAGATGTTAAATAGTCTCCATTGAAGACCTTTACCTTCCCCACCTTCCAGTGCAGCTTTCAAGATGTCATTTATTACCACCAGAAACAGGGCTGGTGATAATATGCAGCCTTGTCTGACACCCGTTCGCACAGGAAAGCTCTCGGACAGCTCTCCTCTATGCAAGACGCGACACCTTGCATCTTCGTAGGATTCTTTAATCATAGCTATGACCTTATTTGGAATACCTCTCCTACGCAAAACATTCCATATGTAATCTCGCTTAACGCTGTCGAAAATCTTCTCGAAGTCCACAAACATGAGATGTAGTGGCGAACCCATTTCGGCTGACTGCTCTAATATTATCCGTAGGGTATTTGTGTGGTCGGTACAAGACGACCCTTTACGGAATCCAGCCTGATAAACTTCGAGAGTGCTCTCGACGGCATCACTAATCCTATTGAGAATTACCTTAGCCATAATTTTTGGTACGGCAGTAAGAAGACATATACCACGCCAATTGCCACAATCCCGAAGGTCGCCCTTCTTCGGTATTTTCACAATGACGCCCTCCTTCCATTCAGTCGGATATCTTCCATCATTCCACACCTTAGTGAAGAGTGGGAGGAGTATATCGGCTGTTATTTCAGGGTCCGCTTTGAGGAGTTCGATTGGTAGTCCGTCTATACCTGGAGCTTTCCTTCCCGCCATTGACCGAATGGCGGAAACTATCTCTTCCTTATCTGGGGGATCGTCCCTTAGAGAGGATTGTTGCGGTTGGATGTTTGGAAGTTGTTCTGTTTCCGGAATAAATGCGGTTGGATGTTTGGAAGTTGTTCTGTTTCCGGAATATCTTCATATGACAAGATGTTTAAAATATCAGAGAAGTATTCCTTCCATCGGCGCAACTGGTGTTCACTCATATTAAGGAGAGTTCCGTTGACATCTCTCACCAGATGGTTGGCGGTGAAATTCCTGTTCGTCAACTGTTTCATGATTTTAAATAGTGAGCCCATATCCCCAAGGTAAGCCGCAGATTCTGCCTTGTTTGCCAGATCTTCAATGGCCTTTCTCTTGTCGCGTCTAACAGCCTTTTTAAGCTGTATATGAGCATCGCGGTAGTTCTGCCTCAAGTCGGGCGTTCGTTGGTTGACATCGGGTTGAGAGATGATTGCCAATTTGGCTTTTTTCCGATTGTCAACCTTGTCCCATGTGTCTTGCGACATCCAGGGTTTCTCACCGCTTTGCTCATATCTCACAGATTCTTCAGCACTAGTTAGAAAAGTGTTTCTGGTTGTCTCCCAATTGGCGTCCAGTGTGCGCATTTCATGTTCACCCAATGTGGATGACTTTTCGCGTAGAATGGTGGTGTATTCGAGTTTTTTGTTGGGATCTCTGAGTTTATCCACATTAAGCTTGCGCTTCATTTGAAGAATTTGTGGTCGTCGGATAGCTGCTGTACATAATCTCAAGCAGGCAACCATCAAGTGGTGATCGCTCCCCACGTCAGCTCCACGTTTTGCTCGCACATCGAGGAGACATCTTCTCCATCGGCGACTTATAGCCAAATGGTCGATCTGGTTCTGAGTAACACCGTCAGGGGAAACCCAAGATGTTTTATGATGACTCTTGTGTGGAAAAAGGGTCCCTCCAATGACCATTTGCCGAGTACTACAGAACTCCACAAATAATTCGCCGTTTTCGGGTCTCTTAATCCAAGGTCGTGACGCGTCGACCCAAGGGTCACCATGCCTCCCCATGACGTGTTCTAGTCCAGTGTTGTCTGATCCTACCTGGGCGTTCATATCTCTCGAGATGATAATAATATCACCTCTTGGAACACGTTCGAAGGTGGCACTCAGTTGGCTATAAAACTCCTCTTTGTCACCAGATGTTGCGGTATTAGTTGGTGCGTAGCACTGCAGAATTGTGACGTTTCTGACACTGGTCCTGAGCCTGACGACAATAATCCTATCCGAGATTGGTTCCCAGCTAATGAGACTGTTTCTCGCTCTCGGCGTAAGGACGAACGCCACGCCATTTCTGGCTTCACTTTCAGGGCCAATGTTTAGAATAGTGTTTCCGTTAGGGGTTCGTTCTTCTCCTGATCCTGTCCACCTGACCTCGCTCAAGCCCAAGATTTGGATGTTATAGTGCTCCATTTCACGGTCGATCACTGATTGGCGGTGCAAGGACCGAGTAACCCCAGCTCTTCCCCCGTCATTCAATGTTCGAACGTTCCAGAAGCCAATCATAGTCCGTTTTCGAATGCCAAAAGTCGTTACCGTAGGATCAGTCCGTATCCGAGGCGATGTATCCGTTTCTCGTATCATTTAGGTCTTAAGATCACGGGTGATAAGCCCATGATCCAGTGAGTGTCCATTTGCCATTTTTAGTGCAAGCAGGACTGGCTGTGGGTGAAGTCTACAGCCCCCATCCCAGAGGGGGATAGTTAGCTCAGGTCCGTGGAGTCGCTAACTCCAAAGATAGTTGCAGGAATTGGTAAAACCTCATACTACAACTACCCCCTTGCGGGGAAATTAACAACGTATATGATCTCAAATCACGGAGGTGATCACGGGCCTGTTCCATACATATACGAATATTATGGTTTCATTCGTAGTAATTTATGGTTCTGATTCCAACAAAATACGAAACATTTTGATCAAAAGGTCATTAAACTAACAGAATTCTCAATACATGCTTACTATTACGGTTTTTACCCGGAAAAAGGTGGTAGTTTTCTAATAATAATCAAAATTTGTTACAAAATCTTCTCAACACGATTGCAGCGATTACTTCAAAAAATTTGATATATGGGTCATTCTTTTACAAACCGTACGGATTTGCCGAAAAAATTCACGTCTGTTTCTAGAATCGCTTTTTTTTATGTGTTATATATAGGTATATGAAATAAACCGACACGTATGCGGGGATTTTTTTTTAAATTGTTTATTTTAAAAAATATGGATGTTTAAACATTTTGAGAATCGTTGGTTTTGCTCTTCTTAAAAAGCTATTATCTTCGGTTCTATTTGTCCCACAGATTTCGTTCTTATCTCATTTTAAAGGTAATTTTGTAACCTTTTTACTACATTGTTCCAAAAAAAATTGTCTTGTTAAATAATTGTAGTTATTAGCAATTAAAGCGCTTAAAGTTGATTTTCATACTTGCGCCCAGTCGATAAAAAATTGAAAAAAATACCATCGTATTCCTTGATTGATTCTCTAAAAAATCCATTTAAAAAAAAAATGGAGAAATAACGGGATCAACAGAAAAAAAAAATTTGCACCACCGGGCGCGCAGCACGACGAAACAATTTAGTGTGTTAGTGACGCGTCGACTTTTTTATTCCTTTGCGTTGGCCAAAAATCCTGATTTTATTTATTTTAAGGATAAATAATTGAAAGGAATATGAATTCATTCATCAAAAAATAGGCTGTAACTGCACTTATTACGAGTAAAAATAACGTTATTATTAAAAAAATCTTAAAATCTGCAATAAACATAACAGGGCTACGATTACGCGTAAAGCGCAATCTTACGATACTCTAGATGAAATAGAATTTTTGTGATCCCAAGAAATTTTGTATGGGGAGTGTTAGAAGGAATGATATTTTTTCGACATCATGCTAAAGTAGTTATGAAAATGTTTTATACAAAATGCTTACTCCAAAAACTGAATGGGAACTGAGAAAATTAGTGAGTTTGATTTAGTGAAAATATGCAGTTTGTATGGGAGGTGGTAGAAAGAGTGGGGGGATTTTAATGATTTTTTCAGAAATAACTAGGAATACTATAAAATTGGCATCCCTTAAATTTCAGACTAGTGCCATTCATACTTTTCAAGAAAATCGATTTTTTGTGAAGTTGTGAAACTGTGTCATATTGTATAGGAGGGGGTAGAAGTAGTGAAGCAAATCAAATATTTTTTTTCTCATCTTAGTAATAATAATAATTAAATATTTATTACAAAATATGAGCTCAACAAATGTTATATGTTCTGAGAAAATCGACATAGAGCATTTCAGGAAAAAGTGTAGTTTGTATGGGAGGGGGTGGAAGGAAAGGGAGGAAGCAAATAATTTTTGTACTGTAAATTTAAATCATTAAAAAAGTAACATATGCCAAAATTGAGACCAATAGCTTTTATACTTTTTGAGTAAATCCATTTATTGTCAAATTGCGAAATTGTGTCATTTTGTATGGGAGGGGGTAGAAGGGGTGAAGCTAATCATCTCATTTTTTTTGACCTTACTAACAATTTTAAATAAATATTTGGTGCACAATTTCAGCCCGCTGAATTTTATACGCACTGAGGAAATTGGCTTAGAGTAATTCATGATAAGTACAGTTTGTATGGGAGGTGGTAGAAGGAGGGGGAGGACACGCACAATTTTTATATGATAGATTGACATTATCATAAAAGTAATATATTCTGAATTTCAGGCCAATAACTTTAATGCTTTTTGAGCAAATCCGTTTATTGTCAAATTGCGTAATTGGTCATTTTGTATGGGAGGGGGTAGAAGGGGTGGAGCGATTTGGCCCGTTCACGAACTTGACCTTACTTTTTTGTCAAAAACGACGTGTACAAAATTTGAACTTTCTAGCTCAACGCGTTATCAAGCTAGAGAGCGCACGGACGGACGGACGGACGGACGGACGGACATCCGGTTTTGAGATTTTTGAGTGATAATATTAAGTTCTGTATCATTCATTTTTTTCTCCGAGCCTTATTTCTTGGCGTTACAAACCTTAGAGCGAACTTATAATACTCTCAGATTCCATCTAGAGTATAAAAACTTCGATATCTCGGCTCCAGGTAAGTCAAGTTGAACTTCAAGCCCCGCAAATTCTTTAGCAGAATGTCCACAATACAATAAGACTATAAAGGTTAGTTGGAAATTTCATTTAGTCCTTCTGCCTTAAACAAAGATTAAGAAAAAATTTACTCGAAAAGTCATTTTCTAATAAATTCATGAGGTGAAATTTCTATGAAACCGGCTAAATTTGGGTGAATTTTGATTCAGTTATTTAAAGTGTATTTATTAAGAGACAATGCCGCAAGTTTTGGTAGAATATCTTTTTTACAGTCTATGAGATACTCATTTCCTTCCAAAAACACAGATTCTTTGAAAATTGTCAAAAACGTCTTGAATAACAGTCTATATATCAGGTTTAAATAAACCGAATTTAACAATGTACCACTCAAATAAAAGGTCTAAGTGTCTGCAATCGAACCTCATTTTTAGTTTTTCGAAACTGTTTAGTATAACGTAATAAAGCTCAAAAAACCTCTAAAACAGACGAAAATTTGCGAATTTTGCTATTTCTCGAGTCTTTCCCCCACTCTCCCAGTGGCCGCAATATTTTTATCGTAATCTACGCAAAAAAACAATGAGGTTAAAAAAAACATCGAAATCGCAGCATTTCGCCAAACAGACCTTTTTTGATCTAATCCGACTGGACCAATTGTGCACTCGCTCTTTTCTTTTATAGTAAGTGTTTATTGCTTTTGTTGTAAATCGCAAACGGATGCACTGTTGCCTGATCATTATTCCAATGTACGCCTTGAATAGCATTTCGGATCACAAAAGCGTAGTTCTCAGAAAAATCACAAATAACAATGCATTCATTTTGCCCTAAATTTTTTCTTTTATTATTCATACGCACCCGGTGGTGCAAATTATTTTTTTTCTGTTGATCCCGTTATTTCTCCATTTTTTTTTAAATGTATTTTTTAGAGAATCAATCAAGGAATACGATGGTATTTTTTTCGATTTTTTATCGGCTGGGCGCAAGTATGAAAATCGACTTTAAGTGCTTTAATTGCTAATAACTACAATTATTTAACAATAAAATTTTTTTGGAACAATGTACCTTTAAAATGAGATAAGAACGAAATCTGTGGGACAAATAGAACCGAAGATAATAGCTTTTTAAGAAGAGCAAAACCAACGATTCTCAAAATGTTTAAACATCCATATTTTTTAAAATAAACAATTTAAAAAAAATCCCCGCATACGTGTCGGCTTATTCGATGTATACTACCTATAGAAAAATTTTGGAAGCAATAGAAAATATGTCGTCCAATTAGGTGTACGGTTTGTAAAAGAACCCATATGTACATTTTTTATCTGATTCAAAGGAAAAATTTTCGGATTTCACACTGTTATGATTTATTAAATGTGGCGGCTCGATCTCTGCTGAGACCTTTATCAAACTCAGCAAAGACCGAAACACATTTAATAATGCCTAACAGTATGAAATCCGAAAATCATTCAATTCGAGATGCACTGTGAAAACTTTCACCAACCATACATTTTTATATAGCTAGGGTGAAGCCTAGTGGATAGCGTGTTGATCTACCATGCGGAGGTTGTAAGTTCAAATCCCGAACGACGTACAATTTCAGCACGGTGCCTACCTTCGTTGATAGACCCTTCCACAATAGGTTATGAAAACTGTTAAGGAAGCCAAGGTCAAGAGGCCGAGACCTGATTTGAACTGTAGTGCCATTATTGAATAGAATACAATTATCCATATGATTTTTCTTAAACTACTCCATAATTTCCCAATAAAACATTTCCAAACTTTTTTCTGAAAATAAATCTTTTACCAAATAGTTTTTAATCTCATGCAGTTTTCAAAATACTTACCGTGCTTCAGCTTCCTCGTGCCATTTACTGGCGACCCGAAGCCTTCGCTCACGTCCAACCTGCTTCGCAATTATTCGAAGAAGATACCGCCGTTTAATGGATCCCAATAAGATCATCGTGTCCGGATCTTCCACAATCGGAAAGCTCTTCAACTCCTTATTACTATTCAGAATCACCTTCAGCTGTTGATAAGTCATACCATTCCATATGTATTTGATTTCGCGCACCATAAAATCTTCAACATAAATTGAGTACATACCTGATAAATAGCAATATAAATTGAGTTCCATTAAACACAATAAAACATTTATGAAAAATATAAAAGCTTCGGAAAATACTTTACGTGAATTCGACGGCAATATATCCGGTAAATATGGCAACTTTTTGATTAAAATCATGCTATCATATAAGGAGGAATGCAACATGGACGCCACTGCTTTAGCAATCAAAACTGCTATCATGAGTGGAACAACATGCGTTATCTGTCCGCTCATTTCGAAAAGTATTACAGCCACCGAGACAGTATGGGTTACAGCAGCTGCAAATGCTGCAGTCCCAACGACAGCATATCCTCCAGGTATGATGGGCGATAGGGTACCGCCATACATTAGCCCCAAGGGAAATAATAAATGCATAACTTCGCCAAAGAATCGCCCCAAGCCAGCCCCCACTCGCATCACAGGAATGAACATGCCGCATGGAATGGGCATAGTTGATGCGATTATTGAAAATATGTACTAAAAAAATTATTTACTAATATTAAAATTATGAACAAAATTCAATTAAATCAAACTCACCGTAAATGAAGAAAAACAAAATAAATTAACTAGAACGCCAGAATAAGGAGTCGACCAGCGATCCACAACATCTTTTTCTATGATACTGAGATTTGTCTTAGTCCATGTAAAATTGCTGTATAAATCCGATAAATGTTCGTGAAAGGACCGCTCACCAGCTAGAAACCTACCAGTGCCATGCGGAAACATCAAGGATGCAATGATGCAAGAGACCAACGCTGGATAAATAAATCGACTGAAATTAAAATATAGTACGTACTGTTGAAAAACTGGAATGAAAGTCATCATATTTGATTTAAACTAAACTCAAAGTTAGAACCGATTATTTATCCGGTTCTTTACCCGGTTCTAATTTATCTTTTAGCAGGATTTACTAAAAAATGATTACTTTGTGTTTAAAAAGGCCTGCAAAATTTTATTCGATCGTACGAATATCACATAACGGCTTAATATCCATACAAATAAAGCGCCCAAAACTCCACATATAACGCTAGAATACAAACAAGAAGAAAAGTTGGCATATAAAATCTTTTAGCAAAATACAAAACTACTCACCCCATGAAAGCGAATGCGAATAGCTCTTGTGGTCCGAATGGAAAATCACCAACAAAACTAGTTCGGAACGGAGCCTCGAGAGTGCCAGATTCATTCGCCCAAACTGCGAAAAGCCGATATGCTGTAGCACCACAAACCGAAGCGAAAAATCCTCGCCAGTAGTTCCGTATTGCAAAATAAGTCGTTGTTACTTCGATACTAAAGAACACCCCTAAACGTAAAATAAACAATACATTTTTTTTTAAATTTTTACTATGAATGCGTTGTGTTCGATACGATCTAGTGAACGCTAACCTAATTGTTGAACAAAGATCGATTGAAAACGAAGAAGAAGAATAAAATGAAAACGAATATGCCTCCAGCGATAAAAAATTTAAATCTAAATTTTTTAAAAACTATTTTCAAACCTCCAACTGGTGAGGCAAAACATGCTGCTATTCCAACTGCAGAGGCGGCAACCAGAACATCAGCTTTCCTCGATTCATTCTCATAAACGCCTTTAATTGATGTAAACATTTTGCTAAGCAAGTGTGCAACAATACTGGCAATATGAACAAAAGGACCCTGAAATTAATCGAAATATTAAAAAATATTTCATCTCAATAAATTGAACCCTTAACTCACCTCTTTCCCAAGCGGCATTCCACTTCCTAAGGTTGCTATCAATCCAATAACTTTTGCCACTAGAGTTTTAAAAGTCAGATATTCTTTAAGATCTACTCCGCGTATTATTGTTCGAACTTCTGGAATTCCAGATCCTAAATTTAAACAATTCTAATGAATCTATCGTTATTTAGTTTCAGTTAAGATGAATTTTTCACCTGCACTATGCGGTGCAAGAACATGCACTACGCCAGCAGAAAACAGCACTAATAATACCGAAAGCGAAATCCACATTAGAAATTGTAAACCGATATTTGTTGTAAAATCATTCAACAACCATAATCGCGCTAAAATAAAATTATATAAGGAATATCATTCAATATTGTAATGAAAAGCTCGAAAAGTTTTAACATTTATTTGTTATTTAAATAATAAAATAAATAATGGAATTAATTTGATTCTGTGGATATAGTGCATTTTAAATAAAAGAAAAGATTTCCAGATATCAAAATATTCTACTTAGTTAATAGTGACGTTTCGGTTTCTACTTAAATCAGTTTTATAAAGGTATCAGCAGAGACCGAATCATCACGATTAATAAACCAGAACAGGGTGAAATCCGGTAATCTTTCCTATGGAATTCAATATAAAACTTATAGACCAAGAGCCCTAGAGCAAAAAATAACTTTGGATATACCTACACTTAGTATACCTGTCGCTGTATTTAATGATAGAACGCTGTGTAACTAAGACGAAGAACGAAAAACAAATTTCCAAATCCAGTGTCAAATGGATCCCGTGTAGTGGGACGAAAAAATTATTCAAGGATATTGTCTCATTGGAATGTCCTTGAAGAGCTCTCCAAGAAATATACTTTTTCTCGAAATTCAAAATGTTTTGTAAAAATGTTACATAATATTTTATTAAATTTCAAATCCTAATTCACCGTTTTTGTGTCAAAGCCAAAAAATTATTAGGAAACAGATTATATTTTTGTAATGTGCTCCGCGAGACCTTGCCAATACATCAAGTTTGTGTCTGTACTTCCAAATTATTTTTTCATTTCACTACGCAGGACTCATTTGGCACCGGTCTTGGAAATTAATTTTTCGTCCTTTGTCCTGAATTCTATCATTATATGCACCTCATATCCTTGTCGCTTTCCGTTGTTCTTTTTTGTTCTAGGGCTCTTGCTCTATTATGGTAACGACATTCATTTCAAATTTTCCCTTATATAGGGTTATTCTATAAGAGGTGTTATTTTGAATAGCCCGCTATTTCGGTAGATGTCACTTTTGAAGCTGACATTTTTTGACATTTGACAAGTAGGAACTACGCCATTAATAAAAATGGAACGATACACGCTTCAACAACGCATTGAAATTATTAAAATTCACTATTCTTGACTGAAGAGGCCCATTTCCACCTCGGTGGCTACGTCAACAAGCAAAACTGTCGCATCTGGGGCTCGGAGAACCCAAGAGTTATTGTTGAAAAGCCTCTCCATCCTCAACGTGTGACTGTTTGGTGCGGTTTATGGTCCGGCGGGGTCATTGGACGTTACTTTCGAAAATGAGGCTGGAGCAACAGTTACGGTGAATGGATTGCGCGAGAGATGATTAATGATTTTTTATGGCCGGAATTGGATTATCTTGATCTGGACAACGTTTACTTTCAACAAGACGGTGCTACATGCCACACAAGCACCGAAACCATTGATCTTTTACGGGAAAAGTTTCAAAATAACACCTCTTATTGGATAACCCATTATTAGTAATCTCAATAGTCGTTTATTCCAGCATTACTGTTGAAAAAAAGGGATTTATGTTTATGTCCCATTTGCGAAAAGGACAAAATCATTAATTGAACACGAGGCAATAATAGTTGCGACCAAAAGAATAATGGTCATTCCGTGACAACTACTTACCATTTATACACGAAGCTATTCCTAAATCGACAACATACGACAAGATCGCCATTACAATGCCCAACAGCATCAAGAAAACCCAATCCTCATTTAATCTTGCTATAGTATTCCTCCAAAGCCATGACCCGGTAGAAATTAAGCAACTCGAATTTTGTGCATATGATTGCTGAAAAATAGAACAAAAATATTTTAAGGAATAATTAGTAATGTATAATTTATTAGTTTTAAACTATCTACCGTATTATCTTCGTCACAATGACATATATTGACATCGTCGAGAAGTTTCATTGTTTGCGCTTCATCTTTAGCAAACGAACCCAACTCCTTAGCATATTTGCCATACATCTAAAATTTTAATTAATAAACATTAATTCAGAATAGTAATAATTTTAATGCTTTCTGCAACAGTAATTGTATTATCAAAATCTTAAAATCCATGGATTTCATAAAAATATTTTGAGTTCAATTGTGACTCGAATTGCTAAAATTTTATTTGAATTCTCAAATCATATGAAAATGCATAGAAAAATAAACTGCCAACAAGTCGGGCGCAACTCTATTATTCTTGGTACAAGTTGCGGATGCGTGGAAAGTTAATGTCAAGTTAGACTGATTAGGGAAGACTAAATGAAAGGGTTTCGTGGGCAGGGCTGTAGTCAATTTAATACTTAATTGCAGAAACGAACAGTAGCTCAAGTACATGTAATTAACATAACAGGACTACAACTGGACGTAAAGCCTAATCGTGCAATACTCCAGATGAAAGAGATTTTTTTTTATTTTAAGAAATTTTGTTTCTATCAAAATGTTTTATACAAAATTTAGGACTCAAAAATTTAATAGATACTGAGAAAAATAGTGTATTGGATTTAGTGAAATTGTGCAGTTTATATGGGGGGTGGTAGAAAGAGTGTGAATTTATTAATAATGTTTTTAGAAATAACTGTAAACATCATTTAATTGAAGCTAGGGTGTAGCCTAGTGGGTAGCGTGTTGGTCTTGTAATGCGAAGGTCGTGAGTTCAACTCCTGGTCGACGCAATATATAATTCTCACACATTGCCTGCTTGAATATACCTTGGTCACCTCAATCTACGAAAATGAAAAATTCGTACAAGAGGGTTGTGCGAAGGGCTAACAACCCTTCCACAATAAGTAACAAAAAAATGTTAAGGAACCTGAAAGTCAGGAGGCCAAGGTCCGATTTGGGCTGTAGCGCCATTGTAGTAGTAGTAGATCATTTAATTGACATATTTTAAATTGCAGATCAGTAGCATTGATACTTTTCAGGAAAATCGACTTTTTGTAAAGTTGTTTAATTGTGTCAAATTGTATGGGAGGGGGTAGAAGAGGTGAAGCTAATGGCCTAATTTTACTCTAGATGAAATCTGAGAGTATTATAAGTTTGCCACAAAGTTTGTAACGCCAAGAAATAAGGCTCGGAGAAAAATATGAATATAATCACTCAAAAATCTCAAAACCGGATGTCCGTCCGTCCGTCTGTCTGTCTGTCTGTCTGTCTGTCCGTCCGTCCGTGCCCTCTCCAGCTTGAGCATGTGTTGATCTAGAAAGTTCAAATTTTGTATACGTCGTTTTTAACAAAAAAATAAGGTCAAGTTCGTAAACGAACCAAATCGCTTCACCCCTTCTACCTCCTACAATTTCGCAATCTGACAATAAACGGATGTGCTCAAAAAGTAAAAATGACATTGATCTGAAATTTGGAATGTAATACTTTTATGATGATTCCAATCTACTCTATAAAAATAATTTGTGTCTTCCCCCTCCTTCCACCACCTCCCATACAAACTGCACTTTTTCATGAAGGCTGCATATTATCACCAGCCCTGTTTCTGGTGGTAATAAATGACATCTTGAAAGCTGCCCTGAAGGTGGGGAAGGTAAAGGTCTTCAATGGAGACTATTTAACATCTTAAGTCACCTTGATTATGCTGATGACGTGTATTTGCTTGCACATAACCGTTCGGACTTAGAGTCAAATGTTCGATCAATGCATTCTAAATGCAAAGAAGCGGGACTTAAAATAAATGTGCGTAAAACCAAGTACATGCACATGGGTTCGAACGCAAGCACACCGATTGTTCTTAACGGACAGGATGTGGAAGAGGTGCACGATTTTTGCTATCTTGGAAGCATTGTCAGCATGGACGGCGGAGCCGAAAAGGATGTTGAGGCTCGGCTAAAGAAAACTCGTCAGGCCTTCGGTATCCTGTCCCCTTTCTGGAGGTTGAGAGAGATCTCCCTTCACACGAAGCTGCAAGTTTTTGACGCATGCGTCAAATCCGTGTTGTTGTATGGTTGTACTACGTGGAAAGTGACCGTTCGACTTACCAAGAAACTACAGACTTTCGTAAACCAATGCCTCCGGCGCATTTTAGGAATATTCTTGTCAGAAGTAATCTCCAACGACAAACTTTGGAGTACAACTCGCCAGACTAAAATAGGTATTGAGATTCAACGGCGGAAGTGGCAGTGGATCGGTCATACTTTGAGGAGACCAGAGCGAAACATCGCAAAACAGGCTCTGGATTATAACCCTCAAGGAAGACGTCGGGTTGGTCGACCATGTAACACATGGAAGAGAGCAGTTGAGCAGGAGGCCAGAGGAATAAACAAGTCCTGGCAACAGCTTAAAGCCGATGCTCAGGATCGCGCCTTGTGGAAAAGAGTTGTTTCAGTCCTATGCCCCTATAGGGGGTCTTAACAGGAATTTGATTGATTTTGAGACTTATATTATCATAGAAGTAATATGTTCTAAATTTGAGACCAATAGCTTTTATACTTTTCGAACAAATCTGTGTATTGTTAAATTGAGCAATTGTGTCATTTTGTATGGGAGGGGGTAAAAGGGGTGGACCGATTTAGCCCGTTCACGAACTTGTCCTTACTTTTTGTCAAAAACGACGTGTACAAAATTTGAACTTTCTAGATCCATGCGTGCTCAAGCTAGAGAGGACACGGACGGACAGACGGACGAAAAAATTTAATAGGTACTGAGAAAATTAGTGTATTGGATTTAGTGAAATTGTGCAGTTTGTATGGGAGGTGGTAGAAAGAGTGTGAATTTATTAATGACGTTTTCAAAAATAACTGTAAACATCATTTAATTAACATATTTTAAATTGCAGATCAGTAGCATTCATGCTTTCCAGGAAAATCGACTTTTTGTGAAGTTGTTGAATTGTGTCAAATTATATGGAAAGGGGTAGAAGGAATGAAGCTAACCGCCTAATTTTTTTTAGTCTTACTAATAATTTTAAATAATTATTTAGTGCATAATTTCAGCTCGATAAATTTCATACGTACTGAGTAAATTTATTTAGAGTATTTCGTAAAAAAGTGCAGTTTGTTTGGGGGCCGCTAGAAGGAAGAGGAGGACTCAACTAATTTTTATACAACAGATTGAAGTTATTATAAAAGTAATACATTTCAAATTTCAGATCAATTGCTTTCATGATTTTTGAAAAAATCCGTTTATGGTCAAATTGCGAAATTGTGTCATTTTGTATGGGAGGGGGTAGAAGGGGTGAAACTAAATGTCTAATTTTTTTGGTGTGTGTACAATTTCAGCTCGCTAAATTTTATACGCACTGAGTAAATTGGTTTAGAGAATTTCATGGAAAAGTACAGTTTGTATGGGAGGTGGTGGAAGGAAAGGGGGTTTTTGGTGATATTTCGAGAAACAACTATAATGATCATGCAACTGATATATTTTAAATCTCAGGTCGTACCATTCACGCTTTTTAAGAAAATCGAATTTTTGTAAAGACGTGGAATTGTGTCACATTGTATGGGAGGGGGTAGAAGGAGTGAAGCTACTCGGTTTATTTTTTCCCGATATTAATAATGCTAATTTAGGATAGAGTACGAAATTTGAGCTCGATGAAAGTTATATGTACTGAGAAAATTAATTTAGAATATTTCATGAATAAGTGCAGTTTGTATGGGAGGTGGTGGAAGGAGTAGGGGGTTTTAAGTGACTTTTTGGGAAGCAAATATAATTAATTCACAATTGACATATTTTAAATTTCAGATCAGTAACATTTACAGTTTTCAAGAAAATCGAATTTAAGTAAAGTAGTGGAATTGTGTCACATTGTATGGGAGGTGATACAAGGAATGAAGCTAATTGGTTAATTTTTTCCCGGTATTAATAATAATGCAAATTAAGGATTAAGTACAACATTTAAGCTCGATGAAAGTTACACGTTCTGAGAAAATTGGTGTATAGGATTTCATGAAAAAGTGCAGGTTGTATGGGGGGTGGTGGAAGGAGTAGGTGGTTTTAAATGAATTTTTGAGAAACAACTATAATCATTACGCAATTGATATATGTATTTCAAATTTCAGATCTGCATCATTCACGCTTTTCAAGAAAGTCTAATTTTACTTTATTATTTTAATAATAAAGTATTGTGATCGACTTGGGAAAAAAAAAATTTGCTACCCTGAAATTTTGTTTTTTCGCGTTTCATGACTAAATTAGCCTAAAAATGCAAAAAAAAAAATCCGTCTGTCTGTACGCCGTACGCCGAAGTGTACGCTCAGAGCACATTAACTCCCAAACCCTTCAAGATAGAAAGTTCATTTTTATGGGGGTTGTAGATAGTTGCGGATCTCAGGCGGATAACCATTTTGGGGGTGTACGGGTTCAGGGGGAGGCGGGGGGAGCGCTTAAGCCGAAAAATACGAATTCGAATATCTCAACCATGGTAACAGCTAGGGAGCTAAAACTCAACATACATATAGAGAGGTTTGTGGGACAACTTTTAAAAATAATTTAATTTTTTTATCCATTGGGGTGCGAAAAGGGGGGGCTAAGAACAATTGTCGCCGAATTTTTTTTTCAAATGATTATATCTTCGAAATTACTTACCATAAAAAATTGCTATTTTGAGACCATTAAGGCGGCATATATGTCCACTAGAGTCAGTTTAGGTAAAAGCTAATTGTTGTAAGGGAGAGGGTCAGGAGGGGTGCAAAGAAAAAGACTTAAAAATCCATATCTCGGCTATTTATTAAGTTATGTAATTGAATCTTAGAACCTATATTAAACTATACTAGAGAAATACGAAACAAATATAACATTTGGACGAATTAGTAATGGGGGGAAATGGGGAGCATTTCAAAAATGATGCACTTTCCAAAATTTCAAACCGTTATAATTCAAAATTGAGTACAGATATCAAATTAAAATTTTGTCAAATTGTAGAACTAGGTGGTTTTTAAATTTGATAAAAAGTTTACGTCGGGAGGTGTAAGGGGAGGGAGGTGGTAACCAAAAATGTCGAAAATTTTGAGTGATTTTTAAGGACTCTGGTGAAAGATACAAAATTTAAATTTTCCATGTGGATACATCTATTTGTTGTACATACAGAAAAAATAATAAAAATTCCACAATTGTTATGCACCGACCCCAATGGTCTACCGTGCACAAGGTGTTTCATATGCAATGAAAAAACCACATAAACTGAAAATTTTTGAATGAAATTTGAAGGTAGAAACTTGAAAGCTTGCGAAATGCATTTAAAAAAACTTTAAAAGAATGAAATATGAACTGGTCGAATACCTTGAAAGCTTCTACTCCCTCCCATACAAAATGATTTTTTCGACCATTTTTAAGAAATTAATTATCACCTAATTAGTAAAAGCTATCAATTTGAAATTTTGCAAAAAATCATTTAAAAATAGTTGAAATGGAACTGCGTCAAAATTTTTGAGATCACACTTGCCGTTCTACCCCCTCCCATACAAAAGTGTCATTTCGACCTATTTCATTGAATCAACTAATAACCAACAAATTAAAAGCTACGAACTTGAAATTTTGTACGAGTACACTACAAAAGAAAGGAAATAAAATTGTGTCACAAATTTTACGATTCTCCTACCTCCTCTACACCCTCCCATACAAATGTTTGGTTTCGTGAATGTAAAATACACCGAATCCTATGAAAATTCTATGCAACTTCGTCTATGAAACTGACATTCTATACAGAGAAAATTGGACGTAATTCAAGCAATCAAATAAAAAACTATTAACATCCAAACTCAAACTTGCATAAATAAACGAACGAAATATTGATTATATGTACTGGAGCTTTTGAACGTTTCCGCAAAGTATTAAATTGACAATTGCCCTGCCCAAGAACCCCGTTTCACTTAGTTTTCCCTAACCACTCTAACCTGCATATTGACTTTCCACACATACGCAACTTGTCCCAAGAATAATAAAGTTTCGCCCGACTTGTTGGCAGTTTATTTGTAAGGTCATGGAATTATGTCATATTGTATGGGAGGGGGTAGAAGGAGTGAAGCTACTCGGTTAATTTTTTCCCGATATTAATAATAATGCAAACTATGGATAAAGTACAACATTTAAGCTCGATGAAAGTTACACGTACTTTGAAAATTGGTGAATAGCCTTTCATGAAAAAGTGCAGTTTTTATGGGAGGTGGTGGAAGGAATAAATTATAAAAAATAATTTGTATACCATAGATCACATTTCTGATAAAAATAGTATGTTCTAAATTTCAAATGATTTGCTCCAATGGTTTTGAAGGAAATTTGATTAGTATATATTTTTGAAAATGAGGCATTTTGTATGGGAGGGTTAGGAAGGCGTGGGGGTATTGAAATAAGACCACACGCAGATCACATCTAATAAACTGTGAAAGTTTCATTACAATCGGCTTAGCCGTTTTTGCGTGAAAACCGGAAAGACAGACCGACAGAGAAAATTTTTAAAAACGTTTGTTTCTGCTTAGTTATTGCTAAAATAAAGCAGAAAACTTATTTATAGCCATTTATAAACAAATAACAGACAGACACTACAATTATATTTATATGTATAGATGTATAGATTTGTATTACGATTTATGTACATATGTATTTAGGAACAGGCACAATTTCCGAAGATGAGTAAGGAACTCATTAGAGAGTTCCCGGAATTCTTTCGGATGTTATGTATGCATTCGGAAACATCAGGAGTGATATGCGAATATTGCCTTGTTCGCGATTTTTGAAATTGTCTTCCGCTAATTCGAAATAGCGGTTAACGAAATTATTCATCTCGGCGAATCTACTCCTTAAGGGTAGTACAGATCCGTCATGGTCCTTTTCCTGTTCCAAATTATTTCAGCACATATGCACTATGATGAAGGTTTATTGGACCAATGATCCACCCCAAGCTCCTGAGGCACGGGAAAAATTGTGCTGCCCGGCCTATGAATATCCCATTATCTATTAGCGAAACGAAGCATTTTCTTCATCCCGTTACATTACCTGAAACCCCGGCAGAGCCAATATTTTGTGCTTAGAAAAAAATTGTTTTTATTGTACGCTCGAAGCAGTATATAAAAAACTGCATTTAAAGGATATTGTGATAAAGTTTTTCTCTTAAACTAATGTAACAAGTTTAAGAGAAAAACTTTCCTAAAAATTACATTAATTTTGGCCCTCTCGAGTATCAGAGACGTAGCTATACAGGGTGTTTGGTACTCCGTACATAACCTTGTAAGGGGTTATTCCTGGATATATTTCGAGCAAAAAATTGTTGTACGGAGATGGCCAATTTTCAATATCCACGGAGATACAGGGTGATCAAGAAAAGTCCTTCGGACCTGTACCCTCACTCACTCAAAACGCTATATCTTGAAAACCAATAATCGCATTTCAAAGTGTTATAACTTGTTTTTTAGGGAATCAAATTATCTTTCATTTAGTGTAATAGTCCGTATTGTACCTGTACCCAATCCTGAGGTATTTCCCTCAGACCACAAATTTTTGATACTTTGACCCTCAAAATTCTGTGATCAATGTAGTTTTTCTCAAGAAAACGCATTATAAAAATGTCACTTTAATGTTGTTTTTTTATGTGCCATATTATTGCCTACAAAAGATGCACACATACTTATGACTTAGGTTTTCCCGTTTTCCAGGTAATAAGCGAAAATACATATGGCTTAAAAATAAAATATGCCATAAACCAACCCTCGTTCTAAAAAAACTACCTGAAATGTTGTTAAACTGAAATATTCTTTGTGTCCTTTAATTACTATTTAAATTATCAATGAATGTCCTTTAGGTAGTATTAAAATTATCGTGAAAATGAATTAAATTAAAATGAGTTTCAACACAACTAGGTGCAGCACTTTGCCCTTTTTAATGGGTTACCTAACAAAATGAAAAGCCTATAAAAGCAAACCATACTTCATATTTTTATCAGTTTTAGTTAAATTTGTAAAAGAACAAGGTGTCACTAAAATTTAGAAAAGAATTTCGAAATGCCTGAGTTCACGAACGAAGAATATGCAGACATAATTTTCCTCTATGGAGAGTGTCAGGGAAATGAGCAAGCGGCGCGATCTTTGTATCATCACAGATTTCCCAATCGTCGAATACCTTACCCGAGAGTATTCCAAGACGTTTACAGAAGGATTAGGGAAACAGGCAGTGTTAGGACAAGCAGAGTGAATGCAAATCCTGCGCCGGTAATCGCTGTTTCAATTGATCAACGAATCCTAGCTGCAGTTCAAAATGATCCATCAACTAGTATACGACGCTTGGTATTGCGGTTTAACGTCTCTACGTGGAAAGTTTGGAGTGTCCTGAAAGCAGAACGTTTGCATCCCTACCACCACACACCAGTGCAGGAGCTGTTACCCATTGATTTACCCAAAAGGATGGAGTTTTGCAATTGGCTCCTTGAACGACAAATAAGTGACGAGAATTTTATCAGCAACATTCTTTGGACGGATGAGTCCCAATTCACCAGGGACGGTATCACAAACTTCCACAACTTACACACATGGGCTGAGAGCAATCCACATACAAGAAGAGAGGTATCATTTCAGCACAGATTCAGTGTCAATTTATGGGCAGGTGTGATTGGCAACGATTTTATTGGTCCTATTAGGCTTCCGCCTACCTTAAATAGTTCCAATTACTTGCATTTTTTGACAAATGATCTACAGGAGTTATTGGATGATATGCCACTGCAACGATTGGCTTCCATGTTTTACCAACACGATGGTGCTCCAGCTCATTACGGCCGACAGATCAGAGATTGGTTAAATTCCAATTATAGCAATCGCTGGATCGGTAGAAATGGACCGATACACTGGCCTGCAAGATCCCCTGATTTAACTATTATGGATTTCTTTGTATGGGGACGGATGAAGGACCTTGTCTACGCAACGGAAGTAGTAACGTTGCAGGATCTAAACACCAGAATCGATGCGGCAGCAACAGAAGTAAGGCAGCAGTTGAGGAGTATGAACACAAAGAGAACACTGGCAAAACGAGCTTTAGCGTGCATTCAAAATGAAGGTAGCCATTTTGAACATTTATTGTAATTAAGGAAATTTGAAATAAACCGTAAAAACCATTCTTAAGTTCTTTTAGTTCAAGCGGAGAGTGTTGATCAACCTATTCTTGCTTTTTTGACAAAAGTGCTAAATTATTGGAATGATAATTTCTTCTAAACTATAAAACTTATGCAATGCAAGTATATGCGTCTTTTGTAGGCAATAATATGACACAAAAGAAAACAACAATAAAATGACATTTTTATAATGGGTTTTTTAGAGAAAAACTACATTGATCTTAGAATTTTGACGGTCAAACTGTCAAAAATTTGTGTTCTGAAGCAAATATCTCAGAATTGGATACAGTTACAATGCGGACTGTTACACCAAATGAAAGGTAATTTGATTCCCTAAAAAACAAGCTATAACACTTTGAACTGTGATTATTAGTTTTCAAGATATAGCGTTTTGAGTGAGTGAGGGTACAGGTCCGAAGGACTTTTCTTGATCACCCTGTATCTCCGTGGATATTGAAAATTGACCATCTCCGTAGAACAATTTTTTGCTCAAAATATATCCAGGAATAACTCCTTACAAGGTTATGTACGGAGTACCAAACACCCTGTATTTTGGATAATTCAAATTCATCTGTAAACAATTTTCGTTCATTGAAAAGCAGAAATTTAACGCTTGAGTAGTAGTAGTAGTTTTTATATTTAAACTCCTATAATAAGCAATTTGTATTTTATCAACATCTCAGGAAAAAGCTTATACATTTTAGAGCTATTAATATTTAATGAACCGAGCTGGGCCGTGAGTTCAAATCCCGGTCGACGCATAATTCCAGAACTGCCTGCTTGGGTATACCTTTGTCACATCACTCTACGAAAATAAATATCTCGCATATGGGTCATTCTTTTACAAACCGTACGGATTTGCCGAAAAAATTCACGTCTGTTTCTAGAATCGCTTTATTTTTTTTTTATGTATTATATATATGAAATAAGCCGACACGTATGCGGGGATTTTTTTTTTGATTGTTTATTTTAAAAAATATGGATGTTTAAACATTTTGAGAATCGTTGATTTTGCTCTTCTCAAAAAGCTATTATCTTCGGTTCTATTTGTCCGACAGATTTCGTTCTTATCTCATTTTAAAGGTAATTTTGTAACCTTTTTACTACAATGTTCCAAAAAAATTGTATTGTTAAATAATTGTAGTAATTAGCAATTAAAGCACTTAAAGTCGATTTTTATACTTGCGCCCAGCCGATAAAAAATCGAAAAAAATATCATCGTATTCCTTGATTGATTCTCTAAGAAACCCATTTAAAAAAAAATGGAGAAATAACGGGATCAACAGAAAAAAATAATTTGCACCACCGGGCGCGCAGCACGACGAAACAATTTAGTGTGTTAGTGACGCGTCGACTTTTTTATTCCTCTGCGTTGGCCAAAAATCCTGATTTTATTTATTTTAAGGATAAATAATTGAAAGGAATATGAACTTATTCATCAAAAAATAGGCTGTAACTGCACTTATTACGAGTAAAAATAACATTATTATTAAAAAAATCTTAAAATCTGCAATAAAAAGTTCGATATCTCGGCTCCGGGTAAGTCAAATTGAACTTCAAGCCCCGCAAATTCTTTATCAGAATGTCCACAATACAATAAGACTATAAAAGTTATTTGGAAATTCATTCATCATTTAGTCCTTCTGCCTTATAAAAAGGGTTAAAAAAAAATTTACTCGAAAAGTCATTTTCTAATAAATTCATGAGGTGAAATTTCTATGAAACCGGCTAAATTTGGGCTGAATTTAGATTCAGTTATTTAAAGTGTGTTTATTAAGAGACAATGCCGTTTTGGTAGAATATCTGTTTTACAGTCTATGAGATACTCATTTCCTTCCAAAAACACAGATTCTTTGAAAATTGTCAAAAACGTCTTGAATAACAGTCAATATATCAGGTTTAAATAAACCGAATTTAACAATGTACCACTCAAATGAAAGGTCTAAGTGTCTGCAATCGAACTTCATTTTTAGTTTTTCGATATTGTTTAGTATGACGTAATAAAACTCAAAAAACCTCTAAAACAGACTAAAATTTGTGAATTTTGATATTTCTCGAGTCTTTCTCCCACTCCCCCAGTGACCGCAATATTTTTATCGTAATCTACGCAAAAAAACAGTGAGGTTAAAAAAAACATCGAAATCGCAGCATTTCGCCAAACAGACCTTTTTTGATCTAATCCGACTGGATCAATTGTGCACTCGCTCTGTCAGAAAAATGTATGATTGTATTGATATTATGTAAGTTAGTTTTGATAAAATTGAGGAAATGCCATTGAATTACGTAAACGGCTACGGTGTCATGATGCAAACATTCGGAAATCATTACTAAGCTTTTCATTTATAGTAAGTGTTTATTGCTTTTGTTGTAAATCGCAAACGGATTCACTGTTGCCTGATCATTGCTCCAATGTACGCCTTGAATAGCATTTCGGATCACAAAAGCGTAGTTCTCAGAAAAATCACAAATAACAATGCATTCATTTTGCCCTAAATTTTTTCTTTTATTATTCATACGCGCCCGGTGGTGCAAATTATTTTTTTTCTGTTGATCCCGTTATTTCTCCATTTTTTTTTAAATGTATTTTTTAGAGAATCAATCAAGGAATACGATGGTATTTTTTTCGATTTTTTATCGGCTGGGTGCAAGTATGAAAATCGACTTTAAGTGCTTTAATTGCTAATAACTACAATTATTTAACAATACAATTTTTTTGGAACAATGTAATAAAAAGGTTACAAAATTACCTTTAAAATGAGATAAGAACGAAATCTGTGGGACAAATATAACCGAAGATAATAGCTTTTTAAGAAGAGCAAAATCAACGATTCTCAAAATGTTTAAACATCCATATTTTTTAAAATAAGCAATTTAAAAAAAAATCCCCGCATACGTGTCGGCTTATTCGATGTATACTACCTATAAAAAAATTTTGAAAGCAATAAAAAATATGTCGTCCGATTAGGTGTACGGTTTGTAAAAGAATGACCCATATAGAGGGCTGTGCGAAGATAACAAACCTTCCACAAAAAAATAATGAAAAATGTTAAGGAACCTCAAGGTCAAGAGGCCAAGGCCCGATTTTAGTTACAGTACCACTGTAGGAGAAGTAGAAGTAGAGTGATACACAGATTGTTTCCAACGGCAGAAGGTCCAGTCTTTCAAGCATCTAGATGTTGCCTAGAATAGTGAAAACCTACTTAAAGCATAATTTGGTTGAAAAACGTTCGGGTCTCGATAGAGTTCTCCAAACCTGTTCACGGATGAAATCGCAAAATGCCCATCAGAATCCTCAGTGATAGAGGAAATCAAATATCAACCCCATTGCGTAATCCAATCTAATCTTTAGAAACTATCTTTAAATACACCGACCCCCAAATCTATAAAGAACATCTATTCTTTCTCCATGCAGTGCCATTTCTATTCTACCAAAATTTTCACCACCATATTAACATTATGACGATTTCATCATGTTCTGCTTGGAATTGTAAACATTGTAGTAAATGTTAATAAAAATACAAATAGATCGTACCTGTTACAAATTTCCGTTATCTCAATCTATTTGAACATTTCTTAACAAATGCTTAGACATACTTAATTTGTCACAATGTTCATCGTTATTAAGACCTACTATGTAAGTGTCAATACTATTAATTATATATAATTAGCAATGTATATGTTATCCGTCTGACTCAACATTAAAGGAATACGAATTTAATTTCGAAAACTGTTAATGTTTGATTAGCATCAATTTCGTTTTGAGAAGAATAATCTACTCTACATTATTTTTAATTGTACTAATTTAATACGATATGATATACTTATATATGTTGGTTTTAACTTTGGATAAGATTTGCTTTGTCGGTCTTATAGTTTTATAAATATTTTTGATATTAACGTAATTGAAAGGAATCTCGTACCAGTAAGAGTACATACATATATTCAGTGGATATTTATAATTGAGTTAACAACACTATGTTTTTACTAACCTACACCTCCTGTCCAGAAAAATTGAACTAGTGGCGCAAACTAAATTTTCTTATAGTTGTCGAAAGCGTCATCTGTTTTCAAGGTTGTGTTAAACTACGTTTCGTCTGCTAGAAGTCGAGCTATAGCGGTAAAAGTGATAGTGTGTGTATTGATCGACGGTAAAAAAATTAGCTTCCAACAAAAAACTACGATAGGCGATAGGGTACTTACACAAACGCATCAAAAAACATAATCTCCAATATGGTTTAAAAATACGTTTTGCCCATTTAATATGCTGTTTACACTCTAGATGGAATCTCAGAGTATTATAAGTTAGCCCTAAAGTTTGTAACGCCAAGAGATAATGCTGTCGCTCAAAAATTTCAAAACCGTATGTTCGTCCGTTCGCTCTCTAACTCGAGAACGCGTTGAGCTAGAAAGTTCAAATTTTGCGCACGTCGTTTTTGACGAAAAAGTAAGGTCAAGTTCGTGAACGGGCCAAATCGCTCCACCCCTTCTACCCCTCCGATACAAGCTTACTGGCTTGCAATCATTTACGATAATCAAATTGTCTTGGTAACTATAAAAGCTAATAATTTGAAATTTTAGAATGTATTATTTTTATCATAAATGCAATGTGAAGTATAAAAATTTATTTGAATCCTCTTACTCCTTCAACCGCCTCCCATACAAACTGCACTTTTTTATAAAACCGATTTTCTCAGTATGTACAACATTTGTAGAGCTCTAATTTTTAACTAAATACTTAATTAACACTACAATTAAGGCAAAAAAATTAACTGCTTAGCTTCACTGCTTCTACCCCCTCCCATACAATATCACATAATTTCACAACTTCACAAAAAATCGATTTTTTGAAAAGTATGTTAGTTACTAATCTCAAATTTAGGAAATGTCAATTTGATAATATTCTTAGCTAAAATACTTTCACTCTTTCTACCACCTCCCATATAAACTGCATAATTTCACTAAATATAATAAACTAATTTTCTCAGAACCTTTTCAATTGTTTAAGCATTCATTTTGTATAAAATATTTCTATAGCAACTCAAGCATGATAAAAAAAAATTAGCTCAATGCTATCACCCCCAATATAATTCCCCGCATAAAATTTCTTGGTATCACGAACATTTCTATTTCATCTATAGTATCGGAAAATTGGGCTTTGCGCTCAATCGTAGTGTACGAAAATTTGAAAACTAGCCAAAAGTTTTTTGAATTTATCTCGAAAAATTAAAATTTTTAAGGTCACATTTTTCAGCCAGGAATGATATCGACGGTTAATTGAATACTTTGGAGATTATTTTTTATTTCCATTTATTACTACAAAATATGACAAAAAAAAACAATCGATTGTCGACTAGAGTCTTGTAGCAAACATTTTCAAAGTTCACCCACATTTTTGGCAGTAGTATATTGTATATTTTGACTCTCAACTTGTGACAATACTTGGCACAAGATGATAGATAGATAGATATTTTGTTTATTTAACCGAATTATTCAAAAAATTTACAATATAGCACTTTTACAAATAAGACAAAAAATAATTTGGAAAACTTACAAAAGATTAAATAATTACTTTCGTCGTCTGTTTATGTAAGCTTTACTTCATCAAATTAAAAAAAAATTATAATGATAATAATAACCAATTTGCATTGGATTCCTTAATACTAAATTAACTTTATAACTAAACTATTAAACGCTGTATTAAATTCGAATGTAAAAATATGAAAATTTCTAACATTAGTTTGAAATTTATAAGACATTACACTTATCTAGCTTTTTATTTCATTTTAGTTTAGTCTTCAATTAAATTTTAGTAAATTTTAGGTACTTGTTACAAGAGTGAAATTGAAGTACATGAAAAAATTAGGTTACTGTAGTTCTCTATGTATTATATTGCTAAGATCTAGGTGATACATTCAACCGCAAGCAAAAGCTCTGTTATTCGATCAGATTACTTTTATTTAAATTTTAGTAGTTTTCCATAGTTTACTAATTTTCAACGCTCTTGAATTGAATTCCTGAACTAAGCTCCAGCGGTAGAACCAGGCAGATCTTACATACAGAACTAAATTTTCCCATCCCGTTTTTTGATAGCCATTTAAAGTAGCACATAGCTCCTCTAACCCCAGTACTGTCTTTTCAACACAATTTTTTCTTAATTTCCTTTAAAATAGGACAAATTCCTAGTAAGTGTAATACATTTTCCTCCGACTCTAAATTGCAATGAGTACAATTTTTTCTAAAACCTTTCCTGCGGAATTTAGAACGTTTAACCCATATCTTACTTTAAAAAGCCATGCTATATCACTTTTGCCTATAGTGTCAGAAAAATACAAATAACCAATATTATGATTAAGTTGACTAAATTCCATACGAGCTTCCCCGGGCGCTTTCTAAATTAATAATTATTTTCAACCCCTCCAGAATTTTATTTGAAATATTCTTCCTATAATCTGCATTTATAACGTCATTTCTTAACGTGAACCCAAGAGTTTCGCATAACTGGGATAGTTCTGTAACCCAAAATACTTTTTTTTCGAAAACTTTTCTTGCAAGGATAAGTCGAAGTCGGTTCGAAGAATAATTAAATAAGATTTTGAATATATAGTTTAAGTCTAGTTCTAAAGAGTATAAATGCATTTAAGGTACACCGGTTTCTAGATTTAAAATATAATTTGGTGTCGAAACTGGAAAGCCGAATAAACGCTTTAGAAAATACCTCCGGACTTTATTCGTATCATTGAAATAGGAGAATCCCCACACCAGAACCGCATAGCAAAATAGGGATCTAGATACCATTAAGAATAAATCGTACTTGACAGAAAACTTAATATCTTTTTTTGCTATGAGACTACTCCAAATAGTGTTCATGCTGGTTTTGGCTTTCTTCTCCCTATCTGTTAGATACTGCTTAAACGATAACCATGGGTTGAAAATAATCCCTAAGTATGTATATGAATTGACGATTTCAATTTCAGCACCATTTTTCGCTCAATGTATTTTGCCTCCTTTTCGAAAAATCGGTATTTTGGATTTTTTCAAATTAATTTACAAATTCCGAAGCACTGTATTAAAATTCGAAAATCTTTCCATTAATTCAAAATATACTGTGAAAGCATTCACCAAATCAATATTATTTGACTCTTTTTCCGTTTTTTATAAATTAAAATCGATACATCTTTACAACATATTTCATTTTAAATTTTTAGTTTTCTAATCAAATTTAAGAACAAGTATTACCAGCTAATATAGTTCCAAACAAGAACAATTTCCACTTCTTCCAAACAAATATATTTAACATCACTGCATCCATGCCCATTTGACATACCTAAAGAAAATTCTTCCTTTCGTAATACTGCGTAGTTTTCTTTGTCCAAAAAAAAAACAGCTGTCCGACAATCGGACATTTATATTCGACCGAACTTTAAATTTCAACGGTCGCGCCTGTTTCGGTAAATATCAAAATTAATCCTTTTGATTTGGTGAATGTTTTTACAGTGCTTTTTGAATTGAAAGAAAAGATTTCCAGACTCTACACTGTTACGCTTTATTATTCGTAACGTTTCGGTCTCCGCAGAAACCTTTATCAAACAAACGATAAAAAAATATCAAAATTAATCCTTTTGATTTGGTGAATGTTTTTACAGTGCTTTTTGAATTGAAAGAAAAGATTTCCAGACTCTACACTGTTACGCTTTATTATTCGTAACGTTTCGGTCTCTGCAGAAACCTTTATCAAACAAACGATAAAAGTCTCAACGGAGACCGAAACGTCACGAATAATAAGGCGTAACAGTGTAGAATCCGGAAATATTTTCTTTCATTAATCCTTTATTTTTTTTTTTTAATTTTGTATTGGGCCGAATATGCTTTTGGTTAAGAAGTTTAATTTTATTTTATTTATTATATTTTCTGTAGTAGTGCGAGGTGACACACCTAAAGTCAGAAATGTAAGCGATGTGTTCGAAAACTGTGACCTGAAAAACGGTTACCTACAAATATTATTAAGTTCCTCGCAGTAATAATAACTACAATTGACTTTTCTTTATGCGTACATTATTATTATTAAAGCAATTATAATTTCAAAATCTAAAAATCAATCAAAATTATTTAACACAACATTTTCTTATTTATTATTTTTATACAAATAAAACCAAAAAAACAATTTATAAAAATAATAAAAATAAACTCACTTTAAGGCTGAACCCTTTTTCTCTCTTGACCAAAAGCAATTTTGATTCAATTCAATCACAGTTTTTTTTTTTTTTTTTGATTTAATCCAAAAAAATTTTTGAGCGTAATGAAAATTTTTTTTTTTCAGTATCGTGCAGTAAATCCGGAAAATTTAAAGAAAAACGTTAAAATTTGCCACGAAAACCGTATGTTTCAGTATTTTTGCTTCGCGTCATTATAGGTGAACAGTATTTTCGAAAATGCCACTGAATTGGAAACTTTTCAATCGATTTATCCAACGACTACATGTATTATATTTGAATTTCAATTAGCGTATCCGTTTTGTTGTTCAAACGTCTTAATTTTATTAACAATCTCTTCTTTTGTGATACGCCTAGATATAATCGTATCACATAGCTAGGAGCTACGATCACTCAATTTTCAGTGTCAAAAGATTTAACTTTAGAAAGAAGAAAAAAAAATCCACGTGATTAGGTGTAATCTGTTGATTAGGTTAATTTAATGCGCTAATAATCTTCCCAAATAATTCAAATGTGTTAATTTAATAATAAATTAATTTTATAAATTGTTTTGCGTTGATTTTCAACAATATAAACATTTCGTTGTATATATTTTTTTCTTTTAATTAATTATGATTTGATTAATTTCTTTTTTTTACCGATTCTATACCGTCAAATAATTCGAGTCGACGTCATTTATAAGCATGTCCTGTGTGGAAATCGAGTTAGATTATTCCACCGCAGGGCTGTTTGTCGCAAAATGCACCAAATGTTTAATTTATTCCCCTGTGGGATGGTAGCAGTAGAGCTCACCCACAACCTGCTCGACCTAAAAAATGGGAAATAGACGCTCACTAATTACTAACTGATACGAGAAACAGATACAGTGCCTTGGTTACGGACGGGTTCTATGGTAGCAAACTTTGGCATTCGAAATCGGACTATGATTAACAATTCCTGACGACAACTAAAGGCCGTGCCTTGTATATGAGAACTATTTCTCTATTGTGCCCAGTGGCATAAATAGCACCCCCACTGACCCTGCAGCGCGGGTGGCAAGGTTCAAGGGCGCCAAGGAAATGCTTAAAGGAAGTTGAAAGCAAGTTGTACTCGAACTTGGAGATCGGGGCATCTCCTTAACACATGTAAGAATCTTTTATCAAAAAAAAGATTGTATTGGGATTTTTGAAAAAGAGTAATTTTGCACGTTTTTATGTTCCTCTTGATTTGAATTTGAATCTTTTTCTTTCATTTTCGGTATCTCCTTCCGGCGATTTTTCAGCTTGTTATTCAGAATTTTATAAATTTCTGGCATTAAATACAACACAAAACTAATGCTAACGATCATAGTAGCAGTATATCGCCTGAATCGTAAGCCAGTAAAACTCTTCACAGTTGACGTCGATAGATCCTTCTTCTTCTTCAATGGTACTATAGCCCAAATCGAGCCTTAGCCTCCTGACCATCTGGTTCCTTAACAATACACATTAACTTCGATAGATCCGCAGATGATCAATTTCATAGCTTCGCTGATAAAAAAAAGATTCATTATTAAATCTGTCGGCAGGGATTTCACTTAGAAAATCGGATACATTTGCACAAACTTTGCATAGAGCTTAATGTTTGCATTATAAATTTATACTCAAAATTTTACTCGGAATTGAGGGGAAGCCCTCTGAAAATTTTGCGAGGGAGGGGAGAGAGGGTGTTGAGCCATTGCCTATGCCCCTACAGTCGGGCTTAACAGGAACTTGATAGAATGAGTAACCATATTTTTCTCATGGCCAGAAAAATGTTAATTTCGTCACAATAATGTTCTCGGAATTGACAACAATCTCGTGACAAAAATTAATTAAAGAAGAATGTCGAATTTCTCGCTGTGACATATTCATCGCATCCATGCAATCAATTTCGTTGTCGATTAAGCTGTGATCAAAATGTTCTATTTCACTGCTGCCCAAATCGGGCCTTGGCCTCCTGACATTCGGGTTCCTTAACAGCTTTCATTATTTATTGCGGAAGGGTTGTTAGACCTTCGCACAGCCCTCTATCTTCGAATTTTTCATTTTCGTAAATTGAAGCGCCCAAGGTATACCCAAGCAGGCACTGTGCTGGAATTATGCGTCGACCGGGATTTGAACTCACGACCTTCGCATTGTAGACCAACACTCTAACCACTAGGCTACACGCTAGCCTAATCAAAATGTTAACTACACTAAAATGTCGTGCCAGATGCAGTACTCCGTGGCAACCTTGCTCAAGATATCATAACAATAATGTCACATTTATAATGAAATTTTTTTGATATACGAAGCGTTCGGAGCTAAAGTTCAAAAGTATAAAAAAATTGTTTGTTGCAGTTTAATACTTGTTAATGTTTTATATTTTCAGAGCATAATGCGCCGAGTTCCTGCTATTGCTATTTTCTAACACGGCAGCAATGAAAAGATCATTATCCTCTAAATCTCTTCAGGATTAAAATTATTTTTAAACTTTAACCTGGATTATCTCAAAACTAATTAATTATAGTTTATAAGACTTTATCCAGTTTAACTCTAAACGCCTCATACATCTGGGATCACAACCTCTATCTACGAATTTTTCACATCCGTAGATTGGGGTAACTATGGTCTATCAGTGGCAGTGTGCTGGAATTATACGTCGATCGGGATTTACACTCATGATCTTCGCATTGTAAGCCAACACGCTATCCACAAGGCTACACCTGAGCTACATCATATCTCTTTAGGTTTACAGTGATAGTATGTTTACACGGGGTACCGAAAATGTCAGAATTTAATGAAAACTACTTCGAAATCATAGTTGATCACATTATGCCAAGAAACTTATGGTTACAACCGTTTCGAAATAATAAAAATATTTACCGTCACTATGACAACCGTTTTGAAACATTAAAATAAGTTTATTCAAATTGAAGTCGGTTGAAATATTGTCGGTGTAGCTATGTTTTTCCTCGAAAATGTTAGCCCTTCGTGAATTTCGAAGACACTTTTTGTATATATTCAGTGGTTTGTTTTTAAAGCATAGTTTTTTCCTACTGGATATATTGTCAGAAAGTTAGTGTACCTCCGACGAATGAAATGAATCGATTTACGCTTGATTAACGTTGGAAAATATTGAAAACTTATTTTCAAAGTGAGACCACACCTTGAATTTAACTCCCACCTATAGGCGGGAGCTGCAACAACTTCTCTCTCCTATCTGAATAGTATCCAGTCTCGGGCCATTAAAATTATAGGAAATTATGATATTACTACATCACTCGATTCAGGCCTGCGAAGTAGACCCACCTCCCCGTGGTGCAGGCTGGATAGCGCTAAGAGGTCTACAGATAGGGGACAAAGTCGCATACTAGCGTCAGCTTCGGCTGTGGACAGAACGCATTGTGTCGGCTTTGAAACCTATCAAAGAAAGATGGGGGGGAATGCCTTGAGTTAATACTTATTGCAATATATTACACCGGCTCCGCAACCCATCAATTGCTAAAACGGATGTAAATTAGTAGCTAGCTTGCCCTGCGAGGTGTCGCTGAGGTCCCAAGGAAGCAAAATCCGAGCATACCAGATACATATGATGTAAAGCGAATGTGCTGTGAATGGACGAATAAATGAAGAATAAATGGGTATGAATGTGAAATGAGCAAAAAATGGAGCTAAATATATGTGTTAAAAGTGTGCATAAAAATGTAAGAAAAGTAGCAACTGGACGGTCCGAGGTGGCGCCCTGTTAGGACCGGGCTGCGACATTGGCTGATGTTCTGCAATACTGGTTGTTAAAAACCGAGGCAGAAACTGATGCAACTTGAGGAAAACTAGTGTTCGAAACGCGGAATGCAAAGTAGCCACCATGTTGAAATCTGTTGATAAAGTTGAGATCTAATGATGGGGGACAAGGTCGATACTAGCGTGAGCCTACACGCATTGTATCTTCCTTGAAACCTATCATAGATAACCGTGTGCATAAAATGAGCTAAGAATGAAGATATTAAATCGATGAATCGAAGAACAAGTGTGGGAAGAGCAGATGGCTAAGTAGCCACGACGTTGCTGACGTTCAAATGTCGAAATAATATAGTAGCACAAATGGTTTTAAACGGAGGCAATCGAGGATAGTTGCGAAACGCTGGTGCAAAGTAGCAAGGTTTACGGATGATTGGCAAAGTTGATATTAGTGGAAGTCCGAACAACAGAAATCCGCCAAACTGTAGGACGGATAAAGCCGGTGTCTTGTATATTGAACCTAGTTCACTCATACTATTGGCACCGGCTCCGATCCTTCAATGATAGGAGGATAAAGTTGATGGACTGTTAGCTCCGTAACCCATTTAGGGGGGGGGGATAAAGTTGAATGGTCCGTCAACACCGCCTATCATACCCAAGTAGGGGGGACTAAGTCGATGTTGTATATTAAATTGATTTATCAATTTAATCATACTAAAATCACCGGCTCCGAAACCTACAACGACAGAGGGGATAAAGTTGGACAGACCGTATGGTCCGTCAGCTCCGCAACCTATCTCGCAGAGAAGAAAGTGCTGGTCCAGAAAGCTTCGGCGATTCCAGTAACTACTTTTGAGGTCTACCGTCCCCACGTACCCGAGAGGTACGACTGATCATAGCGCAAGGTAACTATGCTTCAGTTGTGGAGCCTCACCAGAGATTCTCTGGTGCCTCGGGAGCTGGGGAGCCCATGGAAGGTTACTTCCACACCCAGCGTTGGTTGAGGATGTCTTCGACATTCACGAGGTGGCTGTGGTGCCCACATCGCGAGCAGAGCAATAGCTCGGCGTAAGGTTGCGTGATTTAGATTAACAACCTGAACGAGAGATTAGCAGAGATTTAGATAGGTCTCGCATCCAGCGGTATGAATGCTGACCTTGCAGAAAGTATAAACTGCTACCTTCGGGGGCTTTAATGATTGTCGTCAGAAGCAATCCGGTAGCTAAAGACAACTGTGTGGCAATTCCACCATGTGAGTAAGGCACCACATAAAACAAGATTAAGGCTCATCAATCGATTCAATCGAGCACAGATGAATTGTAAGCTCCCTAACCCTTTTGATTTTAGAGGTAACCTCAAAATCCCAAAAATAGAGATTCTAACTTCCTCACTGTCGGACGCTGTGCCGACAAAATTCAACTTTGAAACCCCCTTCAAAGTTATAATCAGAGAACGCAAAGAAGCCACAATCTTTCCAGGCTGAACTAATTGCAATGGAGGTATGCCTCCAAGAGAATATAAGGAGAGCTGGTAGCAACAAATCTATTTATATCCTATCAGATAGTCAGGCGGTTCTCAAAGCCCAAACATACAATAAACACGGATGGAAGATAGTTTGGGACTGCCTTTAAAATCTAATCATCCTGGAAAAAAAACGATGTAACCTTAATGTGGGTACCAGGACATATCGGAATTGAGGGAAATGAAAAGGCTGACCACCTTGCAAAAAACGGCGCAGAAACAAATTTTATTGGTCCAGAGCCATTCTGCGGAAAATCAAATGGGCACTCCAACCCTATACTTAAAAAGTGGGTTGAACAAGAACATAAAATCTACTGGAATAGACTTCCAGGCTTGTCAATCTCAAAAAACTAATCCTACCACAAAAAAATTAACCAAGATTGATATTAGTACTCTAATCAGCCTAATGACGGGGCACAGTAGAGTAAACCACCACCTCAAATATATGGGCTTAGCTGAAACCGACATCTACCGCTTCTGTCTCGAAGGCTCAGAAACGATCCTATGTCACTGTGAAGCAGTAGCTAGGAAAAACCACAATCTTCTTGGAAAAGGTTTCCTTTCCAGCGAGGAACTAGCCAACATGGCTCCCTTAAAGATACTCAGATTAGCTAAAGCAATTGATTTATGTTAGGATAAAGGGGCAATAAACGCACAATAGGCCAAGAAGGTCACAGTGCTCTCACGTGTTCCCCAAATTATAAAAAAAACCCTTTTGTATCGCTACTTTAATGGAGAATGAATGAAATTTCTGATCTTTTACCCCAATGTATGCCCTTTCCCCGTAATACTCCAGCTGCTTCACGCGCTCATAAGTATTCTCTCAACCCTATCTTCGGTCGCACTGTGAAATTTCGTAATTCGTTTTTAAAATGGACTGTTCGAATATGGAACTCAGTGCCCATTTCAGTATTCCCGCATGACACCAACATTCAACAATTCTAAAGAAATATTCATAGCCATTTCCGTCTTTATCCCCTTAATTCCTCAGAACCAATATCCTTCTCCCCCCGCACCGGAGCTGTGATTCAGTACAAAAAGGCAACCCCCCTAGTTCCGATGTCACATAAGAAAATGCATTTCCATCTCGGTGGCTATGGTGGCATCACTGGCCCATTTTATTCGAAAATACTCCTGGAAATGCCGTTTCGATCAACGGGAAGCGCTACAGAGGCATGATAACTAACTTTTAACGGCCAAAAATTGAGGACATGCACTTGAACAGTCTTGAATTTCAACAGGATGGGGCGACTTTCCATACAGCCCATCAAAGAATCGATCTTTTGCGCACAAAATTCGGTGATCGTGTAATCAGCCGTCTTGGCGATGTCTATTAGCTGGCTCGGAGTTGCGATTTGAACCCCTTGGACATCTTTTTGTAGGGTTCCGTGAAAATTGGATGTTATGCGAATGATTCAAAAACGATTCAAAAACATCAACAACGTCTTGGAAAATTGGGCGGATAGGATGCGCTACTGCTAAGCCAGCCGAATGAAGTTGTGTCCCATAAATAATGAAAATATTTGCTCTCTTCAATAAGAAAAAAGAACTTTAAAAAATATTAATCTGTGTTCATTTCATTACATTTTTAAAAAGAAACTTGTATTTGGCTCACCCTTAAGAATCGGAGGCATTTTGACTCACTTTCAGTACATCTGCATCGAAAGCACCACGAAATCCTCCGGTGTGTAAAAGATATTAGATCGAACAAATAAAACCGATTGCTTCACTTCAAAATAAAACAATTTCACAAATTAATCGATTTTTAGGAAAAGTGTAAAAGCTAATCTCCTTAAATTTGAAACATATCTTTCTTCTGCTCTTTGTAGCTATTGTCTTTATTATTTCCGATCCCGTTTCTATCTCCCATATAAACTGCTCAATTTAAGGAAATACAAGACAATAATTTTATCAGTACCTATTAGAGATGTGTAGTTCACGAACGAACTAGTTCATTTGAACTATTCACATCGTTGAACTAAACGAATTATTCACTAAAATTTTCACATTTAGTTCGAAATGAACTGGTAGTGAGCTGAATGTAAAATTCTAAAGTCCGAGTATTCGGTTGACTACTCATTATTCACATAAAAGCATAACCTCATCGTTCAATACATCCGCAAAAGCAGCATTCCTTCCATACAATCGTATCTCACCTCTTAAGCAGAGAACGAACTGTATCTTGTATGGATGTTCGAACGATGTATTGTGGAAGTAAACTAATCAGACTGGTGCACTGAATCGAGTTGGGTGTGTTTTTTAACCATCTTATTCCTTTTCACTTGGAAAGTCTGCGAAAAAACCGAGTTTGCAGATTTTTTCTCGAGAACAGCTGCTCGTATTAAATCGGGTGATTTTTTTCTCGTATTTTTTACATATCTCGGGAACGGCTGCTTAATTTTTTCTACCCGAGATATCTATAAAAATTTGCAGATACAATCTCCTAAAAACTAAATGAACTGAAAAACCTAACACAAAAAACCAATCCTTTTAATGTTCACTAGTTCAGCAAAATTAACTTTTTTGCCCATCTCTGGAATCTATCAAATTTGCGAAACCCAAATTTTGTATATAACAGTTTGATAACAACTGAACCGATGTAGTACGATGAGAAAATAAACTGCCAACAAGTCGGGCGAAACTTTATTATTCTTGGGACAAGTTGCGGATGAGTGGAAAGTCAATATGCAGGTTAGAGTGGTTAGGGAAGGCTAAGTGAAAGGGAGTTCTTGGGCAGGGCTGTTGTCAATTTAACAATATTTCATTCATTTCTGCAAGTTTGGGTTTTTATGAGGGGAGGAGGAGGGGTAAGGGTGGGTGGATGTTATTAGCTTTTTAATTAATTGCTTGAATCGCGTCCAATATCCTCTGTATAGAATGTGTTTCATAGACGAAGTTGCATAGAATTTTCATAGGATTCGGTGCATTTTACATTCACGAAACCAAACATTTGTATGGGAAGGAGTAGAGGAGGTAGGGGAATCGTAAAATTTGTGACGCAATTTTATTCCCTTTCTCTTGTAGTGTGCTTGTACAAAATTTCAAGTTCGTAGCTTTTAATTTGATGGTTATTAGTTGATTCAATGAAATAGGTAGAAATGATACTTTTGTATGGGAGGGGGTAGAAGGGCAAGCGCGATTTCAAAACTTTTAAAGGAATTTCATTTCAATTATTTTTATATGTTTTTAGGCAAAATTTGAAATGGATAGCTTTTAATAGTTAGCTGATAACTGATTTCTTAAAAATGCTCGAAAAAATAATTTTGTACGGGAGGGGGTAGAAGAGGTAAAGGAATTGCAAAATTTGTGACGCAATTTTATTTCCTTTCTCTTGTAAGCTGCTCGTACAAAATTTCGAGTTCGTAGCTTTTAATTTGTTGGTTATTAGTTGATTTAATGAAATTGGTCGAAATCATACTTTTGTATGGGAGGGGGTAGAAGGGCAAGTGTGATTTTGAAACTTTTAAAATAATTTCTTTGCAAATATTTTTATAAGTTCTTATGCAAAATTTCAAATGGATAGCTTTTAATAGTTAGGTGATAATTAATTTCTTAAAAATGGTCGAAAAAATAACTTTGTATGGGAGGGGGTAGAAGTTTTGAAGGTATTCGACCAGTTAATATTTTTTACTTTTAAGGATTTTTTTTAAATGTATTTCCCAAATTTTCAAGTTTCTACCCTAAAATTACATCCAAAAATTTTCAGTTTTCGTGTTTTTTTCGTTGCACATGAAACAGCTTGTGCCCATTAGACCGGGGTGGTCGGTTCATAACAATTGTGGATCAAATTATTATTTTTTGTCTATGTATATCAAATAGATGTATTCACATGCAAAATTTAAAGTTTCTATCTTTGAGCAGAGTCCTAAAAAATTCACTCAAAATTTTCGACATTTTTGCTTACCACCTCCCTCCCTTTACACCCCTTAACTTAAAATTTTTATCAAAATTATAAATTATGTAGTTCTATAATCTGACGAGTTTTCAATTCGATATCTGTACTCAATTTTGAGATATAATGATTTCTAATTTTGAAAAGTGCACCATTTTTCAAATGCTCCCCATTTCACCCCACTACTATTATGACCAAATTTTATATTGTTTTTGTATTTTGCTAGTATAGCTTTGTATATTTTTTAAATTTCAATTACATAGCTTAAGAGATAGTTGAGATATTAATTCTTAAGTGTTTTTTCTTGCACCCCCCCCCCCCCCCCGACCCTTCCCCTTACAATAATAAGCCTATTTCTAAGCTGATTCTGGTGGATCTATACGCCATCTTAATTGTCCCAAAATATGAATTTTTTATGGTAAGTAGTTTCGAAGATATAACCATTTCAAAAAAAGATTCGGCCAACAATTTGTTTTTAGCCCCCCCTTTACGGACGCCAATGGATAAAAAAATTAAATAATTTTTGGAATATGTCCCACAGCTCTCTCTATACGTGTGCTGATTTTCATCTTTCTATCTGCATTCGTGGTGAAGATATTAGCAAGTGTATATTTCGACTTTTTCCATCCCCCCGCCTCCCCCTTCCACCCCAAAATCCCCAAAATTTGGATAATGGAGCTCACTTACCAAGTTAATAGCCCACCCAAAAATCAACATTCTACCTTTAACGGTCTTGGAGGTACGAGTCCATATGTACGGCGTACGGTGGGACGGATTTTTTTTTTTTGCTTTTTTAGGCTAATTTAGTCATGAAACGCGAAAAAACAAAATTTCAGGGTAGCAAATTTTTTTTTTTTCTGTGTCGATCACAATACTTTATTATTAAAATAATAAAGTAATTTGTCAGATTGTAGAACTACATAATGGTGAATTTCGGTAAAAATTTTAAGTTAGGGGATGTAAGGGGAGGGAGGTAATAAGCAAAAATGTCGAAAATTTTGAGCGATTTTTTTAGGGCTCTGGTGAAAGATACAAAGTTTAAATTTTGCATGTAGATACGTCTATTTGATGTACATAGAAAAATAATAACTTGATCCATAATTGTTATAAACCAACACCCCCCCCCCCCCGTTTTAACGTGCACAAGGTGTTTCATGTGCATTGAAAACAACACATAAACTGAAAATTTTTGAGTGAAATTTTAAGGTAGAAACTTAAAAATTTGCGAAATGCATTTAAAAAAATCCTTAAATATACAAAATATTAAATGGTCGAAAACCTTTAAAACTTCTATCCCCTCCCATACAAAATTATTTTTTCGACCATTAATAACAAATCAATTATCACCTAACTATTAAAAGCTATCAATATCAAATTTTGCACAAAAACTTTTAAAAATAGTTGAAATAAAATTGCGTCAAAAGTTTTGAGATCGCGCCTGTCCTTCTCCCATACAAAAGTATGATTTCGACCAATTTCATTAAATCAACTAATAACCAACAAATTAAAAGCTATGAACTTGAAATTTTGTACGAGTATCTTACAATAAAAAAGAAAGAAAATTGCATCACAAGTTTTACGATTCCCCGACCTCCTCTACCACCTCCCATACAAAAATATTTTTTTGAGCATTTTTAAGAAATCAGTTATCAGCTAACTCTTAAAAGCTATCAATTTCAAATTTGGCATAAAAATAATTCAAATGAAGTTCCTTAAAAGTTTTGAAATCGCGTTTGCCCTTCTACCCCCTCCCATACAAAACTATGATTTCGACCAATTTCATTAAATCAACTAATAACCAACAAACTAAAAGCTACGAACTTGAAATTTTATGCAAGCACCTGACAAGAGAATCGAAATAAAACTACATATCAAATTTTACGATTCCCCTACCTTCTCTACCCCCTCCCATACAAATGTTCGGATTCGTGAATGTAAAATACACCGAATTTTATGAAAATTCTATGCAACTTCGTCTATGAAACACATTCTATACAGAGAATATTGGACGTGATTCAAGCAATTAATTAAATAGCTATTAACATCCACCCACCCTTACTATTACCCCTCCTCCTCCCCTCATAAAAACCCAAACTTGCAGAAACGAATGAAATATTGTTAAATTGACAACAGTCCTGCCCAAGAACTGCCCTTCACTTAGCCTTCCCTAACCATTCTAACCTGCATATTGACTTTCCACTCATCCCCAACTTGTCCTAAGAATAATAAAGTTTCGCCCGACTTGTTGGCAGTTTATTTAGGCTAATTTAGTCATGAAACGCGAAAAAAAAAAATTTAAGGGTAGCAAATTTTTTGGTTTCTTTGTTCGATCACAGTACTTTATTATTAGAATAATAAAGTAAGATTTGCAGATGCAACCTCCTAAAAACTAAATGAACTGAAAAACCTAACACAAAGAACCAATCCTTTTAATGTTCACTAGTTCAGCAAAATAAACTGTTTTGCCCTTCTCTAGAATCTATCAAATTTGCCAAGCCCAAATTTTGTATATAACAGTTTGATAACAACTGAACTGATGTAGTACGATGAGAAAAAATTCCAATACCGACATCCATTCTAGGACTTCTTCCCCCCCCCCCCCCCCCCTCCCAAACAATTTCCTGCGCAAGGCTTTGATGTTGGCCACGGCCACTTGTAAAAGTTGACCAACATTTTTTATGTATGCATGTCTGGGATGGGGCCTCAAAATCACATTTAGCCTTGCTCGATCGTAATCAAAAATATGTGTTCCGCCTAATTGGAGACGAAACCGTATCGGCTTCAATAGAGTGCCTCGAGCAATGCCAATATGTTGGAGAACTCTGCATTTATTATAGATATTTCCATGGTAAATGGAGTAAGGTACTAAAGGGCCTAATGCCTCCTCTCTTACATGCTCCTCGTAATACTCGCCGAGCTGTAAGCGCTCACGAGTATACAGTGAAGTATCTGCCGTAGGCTGTAAAATTTAGGCAGTTCTTCATCCCTCGTACGTCACTGATATGGAATGCGTTACCGGACAATCTGTTTCCAGTGGCGTACAATCATCCCCAGCAATTCCAAAACAACGTCCAACGCCATTTCGAACTTATCCATCCTACGTGTTCCTTTTAACTTCCCTATTTCCATTAGTTTTCCTTACTCATATCAAACTAATTAAGGGTTACCCCCTAAGTTAGTTCGGATGTCGTAAATAAAAATTAATTATCTATTTATCAAAAAACCTTACGTATTAGCGAAACAAAGCATGAAAAACTAAACCACCTTCAAATTGCAATTCTTATAGAATTTAAACTTACTCGTAAGTCATGTCACATGGTTTACATTTTTTACTAAACTTTAAAACGACCTGCTCATGATGTCTCTTGCGTGCTTCAATTGTGTACGACTATATCTATTTTTTTATTACTAGCCGATTAGCATCAATTTGCAAGTCTTAAGCGTCTTTCGCAAGTCCTGTCCGTCTATTCGCTCTTTAGTTTGAGAACGCGCTTGAGAAGAATTCTCATGTTTAGTAAGTCACGATTAATAAATAAGTCAGACAAGTTTGAAATCCAGATAACTTTTCTTTAATCAAGTTTGCTCATTAACAACAGTTCAAATTTAATGTGATAAATTTAGGATCAAATTTAATATATTTTATCATTCCATTCTAAGATTTTTTGCCAATTTTATTAAAAATAATTTATTGAGCTGAAACGTACAGAATGTACAGAAAACTTTGCTGTACACAATTACGCATGTTAGCTTTACAAAATCTGAATTGAAATTATTATGAGAATTTTATGCTTGGAAATATCAAAATCAGTAATCCTAAGCCAGAACAGATCCCTACCTATTCTGATTTAATGAGCATTAAAGTTTTGTCTAAATATTGTTACATGCAGACCTGGCAACCCCGCCGCTCGATCTCTCTCGAATAGACAAGAATTATGTAGAACAGTATACTCCACTATGTAGAAAGCTACAATTAAAGATCTAGAGCTTTCCAGTATAGTTACACATACACACCGAAGGAAGCTTCGAGGACACTCATGAGTATGGGAAGAGTATAAAAGCACGAAAGCTTTCAGCGAGTTAGTCAGTCATTTTTAGACGCGAATCAGTGAAAGCGATAGAAAAGTACGGCATATTGCCATATAGTGCGAATTAAGCGGGAAATTGAATTAAAGTGCGAATAAATAAATTATCACTTTTTTTTTTTTAAACGAATTGTTTTTTTACTTGAAATCCCGGCGAACCCCTAGCTCGTAACAATGTTTTAATTTAAATTTTTGGTTTACTTTTCAGCTATTTTTATACTCTAGATGGAGTTTGATAGTATTCTAAGTTTGCTTTAAGGGTTGTAACGCTAAGAAATTATGCTCGCGCAGAGTCGCCAAGGGTACAGAAATATTTGTTGTCCGTCTGTTCGTTCGTTCGTTCGCTCTCTAGCTTGAGAACGCGTTGAGCAAAAAAACTTAAATTTTGTGCACGTTATTTTTATTGAAAATGTTGACCGCTCCATCTCTTCTACCCCCACCGATACAAAATGACACATTTTCACCAATTCCAACTAATAATCTGAGATGTTATACTTACCATTTTTATGATAAATATATTTGTTTCTCAAAAAACAAACCTCTTATACAAACTGCACAATTTCAAAAAATGAAAATTTTTTTCAATATCTATAAAATCTATGGAGCTTAAATTTTGTGTGAAGTATTTGGTAGCAATTATAGTGATATGGGAAAAAATTGGAATGATCTCGCCACCCCTTTTATCACCTCCCATAGAAAATAACACAATTTTACAACATTATAATCTGTCGAATTTCTTGGAAAATATCAGAGTAGCATTTTGAAATTTCAAAGTTATTTTCTCAGTAACATTATTTAAATTTTATTTAAAATTCTCCTACTCCTTGCACCATCTCACATACAAAATGGTGTAGTTTGTATGGGAGGAGGTTTAAAAATAATGTACATACCAACTTTTTCAGTAGGGGAAGGTTATGTACCTTGGTCGTATTGCTGTTTTGAAGAATTTATCAACATTTTGAAAAATGGTTTTCACTCAATTTTTGCTCTTTGGTTTTAGAAAAATTTCAATATATGAATGTATATCGTCCTTTCGAAGTAGCCCGTACCTCGCACAGGAAGAAGAAATAGTTTTTCGGCGTCAAAAGTAATTTTTTTTAAGTGTTATTGTTTTCGTAGTAATTTTCGAAGCATTGTGACTTTTTCCTCGGTAGTTTGCTCTGCGTCTTGCTTGTTGGAATCCTCTTATTAGGATATAAATTGATTATTACTGTGTGTTAAAACAAAATACTTTACGGTGCTAGGTAATATCCTTATACCCTGGTTCTATTTATTACTTGTACCTTGGTTCGTAGTGAATTGTGAAGATTCATAGCCAAAAATCCAATTTTGAAATTGAAAAAGAATTCTATACCATTATTTTCGTTCAATTCTAGAAAATACATTTTAATTTTTATAAAATTCGCCGAATACTAATTTTGTAATGAATAATTGGTATTGTTAGGTTATTTGTGTTCATAAATATTGTTATTTCTTATGAAAAGTAAATATTTTATAAAGTTTTTTATAAAGGTTCAAGGACCAAGGTACATGTACTACTGGTATTGGACCGTTTTGACTTTAGCTACACTTTCATTTATACATTAATAATAGTGCATTATAGAAAAATGCTGAGATGATATTTTGAAGCTGAGATTTGTACCTTTAAAACAAAATACGCGAGAAATATCATGCATTAATATTTTGTAAGTTATAGTGCATTAGTGGAATCCGGACCAAGGTACATGACATTTCCCTACTTATCAAAGTTTTGGAACTCAAATTTAATACAAAGCATTCTGGCAGACTTAGAGTGTAGCCTAGGGTGTAGCGTGTTGGTCAACAAGGCGAAGGTTGTTGTGTCGCACGCTGCCTGCTTGAGGATACCTTGGTCACCTCAATCCACGGAAATTAATATTCGTAGATAGAAATTTGTATGAAGGGCTAACAACCATTCCACAATCTATACATATATACATATAAATATAATTGTAGTATATGTCTGTTATTTGTTTATAAATGGCTATAAATACGTTTTTTGCTTAATTTTAGCAATAACTAAGCAGAAGCAAACGTTCTTAAAAATTTTTCTGTCTGTCTGTCTTTCCGGTTTTGACGCAAAAACGGCTAAACCGATTGTAATGAAACTTTCACAGTCTGTTAGATGTGCACCGAGATGTAATCTACGTGTGTTATTATTTCAATACCCCCACGCCTTCCACCCTTTCCCATACAAAATGACTTATTTTCAAAAATATATAATAATCAAATTTTCTTCAAAACCATTGGAGCAAATCATTTGAAATTTAGAACATACTATTTTTATCAGAAATGTAATCTATGGTATACAAATTATTTGAATCCCCCTGCTCCTTCCACCACCTCCCATACAAACAGTTTTTCATGAAAAGCTATTCACCAATTTTCTCAGTACGTGTAACTTTAATCGAGCTTAAATGTTGTACTTTATCCTTAATTTGCGTTATTATTAATATCGAAAAAAAAATAACCGAGTAGCTACACTCTTTCTACCCCCTCCCATACAATATGACAGAATTCCATGAAATTGGATTTTCTTGAAAAGCGTGAATGATACAGATCTGAAATTTAAAATATATCAATTGCGTAATGATTATAGTTGTTTATCAAAAATTCACTTAAAACCACCTATTCCTTCCACCACCTCCCATACAAACTGCACTTTTTCATGAAATATTCTAAACTAATTTTCTCAGTACATATAACTTTCATTGAGCTCAAATTTTGTACTCTATCCTAAATTAGCATTATTAATATCGGGAAAAAATTAACCGAGTAGCTTCACTCCTTCTACCCCCTCCCATACAATGTGACACAATTCCACGTCTTTACAAAAATTCGATTTTCTTAAAAAGCGTGAATGATACAGACCTGAAATTTAGAATATATCAATTGCATGATGATTATAGTTGTTTCTCGAAATATCACCAAAAACCCCCCTTTCCTTCTACCACCTCCCACACAAATTGCACAATTTCATTAAATTCAATGCACTAAGTTTCTCAGTACCTACTCAATGTTTGAAGCTTAAATTTGGTACAAAACATTTTTATAGCTACTCTAGCATGATTGGAAACAAATTAGTTCAGTGCAGCCACTGCCCATACAAAATTTCTTAATGTTATTTTATTTGGGCTTTTTTTTAATTAACACAAGCTATAATTATTCACATGTCCTAAATGCTCTTCAATACGTATATGATCTCAAATCACGGGATTGATTTGATCACGAGCCTATCCCATTCAAATGCGAGTATCATGCTATCATTCTTAATAATTTATGGTTCTGATTCCAACAAAATACAAAACATTGTGTTCAAAGAGCCATTAAAGTAAGCGGATTATATATCCCACATAATGTACCTAACTACATTCTCAAAAATTACTTATTATTGCGATTTTTATGCGGACAAAATCGCGGGATTTTGATAGTAAGTAATGAAAAAATGTTAAGGAACCTGAAGGTCAGGAGGCCACGGCCCGATTGGGGTTGTAGTGCCATTGTAGAAGAGGAAGATTGTGGCAGTGACTATAGTGAGATGTGGAAAAAATAAGATCGACCGCGACTCCTTCAATCACCTCCCATACAAAACGGCAAAATTGTATAACTTTCAATATGACGATTTTCTTGGTTATGCTTTCCAGGTTACAGATTTGTAATTTATTCGTATTATTTCCATATCAATTTTAGCAACCTCTGTGCAAATCTTTGAAGTCCCCCAACCCTTTCTGCCACCTCCCATACCAAAGTCACAGATTGGCGATACGCGTTTTCAAGCCAGTAAAATACATAATACAACATAAAGTTATCAGTAGGTTATTGATATGGAAGGAAAATCATCCCTTCTAAAGTCAATGAGACTTCAATTCCATCTACCAGCAATAGTAGTTCTCTTAAGTCTCAAACCGATTTTTCTTTTAGGTGACCCGGAACTAGCAGACTTGCTCTTTTGTATCGAGAAATAGCTTCGAGGAGTTATAAAAAAATTACAAAATACTTAAAAACTTATCGTATTTACAAAAATTTAAAAAAATTCAATATATTTGAATCTTGAAAGAAAAAATTTCCAAAGATTTTACACTGTTTGCTTTATTTGTGTGTGAAGTTTCGATCTCTGCTGACCTTCATCTAACTGCAAACTAAAGGTCTCAGCAAAGACCGAAACGTCACACAAAATAAAGCAAACAGTGTAAAATGCGGAAGTATTTCCTTCAAATTCGAAATGCACTGTGAAAACATTCACCAAACCATATTTGATTCTTTTTTATTGTTCAAAATTCTGAATTTTATTGAAAATTTCAGTATTTTATGTTCAGCTATGCTCGTTATTTGATTTGAATCTTGTAAAATACAATTAGAACCATATTAAATCAATCGTCACAAAAACAATACGTACAGTAGTCGGCTTAAAAAAATACTTTATTATTCGTATTTACAAGTCATCTAGAAAACCTGCTAATTCGGTGTTTATCTAAAAGTGAGAATCAACATTTTAAAATTTAATTTGCAAGACAAGTGATAATTTTTTTCCCTGTTTTAGCGTATTTGGTTAGTTTATTGTTTTGAAAGTACATAGTTAAGACTATTAGAGGACTCTGTTTTGTTTTCATTTAGTTTTAAAGTCCACATTTTTGCGCACAGTTCAGTCCGATTGGAGAAGAATAAACAATTAAATAAAATTAAATCTAAAAAAGGAAGAACGGAAAAATAGTCGGTGAATTTTGCTTCTTAATTGTTACAGGGTTAAAACGGTTGCTAAAATGTAGCCTAAAGTGTTGGACTACAATGCGAAGGTCGGGAATTCAAATCCCGATCGATTTATAATTCTAGGATACTGACTGTTTGGATACATCTTGGTCACGTTAATCTACGAAAATGAAAAATTGGTAGATAAAGGGCTGTGCGAAGGGCTAACAACCCTTTCACAATAAGTAATGAAAATGTTAAAGAGCCTGAAGGTCAGGAGGCCAAGCCCCGATTTGGGTTGTGATGCCGTTGTAGAAGTAGAGGAAAGACGATCGTAGATAGTGCATTCCACATTTTGGTTTCTCGAGGTCGAAACATTGTCTGTTTTTGACTGGACGTGATTTTGGGCAGTTCAACTGTAGACTTAGAGCGAGTCTTACGTTGAAATTTCGGGGTTAAAGTTTCCCATATAAATTCTGTGCACATTAAGTAGATGGGTATGGGTATTTTGATGGGAAAAAGTTTATCAGCGCCGGTGGCTCAAGGGTAGAATGATTGCCTGATATATTTTTTTAAACTTTTGTACTATAGAAATATGTGAATTGCATTAAATGATTTGGACTCATACAAAAAGGATTGCCAATCATCCTCCTGCTAGGAGGGTAGTCCTCATTTTCATAAATCTAAATGATTAAAGTTAAAGTTTTAACCAAAAACTATTCCTGATCCGGAAATTGAATCTGAAATATCTTGTGAATATAATCGGAACCATTGGTAATCGATATTCTAGATCCTTAAATATTCGATGAAACTTTAGACACATTCAGGGAGTCTTCAGTTTATATTACAATTCGAAGGGATGCCTCCAATCACAGTAAGAAGAATGCTCGCCTTAAGTGTGCAGTATTGGGCCAAAAAGATAGGAATTGAAGATAAGATTCTAGATTTTTGTGAAAGTGTTGATGAAACTGCAATTGGAATATTTGAAGCAATATCTAACTGCTTGCACGAATAATCTGGGATTAAACCTTTGAAGTTTTCCATGGCGTAATGGACAGCGCGCTTGCTTCACTGTAAATAGTCGTGGGTTCGATTCCCACTCCAGGGAGTAAAATTTTTTAAGTACGAATTTTTCAGTTGCTACTGACAATGAAAATTATTCGAAATAAAATAGGGAAACGATGTAAAAGCGAAACAGTTCCTTTTATAAAAGGTATTCATACTCAGTAAATGGTTTCTGTTTGCTTTCTATCATTCAGCCTTCCATAACATCTGCAAATATTTATCAATAGCAGTCAGTGCAACTGAAAAACATAATAGAATTATAATAGTCTAGATTTCATCATAAAACATCTTGGGTTTCCCCTGATGGTGTTACTCAGAACCAGATCGACCATTTGGCTATAAGTCGCCGATGGAGAAGATGTCTCCTCGATGTGCGAGCGAAACGTGGAGCTGACGTGGGGAGCGATCACCACTTGATGGTTGCCTGCTTGAGATTGTGTACAGCAGCTATCCGACGACCACAAATTCTTCAAATGAAGCGCAAGCTTAATGTGGATAAACTCAGAGATCCCAACAAAAAACTCGAATACACCACCATTCTACGCGAAAAGTCATCCACATTGGGTGAACATGAAATGCGCACACTGGACGCCAATTGGGAGGCAACCAGAAACACTTTTCTAACTAGTGCTGAAGAATCTGTGGGATATGCGCAAAGCGGTGAGAAACCCTGGATGTCGCAAGACACATGGGACAAGGTTGACAATCGGAAAAAAGCCAAATTGGCAATCATCTCTCAACCCGATGTCAACCAACGAACGCCCGACTTGAGGCAGAACTACCGCGATGCTCATATACAGCTTAAAAAGGCTGTTAGACGCGACAAGAGAAAGGCCATTGAAGATCTGGCAAACAAGGCAGAATCTGCGGCTTACCTTGGGGATATGGGTTCACTATTTAAAATCATGAAACAGTTGACGAACAGAATTTTCACCGCCAACCACCTGGTGAGAGATGTCAACGGAACTCTCCTTAATATGAGTGAACACCAGTTGCGACGATGGAAGGAATACTTCTCTGATATTTTAAACATCTTGTCAGATGAAGATATTCCGGAAACAGAACAACTTCCAAACATCCAACCGCAACAATCCTCTATTAGGGACGATCCCCCAGATAAGGAAGAGATAGTTTCCGCCATTCGGTCAATGGCGGGAAGGAAAGCTCCAGGTATAGACGGACTACCAACCGAACTCCTCAAAGCGGACCCGGAAATAACAGCCGATATACTCCTCCCACTCTTCACTAAGGTGTGGAATGATGGAAGATATCCGACTGAATGGAAGGAGGGCGTCATTGTGAAAATTCCGAAGAAGGGCGACCTTCGGGATTGTGGCAATTGGTATATGTCTACTTACTGCCGTATCAAAAATTATGGCTAAGGTAATTCTCAATAGGATTAGTGATGTCGTCGAGAGCACTCTCGAAGTTTATCAGGCTGGATTCCGTAAAGGGTCGTCTTGTACCGACCACACAAATACCCTACGGATAATATTAGAGCAGTCAACCGAAATGGGTTCGCCACTACATCTCATGTTTGTGGACTTCGAGAAGGCTTTCGACAGCGTTAAGCGAGATTACATATGGAATGCTTTGCGTAGGAGAGGTATTCCAGATAAGGTCATAGCTATGATTAAAGAATCCTACGAAGATGCAAGGTGTCGCGTCTTGCATAGAGGAGAGCTGTCCGAGAGCTTTCCTGTGCGAACGGGTGTCAAACAAGGCTGCATATTATCACCAGCCCTGTTTCTGGTGGTAATAAATGACATCTTGAAAGCTGCACTGGAAGGTGGGGAAGATAAAGGTCTTCAATGGAGACTATTTAACATCTTAAGTCACCTTGATTATGCTGATGACGTGTGTTTGCTTGCACATACCCGTTCGGACTTAGAGTCAAATGTTCGCTCGTTGCATTCTAAATGCAAAGAGGCGGGACTGAAAATAAATGTGCGTTAAACCAAGTACATGCACATGGGTTCGAACGCAAGCACACCGATTGTTTTTAATGGACAGGATGTGGAAGAGGTGCAAGATTTTTGCTATCTCGGAAGCATTGTCAGCATGGACGGCGGAGCCGAAAAGGATGTTGAGGCTCGGCTGGCCTTCGGTATCCTTTCCCCTTTCTGGAGGTTAAGAGAGATCTCCCTTCGCACGAAGCTGCGAGTTTTTGACGCATGCGTCAAATCCGTGTTGTTATATGGTTGTACTACGTGGAAAGTGACCGTTCGACTTACCAAGAAACTATAGACTTTCGTAAACCAATGCCTCCGGCGCATTTTAGGAATATTCTGGCCAGAAGTAATCTCCAACGACGAACTTTGGAGTACAACTCGCCAGACTAAAATAGGTATTGAGATTCAATGGCGAAAGTGGCAGTGGATCGGTCATACTTTGAGGAAACCAGAGCGAAACATCGCAAAACAGGCTCTGGATTATAACCCTCAAGGAAGACGTCGGGTTGGTCGACCATGTAACACATGGAAGCGAGCAGTTGAGCAAGAGGCCAGAGGAATAAACAAGTCCTGGCAACAGCTTAAGGCCGATGCTCAGGATCGCGCCTTGTGGAAGAGAGTTGTTTCTGTCCTATGCCCTTAACAGGAATTCGATGAGATTTCATCTAGGAAAGAGTTTATTGTACCGGAAAATATGTCATCTCAAATTCTTTCGACTAGTGAATAGTAACTTTTGTACGGGAGGTGGTAAAAGCAGCGGGGAGATGTGTGTAATTTTTGTTTGTAACACTGAACGTAGTATACAAAATGTGTCATGCTGAATTTAAAGTTTGTAGCTTTCATAATTTTCGAGGAAATTGAACAATTTTTGTCTGAATTTATGGCACTTGTATGGGAGGTGGTAGAGAAAGTGGGAGGTTTTGGATGATTTTGAATCTGCTTATCAATATCCTGACTTGCTTTCTTAAAATTTTAAAGTCGATAGCTTTCATATGTTCGAAGGAGAAATGCTTTTCTTGATTTTATAAATACAAAAATTTGTATGAGAGGTGGTAGAAGAAGTGAAATGAAGGTCGTATTTTCTTTAGAATTTATTGCAATTACTAAGAGGCAAATTCTGGCAAAGTTTTAAGAGTGTACTTTTTCTAGTTTCGATGAAAACCGATTACATGCATTTACCATAATTGTGCATTTATATAGGAGAGGGTAGAAGGAGAATCAAAACCAATTTTTCGGCATCAATGATATTTGTTATGGTGTACTTTTCTCAAAATTTAAAGTTGATAGCTTTAACGGTTTAGAAGAAAAATAAGTTAATTGAAATTCCGACATTTTGTGAAATTGGTATGGGAGAAGGTAGAAAGAGTGAGGTGAAGTTGATAGCTTTTCCAAAATTGATTGCAATAATAATAAAATTAATTATGACAAAAATTGGTTCTTTTAACTTTGCTAGTTGCAATGCAAACCGAATAGATGCATTTTTGGAAATTGTGCATTTTTATAGGAGGAAATAAAAGGAGTAAGGGGATCAGATCAATATTTTGTGACGTTATGATATATATGATATTCACAACATTATACTTTGATCTAATTTTCAAGTCAATAGCTGAAACGATTTCGAAATCAATTTCTTTAAATTTCGAAATTTCATGAAATTTCGAAATTTCATGAAATTTTTATGGGAGGAGGTAGAAGGAGTTCACGAACTTAAGGTTATTTTTTTTTTTTTGCTACAAATGGAATATGAAAAAATTCAGCACTCTAGGTCAAAACTTTCGAGGGTTATGTTGTAGACAGACGAACAGACGATCACTCGGAATCAAGGTATTTGAGCGAGAACAAATATTTCTGTACCCTTGGCGGCTCTGTGTGAGTGTTATTTCTTAGCGTTACAAACGGTAAGGCAAACACAATATACTCTCAGATTTCATCTAGAGTATAAATATTCCAGCTTCACTACTCGTTACGGTCGTTCTCACTCCCCTTCCCATACCTTCCCTCCATGACTGTGTATGTGTATTGCAAATAAAGGCTGAAATTGCCACAAGCCATTCTGCAAAAAAAAACCCCGAATTGCAAAATTTTTCACAAATAATACGAATACTGATTTCCGGAAGCATCATTGTCTTAATATGAACTCCAATGTAGTTAAAGCGCAGTGCCATGCAGATATAAGGCATAATAGTTCGAGGGTACGCAATGAATTCATTCATGCCAACCGGGGTGGCTGGTGAGGCCAAGATTTTGGAGAGATCATATGTAATGTGTATACAGCTTTTAGTTTATCAGCTCTCTTGTCTCCCCCCCTCCTTGCAGTCATTAAATAGTTGGCTGGCTCCTGATTGTATACAGATAAAGAAAATACGGTTTTGAAGTTCTATTCATATTTTTCAACAACACCAAAATGACAAGAGGATTTAAAGGAGTTGCAGCTTTGTTGATTAAGTTTAGAAGTCAGGGTCAGATTACTCCCTAGGCTAACTAGGCTATGGGCTAGGGCGCAGTGCGCTCATTACCCGCCGCCACCTCGCGGTCAATTCACGGATCACATAGATCTATCTTTTTTTCAGATATCCGCCATTACAAATATTAAAAAGTTCTAAGGTTACGGTTATAAAATTTTGAAACGAATTGAATTTTTTTGGGATCAGAATAGCGTGTGTCTTATTTGTCTCAATAAATCCAAAATTACTAAACATGTATTACAGTGTCGCCTTACGAATTAATTATATTTGTAGACTAGCAAACGCCCGCGACTTCGTCCGCGTAAAAATAGCAATAATAAGCAATTTTTGAGAATGTGGTTAATAATATATTTCGTCGGATATATAATCTGCTTACTTTAATGGCTTTTTGAACACAATGTTTCGTATTTTGTTGGAATCAGAACCATAAATTATTAAGAATGATAGCATGATACTCGCATTTGAATGGGAGAGGCTCGTGATCAAATCAATCCCGTGATTTGAGATCATATACGTGTTGAAAAGCGTTAAGGACATGTAAATAATTGTAGCTGGTGTTATTTAAAAAAAAACAAATAAAATAGCATTAAGCTTAAAAACATAACAGGACTACGATTGTGCGTAAAGCCCAATCATACGATACTATGTATAGATGAAACCGAAATTTTTGCGGTGTTAAGAAATTTTCTATGGGGAGTGGTAGAAGGGGTGACAGCACTGAACTAATTTGTTTCACATCATGCTAGAGTATCTACAAAATGTTTTGTACCAAATTTAAACTTCAAAAATTGAGTAGGTACTGAGAAACTTAGTGCATTGAATTTAATGAAATTGTGCAATTTGTATGGGAGGTGGTAGAAGGAATGGGGGGTTTTTGGTGGATTTTCAAGAAACAACTATAACTATCATGCAATTGATATACTTTAAATTTCAGATCTGTATCATTCATACTTTTCAAGAAAATCGAATTATTGTATAGTCGTGGAATGTGTCTCATTGTATGGGAGGAGGAAGAAGGAGTGAAGCTACTCGGTTAAGTTTTTCCCGATATTAATAATAATGCTAATTAAGGATTAAGTTCGAATTTTTACCTCGATGAAATTTAAATGTACTGAGAAAATTCGTTTAGAGTATTTCATGAAAAAGTGCGGTTTATATGCGAGGTGGTGGAAGGAGAAGGGGGTTTCTGGTGATTTTTTGAAAACCAACCATGATCATCATGCAATTGATATATTTGAAATTTCAGATCAGTAACATTCAGACTTTTCAAGAAAATCAAATTCTTGTGAAGTCGTGGAACTGTGTCACATTGTATGGGAGGGGGTAGAAGGAGTGAAGCTAATCGGTTAACTTTTTCCCCGATATTAATAATAATGTTAATTAAGGATTTAATACAACATTTTAGCTCGATGGAAGTTACACGTACTGAGAAATTTGGTGTAAAGTAATTCATGAAAAAGTGTAGTTTGTATGGGAGGTGGTGAAAGTAGTGAGGAAACTCGAACAATTTGTAGGCCAAAAGACTGCATTTATAATAGAAATAATACATTCCAAATTTCAAATTAATAGCTTTTATGGTTTCCAAGAAAATTTGATTAATATATATTTTGAAAATGAGTCACTTTGTATGGGACGGGGTAGAAGGCGTGAGGGGAGTTAAATGAAACCAAAAGCAGATTTCATTCCGATGGACACCTAACAAACTGTGCAAGTTTCATTACAATCGGTTCAGCCGTTTGTGCGTGAAAAGCGGTCGGACAGACAGACAAAAATTTCAAGAATGTGTTTTTATGCTTAGTTAATGCTAAAATAATTCAAAAAACTAACTTATAGCCATTTATAAGCAAATAACAGACAGACACTACAATTATATTACTATGTATAGATTTGACTTGAGTAAAAATATCATAATTTCTGCGAAGCACGGCAGCAGAGTATAGTTCCCCACCGTTAAAATATGAAATAATTGAAAAACTAAATACATAGGAAATATGCGCCAATTATGCGCTCTTAGGATCCGCTTCAATCGATTTTTACGCTATGTCGTTTTCAGGACCTCCACACAACAACAGGGTCGAAACTCTCAAAACAAAAAATACACCAAATAAATATGCAGGGTGATGATTTATGCGGTCTCAGAATCCGGCATTCACGATTTCCGCACTGAGTCCTTTCAAGGTTCTGCCATACGAAATTCCGAAATAGTATCGTTAATCGGAAATGCCTACTCGAACAATGCAATCGTACCAAATAATAATGACCGATTGATAGATGATTTATGCGCTTTTAGAATCCGGTACTTTCAATTTAAACTCCATGTCCTTTCAAGGACCTCCCATACAACGCAGGTCGAGATTCTCTATATAGAAAAAATTACACCAAATAACTATACAGGGTTAATCTATAATTTATGCGCTCTTGGAATCCGGTATTCGCGATCTTCGCAGTGAGTCCTTTCGAGGACCTCACATACAAATCGAAAGTTCCGAAACAGTAAAACAGAAATCCATGCTCGATAAATGCAAAATCGTACCAAATACTAATGTATGTTTGATAGATGATTTATGCGCGCACTGTCTGGTTAATTTTTAGGCAACAGACTACGAATTTTTCAGGCTCCTTAACACTCTTACGAAAACTCATTTATTAATTTGCTTTCAAATTGTTAAAGAACCCGAAATTCCCAATAAAACCGCATAACCATATACAAAAACACATTCTGACAATATTTTATAAAAACTAATCTTTATTAAAAAAAAAAACACTTACCAAAGTCTTTTCATAATCCAATTCGGTATTTCCATCGTTAAAATCACAAATTTTAAAGGACTGTTTCAATTGTACAACAGTTCCTTTTCTTGGTACTGTAAGCCTATCGTTTTCTAATTCTACTATTTTCGTCATTTCGTTCAAAAAAATAATTTAATTTCAGTGGAATATAATAAAAACTTATTTAAATTTTTGTTCCAGCCCGTTTGATCGTTTAAATATTTATGAAAAAATCTCTCTTACATCCCTCGAAATAAACTTTGTATAGATACAACAGATTATTTCAATTTAACTGATACAAGAAACATTCATCGTCATCGAATCAAAAACTTAATAAAAGAGGTGATAATTAAAAATTCACGGAATAAATTTAAGGTTATATTCGAAAAAAAATTAAATATTAAATTAGCTGAGTTTTTGATTAGTTAGGAGACGACTTTGTAGAATGTACATATAGATCATTTACCATGGGTTGAAGCATGGAATGGAAAATCGAAAACCTTCCTGAAATGCTGATGATGCTAATAGGTATATTTGTCGTGCTGATTCCAAAAATTACATCAGTTTTGCTGCAGTAGCTTTTATTTTTGAGGCATAGCCTAATTGCCATAGGGTGAAGCATTACTCATGACCATCCTGGTCCTCGACCGGTGTGACGCAGGATGGCACCAAGGTCTTGTAAAATTAATTCAGTGTGCCGATGAAAGGTCCGCGGATTTGTACAAAATCACAATCGATATATTGAGAGAAGTGTGGCCAAGTGGCATCCGCTCAGCGAGGATGAACTTTTGGCTTCCGGTCCGGAAGAAGCGAACATCACCGTGGTGAAATTTGAACGCGAAATGACTCAGACACTGAAGTCTCTGCATATTAACATTCATCGCTTCAAATTGGCGTCAGCCTCCTTACTTCTTCGGCTGAATCAACAAGGTATTGATCCAAGAATTTCGGGGTTGTTGGAAACTTATTCTGTTGCCTCAAGACTCCTAATTATACTCTCATATACGCAAGGAATCAAGATAGACCTAGAGCTTGTATTCTTGCGAATCTTTCCCTCGTCACAGTAACCAGGATATTGTCGCAGCCAACCTCGAAACGAGAGGAAAAAACTACTGGCTGATGTCGGCATATCTGGCTCATAATCACCCTGGGCCACTCCCCCCGGATAATCTTGGAGGTTCGATTGCTGAAGGACAGAGACTCAAAGCATACCTCATTATTGTATGTGACGCTAACGCGCATCATACAGTATGGGGTAGCTGCAACATCAATGAAATAAACGAGGTGCTGCTTGAATACCTCTTGAACCTACTTTTGTTACTAGAAATAAGGAATTCTAGACATTACCCATGTCTCAGAGAATATCGCGCATTTGATTAGGGACTGGGACAAGACTCACAATGACGAACACTGAATCCCAAGTGAGAATACAAACCGATTCCACAACCAGCTTTCGAACGGAATGTGGTTTAAAGCAGGGAGATGGTCTTGCCCCCATGCTTTTCAACTTGGCACTAGAGTATGTCGGTCGAAAAATACCAGGACACCAACGGGACACTACTATTCAAGTCCACCCAACTAGTAGCATACGCTGACGACATCAACATCCTAGCAAAATTCTTCCCTAGTGCTAAGGATTTGTATTTGTCAATCTTGACTCCGCCGCAAAAAAAGTCGGGTTGCGCACTAATGAAAGCAAAACAAAAGTAATGACGCAAACAAGAAGGAGAACGCCAGTCAGACAAAACATAACAATTGCGGAATATAATTTGGAGAGTGTGGACAACTTCATATATCTTGGGGCTAATCTAGCAAAGGATGATAATGAAACAGACGAAATCAAACGACGGATAATACTTGCAAATAAGACGTATTATTCGGTACTTCCAATAATGAAATCCAAGAAAGTGCACAGGAACAATAATCTGCGGATTTATAAAACTATTGTACGACCTGTGCTCTGTTATGGCACCGAGACGTGGACATTAACGCGAACTTCCGAAAAGGCAGTTAACGCATTCGAAAGAAAGGACCTCCGAAAAATGTTGGAACCTGTGAAGGAAGGAACGGAATGGCGAATAAGATACAACCAAGAGTTGTATCAACTCTACGACGAGCCAGAAGCTTCAATGTTCATCAAGCTACGTAAACTTTAATGGGCTGGCCATGTAGAGCGATGGAAGACAGAAGTATCCCCAAACGTGCTCTTAAAGGCAAAGCGAGTGGTAACCGGCCAGTAGGCAAACCACGCAAGCGATGGGAAGACTCGGTTGATGAAGATAGCAAAGCCATATTAAAAATTAGGAGCTGGAGGACGCGGTCCTTGGGTCGAGACGATTGGAGGCGACGACTTCAGGAGGCCAGGGCCCGATTTGGGCTGTCGTGCAATTGATAAGATAATGAGGTTAGGGACTGGAATGTCCAATGAAAATTCCTTTTCAGATCATCGATACCTTCAATTTGTCTTCAGGAACTACAGGAAGACTAACTAGTCCAAGTACAGGGATACTGTCAAGGAACTGCTTCCCTCCGAAGTTTCAAGCATTCCGGATACCAACGTTGCTCTTAATGGGTTCGTGTCTACCGTCACAAGGGCTTTAGATCGAGCTAGGAAGCCAACTAGTAAACAGAAGCCATGGAGGAGCGACGAAATTGAAAATCTCAGTAAATGCTGTAGGTGACTTTTTAATAAGGCCAACCGAACCAAAGAGGCCTCAGATTGGAAATACTATAAGAAAGCCCTTCGCTGTTATAAAAATAACTTGAGAAAACGCGAATCCTGGAAAGTTTTTTGCGGTATGGATGGAAGAGAACATCCGAAGCACGAACACCCTTTATGCCCAGCTACATAAAGAAATCCGACGGGTCCCAGACCTGTTCGAGTGACGAAACCATTGATCTTCTCGTAAATAATCATTTTCCGGGTATCATTACAGTTCATCCGCTCCGAAAAGTGCACCAACTCAAGCCTCCAATGGGCTACCCTGAAATCAGAATCTCGATGACCAAAATCCTATGGGCTATACACAGCTTCAACCCGCAAAAATCCCAGGACCGCAAGGCATAATACCTGCCGAATTTTAAAACACCTCTGACGCTATTTTTAGAGGTTGTAAGAGGATATCAAGGGTGTCCCATTAAGACCGCCTATTTTGAAATTTGAAAAAAATGCAGTTTTTATTTGAAAAGCTCTGATATTTGTAATTTTAATAAAAAGTGTAGACATGAAGGTTATGTATAGAATAGAATATCCGACAAACACTGCATCACCGACACAAAAAAAATGCGGTTAAATTCAAAATAAGCGGTAAATATGGAAGAAGGTGAAAGTGGTTAATCCCAAAGCGGGAAGAAGCTCTCTTACATGTCCGAAGGACCTAAGGTCTATAAATCTATCCTAGTTCCTACTAAAAACCTTAGAACGATTGATAGACATCCACCTGCGTAGCATCATTGATTAGCGAATGTTGTCAGTAGCTCGAAACGCATGCTGGAAGAAGGGGAAATCGGCAAGGCGCAGAGAACAGCATATTTATGCATAAGTGGGGCTCTGAGAACAACCCCTTTCGCAACATTAGAAGTACTGCTTTATCTGCTACCTCTCGACATTATTGGTAAGCAAATGGCTGCAAGTGCAGACGCCCGCCTCAACGAAATTCGCCAGGGGACTTGCATTCAAACTGGTCACTCCTAAGTTCTGGAAAATTTCGAGAATTTAACCGATAACACGGTTTAATTTAAGTTTTAATTTTGATAATAATTTCTTCACCGACGCCTCGAGATAAGAGTGAGAGGCAGATAAAATACGGGAGGAAGAGTCCATTTCGTTTTATACTGATGTCTCCAAAATTAGAAGTGGAGTGGAAGGAGAAGTATTCTCCGTCATGCTTAACTTAAGCATATGTTTCCGTCTTCCGGATCATTGTAGTGTGTTTCAAGCAGAAGTGTGATGGCGATAAAAGAAGCCTTGGCCTGGCTAAAGTGTAATGTAATAATGCCTAAGGATATTGGCATCTTCCTTCACTGATCGCCAGGCCGTTATTAAATCCCTAGAATGAGTAATGTCTACAATGGTTAAACAATTCAACATTCGCTTATGCTGGGTACCAGGGCATAGGACAATTCCGGGGAACTGGAGGGACGACGAACTCGCCCGGCACTGAACTGAAAAGAGAACCTGAGCATACCTCTAGTAGCTGATAAGCTACAACTTAAGTTGGATGTGATTAGGAAAGCCAACAAAATATGGGCAAACGTTGTTACATGTAATACCACCATAGAGATTTGGTCTGTGCTGGATCTAAAACTCTCTGGTAGACTGATCTCGCTAAGCAGGCAGATGATCAACTCCGTAGTAGAAGTCGTTACAGGACACTGCCTGATCGGGAAACATACCCAGAGGCTTGGCCTTCCGTTTATCGATTTTTACAGCAGTTGCAAAGATAAGGAAGGGGAAGAGACGATTCTTTATCTGTTACGCACTTGCCCCTGCTCTTCCTAGGAGACCGCCATCTAGGCGCACACTTCTTTGATAGTTTCGGTAATCTGCAAATGCGGAAGCCAGAATGCTTCAACGCTTCATAGAAAGCTCCGGTTGGATCACCAAGCAGAAGTCTTTTTTGAGATCCTGTGGCATCATGTATCATCAGTGGGCTTCAATTGATCTGTATCTAGGTAAAGAGAAAAAGTCAGTATTTTTACAAGGTGCTAAAATTTTGCTGTGGAAAAAGATACATCTTCAATATGACAGTAGTCAGTGTAGGTAGAGGGGTATAAGTTGACATGTACTCCTTTACCCAAAGATTTAACCATAATTTTTGTTTAAACGGATAAATGTCAACTTAACCTGTTACTGAGCATTTATTGCTTGTTTTCTACATTTTTTTTTCGACAAAAGTTTTGTTTTAGAATCCAACCATTAAATACAATTATTTAGATGTCAGCTGTACTTTAAAAAGAGTAAATATAGTAAAGAGAGGACAGGGTCACAGCAATCTTAAACTTCCTTTGATCTATTTGTCGCCAGTTAAAATTTCTCAACTAATGGAGAAGAATTGGATGGATCTTCTTTACTTAATACCTCCAGTCTTCCATGACCATGAAAAGGGTTTGCCGCCAGAAGAAGAGGCCAAGGAGGTCTTGCCAGAACACGAGGAAGATTAAGATTTGAAAATATGTTCAGTGCAAGCCAAGTGGAACAACGTATTTTTCAAACCAAAAAAGTACATTCGAGAAAATTTAATTGCCCGTCGATTGGCGTTGGTTTCATCTCGATTGTTCGAAAATCGACCAGTAGGGTGGATATTTATGTACGTCAATCGAAAGAACATCTCGTGGTATTTCAAAAACACCCATGTCTTGCCCGATCCCCGGCGGATTTATGCCTCCAGGAAGTCGAAATTGTCTGTAATCTCGTTCTCAAGGCATAACTCTTCCGGGAATCCTCCAATATATAAGAAATGTTTCAAAATCCTATTGCATAGTTTAAAAGATAGACGAGATATCAAATTTTAAGTATTTTATTTTTTTTTGCACCCTTTTCTGGCCCCTTCTAAGCTGATTATGGTGGATCCACGTGCCACCGAAATGTTCCTTAAATATTAACTTTTTATGTCGAGTAATTCCGAAGATTCAGCTGACAAATAGTTATTAGGCATTCATTTTTGGGTACAAAAATTAAATTAATCTTAAAGCTTATCCCATAAACCCCTCTATATGTGTCGATTTTCAGTTTTCTAGCTGGAACCATAGTTGAGATATCCGAATAACTAATTTTTTGGTTCACCGTCTTCCCCTTAACCCCTACAACCTTCAAGATTAGGGTCCGCCAGAGATCAGCACCCATCTACAATACATACAATCCACCAAAAAATAAACAATCAATCTTCAAGGGCTTAGGAGCTAATGTGCGCTAAGCGTACACGTACGACGAACAAACGATTTTTTTTCCCATTTTTAGGCTAATTTTGGAACGAAACGTAAAAAGAAAAACATAACAGGACTACGATTGCGCGTAAAGCGTAGTCATGTGATACTCTAAATGAAATTTTTGTAATCTGAAAAAATATTGTATGGAGAGTGGTCGAAGGTGACAGATTGAACTAATTTTTTCACATCATGTCACAGTAGCTAAAAAAATGTTTTATACAAAATTTAGGCTTCAAAATTTGAATAGCTACTGAGAAAATTAGTATGTCAGATTTGGTGAGATTTTGCAGTTTGGATGGGAGGTGGTAGTAGTGGAAGGTTTTTAGTGATTTTTTTTCAAATGAATATCACTATTATACGATTGATATATCTCAAATTTCAGATTCGTAATATTAATACTTTTGAAAATCAGTTTTTTGTAAATTTGAGAACTCACTTTGTAAGGGAGGGGTAGAAGGAGTGAAGCTTATCAGTTAATTTTTTTCGACCATAATATAAATGCTAATTAAGGATTTAGTGCAAATTTGAGATCGATAAATGTTATACGTACTAAAAAAATCTGTTTATAGTATTACATGGAAACGTGCAGTTTGTATGGGAGGTGGTGGAAGGAGCGAGGAGATTCAAATAATTTTTATACTGTAGATTACATTTATGACAAAAATTATATATTCCAAATTCCAAATTATAGAATAATTTGGAAAAAAACTTTGATTAATACAAGTGATTGAAAATGAGTAATTTTGTATGGGGGGGTGTTAGAAGGGGTGGAGCGATTTGGCCCGTTCACAAACTTGACCTTAATTTTATGTCAAAAACGATGATTACAAATTTTGAACTTTGAGCTCAACGCCTTCTCAAGTTAAAGAGCGCACAGACGGACGGACATCCGATTTTGAGATTTTCGAGTGATAACATTAACTTCTGTGTCATTAATTTTTTTCTCCGAGCCTTATTTTTTAGCGTTACAAACTTTAGAGCAAACTTATAATACTCTCAGATTTCATCTAGAGTATGAACAAATTTCAGGGAAGCAATTTGATCACAATACTTTATCATTAGAATAATAAAGTAAATTGGAGAATGATAAATTTAAATTTTTCACGTTGAATTAACGAAGAATTCACCAATAATAATAATTATCAAGTCTCAGACGCGAGAAACGCATAAATAGTTTTGACCAAGGAGTATCAAAAAATGTTTCCACCCACTTTTTTATTAGAATAATAAAATAAAATCATTTTGTTTAAGGTACCGAACATAACTCACGCTATAACGCTATGCACAGTTATGTTAGTATAGGTATTGGAAAAAATATAAAGAGCTATTACAAACAAAATGGAGAGAGACGAAAGTGACGGTGGACATTGCCCTCGAAGCACTGGAGGTTGTATCTGTTGCGAAACACTTTTGCTGTTAATGTGTTCCAAAGTCTTGAAGTTCGAGAAATGAATAATGCCTAAATTTTACTGTACGAGAAGGCAATAGTTTAATGGTGTACTCGTGCGCGCGTTCAGCTTGACGAGTATCCCGGGGAAAAGTATGGAGTGGAGGAATGAGTGCGCTTAGTTCCGCACTGCATTTACCATGAAAGTATCAATAGTAAATGCAAAGTACTCCGATATTTTCGAAATGCTCGGGAGAATCGATAGAAGACGTGATGGTCTCGTCTCCAACCAGTCGGAACGCATGTTCTTGAATACGATTAAGCAACGCGAGCAACAAAAACGTAGTAAGCTCTACGTGCTTCCCACATCGCGATATTCACAAACGAACGTGGGCATCACCAAATCGTCACACCTTCAACCAAATAGACCACGTTCTAATTGAGAAAAGGGCTGCTTCCAGCATACTTGATGTACGAACTCTCTGCGGTGCGAATTTTGACTCTGGTCACTATCTAGTCAGAGCTAAGTATCGATACCGAATAGCTTGTCGTGGATATATCGACAAGCTTAAAGTCGGTGGCGCAGGCTTACATGTCAGCAAAATGTAACAAACACCTGACACCAATATATGAAAACATCCAAAATATGCCTGTGGAGAATGTGTAAATGAAAATACGACACGGCATTAAATCCTCCGCAGAAGAGGTATTAGGATATCAAGCATGCCAAAAAAAAAGGTTTATTTCGACCAAGAATGTCGCGATGCAATAGATAGAAAGAACGAGGCTTACACAATTTTTACTGAACGACCAACACGAGCCAAAAACGATATATATGACGAACTTAGGCGATATGCGAAAAAGACCTGCAGGCGAAAACAAAGAAAGTACCATAATGACAAAATACAAAAAATGGACGACGACATGAGAAAACATAACAGGACTACGACTGGGCGTAAAGCCCAATCGTGCGATACTCTAGATGAGAGAGAAATTGTGCAGATTGTATGGGAGGTGGTAGATGGAGTGTGAACTTATTAATGACGTTTTTAGAAATAACTGTAAATATCATTTAATTGACATGTTTTAAATTGCAGATCAGTAGCGTTCATACTTTTCAGGAAAATCGTCATTTTTTAAAGTTGCTGAATTGTGTCCAATTGTATGGAAGGTGGTAGAAAGATTGAAGCTAAGCACCTAATTTTTTTTGGTCTTACTAATAATTCTAAATAATTATTTAGTGCATAATTTCAGCTCGATAAATTTCATACGTACAGAGTAAATTTATTTAGAGTATTTCATAAAAAAGTGCAGTTTGTATGGGAGGTGGTGGAAGGAAGAGGAGGAATCAACTAATTTTTATACAACAGATTGAGATTATTAGAAAAGTAATATATTCCAAATTTCAGATCAAAAGTTTTCATGCTTTTTGAAAAAATCCGTTTATTGTTGAATTGCGAAATTGTGCCATTTTGTATGGGAGAGGGTAGAAGGGGTGAAACTGAATGTCTAATTTTTTTTGGTCTTACTAATAATTCCAAATAAATATTTAGTGCAAAATTTCAGCTCGCTAAATTTTATACGCACTGACTAAATTGATTTAGAATATTTCATGAAAAAGTGCAGTTTGTATGGGAGGTGGTAGAAGGAGGGAGAGGACACGCATAATTTTTATATGGTAGATTGAAATCATCATAAAATTAATATGTTCCAAATTTGAGACCAATAGCTTTTATACTTTTCGAGCGAATCCGTTTATTATCAAATTGCGCAGTTGTGTCATTTTGTATGGGAGGGGGTAGAAGGGGTGGAGCGATTTGGCCCGTTCACGAACTTGTCCTTACTTTTTTGTCAAAAACGACGTGTACAAAATTTGAACTTTCTAGATCAAATCGTTCTCAAGCTAGAGAGGACACGGACGGACAGACAGACGGACGGACGGACATCCGGTTTTGAGATTTTCGAGTGATTATATGAACTTCTGTATCATTCATTTTTTTCTCCGAGCCCTATTTCTTAGCGTTACAAACTTTGTGGCAAACTTATAATACTCTCAGATTCCATCTAGAGTATAAAAAACTGCCAACAAGTCGGGCGAAACTTTATTATTCTTGGGACATATTGCGGATGTGTGGAAAGTCAATATGCAGGTAAGAGTGGTTAGGGAAGACTAAGTGAAAGGGAGTTCTTGAGCAGGGCTGTTGTCTATTTAACAATATTTCATTAGTTTCTACAAGTTTGGGTTTTTATGGAGGGGAGGAGGAGGGGTAATAGTAAGGGTGGGTGGATGTTAATAGCTTTTTAATTAATTGCTTGAATCACGTCCAATATTCTCTGTGTAGAATGTGTTTCATAGACGAAGTTGCATAGAATTTTCATAAAATTCGGTGTATTTTACATTCACGAAACCGAAAATTTGTATGGAAGGGGGTAGAAAAGGTAGGGGAATCGTAAATTTTGATATGCAGTTTTATTTCGCTTCTCTTTTAAGGTGCTTTTATAAAATTTCAAGTTAATAGCTTTTAGTTTGTTGGTTATTAGTTGATTTAATGAAATTGGTCGAAATCATAGTTTTGTATGGGAGGGAGTAGAAGGGCAAGCGCGATTTGAAAATTTTTAAGGCAATTTCATTTGAATTATTTTTATAAGTTTCAATGCAAAATTTGAAATTGATAGCTTTTAAGAGTTAGCTGATAACTTATTTCATAAAAATGCTCGAAAAAATAATTTTGTATGGGAGGGGGTAGAGGAGGTAGGGGAATCGTAAGACTTGTGATGCAATTTTCTTTCTTTTTAGTTGTAAGGTGCTCGTACAAAATTTCAAATTCGTAGCTTTCAATTTGTTTGTTATTAGTTGATTTAATGAAATTGGCCGAAATCATAATTTTGTATGGGAGGGGGTAGAAGGGCAAGCGCGATTTAAAAACTTTTAACGTAATTTCATTTCAATTATTTTTGTAAGTTCTTATGCAAAATTTCAAATTGATAGCTTTTAATAGTTAGGTGATAATTGATTTCTTGAAAATGGTCGAAAAAATAATTTTGTATGGGAGGGGGTAGAAGTCTTAAAGATTTTCGACCAGTTAATAATTCATTCCTTCAGGGATTTTTTTTAAATGCATTTCGCAAATTTTCAAGTTTCTACCTTAAAATTTCATTTAAAAATTTTCAGCTTATGTGTTTTTTCATTTCACATGAAACACCTTGTGCACGTTAGACCAGGGGGGTCGGTGCATAACAATTGTAGAATTTTTATTATTTTTTATGTATGTACAATAAATTGATATATTGACCTGCAAAATTTAAACTTTGTATCTTTTACCAGAGCCCTAAAAAAATTACTCAAAATTTTCAACATTTTTGCTTTCCACCTCCCTCCTCTTACACCCCCCACTTAATTTTTTTACCAAAATTAAAAACTATATAGTTCTACGATCTGACAAATTTTTGATGTGATATCTGCCCTCAATTTTGAGATATAATGGTTTGAAATTTTGGAAAGTTCAATGCTCCCCATTTTCTCCCACTACTATTTTGTCCAAATATTATATTTTTTTCGTATTTCTTTTGTATAGCTTAATATAAGTACCAAGTTTCAATTGCATAGCTCAACAAATAGCCGAGATATTGATTTTTAAGTGTTTTTCTTTGCACCCCCCTTGACCCTCCCCCTTACAATAATTAGCCTCTATGTAAGCTGATTCCAGTGAATCTGTATGCCACCTTGATGGTCTAAGATTATAAATTTTTTATGCTAAGTAATTTCGAAGATATAATCATTTGAAAAAAAAATTCGGCCGACAATTGGTTTTTAGCCCCCCCTTTTCGCACCCCAATGGATAAAAAAATTAGATTAATTTTAAAAGTTGTCCCACAAACCCTTTTATATGTATATTGATTTTTATCTTCCTAGCTGTAACCATGTTTGAGATATTTGAATTCTTAGTTTTCGGCTTAAGTGCTCCCCCGCCTCCCCTGAACCCTTACACCCCCAAAAATGAGTGTCCTCCTGAGATCCGCAACTACCTACAATCCCTCCAAAAATGAGCTTTCTATCTCGAAGGGTTTGGGAGTTAATGAACGTACACACCGGCGTACGGCGTACAGACAGACGGATTTTTTTTTTTGCATTTTTAGGCTAATTTAGTCACGAAACGCGAAAAAACAAAATTTCAGGGTAGCAAATTTTTTTTTTTTCCCAAGTCGATCACAATACTTTATTATTAAAATAATAAAGTAAAAGTAAAATGCGGGACGCATACGCAATAGTAAAAGACTTGAAAAAGGGATAAAAGCCAAAAACCAGTCTCTGCAAAGACGCAGAGGGCAACATCATAAGCGACTCACAAGAAATCAAAAGGAGATAGGCTTCCATTAGTACCGAGCACGAAAACAACATTTCAATTGAGGCTTCAACTGGTGAAGAAGAATCATCATCGACACTACCCACGCTTGCTTAAATCAAAGCAGCCCTATGTGACCAAAAACGAAACAAAGCGCCGGGAATTGACGAAATACCAGATGAACTTCTGAAAAACGGTGGAAGCTGTGTCGCTGAAACACAACACAATATGATATGCAAAATTTGGACAAATGAAATCATACCCGACGATTGGCGAAAAACCAAGGAGACAAACTCTGCTGTGAGAAATACAGAGGCATATCATTGTTCTGTACGCCCTATAAAATACTAGCAAAAATAATGGAACGTCGTCTTAAGCCCTATACTAATGAAATAATTAGCGAATCCCAAGGTGGATTCAGAACCGGACGATCTACAGCAGACCAGATATTCTCGGTGAAACAGGTGCTTGAGAAATGGTGGGAATATAACATAGACGTGCACCAAATCTTCGTAGATTTTAAACAAGCATACGACAGTATCGACAGGAGCGTACTGTACCAAATCATGCTTGACTTTGGAATGCCCCCAAAACTAGTTCGACTAACAAGACTCACAATGACGAACACTGAATCCCAAGTGAAAATACAAACTGATTCAATAAACAGCTTTCGAACGGAATGTGGTTTAAAGCAGGGAGATGGTCTAGCCCCCATGCTTTTCAACTTGGCACTAGAGTATGTCGTCCGAAAAATCCCAGTCGATACCAACGGGACACTACTATTCAAGTCTACCCAACTAGTAGCATACGCTGACGACATTAACATCCTAGCAAGATCCTTCCCTAGTGCTAAGGAGGTACTAGTCAATCTTGACTCCGCCGCAAAAGAAGTCGGGTTACGCATTAACGAAAGCAAAACAAAATTAATGGCGCAAACAAGGAGAACGCGAATCAGACAAAACATAAAATATAATTTGGAGAGTGTGGATAGCTTCATGTATCTTGGGGCTAATCTAGCAAAGGACGGCAATGAAACAGAGAAAATCAAACGACGGATAATACTAGCAAATACGACGTATTATTCGGTATTTCCAATAATGAAATCCATGAAAGTGCACAGAAATAATAAGCTGCGGATATATAAAACTATTATACGACCTGTGCTGACCGGCAGCGAGACGTGGACATTAACGCGAACTTCCAAAAAAAGCAGTTAACGCATTCGAAAGAAAGGTCCTCCGAAGAATTTTGGAGCCTGTGAATTAAGGAACGGAATGACGAACAAGATACAACCTGAACAATAGGAAAGGTAGAAAAGATTGCGAAGAGATTTAGCTAAGAAGAGCAGCACTTTTTAAGAATAATGGGGAGAACACCGTTCGGATCAGATTTGTGAATGTTGAGCACTTGAAGGATCCTAGAAATAAGTCTCGTGCGAAAATGTAGTGTGGGCAGCGAGAAACCAGAATCATTTAGCAAGGGAGACGATTGTTTAAAGATGGAAGTCGCGAAACTTGCTGCTAGTAAGTTATCTTTTTCGATAGAATTAATCACGGTACGGTCGCCATCAACAAGAGGAGGTATTGAAGATGAAATGAAATTTTTGTTGACCGTTTTGACGAATGACCAATAAATCATGCTGCAAAACGCCTCAAAAAAAAAAATAACGAAGGAAAAAAACATTGCATTTCAGAAATTTTGTTATTTTTATTTATTTTTATCCACTCTCTTTGTAAAGTTATAATAATTATAAAATCAAATTAATGTAATCGAATTTATTACATTTACTAAAAAAGTGCATCTAAAATTCATCATCGATTTCAAAATTAAAAGAAACAATCATGGAAAATGTTTGTGGAAAGGTGAAATCTCTTAACTGATGTGTGGTGAGTGTTCTCTTTTCTAATCATTAATGTGTATCCTCTTGTTGTCGCATTGATTTAAAGACGTCTGAATCCATCTTTCTTCGATTTTCCGTCGTAAAACAATTCAATGTAACGGCTTCCCATTTGTTCTCGATGCTTTTTCATTGCAAGCACGGCTTCGTCGTGCGACTCGAAATATGCATCAGCACTGCCACTATGCAATCCCCTCTTGTTGTAAATTATGTTAACATTGACCGGACATAGTGGTTCAAAGAACTGCGGAGAAAAAAAAAAGGATTAAAAGATTAATATATTGCTGCATTTTACTTGTAATTTTTATTTTACCCGATTAACATCCGTTTCGTAGCAATAATACGGCAATCCGCGCATATGAATGCAGAAAAGATCGTCATTTCGGCCACCGCCAATCGGGCCAAATGAACCACCCATATTAGAGTTATTGTTCATACCGCCACCGTTATTACCGCCAAAAAATCCACCTCCTCCACCATTTCCAAATCCACCCCCACCACCATTTCCAAAGCCGCCGCCGTTGTTGCCGCCACCCATATTGTTGCGATTCATATTACCAAAATTACCGCCACCGCCGCAAAAATCATCGTCATTGTTAAAGTTATTATTGCGATTGTTGCCAAAGTTGTTGAAATCGCCGAAGCCGCCGCCGCCACCACCGTTGTTATTGTTGCCGCCTCCGAAACCACCTCCTCCGCCACCACCGCCGTTATTATTGAATCGTCCGCCGCCATTAAAACCGCCACCACCACCATTATTAAAGCCACCACCAAAACCACCGCCATTTCCATTATTGTTGCCGAAATTATTGTTTGCCCATATTTCTGAAAATTTTTTAATTTAATTTTGTAATTTGATTTTTCGTAAATTTTTAATTTTATTTACAAACCTCGTGGTCTATTCCGATTGTTTCCTAGACCACCAAAATCACTGTCGCTTCCTCGACCGCCTCGATCTTTTTTATCGTATGGTCCCGGTCGACCACCGCTTGATGCTCTTCTCATTTCACCGGGAGAGCTTCGGAATATCTCAATGTACCTGGATGATTGTCGAAATTTTTTATTAAATTATGAAATGAAGAGTTACCTTTAGTATTATATAGTTACGTGTTTAATATTTAACTAATCTTGACTATGATTTTGTGTTTTAAAAAGTTTTGAAAAGGTTAACATTTAATTATTTCAAAGTTATTAACTAGAGATAATTTTTTTTTCCACAAATGAATAAGCAATCAGAAATTTATGCTAAGTAATTGGTACGAAAATGAACCTAGAGGATCAATGAGCTGAAATTTAGGGAATGTTTTCAGACTGTATTTCGAATTGAAAGGAAAGATTTCGGTATTCTACACTGTTACGCTTTAGTATTCGTGACGTTTCGGTCTCTGGTGAGACCTTTATCAAACTGCAATTTGATAAAGGTATCAGCAGAGACCGAAACGTCACGAATAAAGCGTAACAGTGTAGAATCCCGAAATCGTTCTTTTCAGCTGAAATATTGCTTGACAAGAACAATTTTTTTATTTTATGACATCGGAACGAGATAAAGGTGTTTTAAAAAATATTTAAACTTGAAATCTCCGTGAAAGAAAGTGCTAGGTACGCAAGTTTTCCAACTGCACGAACTGTATCACAACTCTTTTACAGAGATATTCCAATATCATAGACTGGCACTGTCTTTTATTTTGAATTTGAATAGTTTGGCGGGTGAGGTCGTTCAGGATCTCACCGCTGGTTGATGTAAGTACTGCGAGTAAAAAAGAAGACAAGCGAGATGGGCGATGATTGATTTCAAGCACGTGCAACGAAAAAGACAGAATTGAAAATTAAGAAAATAATCACAGAAAGTTAAAACATGAAATTGCACTGTTTAATTTGCAAAATATTAGGAAATAACAGATCAAATTTTTTCATTGAGAATTCAGACAGCACGATGCAAAAAAAATCATTTTATTTCCGGATTTTTAATTTTAAAATGCGTCACAGATGTAATACTTCCATCATGATGAATTTACATGCGCTACACTTTATCAAGGTGTCGCGTCTTGCATAGAGGAGAGCTAACGGGTGTCAGACAAGGCTGCATATTATCACCAGCCTTGTTTCTGGTGGTAATAAATGACATTTTGAAAGCTGCACTAGAAGGTGGGGAAGGTAAAGGTCTTCAATGCAGACTATTTAACATCTTAAGTCACCTTGATTATGCTGATGACGTGTGTTTGCTTGCACATACCCGTTCGGACTTAGAGTCAAATGTTCGCTCGTTGCATTCTAAATGCAAAGAGGCGGGACTGAAAATAAATGTGCGTAAAACCAAGTACATGCACATGGATTCGAACGCAAGCACACCGATTGTTCTTAACGGACAGGATGTGGAAGAGGTGCAAGATTTTTGCTATCTTGGAAGCATTGTCAGCATGGACGGCGGAGCCGAAAAAGATGTTGAGGCTCGGCTAAATAAAGCTCGTCAGGCCTTCGGTATCCTTTCCCCTTTCTGGAGGTTAAGAGAGATCTCCCTTCGCACGAAGCTGCGAGTTTTTGACGCATGCGTCAAATCCGTGTTGTTATATGGTTGTACTACGTGGAAAGTGACCGTTCGACTTACCAAGAAACTACAGACTTTCGTAAACCAATGCCTCCGACGCATTTTAGGAATATTCTGGCCAGAAGTAATCTCCAACGACGAACTTTGTAGTACAACTCGCCAGACTAAAATAGGTATTGAGATTCAACGGCGGAAGTGGCAGTGGATCGGTCATACTTTGAGGAAACCAGAGCGAAACATCGCAAAACAGGCTCTGGATTATAACCCTCAAGGAAGACGTCGGGTTGGTCGACCATGTAACACATGGAAGCGAGCAGTTGAGCAGAAGGCCAGAGGAATAAACAAGTCCTGGCAACAGCTTAAAGCCGATGCTCAGGATCGCGCCTTGTGGGAGAGAGTTGTTTCTGTCCTATGCCCCTATAGGGGGTCTTAACAGGAATTTGATTGATTGATTGACACTTTTCCCTGGCACCAAATGCGTCGCCGAAATCGACCAATTGCAGTTCGCCAACGCGAATTTGTTAAATCGACTAACCGCAACCCAACACTTGTATGCTACCTTAGCAATGTTGAATATATGCTCGTTCCAGCGCAAGTTTTTCGTGTCAATGAGCGTCATCAGATTTGAAGACATAGGTAAGCCTTCATTGCCAAAAATTCAAATTCTAATCACGCTGATTGAGACTGCTTTGGGCTTTAAACGCATTATGTTCGTTTCCCCCCTTTCGAGTACAACTAAGAGATAATTGCTCAGTGATGGAATTATACTCCTACATTGTGGTTGGTGGAACGGATTAATGATATGTTTTTGAATTGGTAGGAGAAATCGATGGTTTTTTTTCTCAGCAAAACTGAGAATTGAGTTCGATGTTGATGAAATTGGGTTCGATGTTGATGAAATTGGGTTTGATGTTGATGAAATTGAGTCATTTATGAAAATTAAGAAGACAGTCGGAGATAGGACTGACGATTGAGGGACTCCAGCCATTGACCACATTCCATTCAATACGACATGAATTAAACGGTTATTGAGAAAGCTGTTGAGCAATTTTGTTGAATTAGCGTATAAAAACAATTTTGTTTTTGTTCGGCAAGCACAACTTACAAACTAAAACAATGGCATATTTGCAATTTGCTTGTAAGTAGACCGACAAGTCACTTGTAAAAATATGTCTTTGGAATTAGAAATGACTACTCGACAGTTCTTGAGACAAGAAAAAAATTTCCGAATGAACTTTCATGCAAGTTGCGCCCCACACACAGTTGCTCATTTAGAAACATGAGAAAGAATAGAACCCTGAGAAATCAGCGTTTACTATATGGGATGAAGGTAGCACAGTCCGTAATGTGATTTTCATTTGGAAAACGTTATTCATTTTATTTTTTTGTGAGGAAATTCTTTTAGTGATGTAGTTATTTTTTTTTAAGGCACCGATTATATCTTAGGCTGTCACAGTTATATGAAGAGGAAGAAATTTGGTTGTGTTATGGAAATTTTGGGGGAGAGAGACGGACGTGGCGATGGACATTATTTTTGAAGCGCTGAAGGTTATACTTGCTTGGAAATATGCTAGAGCAGACAATGCGTTCCAAAGTTTGGACGTTCGGGAGATGAACGACTGTCTATATTTCATTGCTCAAGTAGGAATAGGATTGACGGTAAGCTCGTGCGTGCGTTTAGCTTACGAGTATTTCAGGGAAAGCTGTAAGAGGAGGACTGAGTGATCTAAGTTCCGCACTACATTTACGATGACAGTAGCGATAGTAAATGCTGAGTACTCCATTGTTCGTACGATGCTCGAGGAAGTCAACAGGAATCGTAATGATGTCATCTCCAATTAGTCGGAATGCGTGTTTTTGAATTCGATCGAGCAGCGCAAGGTGGGTTTTGGATGCCCCAGCCCATAAATGCGAATTGTGCTCTGAAGGTCGAATGTAAGTCTTTAGAAGATAGCTAAGTCGTGAGGCGTAAGATATTTTTTGTATTTGCGAAGAATACCTAGGCGTTTGGAGGTATCAAGGGCAACATCAAAGATATGTTTACTCCAATCAAGATGGTTATTTAACTTTACTCCCAATACGATAAAATCATCTAAAGAGCTAATTGGTACGCCGTTAAAGGCTAAATTAGACGACGACGATGGAACATCACGTTTAGGGGAAAGATGACAGGCCTGTGTTTTAACGGCATTGAACTCTACTCTCTTTTTCCTGCCCCATTCCAGGAGTCCAGCGAACCGAATAGCTCCCTGCGTTTATAGGCAATAGATTGCTTGTTAGAATCCACAGCAGATATAAATTCGAAGGTGTTATCTAAAGTACTGTCATCTGCAAAACTATGGTTTGGATTGAGAGTAGAAGACAAAAGCTCGTTAATGAATACTAAGAACAGAGTAGGTGATAGGATAGAACCCTGAGGGACACTAGAATTAGTTGGGAAAGAGGAAGAAGTAACGCCATCTAATACTACTCGTATAGTGCGTTCGGACAGGAAACTCTCAATCCATCGAATGAGGGTAGCATCGAGGCCAATGACCGTTAGCTTAACAAGGAGAGATTCATGCCAAACTCTGTCAAAAGCTTTTGCAATGTCAAGAGCAAGAACTTGACCTTTGCCGTATTTCTACAAGCAAGAGTTCCATAGGTAGACCAAGAGATCTCCCGTCGACCGTCCAGAACGGAGCCCATACTGGTGATCGTAGATAAGCTCGAGATAGTGATTGACTTTACGATTGACAGCAGTTTCCATCACTTCCGAGAGCACTAAAGTGAGGGCTATCGGGCGGTAAGTTAGAGGGGTTCGCTTTGCTTCCTTTCTAGGGAATAGTCTTAAGATTCGCAACTTTCCACAATCGTGGAAAGCACCCAATAGACTCAAATAGATGAAAAAAATTGCGAAGGGGTTTAGCCAGAGAAGAGAAGCACATTTTTAGGGTAGTGGGGGAATGCCATCAGGGCGAGCGGACTTGAGAACATTGAGCTTTTGCAGGATCCTGAATATGAATCGCGTGCGGAAATGAAGCGGAGGCAGCGAAAAACCTGATGGTGTTGCGATAGAAGAGGTTTGGCTTGAAGGTGGAGTTTCTCGCGAAACTTACTGCCAATAGGTTAGCTTTCTCAGCGGGATCAATAACGGTACGGTCGCCATCAATGAGTGGTGGTGTTGATGAAGAGATGAAATTATTGTTCACCGTTTTGACAAAAGACCAGAAAGATCTTGAGCCTCTCGGACTCTGAAGGATCTTCCGCTGAAGTTTTTGGTCGTGATCAAATTTAACACGGTTAAAGGTGATATGCAGGTATTTCTTGATTATAGAGCTCTGTTAGCTGTAGTTGGAAAATTTTGAAACGATTGTTTCTTAGCCTGCATTGCCGCGATGTGATGTAGTTCAAGCATAAATTTTAGTGGATATGTGCCGCCTACAGTTTTTGCTATGGAATTTGAATTTTCACTGAAATATTCACGGCTATATTTCTATGATTTTTAGTTTTACAATTCGGACGCTTTTCTATTCATCTGTGGAATGATTTTTATCTTTTTCATTAACATTAGTAAATTTCGAATAAATATTAAAAACCTACTTTAAAATTATTTTCATGTGAAATTCAAATGACTTTTTATCTTTTTAGTTGATTAATTTATTCTAAAAACAAATTTAGGATATTAAAAAAAAAAAGTTAAACCGAATAAATTGATTTTACACTAAAAATATTTTTTTTCCTTTCTGAAATAGCTCAGTTCAAATCCAATATAAAAGACGTCATATATTTCACATAAATTTTCTTTCACAAAATTTCGTAAAAACAAATAACTAAACATTGAAATGTCAACAAAAAAAAAATTCTTAAATATTAAAAACAAAAGAGTTTATGAAATGGATTACAAACCCCATCCAATAATTTTAAAAATTTATGATATAATAGAAGAAAAAAAAAACACTTACGAACTCTTCATTTTTTTTTTTTATAAAAAAAAATAAACTGATAAAAAAAACAAATTTCCAACCCACCTGTGCCCAATCTTTTCCCGATTAAGTTTTAAGGCCTTTTCAGTATCATCCTGAGTTTCAAAGTGAACATATGCTTCCCCAGTTGCACGACCCCTTCTGTCCATTACAATTAGCATTCCCTCCCGGTCCGGTTTGATTTCCAACCCTGCCCACAACACATAATATTTTTTTTGTTTGCATATTTAAAACCACTTTGAAAATATGTTTCATTTTTATATTTTTTGTTTCTGCAGCATATTTTTTTCTAATCTTAATAAATATTAAAAATATTTAATTAAGAAAAAAAAAACATACCACTAAAATCAAAAGAGAACTTTTAAATATTAAAAAAAAAATTAATTGATTCCAAAAAAGAAAGAAATACATTTTTTTTATTAGCACTTTGCATTAATTTGTAGCGGTTTATATGTGGAAGAAAGTTGTTGTTACGATTCCCCTTGCAAATCGTTAAAAGTTTAGCTTTTAATTTTACTAGACCAAACTGTATCAAATCATCACAAATGATAAAAACTAAAAACATTGCCCCGTTTTTTAAATCATGTTATTAAACCAAGAAGCATTAAAAATTTTGAACTTTAAAATTAAAAAAAAAAAAATACATATAAAGTAAAATTATGCCTTATCCAGACCCCGAACGGATTGTCTGTTGTATAGTGACAAGCGAATGAAAATTTCTGATCAAAATAAAAAAAATAATTTTTTTTTTACCACCAAAATAGACTCCCAAAAGGGATGGATAAGGTCGAAATCGGGCACCAATTTTTTTTTATTAATTTACGATCATTTTTGAATAAAATACGAATTATTTGAAGAATAGAAAGATGTACAATTTTTTTATATTTGAAATTAATAACAAATTATATACGTGAGAAAAATAATTTTCCAATTATTTTTCACACGAGAACCAAACAATCCAACCCTTCACATAACCTCCTACCATACTCCCCGCGCTAGCAAATCCGCAAAAATAAAAATCTCACCTGACTTTCCGTCGATTAAAACTTACCGTCAAAGAACTCTTCGATCATGTCCTCGTTTACAGCGTATGGTAAACCGCGCAATTTTACCACATTGCTCGTTTGACCGGGCTTTTTAATTGCGAATTCAGCTTCTTCGTTTGAAGCGCTGAAGACTAGTGGGAGATACAAAAAAAAACACATAACAACACTGATAAAACATTTTTAAAATTATAATCGAAATTTTTAACTTACTTTCGATATAACGATGTCCCAAACTCTCCTTGTTATGTTTGAAGGCTTCTTCTTCGTCGTTTTCCGATTCCAGCTCGACAAACGCTTCACCGGTATTTTTGCCATCCCAACGATTTGTTACGAGATGAATTCCTTTCTCGCCATTGACAACGTTCACGCCTTTCAAGAAATCTAAGATTTCTTGATTCGTTACAGACCATGGAAGACCACGCAAACGAATGTATCTAGTAGTTGAACTTTCTGATTCACTCATCTGGAAAATAAGAAAAGTTTGTTTAAAAAGGGCAAGTCGTTGAACCAATTCGACCATTTTTTTTTTTGGACCCCAATGTAAAAATAAATTGTAGAGTTTGCCCCACCTATGCTGAATTTCAGCTTCCTATCTGCATTCGTAGTGCAGATGGGTAAATTTTTACTCCTTACCTCCCTCCGTACACCTAACACTCTAAAATTAGGTAATGGAGCACACTTATCCAATCAACAATCCACCAAAAATGAGAGTTCAATCTTTTAACGGTTTCGGAGATATGAGTACCATATACCATATGTACGACGTAGAGAGACGAATTTTTTTATTGCATTAACCTAATTAATTTCGTTTTTTTTTGTGGTAATTTTTGCATCATCATAGCTTAAACGTGATTAATTCGTAAAAATGTGGTGTGTACGGCCTCCCAAAATCGGAAAGTCGAGGGGATATGTTTTCACGCGTAAGCTCTACATTACAGCGAATTCTAGATTTAATTTTTGAATGTTATTGGATGAAACAGGAGATATGTGAAGTTTATGCGTTGAAGTGAAGGAATTAATGCAAATGATGCTTTTAATCGGAACTAAAATACCTACATCGCTGATAAAGGGATGGAAGATCCAAGTTCGGCCAAACGATTAGCATAAGAAACATGCGGTATATCGAAGCGATAGAATAGAGATCGAGTGAAGTTCCAATGGGCAGACTCAATAAGGTCAATATCACACTGGGAATGGGGATTCCAAATGGTAGAACAGTAATCTAAGATTGAACGAGCTAACGTTTTAAACAGCAATTGTTATACTCGAAAAGGATTTAGTGGAGCGCAATATAAAACCAGAGCGCCGATAGGCTTTAGCTGAAATTTCAGCATAGTGATGCGTAAACTTTAGTTTACTGTTAAATAGAACATCAAGGCCCTTATAAGTGCTAACACCGAAAGACGTGTCGCGTTAATTATGTAGGTAAAGTTAAGGGGGTTAAGTTGGCAAGGGAACTTCATGAAAAGACATTTCACAATGTTAAGAGAAATGCCATTGTTAAGACACCACTCAGATGGAGAATAAAGATCACTTTGCAGTGCCAGACAGTCAGAAAGAGAATCGATCACTCGGAATATTTGGAGGTCGTCAGCATATAAAAGACAGTCAAAAGATAAAAATGATGGTAGGTCATTTATGAAAACAAAAAATAAGAGTGGACCGAGAATGGACCCCGGAGGAACTCCGGAATTTATCGAAAAAATGGGGGATGATTTGCCGGGAAAGGTCACTCTCATACTTCGATCAGAAAATATGAAGAAATCCAACTGAAAAGCGAACCACAGATACCGTAATTCTTTAATTTAGAGATGAGTATATTAGGATTCACAGAGTAAAATGCTTTGGCAAAATCGGTATATATGGTGTGCACGGATCTATTGCTTTCAAAAGAATTCGCAACAATATTAGTTCGAGGAGATTTGATGTTTTGGACTTGCCTTTAAGGAACCCATGTTGCTTTGGAGAAATAAGATGAAAAAGATATTCTGAGATGGAGTTATGAACTAGTCGTTCAAATATTTTACCAAAGCAGTTCAGTGTTGAGATTGGACAATAGTTTGTAACATTATTCTTGTCACCTTTTTTAAAAATTGGGATCACGGTAGCTAGCTTTGTAACGATCGCGTCAAAATTCACTGTAATGAATAATTTTTTTTTATCTAGAAGGTTGTATATACATAAAAAAAGAGAAAAATTTTTTAAAGTCAGTTTAGAATTTGATTTTGAGGAGAAAAATTCATGTCGATATAAAGAAAAAAAAGTGCTTAAATTATAAAGTTAATAAAACTTAAAAAAAATTGTTTTCAAAATTAGAATTTGGCTTTTTACTGAGAAATTAAAAAAAGAAGATAAAAATAACCGAACATATTTTGGAATACGCCTGCATAAAATCTTTTTGAGGAACGTTTTCTCGAGTTTATTAGTGCAGAATTTTTTTGCTGAAAACTCGAAAATAAAAACTGTTAACGAAGAAAATAGTGCTTAAGGCTATACTGGAAACCAAATTCCACATAGAAAAGTGCTATCAGCAAATCTGCTATGAAACAGCACTAAAAAATGGTTTTGGAGATTAAGTTAATTGTGTACAGGGTTACGGTCAACTGGCATACAGTACCATGTCCTCGATAGGAATGTCTATGATGGCTGGTAGTGCAACAATTCGCTATATCAAGCTACAATGGGACAAATGCCGATGCCAACTGTAGAGATCCAACCGAAGCCACAACAGTATTCGATGCAATCAATCCAGATGCCGCCGTTGATGCAAGCTATACCCAATATGCAAATATATCAACCGACACTCACATGACTTAGCACCTCAGGATCCACACCTCATCAATATGCAACATATTGGAAGGGTTCTAGCGTTGCTGGCCAAACTATTTCCTTGGCTGCCGTAGTAACAGTATGCTTCCATGAACGCCCATCTCAGCATCCACATCTTGTCAATATGCAGCGTATTTGAAGGGTTCTAGCGTTGCTGGCCAAATTTTCCTGGCCGCCGCAGCAACAGTATGATTCCATGAACACCGCTGTTATGAGCAGCTATCTCATACAGGGAAGAACGCAATGAGTAATGTTGAGGCTTCCGTGGCGTAGTGGGCAGCGTGCTTGCTTCTCAGTCAATAGGTCGTGGGTTCGATTCCCACTCCAGACGGAATTTTTTTAAGCGCAAATTTTTCAGTTGCTACTGGTGATAAAAAATTATTTGCAATAAAATGGGGAAACGGTGTAAAAGTGAAACAGTTCCACTTCAAGAAGGCCTAGATACTCAGTAGATGGTTTCTGTTCGCTTTCTATCATTCAGTCCCCCATAACATCTGCAATTATTTGTCAGTAAGCAGCCAGTACAACTGAGCAATATACCAGCTTCTCCACTCGCTACAGTCGTTCTCACTCCCCTTCCCCAACCTTCCCAATCCCCTTCCTACTCTCCATGACTGTGTTTGTGCATTGCACATAAAGGCCGAAATTGCCTATAACTCAGGTCATTCTGTAAAAAAAAAAAAAAAATGTCAACCTACGCCACTAATCCAGGCCAGGCCAGCATTGATGTTAATGATTTCTAGATATTTCTTGAGAGTCGTTTTGCTTGATAGTGCAGCACTAATTGGTTGGTAATTTGGTTTTCTCCTTCGTCCCCTCTCCATTTCCAATCTGCAGACATCTTTCTTCAAGCACTGGGAAAGTAACCTACCTTCCCTAAAAGATTTGTTGAAAATCATCGCAAGCGGAGGAGATAATTCATAACAAAGCGATTTGATGAACCTGTTGGTAATACCATTCGGACCACCATTGATGTTAGGATCCAGCAGCATTTGAGACATCGACTGAAGAAATAGGGATGAAGTCTAAAGGTTCATGGCCCTCAACAAAGAAATCGTAATTTAGATTATTATCGGTGGAAGAGAAGACAGAGAGTATGAAGCGAAAAGATCGCAGATAACTTGAGGTTCCAATGCAGAGATGTTACCATAACGGGCAATAGAGGGAAGCGGGGACGTCTTTCTATTTTTCTTAATGTACGACCAGAAGGGATTAGTCATATTACGACCTAAAGTAATACCATTGACACATAGCTGTCCTAATTATAATTTAGCTAATTCGTAATTTAGCTCGTCTTCATCGTTACTAGATTAGTGACACACAGCAGTTTGCTAATTAAGAAGAGCCACTCACTCATCTGTCATATTTTTAAAAAGTTGAATTGCATAGCCAATAGGCAATGAAATTTTACAAGGAAGTCGGCAAAAGAAGAAAAACGATCCTTTGTCCTGTTTTAGAATCGTTTGCAAGTCATTTTTCATAGCTGAGCGTTTAAATCACAATTTCAAGATTTTGTATAATTCAGAGCTGTCAGAAAATGACTTTTCTTCTCTCTTGCACGACGAAGCTTTTATGAAAGCTGCAACGCTAGTACTGCATTCTTGATCGTTATAGCCGAAATTATGAGAAAAATGAGAGGATTTAGCTACATGAGATGATTTAGCTGAGAGCATGGTGAGATGATTTAACTGATAAATGATCACTATTTTGGTAATTTAGCTAAATTAGCGTATGACACAGCCGCTTAATGATAATTTAGGTCTTAATTATATATATGTGTCAATGGTATAAGATAACGGTTCCAATCGTTTTTAATAGAGTTCTTGGCAAGCAATCTGTGCAAAGAATATATCTACTAGTCAGAAATATGATTTGATCGCTTGTAATTGCGGCGAAGAATCGTTTTCTTTTTCGAAGTAATTGAATTCTAGATTTGGAGAACCAGTCAGTATAAGTTAAATCATCCAATATAACGTTCCAATTAACCAAGCCAAGTTCCGCTTTTATGGCGCTGTAGTTAGCTTTCCTAAAATTTCTTTTAGAAGTCGTCGAGATAAATGGCGAAAAGAGTTTGAGCGGAATAGTTAAGTAATGCCTTAAAATTGGATGATAGGTGTCAATGGGACAAATCCATCGAAAGAGGAAATTGACACATTAGAAGCATTCCGTCTTAATGTAGTTTTTTTTTTGAGAGTTGTAAAAGTTAATAAACATATTTTTTGGTAAAACTACAGAAATGCGATAAGCTCGCATAAAAGTGAAAACTGCAGATTCAGTAGTCGAGATGTACACTGGTGGTCAAAATAATAAATACACCCCTAAGTTTCTTGTAAAATATCTATTTTTTCAGCTGGCAATGCTTTTCAAATGACGTAATCAACTGCAATGAACCATTATATTGGGAAGCCATTGTTTTAAGTAGCATACCTGATTTATGCGGACATGTCAATTTGAATTTGATAGTTAAATGACCACTTTCACATTGGACAAAATAATAAATACAGTGTTTTTAAATAAGTACTTTCGGGCTACTTTTTAAATTTTTTTTTTCCAAATTTATTTTCTTTCGAGTAAGTTAAGTAAAAACTTTTCTAACAAGTTCAAATTATCTGATTTTGTAATAATTCTTTAGTTCAAACATGGTCCGAAATAAACACTGTTCCGCAGAAAAGAGGATCGAAATGCAACGTCTAAGGGACGACGGCTACTCTCTTCGACAGATTGCACAAATTTCTCACTGCTCTTTGGGAATGGTCCAGAATGCCATGAAGGAGAAGAATGATAAAGAAAATCGCGGCCGACCACGGAAAACCACTCCATCATTGGATCGAAAAATTGTGCGCGTCTCTAAAACCCTTTCGCGTCTTCGGTCGTGATTTTCCGGAAAACAAATGCTAAAGTCAGTGCTAGAACAATTCGTAGAAGGTTATTGAACGCAGACTTACCAGCCCGATCACCAAGAAAAGTGCCTCTCCGAAGTAAAAAGAACATACGGAACCAACTAAATTTTCCAAGGGCCCATTTAGATTGGAGTGGAGAAGAACGCACGAGAAAATGGCGAAATATTCTCTGGAGTAACGAGTGCAAGTTCAACATCTTCGGATCGGACGGAAATGAATATGTTAGGCGTCCTCCCAACAAACCATTTGATCCACAATATACCAAAAAGACCGTTAAGCATAGGGGAAGTAGCATAATGGTGTGGGCAGCATTTTCTTGGTATGGTGTAGGCCCAATTCAGTTGATTGACGGGATTATGACCAAGGAAAGTTATTTGGACATACTAAAGGACATAATGCTGCCATTTGCAGAGGAAGACATGCCACTTCGATGGACATTTTAACACGATAATGATCCGAAGCACACTGCAAAAATAGTGAAGGAGTGGTTGCAGCGGAAAAAATGTTGGTTCTCGATTGGCCAGCGTAGTCACCGGTCTGTAATCCTATTGAGTACTTGTGGAAGCAAGTCAAGGATAAGGTTTATGTACATAAACCCAGAAATAAGTTCGAATTGTGGACTACAGTAAAAAGAGGGTAGCACCTGATTTCAAAAGAAAGTTGTGAACGTTTAGTGGATTCGATGCCGGCTCGTTGCAAAAAAATTCTTAAAAATAAGGGTCACGCAATAAATTACTAAGTTTTGAAATTATAAAAAAAATAAAACTGAAAACTTCTCTTGAAAAGAATTAAATTTTTCAATACAATTTCTCATACTGTATTTATTATTTTGTCCACTCTATAATTAGGATAATGAATCAAAATAGGAATATATTAAAAACCCTTAACAGGTAAGACGCTTTTATTCCTACTAATATGTTCTACACATTTCAACGTATCGTTTCAATAGACTGGCTTAACTTACAAGGTATTGAAAGCTGAAAAAAAAGATGTTTTCCAAAAAAACTCAGGCGTGTATTTATTATTTTGACCACCAGTGTATATGATTTTTGAGTTTGTCCAAATTCCGATGAAAATCTTATTGTATATCTTGCTCGATGAAGATAATCTTTCAAATGACTGGCGTGTTGAAGAATCAGAGGTCAGCGAATCATCAAGGAAGAAACTGATTCTACTGCTTTTTAAAAAAAAAATAAAATGATCTGCCGTTAGTGGGATTCAAGGGACCTTTGGTCCAACAATTCGGTATTACTCATCATTCCGAAATGAGACTAGTATACTCTCAGATATTGCAATTGATTACTTTTTGCAATTATTCACATATGAGGTTATAAATTTCAATTTTTATCAAAATTATCTTTACCACTCGCAAAAGAAAGGAACATCGCTGCAAAACCTAAATATCGGGAGTATAAATTGAAACCTACCCTTCCCAATAGATGGCGGCAGCAGTAAACGCTGAGCAACAATCACGGATCAAAAACGTCACATGGTAAACTTAGACATCTGTCAACAACTCCTTATTAGATTTGTGAAATTTTATCGGCGTTATATACTTTTTGTTGCGCGAATATGTTGTTTGAGCCAAATAAGCGTCATTTGCGGGAAGTTTTGCTTTTTGAATTCAATTCAAAAAAATCGCGTCGAATGATTGTTGAAACTTTTGGTGAGGGTGCTATATACAGGGTGCGGCATCTAAATGTGGTCGATGGAAATATTGAATAACTTTGACAGATTTAAACCGATTGACGTCGTCGAACACATTTCGGAAAGGTTATTGCATTACAATTTTAACCATGAATCGATTCACGCCCAAAGAACGCGCGGAAATAGTGACAATGTTCATTAAATGCAATCGTTCAGTTGTTGTTGTTGTTGGGAGCGAATTTTAATGACTGATGAGGCCCATTTCACGCTATCTGGCACTGTAAATAAACAAAACTGTCGCATTTGGGGGAAAGAAAATCCTCATACTCTACATCAAACTCCACTGCATGATCAGAAAGTGACTGTTTGGGCCGGTGTCTGCTCAAAAAACCATCATTGGTCCGTTCTTCTTCAGAGTTGGGGAAACTGTCAATGGGGATCGGTATCGATGGATGTTGGCACACTCTGTTTTACCAGAAATGCGTGAAAAAGGTCTTAAAGGCTTTTGGTTTCAACAAGACGACGCGACATGTCACACCACGAAATCAACGATGAACTTCTTGTGTCAAAAGTTCCCAGGACGTGTGGTATCGAAAGGGGGGGATATTGACTGGGCACCGAGATCGCCCGATTTAACGGCACCGGACTTTTTTTTGTGGGGATTTTTAAAAAGCAAAGTGTATGCCAACAAACCGAAGACTTTAGACGAGCTTAAGGACAATATTCGAGCCGAAATCACTGCGATATCACCCGAGATGCTGGCAAATGTCATGGAAAATGCCAGAAAAAGAGCTGAATTTTGTATCCGCAATAAAAGTGGTCATTTGATCGACGTTGTTTTTGGAAACTGAATGGAAAAAATTGTAAAAATAAATAGTTTTCCAAAATCGATTGAGAATTGTTCAAGTTATTCAATATTTCCATCGACCACATTTAGATGGCGCACCTTGTATATATATATATACAGGGTGTTTGGTACTCCGTACATAACCTTGTAAGGGGTTATTCCTGGATATATTTTGAGCAAAAAATTGTTCTACGGAGATGGCCAATTTTCAATATCCACGGAGATACAGGGTGATCAAGAAAAGTCCTTCGGACCTGTACCCTCACTCACTCAAAACGCTATATCTTGAAAACCAATAATCGCATTTCAAAGTGTTATAGCTTGTTTTTTAGGGAATCAAATTATCTTTCATTTAGTGTAATAGTCCGTATTGTACCTGTACCCAATCCTGAGGTATTTCCTTCAGACCACAAATTTTTGATACTTTGACCCTCAAAATTCTGTGATCAATGTAGTTTTCTCAAGAAAACGCATTATAAAAATGTCATTTTAATGTTGTTTTTTTATGTGCCATATTATTGCCTACAAAAGATGCACACATACTTATGACTTAGGTTTTCCCGTTTTCCAGGTAATAAGCGAAAATACATATGGCTTAAAAATAAAATATGCCATAAACCAACCCTCGTTCTAAAAAAACTACCTGAAATGTTGTTAAACTGAAATATTCTTTGTGTCCTTTAATTACTATTTAAATTATCAATGAATGTCCTTTAGGTAGTATTCAAATTATCGAGAAAATGAATTAAATTAAAATGAGTTTCAACACAACTAGGTGCAGCACTTTGCCCTTTTTAATGGGGTACCTAACAAAATGAAAAGCCTATAAAAGCAAACCATACTTCATATTTTTATCAGTTTTAGTTAAATTTGTAAAAGAACAAGGTGTCACTAAAATTTAGAAAAGAATTTCGAAATGCCTGAGTTCACGAACGAAGAATATGCAGACATAATTTTCCTCTATGGAGAGTGTCAGGGAAATGAGCAAGCGGCGCGATCTTTGTATCATCACAGATTTCCCAATCGTCGAATACCTTACCCGAGAGTATTCCAAGACGTTTACAGAAGGATTAGGAAAACAGGCAGTGTTAGGACAAGCAGAGTGAATGCAAATCCTGCGCCGGTAATCGCTGTTTCAATTGATCAACGAATCCTAGCTGCAGTTCAAAATGATCCATCAACTAGTATACGACGCTTGGCATTGCGGTTTAACGTCTCTACGTGGAAAGTTTGGAGTGTCCTGAAAGCAGAACGTTTGCATCCCTACCACCACACACCAGTGCAGGAGCTGTTACCCATTGATTTACCCAAAAGGATGGAGTTTTGCAATTGGCTCCTTGAACGACAAATAAGTGACGAGAATCTTATCAGCAACATTCTTTGGACGGATGAGTCCCAATTCACCAGGGACGGTATCACAAACTTCCACAACTTACACACATGGGCTGAGAGCAATCCACATACAAGAAGAGAGGCATCATTTCAGCACAGATTCAGTATCAATTTATGGGCAGGTGTGATTGGCAACGATTTTATTGGTCCTATTAGGCTTCCGCCTACCCTAAATAGTTCCAATTACTTGCAGTTTTTGACAAATGATCTACAAGAGTTATTGGATGATGTGCCACTGCAACGATTGGCTTCCATGTTTTACCAACACGATGGTGCTCCAGCTCATTACGGCCGACAAATCACAGATTGGTTAAATTCCAATTATAGCAATCGCTGGATCGGTAGAAATGGACCGATACACTGGCCTGCAAGATCTCCGGATTTAACTATTATGGATTTCTTTGTATGGGGACGGATGAAGGACCTTGTCTACGCAACGGAAGTAGTAACGTTGCAGGATCTAAACACCAGAATCGATGCGGCAGCAACAGAAGTAAGGCAGCAGTTGAGGAGTATGAACACAAAGAGAACACTAGCAAAACGAGCTTTAGCGTGCATTCAAAATGAAGGTAGCCATTTTGAACATTTATTGTAATTAAGGAAATTTGAAATAAACCGTAAAAACCATTCTTAAGTTCGTTTAGTTCAAGCGGAGAGTGTTGATCAACCTATTCTTGCTTTTTTGACAAAAGTGCTAAATTATTGGAATGATAATTTCTTCTAAACTATAAAACTTATGCAATGCAAGTGTATGCGTCTTTTGTAGGCAATAATATGACACAAAAGAAAACAACAATAAAATGACATTTTTATAATGGGTTTTTTAGAGAAAAACTACATTGATCTTAGAATTTTGACGGTCAAACTGTCAAAAATTTGTGTTCTGAAGCAAATATCTCAGAATTGGATACAGTTACAATGCGGACTATTACAGCAAATGAAAGGTAATTTGATTCCCTAAAAAACAAGCTATAACACTTTGAATTGTGATTATTAGTTTTCAAGATATAGCGTTTTGAGTGAGTGAGGGTACAGGTCCGAAGGACTTTTCTTGATCACCCTGTATCTCCGTGGATATTGAAAATTGACCATCTCCGTAGAACAATTTTTTGCTCAAAATATATCCAGGAATAAACCCTTACAAGGTTATGTACGGAGTACCAAACACCCTGTATATACATTGTGACAAAAAAGTAAGGGAACTCTTTGTAATTAAAATTTGTCTGGGAAATATTTCAAAAAAAAAATTTTTTTTTGTAAGCAGGTAGGACTGTTCTTAATTATTATCCCAAAAATCAACGCTGTCTGTTAATCAGTTTGCTTACAGCAGCTAGTTGAATGGGTACACATCAGTAGTCCACGGCGATTTTTACAATGGATAAAAAAAATGTAACAAAAAGTTTGTCTCCCATTTTGTGTTTCCAAGCAAATTTTGTGTGCAGAATCGTCGCGAATGTTGGAAAAGGCTTACGTTGATTCAGTAATATCAAAAACACGAGCCTACGAGTAGTTCAATGCCTTTAAGGACTGTCGAAAGATCCTTGAAGATATAACTCGCTCCGGACGACCTCCGACCTCTTCAACTGACGACAGACAACTTCAAAAAGTGAAGGAAATGGTGCTAAAAAATCATCATACCAGCGTAAGGGATATAGCAGAACAGCTTGACATCTCTCGCGAGTCCGTTCGTTCGGCCACGAAATGCGTCCTTTCTCGAATCTTTCCAATAAAGCTGAATTAAAAAAAAAAAAAAGTATCGTGAACAGATCACTTTGGACATGCTTGATCGTGCGAATTCTGATCCGACATTCATGGAGCGCATCATAACTGGTGATGAGACATGGGTCTACGAGTTTGACATGCAAACCAGTCAACAATCATCGGAATGGGGGGAAAAAATGAGCCGAAACCGAAAAAACCATACCAAAGCTGCTCAAAATCACGACTATGCTCATTGTTTTTTTCGATATTCAAGGTTTGATCCATCATCGATTCGTTCCGGAGGGACGGTCAATATTATAAATATATAGGAGTACTATTTGACCGTATTGAAGCGTTTGTGTGAGCAAATCCTTAAAAAACGCTCGGAATTATGGAAGGAGAATTCATGGATTTCCCACGATGAAAATGTGCCTCAATTGTGACCGAATTTAAGGCCAAAAAAGCAATAAATTGCATCAATCAACCGTATTCATAAATGGGTGATTTCAGCGAGGGAGACAAGGAGCTTTCCGGAGCTGTTAAGAAGTTTGATGGCACCGAATTGGAGGCATTACTAGATAAAGATTCATGACAAATGCAACAACTTGTAGATTCAGATTCGACGTGACTCAACAAGCCATTTCACATCGTTTGAAAAGCTTGGGAAAGATGCAAAAGCAAGGAAATTGGATGCCATACGAATTGAAGCCAAAAAACGTCGAACGGCGTTTTTTCACATGCGAACAGCTACTCCAAAGACAAAACAGGAATCGTAACTGGCAATAGGAGGACGATCCATTACGATAATCCAAAGCGAAAAAATCGTGGGGATACCGCGGTCATGCATCAACATCAACCGAAAAGCCCAACATCCATGGCTCGAAAATCATGTTGTGTATTTCATGGGACCAGCTCGGCGTGGTGTATTATGACCTTCTACAACCGGGTGATTCCATCACAGGAGCTAGCTACAAAAAAAACAACTAATGGGCTTGTGCCGAGCGTTGGAGAAGAAACGGCCGCTATACGAGGAGACGCGACAAATTGATTTTGCTAACAACGCTCGGCCATATGTTGCTAACGTTGTGAAAACCTACCTTAAAACACTGAAATGGGACCCCACCCGCCGTATTCTCTAAACATCGCCCCTTCCGACTACCACTTATTCCGATCGATTACGCATATCCTGGCTGAGCAGCACTTCCATTCTTACGAAGAAGCCAAAAACTGGGTTAATTCGTGTGTCGGCTCAAAAGAGCAGTTTTTTCGACGCCGAATACGTCTGCTGCCAGAAAGTTGAAAAAAGACGTGGCTAGCGATGGGCATTTCTTTGAATAATAAATATTTAACCAGTTTCGCATAATGAGGGCTCGAATTTAAAAAAAATAGGGCTGTTTTTAATTTGTACTCCCAAAATAAATTTTACGCTCTAGATCAGTGGTCCCTAAAGTGGGTTGCGCGGATTTCAGGGGTTTCATTACAAAAAATTAAGGGTTACGCCTTAACAGCTTATGAAGAAAATACAATATTGGGCTTCAGCTGTGGAGCAAAATAACTAAGTTTTTCTTGCAGAATCAGAAATGAATTTCGATATGAAAATCCGTTATAATATAAAAACTCATCTGTTCAGTTTATGGAATCGCTGACTTATTACTACGCGATAGTTGCTGGGTGCAAAATTCTTTCAAAATAAATGATAAACCAACAGAATTTCTGGACTTGCATTATGAAAGTTTAATTGAAATGAGTTCGTATAATCAATTAGAAGCCAATTTTAGAACAGTTCCGATAACAATATTCTAGTCAGATGTATACGATGAATATCCAAGTTTCGATCTCTGCTGAGACCTTTATCGAACCAAGAGTTTGATAAAGGTCTCAGCGAAAACCGAAACGTCACAAAAAAAAGCAAACAGTGAACATACCCGAAGTTGACTTTGTTTACAGTCCAGTCAAATTGATTGACCTGCCAAGATTGAGAACGTAACCAAAATTTCGTCAAAATAAACCAAACAGAATATAAAAAGTAAATCGAGTAATTTTATAAATAATTGCTCGTAAGATGATAACTGAGTTAATTGTTTTCAATTAAAAATTTAATTACTTTAGGGAGAAACATTAATCAGAAAATTTTCCATTTTCTGGCCTCTAAACTGATCTGAGGAAAAAATTGTGGCCAGAGGTTTATGCCCTCGCGAAGGGCAGATCTGAATTTTTGAATAGAAAACGCTATTGAAGACATGCTAATGGTCTTGTTACGTTCCTAACGACATGGTCGATTCAATCGATTAGAACTTCATCATACTTCTCCTCAAGTCGCTCTCATAACGAAGTCCCCCAATCGATAAAACAGGTAACTGCGCAGCAGAAAAATTGCATTCGTCCCGTAAAGAAGTTCGTTCGTCACCGAAGAAAATGAAACTGGACGAGAACAGCGCGACAAATTGCAAACGCCTTTTGCTTATCATTACGGCCAAGAGATGCTCTTTTCCCTTCACTCTACCCAATTTTTCTCAATCACCACTAATGACATCGTTTTTGCGAAAATTCCAATCAAATCCGAAATAAGCCTCCTACGTTCAGAAATCAGACGACTTTCCAAAAGAAAAGCAAAAAGAATTTCCCTCTTCAATCTGTCCGGTTATTTTTTCAACCATGTACAACAAATTCGAACCCCCGCATTTCACGCCAGTCGTATGAGAAAAAACGCCGAACGCCATCTTGGCTTCGACCGGAACAAATCACTTTTATGAAAAACCCTCGTAGCTTGCCCATTTTTATTCGAATTGATGAAATGTCTACAAAACTTAGAGCTAATAATCAAAGCGTTCATAAATACCTTTAATTTTCACTTAATCGCACGGAACAAACCACAAATTTTCGACTTGAAAACTTTATTTTACGAACTCTCGTGAGAACTAAGAAGATCACCGCACATAAAACGCAGACAAGCCGAAGACGACGCCGCCGCTTAATTAGTATTGCCATATTTCGCTTCGTTCGCCGGCCTTCAAAAAGGTCTCTACTGAGAATTTTGGAATTCGACCTAATCCGGATAGGGCTGCCACCGTAGACTAAACTGCAAACGTTTATTACAAAAACTACAATTCTAGTACATACTGCAATCGAAGTGTAATTTTTAATGCAATGGTTATTTTTCATTATCTTAATACCAGCGACACATTGTGGTCCTAATTATAATTTAGCTAATTCGTAATTTAGCTCGCCTTCATCGTTAGTAGACTGGTAACACATAGCACTTTGCTAATTAAGAAGAGCCATTCACTCATCTGTCATATTTTTAAAAAGTTGAATTGTATTGCAAGGAAGGCCACAAAAAAAAAGTAAAACGATCCTTAGCTCTGTTTGGGAATTGCGTGCAAGCCATCTTTCATAGCTGGGCGTTTAAATCACGTTTTAACGATTTCACATAAGTCAGAGCTGTCAGAAAATGGCTGTTCTTCTTATTTCTAACACGCAAAAACTTTTGTGAAATAGGCAGTTTTGGTACATACTTCCTCGTTACAGAGATGATTTAGTTGATATATGATCACTATTTTGGTAATTTAGTGCACATTTAGGTTACCCGTTGCCACTGAAGGTTGTATTCATGGGCAACCTTACTAATTATTTCATTTCGTTGGTGCGTGTTATTATACTGTTATAGATCTGGCAACCACGTAATTGATGTTTCTGGAATATACAAGAACAGTAATCCCCGAATATGTACACCGCCATCTAGAACATTCAAGTAAACACCCGACGGAACTGTATACTCCAAAATGTAGGCAATTAAGGTTCTAGAATAGTCGGAACACACCCAACCACACCTGACGGAAGCTTCGAGAACTGGGAGATTTGGTATAAATATCCGCAGCTTTCAGACAGCAGCAGTCATTCAGCCAGCGACATTATAGAAGGCGAGAACCGGTGCAAGAACGCGATATCAGTGGTGCCGTATAGTAAGAATTAAGTGCAAATTGAATGAAAGTGCGAATAAATAAATTATCCTTTAGTTTTAAACGAATTGTGTTTTACTTGAAATCTCGGCGAACCCCTAGCTCGCAACAATACATATAATACAGGGTGTTTGGTACTCCGTGTGCCACCTTGTAAGGAGTTATTCCTAAATTTATTTTGAGAAAAAAAAATTGTTCTACAGAGATGGTCAATTTTCAATATCCGCGGAGATACAGGGTGATCAAGAAAAGTATTTCGGACCTGTACCCTCACTCACTCAAAACGCTATATCTTGAAAACTAATAATCGTAATTCAAAGTGTTATAGCTTGTTTTTTTAGGAGATTGAATAACCTTCCATTTGGAGTAATAGTCCGCATTGTAACTGTACCCAATTCTGAGGTATTTAGAACACAAATTTTTGATACTTTGACCCTCAAAATTCTGGGATCAATGTAGCTTTTCCCAGAAAACCGCAATATAAAAATGTCCTTTTAATGTTGGTTTTTTATGTGCCATATTATTGCCTACAAAAGATGCGTACACTTGCATTGCATAAGTTTCATAGTTTAGAAAAAACTATCATTCCAATAATATAGCACTTTTAACAAAAAAACAAGAATATGTTGATCAACACTCTCCGCTTGAACTTATGGTTTATTTCAAATTTCCTTAATTACAATAAATGTTCAAAATGGCCGCCTTCATTTTGAATGCACGCTAAAGCTCGATTTGCCAGTGTTCTCTTTGTGTTCATACTCCTCAACTGCTGCCTTACTTCTGTTGTTGCCGCATCGATTCTGGTGTTCAGATCCTGCAACGTTACTACTTCCGTTGCGTAGACAAGGTCCTTTATCTGTCCCATACAAAGAAATCCATAATAGTTAAATCAGGAGATCTTGCAGGCCAGTGTATCGGTCCATTTCTACCGATCCAGCGATTGCTATAATTGGAATTTAACCAATCTGTGATTTGTCGGCCGTAATGAGCTGGAGTACCATCGTGTTGGTAAAACATGGAAGCCAATCGTTGCAGTGGCATATCATCCAATAACTCCTGTAGATCATTTGTCAAAAAATGCAAGTAATTGGAACTATTTAAGCGGAAGCCTAATAGGACCAATGAAATCGTCACGAATCACACCTGCCCATAAATTGACACTGAATCTGTGCTAAAATGATGCCTCTATTCTTGTACGTGGATTTTTCTCAGCCCAGGTGTGTAAGTTATGGAAATTTGTGATACCGTCCCTGGTGAATTGGGGCTCATCCGTCCAAAGAATGTTGTTCATAAAATTTTCGTCACTTAGTTGTCGTTCAAGGAGCCAATTGCAAAACTCCATCCTTTTGGGCAAATCAATGGGTAACAGCTCCTGCACTGGTGTGTGGTGATAGGGACGCAAACGCTCTGCATTTAGGACACTCCAAACTTTCCACGTGGAGACATTTAACTGCAATGCCAAGCGTCGGATACTGATTGATGGATCATTTTGAACTCCATGTATTCCATGTATTCCTTCATCGATTGGAACAGCGATTTTCGGCGCAGGATTTGCATTTACTCTGCTTGTCCTAACGCTGCCTGTTTCCTGAATCCTTCTGTAAACGTCTTGGAATACTCTCCTGATGATACAAAGATCGCGTCGCTCGTGTACTTCCTTGACACTCTCCATGAATGAAAATAATGTTTGCATATTATCCATCAGTGTACTCAGGCATTTCGAAATTATTTTCTAAATTTTAGTGACACCTTGTACTTTTAACAATGTAACTAAAACTGATAAAAAATATGAAGTAAGATTTGCTTTTATACGCTTTTCATTTTGTTAGGTACCCCATTAAAAAAGGCAAAGTGCTGCACCTAGTTGTGTTGAAACTCATTTTAATTTAATTCATTTCCTCGATAATTTAAATACTACTTAAAGGACATTCCTCGATAATTTAAATAGTAATTAAAGGACACAAAGAATATTTCAGGTAGTTTTTTTAGAACGAGGGTTGCTTTATGGCATATTTTATTTTTAAGCCATATGTATTTTCACTTATTACCTGGAAAATGGGAAAACCTAAGTCATAAGTACGTGTGCATCTTTTACAGGCAATAATATGGCACCAAGGAGGATATATAATAAGGAGTAACTATGAGCACACTTTGCCTAGTAAGAAAATGGGAATGAAAGCATTTCCTTCCTTTACTGGCGCAATGCTCGAAATTTTTCAAAAAAAATCGTTTCGCTATCTTTGTCTGGCACACTTGAAAATATTGCAACTAACTCTTTCTCACGTTAAATTGTTCGAAACAATTGTCAAATTTTCGAAAGAATTGTTTCGTTATCCTTGTTTGTCATACTTAAACCCAAAGTAACTATCTCTGTCCCGCGTTAAATTGTCCGTTGCTAAAGTGTTTAGCTTAGACGTGAACCAAAAACTAATAAAAATTTAAAAAATAAAGATTTCTGAAATAAAACAGCAAACTTCATTCTACTGAAAATTATTTAATTGCTGACTGAATATTAGCAACCAATAAAGAATACAAAGTATGGTAACTTTTTTTGTAAAAGTTTGAAGCCAAGTTAAGCTTGGACACAATTTTCGAAAATTTCCGAATCAAAAAGCATTCCCACATGAGACAGCCTATCAGGCATTCCGTTTTATATATCCTCCTTGTATGGCACATAAAAAAACGACATTAAAATGACATTTTTATAACGCGTTTTTTTTTTTAAAAAAAACTACATTGATCTCAGAATTTTGAGGGTCAAAGTATCAAAAATTTGTGTTCTGATGCAAATACCTCAGGATTGGGTACAGTTACAATGCGGACTATTACACCAAATGAATGGTAATTTGATTTCCTAAAAAACACGCTATAACACTTTGAATTGTGATTATTAGTTTTCAAGATATAGCGTTTTGAGTGAGTGAGGGTACAGGTCCGAAACACTTTTCTTGATCACCCTGTATCTCCGCGGATATTGAAAATTGTCCATTTCCGTAGAACAATTTTTTTCTCAAAATATATCTAGGAATAACCCCTTACAAGGTGGTGCACGGAGTACCAAACACCCTGTATAATTCCGGCACATTGCCTGCTTGGATATACTTTGGTCACAGCAATCTAAGAAAATGAAAAATTCGTAGAAAGAGGGTTGTGCGAAGGGCTAACAACCCTTCCACAGTAAGTAATAAAAAAAATGGTAAGGAACCTGAATATCAGGAGGCCAAGGTCCGATTTGGGCTGTAGCGCCATTGTAGAAGTAGAAGAAGATTACTGAATAATCGCACTGTCATTCTGAGCACATGAAATCGTCAAGAAGTCCGGACATTTCTTTATTTTCGTAATACTTTTTGCCTTTCGGAAGGTTGAAAATACTTTATAAATAGTGTCGGGTCGATCCACTAAGTGTTTTTTTTTCGTTATTCAATTGTCTTCCGTTCAAATCATGTGTTTATAGTTAAAATCCCGCCGAGAAAATTGGCGAAATCGCCATTTCAAAGACTAAAAAATCAGTTTTTAAACACAATTTTCGTCATTTTCCGGGTGGAAAATCGACAAAAAAGTTCTTCATTATTGCTGGTTGTAGAACCGTTAACCGTCGACGACCGTTAACCGTTAACTTTTTACTTTATTATTTTAATAATAAAGTATTGTGATCGACTTGGAAAAAAAAAAAAATTTTGTTTTTTCGCGTTTCATGACTAAATTAGCCTAAAAATGCAAAAAAAAATCCGTCTGTCTGTACGCCGTCCGCCGTACGCTGGTGTGTACGCTCAGCGCACATTAACTCCCAAACCGTTCAAGATAGAAAGTTCATTTTTGGAGGGATTGTAGATAGTTGCGGAATTCAGGCGGATACCCATTTTGGGGGTGTAGAGGTTCAGGAGGAGGCGGGGGGAGCGCTTAAGCCGAAAAATACGAGTTCAAATATCTCAACCATGGTAACAGCTAGGAAGCTAAGACTCAACATACATACAGAAGGGTTCGTGGGACAACTTTTAAAAATAATTTAATTTTTTTATCCATTGGGGTGCAAAAAGGGGAGACTAAGAACCAATTGTCGGCCGAATTTTTTTTTCAAATGATTATATCTTCGAAATTACTTACCATAAAAAATTGATATTTTGAGACCGTTAAGCTGGCATATAGATCCACTAGAATCAATTTAGACAAAAGCTAATTATTGTAAGAGGGAGGGTCAGGGGGGTGCAAAGAAAAACACTTAAGACCCAATATCTCGGCTATTTATTAAGCTATGTAATTGAATCTTAGAACCTATATTAAGCTATACTAGAGAAATACGAAAAAAAATATAATATTTGGACAAAATAGTAGTGGGGGAAATGGGGAGTATTTCATTCATCACACTATTGGTGCACTTTCCAAAATTTCAAACCATTATAATTCAAAATTGAGTGCAGATATATCGGGTTTTCCAATAGGGACTTGACAACTTTGAATTCAATTTGTGAACGCACCCTTTCACTAATCATCAAACTGTCACTGTCAACCTATTCAGTAAACTTAACATTTTTATCATGGTAAAGTACACGAAGGAACAACGTCTGCAAATTATAAAAATTTACTTTGAAAAAAAGTTGTCAAGTCCTTATTGGAAAACCCTTTATATGGACTAAAGGGGTTTTCCAATAGGGACTTGACAACTTTGAATTCAATTTGTGAACGCACCCTTTCACTAATCATCGAACTGTCACTGTCAATTTATTCAGTAAACTTAACATTTTTATCATGGTAAAGTACACGAAGAAACAACGTCTGCAAATTATAAAAATTTACTTTGAAAAAAAGTTGTCAAGTCCTTATTTGAAAACCCTTTAAAATTCAAATTTTGTCAAACTGTAGAGCTAAATAGTTTTTAAATTTCGTAAAAATTTTGGGTCGGGAGGTGTAAGGGGAGGGAGGTGGTAACCAAAAATGTTGAAACTTTTAAGTTATTTTTTAAGGGCTCTGGTGAAAGATACAAAATTTAAATTTTCCATGTGGATACATCTATTTATTGTACCTAGTCGTGCCATAAGTTCTGTCACACGTATATGGGCAATTTTTGTATAAATGAAAAAGAGTTTTTGACAAAGGAAAATATATTTTATTTTGGCATACTAATGGAAGTAAAATAAGCAACAAATTATTCAAAGTGGCCGCCTTTAGCCTTAACACAGCTCTTTAATCTGTTGGGCCAGTCATCGATAGCAGTACGCACTGTTTCTAGCGGAAAATTAGCTACTGCTTCTGTCAAAGATCGCTTAAGGCTCTCGATATTTGGGTGTCGTCTCGTGCACACCATGGACTCTAACTCCGCCCACAGTTTGTAGTCCAGAGGATTCAAATCTGGGCTCCCAGAAGGCCATTCCGTCACCCTTATAAACTGTGGAATATTGGTTTCCAACCACGCTTGTGTGGTTCGAGCTTTGTGGGCTGGCGCAGAATCTTGCTGGAAAACCCAATGTCGATTGTTGAATAACGTAGAGTTCAGCGGCTTCACACATCCCTCCAGGATGTCCGTTTGATAATTTTTCGCTGCAGTTTTTACGCCTTTTTCGCAAAAATGAAGCTCGGTGACCCCTTCGTAGCTGACACCCCACCATACCATGACTGATGCTGGTTGATGTCCTCGCTGTACCCTAGTGGCAACTTCTCGGGCTTCTATGGAGCTGTGGGCATACACCTTATCATTTTGGCGGTTGAAATGTTCCTCCACCGTAAAAATTTTTTCATCGGTAAATAAAATTTCTCGATGTTTGTTGTTGCCGTACCGCCGATGGAGCTCTTTCGATCTGGTGCTCCTAATTTGCTTCAACTGCTCAGTCAGCAAATGTCCCGTTGATCGTCGAAAGGCACTCATCCCGAGGTCAGATTTTTTGATGCGAGACATACTTCGGGTGGATATGTTCATCTCTCGAGCCATGATTCGTTGTTTACGAAGCGGATTTCGACGAATTCGACTCTCGACCGCTTTGATGGCAGCAGAAGAACGTACATCACGCGGACGTCCAGAACGAGGTCGATCTTCAATAGTCTGGATCGCGTTATATCTCTGGATCGCACGATACACAAATCTTTGCGTTATTTTTAACGGGCACAACAACTTGAAAATTTCACTCGCGGATTTTCCACACTTATGTAGTGCAATCACTGCAGTTCGGTTTTCTATTACACCCCATTCCATCTTCACACGTTAACGAACACACTTTAAATGACCATCAACTGTCAACAACATTATGACGTTTATAAAACTGGCCGATATTGAAATGTCACTCATAAAATAAAGTTGTTGCCAATGTGAGAAATTATGTGACAGAACTTATGGCAGGACTAGGTACATACAGAAAAAATAATAATAATTCCACAATTGTTATGCACCGGCCTCCCTGGTCTACCGTGCACAAGGTATCTCATGCGCAATGAAAAAACCACATAAACTGAAAATTTTTGAATGAAATTGAAAGGTAGAAACTTGAAAATTGGCGAAATGCATTTAAAAAAATCCCTAAATTTACGAAATATTAACTGGTCGAAAACCGTTAAAACTTCTACCCCCTCCCATACAAAATTATTTTTTCGACCATTTTTAAAAAATCAATTATCACCTAACTATTAAAACCTACCATTTTAGGAATATTCTGGCCAGAAGTGATCTCCAACGACGAACTTTGGAGTACAACTCGCCAGACTAAAATAGGTATTGAGATTCAACGGCGAAAGTGGCAGTGGATCGGTCATACTTTGAGGAAACCAGAGCAAAACATCGCAAAACAGGCTCTGGATTATAACCCTCAAGGAAGACGTCGGGTTGGTCGACCATGTAACACATGGAAGCGAGCAGTTGAGCAGGAGGCCAGAGGAATAAACAAGTCCTGGCAACAGCTTAAAGCCGATGCTCAGGATCGCGCCTTGTGGAAGAGAGTTGTTTCTGTCCTATGCCCCTATAGGGGGTCTTAACAGGAATTTGATTGATTAAAACCTATCAATTTCAAATTTTGCAAAATAAAAACTTATAAAATTAATTGAAATGAAGTTGCTTTAAAAGTTTTGCAATTGCGCTTGCCCTGTTAACCCCTCCCATGCAAAAATATCATTTCGACCAATTTGAATGAATCAACTAATAACTAACAAATTAAAAGCTACAAATTTGAAATTTGTACGAGCACACTAAAAGAGAAAGGAAATAAAATTGCGTAACAAATTTTACGATTCCCCTACCTCCTCTACCCCCTCCCATACAAATGTTTGGTTTCGTGAATGTAAAATACACAGAATCTTATGAAAATTCTATGCAACTTCGTCTATGAAACACATTCTATACAGAGAATATTGGACGTGATTCAAGCAATCAATTAAAAAATTATTAACATCCACCTACTCTTACCATCACGCCTCACCACTCTCCTCATAAAAACTCAAACTTGCATAAATAAACGAACGAAATATTGATTATAAGTACTGGAGCCTTTGAACGTTTCCGCCATGCTGAGCCAACTTCATATAAGAACACTTGGTGAACTTTCGTCTACTAACACATTGACGGGGGTCCAAAATGCGTGAGCGAGATGTCGTCATTTTTCTCTTTCTAACCATGTGCCACCAGATGGCGCACCGCAATTTCGATGAGTTCTTTAAGATTTCGCCAGCATCAAGAGATGGCGCTTTTGAATTTTCAGAAGAGTATTGTCAATTCGGTTCGTAGAAATTCTTACTGTCAAATATTTTGGTTATTTTCGCGACAGACCGGAATGTTCCACACGCTCAATTCGTGGTGGTTTCTCGCCTTTCCTTTCGTGAAAGCGATTCCCGTAAACAAGAAGTGAAAAACGAGTGCAGTGATTTTCAGAAAGTGCAAAAGAACGAACATCAAGAGCCCCCGAAAAACGGAAATGCACGAAAATTTTTCGCAGTTCATTTTTGTGTGGTGCCGAAATTCCAGTGTTTTCTTCGTCCTTTGTTTTTTCGGTTGCTATTTATCTTTCGTTCGTTTTTCCGTCCGCCTTCGGGTCTTGTGTGAGGTGCGCGGTCCGGTAGTACAGTGCGGAAATTCGGCCTTTGGAGTCTCACGCAAAAAAGTGAGTGGATTTATCTCCTTGTGCGACATTTAGGCATGTTAAGCGCTCCGCTGAACACGACAAGTCGTAAAGAACCGTGTGCGGATTAATTCGAGTAGAACTTCTCGAACGTAAGTAGGAAAAAATTTAATTTTTGTGTTTGAAATGTGGTGCGGAAATGGGCGATTGAAATAGCGTTGCGTGATCCTTTTGCAGCACAAATTGTTGCGCCTGTAATACAATCATTTTTCGGGGATTAGGGCTACCGGCGATACCCCATTAAAAAAAACGAGTGTCGCAACTACCTCCCGGGTCACTCGGAAATGTTGCTCTTCTTTATTTTCGTGTAGAAGGCTTAATAATAGTAGAAAATGCTGTAAACAGTCGCACTGTTTACTTCATTGGCAATTCTCTGACGTTTCTCGATGGCATTTCTCCAGCGATTCTAGGTGAAATGCCATTAAGGTTTGGTAAAATAAGAAGAAGAAGTGTACGTGAATAAAACTCACTAACACCACCAAGGGGTCCAAAATCTGGATTCAAGTGGCGCTAGTCTCGATTTCAAGGGAGATAGACTTCTACAGTATATACTCTTTTCTATGGTTTCCGCAAAGTGTTAAATTGACAATTGCCCTGCCCAAGAACCCCCTTTCATTTAGTCTTCCTTAACCACTCTAACATGTATATTGACTTTCCACGCATCCGCAACTTGTCCCAAGAATAATAAAGTTTCGCCCGACTTGTTGGCAGTTTATTTTTATTTGTTTTTAAGATTACCCTCATAACGAAGTTATTCCAAGCGAACTGCTGGATTTCCTACTGCCCGGAAAATTCGTGTGCATTTCTCTTTTTCGGGGGCTCTCGATTCTTGTGCACTTTCTAAAATCACTGCCCCCTTTCTCACTTTCTGATTACGCGAATTTTATTTATTTTCGCCGTCTTAGTCGTGTGTTTTCAACAAAAAGAAAGACGAGCAAACACCACGAACCGCACGTTTAAAGAATTCTGGTCCTTCGCGAAAATAAACATGATATTTGAATATAAGAATTTCTAAGAACCGAATTGAAAATGCCCTTCTGAAAATTCAAAAGTTCCATCTCTTGATCCTTGGCAGAATCTTCAAAAACCAAGCAAAATTGCGTTGCGCTATCTGGTGACGCATGGTATGAAAGAGAATGTAATATTTATTTTAGAAAAAGGCGGCAAAACGATGCGTTGCGATTTATACAAGAAAAATCTTAGCCAAGAAAAATCTTCGATGCGTTTCATCAATACAAGAAAATCTCGCTCATACGTTTTGGCCTACGTAAATGTGTTAGTAAACCAAAATTTGATTTTGTGTTTTTATGTGAAATTGGCTCAGCTGTGTTATGGCAATTTTCTTTGACGTCCGACTTGTTCGTGTATTTTTGTCATCGAACAAAATTGAGAATTTTCTTTAATTTACTGACTACGACAAGTGCGGAGTGATGAATTTAAATCAGAACACAACAGCATCGAGGGACTTTTCATTTCCCGCACCCATAAAATCGACCGGTAAGATTATTTTCTATCGATGTTCTTTTTAACCTGCAATTATATCCAATGCGCTTCCAGCAGCAAGCAGCACGACCAGCAAACTAAATGGCAACTCTGATCAAATGGAAAAAGTACGAGTTTTGTGTTTGCACGGTTACCGTCAAAATGCCGAAAATTTCAAATCGAAAATGGGATCGTTTCGGAAGATTTTAAAGAAATACGTAGAGTTTTCGTATACGTCGGCGCCGCACAAGGCTCCACCATTGACCAGCGGAGAGGATTCGCCGTCACCAGCCGAGAAGAAGGACATCGAAGACGACGAAGTTCTAGGCGAGAGCTGGTGGTTTAATAAGGACGATGGAACGTTTAAGGGTACGAATGAATGTGGTCCGGCTGTTGGATTCGAGCAAAGCTTGAAACATATCGAGACTGTTTGGCGTGAAGAAGGACCTTTTCAAGGCTTGTTGGGATTCTCGCAAGGCGCATGTTTCGCTGGAATATTATGCCTGCTAAGCTCCAAGTCGAGTGAGTATTTTAAATTGAAATTTTTTATCCTATTTGCAAGAAATTTTGTGATCTAAGAACAAGATAAACCCGTCGTCTTCCTTGTGGGTTAATGGTCCATAGATATTTCGCTTTGGTTTTCTCGACGTGTTTGCGATCCAATGCCATCTCAGAAATTCTATGCGTATCTTGGTTTCTAGTCCAAAGTTGGTCGTTGGAAATGACTTCTGGCCAGAATATTTATCTAAAACAATTTTCAACAGTTCATCTACTCTCTACTAGAGATACGCGATACACACTAACACTTCTGCCCTAATAGAGTTTGGACAATGCGTGTGCAGCGATTGCGCGGGAAATTTTGTCCGAAATTTGAATTTTCTGAACTCTAATTCTTTTATGAAGTAAACACAATCATAATGAATAGCTATTTATGAAAGTCATATTTATTTTCGATTGTGATGATTATTCTATTCAAAAACTTGTAGTTTGTGCTCGTGTCCGTACATTTAAAAACCGTCAAACTCATGTTTGCCCGTTTTTCACATTTTTTACGTTGCCTTCTTGTGTAAATTCACGCTGGACTGTTGGCATTTTAGCACTGTCCAAACTCTATGAGAAAAGTAGTGTTAGTAAGTATCTAGTATTTTTAATCTACAGTAGTTCGTCTATTGGTCGATTTGCTCAACTCATCTTCCATTGGACAACTCGTCCATAGGGCTGGACAATCGTCCAACGAATAATTTATCCATATTTTGAATTCCTTCTTACTATACACATTGCGATAGCGACGAAATAGCGATGGATAAACGAATTGGCCAATGGATGAATTGTTATTGAATAAGTTTTCTGAATATCAGTATACAACCATGTTTCAGTTGTAGCTCTTGGTTCATGAGAGTTTACATCGAACACGAACGAAAAGGTTTTTCAAAACGAATTCTTCTAAGACATCCATTTTTTACGTTGCATAAACATAGACTGTAGTTCACATATGCCAAATTAGGTTGACTATATGCAATTTTCGAATTCTTTGTCGTTCGTGCCAGAATCCGTAATATGTAATTTTATTTCATTGGTATAATTTTGCAACAACAACAAAAACCTACTGTTGTGTATTATTGTAGAAATCATTAGATAAGCTAAATTTAATCTCAAATCAAAGTAAATAAACTCCCAACAAGTCGAGCGCAACTTTGTTTGTTTGGGACAAGTTGAGGATACATGGAAAGTCAATATGTAATATACATTCACTGTCGGGGCTCGCTTTACCGTACATCGTGGCTAATGTGATCGATTGCGTCGCGTTGACAATATGCATAAAATAAAGCTATGCAAGGTCATCGCGATGCAACGATAAACATTAATAATTATCAAGGTCGCGATGTACGGAAAACTTGCGGCAGTAAATCTGCATTACGTTAGCAATAATCAAATATTGTAAATTAATGTAATGATTAACGCAATGCAGTGCCCGGTAATTCCGTATACACGTAATTTCACCTACTATTTTGAATGTGGGTATGAGCCAAGTACGAGTGAGTATAGTTAGTTCTATTTGAGTAGTCTTAAGGTTAGGAATAAGTTATTACATATAGTATCTAATAAAGTCATATAAAAGGATTGAAAAACGGACTTCACATTTTGCGCAGCTGGTAGGTAAATCAAACACTTGTATGGGATGTAATCGTAAAATTTGTGATGCAGTTTTATTTTATTTCTCTTGTAAGGTCAATCAAATCAATCAAATTCCTGTTAAGACCCCCTATAGGGCCATAGGACAGAAACAACTCTCTTCCACAAGACGAGATCCTGAGCATCGGCCTCAAGCTGTTGCCAGGACTTGTTTATTCCTCTGGCCTCCTGCTCAACTGCTCGCTTCCATGTGTTACATGGTCGACCAACCCGACGTCTTCCTTGAGGATTATAATCCAGAGCCTGTTTGGCGATGTTTCGCTATGTTTCGCTCTGGTTTCCTAAAAGTATGACCGATCCACTGCCACTTCCGCCGTTGAATCTCAATACCTATTTTAGTCTGGCCAGTTGTACTCCAAAGTTCGTCGTTGGAGATCACTTCTGGCTAGAATATGCCTAACATGCGTGGGAGGCATTGGTTTACGAAAGTCTGTAGTTTCTTAGTAAGTCGAACGGTCACTTTCCACGTGGTACAACCATATAACAACACGGATTTGACGCATACGACAAAAACTCGCAACTTCGTGCGTAGGGAGATCTCTCTTTACCTCCAGAAAGGGGAAAGGATACCGATGGCCTGACAAGCTTTATTTAGCCGAGCCTCAACATCCTTTTCGGCTCCGCCGTCCATGCTGACAATGCTTCCAAGATAGCAAAAATCTTGCACCTCTTCCCCATCCTGTCCATTAAGAACAATCGGTGTGCTTGTATTCGAACCCATGTGCATGTACTTGGTTTTACGCACATTTATTTTCAGTCCCGCCTCTTTGCATTTAGAATGCAACGAGCGAACATTTGACGCTAAGCCCGAACGGTTATGTGCAAGCAAACACACGTCATCAGCATAATCAAGGTGACTTAAGATGTTAAATAGTCTCCATTGAAGACCTTTACCTTCCCCACCCTCCAGTGCAGCTTTCAAGATGTCATTTATTACCACCAGAAACAGGGCTGGTGATAATAGGCAGCCTTGTCTGACACCCGTTCGCACAGGAAAGCTCTCGGACAGCTGTCCTCTATGCAAGACGCGACACCTTGTATCTTCGTAAGGTGCTTGTAAGGTCAATCAAATTCCTGTTAAGACCCCCTATCGGGGCATAGGACAGAAACAACTCTCTTCCACAAGGCGCGATCCTGAGCATCGGCTTTAAGCTGTTGCCAGGACTTGTTTATTCCTCTGGCCTCCTGCTCAACTGCTCGATTCCATGTGTTACATGGTCGACCAACCCGACGTCTTCCTTGAGGGTTATAATCCAGAGCCTGTTTTGCGATGTTTTGCTCTGGTTTCCTCAAAGTATGACCGATCCACTGCCACTTTCGCCGTTGAATATCAATACCTATTTTAGTCTGGCGAGTTGTACTCCAAAGTTCGTCGTTGGAGATTACTTCTGGCCAGAATATTCCTAAAATGCGCCGGAGGCATTGGTTTACGAAAGTCTGTAGTTTCTTGGTAAGTCGAACGGTCACTTTCCACGTAGTACAACCATATAACAACACGGATTTGACGCATGCGTCAAAAACTCGCAGCTTCGTGCGAAGGGAGATCTCTCTTAACCTCCAGAAAGGGGAAAGGATACCGAAGGCCTGACGAGCTTTATTTAGCCGAGCCTCAACATCCTTTTCGGCTCCGCCGTCCATGCTGACAATGCTTCCGAGATAGCAAAAATCTTGCACCTCTTCCACATCCTGTCCATTAAGAACAATCGGTGTGCTTGCGTTCGAACCCATGTGCATGTACTTGGTTTTACGCACATTTATTTTCAGTCCCGCCTCTTTGCATTTAGAATGCAACGAGCGAACATTTGACTCTAAGTCCGAACGGGTATGTGCAAGCAAACACACGTCATCAGCATAATCAAGGTGACTTAAGATGTTAAATAGTCTCCATTGAAGACCTTTACCTTCCCCACCTTCCAGTGCAGCTTTCAAGATGTCATTTATTACCACCAGAAACAGGGCTGGTGATAATATGCAGCCTTGTCTGACACCCGTTCGCACAGGAAAGCTCTCGGACAGCTCTCCTCTATGCAAGACGCGACACCTTGCATCTTCGTAGGATTCTTTAATCATAGCTATGACCTTATCTGGAATACCTCTCCTACGCAAAGCATTCCATATGTAATCTCGCTTAACGCTGTCGAAAGCCTTCTCGAAGTCCACAAACATGAGATGTAGTGGCGAACCCATTTCGGCTGACTGCTCTAATATTATCCGTAGGGTATTTGTGTGGTCGGTACAAGACGACCCTTTACGGAATCCAGCCTGATAAACTTCGAGAGTGCTCTCGACGACATCACTAATCCTATTGAGAATTACCTTAGCCATAATTTTTGATACGGCAGTAAGTAGACATATACCACGCCAATTGCCACAATCCCGAAGGTCGCCCTTCTTCGGAATTTTCACAATGACGCCCTCCTTCCATTCAGTCGGATATCTTCCATCATTCCACACCTTAGTGAAGAGTGGGAGGAGTATATCAGCTGTTATTTCCGGGTCCGCTTTGAGGAGTTCGGTTGGTAGTCCGTCTATACCTGGAGCTTTCCTTCCCGCCATTGACCGAATGGCGGAAACTATCTCTTCCTTATCTGGGGAATCGTCCCTAATAGAGGATTGTTGCGGTTGGATGTTTGGAAGTTGTTCTGTTTCCGGGATATCTTCATCTGACAAGATGTTTAAAATATCAGAGAAGTATTCCTTCCATCGTCGCAACTGGTGTTCACTCATATTAAGGAGAGTTCCGTTGACATCTCTCACCAGGTGGTTGGCGGTGAAATTCCTGTTCGTCAACTGTTTCATGATTTTAAATAGTGAATCCATATCCCCAAGGTAAGCCGCAGATTCTGCCTTGTTTGCCAGATCTTCAATGGCCTTTCTCTTGTCGCGTCTAACAGCCTTTTTAAGCTGTATATGAGCATCGCGGTAGTTCTGCGTCAAGTCGGGCGTTCGTTGGTTGACATCGGGTTGAGAGATGATTGCCAATTTGGCTTTTTTCCGATTGCCAACCTTGTCCCATGTGTCTTGCGACATCCAGGGTTTCTCACCGCTTTGCGCATATCCCACAGATTCTTCCGCACTTGTTAGAAAAGTGTTTCTGGTTGCCTCCCAATTGGCGTCCAGTGTGCGCATTTCATATTCACCCAATGTGGATGACTTTTCGCGTAAAATGGTGATGTATTCGAGTTTTTTGTTGGGATCTCTGAGTTTATCCACATTAAGCTTGCGCTTCATTTGAAGAATTTGTGGCCGTCGGATAGCTGCTGTACACAATCTCAAGCAGGCAACCATCAAGTGGTGATCGCTCCCCACGTCAGCTCCACGTTTCGCTCGCACATCGAGGAGACATCTTCTCCATCGGCGACTTATAGCCAAATGATCGATCTGGTTCTGAGTAACACCGTCAGGGGAAACCCAAGATGTTTTATGATGACTCTTGTGTGGAAAAAGGGTCCCTCCGATGACCATTTGCCGAGTACTACAGAACTCCACAAATAATTCGCCGTTTTCGGGTCTCTTAATCCAAGGTCGTGAAGCGTCGACCCAAGGGTCACCATGCCTCCCCATGACGTGTTCTAGTCCAGTGTTGTCTGATCCAACCTGGGCGTTCATATCTCCCGAGATGATAATAATATCACCTCTTGGAACACGTTCGAAGGTGGCACTCAGTTGGCTATAAAACTCCTCTTTGTCACCAGATGTTGCGGTATTAGTTGGTGCGTAGCACTGCAGAATTGTGACGTTTCTGACACTGGTCCTGAGCCTGACGACGATAATCCTATCCGAGATTGGTTCCCAGCTAATGAGACTGTTTCTCGCTCTCGGCGTAAGGACGAACGCCACGCCATTTCTGGCTTCACTTTCAGGGCCAATGTATAGAATAGTGTTTCCGTTAGGGGTTCGTTCTTCTCCTGATCCTGTCCACCTGACCTCGCTCAAGCCCAAGATTTGGATGTTATAGTGCTTCATTTCACGGTCGATCACTGATTGGCGGTGCAAGGACCGAGTAACCCCAGCTCTTCCCCCGTCATTCAATGTTCGAACGTTCCAGAAGCCAATCATAGTCCGTTTTCGAATGCCAAAAGTCGTTACCGTAGAATCAGTCCGTATCCGAGGCGATGTATCCGTTTCTCGTATCATTTAGGTCTTAAGATCACGGCTGATAAGCCCATGATCCAGTGAGTGTCCATTTGCCATTTTTAGGGCAAGCAGGACTGGCTGTGGGTGAATTCTACAGCCCCCATCCCAGAGGGGGATAATTAGCTCAGGTCCGTGGAGTCGCTAACTCCAAAGATAGTTGCAGGAATTGGTAATACCTCATACTACAACTAGTTGTAGTTGTAGGAAGTTGCATAGAATTTTCATAAAATTCGGTGTATTTTAAATTCACGAAACCGAACATTTGTATGGGAGGGGGTAGAGAAAGTAGGGGAATCGTAAAATTTGATATGTAGTTTTATTTCGCTTCTTTTGTAAGGTGCTCGTACAAAATTTCAAGTTTGTAGCTTTTAATTTGTTGCTTAGTAGTTGATTTATTGAAATGGGTCGAAATCATACTTTTGTATGGGAGGGGGTAGAAGCGCAGGCGCGATCTCAAAACTTTTGACGCAGTTTCGTTTCAACTATTTTTAGAAATTAGAACTGGTCGAAAGCATTTAAGACTTCTACCCCCTCCCATACAAAATTATTTTTTTTGACTATTTTCAAGAAATCAATTATCACTTAACTATTAATAGCTATCAATTTGAAATTTTGCATAAAAACTTACAAAAATAGTTGAAATGAAATTATCTTAAAAGTTTTGAAGTCGCGCTTGCCCTTCTACTCCTCCCATACAAAAGTATGATTTCGACCAATTTCATTAAATCAACTAATAACCAACAAATTAAGAGCTACGAACTTGAAATTTTATACAAGCACCTTACAAAGAAGCGAAATAAAACTACATATCAAATTTTACGATTCCCCTACTTTCTCTACCCCCTCCCATACAAATGTTCGGTTTCGTGAATTTAAAATACACCGAATTTTATGAAAATTCTATGCAACTTCGTCTATGAAACACATTCTATACAGAGAATATTGGACGTGATTCAAGCAATTAATTAAAAGGCTATTAACATCCACCGACTTTTACTATCGCCCCTCACTCCTCCCCTCATAAAAACTCAAACTTACATAAATAAACGAACGAAATATTGATTATATGTAATGGAGCTTTTGAACGTTTTCGCAAAGTGTTAAATTGACAACTGCCCTGCCCAAGAAACCCCTTTCACTTAGTCTTCCCTAACCACTTTAACCTGCATATTGAATTTCCACGCATCCGCAACTTGTCCCAAGATTTAATAGAGTTTCGCCCGACTTTTTTTATGTTTATCGAAATTAACTTAGGGGGTCACCCTTTAATGCGCGATGCACAGTTAATTCGACATAGGTAAGGGAAACAAGAGGAAATAGGGAAATCAGCGGGGAAACACAGGAGGGAAGAGTTTGAAGTGGCGGTGAACATTGTTATTAAACTGCTGAAGTTGTATTCAGTGGGAAAGAGATTGCCTGGTAATGAATTCCACAATACTGTCGTCCGAGGGATGAAGGACTGCCTAAACTTCACTGTTCTCCACGGCAAGGGCTTCACAGTGTACTTGTGTGAACGTGCAGGTTGGCGAGTATTTCGGGGGGCATTGAATATAGGTGGTATTAGGGCTTTTAGTTCCTTGCTGCATTTACCATGGAAGTATCTATAGTAAATGCAGAGTACACCGATATTTCGACGGTGCTCGAGGGAATCAACTGAGTTTGATATAGCTTCATCTCCAATTAATCGGAATGCATGTTTCTGGATACGGTCAAGAAGAGCCGGATGTGATTTTGGGGCCCCAGCCCAAACATGCGAGTTGTAGTCAAGACGTGGTCGGATATAAGCCTTATAGATAGTAGCAAAAAAGTGTTTCTTACACTTCCGCAGAATACCTAGACGTTTCGAAGCATTAAGAGCAACTTCGTAGATGTGTTGGCTCAAATCAAGGCGATTGTTAAATTTTACACCTAGTAACGTGAAGTCTGCAGAAGGTGAAATTTGTACCCCATTTAAGGACATATTAGCGGCCGACGTCGGAACGTTATGTTTAAGAGATAGATGACAGGACTGCGTTTTTAAGGCATTCAACTCTACTCTATTTTTCCTGCCCCATTTCAGGATTAAACTGAGGTCAGAGTTCAATGACTGTATTGACTCATTACGTCATGAGGCCACTGATGTTGGGCGTGCCTCTGCAGGGGAGTCAAATCGAAAGGTGTTATCCAAAGTGCTGTCATCTGCGAAACAATGAATAGGATTGAGAGTAGCTGAAAGAAGGTCGTTTATGAAGAGTAAAAGAGGGAAGGAGATAAAACAGAGCCCTGAGGGACGCCGGAATCAATGGAAAAGGGTGCAGAAGTTACTCCGTCTAGCACGACTCTAATATAGGTAGAGCGCTCGGAGAGAAAATTCGCAATCCATTTAAGGAAAGCTGTGTTAAAACCATAGGCCTTCAGCTTAGCTAAGAGACATTTGTGCCAAACTCTGTCGAACGCTTTAGCAATGTCAAGAGCAACTTGTTGGCAGTTTATTTTTATTGGTTTGTTGTACTTCATACAATTAACATGTTTAAAATACAATATTACCAATACCTCTCCCGTTAACTGCTAGGAGCATTTGAAATGTTGAAAGAACTCTGGAACCTGAGAGTATACTGTTCTTTATTTTAATATTTTTAATAATTTCATTTTTAATATATTTTTTGTATACAGGGTGTTTGGTACTCCGTGCACCACCTTGTAAGGGGTTATTCCTAGATATAATTGGAGAAAAAAATTGTTCTACGGAGATGGTCAATTTTCAATATCCGCGGAGATACAGGGTGATCAAGAAAAGTTTTTCGGACCTGTACCCTCACTCACTCAAAACGCTATATCTTGAAAACTAATATTCACAATTCAAAGTGTTATAGCTTGTTTTGTAGGGAATCGAATTACCTTTCATGTAATTGTCCGTATTGTAACTGTACCCAATCCTAAGGTATTTGCCTCAGAACACAAAGTTTTGATACTTTGACCCTCAAAATTCTGGGCTCAATGTAGTTTTTCTCAAAAAAACGCGTTATAAAAATGTCATTTTAATGTTGTTTTTTTATGTGCTATATTATTGCCCACAAATGATGCACACATGCTTATGACTTAGGTTTTCCGGTTTTCTAGGTAATAAGCGAAAATACATATGGCTTAAAAATTAAATGTGCCATAAAGCAACCCTCGTTCTAAAAAAACTGCCTGAAATGTTGTTAAACTGAAATATTCTTATTGTCCTTTAATTACTATTTAAATTATCGAGGAATGTCCTTTAATTAGTATTTAAATTATCGAGGAAATGAATTAAATTAAAATGAGTTTCAACTCAACTAGGTGCAACACTTTGCCTTTTTTAATGGGGTACCTAACAAAATGAAAAGCGTATAAAAGCAAATCTTTCTTCATATTTTTACCAGTTTTAGTTACATTGTTAAAAGTACAAGGTGTCACTAAAATTTAGAAAAAAATTTCGAAATGCCTGAGTTCACGAATGAAGAATATGCAGACATCATTTTCATTTATGGAGAGTGTCAGGCATATACACGAGCGGCGCGATCTTTGTATCATCAAAGATTTCCTAATCGTCCAAGACGTTTACAGAAGGATTCGGGAAACAGGCAGCGTTCGGACAAGCAGAGTAAATGCAAATCCTGCGCCGATAATCGCTGTTCCAACCGATGAAGGAACACTACATGCAGTTCAAAATAATCCATCAATCAGTATCCGACGCTTGGCATTGCAGTTAAACGTCTCTACGTGGAAAGTTTGGAGTGTCCTAAAAGCAGAGCGTTTGCATCCTTACCACCACACATCAGTGCAGGAGCTGTTACCCATTGATTTGCCCAAAAGGATGGAGTTTTGCAATTGACTCCTTGAACGACAACTAAGTGACGAAAATTTTATGAACAACATTCTTTGGACGGATGAGTCCCAATTCATTAGGGACGGTATCACAAACTTCCGCAACTTACACACTTGGGCTGAGAACAATCCACATACAAGAAGAGAGGCATCATTTCAGCACAGATTCAGTGTCAATTTATGGGCAGGTGTGATTGGCAACGATTTTATTGGTCCTATTAGGCTTCCGCCTACCTTAAATAGTTCCAATTACTTGCATTTTTTGACAAATGATCTACAGGAGTTATTGGATGATATGCCACTGCAACGATTGGCTTCTATGTTTTACCAACACGATGGTGCTCCAGCTCATTACGGCCGGAAAATCACAGATTGGTTAAATTCCACTTATAGCAATCGCTGGATCGGTAGAAATGGACCGATACACTGGCCTGCAAGATCTCCAGATTTAATTATTATGGATTTCTTTGTATGGGGACGGATGAAGGACCTTGTCTACGCAACGGAAGTAGTAACGTTGCAGGATCTAAACACCAGAATCGATGCGGCAGCAACAGAAGTAAGGCAGGAGTTGAGGAGTATGAACACAAAGAGAACACTGGCGAAACGAGCTTTAGCGTGCATTCAAAATGAAGGTGGCCATTTTGAACATTTATTGTAATTAAGGAAATTTGAAATAAACCATAAAAACCATTCTTAAGTTCTTTTAGTTCAAGCGGAGAGTGTTGATCAACATATTCTTGTTTTTTTTGATAAAAGTGCTAAATTATTGGAATTATAGTTTTCTCTAAACTATGAAACTTATGCAATGCAAGTGTATACATCTTTTGTAGGCAATAATATGGCACATAAAAGAACAACATTAAAATTACATTTTTATAATGTGTTTTTTTTTTTGAGAAAAACTACATTGATCCCAGAATTTTGAGGGTCAAAGTATCAAAAATTTGTGTTCAGAAGCAAACACCTCAGGATTGGGTACAGTTACAATGCGGACTATTACATCAAATGAAAGGTAATTCGATTCCCTAAAGAACAAGCTATAACACTTTGAATTGTGATTATTAGTTTTCAAGATATAGCGTTTTGAGTGAGTGAGGATACAGGTCCGAAACGCTTTTCTTGATCACCCTGTATCTCCGCGGATATTGAAAATTGACCATCTCCTTAGAACAATTTTTTTCTCCAATTATATCTAGGAATAACCCCTTAAAAGGTGGTAGAGGGACTACCAAACACCCTGTATAATTTTATTCAAAATTGGTTGACTGTTTAGATGTAATACGCAATAAAAAAATACAACGTTAAAAAAAAAAAAACTATATAGTATGCTCGACGGTTAAGCTAATAGCAAATCTTGAATTATTAGTATATGTATCTAAGATCTAAAATCAAACACGATACACATTCACCCTAATACAACATAGCAGTCGAAAGCGTTTGAATTCTTAAATTAACGGACATTATAATCCTCCACAGCTAGCACATGGTCTTATATTTACTAGGGAGATGACGGGTCCAAATTTGAAAAAATCTTAAAGCGACATTTTTCTTCAACCTTTGTCAAAAATAAACTTTAAAAATGTTAAAAAGTTAACATGGGCTTTATTTCTATTGAACTTATATTTTTTATTTACATAATGAAAAAAGTAAGGACGTACAAAAAAGATGTCGCTCGAAAAGCTTAATCCGATTTGTTTCCCTCTCAAAGCACGACAAATATAGGCAATTTCGCCAGATTTACTCTTTAACATTTTTCTTTCTGATCATGTTTCGATGAGTAAGAAAATTTTCATACTGGCAATACTTAGAACGAAGGAATGAGATGACTTGCTCTGGAAGCAAATACCGCGACGCATCTTCCCTTCCTATAAGAGTCGAATATGATCGATTCGAGCGCGAAAATTTTGCCACTTACTGACAGGCAGTGCGGTGTATGTATTATTTAAATCGCATCTCAGAGCGATTGTTGCCTGTGGATGGCTTTGGGCTTTCGCCATTCAGCAAGAGCTGTCTTGTGCACGTAAAATGTGTTTACAGTGATGGACGAAAATAATGCGCGCTTTTCTCTAATTTTTTTAAATAATGTTTGATATTCGTTCCGATTTGAATTTCTAAACTCAAAAAAAGGCAAAATGTAAGGGAAGCCCCTTGCAGCAATGGACGCCACACCACTGATGTGAAATGCGGAAATCTTTTAAGATCTTTATTAAAGGAAAGATTTTCGAATTTCGCACTGTCCCGTTCTTTTTCGGAGACGTTTCGGTCTCTACTAAGACCGCATTAGTTCGATGCAGCAAAGACTGAAACGATTAATAAGCTACAACAGTTCAAAATTCGGAAATCTTAGGAGTATTCGGCAAGGTTCGTTTTGAAAAATCGTTCTTTCGCGATTGATGTAAACCGCACCTAACTTTAAATGCTTTTTTTCCAGGAAAATTAACTCAAATAGATTCAACAATTTTTTAATTATTTCTTTTCTAATTTTCAGTGACTACAATTAAACCAGAATTTGTGATACTTGCCTCGGGATTCAAATCGGGCAGTCTTATTCATAAAAACATTTACGAAGAGACCGCAACGATTCCTAGTCTTCATATATTTGGCGAAACTGATGAAATCATTCCGGGCGAAATGAGCGAAGCGTTATCGCGTAATTTCGATAATGCCGAAATTTTAAAACATTCGGGTGGACATTATTTGCCGGCTACGGCACAACAAAAACAAACTTATATCAATTTCTTTCAAGATCGTTTACAAGAATATCTAGAAAATAAGGAATTAGAAAATGCGAACGGAGAGAATGCTATCGTAATCGAAACGAAATAAATGAGCGAATATACTACGATTATTTTGTGTTCATTTATTGAGGAGGGCTTAAATAAAATCTATTTATCTTCTGTGCATGGAACTTATCATTTACAAGACGCGCGTAAGTAAGTATAAGAATTGATATCGCCACAATTCTTATACTGTAGGTAAAATCTGATATACTCTCTATATTGTGTTTGTTGTTTTTGCCTCAAAAACTTCAATTCCAAGTGACCGTCTGTCTGTCTACAATATAACTCTCGAACACTTTGAACTATCGTGCTGAAATTTGCAACAACAGCATGCCTGTTGCATCGAATATTTTACATGATTCTGAGTTAATTTTTGACGCTGATTTCAAATATTTTATCAGTTTTTATGTATTAGCTCCAAGGAGAATATATAAAATGGAGTGCCTGATAGGCTGTCTCATGTGGAAATACTTTTTAATTCGGAAATTTTCGAAAATTCTGTCTAAGCTTAAATTGGCTTCAAACTTTTACAAAAAAAATACCATAATTTGTATTCTCTCTTGATTTGCTAATATTCAGTCAGCAATAAAATAATTTTCAGTAAAATAGACTTTGCTGTTTTATTTCAGAAATCTTTATTTTTTTGAATTTTTATTAGTTTTTGGTTCGTGTCTAAGCTAAGCACTTTAGCAACAGACAATTTAATGCAGGAGAGAGATAGTTGCTTTGGGTTTAAGTATGCCAAACAAGGATAGCGAAACAATTCCTTCGAAAATTTGACAATTGTTTCGGACAATTTAACGTGGGAAAGAGTTAGTTGCAATATTTTTAAGTGTGCCAGACAGAGATAGTGAAACAATTTTTTTCGAAAAATTTCGAGCATTTCGCCAGTAAGGGAGGGAAATACTTTCATTCCCATGTGCTTACACGGCAAAGCATGTTCATATTCACTCTTTATTATATATCCTCCTTGCCTTGATTAGCTCTAGTTTTTGAATTATAGGGGTGGTTTTTTTTTTGAGAAAAAGATCCACTCGCCGTACAAAAATATTTCATTATAAAAAACTACAAACTCTGGAATTTTCTTTTACATGATTTTCTACTGTTGTTGAATGACGAAGTGCTACTCTGAATCGTTCCTCTATAGTCCGAATATCTTAGTGGAATCGTTCACCGTTCTTCACTGAAGTCAATTAGATCTTCAGGAAAACGATCTAAATGACTCTGGTCAGGCAGTGTACACGCTCATGTTACACCCAAGTCGCTGAAAGTAAGGCAACATCTCTTCAACGTACTCAACGTAATTATCATCCTTTTTATTGCCTAAGAAATTTTGAATAGCCCAAACAAACGAGTCCCATGCATTCTTCTCAATTTCTGACACTAAACTGCTGAAATCAGGGTCGTTCACCAATTTGTGAATTCGTAGTCTGTCAAATAGCTTTTCTGAACTCAGATTCGGAAACTTCCCTGAAATACACTTGAAAAATTCACCGTCTTTGTTTAGTGCTTTAACAAATTGTTTCATCAGACCAAGTTTAATATGCAGAGGTGGCAATATGATACGATCTCATGGCACAAGAGGTACATTTATAACATTTAAGCTACTTGGAACTAGTGCTTCCCTAGAAGGCCATTCTTTCCATGTTCAATGTTCTGATTTAGCTCTGCTATACCATAAACATATGAAACAGGGATATTTGGTATAGCTAAGTTCGGTAATACGTAACTTTAGTTTATTTAATTATGAGATTTCTCTCTTTCAACCGGGAAGCTAGTAATTCAGAAGAAGTTTTCGACAGTTCAAGGTCTCTAATTAAATCATTAAGCTTGAATGGTCTCAGTTCGAAATGGTTTTCTGGGACGAACTTGTCATTGCTCGCGCAGCTTAGCTCATTCATTAGAGCTTTCTTTAGCTGTAGATGGTAGTGATAAAAGTGGATCATTCGAACTCTTTACAGGCCTAACAGCTGATGTTGATGTGGGGTAAATCCAATTAGAGCGGTTATTCTTGCTGACCTGATATATTCACAACATAAAAATAGAAGTTATCGTGATAATTTAAAGATTCACACCAGATTATTGGAAACCGGAACTTGAAAGAGAGCTAGGGTGTAGCCTAGTGGGTAGCGTGTTGGTTTCTAATGCGAAGGTCGTGAGTTCAAATCCCGATCGACTCATAATTCCAGCACACTACTTGCTTGGGTATACCTTGGTTACCTCAATCTACGAAAATGAAAAATTCATAGATAGAGGGTTGTGCGAAGGGCTAACAACCCTTCCGCAATAAATAATGAAAATGTTAAGGAACCTGAAGGTCAGGAGGCCAAGGCCCGATTTGGGCTGTAGCGCCATTGAAGAAGAAGAAGGAACTTGAAAGAGGTTCTCTTCTTAGTAGCCAACACAGATTTTGCATATAACATTGGGTACTGAAATTTTTTAAAAATATATTCACCACAGATATTGCAAGAACTATTTCGATCGCTAATGCAGACCCTTCTTGATGAAGACAAGACATGATAGAAATTACAAAGATTTATCTAAAACCCGACCGTAATAGACAAAAGTTTAAACAGACTCAATATGCACGTAGTGTAGCTGTATCTCAAAAACTGGAGATGCTCGAAAAAAAAACTGAGGATAGATTCGAAATCAGCGACCTCGAATTAGTAAGCAACCGTTAAAATATTTCATACAACAGAAAAAAAGTTTGATTATTATATATATATTCCAATTGCTTTCAAAATTATGAAAGCTACAAACTTAAAGTTCCGCACGAAATAGTTTGCATACCACGTGGGTAATGAACGGCGGAACTGTTTGATGTCGACCGATCCGCTACGTTATCCGAATCATCGTCGAGAGTCAGTCGCAACCGAGCAAGTAACTCGAGCGAAAGAACAAAGTTTGCGGGCAAGTGCAAGAGAAAAGATTTGTGCAGATGCAACATAAAAAAGATAAAATTCTCAAACCAAAGCACCTTGTGTTTTTATTCCGAAAGAAGCCCTTTTCCATAACATCGTAAAGTCTCTTAACATTACGTTCGATGGCGTATGTAAAAATTAAAAACGTTCCCCTTCTACTTATATTACCTCCCATGCAAAAATCACTATTCCAAAGAATTTGAAATATATATTTTTACCGGTACACTAAACTCTTTCTCATTTCACCTAGATTAGATACCACAGTATCAGAGTCTGGTGGTGTAGTGTTTTTAGTGGTTTTCTTTTGCCAATTTCATCCACCCTAAGATAAATTTTTGTTTGTAAATTTTTTGTTAAGCATTAAAAACTGCGCACAGTTCTTGAAGTTAAGAACGTACCAAAAAATAAGGTCGCCACTTTTTTAAATTTCGCTCCAAATATGGAGCTTCACCTACACCAAACCAGAGTACATTTACAGAGTAGGACCACTCGTATACTTGCCCGGGTTAACATGTTTGTCACGTGCTTCGCCTCAAATTCCGGTTTTTAGTTTTGGTGAAACATGTGCGCCGAGTCCGCGACACTTCTTACCTCTCATTCTCGTACATGGCGTTCTTACAGCTTTTGCTCGCGTCGTATTCAACTTGTACGGCGGGTGCGCGGGTGATGGTCGGCGGGTGGTCGACGATTGTCTTTCCGCTCAATATTTTCGATATTTTTCGCTTGCTCTTGTCTAATAAAAATAAAGTCTTTGCGAGAATGAAATGGAAAGATCACATTAAATGTTCACTGTAAGCGTGAGAGAGAGGAAGCACACGTATCGGCGATGAAACACGAGTGTGTTTTCGGCAAATTTTCGGAGCCGGGTGGCATTTTTAGCTGAGCTGTCCTACTCTGTTGTACTCTGCACCAAACTATGATAAAGCGCCGTTAGTGTCTTATGGAGTAACTATAACTCGTACTCGCGTGATATGGCTCCTTGTGACTTTATCCTGTTTGCGAAGCTAAAATTCATGACAGTGCGCTGTTAGTCGTATACGGCGAGCGTGTATTAGTATTATTAGTTAGTGATAAATAAAAAAAAAATATATAACAGGACTACGATTGGGCGTAAACCCCAATCGTGCGATACTCTAGATGAAAGAATTTTTTTTTTTGATTTTAAGAATTTTTGTAGAGGAAGTGGTAGAGGGGGTGACGACATTCAACTGATTTTTTCACATCACGCTAAGGTTGGTAGCAAAATTTTTTATATAAAAATTAGGATTCAAAAATTTAATAGGTGCTGAGAAAATTAGTGTATTCAGTGAAGTTGTGCAGTTTGTATGGTACCACCTCCCATACAAACTGCAGGAGGAGTGTGAAGTTATTAATAACTTTTTTAGAAATAACTGTAAACATCATTTAATTGACATATTTTAAATTGCAGATCAGTAGCATTCATTTCTTTCAGGAAAATCGACTTTAAAGTTGTTGAATTGTGTCATATTGTATGGGAGGGGGTAGAAGGAGTGAAGCTAATCGCCTAATTTTTTTTTTGCCTCACTAATAATTCTTAATAAATATTTTTTGCATAATCTCAGCTCGAAAGATTTCATACGTACTGAGTAAATTGGTTTATAGTATTTCATAAAAAAGATCAGTTTGTATGGGAGGTGGTGGAAGAAGAGGGACGACACAAATAATTTTTACACAGAAGATTCAAATTATCATAAAAGTATTACATTCCAAATTTCAGAAAAATAGCATTTATAATTTTCCAGTAAATCCGGTTATTGTCAAATTGTGTAATTTTGTATGGGAGGGAGTAGAAGGGGTGGAGCAATTTGGCCCGATTACGAACTTGACCTTACTTTTTTGTTAAAAGCGACGTGTATAAAATTTGAACTATCAAGGTCAACGCGTTCTCAAGCTAGAGAGGCCACGGACAGACGGACGGACATCCGGTTTTGAGATTTTTGATTGATTGTATGAACTTCTGCATCATTCATTTTTTTCTCCGAGCCTTATTTCTTAGCGTTGCAAACTTATAATAATTTTAAATTTCATCTAGAGTATAAAAATGCAAGTAAATTTTTTTTCTATAACAATTTTAATCATTTTCTTTTCACCATCGCATTATAATAATTCTCCCTGTGCCAGTTACATGACGCTGATTATCAATCGCTAGCCGCTAATAACCTAGTAGCACTGGCAAAGTAAAACGGTCTTTATTTCACCAGCCTCTGCTAAAATCGCTCGTATGACTGCTGATAGGTCAGTCGCCTGTTTTCGTCAATCACATCAGTAATGTTTTCCTCCATAACAGCGGCTGGTATACCAGCGTCGTGTAGCCCGCTACATGCATTCCACCCAACTGACCGAATTTTGCAAAATTCGTTTGAATTCTGTAGTTTTATAAAATAAACTGCCAATAAGTCGGGCGAAACTTTATTATTCTTGGGACAAGTTGCGGATGAGTGGAAAGTCAATATGCAGGTTAGAGTGAAAGGGAGTTCTTGGGCAGGGCTGTTGTCAATTTAACAATATTTCATTCGTTTCTGCAAGTTTGCGTTTTTATGAGGGGAAGAGGAGGGGTAATAGTAAGGGTGGGTGGATGTTAATAGCTTTTTAATTAATTGCTTGAATCACGAACAATATTCTCTGCATAGAATGTGTTTCATCGACGAAGTTGCATAGAATTTTCATAAAATTCGGTGTTTTTTACATTCACGAAACCGAACATTTGTATGAGTAGGTAGGGGAATCGTAAAATTTGATATGTAGTTTTATTTCGCTTCTCTTGTAAGGTGCTTGTATAAAATTTCAAGTTCGTAGCTTTTAGTTTGTTGGTTATTAGTTGATTTAATAAAATTGGTCGAAATCATAGTTTTGTATGGGAGGGGGTAGAAGGACAGGCGCGATTTCAAAACGTTTAAAGCAACTTCATTTCAAATATTTTTGTAAGTTTTTATGCAAAATTTCAAATTGATAGCTTTTAATAGTAAGGTGATAATTGATTTCTTAAAAAGAGTCGAAAAAATAATTTTGTATGGGAAGGGGTAGAAGTTTTAAAGGTTTTCAACCAGTTAATATTTCTTATATTTAGGGATTTTTTTTAAATGCATTTTGCAAATTTTCAAGTTTCTACCTTAAAATTTCACTCAAAATTTTTCAGTTTATGTATTTTTTTCAATGCACATGAAACACCTTGTGCACGTTAGACCGGGGGGGGTCGGTTTATAACAATTATGGATCAAGTTATTATTATTTTTCTATGTACATTAAATAGACATATCCACATGCAAAATTCAAACTTTGCATCTTTCACCCTCAAAAAATCACTCAAAATTTTCGACATTTTTGCTTATCACCTCCCTCTCCTTACACCTCTCAACTTAAAATTTTTACCAAAATTAACCATTATGTAGTTCTACAATCTGACAAATTTCCGATTTTATATCTGTACTCTCTTTTGAGATATAAGGATTTGTAATTTTGAAAAGTGCGCCATTTTTTAAATGCTCTCCATTTTCCCCCACTACTGTTATTTCAACATGTTATATTTTTTTTGTATTTTTCTAGTCTAGCTTAATATAAATTTCAAGTTTCAATTACATAGCGTAAGACATAGTTGAGATATTCATTTTTAAGTGATTTTCTTAGCACCCCCCTGACCCTCCCCCTTACAATAATTAGCCGCTTTCTAAGCTGGTTCCGATGAAACTATATGCCACCTTGACGGTCTCTAAAAATGGTTTTGTTACGATAAGTAATTTCGAAGATATAATCATTTGAAAAAAAAAATCGGCGACAATTGTTCTTAGCCCCCCCTTTTCGCACCCCAATGGATAAAAAAATTAAATTATTTTTAAAAGTTGTCCGACAAATCTTTCTATATGTATGTTGAGTTTTAGCTTCCTAGCTGTTACCATGGTTGAGATATTTGAATCAAGGCCCTCTAGAAATACCAGTCCGTAATGCTGAAAACGATGACGTAGAATACCAGGTTTTTCTGAACTATACCTAAGGTGTCCGAGCAAGTCGGAGCTCACCCAAGTATGAGATTTGTCAGTTTGACAATTCGATTTGACTAGAGATACTCGATACACACTAACACTTCTGTCCTAATAGAGTTTGGACAATGCCCTTATACCAACAGTTAAGACTGCGTTTAGAAGCACAAGAAGGCAACATAAGAAATACGAAATTCGGCCAAACTTGAGTTTGGCCGATTTCAAATTTACGGATACGAGCGAAAACTTGCGTTAAACTACAAGTTTTTGAATGTAATTCTCATTAAAACCGAAAATGAATATGACTTTCATAAATAACAATTCAATTTGATTGTGTTTACTTGATAAAAGAAAAAGAATTGAGAAAATTCAAATTTCGGACGAAATTTCCCGCGCAATCGGGGTACACCCCATGTCCAAACTCTATTAGGACAGAAGTGTTAGTGTGTATCGAGTATCTCTAGATTTGACATGTTGTTGCAGTATGTTTTCTAACTATTAGGATTTGCGTCGCTCCTGTTTGCTTTGATCCGCCGATTTGAGTGCATTATTTATGAGTTCGATTCGTATTGAATCATCGGGGGACGGCGTACATGGTCCAGCACTAATATATTCTACATTTGCTGAACTTTCCCGTTCATATTCCGGACATTTGTGTTTTTTTGGCAGCATTCTGATTAGTTTCGATCTTCCGGTCGGTCACAAGTTCTTTTATTCGCCATTTTTCTTGTTTTCAGTGTGTAAAATTAAAAACTATTAATTTTAAATAAATTTACCTGTTCTTATACTTATCTTTCATATTGGCGCGAATCCAACACCGCAAAATGTCAGTCAAGAGAACTGTCAAAGCACAACGTCATCACTGACGTCATCAAAAACCTGCTATATTTCCTGCAGCTGCTGGTAAACAGCTCAGCATTACGGCCTGGTATTTCTAGAGGGCCTTGTTTGAATTCGTATTTTTCGATTTAAGCGATCCCTCCGCCTCCCCCTGAACCCGTACACCCCCCAAAATGTGTATCCGCCTGAGATCCGCAACTATCTACAATTCCCTTAAAAATGAACTTTCTATCTTGAAGGGTTTGGGAGTTAATGTGCGCTGAGCGTACACACCGGCGTACAGCGTATAGACAGACGGATTTTTTTTTTGCATTTTTAGGCTAATTTAGTCATGAAACGCGAAAAAAAAAAATTTCAGGGTAGCAAATTTTTTTTTTCCAAGTCGATCACAATACTTTATTATTAAAATAATAAAGTAAAATAAATTGAACCAATGACTCACATCACCTGCTGAGAACTAGAGATGGTATGCTATTTCGCCAATGAAATTGGCGCAATGATCATCGCTACAAATTCCATGTTCGCACTCGCACATTAATCGCAATTCACACATACCACCACATGCCGACGAGATCATAGCTCAGAACAAAGCTCGCCAAACAAATCGCCGCTTACCCACGAAAGTGCACCTCATTGACCACTTTGCACGTCCCACCTCACCGATCATAAAACCCACCGGTCGCAGTTCATCCACGGACCTTTTTTTTAAGCTCACAGAGCTCGCCAAACATATCGCAGTCGCACACCGTGTTACAATTTTCCCCGGCTGGGAAAAAAGTACAACCCCCTAACACCAAAAGGGGGGCGGAATAAACCTAGCCGGCCAACCCTTGGAGATGGGTCGTGGGCGCCAGCGATTCCTTCTGTAGGTCTCTTTCCTTGATATTTCACATGGAAGGACGAAAAGAAACGGCCTGAGTGGAAAGACGTCTCACAATTCAGCGAAACCTTAAAGTGTTATTGGGCACAATGGAGCTCCCTTCACCTAGACGGCGGATTATTAAAACGAAAATGGGAAAACGCTGACGGAACATCATATCACATGCAAACCATCGTCCCGCATTGTAAAATCGAGGAGGTTTTGAAGGAATATCATGGAGGTACCTCTGGTGGGCATTTGGGTGTAAATAGGACCTTGGCAAAGATACGAGAAAGGTTCTATTGGATCCATCTCCGAGATGATGTCGAAAATTGGTGCCGTAAATGTACTACGTGTGCGTCGAGTCAGGGCCCACACCGCAGATCAAAGGGAGAAATGCAGCAATACAATGTGGGAGTCCCATTTGAGAGAATTGCTGTGGATATTGCTGGACCATTTCCGGAATCAGAAAATGGTAATCGCTACATTCTAGTGGTCATTGATTATTTCAGCAAGTGGCCTGAAGCCTACGCAATTCCAAACCAAGAAGCAGTAACCGTCGCCGAACAAATTGTTACCAACTGGGTGAGCAGATTTGGAGCTCCACGTGAACTACACTCCGATCAAGGGCGCAATTTTGAATCTCAAATATTCAAACACGTGTGCCAAATGCTGGGAATAAACAAAACGAGGACAACTCCATTACATCCACAGTCCGATGGAATGGTGGAACGTTTCAATAGGACATTGAACTCAAACCTATCCAAACTCGTCAGCGAGAGGCAACAGGACTGGGACCAGCACATCCCTCTATTTTTAATGGCCTACAGAACATCGGTGCATTCAACAACAGGAGAAACTCCGTCCCGAGTCATTTTCGGAAGAAATATTCGAGTCCCTGCGGAACTAATGTTTGGAGTGCCACCAGACCAACCAACCGATGCTAAAGATTACGTCTCGGATCTTCGATGTCGACTAAAGACAATTTATAACCTGGTCAGAGATAAAATTGATTTGGCGACCGACCGTATGAAGACGAGGTATGATCAACGGGCGAATTCATCAGGATTCCAAGAGGGCGACTTGGTTTGGTTATACAATCCCAAACGACAGAAGGGCAGATCGCCGAAACTACAGCGCAACTGGGAAGGCCCTTACCAGATCATCAACCGATTAAATGATGTCGTCTATCGGATTCAACTACATCAAAAGCCTCGCACTAAAATGAAAGTGGTACATCTAGACCGACTAACAAAGTACCAGGGTGCCATGGAGGAAGTGAACAACTCTGTTCAGGACGAACAGGGACTAAGGAGAGGGTAATGTTATAAATCTGACAACCTCGACGTTCCCAGCAACATCCACAGAAGTCCATCAACATGTAAAACGCCATAAACATGTTTCTAGCAACCTCCAGTAAGCTCTTAGAATAATCTAGACACACACACACACACAACGACACCTGACGGAAGCTTCTAGAACTGGAGAAAAATTGTATATAAACACAAAGCTCTCGGACCAGCGCCAGTCATTTTTCTAATGATCGAAACGCGAACCGGTGCAAGAAAAGCGATAGTAAACACGCGACAGTGTTGTCATAAAGCGCAAAGTGATCGGGAAATTATATGAAAGTGCGAATAATAAAATTAGCTATTATTTTTAAACGAATTGAGTTTTACTTGAAATCGGCGCACCTCTAGCTCGTAACAGTATGTACCCACCATTTTTCTAGCACCTGTTTTACTGATTAATTGATTGTCTGATCGTGAATCCACCTTGGTATTCTCCAATTATGTTTTCGGCATAGGGCTAATCCGAGACTCTATAATCATTGTCAAGATTTTATATGTGCACAATCATCAAATCGCTCTATAGTTTTCGCAGCAATTTGTCGCCCTTTCTGTAAATCAGACATACATTAAGGCAACAAAGTACCGGGAATTTGTAAATAAAACGCAAAATGTTTAATTAATTGTCAATATTTATTTTGTCGCCTTCAAAGTAATCCCCATTAGATGCAACATACATATGACAGCATTTTTTCCAATCCTCGAAACACTTTTCATAAGCACTTTTTGGCATGACCTTCAATGGCGATTTTCTAGCACCATTTCCTTCACTTTTTGAATGTTTTCGCCAGTTAAAGAGGTCGGAGGTCGTCCAGAACGAGGCATGTCTTCAACGATCTCTCCACCGTCCTTAAAGGCATTGTACCACTCGTAGGCTCGTGTTTTTGATATTACTGAATCACCGTAAGCCTTTTCCAACATTCGCAACGATTCCGAAATTTGGTTGGAAACTCAAATTTTGAGGCAAACTCTTTGTTCTATATTTTTATCCGTTGTAAAAATCGCGGTGGACTACTGAGGTGTACCGATTCAACCAGCTGCTGTAAACAAACTGATTAACAGACAGCGCTAATTTTTGGGATAATAATTAAGTACAGTCCTATCAAAAAAAAATTTGAAATATCATTTCCCAGGGTAATTTTACTTACAAATTCTCGGTACTTTGTTGCCTTTTTTTTTAGGCACCGAGTTTAATTTAGGGGGTCACCCTTTAATGCATTGCACAATTAATTCGGTAAAGGAAGTGGATAAAATTTGGGTGTACTAAGGAAATTAGGGTGGAGAGAGACGGAAGTGACGGTGAAGATTATTCTTGAAGGACTGGAGGTTATACCTACTTGGGAAAACGTTAGCCGGCAATGCATTCCAAAGTCTGGAGGTATAATGCTTTTAGGCTAATCATCAGGTAATGTTTCATGTATCCAGATTCGTTACACTGTATTGTGCATTTTCCTAACAACGAATTCTCCACCGCTCTTCAGAGATTCCGCTGGTATGTCGTGTATGCCCAGCGCCTGCTGCTGTTGGGAAGCTCAATATGATTTCGTTGTCATCAAGTGTCTCGGTCAGGAGATTGTCATTAACGATGACGATGACGCAACTGTTGGAAATATTGCACCCAGCTCGTTTTAATCTCTTCCGTGTCGCTAATTATGCCTCTTGCTGTGTCCTTACAAAGCCTCGTTTTTTATTGAAATCCTCGTTTCTGCTTTTTAACTAGAGTGCAAGTCGCTTACGTGTTTTTGAATTTTAAATCTTCTTCCATTTTGCATAATTCATCTTTGAGATACTTCATTTTCTTTTTTCTACAAATTTTGTTCGCAAATCGTGTTGACTCTCGTTCAGTAAATTGTTTTTAAGGTGGGTTATTTTTGTCTATTGCATCTCGGCATTAATCATCGAACCAATAATTCTTTTTATGCTGTGTTCGGTGGCCTATAACCTCCTCTGCAACGGACTTAATGCCATTTTTGATGGAGAGCCATAACTGCTCTATTGGCATTTCATGGTGGTTGAATATTTAGCCAAAATGTTTCTCTAAAGCTGCGATGGACTCGTCCTTCAGCGTCTCGATGTCGAATTTAAGTGTCGGTTAGTGTTCTGCAGGTCTGCTGTTTGCTAGTCGACATCGGAATGAGGCCTTAGCCAAATAGTGGTCAGAGTCGCAGTTAGTACCTCTGAAAGTTCTTACATCTAGAATGCAGGATGCTGCCCTTTTGTCTATAAAAACGTGGTCTACCTGATTATTCGTCCTTCTATTATTATATTTATTTTAATTTTTGATTATTATCTATTGTATTTTGTATCTTATTTGTTTTTCAAATTTTTTTTGTTAGGTTTCATTAATTTTTTGTATATATTACATATTTGCAGTAATCAGGCAGTTAATGAATAAGTATAATATTATATAATAAATGATAGATTGGCTATGGTGATTATGTCTGTTTGCTTGCATATAACCGTTCGGACTGACAGTCAAATGTTCGCTCATTGCATTCTAAATGTAAAGAGGCAGGACTAAAAATTAAATGTGCGTGAAACCAGGAACAGATATTTTTGACACAAACACGCCGACAGTTCTTAACGGATAAGATGTGAAAGATTTTTTTTACCTCGGAAGCATTCTCAGCATGGACAGCGGAGCCTTGATTTCCTCTTACTGAAGGATAAGAGAATGTTTCACGCATGCGACAAATCCGTGTTATGTACTACTAACACATCGGTCAATAAGTCCGTAGGATAACAAAGAAAATACAGTTTTTTCGGTCTAATTTTGCTTTATTCTTCGACATAAGTTTCCTTCAAGAGTGATACAATCCGTCCAACGCCTCTCTAGCTTTTCGATACCAGTTTCGTAGAACAACTTGTCTTTCGACTCAAAATGTGCTTCAGTTGCGGAAATTACCTCTTCATTTGAGCCATATCTTTTGCCAGCGAGCATTTTTTTCAGGTCTGCGAAGAGCCAGTAGTCGCTGGGGGCTAAATCTGGAGAATACGGTGGGTGCGGAAGCAATTCGAAGCTCAATTCCTGCAATTTTGCCATTGTTTTGATCGACTTGTAACACGGAGCATTGTCTTGATGAAACAGTATTTTTTTCCTCTGCATGTGTGGCCGTTTCTCAGCAATTTCTCGCTTCAAACGTTCGAGTAATAGTAAATAATAATCGGTATTGATGCTCTTTCCCTTCTCTAGGTAGTCTATGAATAATATACCATGTGCATCCCAAAAAACTGAAGCCATTACCTTGCCAGCCGATGTTTGAGTTTTTGGTCGCGGTTCTCCCGCTGCTGTCTGACTCTAGTGTGAAATGATGGATCCAAGTTTCATTCATTGTCACATAACGCCGCAAAAAATCTTTTTTATTGCGTCGAAACAGCTTCATACAAGCCTCCGAATCGTCGACACGTTGTTGTTTTTGGTCCACTGTGAGCAAACGCGGCACCCACTTAGAAAAGAGCTTCCGCATCGACAAATGCCCATGCAAAATTGTGTGCACACTGCCTTTCGATATCTTTAGAGTGCCTGCTAACTCTTGCAACTTCAATTTACGATCGGCCAAAACGATTTTGTGGACTCTTTTAATGTTTTCTGGAGTAACAGCTTCATTTGGCCTTCCACTGCGGGGCAAGTCCTCAGTCGAGCTACGGCCACATTTAAACTCGGCAAACCACTTCTCAACCATTTGTCTCGACGGAGCAGATTCTAAATAACACTTTTCAAGCTATGCTCTTGTTTCAACGGTGTTTTTTCCCATCAAGAAGCAATGTTTTATCAACACACGAAATTCGGATTTTTTCATGTTTTTAAAAATAACAAAAGTACCGTCACTTCGATGAAATTTTGACGCGTCGCTTCTGAAAGTTGGTACTTCCTGCCAATACAATTGGTTCGGCCACAGAGGTGCCATCCGTGGGTCATCCTACGGACTTATTGACCGATGTGGTACATGAAAACGTTAAGCTTACTAAGAAATTGTTAATTTCCGTGAACCAATGCTACGACGAATTTTAGAGATATTTTCATAACCTTATCGTATTCTTAACTATGAAGACGTGGAAATTCAAAGGCGGATGTGGCACTTGATCGGTCACACTTCGAGAAAGTAGTAGTAGAACAAAGCATCTAGATTATAATCCTCAAGGAAAACGCCGTGTTGATCGACCATGTAGCACATGGAAGTGGGAAGTTGTAGGTGAGGCCAGAGGCATAATCAAGTCCCGACAAGAACTGAAGACCGATGTTCAGGATCGCGTCTTATGGAAGAAGACTCTTTCTTTCCAATTCTCCTGTAGGGGTTCTTAACACGAAATTTATTGATTGATCTCCAATGGTATACAAACGGATTTTTTTCGGATCATGTAACATTCAGCTTATTCAATTATTTTTTCCCTGAGTCGATTACTATACTTTATTTAAGAAATAATAAAGTTAAAGAATACTTTTAGTAATATCATTCGTTTTTTATGGATATTTTAAAACTATTTCATTGTATTTATCGAATTAAAGATTGGTTGGTCTGCACTAAGCACATAGTTTTTATTTTTATAAAAAAAAAATTTAATCTAATCCAAAAATAAAAAAAAAAAATATAAAATTTTAGTCACTGTATAGCGAAATGAAATTTATATTTGAAAAAATTGCATTTTTTTCTGTCCGTTCTACAGGTTAATCAAATCTTTTCTTCTTTTACATAAATATTTCATAATTCATTAAAAAATATAGCGAATATCCAAAAATTCATACCGATAGAGACACAACCACCCGTTTGCAAAGATTTTCATCCGTATAATTTTCAAAATTCCGATCTCTTGATTCAATTTTAATGTGTAAGCATTCGAAAACTAAGAGTTAAATTGTTTCACTAAATTTTCTATTATTTCCATTAACATTTAACGAATTAAAATAAATGAGTAAGTTACATTATCGTTAAATCTTTAATCAATATTAATGACTTGACGAGTACATTTTTTTATTTTTGAAGTAAAAACCATCGTTATCATACATCAATAATAGTTACAAAATTTCATAGGCGACCCCTTTTTTAGTTTGTTTCTTTTTCGCTAGCAAGAAAATGTACTCTCCATTTATTTTCATAGTTGGTTCTGCCTATTAGTAAAGATTTCTCATAGTGCATAAATTAATTACAAAAAGAAAAATGAGTTAACATTAATTAAAGAAAATTTATAGAAAAAAAAATGTTTTTTTTAACCAAAAAATTTGATATTATGCAACCAAGAAAAAAAAAAAAAAACAACGACAGTTTGCTTAAAAATAAATCATTTGAAAAAAAAAAAACTGAATGAATCTAAGCCACTTGTTCTTGACCATTTGCGGCTTCATGATTTTTCATAACATCGGGTAATTCCGGTGGTGATGAGTATGCTGTGATTTCAAGTGGTTCAAATTCGCCATTTTCCATTCTGTAAAAATCCAATTATAATTTTACTTTATTCGAAGTTCATAGAATTTCAACCAAATTTACCGCAAAGATAATCCCAATTGAGCAGGCGTCTGTGGTTTAGCCGTGATGGTTGTGATTCCGTAATCCTGCAGTAGTTTATCATCTTCCATTCCCATATTGTCTTTATTATACAGCATTTGATCTCTAGGCTTAATTTTTAGAATACCTGAAATAAACGATTGAAACGTTAAACAAATGCTAGAACTATTAGGTTTATATGGAAAGGAATTACAGATTGGGCCAATGATGAGAGGCGGCTGGTATATATGGGCACTGGAGTACAAGACCTATTATTAATGCTACATAGGTATATAATTTTGAGTGGTAAATGCTGATAAAGATCCCATACGACAGAAACCGTTCTCTTCTACGAAGCACAATCCTGAGAATTGTCCTTTAGTTGTCGTCAGGATTTGTTTATTCATCTGGCCTTCCGATCAAGAAGTCGCTTCTGTGTGCTACATGGTCGAACGACCCGACGTGTTCCTTCAATCAATCAAATTCCTGTTAAGACCCCCTATAGGGGCATAGGACAGAAAAAACTCTCTTCCACAAGGCGCGATCCTGAGCATCGGCTTTAAGCTGTTGCCAGGACTTGTTTATTCCTCTGGCCTCCTGCTCAACTGCTCGTTTCCATGTGTTACATGGTCGACCAACCCGACGTCTTCCTTGAGGGTTATAGTCCAGAGCCTGTTTTGCGATGTTTCGCTCTGGTTTCCTCAAAGTATGACCGATCCACTGCCACTTCTGCAGTTGAATTTCAATACCTATTTTAGTCTGGCCAGTTGTACTCCAAAGTTCGTCGTTGAAGATCACTTCTGGCCAGAATATTCCTAAAATGCGCCGGAGGCATTGGTTTACGAAAGTCTGTAGTTTCTTGGTAAGTCGAACGGTCACTTTCCACGTAGTACAACCATACAACAACACAGATTTGACGCATGCGTCAAAAACTCGCAGCTTCGTGCGAAGGGAGATCTCTCTTAACCTCCAGAAAGGGGAAAGGATACCGAAGGCCTGACGAGCTTTATTTAGCCGAGCCTTAAAATCCTTTTCGGCTCCGCCGTCCATGCTGACAATGCTTCCAAGATAGCAAAAATCTTGCACCTCTTCCACATCCTGTCCGTTACGAACAATCGGTGTGCTTGCGTTCGAACCCATGTGCATGTACTTGGTTTTATGCACATTTATTTTCAGTCCCGCCTCTTTGCATTTAGAATGCAACGAGCGAACATTTGACTCTACGTCCGAACGGGTATGTGCAAGCAAACACACGTCATCAGCATCACCTTTACCTTCCTCACCTTCCAATGCAGCGCTCAAGATGTCATTTATTACCACCAGAAATAGGGCTGGTGATAATATGCAGCCTTGTCTGACACCTGTTCGCACAAGAAAGCTCTCGGACAGCTCTTCTCTATGCAAGAGGCGACACCTTGCATCTTCGTAGAATTCTTTAATCATAGCTATGATCTTATTTGGACTACCTGTCCTACACAAAGCATTCCAAATGTTGTCTCGCTTAACGCTGTCGAAAGCCTTCTCGAAGTCCACAAACATGAGATGTAGTGGCGAACCCATTTCGGTTAACTGCTCTAATATTGACCGAATGGCGGAAACTCTCTCCTTCCTTATCTGGATGATCGTCCCTAATAGAGGATTGTTGCGGTTGGATGTTTGGTAGTTGTTCTGTTTCTGTGATATCTTCCTCTGACAAGATGTTTAAAATAACAGAGAAGTATTCCTTCCATCGCCGCAACTGGTGTTCACTCATATTAAGGAGAATTCCGTTGACATCTCTCACCAGGTGGTTGGCGGTGAAATTCCTGTTCGTCAACAGTTTCATGATTTTGAATAGTGAACCCATATCCGCAAGGTAAGCCGCAGATTCTGCCTTGTTTGCCGGATCTTCAATGGCCTTACTATTGTCGCATCTAACAGCCTTTTTAAGCTGTATATGAGCATCGCGATAGTTCTGCCTCAGGTCGAGTGTTCGTTGGTTGACATCGGGTTGAGAGATGATTGCCAATTTGGCTGTTTTCCGATTGCCAACCTTGTCCCATGTGTCTCGCGACATCCAGGGTTTCTCACCGCTTTGCCCATATCCCACAGATTCTTCAGCACTAGTTAGAAAAGTGTTTCTGGTTGCCTCCCAATTGGCGTCCAGTGTGCGCACTTCATATTCACCCAATGTGGATGACTTTTCGCGTAGAATGGCTGTGTATTCGCGTTTTTTGTTGGGATCTGAGTATATCCACATTAAGCTTGCGCTTCATTTGAAGAATCTGTGGTCGTCAGATAGCTGCTGTACACAATTTCAAGCAGGCAACCATCAAGTGGTGATCGCTCCCCACGTCAGCTCCACGTTTCGCTCGCACATCGAGGAGACATCTTCTCCATCGGCGACTTATAGCCAAATGGTCTGGTTCTGAGTAACACCATCAGGGGAAACCCAAGATGTTTTATGATGACTCTTGTGTGGAAAAAGGGTCCCTCCGATGACCATTTGCCGAGTACTACAAAACTCCACAAATAATTTGCCGTTTTCGGGTCTCTTAATCCAAGGTCGAGACAGGTACCGGGATTTATTCCCACGACCTCGACATCCACACTTCATTTCATCTTTCAGAATACGCGATTGTGCCCCAAGCGGAAGTATTAGCTATTAACGAGTGCAAAAAAATTATTTTAGATATGCAGAGCAGTCTAGGAAATTGTTACATTTTCTGACACTCCAATCCTACAAGATCCCGAACAAACTAGTGTCCATTTGTAGACACAATTTGAATCGCCTAAACTAATATTACAGCTCAGCTGTTACAACGTAGTCGCTATAGCGTCCGAACTGTTGTTGGCCTGACTGCAGGTCATTGCTTGCTAAAGCTGCACGCATTTAATCTACGGATCGCGAGCGAGAGCTTGTTTTGTTTTTGCAGAATGATCTGTGTTATAGGCAATTTCTGTCTTTATGTGCAATGCAGAAACACAGTCATGGAGGGAAGGACTGGGATTGTGAAGGTAGGGAAGGGGAGTGAGAACGACCGTAACAAGTGGAGAAGCTGGTATATTTTTCAGTTGTACTGGCTGCTACTGACAGTTGCGAAGAAGACGAAGAATCTATCGAACATTATCTTTGTCACTGTCCGCAAATCTCCAACAGTCGTCTCCTTTGGTTAGGCTCTAGAATCTACTCAGAACTAGACGACCTCAGAGGCGTCAAATATTCGAGCCTGCTACGGTTCGCAAATCGAACCAAGTGACAAGAACAAGAGTGATATCCATCTCATAATCAATAGGGGAGTACAATGGGCCCAACTGTGCATTGTGGTTCCACGAAACCAACCTCCTACAACCTAAACCTAAATCTCGCCTTCTCGCATCGAGGAGAATCTGTCATTCATATTGTGCAGAGTTTCCCGGTTAATTTTCATACGGAAAACTGTAGAATTGTAGTTATTACGAAAAAGTAAGGACTCGCGTAACACATCCGTGCTTAATTTGATTTAATTATGCTTTTGTCATGTTTTCAGTAAATCGTATTTTTACGAGAAGATCATACAAAAATTATACAGGTGGTCTTTTAAAATGAAAAAATTCATGACGCCATAGATGACCGCTACGTCAGTTGTACCGAGCTTGAGGTCTAGAAAGCGTTGGCTAACTACAATACAGACCTCCATTTGGTCAAGGGTGGTTGGATGAGTATAGATAGGGTAGGCATCTGATCGGCGTCACTAGGCGACGCCCAGTGTTGTTACTATCATATACACATCAATTGTGCTCATCATACCTCCACGTGGTAACCACCGGATACTGGTCTTGTCCATCCGGACTTGACTTGCTGAACTGATGGGCGCGAGTGCTAATGAAACAGACAAATTCTAGCACTATAATAATATGGCCCTCCAAGTTGGGGGTTGGGCGATGTGTTAACAACTCATCCTCGGAAAAACCACACCCGTTTTGAAACCTGAAGCAACGCCTCGGACTGGATTGATTCAACGGCAACGACCACGCAAACGAAAAATGGACTATTTCTTCGGATCTTGGAACGTGCGATCCCTGTACAGAGCAGGAGCAGTGAGAGCGCTTCTGGAACAGGCAGCCAAATACAATATAAACATAATTGCACTCCAAGAAACTAAATTATTAGGTAACGAGATTACTGACTATAGATCGCACACAATTTTCAAAAGTGGGAAATCATCGGGAAGCCGGGAATTTGGAGTTGCGTTTATCGTCGACAACAAGTTTAAACACCAAGTTACCAACTTCAAATCCGTCAATGAACGAGTGGGTGTCATCCGCATCAAAACAAGTTTCTTTAATGTTTGGCTTATTAATGTCCACGCCCCAACGGAAGACAAGGACGACGAAGTTAAAGAAGATTTCTACACCACCTTATAATCAACATTCTACTCCCTTCCGTCGAATGACATTAAAATAGTATTAGGTGACTTTAACGCGAAAGTGGGCAAAGAAGAAACATACATAGGGACAATTGGAAGGCACAGTCTCCATGATATTAGTAACGACAACGGCCAGAGGCTGAATGATTTCGCCAGCAGCAAAAACCTTATTGTAAGCTCGACATGCTTCCCGCATCGTGACATTCATAAGAGAACGTGGGGTTCACCCCACGGAAGAACATTCAACCAAAAAGACCATGTTCTAATAGAGAAAAGGACGGCCTCCTGCATTCTCGACGTGCGTACATGTCGAGGGGCTAATTGCGACACAGACCACTATTTGGCAAAGACCAAGTTCCGTGTCCCCCGCAAGAGTGTGGTTGTAGGATGAGGTTTTACCAATTCCTGTAACTATCTTTGGAGCCTAGCGACTCCATGGACCTGAGCTAACTATCCCCCTCTGGGATGGGGGCTGTAGAATTCACCCACAGCCAGTCCTGCTTGCCCTAAAAATGGCAAATGGACACTCACTGGATCATGGGCTTATCACCCGTGATCTTAAGACCTAAATGATACGAAAAACAGATACATCGCCTCGGATACGGACTGATTCTACGGTAACGACTTTTGGCATTCGAAAACGGACTATGATTGGCTTCTGGAACGTTCGAACATTGAATGACGGGGGAAGAGCCGGGGTTACTCGGTGATCGACCGTGAAATGGAGCACTATAACATCCAAATCTTGGGCTTGACCGAGGTCAGGTGGACAGGATCAGGAGAAGAACGAACCCCTGCGGAAACACTATTCTGTACATTGGCCCTGAAAGTGAAGCCAGAAATGGCGTGGCGTTCGTCCTTACACCGAGAGCGAGAAACAGTCTCATTAGCTGGGAACCAATTTCGGATAGGATTATCGTCGTCAGGCTCAGGACCAGTGTCAGAAACGTCACAATTCTGCAGTGCTACGCACCAACTAATACCGCAACATCTGGTGACAAAGAGGAGTTTTATAGCCAACTGAGTGCCACCTTCGAACGTGTTCCAAGAGGTGATATTATTATCATCTCAGGAGATATGAACGCCCAGGTTGGATCAGACAACACTGGACTAGAACACGTCATGGGGAAGCATGGTAACCCTTGGGTAGACGCGTCACGACCTTGGATTAAGAGACCCGAAAACGGCGAATTATTTGTGGAGTTCTGTAGTACTCGGCAAATGGTCATCGGAGGGACCCTTTTTCCACACAAGGGTCATCATAAAACATCTTGGGTTTCCCCTGATGGTGTTACTCAGAACCAGATCGACCATTTGGCTATAAGTCGCCGATGGAGAAGATGTCTCCTCGATGTGCGAGCGAAACGTGGAGCTAACGTGGGGAGCGATCACCACTTGATGGTTTGCCTGCTTGAGATTGTGTACAGCAGCTATCCGACGACCACAAATTCTTCAAATGAAGCGCAAGCATAATGTGGATAAACTTAGAGATCCCAACAAAAAACGCGAATACACCACTATTCTACCCGAAAAGTCATCCACATTGGGTGAATATGAAATGCGCACACTGGACGCCAATTGGGAGGCAACCAGAAACACTTTTCTAACTAGTGCTGAAGAATCTGTAGGATATGTGCAAAGCGGTGAGAAACCCTGGATGTTGCAAGACACATGGGTCAAAGTTGGCAATCGGAAAAAAGCCAAATTGGCAATCATCTCTCAACCCGATGTCAACCAACGAACGCCCGACTTGAGGCAGAACTACCGCGATGCTCATATACAGCTTAAGAGGGCTGTTAGACGCGACAAGAGAAAGGCCATTGAAGATCTGGCAAACAAGGCAGAATCTGCGGCTTACCTTGGGGATATGGGTTCACTTTACAAAATCATGAAACAGTTGACGAACAGGAATTTCACCGCCAACCACCTGGTGAGAGATGTCAACGGAACTCTCCTTAATATGAGTGAAAACCAGTTGCGGCGATGGAAGGAATACTTCTCTGATATTTTAAACATCTTGTTAGAGGAAGATATTCCGGAAACAGAATAACTACCAAACATCCAACCGCAACAATTCTCTATTAGGGACGATCCACCAGATAAGGAAGAGATAGTTTCCGCCATTCGGTCAATGGCGGGAAGGAAAGCTCCAGGTATAGACGGACTACCAACCGAACTCCTCAAAGCGGACCCGGAAATCACAGCCGATATACTCCTCCCACTCTTCACTAAGGTGTGGAGTGAGGGAAGATATCCGACTGAATGGAAGGAGGGCGTCATTGTGAAAGTTCCGAAGAAGGGCGACCTTCGGGATTGTGGCAATTGGCGTGGTATATGTCTACTTACTGCCGTATCAAAAATTATGGCTAAGGTAATTCTCAATAGGATTAGTGATGTCGTCGAGAGCACTCTCGAAGTTTATCAGGCTGGATTCCGTAAAGGGTCGTCTTGTACCGACCACACAAATACCCTACGGATAATATTAGAGCAGTCAGCCGAAATGGGTTCGCCACTACATCTCATGTTTGTAGACTTCGAGAAGGCTTTCGACAGCGTTAAGTGAGATTACATATGGAATGCTTTGCGTAGGAGAGGTATTCCAGATAAGGTCATAGCTATGATTAAAGAATCCTACGAAGATGCAAGGTGTCGCGTCTTGCATAGAGGAGAGCTGTCCGAGAGCTTCCCTGTGCGAACGGGTGTCAGACAAGGCTGCATATTATCACCAGCCCTGTTTCTGGTGGTAATAAACGACATCTTGAAAGCTGCACTGGAAGGTGGGGAAGGTAAGGGTCTTCAATGGAGACTATTTAACATCTTAAGTCACCTTGATTATGCTGATGACGTGTGTTTGCTTGCACATAACCGTTCGGACTTAGAGTCAAATGTTCGCTCGTTGCATTCTAAATGCAAAGAGGCGGGACTGAAAATAAATGTGCGTAAAACCAAGTACATGCACATGGGTTCGAACGCAAGCACACCGATTGTTCTTAATGGACACGATGTGGAAGAGGTGCAAGATTTTTGCTATCTCGGAAGCATTGTCAGCATGGACGGCGGAGCCGAAAAGGATGTTGAGGCTCGGCTAAATAAAGCTCGTCAGGCCTTCGGTATCCTTTCCCCTTTCTGGAGGTTAATAGAGATCTCCCTTCGCACGAAGCTGCGAGTTTTTAACGCATGCGTCAAATCTGTGTTGTTGTATGGTTGTACTACGTGGAAAGTGACCGTTCGACTTACCAAGAAACTACAGACTTTCGTAAACCAATGCCTCCGGCGCATTTTAGGAATATTCTGGCCAGAAGTGATCTCCAACGACGAACTTACGAGTACAACTGGCCAGACTAAAATAGGTATTGAGATTCAACGGCGGAAGTGGCAGTGGATCGGTCATACTTTGAGGAAACCAGAGCAAAATATCGGTAAACAGGCTCTGGATTATAATCCTCAAGGAAGACGTCGGGTTGGTCGACCATGTAACACATGGAAGCGAGCAGTTGAGCAGGAAACCAGAGGAATAAACAAGTCCTGGCAACAGCTTAAGGCCGATGCTCAGGATCGCGCCTTGTGGAAGAGAGTTGTTTCTGTCCTATGCCCCTATAGGGGGTCTTAACAGGAATTTGATTGAAGTTCCGTGTCGAATAGCAAACCGAGGACACCCAAAAACACAACCGGTTCCTAAATTTGACATAGGAAAACTCAAAGACGAGAAAATAGTTGCGAAATATGTATCTGCCTTGGAGAGGCACTTCGCGACAATGCTGAATACCACCGCCAGCAAGCCAATAGAAGAAATGTAGCAAAATATCAAAGATGGCATTACATCTGTCGCAGAGGAGGTGATAGGACAACAACCCCGGCGCAAAAGAAATGATTGGTTCGACAACGAATGCAAAGATGCCTTAGAACGAAAAAATCAAGCTTACAAAATATTAACGGAACGGCCGACACGAGCCAAACAGGACAAGTACAAGGATCTTAGACGATTTGCAAACAAAATATGCAGGCAAAAAAAAAACGGAAGTACAATAATGACGAAATTAAAAACATGGACGAACAATTTAAATTAAATAACACAAGAGCCGCGTATTCCCTTGTTAAAAGGATGAAAGAAGGATACAAACCGAAAACGACCCTCTGCAAGGATGCAGAAGGGAACATTATACGTAACGCGGAAGATATAAAACGAAGATGGGCACAATATTTTGAACACCTTCTTAACCCGAGCCCATCACCTACACGAACAGCAGCAGCAGATACAATAGCAGGTATGTATAACTGATGTAACAGCTGATGAAGGATCCGCTTTGAGTCCTCCCACACTCGAAAAAGTAAAAACAGTCCTAAGGAACCACCCAAACAACAAAGCGCCGGGCACTGATCAAATCCCAGCTGAACTTCTGAAAGCCGGCGACACCTGCATAGCGCATCTCCTACATAGATTAGTCACGGACATATGGACGCAAGAAATTCTTCTGAAGATTGGCACAAGAGCATCATATGTCCAATTTATAAACAAGGTGACAAACTCTGCTGCGAAAACTACCGAGGAATATCTTTGTTTTGTACGTCTTATAAGATCTTGACGAAAATTCTAGAAGAGAGAATTAAGCCCTATGCTGACAAAGTAATTGGTGAATACCGATTTAGAGCTGGACGCTCGACCACGGACCAGATATTCTCAGTTAAACAGGTGCTGAGAATATAATATTGATGTGCACCAGATATTTGTTGACTTCAAGCAAGCATACGACAGTATCGACAGGCGCGTACTGTATAAAATCATGTTGGAGTTTGGAGTCCCACCGAAACTGGTCCGACTGACAAGAATTGACTGAGACTTTGTCACAAGTCAGAGTAGAAAATGATCTGACTTCCAGTTTTAAAACAGATAACGGCCTTAAACAAGGTGACGGCCTCGCACCAATGCTTTTTAACTTAACACTCGAATATGTTGTTCGGAAACTTCCCGTTGACACCAAGGGAACATTATGCTTCAAATGTACACAACTCGTAGCATATGCCGACGACATAGATATCCTTGCAAGATCTCTGGAGAGTGCTAAGGAAGTATTTGTAAACATTGACTCGGTAGCAAGGGAAGTTGGACTACGTATTAATGAAAACAAAACAAAAATTATGACGCAAACTAGGAAAAAGACGCCAATCAGACAAAATATTACGGTAGGAGACTATAACCTAGAAAACGTAGACAACTTTATATACTTAGGGGCGAACCTATCGAAGGATGGAAGCGATCCCATCGAAATTAAAAGAAGAATAATTATGGCAAACAAGACGTATTATTCGGTACTTCCAATAATTAAAAACAAGAACGTACACAGGAAAACAAAACTTAAGTTATATAAAACGATTATACGATCTGTGCTATGCTATGGCAGCGAAACGTGGGCATTAACTCAGGCGTCCGAAAGACTACTTAACGCCTTTGAAAGAAAGGTCCTCAGAAGAGTCCTCTGACCTGTGAGGGAAGACTCGATCTGGAGAATACGATACAATAGAGAATTGTATGCCATCTTCGACAATCCAGAAGTGTCAACCCTCATAAAATTTAAAAAGTTACAAAGGGCTGGTCATGTGGAGCGGATGGATGACGGAAGAATTCCCAAACGCACACTAAAAGGGAAAGTCAACGTACAAAGACCGGTCGGAAAACCACGAAAGCGCTGGGAGGATTCGATTGACGCAGACAGCAAATCACTGCTTAGATTCTCAAACTGGAGGACGCGGTCACTGAACCGAGATGGGTTGAGGCAAAGCATTCAGGAAGCCAAAGTCCGATTTGGGCTGTAGCGCCATCGTAAGTAAGTAAGTAAGTATTTGGTCAAGTGCAAGTTGCGATATCGAAAAGCAAACCGAGGACACGCAAAAATACAACCAGTTCGTAAATTCAACATTGAAAAATTCAAGGATTGTATAGTAATTGACGACAATGCAAAGTGAAATAGCAATGATGGTTTTTCATCCGTCGCAGAGGAAGTGAGAAGACAGCAACCCTGGTACAAAGGAAATGACTGATTCGACAAGGAATGCTAAGATGCATTGGACCGAAGCGAAGCTTACTAAATATTAACGGAACGCTCGGGTCGAGTCAAACAGAACAAATATAACGATGTTGGGACGATTCGCAAACAAAGTTTTCTGAGAGAAAACAAAGGAAGTAAAATAATTATGAAATCAAAAACATGAACGAACAATTTAATTACACAAAACAAGAGCCGCACGAAAACTACGTACCCATGGATTTGTGAAATTCATATAAAAAATTAGTTGAATGTTGAGATCTCTCTATTAACCAGAGCAAGAGATATTTGCATAAGGCCAACAAGCGAGAGCGGCAGAGACGTGCAACACCAATACGTACAACACACTCGAACTGCACGCAGTTACATTTTCAATTCTTCTCCTGACCTCTAGAATGACCGATGAGAATGCAATTCGAATGATTGGAAACCGCGAATGATGTAAGAAGCGTATGAAAGGAGTTTAATGAACAGGAGCAGGAAACATATTTTTTAAAGGAATAAAACTCCTTTGATCGCATGAAATAAAAAGTGAAAATTGTATATTCAACGGAAAAGTAGAAGCAAAATTGTTTGAATCTCTTAGTAGACCTTTTGACTGTGACGGAGTTTCCTTAGCGAAAAAACTGTTCACAAATTTCGCTTGTTCCCTTTTTCTATTGGCGTTAAAGAAATCCGCGACTTTACAGGATCCATAGAGAAATGCTTATTTATACTTAAAAGCCGCTGTGCGAAATTGATTATTTTTCATTCAGCTGGATTTTAACTTGGAGAAAAGGTTAGATAGCTGGGATCGGAAAAAATCTTCGAAGTTTTATCTCGTGGTAGCTAATTAAATTATTCAATCGAGAGCCAGAATTTCCTTGAAATTCTCCCCAAACAGGAAAAACAGCATCGACAGCAAAACCAAAATAGAAAATGCGTAAAAACTAAGCGCGAATAAACTTCAAATAATTGATTTGTAATGCTAGAAGTCACGGCGAAGCCGCTCGCCTCCCATTTTTCATGCATCGAATTGCGAAACAAACCTTCAATAATTTTTTTAAGTTCCGTGACGGTTGTATTTTCTTTGGCATCGGTGAAAATCGTCGCCTTTTTACGTCGTATCGTGAGAAAAACATCCTGAAAGTGATGAAAAAAATTTTATAATTTGTTATCAACACAAGCGACAATTATTTTCAGGTTATGTACACATTGATGACATCGGTCAAAGTTCAAAGTGAAAATCGCACGAAAAGCCCAATTGCCTACCATTTTTGTCGGTCCCTACGACTCCGTTTGCTGCTCAGAAGTTAAAACGGCCTCACAAATCCGCCGAGTATCGAAAATTTCACCGAATTACGTGCAGAAAGTTGAAAGAAAAATTCCGTAAAACGGCGGGGAACAACAACAATTGATTCACGCATAAAAAAAAACTAAGTGATTTTCTGACAGCAAATTTTGCAGGGCTATGAAGTTAGTCGCAGGCGATGGCGCAGTCAGAATGTGTGGTAAGGGTGTGTTCTGAAAAGTATGGTGTACATTGCGGTCCGTTATTTTAACATATAACAAACGATAGCAAAATGAAAAATTCAATCACTATTTCTTAAGGTTAAGGTGTTAAGAAACGTTCCTGAACACATCATAAAATGTAGATGCACTTTTGCATTTTCGAATGTTAACGATGGGAACTAAAATTATATTGCTTTCCCATATGCTGAGCCAGTGAATTATAAATTAGGATACGCTCTTATAAAATAGGTTAGTCTTAGGATGTCAGCATAAGATTTAACATTGAATTACGTGTAAAGTTATTTTTTAGAAAATAAAATAAAACATCGACATCCGAGTTTTATTAGTGGCGCAGTCGGTAGGATTCTAGCTAAACTTGCAGAATCCATAAGAGAACGAACCGTTGAAAAATCGCGTTTTAAACAATAATCAATAAAAAAAAATAACGATTTGTGTAACAAAATAATATAAATAAGTTGCATTTGAACTGAGAGGCGGAGTAACAAGCCCAAATATGTCTCAAAACAACCCCTGAGGCTGGGGGAGATCTCAGTTATAATAAATACAGTAATTAAAGTGATAACGAATTGTGTACCAAGCCAATTATTAATTGGACCCATTCCTGTTAACATACCGTTACTCACAGCATCCAAATTTCCGCGCAAGGATAAAAACTTTTAAATACCGAAATCATACGATTTCATACGATTCAGAAGAAATGGACCCTGTACTGGCAACGAGATTAATAGCGGCCCTAGAAAATTTGGCCGTCCCACACAACGTGAACCACGGAGAGAATCGAGCAACGAGGATATTAAAGGAAATCGCATACATCAAGGAATACGACGGTGATCGAAAACAACTGATACAGTTCATGAACGTAGTGGGAACTCACCTAGATTCGCTGAAACCAAACGGAAAAGCTGAATGTTGGCAGGCGATCTACAACACGAAAATCACCGACAGAGCAAAGGAACTTCTACTACACAATCAACCAGTAACATGGGGAGAAGCCAGAAATCTCTTGAAACAACATTTTTGACCAAGCGCAAGTTATAAGAATATATCTAGTAAAATAAGTAAACTTAAAGTAAGTTCAATTTTCGATTTAAATAGCAAGCTGGAAGATATTATTCAGGAAATAAATTCATTTGCAAGTTATGAAAATAACCCAACCGAAACTAAAACTATTTTTTACCACACTTTAATTAATCGTATTCAGCAAATTGCGGCAGGAAACCTGTGTTAAAGATATGTTTGATCTCCATAAAATTAAAGAAATTTTATATTCTTACGAACGGTACGATCAACACAACATAGAAAAAGATTTTTTTTTTTGGAAAAACAACATACGCACCACCACAGACATTATACTAACGGAAGGGATAATAACAAATTTCAAAACATTCGCAATTCCCAAAATCATTATAATCATAGCAATGCTAACCGAGACAACAATGATCGCGGACAAAATTCCGGGAACTACAGACAAAATCAGTACCGTTCACAGAATAACTTTCGATCACAAAACGACTCTGGACAAAGACAGTTCCCTAATCAAGGAAGACTGACTTTCAACCCCTCAGGGCAATTCAGAAATTCCCATCAACAGCCCGAACCAATGGAGATTGGTCATGTCACTCATGAAAACCAACAAAACAACCAATTTGAAGAAGTTCACAATATCGAACCAGTTTTTTTTTCTGAATTAGGCCTCGGAAACAAAATATTCACTAATTTAACTATCGACAATATCAAATACAAATGGTTGATCGACACAGGGTCAACCATGAGTATTTTAAATTCTAGTAAAGTAGACTGTAGAAAGTTTAAAGTGTTCGAATGAGTCAATATGAAACTGCAAACAATTAATAATTTAACAGCTGAATCGTAGAAAGAGTGATAACAAGTATTCCGCAGGAATTTAATTATGACTCTAAGGGTGCTACAAGGTGGTACAAACGTAACTTAGGGAATAAGCCATATGACATTTTAATTGGTATGGACTTGCTCACTAAAATTGTCAAAACACTAGATTTTGATAAAAAATATCTCGAGCTTAACAATGGGACGAAAATACCTATCTACTCTTTTGAAAACGAAACAGCTTTCGATTGTTTCGAACTTAATTCAAATGATAATGAAGTGGATTTAAACCACTTAAACGACAAAGGAAAAGAGAACAAAGTTCAAGACTTTTTGAGTCGAATTCCAGATAACACCATGAACAGTTAATCAGTGAACGATATCACTGACGACGTAACAGTACACTCACAAGAAGAATAACAATTGGATCACGTACCTATAAAAGAAACCATCGTTAATAGATATAAAACCCAACTCCTACTAACATATGATGATAATGAAATAGAAATACTACATAATAGGAGAATGATTTATATGGATATGACCAAAGATAAGAAATATTGGACAGACTTATTACGAAGATATATTAAACCCGGCCTTACAGGAATCTATGCTGAATTATCATACCACCAATTTAACAAAATTCAACAAGTACTTATAGAACTCTTTAGCCATAATAAAGAAATAAAATTCGTAAAGGCTACTCTACGAAACCAGGAAATAAAGACTCTAGAGGAAGCTCATAAACAAATATCTCTCTATCATACCCAAAAAAGTAATCACAGTGGCATAATAGAAACATACCACAGTCTCAAAAATCGAATCTATTATCCTAAACTAGTAACAGAAATAACAAAAATCATTAATAATTGCAAAACATGTTTGGAAACCAAATACGAGCGAAAGCCAATTAAAATAAAGTACCAAATTACAGAGGCCCCGTCAGAAGCCAACCAAATCCTTCACTTAGACACATACTACATATTATATGAAACAACCATTTCTAACCTTAATAGACAAACTAACTAAGAAAGTGTATGTCTACTATTTACCAAACAGAAACTGAAAAAAAAGATAGAGACTCTAGAAGAACATTTTTCAAAATTCAGAAAACCGAATAAAATTATAACCGATAACGAATTCAAATCAGAAAATTTAAAACAATATCTCCGAGAACAACAAGTAGAATTACATCTAACAAAACCCAACACTCACACAGGTAACAGCGATATCGAAAAGTTTCACTCAACATTACAGGAAAAATTAGTAGCTATGAAAAACCTAGATTTAACCTTAATTCAAAAATGCATAGAGCTGCAAATAACTATAACAATAGATATCACTCTACCATAAAAATGACCCCTGAAGAAGCGATGCACGCAGATGCAGCACAGCTAAGGGAAAGAATAACATTAGAAATACTATATAAAAATTATTTGTGTCCTCCCCATCCCAGGGGGTGGACCCTCCCATACAAACTGCACTTTTACATGAAATGCTCTAAACCAATTTACTCAGTGCGTATACAATTTATCGATTTGAAATTGTGCACTGAACATTTATTTAGAATTATTAGTAAGATCAAAAATAAATTAGACGATTAGCTTTACCCCTACTACCCCCTCCCATACAAAATGACACAATTTCGAAATTTGACATTAAACGAATTTGCTCAAAAAGTATAAAAGCTATTGATCTAAAATTTTGAATATATTACTTCTATATCAAATCCAATCTGCTACATAAACATTATTTGAGTCCTCCCTTTCTTCCCACCACCTCCCATACACACTGCACTTTTTTATGAAATACTAAAAACCGATTTACTCAGTACGTATGAAATTTATCGAGCTGAAATTATGCACTTGTAACCGAGAACAATATTTGAATTTGAATTTGTAACCGCTCAAAGCCGTCTCGAGCACCCATGTGCACAGTCCGGTCATTGAGTGCACTCGTTTAGTTAAGAAAAGAGCCGTGTGGTGGGCTAGAGGGCTTCGGTGTGGAGGTTTTGGACAGAAGTGTTTTAGAGGTTAAAGAGAACACATGGAAAAAATAAAAATCGAAGCAGTTAAAGTTGCGGACGTGTTTCTTTAAAAAAAAAGGAAATTGGAGTGTTATAGGTGTTATTACTTCAGGTGTGGGGTCGGAGTAAATTTTAAAGTTAAAGTGCACCGGATTATGATAAATAAACCAGAAAAATGTCAGGCCGATTTACCCGAGCGGAATTGGTGGCTGTATTGGAAGCGGCAGGCATTGCCGTGAGAGCCGGCTCGTCCGTGACCTCACTTAGGAGGCTATATAATGAAGAAATAGCCAGGAGCCCCGACACCGACTTTAACCGAGAATCCGAGAAAGACATCCGGGATACCATTAATAGTGCCGTAGCACCCCGTCCCGTTAATGAAACCGTAGAAAATACCGATACCCGGAATGACGCCAATAACACCGCGGTATTGAGATCCCGTTCGAGAAACCGAAGTGAATCCTGAAACCCGAAATACCGAAAGCGATGCCGCAGCACCCCGACCCGTAGAGGATGTTAGTCGAGGAGAGAGCAGTTCAATTGGAGAACCCGCAAAAACTGAAGCCGCCGAGATCGATCGTGAGCTGATGTTGCTCCGCAAGCGACGAGAACTAATTATGTTAAGTCAGGTGATACAATTGTTGTAGAGGCGAGAGGACAACATGTCATTTGTAAACCGGCGACCGGATTTTGGTGACATTGACAGTGCTGTTCCGCAATTCACCGGCGAAAATGCCTACACAATTAGGAAGTGGATCCGTGACTTTGAGGATGCGATGCAAACCGAATCCTTTAAATTGTCGTGCGCCCGTAGGCTGTTGGGAGGCACCGTCAGAATATTTTTATGGAGTATATCCGTCCATTCATGGATAGAGTTAAAACCGGCTTTATACGATGAATTTGACCGTACAGTCTAGCCGTATTGTTTCAACACCCGCCAGCCGAGTAGATGCCACCGTCCCGACAACTGGCCGATACCGACTAGCCGCACCCGTTAGCCACCCACCGATCGCATCCGTTAGTAAGTGGGCACAAATCCGATATTTTAATTGCCGCTAGTTTGGCCACATGGCACCGCACTTGCTTTACGTGCCATGAGGTGGGTCACTTCCATCAAAATTGCCCGAAAAGACGTTCTATAGCCGCCGTCGCCACCGAAAGCTCCGCAACCAGTGTCAGCCCATCTGAACCCGATAATGGTGACAACTTAACCGAAGAAGTAGCCGCGTTGCAAATGGTAAGTCTCTTTGTTATGATTGGGGGAATCAAACGAATCCATAAAAAACTAATCGCTTTATTCGATACCGGCAGTCCAATTAATTTCGTAAAAGAATCGTTTATCCCGAAAAATATCCGTCCGTCCCATCAGTTAACTCATTCGAATTTCCGTGGAGTGGGAAACGTGCTCATCTCAACTTACGGTAATATTAAATGAATCATCCGTTTCCGTAATATAGAACGCGAGCTACATTTTTCTATTGTTCCAGATGAAGTTATTCCCACACCGGTATTCTTAGGCCGAGATTTTTTATATAATTTTGGATTAGGTCTATATTTTAAAACTAGTAATAATAATAATTTAAGAGAATTACCGAAAATAAAAACCACTTTTGATATTGAATTAAGTAATTCGAGCCGTATTAATTTTATTTACCGATCTTGAATAAAAAAGTTTGATTCCACTGACAAGCCATTGTTTGTAACCGTTCCGCATGCCTCGCCTAATAATTAAAAAAACAAAAATCGAAGTTAAAGTTGCGAACGTGTTTCTTTTAAAAAATAAAGAAATTGGAATGTTATAGGTGTTATACACTAAATATTTATTTAGAATTATAACAACTTTACAAAAAGTCAATTTTCCTGAAAAGTATGAATGCTACTGATTCTCGTGCGATGAATCCTTGCACGGTCTGCAACGTGTAGTGCGAATAATCACAGCACTACCAAATTTACGCGTAGAATTTGTGCGAAACTCACAGCACAATTCTACAGTCAACCAATGAATTTCGTGCGAAAAATCCCAGCACGATCGCCACAATTGTATAGTGGAAATCACTACTCAATTAGCTTCACTTTACCGCCGTCACAAAGAAACGCAAGGAAAAATTTGCATAGAATTTATTAACACTGTTCGATATAAAGGTTCAAATCCAAGTGACTACATAACATAATTTTAAATTCAAAAAAGACCAACTGTAGCGAAGTCCCACGGCTCCTTATGTAGCCCAGTCCCCTGACACGCATTCAGTTGGACCGCTTAGCTGTCGTGCATTGACCTACATCTGCGATGGGGACAGCTGTATGGGTTGTTTTATGCACGCCCTCTCGATCGGATGGAACGGACCAAAGTTCTACGATTTCACTCAAACTTTGAGTGAAAGTTGTATCTGCGCTTAAGTCAGCGAAACCTGCTGAATCATAACAACTGTCAAGTTTAACTGTCAAGTTGTGCCTTGTCGTGTTGTGGATTTGTGCACTAGAGGTGAGTAAGAACTAAAATAATGAATTAATCAATTTCTTTTATAGGTGGAATGAGAAGATTACAAACGACGCGCCAAACACTACGGTTCTGCAATTTAAAATATGTTCACAGTTATTTCTAAAAAAGTCATGAATAACTTCACACTCCTTCTACCACCTCCCATACAAACTGCACAGCTTCACTAAATCCAATACACTAATTTTCTCAGTACCTATTAAATTTTTGAATCCTAAATTTTGTATAAAACATTATGATAGCAGCCTTAGCGTGATGTAAAAAAAAGTTCAATGTCATCACCCTCTCTACCACTTCCCCTACAAAATTTTTTAAAATAAAAAATCTTTCATCTAGAGTATCGCACGATTGGGCGTAAGTAGTCCTGTTAAGTTTTTAATATATTTTTATTTTATATTTAATGTATTTTCATTGAATAGGAGGCGGAAGCTTGACTGCTAGTTTAAATATTAAAAAAAATAATAAAAGTTTTAATTAAAAACAAAAATATTTGAATTTATTAAATATACTGTAGAACGGTGCAGACGTGCTCGCTTAGTCGATTTGAAATTTGATTTTTCTGAAAATTGTGTGAAAATATCTGGTTTTTGGAAATCGTGGAGTAAAGTTGACACATAAGGCGAGAATATTTGGTTTTGTGCGGTCTTAAAGTATTTCATCAAGGCTTAAACGCAAATTCGATAAAAAAAAGTGAAAATCAAGTGATTGTGTGTAAAAATTCAAATTAATAAATCTTTGCATTTCGAGGAGTTTTTCGGCAGCAAAAGTGAAGCAAGGACGTCGGAGCCGTGCCGTCCGCATTCCAGCGAGGGAGTTTCCGTGAACCCCAAAAAGTTGAAGCAAGAAGTTTAAAATGGCAGAAAGTATAAATGTAAATGAAATGGAAATCACAAAGTGTATAAAATGCAAAAAAAAATTTGGCGATAAGGACTTTGCAGTGGAGTGCGAAGGTTTTTGTGGTGGCTGGTACCACATTCACCACATGTGTGGGTATTACAAAAAATGGGTATAAACAGCTTCAGGAGCTAGGGGATTATGTGACATGGATATGCTCTGCAGACAAAGGTCTCTATGCAAAACTAGTAAGAAGAGACTTCAAATGCAAAAAAGTCCCTCAATGATGCAATAATTGTAATACCAAAAACACACCAAAATAATGATTGCACAATGAAGCTAATAAAGGACAGTATCAAACCTAATGACTTAAAGACACCGATTACGTACACCAAGCCACTTGAGAATGGTAACATCTTGATAAAAAGTGACACTAAAAAAACAATCTGAATCTTATGGCAGAAATGGAATCGAAACTTGGTGATACTGTTGACGTTGAAAGCACTAAACTAAAAATCCCTTGGCTGATGATTCGGAATCTTGATCGAAATTTCACAACTGAAGAACTGAACAGCGAACTCGCCAGCTTAAATCATGAAATAACAACGGAAGATGAGATTCAAGTACTACATGCAAAGCAGAATATGAAAACTCGTTCTTGGACACTTTTTGCTGAAGCCACTGGCTCAATGTTTAAAAAATTAGTCAACAAAAATATAAACATTGAGTGGAAAAGCCACTACATAGTAGAGGACTTCAATAATATGCGGTGCTTCAAATGTCGATGTTGGACATACTGCAGCGAAGTGTTCTGGTACTATTAATACATGTGCAAAACGCAGTGAACATCATGAAACTCGAAGCTGTCCAAATAGCTATAAAAAATGTACGAACTGCATTGCCGATAAAAACACTGAGCTGAATTTGCCCATATTACGAGAAAGTAGTAAGACACATGCAAAAGAGGATCAATTATGACGTAACAAAATAAAATTAAAATGGATATAAGTTCAAAAGTAGTGTCTGGAAAAAGGATTACTCAAGACAAATCAAACACAAAATTTAGCTTAAGTATATTTCATAAGTATATTTCCTATCCATAGGAATAAGATACCCGAAATTCAAGCTCATTTACATCAAAACCCCGAACTAGATATATTGGTGTTCAATGAAACATGGCTGTACAGCTCTGAAATTAAATATTTCAATTTTAATGGCTTTACTGCAGTTCATAATTGCTGTGATGATGAAAAAGGTAGAAGTACGACTATTTTCATAAAAAGTACATACAAATTCATCACATTATTGGTGGATAGAAGATTTAACACAATAATGGTTGAAATCCTTTTGAAAAGTTCAAAGATGAAAATTGGTACTTTTTACAAATCACCATCTGATGATAATCAGAATTTCTTAGACCATCTGGATCAAATCTACTCTAATTACAAGAATATCACAACTCTAGCAGACAATAATATAAATCTATTTAAATTGCTATATAGACATGATCCTGACAAATAATTGTACCATTATTAATACGACCTCTGCCACAAGAATTACAGAGCAGACTCAAACTTAAATTGATCATGTAGTATCGAATATAAGTAATTTAATAACAATACACTCTATCAAGCTCAATACATGGTCGGAGCTTGATCACAGAGATATAACGCTAAAAATTTTACAAGTACAAATGACTAAGAAAATTATTAAGATCGTGGAAAAACATAAGTTCATAGAAGAAGTTGCATCAAGATTTGATGAGATGGTGAACTTCTCATTTGAGAAGTTATCGGAAGTAATTATAGTTGCCAAGAAACGCTCCAATATTTTCTAACAAATAAAAACAAGAAACCTATCATGGATTTCTCAAGACATTCTAAAACTTCTGTCCGATAAAAAAAAACTATACATGAAATATAAAAAAAAGGCCTGCGAATGAGAAAACTAAAATAGATTGCGAAAGGCTTAAGAAAATGACAAGCCAAGCTGTACGAAAAGCTAAGGAGAACTATCTGAGCAATAACTTCATTAGTGCTACTGGAAACCCTTGAGAATGTGGATTCATTGATAACCAATGAATCCCTAAGAAAAAACACAACGCAAAAAACAGGAGTTCATGAAATATTAACCATAAATAAAACTGAAAGGGACTCGGAAACCATTGCAAATACTATGAATCAACATTTTGCAACTGTAGCTGATGAACTTTTAACTAATATGAATGTTATACATCAAACAGTAACTTACCCCAGAATTTCAGTTCCTAGACAAAATAAAACCATGTTTCTAAATCCCACCACCATTGAGTGTTATGTACATTATCCCAGCTAAAAGTAGGCACGGCACCTGGTTTTGACGGAATCACCACTAACGACCTTAAGGACCTAAAGAATATAATGGCTCAGCCCTTAGCTAATATAATTAACAAACCTATGGAAGAGGGAGTGTTTCCGAATATATTGAAATCAGCAGTTATTACTCCGGTACATAAAGATGGTGATAAAAATAACCCTGGTAACTATCGACCGATTGCACTACTTATGGCGTTCAGCAAAGTATTTGAAAAAAATATCAATAAAAGGATATTAAATTATATTGAAAAAAACAAGTCCCACCTTGTACCTCCTGTACATTCATAATTTGCAGAAAGCTGGACTACACGGAAAGTATGTAATCTTTACTGATGACACCTTATTACTATATTCAATGAGATCGAAGAAGGAGTTAAATTTTCGGATTAATGAAGATCTGATAAAATATCAAAACTCCGCAATAGACGGTCCCAAGCCCGGTTTGAGAAAGAAGGAGGGGACATGGAGTTAACCTGAATGACCAGTAACACCAGTGCGTCTCAGGAAGTGGCAAAAAGTATGACTTAGTTGGACTTGCAGCATAGCTGTGAGAACTCTAGCATATCACATTTAGCTCAAAACTCCCACCCTTTTTCTACTTCTTCTTCTTCAATGGCGCTACAGCCCAAATCGGGCCTTCAGGTTCCTTAACATTTTCATTATTTATTGCGGAAGAGTTGTTAGCTCTTCGCACAACCCTCTATCTATCCTTTTTCTACTAGGGTGTAATAAATAAGTAGGACCGGTCCTCCAGGTCGGGGGTTGGGCGAGGCGCCGACAACGCATCACCGGAAAAAAAAACACTGTCCAGAAACCTGAAGAACAGCCTCGGAAAGGATGAACTCAACGGCAACGACCCCGCAAACGAAAAATGGACTACTCTATTGGATCTTGGAATGTTCGATCCTTATTTAGGACACGAGCTCTGAAAGAGTTCTTCGAAGAAGTCGCAAAACACATCATCAACATAACTGCCATCCAAGAAACGAAATGGCTCGGTAACGAAATCATGGACATGAGATCATACACAATCTATCCAAATGGGAAATTGTCGGGAAGCAGAGAGTTTGGAGTCGCTTTTGTCGTTGACAAAAAATATAGTCAGCAGGTCACGAGTTTCAAACCAGTAAGAGAAAGATTGTGTGCAATCCGAATAAATTTTTCAACACTTGGTTGATCAACGTCCACGCACCAACTGAAGGCAAGGACGATATAACTAAAGACGAATTTTATGCCGCCCTAGAGACAACCTATGATTCAAATAAAGCTAAAGTCACTCTATACAAGAAGAATACTCTCTGTGGTAGAGTCTGGTAAATATGTCACTAAAGTTATTGTATGAAGAAGAAAGAAAGAAAGAAAGTACAACCTGTCAGGTTGGGCGCTTTTGATTTTCATATGTATGCGTGCAACGTGTCCATGTAACTATTTACCGGTCTTATTTCGTAAATATCTTTTATTTGCAGAACATTTAAGACTTAAAAAATTGATTTGGTAGGTTTCACGTACTAATGAACGGTTTGCAATCACATTTGCTTATTTATCGCATGTTGGAAAATAGGTGGGCGGTTTTCAAATTTATCGGAAAAGCTGGTTTCAACTTGGCCGAACTCTGCAGGATGGGCCATCCAGTGGTTTCTTTTTAAATCATAGTTTATTTTGACACTGTAAGCTGTTTCCCGCTCGAAATCTTGACAGAAAGTCAGTATCATACCTCCGCGGAACGAAATGAGTCGCTTTACAGTTGACCAATATTGGGAAATATTGAAAACTTATTTCCAAAGTGAATGCTGTGTAGCCCAAACAGTGCGTTTTTTGAAAAGAAGTTTTGGCCGAAATGAAGCACCTTTGCGCCTGCTGTGCGCAAATTTGTGCAAAAATTTCGTGAGAGTGGCATGCTAGTGGACAACACTCATGGCCCCCGTCGTCGTACGGTGCGCACAGACGAGAATGTGGCTGCTCTTGCCGAGAGTGTAAGACTTACTCCACGAACATCAACTCGCCGTCGATCTCAACAGCTCAACATATCACGCACTAGCATGAGGAGAATTCTGCACAAAGATCTCGGATTATTCGCTTACAAGGTCCAATTGAGTCAGCAATTGAAGGCACTCGACCATCCGCTTCGTTATCGCTTCGCAGTTTGGGCCTTAGAGCAGCTCGAATTGGACAACGATTTGGGCGGAAAAATCATCTTTTCTGACGAGGCGCATTTTCATCTCGGAGGCTACGTTAACAAACAAAATTGCTGCATCTGGGGCTCGGAAAACACGCACGTTATTGTCGAGAAGCCAATGCATCCACAGAGAGTGAGAGTTTGGTGCGAATTGTTGGCATCATTGGACCATTTTTCATTGAAAATGAGGCTGGGAACAACGTTTCGGTCAACGGTGAACGTTATAGAGCCATGTTATCCGACTTTTGTTTTACTGAAATTGAAGAGATGGATTTGGACGACCTCTGGTTCATGCAGGATGGCGCGCCATGCCACACACAGCCCATGCCACAATCGATCTTTTACGCACCAAATTCCCAAATCGTGTTATCAACCGTCTTGGCGATGTCAATTGGCCACCTCGGAGTTGCGATTTGACCCCTTTGGACTTTTTTTGCTCGGGAACCGTGGTGGACCGATGTTATGCCAACAATTCAGAAACGATTCAAGCACTTAAGTCCAATATCATTCAAGCAATCCGTGAGCTACAGCCCGAAATCATCGACATGGTCTTGGAAAATTGGAGTGACAGAATGCGCTACTGTGAAGCCAGCCGAGGCAGCCACTTCAACAAAATTGTATTCCATCATTAATGGGAATATTTCTTCTTACCATTGAAGTCATAACACATGGAAAAAATTTAATTTTGTTCATTTTATTGCATTTTTAAAAAGAAACTTGTATTTGGCCCACCCTGTATTACCAGATGTCTTATTCTTCTCCATAGAATAACTCTAGAAGTCACTATGGACACCTGCGAGTTCACCATTCGTGGAGTGGTAAGTTTAGTAGTTTTCTTTAGCCCGCCTTGAGATAATTTATTCCTTCAAAATTTTTGTTTGTGATTTTTTAGTTAAGCATTGTAAACTGCGCGCAGGTCTTAATGTTAAAATCGTACCAAATAAAGGTTAACTCTTTTTTAAATTTCGCTCCAAATATGAAATGAAATTTCCAGTTTGCGAAGCGCTGTATGGTGGAAGCTTTGCAAAGTTCATCGGTGCACTTCACTTTTGTCAGTGTCGTGTTAAAAGCCGTGGCAATCATACATACATTTTTTTGTGGTCCAGACGTTTGTTTATCAAGTGAAATTCTTTTGTGTTAATTCGAAGTGTAAGTACATAGAGTTATTAAAAAATGTAGTAAAGATAGTTCGCATTGGTCCAAGGAATAATAAGTCTCGTGTAAATTGCATGTTATGATTGTATTTTTAGAACTTTGAAAAGTTAAAATGTTCGCAATTGCTTTAGTATGTAATTTCGCTTATCTCTTGATGCTCAACAAATAAGTGTGGCAGCTATAGTAGTGGTGGGCGCTGCAACTTGCGTGAATGCCGGCATTCATGCAAGCTGTGTAATTGTACACGCACACACATATGTACACACGTTTTATTCGGGGTTCCCCGGATACTATGATCAAAAGCTCAAAACTTCATGAAATTTATCAGGTCTGTCCGCCTTAGTCGGTGTTGCCATCCAGTCGGTAATTATCTATCGTATTCGTACCATGAAATTAGAGCCATGATAATATTTTAGTTAGTCCATAATTATCGCCTCGTACCCAAGCAGGGGGTATACAGTGAGCGTCAAATTAAAGTGTACACTTCATTCTACTTAAATTTTGACCACCATGCTGAACTTCATCAAGTATTTGATGATTATTTAAGTTCTCATTGAGGTCTCTTTTATGGATACAGCTAATCAACACTTGCAGTAAGTTTACAACAACAAAAAATATAAAGGAAAAACAAAAAATAGTCCCTTTTCTTAGCGTCAAAATAAAGTGTACAGTTGTAATAAAAATTAAACATAACAGGGCTACGATTGCGCGTAAAGCGCAATCTTACGATACTCTAGATGAAATAGAATTTTTTATGATCCCAAGAAGAGAGAGTGTTAGAAGGGGTGATAGCTTTGCACTAATTTTTGCCCCATCATGCTAAAGTAGCTATAAAAATGTTTTATACAAAATGCTTACTCCAAAAATTGAATAGGAGCTGAGAAAATTAGTGTGTTAGATTTAGTGAAAATATGCAGATTGTACGGCAGGTGGTAGAAAGAGTGGGGGGATTTTAGTAATTTTTTCAGAAATAACTAAGAATATCATAAAATTGACATCTCTTTTAGACCAGTAACATTCATACTTTTCCAGAAAATAGATTTTTTGTGAAGTTGTGAAACTGTGTCATATTGTATGAGAGGAGGTAGAAGGGGTGAAGCTAATCAAATATTTTTTTCTGATCTTAGTGATAATACTAATTAAGTATTTGTTACAAAATATGAGCTCGATCAGTATTATATGTTCTGAGAAAATTGTCTTAGAGCATTTCATGAAAAAGTGTAGTTTGTATGGGAGGGGGTGGAAGAAGAGGGAGGACGCAGATAATTTTTATACTGTAGATTTGTATCATTATTAAAGTAATATATCCCAAAATTCCGACTAATAGCTTTTATACTTTTCGATTAAATCCATTTATTGTTAAATTGCAAAATTGTGTCATTTTGTATGGGAGGGGATAGAAGGGGTGCAGCTAATTGTCTAATTTTTTTTGGTTTTACTAATAATTTTAAATAAACATTTGGTGCATAATTTCAGTCCGCTAAATTTTATACACACTGAGTAAATTGGCTTATAGCAATTCATGACAAGTTCAGTTTGTATGGGAGGTGGTAGAAGGAGAGGGAGGACACGGATAATTTTTATACGGTAGATTGATATTATCATAAAAGTTATGTATTCCAAATTTCAGGCCAATAGCTTTTATACTTTTCGTGCAAATCCGTTTATTGTCAAATTGCGCAATTGTGTCATTTTGTATGGGAGGGGGTAGAAGGAGTGGAGCGATTTAGCCCGTTCACGAACATGTCCTTACTTTTTTGTCAAAAACGACGTGTACAAAATTTAAACTTTCTAGATCAAAGCGTTCTCAAGTTAGAGAGCGAACAGACGGACATCCGGTTTTGAGATTTCTGAGTGATAATATTAACTTCTGTATCATTCATTTTTTTCTCCAAGCCTTATTTCTCGGCGTTACAAACCTTAGAGCAAACTTATAATTCTTTCAGATTTCATCTAGAGTATAAAAATAATACTCAAAATCCAGCCTTCAGTATTTAGTTTGCTTTCCTTTTGCCTTCAGAACAGCCTCTAGTCGTCTTGGCTTTGATTCCACTAATTTTGATGTCACTTCTGGTGAAATATTTTGCCATTCGTCCAGTAAAGCATTTCTTTATTTTTTACGATTCCCCTACCTCCTCTACCTTGGTTTCGTGGATATAAAACAAACCGAATTTGATCGAAATTCTATGCAACTTCGTCTATGAAACTGACATTCTGTACAGGGAATATTGGGCGTGATTCAACCAATTAATTAAAAAATTATTTAACATCCACCCACTCTTACTATCACTTCTCCCTCTTCCCTCATAAAAACCCAAACTTTTATAAATAAACGAATGAAAAATTTATTATGTGAACTGTAGCTATTGATCGTATTCGTAATTAAATGTTAAATTGACAGCAATGGGCTACATCCCTCGCTTCTTCTACCCCCTCTCATACGAATTTCATGAAATTTCTATAAATTAATTTTGGATTGTTTAAGCTATCGACTTGAAAGTATGATGTGCATAGCATTAACGTAAAAAAATATTTATACGATCCCCTCACTCCTATCCGATGCAAATGTAAAATTTTAAAAATACATTTCCTTGATTTTCATTGAAACTAGCAAAGCTAAAAGAGCGAATTATTTTTTATTATAATATCTATCAATTTAAAAAAAAAATATCAACTTTTCCTAACTCCTACGATATCCATACACATTTCACAAAATTTCAATTACATTAATTTTCTCCGAAACTCTCAAGCTATCGACCTGAAATTTTGAGGGAAGTATAATAACGTAAATATCATTAGCGTCGAAAAATGTTGTTTAGATCTGTACACTCCTTTTACCCCTCCAATACAAATGCATAATTTTGGTAAATGTATTCTATCGATTTCCATTAAAACTAGAAATAAACTGCCAACAAGTCGGGCGAAACTTTATTATTCTTGGGACAAGTTGCGGATGAGTGGAAAGTCAATATGCAGGTTAGAGTGGTTAGGGAAGGCTAAGTGAAAGGGAGTTCTTGGGCAGGACTGTTAACAATATTTCATTCGTTTCTGTAAGTTTGGTTTTTATGAGGGGAGGAGTAGAGGTAATAGTAAGGGTGGGTGGATGTTAATAGCTTTTTAATTAATTGCTTGAATCACGTCCAATATTCTCTGTATAGAATATGTTTCATAGACGAAGTTGCATAGAATTTTCATAAAATTCGGTGTATTTTACATTCATGAAACCGAACATTTGTATGGGAGGTGGTAGAGAATATAAGGCAATCGTAAAATTTGATACGCAGTTTTATTTCGCGTCTCTTGTAAGGTGCTTGTATAGAATTTCAAGTTCGTAGCTTTTAGTTTGTTGGTTATTAGTTGATTTAATGAAATTGGTCGAAATCATACTTTTGTATGGGGGGGGGGTAGAAGCGCAAGCGCGATTTCAAAACTTTTAAAGCAACTTCATTTGAATTATTTTTATAAGTTTTTATGCCAAATTTCAAATTGATAGCTTTTAAGAGTTAGCTGATAACTGATTTCTTAAAAATGCTCGAAAAAATAATTTTGTATGGGAGGGGGTAGAGGAGGTAAGGGAATCGTAAAACTTGTGATGCAATTTTCTTTCATTTTTATTGCAAGGTGCTCGTACGAAATTTCAAGTTCGTAGCTTTTAATTTGTTGGTTATTAGTTGATTTAATGAAATTAGTCGAAATCATACTTTTGTATGGGAGCGGGTAGAAGGTCAAACGCGATTTTAAAACTTTTAACGCGATTTCATTTTAATTATTTTTGTTAGTTATGCAAAATTTCAAATTGATAGCTTTTAATAGTTAGGTGATAATTGATTTCTTGATAATGGTCGAAAAAATAATTTTGTATGGGAGGGGGTAGAAGTGTTAAAGGTTTTCGACCAGTTAATATTTCGTATATTTAGGGATTTTTTTTAAATGCATTTCGCAAATTTTCAAATTTCTACCTTAAAATTTCACTCAAAAATTTTCAGTTTATGTGTTTTTTTCAATGCACATGAAACACCTTGTGCACGTTAGACCGGGGGGGTCGGTTTATAACAAATATTGATCAAGTTATTATTATTTTTCTATGTGGATTAAATGTAGGTATTCACATGCAAAATTTTAACTTTGTATCTTTTACCAGAGCCCTAAAAAAATCACTCAAAGTTTTCGATATTTTTGCTTATTACCTCCCTCCCCTTACACCTCCCAACTTAAAATTTTTACCAAAATTAACTATTATGTAGTTCTACAATCTGACAAATTTTTGATTTGATATCTGTACTATTTTTGGAGGTATAAGGATTTGTAATTTTGAAAAGTGCGCCATTTTTAAAATGCTCCCCATTTCCTCCCACTACTATTATTTCAACATGTTATATTTTTTTTATATTTGCCTGGTATAGCTTAATATAAGTTTTAAGTTTCAATTACATAGCTTAAGAGATAGTTGAGATATTAATTTTGAAGTGTTTTTCTTTGCACCCCCCCTGACCCTCCCCCTTACAATAATTAGCCGCTTTCTAAGCTGGTTCCGATGAAACTATATGCCACCTTGACGGTCTCTAAAAATGGTTTTGTTACGATAAGTAATTTCGAAGATATAATCATTTGAAAAAAAAATTCGGCCGACAATTGGTTCTAAGCCCCCCCTTTTCGCACCCCAATGGATAAAAAAATTAAATTATTTTTAAAAGTTGTCCCACAAGCCCCTCTATATTAATGTTGAGTTTTAGCTTCCTAGCTCTTACCATGGTTGAGATATTTGAATTCGTATTTTTCGGTTTAAGCGCTCCCCCCGCCTCCCCCTGAACCCGTATACCCCCGAAAATGGGTATCCGCCTGAGATCCGCAACTATCTACAATCCCCCCAAAAATGAACTTTCTATCTTGAAGGGTTTGGGAGTTAATGTGCGCTGAGCGTACACGTCGGCGTACGGCGGACGGCGTACGGCGTACAGACAGACGGATTTTTTTTTTTGCATTTTTAGGCTAATTTAGTCATGAAACGCGAAAAAAAAAAATTTCAGGGTAGCAAACTTTTTTTTTTTTTTGTGTCGATCACAATACTTTATTATTATAATAATAAAGTAAAAGTAGAAACTTAGAATTTTACCTAAATTTTTTCCCAATAATTGTAATGAATTCTAAAAAATATCAACTTTGCTTAACTTCTTCTATCCCCTCCCGCACAAATTTCTGTATTTGAAATTCAAGAAAAGAATTTTTCCTTCGAACAAATGAGAGCTATTGACTTTAAAATTGGAGCAAGAAAACTGGTAAGGATGTTAATAAGCAGTTTCAAAATCATCCAAAACGTTTCACTTCGTTTGCCACCTCACATAAAAATTCCCCAATTTCCTTGCAAATTATGAAAGCTACAAACTTTAAATTCTTCACGAAACATTTTGCATACCATGTTCGGTGTCATTTGCAAAAAAAATTACAAACCTTCCCAGTCTGTTCTATCACCTCCCATACAAAAGTCACTTTTCACTAGTCGAAAGAAATTGAGATGACATATATTTCGGTGATTGGGCTCTAAGCTCAATTATAATTCTGTTATGTTCTTATGATACTGAAGTGCGCAAGGGGTCGCTGGATTTCAAGTAAAAATAAAACAAGTTGCTTTTAAATTAAAAATAACCGCAAAACTTTATTTTTCGTTTTAGTTGATCACTTTACCACTTTTCTCGTTCATTTTATCGCGAAGAGTTCTTCGTCCTAATAGCGCTCTGTCGCTTTTCCAGCTTCGACCTCGAACATCCGCTTCCGTCGCGACTTCACCACTCTTTCGTTTCCCTATCATTTTCACGAACGCTCACCCAGCACAACCGACGTGTTCACTGACTATCGACGCGGATTTGTTGTTGTTTTCACGGGCAAGGGTGCAGGTGTTCTTTCATTACTGCAGAACTACTGCCGACTGAAGATGTCGAAAGTTTGTTGAGCGACATAGTGTGGGAATGTAAATAATCGGAATTCACGCTCGCATCTATTTGTTGTTATTCTTGACATAGAAACCACAGGTGTTCTTTTATTTCTACACAATTTTTTGTTTTTGGTTGAAGACCTTGAACGTGATCTGAATTTGTAGGCGTATATTGTTGGTTAGTGGTGTTTTTTTGATTAGCATAGTGTTTTGTGGGAGACCTTGAACATTCGCTGAGTGTGTTTGCACGCATGGACCTGTTTGCTTTCGATAACAGTGGAATATTGCGAACATTCGATGAGCGACTAAAGCTGATATGTAACATTACGTTAAATCTTTCAGTTTTAACATTTTAACAACCGCAATTAGTGTTTGTTTTCACATACAAAAAGAAATTGTTTTTTTTTTTTGGATATTATGTAGTTTGTGCAGTTGTCGATTCGAAATCGTGCTTGACGTTGTAAAATTTTCATTACCCGTAAAATGAGTGGTGAAGGTTAATATTGAACACCAAGAAAAGTTTACAGAAACGATATTCAATCAATCGATTTCCTATTAAGATCCCGGGGCATGAGGACACCAACAGTTTCTTTGGCGAGGTACGATCCTGAGCATCGATCCTTTGCCATTTCCGACTTTGAATCTCAATTCATATTTTAATCTATTCAGTTGTGCTCCAAAGTTCGTCGTTGGAGATCACAACTCGCCAGAATATCCCTGCATTGCGATGGAGGCATTGGTTCACGAAATTTTGCTCTTTCTTGATAAGCCCAACGGTCATTTTCCATGCACACCTATGTGCGAAATAATAGCAGTGCTTGATTTTGTAATTTTAATTATGAAATTGGTGCTCTTCTTCATATTACACACAAACGCCATCTATATCTGAGGTCTGTCTCGCAACCACTGAACTGAATGTAGAGAATAGAGTTACTCCATGCAAGAAGAAGTAGAGTCTGGCAGATATGTCACAATCGACACCTGCGAATTCGCCTTCCCTAATTCACCATTCGTGTAGTGGTTAGCTTAATGTTTTCTTTTGCAAATTTCATGCACCCTAAGATAAATTCTTGCTTCAAAGTTTTTGTTTGTAAATTTTTAATTAAGTATTATAAGCCGCGCACAGTTCTTGATGTTCCGAACGTATTAGAAAAAAAAAGGTCGACACTTTTTAAATTTCGCTCCAAATATTGGGTTTCTCCTTTGCCAAACTATGGAAAAGTGCCTCTAGTGTTCCATAGAGTAACTTAAATGTATGCACATACCTCAGTTTTCGAGGAATAACACATTTATTCTGAAAAATTGACGTTTGTAGTGTGCAAAATAATATCAGCGCGCTTTATAATTTATAAAACTACTTTAGTTGTGTGATTTTGTTGCTTGGTTGAAGTTAAATTGATATTTATTATCTATATAAATATAATTGTAGTGTCTGTCTGTTATTTGTTTATAAATGGCTATAAATAAGTTTTTTGCTTCATTTTAGCAATAACTAAGCAGAATTTAAGGTTTTTAAAAAATTTCTCTGTCTGTCTTTCCGGCTTTCACGCAAAAACGGCTGCACCGATTGCAATGAAACTTTCACAGATTATTAGCTCTACCTCTGGGAGTAATCTGCTTTAGGTTTTATTTTTCTCCTCTCACGCCTTCTACCCCCTCCCATACAAAGTGACTCATTTTCAAAAACTTATAATAATCAAATTTTCATGGAAACTGTGAAAGCTATTAATTTGAAATTTAAAATATATTATTTCTATTATAAATGCAATCTTCAAGTATATAAATAGTTTGAATCCCCCAACTCCTTCCACCACCTCCCATACAAACTAAACTTTTTCATGAAATACTATACTCCAATTTTCTCAGTACGTATAACTTTGACCGAGCTAAGATTTTGGATTAAATCTTTAATTAGCATTGTTATTAATGTCAAGAAAAAACTAACCAATTAGGTTTACTCCTTCTACCCCCTCCCATACAATGTGGCACAATTCCACGACTTTGCAAAAACTCGATTTTCTTGAAAAGTGTTGATCTAACTGATCTAAAATTTAAAACACATCAATTGTATGGTGGTTATAGTTGTTTCTAGGAAAATTACCAAAAACCCTCCACTCCTTCTACTACCTCCCATACAAACTGCACTTTTTCATGAAATACTCTAAACCAATTTTCTCAGTACGTATAACTTTGATCGAGCTAAAATTTTCTGATGAATCCTTAATTGGTATTATTATTATTATTATCGGGAAAAATTAACCGATTAGCTCCACTCCTTCTACTCCCTCCCATACAATCAGACACAAATTCACGACTTTGCAAAAACTCGATTTTCTTGAAAAGTGTGAATCTAACTGATCTGAAATATAAAATATATCAATTTAATGATAATTGTAGTTGCTTCTCAAAAAATAACTAAAAACCCTCCACTCCATGCACCACCTCCTATACAAACTGCACTTTTTCATGAAATATTCTAAACCAATTTTCTCAGTCCGTATAGCTTTGATCAAGCTGGAATTTTGTACTAAACCTTCAATTAGCATAGTTATTATTATCGGGAAAAAATTAACCGATTAGCTTTACTCCTTCTTCCCCTCCCATACAATGTGGCACAATTTCACGAATTTGCAAAAACTCGATTTTCTTGAAAAGTGTTAATCTAACTGATCTAAAATTTAAAACACATCAATTGCATGGTAATTATAGTTGATTCCAGAAAAATTACCAAAAATCCTCCACTCCTTCTACCACCTCCCATACAAACTGCACTTTTTCATGAAATACTCTAAACCAATTTTCTCAGTACGTATAACTTTGATCGAGCTAAAATTTCCTGATGAATCCCTTATTAGTATTATTATTATTATCGGGAAAAGATTAACCGATTAGCTCCACTCCTTCTACCTCCTCCCTTACAATATGACACAATTTCACGACTTTGCAAAAACTCGATTTTCTTGAAAAGTGTGAATCTAACTGATCTGAAATTTAAAAGATATCAATTGCATGGTGATGATAGTTGTATCTAGAAAAATTACCAAAAACCCCCCACGCCTTCTACCACCTCCCATATAAATTGCACAATTTCACTAAATCCAATGCACTAAATTTCAGTTTTTCAAGCTTAAATTTGGTGCAAAATATTTTTATAGCTACTCTAGCATGGTGTGAAAAAAATTAATTTGATACTGTCATCCCTTCTATCAGCCACCACACAAAAATTCTTAAGATTACAAAAATTTCGATTTCATCGGTAGTATCATATAATGGGGCTTTACGAACAATCGTAGTCCTGTTATGTTTTTAAGCTTAATGTCATTTTATTTGGGCTTTTTACAATTAACACAAGCTACAACTATTCACATGTCCTTAACACGTATACATATGATCTCGAATCACGGGTTTGATTTGATCACGAGCCTCTCCCATTCAAATGCGAGTATCTTGCTTTCATTCTTAATAATTTATGGTTCTGACTCCAACAAAATACAAAACATTGTGTTCAAAGAGCCATTAAAGTAAGCGGATTATATATCCCATATAATGTATTACTAACTACATTCTCAAAAATTGCTTATTAATGCAATTTTTATGCGGACGAAGTCGCGGGCGTTTGCTAGTTATTATATTAAAACATAATAGGACTACGATTGGGCGTAAGGCCCAATCATGCGTAACTCTAAGTGAAGAGATATTTTTTGATTTTAAGAAATTTTGTATGGGAAGTGCTAGAAGGGGTAACGTAAGGGGTAAGCATTGAACCAATTTTTTCAGATCATGCTAGAGTTGCTATCAGAATATTTTGTTGAAAATTTAAGTTTCACAAATTTAATAGGTACTGAGAAAATAAGTGTATTGGATTTAGGTAAATTCTGCAGTTTTTATGGGAGGTGGTAGAAGGAGTGGGGAGTTATTAGTTTTCAGAAATAACTATAAATATCATACATTTGACATGCTTCCTATCGCAGATCAGTAGCTTTAAAATTTTCAGGAAAATCGACTTTTTGAAAAGTTTTGAAATTGTGGCATATTGTATTTGAGGGGGTAGAAGGAGTGAAGCTAATCATCTAATTATAGCCTAGATGAAATCTGAGAGTATTATAAGTTTGCTCTAAAGTTTGTAACGCTAAGAAATAACGCTCGGAGAAAAAAATGAATGATACAGAAGTTCATATTATCACTCAAAAATCTCAAAACCGGATGTCCGTCCGTCCGTCTGTTCGCTCTCTAGCTTGAGAACGCGTTGACCTAGAAAGCTCAAATTTCATGCACGTCGTTTTTGACAAAAAAGTAAGGTCAAGTTCGTGAACGGGCCAAATCGCTCCACCCTTTCTACCCCATCCCATACGAAATGACACAATTGCGCAATTTGACAACAAACGGATTTGCTCGAAAAGTATAGAAGCTATTGGCCTGAATGGAATATGTTACTTTTATGATAATATCAATCTACCGTATAAAAATTATGCGTGTTCTCCTTCTCCTTCTACCACCTCCCATACAAACTGTACTTGTCATGCATTAGTCTAAGCCAATTTACGCAGTGCGTATAAAATTTAGCGGGCTGAAATTATGCACTAAATATTTATTTAAAGTTGTCAGTAAGGCCAAAAAAAATTAGACGATTAGCTTCACAAACGACACAATTTCGCAATTCGACAATGGATGGAAAAGTATAAAAGCTATTAGTCTGAATTGGGATATATAACTTTCATAATGATTTCAATAGAATTATTTGCGTCCTCCCTCTCCTTCCACTCCCTCCCATACAAACTATACTTTTCCATGAAATGCTCTAAGCCGATTTTCTCAGAACATATAACATTTATCGAGCTCACATTTTCTAATAAATACTTAACTAGCATTATAACTAAGATCAGAAAAAATTAATTGATTAGCTTCACTGCTTCCACCCCCTCCCATACAATATCACCCAGTTTCACAACTTCACAAAAAATCTATTTTCTTGAAAAGTATGAACGTTACTCGTCTAACATTTAAGAGATGTAAATTTTATGATATTCTTAGTTATTTCTGTAAAAATCACTGAAATCCCCCCATTCTTTCTACCACCTCCCATACAAACTGCACATTTTCACTAAATCTAACACACAAATTTTCTCAGTTCCTGTTCAATTTTTAGAGTAAGCATTTTGTATAAAACATTTTTATAGCTACTTTAGCATGATGGGGAAAAAATTTGTTCAATGCAATCACCCCTTCTAACACTCCCCATATAAAATTTCTTGGGATCACAAAAAATTCTATTTCATCTAGAGTATGGTAAGATTGCGCTTTACGCACAATCGTAGCCCTATTAAGTTTCTAAAGACATGATACACCAAACTGAAGTTGCCTGAATGGAATCGCTTAGACGCATGCTACAAGCATAGACGACAATGTCGCATGCGATGTGGGGCGAAAAATGCCGCATGCGACATTATTGAGTTTTGTGGCACATAGTCGCGCACCTATAATCAGGCAACACCAGGAAACAAGTATCGTGCCACATGTCGTTTAGTGTTGCGTCAGTGGAATTGCGGCTTAAGATGCGCGTACTGCAAGCTATGTCAAGAGACTGAGAGAGTTAGCGTAGCGAGAATTTACATTTATATCGATTCTAACCTAATAAAATAAAATAATCAAAGATGATCCTTTTGCGACATCAGCAACTATTAAACAGGACTTGAAATTACCAGTAGACACCTACAATAAGAAAAAGGCTGATTGAAGCTAATCTATTTGGCAGGAGTCCAAGAAAGACACAACTTCAAGAACCGCGATATGTGGAGAGTAGAATTAAATTCCCACGAGATCATCGGGATTGGTCAATCAGTGAAATGACGAAATATTCGTTGGACGGATGAGTTTAAAATCGTTCTGTTCGGTTGCACTGGAAGACGACAATACATAAGGCGACCGCGGAATGTCGCTTATGATCCACGGTATACATAAAAGATGGTTAAGCATGGTGGTGCGAAAATCACTGTTGGGAGGTCTCTCTCATATTATGGCATGGCTTCCCTATTTAACATAAAAGAAACCTTGGATGCAAAAGGCTATATGGACATTTTGGCAAAAGCCATGTTACCATATGCAGAGGAAAATATGTCGCTGAAGTGGGTCCTAATGCAAGATGATGACCCCTAAGCATACCAGTAGACTAGCTAAATATTTGTTTGCAACTAATGGTGTTCATGTTATTGAGTGGCCATCTCAATCTCCTGATCTCAAGCCTACTGAAAATCTTTGGGTCTATATGAAACATGCTGTTTTTGAAGCGAAACCGACAACTGTGGGCTTGTGGCGAAGTCTGGGTTGTCTTCGATGCCTGCACAACGATACCAATCCCTGGCCGATTCTATGCCTCTATTCAAACATTGATGCATATGAAAAGAAGTTTTTTTTTTTAATTTTTCATAAATTACATGTGCCACTGCTATTATTATGCCCACAGCTATATATTGCTAGGCTGTATCCTAGTGGGTAGCGTGTTGGTCTACAATGCGAAATCGTGATCGACGTACGATTCCAGCACGCTGCCTGCTTGGTAGCGATGGGAAATGTGACTCTTTCCGTTGAGTTAACTCTTTTCAACTCACTCACTTAACTGAGTCGCTCTAAAAGAGTGCTTCAAAAGAGTCACTCACAAGATCTCATAAGCACGCAGACGTAGCATACATAAAATGAAAAGCGCCCACTTACCAAACTTTCAGTGATGCCTTGCTCTTTCTTCTTCATAGAATAACTCTAGCTTGTGCCTTCTCTCACCCAGAACATCATTAGCCCAAGACAATTGCGTTTGTATGCGCGGCCACTCACCAAAGCCCTGTGCACCGATGAAAAGGACACATTACATTATCACATCTCCGACCTCAGCACACAACAGATTTTGGCGACTCACTCACACCACTCGTACTCAACGGCACTGTGTCGCAGCGCAATATCACACTTCGCACACTTACCGTGTCATCATCGTATTGTGTGGTGGATAAATTGTTACCGACACAATTGAAGCGATCCAACTCTTTTGTAGTGAGTCGCATCACTTGCCTCAGTGCATTGACTGGCACATTTTGATTGACTCACTTATGAGTGGCCCATCTCTACTGCTTGGGTGTATTTTGGTTACCACAACCTACGAATATGAAAAACTTCGTAGGTAGAGGGTTGTGCGAAGGGCTAACCGTCCACAATTTGCAAATGAAGATGTTAAGGAACCCGAATGTCAGGAGGCAAAGGAGTCCGATGTGAGCAGTAGTGCCCTTGTAGAAGTTGAAGATGAAAGTGTATATAGATATACATGGAATCTAAAGATTTTGGGTTAAGAATTTATTTATAATCTGTGACTTTATTATATGAATAATAAAGTAAAAGCGTTTCCTTTTGCAGGTATGAAGCAGTTTCGCAATGGCTGAAAGGAAATTCATGAAAGAAATCGTCAGAACCATTAAAAATACCGATAATGAAACGAAATTTACAATTCAAAATGAAGCTGTGCTGTTACTCGGAGAAACTGGAAGTGGTAAAAGTACGTCAACGCAGTTTCTTGCAGGCGATATTACGAGTCTAACAGCGACAGGAGCATCGGGAAATTATCTCATCGTCGACAAAAATAATCGAATCAGTCGTGAAGACAGTACGATTCTATCGCAAACCATTTATCCAGAATTATTAGTTAATGCTGATAGAAATGTGTCATTTTACGATTGTCCTGGTTTCCGTGATACCCGCAGCACACTTGCGGACCTTACGGCGGCCTACGTCACCCGAAAGCTTGTAAAATCTTGTGAACGAATTAAATTAGTTTTCGTCATAAGCCACAATGCCGTCCAAGATGGAATGGACCGCAGCTCCTTCATGGATTTGGTAAAACATGCCTCAGCATTCATCAAGAACTTTCCAAAATACAAAGACAGCATTGCACTGATTGTTACTAAAATCCATAATCCGACAATTAAGCGAAAAAATGGTCAATTGGAATACGTAGGGGACGAAGAAATCATAGAACAAATTGTCAAATTTTTGCTAAATGTTAAGACCGAAATAACAACAGGAAAGAAGCTTGGAGAAAAGCAGCATCTCTATAAAGATGCTGTTAAATTTATTGACATCTTATTGGTGCGCGATGGACATGACGGTCGTTATACGCGTATAGGTCTGTTCCGATCTCCAGACCAGGTTGGACCTCTAAGTGAAATCAAACTGCTTATGGACGGAAAAAAATCTTTGGAAGCAATAATCCACGATAATTTGAAATTTACGTCGAGAAATGACCAGGATTTTGGCTACAGTATTTCGGACGAGTCCAAAAATTTCATAAACAAATCGGTTGAAGCATTTGTGGATAAGACGATGCCAGATCTGCGGACTATCGTACATTCTATCGATGTGCACTTTGACAATTTGGAAAAGTATCGTAGTGCAACTGAATTGGACGCTGTTTTTAAAGAACAATCCGACTTTTGGAAAAAATTTTGGTTTGGATTTCAGCGTTTATCTGAAACTTCTACAGCATTAAATTTTGCAATTAATACTTTTACCAGCTTAAACTTTAGCATCGCACAAGGCTGTCTATCAAGCCTGAAGGTAGAACAAAATTGTTTGTTATTTTTAGAAGAAGTGTGCAACAATAAATTCAAAATTGCAACACCGCAATGGAAGCATCTTTTAGGAGGAATAAATTACAAGGTTCAGGATGCAAGCACGTGGTACAATATGTTGTTGAGATTGCATCTACATCTGTCGCAATATAGCGAGCAGAACAGGGATCGAGATGAATTCAAGGATTTGAAGAACCGAATTCAGGGTTGGCTGAAACATGGAAATAGTGTGCGCGGCAAACAATTGAAACCAATTCTGGACAAAATCTATCCACAAAACAACATAAAAGACCTTTCTAAAGTTAACATGATTCAACTGACGCATTTACGTAATCTATTGGGAATTAATCTTACGGGAATGGACATGAAATTAAATGGAAATCGCATAAGTTTTTGTGGAAACTTCATAAAACTTAGCGCACTCCCAATCCCGCATAACATTAAATGCCTGGAAATTTTCGCTTTGGTGAAAGTGTTCATTGATTGCGATCTAAAGCGAGCCGGAGCAAATCTAGAGGTAGCCATAGTTGCACCCACCTGGGAAATTATTGAGAAAGGTCATGTAATTGTCTTGGATGGTGCAGGTGATGTGCAATATGAGCAGCCAGCCAAAAATGGAGAGTCAGCGGGCAGAAAGGGACATGATGGCGAACCTGGCAGACTAGGAGGCTCTGCTGGAAGATTTTTTGGAATTGGTTCGAATTTCATAAATGGAAAAAACTTAAAAATTACTGCCAATGGCGGTAGAGGCGGTCGCGGACAGAACGGCGGTAATGGACAAACTGGAAAGAATGGTGAAAATGCTCATTTTGCTGGATGGAGGACAAACCTTTCTTTTGCGAATAGTAAGTGGCAAATAAGAAGTAGTACATTCAAATATAAATTTTTAAAAGAGTCCGAATATTCTTGGGTATTTCCGAATTGGTGGATTAACCACGAAGAAAAACAACTTGTTGAATTTTTTGGTAACGATGGAACCGCTGGCGGAGCAGGTGGGGACGGAGGAATGGGTGGCATCGGCGGTAATCGTGGAGTTATTTTGATAAAAGAATTATCGAATAAAAGTGAAATAATTACCGAAAATAATGATGGTCCGAATGGCGATGGAGGTCAAGGAGGCACCGGTGGCGTTGGTGGAGCTAATGGAAACAATCTAAGAGGTTCTTGTGTAGCGAAGCTTCCGCTTTTCACTGGACTTTTTTGTGACTATGAAATCAATTTCTTGGAATTGGGTAGCATCAGTAGAGGGCATGCTTCTAATGGTATTTCAGGAATTTCCAAAGGAATCTGTACGACTCCAGGCCCGCATACACAAAGCCACCCTGGTAATCATTCTTTGACAGAAATCGTGAAAAAATATAAAAGATTTGCAACAAACTTGAATTCAATGGACACAAATGCATTTTTAACTGAATTAAATAAAATTCAATTATAAAGTAAAATAAAAATTAAAGCAAATTCTTAAGTACTCATTAAAAATATTTATATGATACATTAAACATTTTAAAATGAATTGAATAAATAATACGGCATTAATTTTAATGAATTTCTTTTATATTTTACATTGTCTATATTTATGATAATTTTATGTAGAATCATTCCATCATAAAAATGCAATAGGTGATAAGAATTATTTCTTAACTAGCATACCTATATATGGGGCACATCTGCACTTGTCCTTCGCATGAGTATTCCTTCGAAAAGAAAGATATATGTATATCAAAGTAGTATCCTTTAATTGTTTCAAATTAACCCGCAAACTGCCACTAATTTAAACATTTACTAAACTCGCATTTTCATTTTCGGCTTATTTTTGTAAAAATAATTGCATAACTATCCGTATGTTCGAAATCACATATTTAAATGAAAAATGTAGCGTTTTATATACAAACAATTTCGCCGTAACCGATGGAAACCTTAAATTGTTTTCACGTATGTCCTTAAATCAAAACCTTGGTGACGGAACTGGTTTAATGACAATGTGATTTGATTTGAAGTTATTAACAATTTTGTGCTGGAAGTGTTTAAAGAAATATATAAAAACAAATTTAATAAACAATAAATAAAGATTGGGCCTTACGCCCAATCGTAGTTCTGTTATGTTTTTTTTTAAAACAGTGTTAAAGTGTTAATTTTTTTCCCATAGGTGAAAAAAAAACCTTTCCGCGGGGGGAACAGGTTAGAAAATTATCCACATTTCAAAGTTTTTATTAATAACATTGCATTCTGAAAAAGTTTCTTTATTTTCTGAAAAGGCTTGCTTTTGATTTTGAATTCTTTGCATGAAAATTATAGTTTTTCAGCCCTGTTTCTTTATTGGTATAAAAACTGAATTGTTGAGAGCTGAAGAAAAATAAAAGTATAAAAAATTACGCAACCAATAAGATTTTACATCGAATTTTCAAAGTTAACAGTTTTCCAATCAGCTCCTGGCCATCCAGCATTTTTTTCCAATTTATCACTACTACAACTATTTTGAGTTATTCGCATAACTTTCCGATTCAAAATTACCTCATTTTCAATGAATACGCCGTTTCGGTATATGTGGCCCCTTAAGTTGAGTTGTTGTATAAAAATACTTCTTGATGCTTTCGGATAGTTGATGAATCTTATGAGATTTTTCTCAGCACTTATATTATGAAAAACCTTCCATACAATCTTCAAATCTTCTCCGGCGTTTGGAGAAAAACCATTTACAATAGTATTCGAAGAGTTGCTTTCCGTGCTTTCATTCTTTCTAACATTCAATCAAACAATATTCTGTTAACATGGGGCATACGACAGAAACACTTTCCTTCCTAAAGGCGAGATTCTGGAATTCTTTATTCCTTTGGTCTCCTGTTCAAATGCTCGCTTCCATGTGCTACAGGATCTCGACGTCTTCCTTGAGGATTATAATTCAGAGCTTGTCTATAGACGTTTTGCTCTGATCCATCACAGATCTACAGCTACTTCCACTTTTAAATCTTTTGTTCATCTCAGCTTGTCGAGCTGTACACCCAAAGATTGTCATTGGAGACGAGACGAGACGAGGATATCTCCAAAATGCGTCGGAGGCACAACAGTTAATTTCCATGTAATGCAACCATATGACAACACGTATTTGACGCATGCGTGAAACACTCGCAGCTTTGTGCGAAGGGATTTGAAATATGTACCTCTCCTGCGCAAAGCATTTCATATGTAATCGCGCTTAACACTGTCGAAAGCCTTCTCGAAGTCCACAAACATGAGATGTAGTGGCGAACCCATTTCGGCTGACTGCTCCAATATCTGTGGGGTATTTGTATGGTGTATACAAGGTGACCCTTTACGGAATCCAATACTCTCTATAACATCACTAACCCTAATGAGAATTGACTAAGCCATGATTTTTTATACGGAACTAAGTAGACATACACTACGCCAATTGTCACAATCCGGAAGGTCGCCCTTCGGGATTTGGACAATGACAGCCACCTTCCATTTAGCCATTCCTTCCTTCGTTCAACACCTCAATAAATAATATAAGGAGTATACCGGCTGTTATTTCTGGATTTGCTTTGAGGAGTTCGGTTGGTAGTCCGTCTATACCTGGGCCTTTTTTCCCGCTATTGACTCCATGGAACACTAGAGGCGCTTTTCCATAGTTAAGCAAAGGTGAATTTTATATTAATTTGGAGCGAAATTTAAAAAGTGTCGAAATTTTTTTTTTCTACTTTCTGAACATCAAGAACTGTGCGCGGTTTATAATACTTAACTAAAAAGTCACAAACAAAAATTTTGAAGCAACAATTTATTTTAGGGTGCATGGAATTCGCAAAAGAAATCATTAAGTAGTGGCGATGTATGGTAAAATGTGTAATGCGATATCGCAGGGGTCGATTGTAACATCTGTCATACTTAGTTACTCTATTCAAGGCCACAGACAATTGACGATCGTAGATAGTCCATGAGTAGTCCAATGTGTTTCCATGTGTGTGTTGAGAATAGTAGACAGTTGAAGATCGCAAGCATACGATGAACGGCCGAGCTTGAGATTGTGCACAGCAGCTATCCGATTATCACAAATTCTTTAAATGAAGCGCAAGCTTAATGTCGATAAACTCAGAGACCCCAATAAAAAGCGCGAGTATACAACCATTCTACGCGAGAAGCCATCCACATTGGGCGAATATGAAATGCGCACACTGGAAGGCAACCAGAAACACTTTTCTAACTAGTGCTGAAGAATCTGTGGGATATGTGCAAAGAGGTGAGAAATCTTGGATGTCGCAAGACTCATGGAACAAGGTTGACGATCGGAAAAAAGCCAAATTGGCAATCATCTCTCAACCCGATGTCAACCAACGAACACCCGACTTGAGGCAGAACTACCGCGATGCTCATATACAGCTTAAAAAGGCTGTTAGATGCAACAAGAGGAAGGCCATTGAAGATCTGGCCAACAAGGCAGAATCTGCGGTTTACCTCGGGGATATGGGTTCACTATTTGAAATCATGAAACAGTTGACGAACAGGAATTTCACCGCCAACCACCTGATGAGAGATGTCAACGGAACCCTCCTTAATATGACTGAACACCAGTTGCGGCGATGGAAAGAATACCTTTCTCATATTTTAAACATCATGTCAGAGGAAGATATTCCAGAAACAGAACAACCACCAAACATCCAACCGCAATAATCCTCTATTAGGGACGATACCCCAGATAAGGAAGAGATAGTTTCCGCCATTCGGTCAATGGCGGGAAGGAAAGCTCCAGGTATAGACTGACTACCAACCGAACTCCTCAAAGCGGACCCGGAAATAACAGCCGATATACTCCTCCCACTCTTTACTGAGGTGTGGAATGAAGAAATATATGTGAATGGAAGGAGGGCGACCTTCTTGTGGCAATTGGCGTGGTATATGTCTACTTACTGCCGTATCAAAAATTATGGCTAAGGTAATTCTCAATAGGATTAGTGATGTCGTCGAGAGCACTCTCAAAGTTTATCAGGCAGGATTCCGTAAAGGGTCGTCTTGTACTGACCACACAAATACCCTACGAATAATATTGGAGCAGTCAGCCGAAATGGGTTCGCCACCACATCTCATGTTTGAGAAGGCTTTTGACAGTGTTAAGCGAGATAACATTTGGAATGCTTTGCGTAGCACAGGTAGTCCAGATAAGATCATAGCTCTGATTAAAGAATCTTACCAAGATGTAAGGTGTTGCGTTTTATATAAAGGAGAGCTGTCCGAAAGCTTTCTTGTGTGAACGGATCTCAGACAAGGCTGCATATTATCACCAGCCCTGTTTCTAGTGGTAATGCACTGGAAGGTGGGGAAGGTAAAGGTCTTCAGTGGAGACTATTTAACATCTTAAGTCACCTTGATTATGGTGATGACGTGTGTTCGAATGCATATAACCGTTCGGTATTAGAGTTCGGACAGCATTCGGTTCGTTTGATCGTTTACATAAGGTACAATACCTGAAGTGGCCGCTTCGATAGACGATTGTTATGGTGGTGTCACAGGTGGTTCCTGTTTCTGTGCCTGCTGCTGTGCTAGGAGTGATGACACTAACCTTCTGAGTGGTGTCCTGGGTTGTGCGACGTGATATTTTCAGGTAGTCCGTAGTATTTCCTGATCGCAAGGAATCCTACAAGACAAATAAACACTGTTCAGGCTGCTTCGAATGTGAGAGTAGATTTGCGTAGCGGACGTGGTCGTACGCTGCTGTCCTCCGATGTGATGGCTGAAGTCGCGCCGCTAAGCCGAGAATGATTGCATGCGATGATGTCGATGTAATACGCCTCTGTGCGTCATCCAATTTAGGCTGATCCAACCGCAATCGTGGTGTGATGCATAAATGAACCTTGCTGTCTTCGTCTTACAACAACGAATCGACAATATCCGTATCGCCAACGTCAGATGGAACTTTGCCGGGAACAGAGAACTCCTTAGCACCAAGGCGCCTTGTCAGAGTGGGGCACCTTCGCGTGCGACTTCCGGAAGCGTTCGAGCCGAACTCAGCTTACCGACGCGATGACGAATCCGAATCGGAATCGGGATCGATTCACGTTTTGGTTTCTTGCGGGGGATTACACGATTATTGTAAGTGACCGCCTTATTTTTCGCTTCGCAAATGACGGCCAAAATTTTTGTTGGTTATTCGCACATAAAAATTGAAAGGCGCTAAACTCGCGACACAAAAGCGCACTACGCGCGATCCCAGCAGACTTTTCCAAAAAAAAACGTTTTGAATTACTTGATTTTTCCCGATTTTCGATTCGCGCGTTTTCTAGCCTATCTTTTCCACCGCCGTTGTTTTCCTTCGCTTCTCACACCGATTTCCGCCCTGCCTGTCACTCTGAAGTTGGCCACGGGTGACAGTCCACGCGGAATCCACAGTCGACCGGTTCAATCTCCGTGAGGCGAAGTGTCAGGTTTGAATTCCGCGCGGGACAATTTGAAATTTGTCAAAAAAAAATCTCCCACAGGCTTTCAACCATAACACATTCTAAATGCAGAAGATGTCTCCTCGATGTGCGAACGAAACGTGGAGCTGACGTGGGGAGCGATCACCACTTGATGGTTGCCTGCTTGAGATTGTGTACAGCAGCTATTCGACGACCACAAATTTAGGGATGGCAAAATCTGCTTTTTTCCAATCGCAGTGATCCACTGCGATTGCTCTTTTTCAATATCTGTGAAAAAGAGCAGCTCTTCCAATAGCAGTGATTTTTCCACCTCCCATGCTAGTGCGCAATTAAAAAAACAAAAATAGTAATTTTCTGCGAAATCCTGCATCTAACAATCAGGCAGACCCTCTCAGTACCACCAGCTCAGTGCGCATAGTGAACACTTCCCCCATTTCATCCTGGGAATGAAAAGGTTTTCTTTTACTATTATCCAATGTACGAAAAAACGATCGAGCGTAATCGAGTCAAGATTGCAAAAATGTCAATCGCATTTCATATACACAAGCCAAATAAAAAAAAACACCCAGTCATAGAAAACCAAACCAAAAGGGTCTACTACATGTTTACTTTTTTCACACATTACCTCACACAAGCAACTTCATCATGAAAAACGTAAAACTCTTATCGACACGGTGGACTGCAACATAAATCGGCGAAACTTGCAATAACCGCAACATGTCCTACCAACCGACCAGATCGAAACTCAGAACAAAATCCGCCAAAAAAACTCTAGCAAAGCGCATCATTGACCACTTCGGACGTTCCACACCTTACCTATCAGATCAGATCCCACCGATCAAAATATCGCTAAACAAATTCCTTATCAAATCGCAATCGTTTCATCTACATAGCTCCAATTCATTCATTCATTAGTCTAAGGCAACATCACTGAGAGCAGACACTGCTCGTGTTCTCAGTGTCAATATCAATCACCAAATATAGGTTTAATATCACAGAGCTGATGTATCGCTGATCGCAAGCGATATAACAGCAACGAAAGAGCAATCGAGAGCAGTCGAGAGCAATCGGAATAATAACGTTCAAGCGATATAACAGCAAAATTTTTACTGAACGACCAACACGAGCCAAAAAAGAAAGATATGACGAGCTTAGGCGATATGCGAAAAAGACCTGCAGACGAAAACAAAGGAAGTACCATAATGACAAGATACAAAAAATGGACGACGACATGAGAAAAAATAAAACGCGGGACGCATACGCCATAGTAAAAGATTTAAAAAAGGGATATAAACCAAAAACCAGTCTCTGCAAAGACGCAGAGGGCAATATCATCAGCGACACAGAAGAAATCAAAAGGAGATGGGCTTCATACTTCGAACATCTTTTGAATCCCATCCCAGTAGCACCGATAACGACAGACAACATTTCAATTCAAGCCTCAACTGACGAAGATGAACCATCATCGACACCACCCACGCTTCCTGAAATCAAAGCAGACCTATGTGACCAAAAACGAAACAAAGCGCCGGGAATTGACGAAATACCAGTTGAACTTCTGAAAAACGGTGGAAACTGTGTCGCTGAAATACTGCACAGCATGATATGCAAAATTTGGACAGAGGAAATCATACCCGACGACTGGCGAAAAAGCATTATATGTCCAATTTACAAGAAAGGAGACAAACTCTGCTGTGAGAACTACAGAGGTATATCATTGTTGTGTACGTCCTATAAAATACTGACAAAAATAATTGAACGTCGTCTTAAGCCCTATACTAATGAAATAATTGGCGAATACCAAGGAGGATTCAGAACCGGACGATCTACAACAGACCAGATATTCTCGGTGAAACAGGTGCTTGAGAAATGCTGGGAATATAACACAGACGTGCACCAAATATTCGTAGATTTTAAACAAGCATACGACAGTATCGACAGGAGCGTACTGTACCAAATCATGCTTGACTTTGGAATTCCTCCAAAACTAGTCCGACTAACAAGACTCACAATGACGAACACTGAATCCCAAGTGAGAATACAAACCGATTCCACAACCAGCTTTCGAACGGAATGTGGTTTAAAGCAGGGAGATGGTCTAGCTCCTATGCTTTTCAACTTGGCACTAGAGTATGTCGTCCGAAAAATCCCAGTCGACACCAACGGGACACTACTATTCAAGTCCACCCAACTAGTAGCATACGCTGACGACATTAACATTCTAGCAAGATCCTTCCCTAGTGCTAAGGAGGTATTTGTCAATCTTGACTCCGCCGCAAAAGAAGTCGGGTTGCGCATTAATGAAAGCAAAACAAAAGTAATGACGCAAACAAGAAGGAGAACGCCAATCAGACAAAACATAACAATTGCGGAATATAATTTGGAGAGTGTGGACAACTTCATATATCTTGGGGCTAATCTAGCAAAGGACGGTAATGAAACAGACGAAATCAAACGACGGATAATACTTGCAAATAAGACGTATTATTCGGTACTTCCAATAATGAAATCCAAGAAAGTGCACAGGAACAATAAGCTGCGGATTTATAAAACTGTTATACGACCTGTGCTCTGTTATGGCAGCGAGACGTGGACATTAACGCGAACTTCCGAAAAAGCAGTTAACGCATTCGAAAGAAAGGTCCTCCGAAGAATTTTGGGACCTGTGAAGGAAGGAACGGAATGGCGAATAAGATACAACCATGAGTTGTATCAACTCTACGACGAGCCAGAAGCTTCAACGTTCATCAAGCTACGTAAACTGCAGTGGGCTGGCCATGTAGAGCGAATGGAAGACAGAAGAATCCCCAAACGTGCTCTTAAAGGCAAAGCGAGTGGTAACCGGCCAGTAGGCAAACCACGCAAGCGATGGGAAGACTCGGTTGATGAAGACAGCAAAGCCATTTTAAAAATTAGCAGCTGGAGGACGCGGTCTTTGGATCGAGACGATTGGAGGCGACGACTTCAGGAGGCCAGGGCCCGATTTGGGCTGTCGCGCCATTGATGATGATGATATAACAGCAACGAAAGAGCAATCGAGAGCAATCGGAATAACAACGTTCAAGCTCTTTCTTCGCGCGATTGATATTTAGCGGTGGGACTTGGGTAAAATTCGACTTCCATGGGTTTCGGGATCTGATAAGAGCTTTACGTTGTTCATTGTGTAGGTAGTGTCGTGTAAAAAACGAAAACAAAAGACCCTTTTGTTTTGGTTTTCTATGACCGGTTCTTTTTTTTTTTGTTATTTGGCTTGTATTTGTATATATGCGATGCGGTTGTATATATGCCATGTGATCGATGACTGGGTGGTGTTTTTTTTGTCTGGCTTGTGTATATGAAATGCGATTGACTTTTTTGCCATCCTGACTCGATTGCGTCGATCGTTTTTTCGTACATTGGATAGTAAAAGAAAACCTTTTCATTCCCAGGGGGAAATGGGGAAAGTGTTCACTATGCTGAGCTATGAGATTGAGTCTTGCTGATTGATAGATGTAGGAAAATTACGATTTGCTTAGCGATCGATGTAGAATGCGTGAGTTGCGGGACTAATATGCGAGTGCGAACAAAAACTCTGGAATTTGTAGCGATGATCATTGCGGCAATTTTATTGGTGATAGAACGTAAGCAGTATGCATTTGCTCTGCTCTTCTAATCGCAGCTCTTTTAAATTTTGAATCGCAATATGCGATTGCTCTTTTCAAATGGCAGTGAAAAAATCGCAGGTATGTGAAATAGCATACCATCTCTACACAAATTCTTCAAATGAAGCGCAAGCTTAATGTGGATAAACTCAGAGATCCAAACAAAAAACTCGAATACACCACCATTCTACGCGAAAAGTCATCCACATTGGGTGAACATGAAATGCGCACACTGGACGCCAATTGGGAGGCAACCAGAAACACTTTTCTAACTAGTGCTGAAGAATCTGTGGGATATGCGCAAAGCGGTGAGAAACCCTGGATGTCGCAAGACACATGGGACAAGGTTGGCAATCGGAAAAAAGCCAAATTGGCAATCATCTCTCAACCCGATGTCAACCAACGAACACCCGACTTGAGGCAGAACTACTGCGATGCTCATATACAGCTTACAAAGGCTGTTAGACGCGACAAGAGAAATGCCATTGAAGATCTGGCAAACAAGGCAGAATCTGCGGCTTACCTTGGGGATATGGGTTCACTATTTAAAATCATGAAACAGTTGACGAACAGGAATTTCACCGCCAACCACCTGGTGAGAGATGTCAACGGAACTCTCCTTAATATGAGTGAACACCAGTTGCGACGATGGAAGGAATACTTCTCTGATATTTTAAACATCTTGTCAGATGAAGATATTCCGGAAACAGAACAACTTCCAAACATCCAACCGCAACAATCCTCTATTAGGGACGATCCCCCAGATAAGGAAGAGATAGTTTCCGCCATTCGGTCAATGGCGGGAAGGAAAGCTCCAGGTATAGACGGACTACCAACCGAACTCCTCAAAGCGGACCCGGAAATAACAGCCGATATACTCCTCCCACTCTTCACTAAGGTGTGGAATGATGGAAGATATCAGGGCGTCATTGTGAAAATTCCGAAGAAGGGCGACCTTCGGGATTGTGGCAATTGGCGTGGTATATGTCTACTTACTGCCGTATCAAAAATTATGGCTAAGGTAATTCTCAATAGGATTAGTGATGTCGTCGAGAGCACTCTCGAAGTTTATCAGGCTGGATTCCGTAAAGGGTCGTCTTGTACCGACCACACAAATACCCTACGGATAATATTAGAGCAGTCAGCCGAAATGGGTTCGCCACTACATCTCATGTTTGTGGACTTCGAGAAGGCTTTCGTTAAGCGTTAAGCGAGATTACATATGGAATGCTTTGCGTAGGAGAGGTATTCCAGATAAGGTCATAGCTCTGATTAAAGAATCCTACGAAGATGCAAGGTGTCGCGTCTTGCATAGAGGAGAGCTGTCCGACAGCTTTCCTGTGCGAACGGGTGTCAGACAAGGCTGCATATTATCACCAGCCCTGTTTCTGGTGGTAATAAATGACATCTTGAAAGCTGCACTGGAAGGTGGGGAAGGTAAAGGTCTTCAATGGAGACTATTTAACATCTTAAGTCACCTTGATTATGCTGATGACGTGTGTTTGCTTGCACATACCCGTTCGGACTTAGAGTCAAATGTTCGCTCGTTGCATTCTAAATGCAAAGAGGCGGGACTGAAAATAAATGTGCGTAAAACCAAGTACATGCACATGGGTTCGAACGCAAGCACACCGATTGTTCTTAATGGACAGGATGTGGAAGAGGTGCAAGATTTTTGCTATCTCGGAAGCATTGTCAGCATGGACAGCGGAGCCGAAAAGGATGTTGAGGCTCGGCTAAATAAAGCTCGTCAGGCCTTCGGTATCCTTTCCCCTTTCTGGAGGTTAAGAGAGATCTCCCTTCGCACGAAGCTGCGAGTTTTTGACGCATGCGTCAAATCCGTGTTGTTATATGGTTGTACTACGTGGAAAGTGACCGTTCGACTTACCAAGAAACTACAGACTTTCGTAAACCAATGCCTCCGGCGCATTTTAGGAATATTCTGGCCAGAAGTAATCTCCAACGACGAACTTTGGAGTACAACTGGCCAGACTAAAATAGGTATTGAGATTCAACGGCGGAAGTGGCAGTGGATCGGTCATACTTTGAGGAAACCAGAGCAAAATATCGCAAAACAGGCTCTGGATTATAATCCGCAAGGAAGACGTCGGGTTGGTCGACCATGTAACACATGGAAGCGAGCAGTTGAGCAGGAGGCCAGAGGAATAAACAAGTCCTGGCAACAGCTTAAAGCCGATGCTCAGGATCGCGCCTTGTGGAAGAGAGTTGTTTCTGTCCTATGCCCCTATAGGGGGTCTTAACAGGAATTTGATTGATTGATTGATTCTAAATGCAAAGAACCGAGACTGAAAATAAATGTGCGTAAAACCAAGTACATATGTGCAAATGGGTTCGAACACAAGCACACCGATTGTTCTTAACGGACAAGATGTGGAAGATTTTTGTTATCTTGGAAGCATTGCCAGCATGGACGGCGGAGCCGAAAATGATATTGAGGCTCTTCTAAATAAAGCTCGTCAGGCCTTCGGTATAACTCCGCCATAGACGGTCCCAAGCCCGAGTTGAGAAAGGAGGAGGGTAAATGGAGTTAACCTGAATGGCCAGTAACACCAGTGCGTCTCAGGAAGTAGGCAAAAAGTATGACATAGTTGGACTTGCAGCATAGCTGTGAGAACTCCAGCATGTCATATTTAGCGCAAAACTCCCACCCTTTTTCTACTAGGGTGTAATAAATAAGTAGGACCGGTCCTCCAGGTCGGGGGTTGGGCGAGGCGCCGACAACGCATCACCGGAAAAAGAACACTGTCCAGAAACCTGAAGAACAGCCTCGGAAAGGATGGACTCAACGGCAACGACCCCGCAAACGAAAAATGGACTACTCTATTGGATCTTGGAATGTTCGATCCTTATTTAGGACAGGAGCTCTGAAAGAGTTTCTCGAAGAAGTGGCAAAACACAACATCAACATAACTGCCATCCAAGAAACGAAATGGCTCGGTAGCGAAATCATGGACATGAGATCACACACAATCTATCCAAGTGGAAAATTGTCGGGAAGCAGAGAGTTTGGAGTCGCTTTTGTCGTTGACAAAAAATTTAAACAGCAGGTCACGAGCTTCAAACCAATAAGTGAAAGATTGTGTGCAATCCGAATAAAGACTAAATTTTTCAACACTTGGTTGATCAACGTTCACGCACCAACAGAAGACAAGGACGATGTAACTAAAGACGAATTTTATGCCACCCTAGAGACAACCTATGACTCACTGCCCTCGAATGACCTAAAAATTGTCTTAGGGGATTTTAATGCAAAAGTCGGAAAGGAAGAGGCTCATAGAGGAACAACAGGAGGGCACAGTCTCCATGACATAACCAACGACAATGGCCAACGTCTGATTGATTTCGCAAGCAGCAAAAATATCATAGTAAGCTCTACGTGCTTCCCACATCGCGATATTCACAAACGAACGTGGGCATCACCAGATGGTCACACCTTCAACCAAATAGACCACATTCTAATTGAGAAAAGGGCTGCTTCCAGCATACTTGATGTACGAACTCTCCGCGGTGCGAATTGTGACTCTGATCACTATCTAGTCAGAGCTAAGTATCGATGCAAAATAGCTTGTCGTGGGTATTCGAAAACGAGTAGAGCTCGCAAATTCAATGTCGACAAGCTTAACGACGAAACGGTGGCGCAGGCTTACATGCTAGCATGTAATAAACACCTGACACCAATATATGAAAATATCCAAAATATGCCAGTGGATAATGCGTGGATGAAAATACGAGACGGCATCAAATCCTCCGCGGAAGAGGTATTAGGATATCAAGCACGGCGAAAAAGTAATGATTGGTTCGACCAAGAATGTCGCGACGCAATAGATAGAAAGAACGAAGCTTACAAAATTTTTACTGAACGACCAACACGAGCCAAAAAAGAAAAATATGACGAGCTTAGGCGATATGCGAAAAAGACCTGCAGACGAAAACAAAGGAAGTACCATAATGACAAGATACAAAAAATGGACGACGACATGAGAAAAAATAATACGCGGGACGCATACGCCATAGTAAAAGACTTGAAAAAGGGATATAAACCAAAAACCAGTCTCTGCAAAGACGCAGAGGGCAATATCATCAGCGACACAGAAGAAATCAAAAGGAGATGGGCTTCATACTTCGAACATCTTTTGAATCCCATCCCAGTAGCACCGATAACGACAGACAACATTTCAATTCAAGCCTCAACTGACGAAGATGAACCATCATCGACACCACCCACGCTTCCTGAAATCAAAGCAGCCCTATGTGACCAAAAACGAAACAAAGCGCCGGGAATTGACGAAATACCAGTTGAACTTCTGAAAAACGGTGGAAACTGTGTCGCTGAAATACTGCACAGCATGATATGCAAAATTTGGACAGAGGAAATCATACCCGACGACTGGCGAAAAAGCATTATATGTCCAATTTACAAGAAAGGAGACAAACTCTGCTGTGAGAACTACAGAGGTATATCATTGTTGTGTACGTCCTATAAAATACTGACAAAAATAATTGAACGTCGTCTTAAGCCCTATACTAATCAAATAATTGGCGAATACCAAGGCGGATTCAGAACCGGACGATCTACAACAGACCAGATATTCTCGGTGAAACAGGTGCTTGAGAAATGCTGGGAATATAACACAGACGTGCACCAAATATTCGTAGATTTTAAACAAGCATACGACAGTATCGACAGGAGCGTACTGTACCAAATCATGCTTGACTTTGGAATTCCTCCAAAACTAGTCCGACTAACAAGACTCACAATGACGAACACTGAATCCCAAGTGAGAATACAAACCGATTCCACAACCAGCTTTCGAACGGAATGTGGTTTAAAGCAGGGAGATGGTCTAGCTCCTATGCTTTTCAACTTGGCACTAGAGTATGTCGTCCGAAAAATCCCAGTCGACACCAACGGGACACTGCTATTCAAGTCCACCCAACTAGTAGCATACGCTGACGACATTAGCATTCTAGCAAGATCCTTCCATAGTGCTAAGGAGATATTTGTCAATCTTGACTCCGCCGCAAAAAAAGTCGGGTTGCGCATTAATGAAAGCAAAACAAAAGTAATGACGCAAACAAGAAGGAGAACGCCAATCAGACAAAACATAACAATTGCGGAATATAATTTGGAGAGTGTGGACAACTTCATATATCTTGGGGCTAATCTAGCAAAGGACGGTAATGAAACAGACGAAATCAAACGACGGATAATACTAGCAAATAAGACGTATTATTCGGTACTTCCAATAATGAAATCCAAGAAAGTGCACAGGAACAATAAGCTGCGGATTTATAAAACTATTATACGACCTGTGCTCTGTTATGGCAGCGAGACGTGGACATTAACGCGAACTTCCGAAAAAGCAGTTAACGCATTCGAAAGAAAGGTCCTCCGAAGAATTTTGGGACCTGTGAAGGAAGGAACGGAATGGCGAATAAGATACAACCATGAGTTGTATCAACTCTACGACGAGCCAGAAGCTTCAACGTTCATCAAGTTACGTAAACTGCAGTGGGCTGGCCATGTAGAGCGAATGGAAGACAGAAGAATCCCCAAACGTGCTCTTAAAGGCAAAGCGAGTGGTAACCGGCCAGTAGGCAAACCACGCAAGCGATGGGAAGACTCGGTTGATGAAGACAGCAAAGCCATTCTAAAAATTAGCAGCTGGAGGACGCGGTCTTTGGATCGAGACGATTGGAGGCGACGACTTCAGGAGGCCAGGGCCCGATTTGGGCTGTCGCGCCATTGATGATGATGATGAGGCCTTCGGTATCCTTTTCCTTTCTGGAGGTTAAGAGAGATCTCCTTTTACACGAAGCTGCGAGTTTTTGACCCATGCGTCAAATCCGTGTTGTTATATGGTTGTACTACGTGAAAAGTGACCGTTCGACTTACCAAGAAACTACAGACTTTCGTGAACCAATGCCTCCGACGCATTTTAGGAATATTCTGGCCAGAAGTGATCTCCAATGATGAACGTTGGAGTACAACTGGACAGACTAAAATAGGCATTGAGATTCAAAAGCGGAAGTGGCAGTGGTCAGACTTTGAGGAAACCAGAGCGAAACATTGCCAAACAAGCTATGGATTATAATCCTCAAGGAAGACGTCGGGTTGGAAGCGAGCAGTTGAACAGGAGGCCAGAGGAATAAACAAGTTCTGGCAATAGCTTAAGGCCGATACTCAAGATCGCGCGATTGTGGAAGAGAGTTGTTTTTGTCTTATGCCCCTATGGGGTTTGATTGATTGATTGAGGGTACTACTTAAGTTTTGAGATAGATATGTAATAACAAATATTTATCACCGAAAATTTTTTTATTGTTTTTCAAAATATTGTCCATGAAAATCAATACACTTTTGAATGCGTTTGAACCAATTTTCGAAGCACTTTTTCTACTCCGAATGAGGTGTACTTCCAAAACTTGCGTTTTAAATGCACCAACTGCTTCTGCAGGTAACGAAAATCGTTGACCTTGCAATTTATTTTTGATGTGCGGGAATAAAAATAAGTCATTGGTTGCCAAATCAGGACTATATATTGTGGATGACTCATCAATTCGATGTTTTGATTCATCAAAATTCTTGCATTATTGTGGTATCGTGATTCGTCTTCGGCGGTTGGTTTTCATTATTTTACCAAACACTTAGGCAAACAAATGGTGGCAAACCATTCCGAATTGACCGTCCTACGTTGCTCTAATCGCACGGTGGCGACATGTCCGTTTATTCCGAAAAAAATAGGCGACCATTTCCTTCGAAGTGCTTCGTGCGCGAACAACTTTTGTTGGGTTTGACTCGTCTTGATAGACCCATACAGGTGACTGCTGTTAAGTTTTGGGTTCATATGCATATATCCATGATTCGTCATCCGCCAAGATCTAACATACATACGTCTTCTGAAGCACCGCTATCGAATTTCGTTAAATTTTTTTGGACCAATCGACACGAGACTTTTTTTGAGTGATCAAATTATGCGGTATCCAACGCGAACAAATGTTTTTAACGGCTAAATGTTCATACAATATTGAATGTATGCGAGTGGAACTAATGTCCAAGCATGACTCTATTTCACTTCTTTTCATTTTCTATTTCACGGTATGTCATATACCGATCGGCTAGCATCGATGTTTTCTGGCATCACAACTGATTTTGGATGACCTCACAAAATTCGTCCTGGACAAAACGTTCTTAATACGTTTAGCATTAAAAAAGACAAACTTAACGACACCAGTGTTGCCATATCTCAAAACTTAATTAGTATCCTACGTGTTCCAGTGAAAGGAGGGCTGTGGGAATGCTTTGTGTAACCAGATTTCAGAGAGTTCACTCATTTTGAGATCTTATTTCAATTGGTTAAAACATACGATACATTCATAGTTCCGCTAGCTCAAGAAATGTAGCTTTAAGATAAAATCAATTCATATCATACATTTCGGCGCGATTAATTTTCTATTTATTTTATTTACAGATTTCGAAATACATTTATAAATCCATAACTTTGCAATGGCCGAATATCCAGGAAGTTACAAAGAACTCCTTAAATACGTTAATGACGACAATAACCATCAGATGATTGGTAGTAACGATGCTGTGGTTATGGTGGTTGGTGCAACGGGAAGCGGTAAAACTACGCTTACGCAATACCTTACTGGTGATATTTCTAAGCTGGCTGCCATAGGCAGCGGTGGAAATTTTCTGATCGTGGATGAAAATGATCGAATCAATCGGAAAGGCACCATTTTATCGCAAACTATTTTTCCAGCATTAACAGTTGATTCGTTGTCAAATGATCGATTTTGGGATTTGCCAGGATTTCAGAACACCTGCAATACAAGCACAGACCTTTTGGTTGCGTATTTCATGAGAATGGTTGTAAAATCATGCGAAAGGATTAAGTTAGTTTTTGTTGTGAGCCATAATGCCGTCCAGGACGGCATGGACCGGAGTGCCTTCATGGATTTGGTTAAGCACGCGTCGGCATTCGTCAAGGATTTGCCTAAATACAAAGACAGTATTGCTTTGGTCGTAACTAAAATCCAGAACCCGACCGTGAAGCGAAATGGCGTTTTGGAATATGTGAAAGATGCAGATATCGTTGAAAATATTGCCAGATTTTTAGGAAATGTTAAGATCGAAATAGCGTCGAGGGATGATCGCGGTGAAAAATGTGTCCTCTATCAGAATGCTGTTAAGTTTATTGATATTCTCCTTCAGCGAGATGGATACGATGGCTGCTACACGCGTATAGGACTGTTTAGAGCTCCGGACCAGGCTGGACCTCTCAGCGAAATCGAAATACTTATGAACGGGAAAAAATCATTGGAACGGGTAGTTTTCAATAATTTGAAATTTACGCTTAAAAATGACGAAGATTTTGGCTTCAGTATTTCAGACGAGTCCAGAAATCGTGTGATCCATTTGATCGAAGAATTCGTGGAGGGTGCAGTGCCAGACCTGCAGGCCATCGTCCAAAGTATCGAAGCCCACTATCAAAATTTGGAAAAGGATAAAGTTATGTCGGAGTTAGTCTACATATTTAGCGAGGAGGCTGATTTCTGGGAGAAAAAGCTGTCAAAATTGAATCTTCCATCCGAGACGTCTGCAGTATTGAATTTAATTATTGAGACATTTGAAACCTTAGAATTCGATATTCCCAAAAATCGCCTTTCAAGTTTGATCAAGAAGCGCGAGTGTTTGTCATGCTTGGAAGAGCTGTGCTCCAAAAAATTCAAAATCGCAATTGTCCAATGGACACAACTTTTCATCGAGATCGGTCAGAAGATTGATGATTCAAAGGTATGGTACAAGCTGCTAGTCAGACTGCATGAGCATCTGTCACAGTATGACTATCGTACCAAGGACCTGGATCAGTTTAAAACGTTTGAGAGACAAATTCATGATTGGGTGGCGGAGGAGAAAACTATCCGTGGCAAGGATCTGAAGCATTTTCTAGACCAAATCCATGTAAACGACGTAAAAGACGGTTCCAGCATTAGCGTCATCCAGCTGAGACATCTTTATGATCTCATAAGAGCTAATCTTGATGACGACATCGTGACGTCAGAAGAAGGCTGCCTCAAGATTCAAAACAACTACGTGAGATTTAGTTCGATTCCAAATCCGATCCCGGAAGGTATTAAATGTTTGGAAATTTTCGCTTCCATTAAACTGTTTATTGATTGCGATCTGACATGCATCGGAAGAAAACTGCAGATTGTCATTATCGCACCGACCTGGGAGGTAATAGGAGACAATCGTAAGATAGATTTAAACGGCGAACCTGCTGGAGATTTTTTCGGCATTTCTAAGAGAATAATGAGCGGAAATAATTTAAACATAACTGCCGAGGGACGAAAAAACAACGGCGATATTTTTCTAATAGGACTATCTGGCAATACTGAGAAAAGCCTACAAAATTACGAATTCGAAGATGACGAAGAAGCCTCGGCATATTCAGATGTATTTGACTTGGGAGTTACTACGTCGCGAAAGTCGACATCTTTTGCTCACTGCATAAACGACTACAAAAAGTTTTTCAGAGAGAATTCAGTCGCCTTCAGAGCTCTGTTCCCCACAAACTGCTTCCTGAACGAGTTGAATGGTTCAAAGGAAATTAGGAGAATGTACGATATTTCGGCTTTGGTTCACGATTTTGATGGTTTGGAAAAGCAGTTTCACCAGCTAAAAGTTCAGATCGATTGCAAGCCATTTTACGAAGAGCTTGCCTTCAATATCCAGCAATATGCCATGCGAACAGAGGGCTCCTTACAGGATAAGAAAATCCTCTGCTTTCTATACACCGCTACGCTCAGTCGCATTTCCGCTCTTAATTCTGACCGACTTAACCATCCCCTTATAACGGATGTGGGTAATTATTTGAAATTTTCAATTAAGACAATTAAAAAGTTCAAGCAGCACTCGGCTGCCGCAGTGTTGTGCGAAACCACTAACCAATATAAATCTCGATTCGACCAGCAAATTGATGAAGCGCAGGATTTCATTAGCACCAACCTTTTGTCAGAAATTTTCGCAATTGGCCACGATATCGATGGTAAAATGGAGAAATTATTCTTGGAAGTCATCGAGCTGAGGAATAATATCGTGCAACGACAAAACTGTTTAATCGAGAAACGAAAGGACCTGGAAAGGATCTCTGTCGCCAAAATAATTATGGAATCAATCAAAACCATCGGTTCATTTCTATTGAACTTTATCCGATTTACCAAACTGATTGGAAATATTGTACAGCGATGTAATGCAGTGGGGATTGCGTTAAGACTGAACGAGGTCGCTGCTCCAATTAGTAGAGGTCTTCACGTGCTGTCGAAAATCGAATCAACTACAGGAATTGTTCACGAATTTATCGAATCGTTCGGACTTGTTCAGAGCGAACAGCAGAATAACAATGCAGCGATCGCCTTGCAAAATGGGCCGATGAGGAGTTTCATTGCAGATTTGTATGGAAAATTAAGTGGAAATGCAGATCGCATTAGCTTAATCGACGAGGAACTTGAAATTTTAATAAGCGGGCTCAACAAGTTAACTTCTTATAAAGCGAATAATACTGAGATCCTGATTCCTTTTTGGAAAAATGTTCAGAGTGAAATAGATCGCTCGATCACTACCCTGGAAGGAAAGTCGCACGTGACTCTCGACATCGCAAAGTGGAATGTCCACACAACAATTGACAAATTGAAATTCAGTTTATTTGAAATCACTAAAAACCCATCTATCAGTGTCAGTTTCGGGTATCCCATTGAAAAACTGGTCAAAACAATGGACCTAGTCCTTGGTATTAACGATCGAATTCAGGATTATCACGATCAGAAGCAACTGGTCGACTACCTGGAGTGCGTGAGCTCGAAAAGCTGTGATGAAATAATGCTGCACGATCCTCAACTGAAGTTGGCACTAAATAAGCTGAAAGTTCGCATAACTTCGAATGTTGTAATTGGTCAATACGATCGAATTCTCAACGGCCTGAAGGGCATAGTTTTTCCATTTGGCGAACAACATTACTTTGGAGATCTAGCCTTACCGATCGAATCATCTTCCGAAACGCTATTATCACAGATCATCACTAAGTTGGAGACATTGAACTCAATGTGGATCGAATCAGATCTAACGATCAATCCCGCAATCGATTCTCGCATTCACGTCGGCCAATTTTACAGCGACCCTAGAATATCACTACTTGGACCGTTCTACGAATGGAAAAATAGCGACTTTCGAAACGAAATAATTAACTTATTCGCCGGGAAGGAGATAGTTCTTAATGCCGATATTTTGAGAAATTCCAAATATAATGCCGTGAAATTCAACCAGATCGACATGTGCATCGGTCTCTCAGAGCCGCAACTGGAACACGAACTCGACGAATGCCTAAAGAATTTCGTAATAAGTTTAACTCACATGGGAAATTCCTATTATAAATACGATCGCAAAATCTACATGATTACCAGCGATAGTCAGACGATTCGCCAAAGTTTTGCTAAGCAGCCATGCGGCGGCTCGCAAATAAAAAATATTGTTTACGACAAATTACAGAAATCGAAGTGTATGCTCAGCCCGTTTACGATGTGGAAGCTGAAATTGGAATCGATTTCGGAAAATGAGGATTTCCATATTTTCGATAAATTCACACCATTCATCAGTTTGGAATTATCCGGCTCTGGAAGTTTCGTTGTAAGTGATGCAAACATTTCAACCGACAAACTTGATAAATTTTATACTGTTTGCGATTGCTTATCGTAATTATTTTTATTCACTAAATTGTCTTAAGTCATAATATCAATTTGTTTCATAATAAAAGTTTGTAATAAAAAACTTCGTTTCACTTTTATCAAGTATACGTAGCGTACCACTTAAGTTTTGAGATAGATAAGTAAAAACAAATATTTGTTACCGAAAATTGTTTTTCAAAATATTCTCCATGAAAATCAATACACTTTACGTTAGAACGAATTTTCGAAGCATTTTTCCCACTCCGAATGAGGAACCTCCAAGACATGCGTTTTGAATCAACTGCTTCTGCAGGCGACGGAAAACGGTGACTTCGCAATTTATTTTTTATGTGCGGGAATAAAACGAAGTCACTGGGTGCCAATTTAGGACTATATGTGGGATGACGAATCAATTTGATGTTTTGATTGCTCACAAAACCACTTGTTTAATCCGATGTTTGGGAGCTTCCATTATCGTGGTAGGGAATGATTCGTCTTCGGCAGTTGGTTTCCATTATTTAACCAAACAGTTGAAGCAAACAAATGGTGGCATACCATTCCGAATTGACCATTCTTCTGAAGCACCGCGATCAAATTTCGTTACATTTTTTGGACCAATCGACACAAATTTGCGGTATCCAACGCGAACCAATGTTTTTAACGACTAAATGTTCATGCAATATTGAATGTGAGTGAAACTAATGCCCAAGCATGACTCGATTTCATTAGTAGTGTCACATGCCGATCGGTCTGAACCATTTCACGCACAGCATTGATGTTTTCTGGCACCACAACTGATGGATAACCTTCACGAAACTCGTCCTGGAGCGAACTATGACGACGATTTGGTAAACCAGCGAAACACGGTGGCTCGGGATGGTGCTTCATCACTAAACATCGAGTTGATCGGAACACTGTTGCAGAGTTAATCCATGTCGAAAGTCATAGAAAGTCATCGCGCGGTGAAATTTCATTTTACGGCCGAGATGAATGTTTCAAATCACTGTACAAAACACCAATAGAACTCGTATGACAAAACGATCTAAATACTTTTATCATTAAAAACAAGGCAAACTTTACGATATTTTCAGATTTGACATATTCACACCGGTATTGCCATATCTCAAGACTTAAGTAGTACCCTACGTATGAAACTTTGAGTGATAAACGCTGGTAAAGAGTCCCAGGCTAGAGATACTTGGTACACACTAACACTTCTGTCCTAATAGAGTTTGGACAATCCTGTACTACCAACAGTTCAGAGTGAGTTTAGAAGCATAAGAAGGCAACATAAGAAATGTGAAATATAGCCAAATTTGAGTTTGACCGATTTGAAATGTACGGACACGTGCACAAATTTTGCGTTAAACTACAAGTTCTTAACTGCGCTATAGAAGGTCCCAAGCCCGGTAGAGAAAGGAGGAGGGAATATGGAGCTAACCTGAATGGCCAGTAACACCAATACGTCTCAGGAAATAGGCAAAAGTATGACATAGTTGGACTCGCAGCATAGCTGTGAGAACTCCAGCACGTCATATTTAGCTGAAAAATCCCACCCTTTTTCTACTAGGGTGTAACAAATAAGTAGGACCGGTCCTTCAGGTCGGGGGTTGGGCGAGGCGCCGACAACGCATCACCGTAAAAAAATGTACTGTCCAGAAATCTGAAGAACAGCCTCGGAACGGATGGACTCAACGGCAACAACCCCGCAAACGAAAAATGGACTACTCTATTGGATCTTAGAATGTTGGATCCTTGAATGTTGGATCCTTATTGAGGACAGGAGCTCTGAAAGAATTCATCGAAGAAGTGGCAAAACACATAATCAACATAACTGCCATCCAAAAGACGAAATGGCTCGGTAATGAAATCATGGACATGAAATCACACACAATGTATCCAAGTGGAAAATTGTCGGGAAGCAGAGAGTTTGGAGTCGCTTTTGTCGTTGACAAAAAATTTAAACAGCAAGTCACGAGCTTCAGACCAGTAAGTGAAAGATTGTGTGCAATCCGAATAAAGACTAAATTCTTCAACACTTGGTTGATCAACGGGCACGCACCAACTGAAGACAAGGACGATATAACTAAAGACGAATTTTATGCCACCCTAGAGACAACCTATGATAAAAATTGTCTTAGGGGATTTTAATGCAAAAGTTGGAAAGAAGGAGGCTCATAGAGGAACAACAGGAGGGCAAGACTCCATGACATAATCAACGAGAATGGCCAACGTCTTATTGATTTCGCAAGCAGCAAAAATATGATTGTAAGTTCTACGTGCTTCCCACTTCGCGATATTCACAAACGAACGTGGGCATCACCAGATAGTCACACCTTCAACCAAATAGACCATTGAGACCATTGAGGAAAGGGCTGCTTCCAGCATAATTGATGTAAGAACCCTCCGCGGTGCGAATTGTGACTCTGGTCACTATCTAGTCAGAGCTAAGTATCGATGCCGAATAGCTTGTCGTGGATATTCGAAATCGAGCAGAGCTCGCAAATTCAATGTCGATAAGCTTAAAGACGAAACGGTGGCGGAGGCTTACATTTCAGCATGTAATAAACACCTGACACCAATATATAAAAACATCCAAAATATGCCAGTGGAGAATGTGTGGATGAAAATACGTGACGGCATCATATCCTCCGCAGAAGTGGTGTTAGGATATCAAGTACGGCCAAAAAATAAATATTGGTTCGACCAAGAATACCGCGATGCAATAGACAGAAAGAACAAGGCTTACAAAATTTTTACTGAACGATCAACACTAGCCAAAAAAAAAAGATATGACTAGGTTAGGCGATATACGAAAAAGACATGCAGACTGAAACTAAGGAAGTACTATAATGACAAAATACAAAAAATGGACGACGATATGAGAAAAAATAAAACGCGGGACGCATACGCAATAGTAAAAGACTTAAAAAAGGGATATAAGCCAAAAACCAGTCTCTGCAAAGACGTGGAGGGCAACATCATCAGCGACGCACAAGAAATCAAAAGGAGATGGGCTTCCTACTTTGAACATCTTTTGAATCCCATCCCAGTAGCACCGATAACGACAGACAACATTTAAATTGAAGCCTCAACTGACGAAGATGAACCATCATCGACACCACCCACGCTTGCTGAAATCAAAGTAGCCCTATGTGACCAAAAACGAAACAAAGCGCCGAGAATTGACGAAGTACCAGTTGAACTTCTGAAAAACGGTGGAAAATGTGTCGCTGAAATACTGCACAACATGACATGCAAAATTTGGACAGAGGAAATCATACCCGACGACTGGCGAAAAAACATTATAAGTCCAATTTACAAGAAAGGAGACAAACTCTGCTGTGAGTATTACAGAGGAATATCATTGTTGTGTACGTCCTATAAAATACTGACAAAAATAATTGTACGTCGTCTTAGGCCCTATACTAATGAAATAATTGGCGAATACCAAGGCGGATTCATAACCGGACGATCTACAACAGACCATATATAACAGGTGCTTGAGAAATGCTGGGAATATAACACAGACGTGCACTAAATCTTCGTAGATCTTAAACAAGCATACGACAGTATCGACAGGAGCGTACTGTACCAAATCATTCTTGACTTTGGAATTCCTCCAAAACTAGTCCGACTAACAAGACTCACAATGACGAACACTGAATCCCAAGTGAGAATACAAACCGATTCCACAGCCAGCTTTCGAACGGAATGTGGTTTAAAGCAGGGAGATGGTCTAGCTCCCATGCTTTTCAACTTGGCACTAGAGTATGTCGTCCGAAAAATCCCAGTCGACACCAACGGGACACTACTATTCAAGTCCACCCAACTAGTAGCATACGCTGACGACATTAGCATTCTAGCAAGATCCTTCCATAGTGCTAAGGAGATATTTGTCAATCTTGACTCCGCCGCAAAAAAAGTCGGGTTGCGCATTAATGAAAGCAAAACAAAAGTAATGACGCAAACAAGAAGGAGAACGCCAATCAGACAAAACATAACAATTGCGGAATATAATTTGGAGAGTGTGGACAACTTCATATATCTTGGGGCTAATCTAGCAAAGGACGGTAATGAAACAGACGAAATCAAACGACGGATAATACTTGCAAATAAGACGTATTATTCGGTACTTCCAATAATGAAATCCAAGAAAGTGCACAGGAACAATAAGCTGCGGATTTATAAAACTATTATACGACCTGTGCTCTGTTGTGGCAGCGAGACGTGAACTTTAACGCGAACTTCCGAAAAAGCAGTTAACGCATTCGAAAGAAAGATCCTCCGAAGAATTTTGGGACCTGTGAAGGAAGGAACGGAATGGCGAATAAGATACAACCATGAGTTGTATCAACTCTACGACGAGTCAGAAGCTTCAACGTTCATCAAGCTACGTAAACTGCGGTGGCCTGGCCATGTAGAGCGAATGGAAGACAGAATAATCCCCAAACGTGCTCTTAAAGTCAAAGCGAGTGGTAACCGGCCAGTAGGCAAACCACGCAAGCGATGGGAAGACTTGGTTGATGAAGACAGCAAAGCCATATTAATATTAGCAGCTGGAGGACGCGGTCTTTGGTTCGAGACGATTGGAAGCGACGACTTCAGGAGGCCAGGGCCCGATTTGGGCTGTCGCGCCATTGATGATGATGGTTGTGCGTTAATAGCACTTCACGTCGAGCACTAGGAGATTTTGACCTAAACATGTCACAAAAGAGAAGAAAATGTTGTTGAATGGGCATTTTTTCTTACTCCTTTCCTTTGGCTCAAGTTCATCTGCAGTCGTAGTATGAGACGAGAATCTTTTCATGCTATTGGATTGTTGTGTACTTTTTCCCTTGTTGACACCTTGAGAACGCGTTTGTTCCGACGAGCTTGCTTTAGACGTTGCGTAGTAGAACCCAGATTGTTCTAATGCTTCAAGTGTCCGAATGCGTAGCTTTACGAAGGTTTTCATACGTTCGAATGTGGGAGGTTCTTGATCTCCACCAATCTCCTTTTCCCACTCGCGACGTGTTTTTGAGTCCAAGCATTGAACTGTCAAATACACGAGCCAGTCATCCCAATCAGCGACAGGTCTTTTTAGAATAGCTAAAGCGATAACTGCGTCAACAGTTGTGTTGAGTACCCGCTTCAACTCAGCTGATGTTTCCGAATATGCCGGCTTGATCGAGTGAAGAGTACCGAGCCGATTGTTTACTAATTGTTGTGGTACTGCTCGATAATAATAGTCCATGCGCGTTTGAAGCTTTGTGAAGTTGTTGCTAAATTTCGAAGCAAAATACCTGGTTCTTCCGATACTTTCGAGTAGGTATTTAGCTTAATAACGCGATGAATTGCACCATACTTAGTCAAGTCATAAATATTGGTACACAACTAAACGCATTCATTACGAGTGCAATATTGGGCGCATCCATTTCGTCTTGACTGCGATTTGACAGTTGAGATTTCTGCTTCATTGCCACGTAAAAAGTTTTTGCCATCAATTGTTTACAATCGTGGAATGAGGCGACATCGAAAATCGTATTGTTGGAGTTGGCTTACTAAAATGCAACATGGAAAAAGGCGATATCTTTCGGACGTTGCGACCACTTGGAATCACTCGCAATTTTGTGTATCGTGCTATGAAGTTGTTTGAGGATACTGGTGGAGTACGAGACCGTCAAAAATCCGGCTGTGCGCCCACTGTGAGAACTCCGAAAGCGATCAAAGCCGTGAAGGAACGAATCGACCGAAAACCGCTGCGAAAACAGAAAATCTTGTCGCGGAAAATGCAAATTTCGCAAAAATCCATGTCTCGCATTATCAAAGAAGATTTGGGACTCAGCGCGTACAAGCGACACACTGAACACCTGTTCACGACCGCATTGAAGGAAAAACGCAAGCGAAAATCGAAAGCGTTATGCAGCCGGTACGTGAAGAATGCTCACAGACAAATTCTGTTTACTGACGAGAAAATCTTCACCGTAGAAGAATCGTTCAATATGCAAAACGACTGTGTGTAAGCTCGGTCATTCAGAGAAGCATCCCAACGCATCCCGAGGGTCCAAAGAGGCCACCATCCCTTACCAAGCTCCATTTTTGCGAGAAAGGAGTGAAAACATCGGCCAAAGTATATCAATCGTCCGTCTTGGAACCCGTTGTGAAGCCTCTCAACCAATTAATATTCGCCAACAAGCCGTGGACTTTCCAGCAAGACTCTGCTCCAGCTCACAATGCAAAAACGACTCAACTATGGTTCAAAAACAACGTTCCGGACTTCATATCAAAGGATGATTGGCCAGCTGGTAGTCCAGACCTCAACCCGTTGGATTACAAGTTGTGGTCCGTATTAGAGGGCATGGCTTGCTCTGCTCGACACCCAAATATTGAGTCGTTGAAGCGAGCCCTTGTCCGTGCAGTGAACAATTTCCCCATGCATGAAGTGCGTCTCGCGATCGATGAGTGGCCAGATCGTCTCAAGTCGTGCTGGAAGGCAAATGAAAGTCATTTCGAATAAGTTGTTCTAAAATTTGTAGCCATTGAATAACCCAATAAAAAGAAAAAAAAAGCGTTGAAAAATATTAATTCGTTTTCATTTGGCGTCGATTTTTCTGTGTACCAATATTTATGACTTGACTAGGTATATCGACTCTAATCGGCTCGACGGACCAAAAATGTTACTGTAGAACTAGCTTACAGATATTGGCGATATAAAAATGCAACTGGTTTTAGTTAAAATTAAAGCGACTTTTAATCACGCTGAGATGTTTTTTGACAAGAGTGTTTTTGACAGTGTTCTTAGGGTCCGATCTTTCACGGCACTTCTGATTGCAGCAAAGTGCTTGCAGAGGTACAGCAAAGTGCTTGCAGGGCACCATCTTCCTCAGACACATCTCAATCTACCACGCTTTAAAAAACATGTTCATCAATGATGTTCAGTCATGTCATTTTCGAAATGCAAAGGATGTCGTAAGTGACACTAAAATTGTGCTGCAAATAGATTTTGCTGAAGAGTTTTCCATATTTCATCAGAATGAAATTCAGACCGCTCACTTTTCTTACCAAGAAGTTACCATTTTTACTGTGTGCGTATGGAGTAAAACCAAACTCGATATTTTGTAGTTGTTAGTGATTACCTATCACATGACAAGTTTTCTGTGTAGATTTACCTACAAACTTTACTAAAATTCCTGATTCTTCAACTTCCAGAAATCAATGAAGTGCAAAAATTTTCGGATGGGTGCATGAGTCAATTTAAATAAACTGCCAACAAGTCGGGCGAAATTTTATTATTCTTGGGACAAATTGCGGATGCAGGTTAGAGTGGTCAGGGAAGACTAAGTGAAAAGGAGTTCTTAGGCAGTGCTGTTGTCAATTTAACAATATTTCATTCGTTTCTGCAAGTTTGGGTATTTATGTGGGGAGGGGAAGGGGTAATAATAAGGGTGGGGGGGATGTTAATAGCTATTTAATTGATTGCTTGAATCACGTCCAATATTCTCTGTATAGAATGTCAGTTTCATAGGCGAAGTTGCATAGAATGGTGAAGTGGATAAAAAAATTACTTCTGCTGCACGGAAGTACATAAGGAATATGGATATGTCTTCATATGTACCCCATTTGTTTAGTCGAATGAAATAAAGCTATAGTCACTCTATACAAGAAGAAGAGTCTCTGTGGCAGAGTGGCAAAAATGTCACTATCGACGCATGCGAATTCATCATTCGTGGAGTGGTAAGTTTAGTGGTTTTCTTTTGCGAAATTCGTCTGCCTTGAGATAATTTATTCCTTCAAAATTTTTGTTTGTGATTTTTTAGTTAAGCATTGTAAACTGCGCGCAGGTCTTAATGTTAAAATCGTACCAAATAAAGGTTAAATCTTTTTTAAATTTCGGTCCAAATATGAAATGGAATTTCCAGTTTGCGAAGCGCTGTATATTAGAAGCTTTGAGCTTCAGTTTTGCAAAGTTCGTTGGTGCATTTTTGTCAGTGTCGTGTTAAAAGCCCTAGTAATCAGATACACATTTCTATTCTGTGGTCCCAACGTTTGTTTATTAAGTGAAATTCTTTTGTGTTAATTCGAAGTGTAAGTACATAGAGTTATTAAAAAATGTAGTAAAGATAGTTCGCATTGGTCCAAGGAATAATAAGTCTCGTGTAAATTGCATGTTATGATTGTATTTTTAGAACTTTGGAAAGTTAAAATGTTCGCAATTGCTTTAGTATGGAATTTCGCTTATCTCTTGATGCTCAACAATTAAGTGTGGCAGCTATAGTGGCGGTGGGCAATGTAGCTTGCGTGAATGCCGGCATTCATGAAGACTAGAGTCACTGTATAACTGAGCTACTCGGTCTAGGAGTCTGGCAGATAGCTATTTTAGTACAAAAATCGAACGTGCTAAAAAATTTGGTACTAAAAATCGAACGTTCGAAAGATCAAAGTGTTGGTGAAAATAAGTGTAGACTGTGTAGTCATTCTGACATATCCCAGTAGGGAGTGGAATCATTACCGCGCCGATGATTCTTACCATGAAGCTATTACAGCTACTTCCTGTCGTAAAACATAGATTATTTTAACATTGCAATGTTATAGGCAAGCATTCGTTTTTTTTTCTACTTTCTGCATTACAAAGAATCGACATAGGAATCTAGGGAAACGAATGAATAATGTAATGATTGGAAAAAAATCGACAATATAATGGTCGCAATAGAATCTACGATGGAATGGTTACAAAAGAATAGAAAGCAAATTAATCTTTGAGAAGGTATTCTAATATTGAGGGAGCGATTCATTTTGAATTAATATTGAAAAATGTGATGAAATTGGATCCTGCTTTTGATATGAATTCAGTATTTTAAATTCTGTTGCTATAATTTAACTAATTTTGTTGCTGGAAAAATGCGACTTAAGATTTTTTTTCTCGCAATGAACAACTTGTAAAATTTTACGGGAATATTATAATAGAAAGCAAACGCGTTATAATGATAATAATGTTTTCTATTATTAATCTTTCGTTTTGTGCGCGGCACGTTTTGAAGATGATCATTTATTTTATGCAATCTCCTCACATTACCTTTCAATGCATATCAAATTCCCTAAATAAACTGCTACTTTATGTAATGCCTTCACATTACTTCAGAATGCATTGCAAATTTCTTAGGTCGATTTGAATGATTTCTCAATTTGAATGATTTTCAATAAAAGGGAATGGATTGCAAAAATCCCTGTTGGGATGTTTTTCCTCCATGTGTCAACAAACAGAATCATAAACTAGACTAAAAACCTGTTTGGTAAAGATGTGTGGGTGCAAAAAATTGCAAAATAAAATTGAATTTTTGGCTGTTTCTAATGGAATGGCACAATGATATTAATTTTTCAGGGCACATAATCGAATTCCAATTGCATTTTGATAAATATATAACCGAATATGTATATACACCAAAAAATTCAAACTTAACGGTTTCAACTCTGATACGCATCTGCCAGACTCCTTTACCGAGTTGCTCAGTTATACAGTGACTCTAATGAAGACTAATTGTACACGCATACACATCTGTACACACGTCTTATTCGGGGGTGTTCCCCGGATAATATGATCAAAAGCTCAAAACTTAATTAAATTTATCAGGTCTGTTCGCCTTAACCAGCGTTGCCATCCAGTAGGTAATTATCTATAGTATTCGTACCATGAAATCAGAGCTATGATAATATTTTAGTTAGTCCATAATTATCGACTCGTACCCAAGCAGGGGGTATACAGTGAGCGTCAAATTAAAGTGTACACTTCATTCTACTTAAATTTTGACCACCATGCTGAGCTTCATCAAGTATTTGATGATTATTTAAGTTCTCATTGAGGTCTCTTTTATGTATACAGCTAATCAACACTTGCAGTAAGTTTACAACAACAAAAAATATATAGGAAAAACAAAAAATAGTCCCTTTTTTTAGCGTCAAAATAAAGTGTACAGTTGTAATAAAAATTAAACATAACAGGGCTACGATTGCGCGTAAAGCGCAATCTTACGATACTCTAGATGAAATAGAATTTTTTATGATCCCAAGAAATTTTGTATGGAGAGTGTTAGAAGGGGTGATAGCTTTGCACTAATTTTTGCCCCATCATGCTAAAGTAGCTATAAAAATGTTTTATACAAAATGCTTACTCCAAAAATTGAATAGGAGCTGAGAAAATTAGTGTGTTAGATTTAGTGAAAATATGCAGATTGTACGGCAGGTGGTAGAAAGAGTGGGGGGATTTTAGTAATTTTTTCAGGAATAACTAAGAATATCATAAAATTGACATCTCTTTTAGACCAGTAACATTCATACTTTTCCAGAAAATAAATTTTTTGTGAAGTTGTGAAACTGTGTCATATTGTATGAGAGGAGGTAGAAGGGGTGAAGCTAATCAAATATTTTTTTCTGATCTTAGTGATAATACTAATTAAGTATTTGTTACAAAATATGAGCTCGATCAGTATTATACAGGGTGTTTGGTACTCCGTGCATAACCTTGTAAGGGGTTATTCCTGGATATATTTTGAGCAAAAAATTGTTCTACGGAGATGGTCAATTTTCAATATCCACGGAGATACAGGGTGATCAAGAAAAGTCCTTCGGACCTGTACCCTCACTCACTCAAAACGCTATATCTTGAAAACTAATAATCACAATTCAAAGTGTTATAGCTTGTTTTTAGGGAATCAAATTACCTTTCATTTGGTGTAATAGTCCGCATTGTAACTGTATCCAATTCTGAGATATTTGCTTCAGAACACAAATTTTTGACAGTTTGACCGTCAAAATTCTAAGATCAATGTAGTTTTTCTCTAAACAACCCATTATAAAAATGTCATTTTATTGTTGTTTTCTTTTGTGCCATATTATTGCCTACAAAAGACGCATACACTTGCATTGCATAAGTTTTATAGTTTAGAAGAAATTATCATTCCAATAATGTAGCACTTTTGTCAAAAAAGCAAGAATAGGTTGATCAACACTCTCCGCTTGAACTAAAAGAACTTAAGAATGGTTTTTATGGTTTATTTCAAATTTCCTTAATTACAATAAATGTTCAAAATGGCTACCTTCATTTTGAATGCACGCTAAAGCTCGTTTTGCCAGTGTTCTCTTTGTGTTCATACTCCTCAACTGCTGCTTTACTTCTGTTGCTGCCGCATCGATTCTGGTGTTTAGATCCTGCAACGTTACTACTTCCGTTGCGTAGACAAGGTCCTTCATCCGTCCCCATACAAAGAAATCCATAATAGTTAAATCAGGGGATCTTGCAGGCCAGTGTATCGGTCCATTTCTACCGATCCAGCGATTGCTATAATTGGAATTTAACCAATCTCTGATTTGTCGGCCGTAATGAGCTGGAGCACCATCGTGTTGGTAAAACATGGAAGCCAATCGTTGCAGTGGCATATCATCCAATAACTCCTGTAGATCATTTGTCAAAAAATGCAAGTAATTGGAACTATTTAAGGTAGGCGGAAGCCTAATAGGACCAATAAAATCGTTGCCAATCACACCTGCCCATAAATTGACACTGAATCTGTGCTGAAATGATGCCTCTCTTCTTGTATGTGGATTGCTCTCAGCCCATGTGTGTAAGTTGTGGAAGTTTGTGATACCGTCCCTGGTGAATTGGGACTCATCCGTCCAAAGAATGTTGCTGATAAAATTCTCGTCACTTATTTGTCGTTCAAGGAGCCAATTGCAAAACTCCATCCTTTTGGGTAAATCAATGGGTAACAGCTCCTGCACTGGTGTGTGGTGGTAGGGATGCAAACGTTCTGCTTTCAGGACACTCCAAACTTTCCACATAGAGACGTTAAACCGCAATGCCAAGCGTCGTATACTAGTTGATGGATCATTTTGAACTGCAGCTAGGATTCGTTGATCAATTGAAACAGCGATTACCGGCGCAGGATTTGCATTCACTCTGCTTGTCCTAACACTGCCTGTTTCCCTAATCCTTCTGTAAACGTCTTGGAATACTGTCGCGTAAGGTATTCGATGATTGGGAAATCTGTGATGATCGCGCCGCTTGCTCATTTCCCAAGTATCAAAAATTTGTGGTCTGAAGGAAATACCTCAGGATTGGGTACAGGTACAATACGGACTATTACACCAAATGAAAGGTAATTTGATTCCCTAAAAAACAAGCTATAAAACTTTGAAATGCGATTATTGGTTTTCAAGATATAGCGTTTTGAGTGAGTGAGGGTAAGGTCCGAAGGACTTTTCTTGATCACCCTGTATCTCCGTGGATATTGAAAATTGGCCATCTCCGTAGAACAATTTTTTGCTCAAAATATATCCAGGAATAACCCCTTACAAGGTTATGTACGGAGTACCAAACACCCTGTATGTTCTGAGAAAATTGTCTTAGAGCATTTCATGAAAAAGTGTAGTTTGTATGGGAGGGGGTGGAAGAAGAGGGAGGACGCAGATAATTTTTATACTGTAGATTTGTATCATTATTAAAGTAATATATCCCAAAATTCCGACTAATAGCTTTTATACTTTTCGATTAAATCCATTTATTGTCAAATTGCAAAATTGTGTCATTTTGTATGGGAGGGGGTAGAAGGGGTGCAGCTAATTGTCTAATTTTTTTTGGTTTTACTAATAATTTTAAATAAACATTTGGTGCATAATTTCAGCCCGCTAAATTTTATACACACTGAGTAAATTGGCTTATAGCAATTCATGACAAGTTCAGTTTGTATGGGAGGTGGTAGAAGGAGAGGGAACACACGGATAATTTTTATACGGTAGATTGATATTATCATAAAAGTAATGTATTCCAAATTTCAGGCCAATAGCTTTTATACTTTTCGTGCAAATCCGTTTATTGTCAAATTGCGCAATTGTGTCATTTTGTATGGGAGGGGGTAGAAGGAGTGGAGCGATTTCGCCCGTTCACGAACTTGTCCTTACTTTTTTGTCAAAAAAGACGTGTACAAAATTTAAACTTTCTAGATCAAAGCGTCCTCAAGTTAGAGAGCGAACAGACGGACATCCGGTTTTGAGATTTCTGAGTGATAATATCAACTTCTGTATCATTCATTTTTTTCTCCAAGCCTTATTTCTCGGCGTTACAAACCTTAGAGCAAACTTATAATTCTTTCAGATTTCATCTAGAGTATAAAAATAATACTCAAAATCCAGCCTTCAGTATTTAGTTTGCTTTCCTTTTGCCTTCAGAACAGCCTCTAGTCGTCTTGGCTTTGATTCCACTAATTTTGATGTCACTTCCGGTGAAATATTTTGCCATTCGTCCAGTGAAGCATTTCTTTATTTTTTACGATTCCCCTACCTCCTCTACCTTGGTTTCGTGGATATAAAACAAACCGAATTTGATCAAAATTCTATGCAACTTCGTCTATGAAACTGACATTCTGTACAGGGAATATTGGGCGTGATTCAAGCAATCAATTAAAAAATTATTTAACATCCACCCACCCTTACTATCACTCCTCCCTCTTCCCTCATAAAAACCCAAACTTTTATAAATAAACGAATGAAAAATTTATTATGTGAACTGTAGCTATTGATCGTATTCGTAATTAAATGTTAAATTGACAGCAATGGGCTACATCCCTCGCTTCTTCTACCCCCTCTCATACGAATTTCATGAAATTTCTATAAATTAATTTTGGATTGTTTAAGCTATCGACTTGAAAGTATGATGTGCATAGCATTAACGTAAAAAAATATTTATACGATCCCCTCACTCCTATCCGATGCAAATGTACAATTTTGAAAAATACATTTCCTTGATTTTCATTGAAACTAGCAAAACTAAAAGAGCGAATTATTTTTTATTATAATATCTATCAATTTAAAAAAAAAATATCAACTTTTCCTAACTCCTACGATATCCATACACATTTCACAAAATTTCAATTACATTAATTTTCTCCGAAACTCTCAAGCTATCGACCTGAAATTTTGAGGGAAGTATAATAACGTAAATATCATTAGCGTCGAAAAATGTTGTTTAGATCTGTACACTCCTTTTACCCCTCCAATACAAATGCATAATTTTGGTAAATGTATTCTATCGATTTCCATTAAAACTAGAAAAAGTAGAAACTTAGAATTTTACCTGAATTTTTCCCAATAATTGTAATGAATGCTAAAAAATATCAACTTCGCTTAACTTCTTCTATCCCCTCCCGCACAAATTTCTGTATTTGAAATTCAAGAAAAGAATTTTTCCTTCGAACATATGAGAGCTATCGACTTTAAAATTGTAGCAAGATATGCTGATAAAGATGTTTCATAACGTTTCACTTCCTTTGCCACCTTCCATAAAAATTCCCCAATTTCCTTGCGAATTATGAAAGGTACAAACTTTAAATTCAGCACGAAACATTTTGCATACCATGTTCGGTGTCATTTGCAAAAATTACAAACCTCCCCAGTCTGTTCTATCACCTCCCATACAAAAGTCACTTTTCACTAGTCGAAAGAATTGAAATGACATATTTTTCGGTAGATTAAACTTTTTTCTCATTTCATCTAGAGTATCGCATGATTGGGCTCTACGCTCAATTATAATTCTGTTATGTTCTTATGATACCGAATTGCGCAAGGGGTCGCTGGATTTCAAGTAAAAATATAAACAAGTTGCTTGTAAATTAAAAATAACCGCGAAACTTTATTTTTCGTTTTAGTTGATCAATTTACCACTTTTCTCGTTCATTTTATCGCGAAGAGTTCTTCGTCCTAATGGCACTCTGTCGCTTTTCCAGCTTCGACTTCGAACATCCGTTTCCGTCGCGACTTCACCACGCGACTTCACCACGCGACAACCTGATCACCACTCTTTCGCTTCCCTTCCGACGTGTTCACTGACTATCGACGCGTATTTTTTGTTGTTTTCATTCACGGGCAAGGGTGCAAGTGTTCTTTCATTACTGCAGAACTACTGCCGATTGAAGATGTCGAACGTTTGTTGAGCGACATTGTGTGGGAATGTAAATAATCGGAATTCACGCTCACATCTATTTGTTGTTATTCTTAACAAAGAAACCACAGGTGTTCTTTTATTTCTACACAATTTCTTGTTGTTGGTTGAAGACCTTGAACATGATCTGAATTTGTAGGCGTATATTGTTGGTCAGTGGTGTTTTTTTGATTAGCACTGTGTTTTGTTGCAGACCTTGAACATTCGCTGAGTGTGTTTCCACGCATAGACCTGTTTGCTTTCGATAACTGGAAAATTGCGAACATTTCCTACTACAATGGCACTACAGCCCAAATCGGACCTTGGCCTCCTGACATGCAGGTTCCTTAACATTTTTCATTACTTATTGTGGAAAGTTTGTTAGCCCTTCGCACAACCCTCTTTCTACGAATTTTTCATTTTCGTAGAATTAGGTGACCAAGGTATATCCAAGCAGGTAGTGTGTTGAAATTATATACTGCGCCGACCGGGATTTGAACTCACGACCTTCGCAGTACAAGACCAACACGCTACCCACTAGGCTATACCATAGCATAGTTTTAACGTTTTAACAACTGTAATTAGTGTTTGTTTTCACGTAGAAAAAAAAAACACGCCAAAAAATTGTTTATAAACAGTTTTCGTGGATTCTTCACGGAAAATTTTTATTTGATATGCCAAAATAAAAAGCGCAGAAAAGTTTATTCTGTACAAAATTGTTTTTTTTTTTTTATATTCTTAGTTTGTGCAGTTGTTGATTCGAAATCGTGCTTGACGTTGTAAAATTTTCATTATCCGTAAAATGAGTGGTGAAGGTTAATATTGTACACCAAGAAAAGTTTACAGAAACGATATTCAATCAATCGATTTCCTATTAAGATCCCGGGGCATGAGGACACCAACAGTTTCTTTGGCGAGGTACGATCCTGAGCATCGATCCTTTGCCATTTCCGACTTTGAATCTCAATTCATATTTTAATCTATTCAGTTGTGCTCCAAAGTTCATCGTTGGAGATCACAACTCGCCAGAATATCCCTACATTGCGTTGGAGGCATTGGTTCACGAAAGTTTGCAATTTCTTGATAAACCAAACGGTCATTTTCCATGCACACCTATGTGCAAGATAATAGCAGTGCTTGATTTTGTAATTTTAATTTTGAAATTGGTGCTCTTTTTCATATTACACACAAACGCCATCTATATCTGAGATCTGTCTCGCAACCACTGAACTGAATGTAGAGAATAGAGTTACTCCATGCAAGAAGAAGTAGAGTCTGGCAGATATGTCACAATCGACACCTGTGAATTCGCCTTCCCTAATTCATCATTCATGTAGTGGTGTGCTTAATGATTTCTTTTGCAAATTTCATGCATCCCAAGATAAATTGTTGCTTCAAAATTTTTGTTTGTAAATTTTTAGTTAAGTATTATAAGCCGCGCACAGTTTTTGATGTTCCGAACGTATTAGACAAAAAAAGGTCGACACTTTTTAAATTTCGCTCCAAATATTGGGTTTCTCCTTTGCCAAACTATAGAAAAGCGCCTCTAGTGTTCCATAGAGTAACTATAACTTAGAATGTATGCACATACCTCAGTTTTCGTGGAATAGCACATTTATTCTGAAAAATTGACGTTTGTAGTGTGCAAAATAATATCAGTGCGATTTATAATTTATAAAACTGCTTTTATTGTGTGATTTTGTTGCTTGATTAAAGTTAAATTGATATATTTTACCCACCATTTCACTCGAAAAAACTCCATGGATTATTGCATCAAGTGGAGAATGTCTACCAGATAACGAAATTTTTAAAGCTAGAATTAATAAATATGTTTGGAATTACGTAGAAGATAAGTTAATTTTTAAGAAAAAAATACACCCTTGGACTTTTATAGAGTATTGGAAAGATCAAAATTTATTTTAATATAATAAAATTTTATTCATGAAAAATTATTATTATATTAAAACATAATAGGACTACGATTGGGCGTAAGGCCCAATCATGCGAAACTCTAGGGAAAAGAGATATTTTTGGATTCTAAGAAATTTTGTATGGGAAGTGGTAGAAGGGTAACGGCATTGAACCAATTTGTTCAGATCATGCTAGAGTTGCTATCAGAATATTTTATTGAAAATTTAAGCTTCAAAAATATAATAGGTACTTAGAAAACTAGTGTATTGGATTTAGGTAAATTCTGCAGTTTGTATGGGAGGTGGTAGATTGAGTGGGGAGTTCTTAGTGAATTTTTCAGAAATAACTATAAATATCATACATTTGATATGCTTTCTATCGCAGATTAGTAGGTTTAAAAATTTTCAGGAAAAACGACTTTTTGAAAAGTATTGAAATTGTGTCATATTGGATGTGAGGGGGTAGAAGGAGTGAAGCAATCATCTAATTATACTCTAGATGAAATCTGAGAGTATTATAAGTTTGCTCTAATGTGACGCTAAGAAATAACGCTCGGAGAAAAAAATGAATGAGACAGAAGTTAATATTATCACTCAAAACTCTCAATGTCTGTCCGTCCGTCCATTCGCTCTCTAGCTTGAGAACGCGTTGAGCTAGAAAGCTCAAATTTCGTACACGTTGTTTTTGACAAAAAATTAAGGTCGAGTTCGTGAACGGGCCAAATCGCTCCACCCCTTCTACTCCCTCCCATACAAAATGACACAATTGCGCAATTTGATAATAAACGGATTTGCTCGAAAAGTATAAAAGCTATTGGCCTGAAATTTGGAATATGTTACTTTTTCGATAATATCAATCTACCGTATAAAAATTATGCGTGTCCTCCTCCTACCATCTCCCATACTAACTGTATTTGTCATGAATTACTCTAAGCCAATTTACTCAGTGGGTATACAATTTAGCAGGCTGAAATTATGCACTATATATTTATTTAAAGTTGTCAGTAAGGCCAAAAAGATTAGACGATTAGCTTCACCCCTTCTACCACCTTCCATATAAAATGACATAATTTCGCAATTCGACAATAAATGGATTTGCTCGAAAAGTATAAAAGCAATTAGTCTGAATTGAGATATATAACTTTCATAATGATTTCAATCTACAGTATAAAAATTATTTCCTTCCACTCTTACCCATATAAACTATACTTTTCCATGAAATGCTCTAAGACAATTTTCTCAGAACATATAATACTGATCGAGCTCATATTTTGTAACAAATACTTAATTAGTATTATCACTAAGATCAGAAAAAAATATTTGATTAGCTTCACCCCTTCTACCTCCTCTCATACAATATGACACAGTTTCACAACTTCACAAAAAATCTATTTTCTGGAAAAGTATGAATGTTACTGGTCTAAAAGAGATGTCAATTTTATGATATTCTTAGTTATTTCTGTAAAAATCACTAAAATCCCCCCACCTTTTTTTACCACTTCCCATACAAACTGCACATTTTCACTAACACACTAATTTTCTCAGTTCCTGTTCAATTTTTAGAGTAAACATTTTGTATAAAATATTTTTATAGCTACTTTAGCATGATGGGAAAAAAAATTGTTCAATGCCATCACCCCTTCTAACACTCCCCATATAAAATTTCTTGGGATCACAAAAAATTCTATTTCATCTAGAGTATCGTAAGATTGCGCTTTACGCGCAATCGTAGCCCTGTTATGTTTTTTTTTTGCATTTACTAATAATTCTAAATAAATATTTTGGTTTTTATTTATTTATTTATTTTTTTTTTTTAAGTAACCGAATACAACTTAGGGGGTCACCGTTTAATGTAAATTACACAGTCATGTCGGTAAGGGAAAAAAAAGGGGTTAAGGTTAAACGGGATTGAAAGGGGGGAAAAGCCTAAAATGCCGGTGGACGTTGAGTTTGAAACGTCGAAGGTCGTATGACAATGGGAATACAGCTTCAGACAATGCATTCCAGAGCTTAGCAGATCGGGGTATGAATGACTGCCTATATTTCACTATGCGGGAAGTTGGAAGCTTAACAGTTAACTCGTGTGCGCTTTAAGCTAGGCGAGTGTTTCTAGGAACTCATTTCTCTCTCAATACAGAAGTTTAAAATTTCAGCTGGATGAATTGAGCAAATTAGTTTATAGTATTTCATGCAAAAGAGCAGTTTATATGAGGTGGTAGAAGGTGTAAGGGGATTCAAATAATTTTTATACCGTAGATTGAAATTGGAATAAAAATAATGTATTCCAAATTTCGGATCAATATTTATACTTTTCGAGAAAATCAGTTTACTGTCGAATCTCGAAAAAGCGTCATTTTGTTTGGGAGGGGGTAGAAGGGGTGGAGTAAAAAAAGGCAAATGGGTTGCTTTTGAGCTCATATATCCGAAACAAATACATAAGTGATGGATTGCTATCACCCGTAGCCAAATATTTCATTGTCTCTAACAACCTCACACGGGGTGGTATTGCTTCACGAAATTTGGTATCATATTTTTTTTTATAGTACTCGTAGGTGAGACTTTCTCAAGCAAGTACTCAAAATTTTCTTTACACATTCGTATAAAATTACGAAATAAAGCTTCATTGTCAGCAACCAAGTCTTTATGTAAATTATGCTGAGTTTCTTGACCACCAATATATAGTGTTCTTCTTCAGGACTATGGACTTCTTTTCTTTTTAAAATTCAAATCTATTGCCAAATAAGCAGCTGCCGCGTCTGTTTCTAAAAACATGATACACCAAACCGAAGTTGCGTCAGTGGAATTGCGGTTTAAGATGCGCGTACTGCAAGCTATGTCAAGAGACTGAGAGAGTTAGCGTAGCGAGAATTTACATTTATATCGATTCTAACTTAATAAAACAAAATAATCAAAGATGATCCTTTTGCGACATCAACAACTATTAAACAGGACTTGAAATTACCAGTAGACACCTACCTACAATAAGAAGAAGGCTAATTGAAGCTAAACTATTTGGCAGGAGTCCAAGAAAGACACAACTTCAACAACCGCGATATGTGGAGAGTAGAATTAAATTCCCACGAGATCATCGGGATTGGTCAATCAGTGAAATGCCGAAATATTCGTTGGACGGATGAGTTTAAAATCGTTCTGTTCGGTTGCACTGGAAGACGACAATACATAAGGCGACCGCGGAATGTCGCTTATGATCCACGGTATACATTAAAGACGGTTAAGCATGGTGGTGCGAAAATCACTGTTGGGAGGCCTTTCTCATATTATGGCACGACTTCCCTATTTAACATAACAGAAATCTTGGATCCAAAAGTCTATGTGGACATATTGAAAGAAGTCATGTATATGTCATATGCAAAGGAAAATATGTGAAGTGGGTCCTAATGCAAGATGATGACCCCTAAGCATACCAGTAGACTAGCTAAATATTTGTTTGCATCTAATGGTGTTCATGTTATTGAGTGGACATCTCAATCTCCTGACCTCAAGCCTCATCTTTGGGTCTATATGAAACATCCTGTTTTTGAAACGAAACCGACAACTGTGGGCTTGTGGTGAAGTCTTCGATCCCTGCACAACGATACCAATCCTCGGTCGGTTCTATGGCTCTACTCAAACATTGATGCATATGAAAAGAAGTTTATTTTTTTTAATTTTTACATATAAGAGTCGATCTAAAAGAGTGCTTCAAAAGAGTCACTCACAAGATCTTCGATACACGCATATGAAGCATACATAAAATGAAAAGCGCCCACTTACCAAACTTTCAGTGATGCCTTGCTCTTTCTTCTTCATAGAATAACTCTAGCTTGTGCCTTCTCTCACCCAGAACATCATCACCCCAAGACAATTGCGTTTGTATGCGCGGCTACTCACCAAAGCCCTGTGCACCGATCAAAAGGGCTCATTACATTATCACATATCCGACCTCAGCACAGAACAGATTTTGGCGACTCACTCACACCACTCGTACTCAACGGCACTGTGTCGCAGCGCAATAACACACTTCGCACACTTACCGTGTCATCATCGTATTGTGTGGTGGATAAATTGTTATCGACACAGTTGATGCAATCCAACTCTTTTGAGTGAGTCGCATCACTTGCCCCAGTGCATTGACTGGCACATTTTGATTGGCTCACTTATGAGTGTCCCGCCTCTACTGCTCGGATATATTTTGGTTACCAAAACCTACGAAAATGAAAAACTTCGTAGATAGAGGGTTGTGCGAAGGGCTAACCTTCCACAATTAGTAAATGAAGATGTTAAGGAACACGAATGTCAGGAGGCAAAGGAGTCCGACTTGAGTAGTAGTGCCATTGTAGAAGTTGAAGCTGAAAGTGTATATAGAATAATAAAGTAAAAGCGTTTCCTTTTGCAGGTATGAACCAGTTTTGCAATGGATGAAAGGAAATTCATGAAAGAAATCGTCAGAACCATTAAAAATACCGATAGTGAAACGAAGTTTACAATTCAAAATGAAGCTGTGCTGTTACTCGGAGAAACTGGAAGTGGTAAAAGTACGTCAGCGCAGTTTCTTGCAGGCGATATTACGAGTCTAACAGCGACAGGAGCATCGGGAAATTATCTCATCGTCGACAAAAATAATCGAATCAGTCGTGAAGACAGTACGATTCTATCGCAAACCATTTATCCAGAATTATTAGTTAATGCTGGTAGAAATGTGTCATTTTACGATTGTCCTGGTTTCCGTGATACCCGCAGCACACTTGCGGACCTTACGGCGGCCTACGTCACCCGAAAGCTTGTAAAATCTTGTGAACGAATTAAATTAGTTTTCGTCATAAGCCACAATGCCGTCCAAGATGGAATGGACCGCAGCTCCTTCATGGATTTGGTAAAACATGCCTCAGCATTCATCAAGAACTTTCCAAAATACAAAGACAGCATTGCACTCATTGTTACTAAAATCCATAATCCGACAATTAAGCGAAAAAATGGTCAATTGGAATACGTAGGGGACGAAGAAATCATAGAACAAATTGTCAAATTTTTGCTAAATGTTAAGACCGAAATAACAACAGGAAAGAAGCTTGGAGAAAAGCAGCATCTCTATAAAAATGCTGTTAAATTTATTGACATATTATTGGTGAGAGATGGACATGACGGTCGTTATACGCGTATAGGTCTGTTCCGATCTCCTGACCAGGTTGGACCTCTCAGCGAAATCAAACTGCTTATGGACGGAAAAAAATCTTTGGAAGCAATAATCCACGATAATTTGAAATTGACATCGAAAAATGACAAGGATTTTGGCTACAGTATTTCGGACGAGTCCAAAAATTTCATAAATAAATCGATTGAAGCATTTGTGGATGAGACGATATCAGATCTGCACACTATCGTACATTCTATCCATGTGCACTTTAACAATTTGGAAAAGAATCGTAGTGCAACTGAATTGGACGCTGTATTTAAAGAACAATCCGACTTTTGGAAAAAAAAATGGATTGGATTTCAGCGTTTATCTGAAACTTCTACAGCATTAAATTTTGTTATCAATACTTTTGCCAGCTTAAACTTTAGCATCGCACAAGGCTGTTTATCAAGCCTGAAGGTAGAACAAAATTGTTTGTTATTTTTAGAAGAAGTGTGCAACAATAAATTCAAAATTGCAACACCGCAATGGAAGCATCTTTTAGGAGGAATAAATTACAAGGTTCAGGATGCAAGCACGTGGTACAATATGTTGTTGAGATTGCATCTACATCTGTCGCAATATAGCGAGCAGAACAGGGATCGAGATGAATTCAAGGATTTGAAGAACCGAATTCAGGGTTGGCTGAAACATGGAAATAGTGTCCGCGGCAAACAATTGAAACCAATTCTGGACAAAATCTATCCACAAAACAACATAAAAGACCTTTCTAAAGTTAACATGATTCAACTGACGCATTTACGTAATCTATTGGGAATTAATCTTACGGGAATGGACATGAAATTAAATGGAAATCGCATAAGTTTTTGTGGACACTTCATAAAACTTAGCGCACTCCCTATCCCGCATAACATAAAATACCTGGAAATTTTCGCTTTGGTGAAAGTGTTCATTGATTGCGATCTAAAGCGAGCTGGAGCAAATCTCGAGGTAGCCATAGTTGCACCCACCTGGGAAATTATTGGGAAAGGTCATGTAATTGTCTTGGATGGTGCAGACGGTGCGCAATATGAGCAGTCAGCCAAAAATGGAGAGTCGCTGGGCACTAAGGGACATGATGGCGAACCTGGCAGACTAGGAGGCTCTGCTGGAAGCTTTTTTGGAATTGGTTCGAATTTCATAAATGGAAAAAACTTAAAAATTACTGCCAATGGCGGTAGAGGCGGTCGCGGACAGAACGGCGGTAATGGACAAATTGGAAAGAATGGTGAAAACGCTCATTTTGATGAATGGAGCAGAAACCTTTCTTTTGCAAATAGTAAGTGGCAAATAAGAAGTACATTCAAATATAAATTTTTAAAAGAGTCCGAATATTCTTGGGTATTTCCGAATGGGTGGATTAACCACGAAAAAAAACAACTTGTTGAATTTTTTGGTTACGATGGAACCGCTGGCGGAGCGGGTGGGGACGGAGGAATGGGTGGCATCGGCGGTAATCGTGGAGTTATTTTGATAAAAGAATTATCGAATAAAAGTGAAATAATTACCGAAAATAATGATGGTCCGAATGGCGATGGAGGTCAAGGAGGCACTGGTGGCGTTGGTGGAGCTAATGGAAACGATCTGAGAGGTTCTTGTGTAGCGAAGCTTCCGTTTTTAACTGGACTTTTTCGTAACTATGAAATCAATTTCTTGGAATTGGATAGCATCAGTAAAGGGCATGCTTCAAATGGTATTTCAGGAATCTCCAAACGAATCTGTACGATTGCAGGCCCGCATGCACAAAGCCACTCTGTTAATCATTCTTTGCCAGAAATCGTGAATAATTATAAAATATTTGCAACAAACTTGAATTCAACGGACACAAATGCATTTTTAACTGAATTAAATAAAATTCAATTAAAAATTAAAGCAAATTCTTAAAAGTACTCATTAAAAATATTTATGACACATTAAACATTGTAAAATGAATTGAATAAATAATACGGCATTAATTTTAATGAATTTCTTTTATATTTTACATTGTCTATATTTATGATAATTTTATGTAGAATCATTCCATCATAAAACTGCAATAGGTAATACGAAATATTTCTTAACTAGCATACCTATATACGGGGCACATCTGCACTTGTCCTTCGCATGAGTATTCCTTCGAAAAGAAAGATATATATCAAAGTGGTATCCTTTAATTGTTTCAAATTAATCCGCAAACTGCCACTAATTCAAATATCTACTAAACTCGCATTTTCATTTTCGGTGTATTTTTGTAAAAATAATTGCATAACTATCCGTATATTCGAAATCACATATTCAAGTAAAAAATGTAGCGTATATTAAATACAAACAATTTTGCCGTAGCCGATGGAAACCTTAAATTGGTTTCTCGAATATCCTTAAATCAAAACCATGGTGATGGAACTGGTTTAATTTCAATGCGATTGGTTTTGAAGTTATTAACACTTTTGTGCTGGAAGTTTTTAAAGAAATATATGTACAAATGCAAATTTTATAAACAATCTTTTTTTTTATATTTTGTAAGGAAGTGTTAATTTTTTCCCATAGCTGAAAAATAAGCCTTTCCGCGGGGGGAACAGGTTAGAAAGTTATCCACATTTCAAATTTTGTATTAATAACATTGCATTCTGAAAAAGTTATTTTATTTGTTCAAAAGGCTTCCTTTTGATTTGAAATTCTTTGCATGAAAATTATAGTTTTTCAGCCCTGTTTCTTTATTGGTAAAAAACTGAATTGTTGAGAGCCGAAGAAAAATAAAAGTAATAAAAATTGCGCAAGCAATAAGATTTTACATCGAATTTTCAAAGCTAGCAGTTTTCCAATAAGCTCCTAGCCATCCACCATTTTTTTCCAATTAGCACTAATACAACTATTTTGAGTTATTCGCATAACTTTCCGATTCAAAATTACCTCATTTTCAGTGAATACGCCGTTTCGGTATATGAGACCCCTTAAGTTGAGTTGTTGTATAAAAATACTTCATGATGCTTTGGGATAGTTGATGGATTTTATGAGATTTTTCCAGCACTTATATTATGAAAAACCTTCCATACAATCTTCAAATCTTCTCCGTCGTTTGGAGAAAAACCATTTACAATAGTATTCGAAGAGTTGCTGTCCGTGCTTTCATTCTTTCTAACATTCAATCAATCAATATTCTGTTAACATGGGGCATACGACAGAAACACTTTTCTTCCAAAAGGCGAGACTCTGGACTTCTTTATTCCTTTGGTCTCCTGTTCAAATGCTCGCTTCCATGTGCTACAGGATCGACCAACTCGACGTCTTCCTTGAGGATTATAATTCAGAGCTTGTCTACAGACGTTTTGCTCTGATTCCCTCAAAGATCTACAGCTACTTCCACTTTTGAATCTCAATGTTCATCTTGGCTCGATATCTCCAAAATACGTCGGAGGCACAACAGTTACTTTCCATGTAATGCAACCATATGACAACACGAATTTGACGCATGCGGGAAACAGCTTCGTGCGAAGGAATTTGAAATATATACCTCTCCTGCGCAAAGCATTCCATATGTAATCGCGCTTACCACTGTCGAAAGCCTTCTCGAAGTCCACAAACATGAGATGTAGTGGCGAACCCATTTCGGCTGACTGCTCCAATATCTGTGGGGTATTTGTATGATGTATACAAGACGACCCTTTACGGAATCCAATACTTTCTATAACATCACTAACCCTAATGAGAATTATCTAAGCCATGATTTTTTATACAGAAGATCGCCCATCGGGATTTAGACAATGACAGCCACCTTCCATTTAGCCATTCCTTCGTTCCTTCGTTCAACACCTGAATAAATAATATAAGGAGTGTACCAGCTGTTATTTCTGGATTTGCTTTGAGAAGTTCGGTTGGTAGTCGGTCTATCCCTGAGCCTTTTTTCCCGCTATCGACCGGAATGTAAAACTATACTTACCCCATGGAACACTAGAGGCGCTTTTCAATAGTTTGGCACAGGTGAATTTTATATTAATTTGGAGCGAAATTTAAAAAGTGTCGACATTTTTTTTTTGTACGTTCAGAACATCAAGAACTGTGCGCGGTTTATAATACTTAACTAAAAAGTCACAAACAAAAATTTCGAAGCAACAATTTATTTTAGGGTGCATGGAATTTGCAAAAGAAAAAAAATTCACCACTACATGAATGATGAAATGTGTAATGCAACCCGATGTCAACCAACGACCAAAAAGGCTGCTAGACGCAACAAGAGAAAGGACATTGAAGATCTGGCCAACAAGGCAGAATCTGCGGTTTACCTTGGGGATATGGGCTCACTATTTAAAATCATGAAACAGTTGGCAAACAGAAATTTTACCGCCAACCCCCCGGGGAGAGATGTCAACGGAACCCTCCTTAATATGAGTGAACAGCAGTTGCGATGGAAAGAATACCTTTCTGATATTTTAAACATCATGTCAGAGGAAGATATTCCAGAAACAGAACAACTACCAAACATCCAACTGCAACAATCCTCTATTAGGGACGATACCCCAGATAAGGAAGAGTTAGGTTCCGCCATTCGGTCAATGTCGGGAAGGAAAGCCCCAGGTATAGACGAACTACCAGCCGAACTCCTCAAAGCAGATCCGGAAATAACAGCCGATATACTCCTCCCACTTTTTGCTGAGGTGTGGAGTGAAGGAAGATATCCGAAGAAGGGCGACCTTGGGATTGTGGCAATTGTTGTGGTATATGTCTACTTACTGCCGTATCGAAAATCATGGCTAATGTAATTATCAGGCTGGATTCCGTAAAGGGTCGTCTTGTACTGACCACACAAATACCGTACGGATAATATTGGAGCAGTCAGCCGAAATGGGTTCGCCACTTCATCTCATGATTGTGGACTTCGAGAAGGATTTTGACAGCGTTAAGCGAGATAACATTTCGGATGCTTTGCGTAGGACAGGTAGTCCAGATAAGATCATAGCTATGATTAAAGAATCCTACCAAGATGGGGAGAGCTGTCCGAGAGCTTTCCTGTGTGAACGGATGTCAGACAAGGCTGTATATTATCACCAGCCCTGCTTCTGGTGGTAATAAATGACATCTTGAAAGCTGCACTGGAAGGTGGGGAAGGTAAAGATCTTCAATGGAGACTATTTAACATCTTAAGTCACCTTGATTATGCTGATGACGTGTGTTTGATTGCATATAACCGTTCGGAATTAGAGTGAAATGTTCACTTATTGCATTCTAAATGCAATGAGGAGGGACTGAAAATAAATGTGCGTAAAGCCAAGTACATATATCATAACCTATGTGCACAAGCACACCGATTGTTCTTAACGGACAAGATGTGGAAGAGGTGCAAGATTTTTGTTATCTTGGAAGCATTGTCAGCATGGACGGCGGAGCCGAAAAGGATATTGAGGCTCGTCTAAATAAAGCTTGTTAGGCCTTCGGTATCCTTTTCCCTTTCTGGAGGTTAAGAGAGATCTCCCTTTACACGAAGCTGCGAGTTTTTGACGCATGCGTCAAATCCGTGTTGTTATATGGTTGTACTACGTGGAAAGTGACCGACTTACCAAGAAACTATAAATTTTCGTGAACCAATGCCACCGACGTAGTTTAGGAATGTTCTGGCCAGAAGTGATCTCCAACGACGATCTTTCGAGTACAACTGGACAGACTAAAATAGGTATTGAGATTCAAAGGCGGAAGTGGCAGTGGTCACACTTTGAGGAAACCAGAGCGAAACATCACCAAACAGGCTATGGATTATTATCTTCAAGGAAGACGTCGGGTTGGAAGCGAGCAGGAGGCCAGAGGAATAAACAAGTTCTGGCAATAATTTAAGGCCGATACTCAGGAAGAGAGTTGTTTTTGTCCTATGCCCCTATGGGGTGTCTTAACAGGAATTTGATTGATTGATTGAGGGTACTACTTAAGTTTTGAGATAGATAAGTAAAAACAAATATTTGTCATCGAAAATTGTTTTGTTTTTCAAAATATTCGCCATGAAAATCAATACACTTTTGAATGCGTTTGAACCAATTTTCGAAGCACTTTTTCTACTCCGAAAGGTACCTACAAAACTTTCGTTTTAAATGCATCAACCGCTTCTGCAATAAACGAAAAACGTTGACTTCGCAATTTATTTCTGATGTGTGGAATAAAAATAAGTCATTGGTTGCCAAATCAGGACTATATGGTGGATGACTCATCATTTCGATGTTTTGATTCATCAAAAAGTGTTTGAGCCGATGTGTGGGATCTTGCATTGTCGTTTTAAGGAATGATTCGTCTTCGGCGGACTTACTACGTATGAAAATTTGAGTGATAAACGCTGGTAAAGAGTCCCAGGCTAGAAATGCTCGATACACACTAACACTTCTGTCCTAATAGAGTTTGGACAATGCTGTTAAACCAATAGTTCCGAGTGAGCTTAGAAGCACAAAAAGGCAACATAAGAAATGTGAAAAATAGCCAAACTTGAGTTTCACTGATTTCAAATGTACGGACACGAGCACAAACTTGCGTTAAACTACAAGTTTTTAAATAGGATACTCATTAAAACCGAAAATAAATATGACTTTCATAAATAACAATTCATTTGGATTGTGTTTATTTCATAAAAGAAAAAGAATTGAGAAAATTCAAATTACGGACGAAATTTCCCGCGCAATCGCTGTACACGCATTGTTCAAACTCTATTAGGACAGAAGTGTTAGTGTGTATCGAAAATAAAGTGATCCTCGGAAAAACCAGACTTTTTTCGAAAACTGATGCACCGCCTCGGACTGGATTGATTCAACGGCAGCGATGATGCACTAATTTCTTGGGATTTTCTGGATCTGGTTTCTCATTGCCTAAACTACATTTTCGCATGAGGCTTATTTCTAGGATCCTTCAAGAGCTCAATATCCTCAAATCTGCTGGTCCGGACGGTATCCCCCCCCCCCCCATTACCCTTAAAAAGTGCTCCTCTTCTTTAGCTAAACTTCTTCGCAATCTTTTCTATCTTTCCTACTCTTCTGGGTGCTATCCACGTATGTGAAATGTTGGGAATGTTCAGCCGATTCCCAAGAAAGGAAGCAAAGCGAACCCCGCGAACTACCGCCCTATAGCGATTACTTCAGTGCTCACGAAAGTAATGGAAACTGCTGTCAATCGCAAAATCGTTGATTATCTCGAGAATAACCAGCTAATATATGATCGGCAGTACGGGGTTCCGTTCTGGAAGGTCGACGGGAGATATTTTGGTCTACTTGACAGAACGTTGGAACTCATGCATACATAAACACGGCGAAGGTCAAGTTCTTGCACTTGACATTGCAAAAGCTTTTGACAGAGTTTGGCATGAATGTCTCATAGCAAAGCTTAGGGTCTTAATGCTACCCTTGTTCAATGGATTGAGAGTTTTCTTTCATAGCGCACTATACGAGTAGTACTAGATGGCGTTACTTTTTCCTCTCTCCCAATAGATTCCGGCGTCCCTCAAGGCTCTGTTTGATCTCCAACTCTTTTCTTAGTTTTCATCAACGACTTTCTGTTGTTCACTCTCAATCCAATCCATAGTTTTGCGGATGACAGTACTTTAGATAGCACCTATGAATTTAACTCTGCTGCGGAATCATACAAGTATTCTATTGCTTTCAATCGCATGGAGTTATTCCGTTCCCTGAACTCGGACCTCAGCTTAATCCTGTAATGGGGCAGGAAAAAGAGTAGAGTTCAACGCCTCTAAGACACAGGCCTGTCATCTATCCCTCAAACGTGATGTTCCAGTATTATCTCAAAATGTGACCTTTGGTGGTACACAACTTTGTACCTCGGATAACTTCACACTTCTTGGCGTTAAAATTAATGACCACCTGAATTGGGCTCTGCACATCTTTGATGTTGCCCTCGACGCTTCTCAACGTCTAAGTGTTCTCCGAAAGCGCGAAAAGTATTTCAGTATTTCACGGCGAACGACCTCGCAACCATCTATAAGGCATACATTAGACCACGTTTAGAGTATCATTCGCATGTTTGGGCAGGAGCACCCAAATTAAACCTCGCGTTGCTCGACCGTATTCAAAAACATGGGTTCCGACTGATTGGAGACGAAACCATCACGTCTTCTATCGATTCTCTCGAGCATCGCAGAAATGTCGGAGTACTCAGCATTTACTATTGCTACTTCCATGGTAAATTCAGTGCGGAACCAAGCACACTCATCCCTTCACTCTATAATTTTCCCCGAGATACTCGTACACCGTTCAACCCTTGCCTTCTCGTACAGTGAAATATAGGCAGTCATTCATTTCCCGAACATCAAGACTTTGGAACACATTACCATCCAAAGTGTTGCCCAACGAACTCAACATCCAGTGCTTCAAAAGCATTGTACACCGTCCCTTTCGTCTTTCTCCACCGAAATTAAACTGATCTACCTTGATAGCGATCAGGCACTGTTGCTGTGTTCAAACGTCTGTAGTCCCCGCATGGTCTCCACTCTCCTGTTTTTTTTTTTTAGACGAGATGGAGCGGGATTGGCCATGGGCTGCATGATGGTCGACATATGCCTTGGGCGATCATAACGTCGAACTCTGCTTTTGCTACCTTGTATTTGTCCGGCTGAAGCCGGCGAGTACGTTCCGCGACGGGTTGACCCTTCGTAATAATGTGGTGAGTAATTGAGTACAACTTTGCCTTTTTAAAGGTCGTAGGACCCAACAAATCTTTAAACTCTGTAAGAATTTTATAGCACGGATTATCAGCAGTGATTGTAGACTGTAGGAAGGTTTTCATGTGAAACGGTTGCTATCACGGACAGCTGTGTTTGTTCGTCAACTAAACGTTTGTTGGTGAGGTCGACCAGCAGATTATGTGCTCACAGGAAATCAGCGCCTAGTATGGGATGCGAAACGTTTGCAACATAAAAACATAACAGGGCTACAGGAATACTCTAGATGAAATAGAATTTTTTGTGATTCCAAGAAATTTTGTATGGGGAGTGTTAGAAGGGATGATAGCATTGAACTAATTTTTCCCCATCATGCTAAAGTAGCTATAAAAATGTTTTATACAAAATGCTTACTCCGAAAATTGAATTGGAACTGAGAAAATTAGTTAGTTAGATTTAGTGAAAATGCGCAGTTTGTATGGGAGGTGGTAGAAAGAGTGGGGGGACTTTAGTGATTTTTTCAGAAATAATTAAGAATATCATAAAATTGACATCTCTTAAATGTTAGACGAGTAACATTCATACTTTTCAAGAAAATCGATTTTTTGTGAAGTTTTGAAACTGTTATATTGTATGGGAGGGGGTAGAAGCAGTGAAACTAACCAAATATTTTTTTCTGATCCTAGTGACAACACTAATTAAGTGTTTAGTACAAAATATGACTTCGATAAATGTTATATGTTCTGAGGAAATCGTCTTAGAGCATTTCATGAAAAAGTGTAGTTTGTATGGGAGGGGGTGGAACGAGGGGAGGACGAAAAAAATACTTCTAGTGTAGATTTAGATCATTATGAAAGTAATATATCCCAAAATTCAGACTAATAGCGTTTATGCTTTTCGAGTAAATCCATTTATTGTCGAATTACGAAATTGTGTCATTTTGTATGGGAGGGGGTAGAAGGGGTGAAGCTAATCGTCTATTTTTTTTTTTTGGTCTTACTAATAATTTTAAATAAATATTTGGTGCACGATTTCAGCTCGCTAAATTTTATACGCACTGAGTAAATTATCTTAGAGTTATTCATGACTAGCACAGTTTGTATGGGAGGTGGTAGAAGGAGGGGAAGGACACGCATAATTTTATACGGTAGATTGATATTATTATATAAGTAACATATTCCAAATTTCATGCCAATAGCTTTTATACTTTTCGAGCAAATCCGTTAATTATCAAATTGCGCAATTGTGTCATTTTGTATGGGAGGGGGTATAAGGGGTGGAGCGATTTGGCCGTTCACGAACTTGACCTTAATTTTAACTATCTAGCACAACGCGTTCTCAAGCTAGAGAGCGCATAGACGGACGAACGGACATCCGGTTTTGAGATTTTTGAATGATAATATTAACTTCTATATCATTCATTTTTTTCTCCGAGCCTTATTTCTTAGCGTTACAAACTTTAGAGCAAACTTATAATACTCTCAGATTTCATCTAGAGTATAATGACCAACGAAAGTTACGACGGAGTCCGAAATCGAGTTGAAGCAAACGTTCGCCGAAAGTTTCAATGGTAGAACCTTTAGTCGCAAATAATTTAAAAGATGACGGTTTTCGGTGTTCCTTGACTTCGCGAGGTATAACCGAAACATCTGCTCCCGTGTCGACGAGGAAAAGTGTTCCGGTTCGACGGTCACAGATAAGTAAGCGGTTTATTTGCCGTCGTCGACCGCACACGCTGACGACGGAAGCGTTAGTTTTTCGACAATAGAAAATCGCAGGGCTTGATGCATTTACTGGCCCGTGCCCCGAACCGACGGTGATAAAAACAAATGCTATTCAGTGGCGTGGCGTCCATTGCTGCAAGGGAAGCAATGCTTCCCATACATTTTGCCCTTTATTCAGTTTAGAAAATCTAAACTGAAATCAGCACGGATACGAAAATTTATCTAAAAATTTCTTTAAAAGAAAGCGAACATTATTTTCGTGTACCACTGTTTACGTTATTTACGCGATTAGGACAACTTTTTTTCTCACGCTTTTTCTGACCAACGAAAGCCTTCCACACGGAAAAAGGTGCGATTTTAAAAACGCATTTACAAGACCGCCGGCCAATAGGAATGAAATGTTCTGCAAGTTCGACTTCAATATGAAGGGAAGATGCGTGGCATTAAAATGTTTACACCTTTCCTCTCATTGCTTTTAGTCGCATATGCAAGAGAACCGCCGGCCAATACCAGTAAAATGTTTGCTCCCAGCGAGCGCAAGCTCCACTTCTATACGAAGGAGAGATGCTGTAATGCAATTGCTCCCAGCCGGTGTTTTCATTCGTAAGCTCTGACTCTCGATCAAAGTATTGCCAGTATTGAAATTTTTGTACTAGCCGAAAAATGTGAAAAGGTAGATCTAGCAATATTGCCCACATTTGTCGTGCTGTCGAGCGAAGCAAGTGGGGGCGAAGCCCAGTTATCCGCAGGACCGAGGCGCGCAGCGCCGGTTTTTTTTTATTATTTTTGATTATTAATGTAAACTGGATTGGTATGAAAACCGTACCCCCCTCCTCGGATGAGTAGAAGTGTTTATAATCTATACATATAAATATAATTGTAGTGTCTGTCTGTTATTTGCTTATAAATGGCTATAAGTTAGTTTTTTGAGTTATTTTATCACTAACTAAGCATAAAAACACATTTTTGAAATTTTTGTCTGTCTGTCTGTCTGTACGACCGCTTTTCACGCACAAACGGCTGAACCGATTGAAATGAAACTTGCACAGTTTGTTAGGTGTCCATCGGAATGAAATCTGCTTAAGGTTCTATTTCACTCTCCTCACGCCTTCTACCCCCTCCCATTCAAAGTGACTCATTTTCAAAAATATGTATGTATTAATCAAATTTTCTTGAAAACTATAAAAGCTATTAATTTGAAATTTGGACTATATTATTTCTATTATAAATACAGTCTTTTGGTATACAAATTATTTCAGGTCTGTCACTCCTTCTACCACCTCCCATACAAACTACACTTTTCATGAACCACTTTACACCAATTTTCTCAGTACGTGTAACTTTCATCGAGCTAAAATGTTCTATTAAATCCTTAATTAACATTATTATTAATATCGAGATAAAATTAACCGATTAGCTTCACTCCTTCTACCCCCTCCCATACAATGTGACACAGTTCTACGCCTTCACAAGAATTCGATTTTCTTTAAAAGTCTGAATGTTACTGATCTGAAATTTAAAATATATCAATTGCATGATGATTATAGTTGTTTCTCTAAAAATCACCAAAAACCCCCTTCTCCTTACATCACCTCCCATATAAACCGCACTTTTGCATAAAATACTCTAAACGAATTTTCTCAGTATATTTAAATTTCATCGAGGTAAAAATTTAAACTTAATCCTTAATTAGCATTATTATTAACAGCCGGAAGAAAATTAACCGAGTAGCTTCACTCCTTCTACACCCTCCCATACAATGAGGCACATTACACGACTATGTAACAATTCGATTTTCTTGAAAAGCGTGAATGATACAGATCTGAAACTTAAAGTGTATTTCAATTGCACGATAGTTATATAGTTGTTTTTCGAAAAATCACCAAAAACCCCCCACTCCTTCTATCGCCTCCCATACAAATTGCACAATTTCATTAAATTCAGTGCACTAAGTTTCTCAGTACCTACTCCATTTTTGAAGCTTAAATTTGGTACAAAACATTTTTATAGCTACTCTAGCATGATGTGAAACAAATTAGTTCAGTGCTGTCACCCCTTCTACCACTCCCCATACAAAATTTCTTAATACCGCAAAAATTTAGATTTCATCTATTAATAATATCGTATGATTTGGCTTTACGCACAATCGTAGTCCTGTTATGTTTTTATGCTTAATGTTATTTTATTTGCTTTTTTTAATTTACACCAATCTCGAATCACTAGTTTGATTTGATCACGAGCCTGTCCCATAAAAATGGGAGTATCATGCTTTCATTCTTAATAATTTATGGTTCTGATTCCAATAATATACAAACCATTCTCTTCAAAGAGCCATTAAAGTAAGCAGATTTTATATCCCACATAATGCATTACTAACTACACTCTCAAAAATTGCTTATTATTGTTATTTGTACGCGGACGAAGTCGCGGGGGTTTGCTAGTATAATATATATGATAATGATGTAAACTTGTGGAGCCATGCATATTGATGCAGAGCTTGTATTATATCTTGGCGCGAAGTAATTGCTAGCTATAAAGTCATGCCACGCCACTGGATCGTTCACTTCCACTTCGCACATTTTGCTAGGACAAGCCGGGTAGTGGGATAAACCCCCAGTTGTTAACCCTGGGACTGTCCGGCCACGATTCGTTTTCCCGTCACCTTCAGTAATAATATTTTTTCAGTACCCATCAAGGATAGCCGTTCCTCTGGGTTAACTTATCTACGTCCTTGCTCCTGAGCAGCCGGCAACAGATGCTGCCCGACCCGGAGGAGCTTCATCAGAAAAATCTTTGCGGGAATGAGGCCCTAAGCCGAGTTCCGTTACAAGTCGCGATCGGAGATAGAAAAGATAGAAATCCAGCGATCCCTTGCGCACTTCAATATATTTGTTGGTGTGTGGTAATTTTGATACGCAATAAGTCGTGTTACGTAAATCAAACGAAACGGACGCAGCAGTTTTCACTCACTCACACAAATAAATTTACAGGATAATAAATCACTCAACACAGTACAATTAAGTTTTCAAACTTATTTAATCTTTTTTTTTGTTTTTTGTTTTATAAAATAACTAGCAAACGCCCGCGACTTCGTCCGCATAAAAATCGCATTAATAAGCAATTTTTGAGAATGTAGTTAGTAATACATTATATGGGATATATAATCCGCTTACTTTAATGGCTCTTTGAACACAATGTTTTATATTTTGTTGGAGTCAGAACCATAAATTATTAAGAATGATAGCATGATACTCGCATTTGAATAGGAGAGGCTCGTGATCAAATCAAACCCGTGAATCGGGATCATATGTATACGTGTTAAGGACATGTGAATAGTTGTAGCTTGTCTTAATTGAAAAAAGCCCAAATAAAATGACATTAAGCTTAAAAACATAACAGGACTTCGATTGTGCGTAAAGCCCCATTATATGATACTACCGATGAAATCGAAATTTTTGTAATCTTAAGAATTTTTGTGTGGGGAGTGATAGAAGGGATGAAAGTACTAAATTAATTTTTTTCACACCATGCTAGAGTAGCTATAAAAATATTTTGCACCAAATTTAAGCTTGAAAAACTGAATAGGTAACTTGAGAAACTTAGTGCATTGGATTTAGTGAATTGTATAATTTGTATGGGAGGTGGTAGAAGGCGTGGGGGGTTTTTGGTAATTTTTCTAGATACAACTATCATCACCATAATTGATATCTTTTAAATTTTAGATCAGTTGGATTCACACTTTTCAAGAAAATCGAGTTTTTGCAAAATCGTGCCACATTGTATGGGAGGGGGAAGAAGGAGTAAAGCTAATCGGTTAATTTTTCCCGATAATAATAACTATGCTAATTGAAGGTTTAGTACAAAACTCCAGCTTTATCAAAGCTATGCGGACTGAGAAAATTGGTTTAGAATATTTCATGAAAAAGTGCAGTTTGTATAGGAGGTGGTGCAAGGAGTGGAGGGTTTTTAGTTATATTTTGAGAAGCAACTACAATTATCATTAAATTGATATATTTTATATTTCAGAACAGTAACATTCACACTTTTCAAGAAAATCGAATTTTCGCAAAGTAGTGGATTTATGTCAGATTGTATGGGAGGGGGTAGAATGAGTGGAGCTAATCGGTTAATTTTTCCCGATAATAATAATAATACAAATTAAGGATTTATCATAAAATTCTAGCTCGATCAAATTTATGCGTACTGAGAAAATTGGTTTAGAGTATTTCATGAAAAAGTGCAGTTTGTATGGGAGGTGGTAGAAGAAGTGGAGGGTTTTTGGTAATTTTTCTAGAAACAACTATAATAATCACCATACAATTGATGTGTTTTAAATTTTAGATTAGTTAGATTAACACTTTTCAAGAAAATCGAGTTTTTGCAAAGTCGTGGAATTGTGCCACATTGTATGGGAGGGGGTAGAAGGAGTAAACCTAATTGGTTAGTTTTTTCCTGACATTGATAACAATGCTAATTAAAGATTTAATACAAAATCTTAGATCGATCAAAGTTATACGTACTGAGAAAATTGTAGTATAGTATTTCATGAAAAAGTTTAGTTTGTATGGGAGGTGGTGGAAGGAGTTGGGGGATTCAAACTATTTATATACTTAAAGATGGCATTTATAATAGAAATAATATATTTCAAATTACAAATTAATAGCTTTTATAGTTTCCATGAAAATTTGATTATTATAAGTTTTTGAAAATGAGTCACTTTGTATGGGAGGGGGTAGAAGGCGTGAGGGGAGAAAAATAAAACCTAAAGCAGATTACTCCCAGACGCAGAGCTAATAATCTGTGAAAGTTTCATTGCAATCGGTGCAGCCGTTTTCGCGTGAAAGCCGGAAAGACAGACAGACAGACAGACACTACAATTATATTTATATAGATTAGAATTAATTTTAATTGTTATATGAATAATAATAATTACAATTTGTTCAAATATCAACCGTCCATATTTTAGTCTTAATTCAATTGAATTCATTCAATCGACAACAACAAAAATTAATAAGCCCCTAAAGAATTGATGAAATTAGAGAAAAAAAGAACAAAAATTAAAAAATCTTCTAAATAAATTACTGTCGATTGAAAGACATTCATTATTATTATTTATTCCTTTTTTCTTTTTGAACAGTCCATATAGTGAATATTTCTCAATGTTGTTTTGCTTATGAAATTTGTAAATATTTTATAACATTTCATTTTGAAATAAACAATAAGACGTAGTGTTAGAGAATGAATTCTTATTTAACCTATGAGTCTTAAGAACTATTTTATTTACAAACTTATTAAATAATTACCTTAAAATTTAAGTGTTTTTGTGTTTGTTTTGATGTTTTCTTTTATTTTTTCTTTAATTTTATAATAAATTTTATATATAAACTGTCTTAATTCTCTTTGAAAATTTAAAATTATAATTTGTTAAAAAAAAAAAAAAATAAGAAAATGTAATGCTAATACTCCCCGAAAAAAAAGTAGCGTATAAAACCGCATGCAAATAATAAAAAATATTGCGTTTGGTTACAATTTACTTTATGAATAGATGAAAGTTTGGTTGGAGATTTATTTTTTAATTAATTGCGGTCTATTTACCACTGTGTCCAAAAACTAGTCGGAATTTTTTTATAAATCAAAAAATCTTTATTCTTTCAAATCAATTTCGTCCTCTCCAAAATAGTCCCCTCTCGATATAATACACTTATGCCACCGTTGTTTCCAGTCCTCGAAGCATGCCAAAAAGTCTTCTTCCGGTATAGCCTTCAGAGCGCGCGCCGATTCTCGTTGAATATCTTCAATCGACTCAAAACGGTTTCCTCGGAGTGGTCTTTTGAGCTTTGGAAATAGCCAGAAGCCACACGGAGCCAAATTTGGTGAATAAGGTGGTTGCGGAACGATATTGGTTGCATTTTTGTCGAAAAAGTCACGAAGAATCAGTGCAGTGTGAGATGGCGCATTATCGTGGTGTAAAAACCAAGAGTTGTCTTTCCATAAATCCGGCCTCTTTTTACGAATAGCTTCACGCAAACGACGCATAACACATAAATAGTATTCCTTGTTGACAGTTTGACCGGGCGGAAGGAATGAATTCATAATGCACTACACCACGAAAATCGAAGAAAACAGTCAACATCACCTTGATTTTTGAGCGACTTTGACGCGGTCTTGTTGTTGATGTGTTATGTTGCTGATGTTGATGTTGATGTTGTTGATTTTGGTAGAGCTCGGTCCTCGTAAGCCTTCTCCAACATTCCAACATTTTCAACGTTTCTGCAGCATTTATTCCATTCAGGAAACAAAATTTGATCGCACTTCTTTGTTGACTAATTTCAAACATTGTAAAAATCGCCAAATTCACTTTTTGTGTCGCACAAAAACAAGCGTAACTCAAACACTAATGAATATTTTCACATATAATTTGGCATGGAAGTCAGTAACAGTTGTACTAACTTAAAAAAAAACATAACATACTCTAGATGAAATAGAATTTTTTTGTGACCCCAAGAAATTTTGTATGTGGAGTGTTAGAAGGGATGATAGCATTGAACAAATTTTTTCCCCATCATGCTAAAGTAGCTGTAAAAATTGTTTTATACAAAATGCTTACTCCAAAAATTGAATGGGAACTGAGAAAATTAGTGAGTCAGATTTAATAAAAATGTGCAGTTTGTATGGGAGGTAGTAGAAAGAGTGGTGAGATTTTATTGATTTTTTCAGAAATAACTAAGAATATTATAAAATTGACATCGCTTAAATTTCAGCCTAGTGCCATTCACACTTTTCAAGAAAATCGATTTTTCGTGAAGTTGTGAAACTGTGTCATATTGTATGGGAGGGGATAGAAGCAGTGAAGCTAATCAAATAATTTTTTCTGATCTTAGTGATAATGCTAATTAAGAATTTATTACAAAATATGAGCTCGATAAATGTTATATGTTCTGAGAAAATCGTCTTAGAGCATTTCATGAAAAGGTGGTGTTTGTATGGGAGAGAGTGAAAGGAAAGGGAGGACGCCAATAATTTTTCTACTATAGATTTAGATCATTATGAAAGTGATGTATCCCACAATTCAGCCTAATAGCTTTCATACTTTTCGAGTAAACCCATTTATTGTCAAATTGCGAAATTGTGTCATTTTGTATGGGAGGGGGTAGAACGGGTGAAGCTAATCGTCTACAATTTTTTTTGGCCTAGATAGAGTTCGAAAAGCACTGAGTTGACCAACGGACTTCGACGCGAATTGTCGTAGTGTTTTTAATTATTATCAGTCGTGTTATTAAATGTGTGTTTGAATAAACTTAATTATTATTGAATCTTATGGTGTTTTTAATAATAAAATACAACAATTGGCGCAGCTGGGTAACGAACCCTTTTCATGTGTAGGCGTGTTTCGTTTTTGTTTTAATAAATAATAAAACCTCAAAACCTCGCAAAATACTACCGTGAAATAAATAAATACTGAAAACACAACAATTGTAACACTGTAAAAAGAATTAAGTTTAATAAAAAAAAAAAAAAAAAGTGAAGTTATAAAAATCACACTGGATTAAGTGGCAACAACAACAAAAAGATAACGGAAAACAACACGAGGAAAACATTACTAGTATATTATACATGAACAACAAGGAGGGAAGTTCATCAACGCGAACACCGACGGAAAACAAAACAGAAACAACAACTAGCTCTGAAAACTCTAGGATCCAGCCAGAAAACCCTACAGGAGAATCGACACCAACAGCATCACCCTTCAAGATTCTAAGACAGAGGACGATATTCTTGCAAGAACCACAAACAGAGCCGCTTAGTGAGTACATACGAAAAATTGTATTAGATAATAAAAATTTAGATTTAGATACTATTGATAATTTAGAAAAACAAATTAGTAAATCAAAAAAAGAAAGAAACAATTGCTTAAAAAAAAATTAAAGTTAAAACGCAAAACTTTAGAGAGGAAATAAAGCAATTTGCTTCAAAAAATTTACATTCTTTCAACGATTCCATAGAAAGTAATATTTTGACCAACATATCCGATCAAAATTTTAATATCTCCTGGACCAGTCCATTAATGATCACCCCCGAAAAAGAAATATTAAATAATAAAAAAGGTAATTCATCCACAAAGTTTATCGCAATGGATTTAGACAAGGTAATAAAACTGACAACTCAGTTAATTCCCTTATTTAGTGGTGAAATTCACGCCAAAATAGTGCAAGAGGTGCAAACTTTCATTGGGTGTTGTAAACGGGTATTACAATGCCTCAGTGAAGAAGAAAAAAATACGTTTTTAACAGTTCTGCCAACACGACTCAGAGGAGATGCATATCAAATTGTGTCATCAAGTCTCACACCAACTTTCTCTGAATTTGAAGCGTTAATATACAGAACGTACTTACCCCGAGCAAGCTATCAGGAATTAGTTAATCAGTTAATTACATGTAGGCAATATCCGACTGAAAATATAACGTCGTATACGTCAAGACTTCGAAATCTATTGGCGAAATGTAGGGATGCTGCAGATAGCAAGTACGGATCACTTTCTGTAGCTGTTAAGACACAATTAGAGGATTTTGCGGTAACTTCTCTGAAAACCGGTGTAACAAATCCACATCTAGGTCAGCATTTGTTAACTCTCAAAGAGACCAAATTTGATACCCTTATCATTAATGCATTAGAAATGGAAACATTGCAAAAGGGATCACCCTATCTTTCTCCAATCTATCCTACAACTACAACAATTTTTCCATCACTTTCTACGCCCTCACCACAAATGTACAATTTAACTGCTACAGATTTTCATCCAAATTATGTAACAACTCCAACTCAAATTATATCCACGCAATCCAATCCTAATCAAATTAATTCATTCGAATCTCCTCAAAACACTCATAGAGAAATAGATTATAAAGCAGCCACACAACATTATTTGGAAACTAAGAAATTGGTACCAGATAGAAAAAGTTCGATAAATTGTAGTTTCTGTAAAATCAGAGGACACACCTATGACGAATGCCTAACTCGAAAAAACACTCCATTTTGTTCAGGATGCAAACGGGCTGGGCATGATATCCGGGATTGTAGAAATAACCAACCTAGAACCCCTTCACTGACACAAAATAAAAATCAAAATTTACATCGTTATCAAAGGACACCAGAAACAAGTATAGAAACACATGGAAACGCACGATTTGACTGTGAATTTTGTGGTCGTAAAGGTCATGCAATTAGCAATTGTTTTCAAAAACGTAAATGGGAAAATAGATCCCAGGCAAACAACCAGGGAAACGATTACAAGTCGACCGAAAACACCCCGGCTCGACTTTAAATCTAATAGAAATTAAAGGGTCCACTACTTCTCATACCAACTCGAACCAACATCTATCGGCAGTAAACCTTCCTTTAGATATTGGCCACAAATCCACCGTACAATTGGCTATCGATACCGGAGCCGAGATAAGCATAATTAAGAAAAAAGCACTCAAGCCACAAACGATCCTAAACACTTCTAAGCGGTATACCATTAGCACACCTTTCGGAAAAGGAAAAACTCTTGGCGAAAGTCAGGGTAAATTTGTTTTCGGTAACGGAATTCCTTGCAATTTTCAGGTTGTCCCAGATGAGACGGCAGTTCCTCGCAAAGGCCTTCTTGGAAACGACTTCTTGTCAAAAAATTGCAATATAGAGGGTCCGGGAAACAATATTCGTTTTCTTCGCACGAAAACAAATCCTGAAGAGTTTGTAGTACCGTTAACACCTTTAGTATACGAAGATGACAGTGGTCAAAATGATCTTCAGCCTCACCTGGAAACGAATATGAAAGAATTAAATGAGCAACCACAGGAAATGGACATAAGTTTACCAAAAGAAATGGAACTCTCATCGCTCGGGACTAGTAACAGCATACTAGTCAACAATGCCGATCGAACTGAAAATTACCATTTGTTTCTACCTAATCCCATTATAATTCCACCAAGATCGCAAATGATCTCAAAAATTCCTCTGAAAATACAAAACGACATGATATGTCTTTCTGACGAAATAGAAAATGGAGTGTACTTAGCTAATTGTCTACTAACGGCCAAATCAGAAACGTTGATAAGCATACTAAATGTAAACAACGAGACAATACAAATCTCTGAAGTAAAGCTAAAATTACTTCCATTAAATACTTTTAATGTACAACCAATTCAACCAAACGCTAAAAATAATCTCGTAGACAACTTGCACAACACTAAGATCATAAACTATATGTCGCTCAAAAATTATAACAGAGAAACAGAAGAAAGAATAGTACAACTAGGCAAAGAGCTACAGTGTGACGATACGTTAAATGAATTCGAAAAATCAACTTGACGGAAATTATGCAATAAATATAACGATATATTTCACCTGAAAGGTGACAAATTGACACATACTAAGGCAATAACACATTCGATACCCATTCTCCAAAATCAACCCGCAATCAACCAAAAAATGTATCGTCTAGCTATTTCCCAACGGGAAACCATTAATGACCAAGTTAAAGAAATGCTTGAAAACGACATCATTCAACACAGCAAGAGTCCGTGGAATTCGCCACTTTTAGTTGTTCCAAAAAAACCTGGGAAAGATGGGAATAAAAAATGGCGCGTGGTAGTTGATTTTAGAAAATTAAATGAATCAACTATCGGAGACGCATTCCCACTTCCCCGAATTGAGGATATTTTGGATCAATTAGGTCACTCACGGTACTTTTCAACTTTAGATCTTGCGAGTGGCTATCATCAAGTAGTCGTGGACCCGAAAGATCAACCAAAAACAGCATTCAGCACCGCATATGGGCACTTTGAGTTTAAAAGGATGCCGTTTGGATTAAAGGGTGCTCCTGCGACATTTCAAAGGCTTATGAATTATGTTCTGACAGGCTTACAAGGTCTTGATTGCTTTGTATATTTGGATGATATCGTCGTTTATGGTAAAAATTTAGAAGATCACAACCAAAAACTAGAGAACATTTTTAAACGATTGCGAGAAAATAACCTTAAACTGCAACCAGAAAAGTGCCAGTTTTTAAGGCGCGAAGTAGTATATTTGGGTCATAAGTGCTCAACCGAAGGAGCACGCCCCGATCCCAGCAAAACGATATGTGTTCAAAATTTCCCACAACCACGTACTGTAAAGCAAATTCAATCATTCATGGGTTTAGCTAACTATTATAGAAAATTTATCCCAAATTTTTCACACATAATAAGACCAATTTCGAACCTAATAAGAAAGGGAACGAAATTCAATTGGGATGACAATTGCCAAACAGCTTTTCAAAAAATAAAAAATGATTTAGTTTCTCCCCCACTTTTAATATACCCCGATTTTTCACAACCATTCAACCTTACAACCGACGCTAGTAATTTTGCCTTGGGAGCTGTGTTATCGCAAGGTGATATAGGTAAAGATAATCGTCTACAATTTTTTTTGGCCTTACTAACAATTTTAACTATATGTTCTCTCCTCCTTTCTCGACCCGAGTAGTAGACATCTGTCTCTTTATTCCCGTGATGGTTTTCCGTGACAGATTTCGTTTTTCAAAACTATCCTATGGTTTGGTTGTTTGGCATGACGTGATGTGAACGCTCCATTAGGTGATTTTGTTAAATTAAATAAAAATTAACTTTCGGCAAGTCGAAGCCCAACCTGCACATTGATCGTAGACCCCCAATAATGCTGATATATCAAAAATTAAAATTACGATGAAAGCATATTTCAAAATAAAATAAATTCTATCTCCACTAATAGCCACAAAATTATTTAGGTGGAACCAAAAATTAAATCAAGTCGAAGTATCTTAACGCAGATATGCCCACCAACATTGTGAAATGGCAGCATAATACTTAATTTAGGCATTTGCTTTTGTTTTCTGCATTTAATTTTTTTAATGGTTTCTACCCTATGGCTGTAATATTTTAAGTTTTGGCTGGTTGTGTGATTTTGATTTCGCTTGTATTTTTTCTGCCCATATAAATTTTTTTCCAACTTTCCAGGCACAGTTTTTTCTTAACAAAACTAGAAGTAAAAAGTTCAATAGAGTTATGTGATGAAGTTGACATGGGTGCTCTCTGAACCAAGACTTAAACCTCTCATCACAATTAGTGGCCTCGATACACATTTTCTGTACTACTGCTTTTATATTTCAAATATGAGAAAATTTGAACGTGCAACTTACAAATGTCAAAAAAATTATCAGTTGGCGGCACCAAGCCTCCAAAATCAGTAGAATTGCAATAATTTTTATTAAAAATTAAAAGTTCTGATTCTGATGTTTTTCCGTAGTTCTTCCTTAATTTAGAGTAGCAATCACTGCAGTTACTTTTTTTTTAACATATAAAACCAGCAAAGTATCTAATGGAAGTATCTCCAATTTCAGATGTATTTGTACTGCTATTATCGAGTTCTAAAATATCAGTGACTTGTTCATCAAAAAAATCCGAAAATTCAAATGATTCTTGCTTGTTTTCATTTATATTAGTTACAATTTCGCTGAGGATACCTCATATAGCGTGCTGCAAATACTCATCTTCATCAGACTCGCAATTTGTCAAATTGGATGCATAGCTTAATAGCTTGACATTATTTGTCCCATTATATCATTAAACTCTGATACCGATGGGTTTCTATTAAAATCATTATGGCCACGAACTTGTCAAAAAAAAATTTCTGCAGCATCTTGATTTTTACGTCCAGTTAATTGAAACTCTACTGCTAGATCTGAACTAAAATAGTAATTTGCTAGCAATAAAATGGCGTTAATTGTTTGAACAAAACCAGAAAAGCAATACACTTTAACGGGAGACTTTACTTGTGACCAAGTCACAGTATTCAGGCAAATTTATGTTGTAGCTTAACAGATATGATTTTTCGAAGTTTGCTCTGGAGTGCACAAAAGAGCAAAAAACACAAGTTTCATTACAAAAAAAAAAATATATGTAAATACATATATGTATATAAATATATAACCATGCATAAATTCATACAAAAATGTCAATGTACAAAAAATCAAATAGTAAATGGCTTATACAACGCTTCACTACATTTAGGTTAAGTTTTAGTTTTTAAGTAAATTGCTAAGAGGTTTTTGTTAAAATTTTGCCCTCAAAAGTTTTATTTTAATACCATTAAGAATTATATTTTACTGTTGTTATACTAGTACGTAAAATCACAGATGCAAAGAACAATGTTCTGTTCACTAATAAATATTTCTTGTCAAACAATGTATCCATTTTATAGAAATAAATTGAATTGAATTGAATTGAAAAACATAGGAGAATTATGATTGGGCTTGAAGCCCAATCATATGATACTCTAGATGAGATGGAAATGACTTAAATACACCGGAAAATATTTCATCTCAAATTCTTTCGAATAGTGAATAGAGACTTTTGCATGGGAGGTGGTAGAAGTAGAAGGGGAGGTTTGTATTTTTCGTAAATGACACCGAACATGGCATGCAAAATGGTTTTTGCGGAATTTAAAGTTTTTAGTTTTCATTATTTTTAAGAAATTGGTCATAGTTTTCCTGAAATTGGGGCATTTGTATGGGAGGTGGCAGAGGAAGGAGAGCATTTAGGATGATTTTGAGACTGCTTATCATCCTCCTTATCACCATACTGTCATTCAATTTCAAAGTCGATAGCTCTCATATATTCGAAGGAGAAATGCTTTTCTTGAATTTATAATACAGATATTTGTATGGGAGGTGGTAGAAGGAGTGAAGCGGAGCTGATAATTTTTTCTAACACTTATTTTAATTATTAAGAAACAAATTCTGGCAAAATTTGAAGTTTGTGCTTTTTTCAGTTTTAATAATCGATAAAATGCATTTAACAAAAATTATGCATTTGTATGGGACGGGGTAGAAGGAGTGTACGTATCAAAACAAAATTTTGTGGCATTATTGGTATTTCTATTTGTATACTTTGTACAAAATATCAAGTTGATAGCTATAACAGTTTCGAAGAAAAATAGTTTAAATCAAATTTCAAAATTTCGTGAAATTTGTATGGGAGGGGGTAGAAGGAGTGAGGTGAAGTTAATAATTATTTTTAAAATAAATTGCAATTATAGTAAAATTAATTCTGACAAAATTTTGTCTTTTCAGCTTTACTAGTTTTAATGAAAATCGAAAATATATATTTTTCAAAATTGTCCATTTGTATGGGAGGGGGTAGAAGGAGTAAAGGGATCCGGTCAATATTCAGTGATAGTAATGACATTCATATCACAATATTTTGACCTACATTTCAAGGCGATAGCTTAAATAGTTTCAAAGAAAAATCAATTTCTTATTATTTCGAAATTTCATGAAATTTGTATGGGAGGGGGTAGAAGGAGTGGGGGGATGTAGCCCATTCACGAACTTAAAGTTACTTTTTTGCTAAAAATGACACACAAAAATTTTTAACACTATAGCTCAAAGCTTTCGAGAGTTATGCTGTAGACAGACGCACAGACAGACAGACGGACAGACGGTCACTCGGAATCGAGGTTTTTGAGCGACAACAAATATTTCTGTACCCTTGGCGGCTCTGTGCGAGCGTTATTTCTTAGCGTTACAAACGGTATGGCAAACACAATATACTCTCAGATTTCATCTAGAGTATAAATATATAACCATGCATATATACATATACATATATATTTAAAAAAATACTTCTACGAAATTTTTTTTTTCAACCAGAACATATCCGCAAATTATCATCCAAATCAGAAATCAAAAATATCGCACGATTTTTCTAGCTAAACGCTTACTACGGGCGGACGGACGGACATCTGGTTTGGAGATTTTAAGTGATAAAATGAACTTCTGCATCATCCATTTTTTCCCCGGAGCCGTATTTTTTAGCGTTACAAACTTTGTGGCAAACTTGTAATACTCTCAAATTTCATCTAGAACAGAATAAGGAAATCAAATTAAGAGTGTTATTTTGTACGAAATTAAAAAAGTAAGGAATTTGCAGGAATTATGCGATAAATATTTTCTCCAGAAAATTAAATGCAGTGCACGGAAGAGCAAAATCATCAATTTCATTTACAAAAATAGAACATCTTATAGAATTTCTTTCAACCATAAGAACATATCCGAAAATTTTCATCCACATCAGAAATCGGAAATGCGGCCTGTTGAATAGACAGAGAATCCACTCCGTGAACTTCTCGAGTTACATACAGTGCCGAAAAATAAAATAGCACCACTACGACATTTTTTCTATTTGTTAAAAAAAAAAACATTTCGTGTCGAAAATTGTTTGTACATTGCTGATAAATATATCACACAACATGTTCACTTTCTGTAGAAAACAGTTTTTTGTTCATAATGATAACGGTTCTTTTCAATTTAAGCGATTTTCAGAGAAAAATGCAAAATAGAAGGAAAAAACTCATAGCACCACTGACAATTCTGTTGAAGAGCACATTAGTTGAGTTTATTTGACCCCTGTACAAGTTAAAGTGTTCTTGTTCGGTTTTCGTTAGTTTTTACACAAATTTAATAAAAAATGGGTCGCGGAAAGCATTGTAGTGCCGAAAAAAGAGACTATTCGAAAAATTATTTCAGAGGGCATAGCGAAGTGCGTCATTTTCTTGGATATTCAAACAAAATGATACGCAATGCCATAACTTTCCAAGAAAAAGCTAAAAAACGTAAACGTAAACGCGCCATATCGAAGTTGCTGAAAATCGGTTGATCCGCCAGAGCAAGAAGGAGCCTTTTAAGCTAGCAACTGACCTGAAAAAGGATCTCAATATAGCTGCAACGGTGCAATTAGTTTGTAATCGTTTAAGACACCACAATTTAAAAGCCTGTAGCCCAAGAAAAGTTCCACTCCTAAGTGCGAAGCATGTCGCCAAACGTACTGAGTTTGCAAAAGAACACCTGAAATGGCCAGTTGAAAAATGGAGGAACATCTTATGGTCAGACGAGAGCAAAATTGTTCTGTATGGCGGAAAAGGCTCGCGTTCATACGTCAGATGCCCTCCGAATGCAGAATACAATCCTCAATACACATGTAAAACCATTAAACATGGGCGGTCAAGTGTAATGGTGTGGGCTCGCTTTTCGCATTATGCCATAGGCCCAATATATTGGATAAAAACAATTAAGGACCAACACGTTTACGGTGAAATAATTGAAAAGTTATGCTACCTTATGCAGAGTACGAGATGCCTTTGCTGTGGGTCTTTGAACAAGACAACGACCCCAAACACACCAGCAAGAAAGCGAAGAAATGGTACAGAAAGCATTCAGTGAACTTCATGGAGTGGCCTGCGCAGTCACCAGATCTCAACCCTATTGAGAATTTGTGGGCTGATATAAAAAAAGCAGTTGCTGCTACCAAGCCAACCAGCAACGAATCACTTTGAAATGTGATTAAGGAGTCCTGGAGCGAAATTCCGCTAAGTCGATGCCAGAGCTTGGTTGATTCAATACCAAAACGTTGTGCAGCCGTTATTGCCAATAACGGTCACGCAACTAAATATTAAAACTGAAGGACGTCATCAGCTGGAACAGATAACTATCGCAAACTAATAAAACTAATTCATTTTTTCTATTTTTTTAACCTTAAGTGCACTTTGGAATTGTGGTGCAATTTTTTTTTTCGTCTCATTTTTATGTTTTTTCAAGATTTGTTTAAATAGCTTTCAAACGGTAAATAAAACCTTAAATATTTTTATCATACAATTTTTATAAAACTTTTTTACTTTTAAAATTAGTTGTTTAAACTAACAAATAGAATTACAATGCCTTTGGAAAGATTGTTGGTGACGTTGGTGTTATTATTTTTTCGCAGCTATATATGTATGTACATTTGGTAATGCAACCCCTAATAATCATACGTACCGAAAGTGGTATATTTTCGTATGATGTGAGTCGATCTGCATGGCATCTCGACACCCCATAAAACAATAAAACAATGAAAAATGCAGACCGATGCCTATTCGTACCTCAATAGGTATCGATATGCATCGCACCTGGAATAACAAATATTAATTTGGGTTATTCCCACAAATTTAGAGTTTTAGGAAGACCCTTTTTGTAGGGTAAGATTTTCGGATAATTAAAAACTTTATCCTGCAGGTATACAACGAGTAAGATCACTCTGTATATTGCCCGGGTTAACATATTTGTCACGTGCTACCTCTTCAAATTCAGGTTTTTACTTTTGGTGAAACGTGTTCCGCCGAGTCCGAGACACTTCTTATCTCTCATTCTCGTACATGGCGTTCTTACAGCTTTTGCTCGCGTCGTATTCAACTTGGACGGCGGGTGCGCGGGTCATGATTGGCGGGTGGTCGATGATTCTCTTTCCGCTCAATGTTTTCGATATTTTTCGTTTGCTCTTGTCTAATAAAAAAAATCTGTGCGAGAATGAAATGGAAAGATCAGATTAAATGTTCACTGTAAGCTTGAGAGAGAAGAAGCAAGCGTATCGGAGATGAAACACGAGTGTGTTTTCGGTAATTTTCGGAGCCGGGTCGTATTTTTAGTTGAGTGATCCTACTATGTGTATACTGTGGGCTTGGGATATCTTATATTATAAATAGTCTTTGATGTTTCTCAGTGTCGTGTTAAAAGCCAAGGTTATCAGACGTTATAAACTTGCTGTGCTCCAGACGTTTGTTTATCAATTGAAATTCGTTTGTGTTAATTGGAAGAAGTGTAAGAATTATGTTATTAGTTTTTTAATATATTATTTTATTGTAATTAAGTACAAAGGAATTACGTTATTAGTTTTTTTATATATTTTTTTATTGTAATGACGTACAAAGGTCTTAACTCTAAGACATATAAAAGGCAAGAGAGCGAGCTCGATTGAGTACTCGATATTTATACTGACCACTAAATCTATTTATAAATCTATTTATATTTTTATTACATTGACTTCTTATAGTCGAGGACGCACAAACGTTGCGTATCCTAAAGATGTCGACATGTTGTAGCCACATGGTGTGTACGAGTATTCACACAAAGGAAAATGTTGGTACCTGTTTTGGTTGATTCCTTGAGTTTCCCTTTGCAGGTTTAAAAATAGATGTAGGATCTTCTGCACGTGTCTCGGGTTGCTCAAGGGTATACGTAACTCGCCCCTCCTTAGGCTTCGACTCCTGGCGAAGTGTCTTCAGTATTATTGACTGTGGCTGACATCGTATATACAAATACATTGCAATACCGATGATTATAAATATGATTATTCCATCAGATATGTATGAGGTCCATGATGATTTAAAAGTTTCATATTTCATCATTTTGATTTCGTGATTATGATTTATATGTAGCTGATGTAGTTCTTCTAATGTTATGTTTTGCTCTTCTTTATATTGAATTTCTGTAATAGTATTTGGTAAGATAATTGTTTCTTGATATTTTACATTTTCATTTGTGTAAGTTTTGTTTCTTATGGTTACTGTACAATTTTTGAACTTAGTTACATTATTGCCCTTAATCCTAATTTTATGATTATTACATGTGTGCAATACATCTGTTATTTCTAAATTTCTAGTTATTACAATATCTTTATTAATTAGTTCGACTTCTTCGTTCGAATTCTCTGACATTTTACAATTGCTCATTTTGTCTTTAATAATATCTCTAATACATATATCGTTATGTGGTTCTAATTTTTTTATTTCTCTGTTTTCGGTGTCCACGAAAATTTCATTCTCATGGATTATAATTTCTTAATTATTATAGATATTGGTTTCAAGTTCTAAGTTGTTCTTAGTTGGTATTGGGATAATGTGTATCTGATAATATTTTTGATTTGAAAACTTTGGAATTTGGATAATAATTAAAATTTTGTCTTCTTGATGTGCGATTGCGAGTTTTATAAATTTTAAATGTCCTGTATTTAATTCGTATTTATGAATTTCGTCTGATGTTAGTATGTTTCGATTTAAAATTCCAAGACGGCTTGATAGAATGATGTCTTCTATCTTTTCCAATTTACGTAATATGAATCTTAGGTTTTCTTTTATAAGCTCACGTATTGATTGTTCATCGAGTTGTTTTTGTAGTTCGTTTGTTAAGTTCGATATTGAATAAATCTTTGATTTTATGATTTTGTTCTGTTCGTTTACTGTCTTCGTTACAGTGTTTATTTCGTCCTCAAATTGTTTGTTAATTACTGTCGATTGATTATTTACCATTTCTGTTATTTTGTCCAGGTTTCCTGCTACTACTGTGAATTTTTGTTCTATGTCTTGTCTGTCATCATCGTCCATTGTTCCTCCTATCCATTTTAAAAGTTTACCGTGTAGGTTTATGAGTCCGCGGGTATGTCTAGGGTGGGGTTTTAATTCATAGATAATATCTTCTATTTCTTGTTTAATTTCGTTTAAAGATAGGTCTTGGGTTAAGTTCTTAAAACCATATGAGGATATTATTGAGTTGAGTATTCTGGAATAATCGGCTATATTTATTACATGGATTACGTCCACGTAGCTATCTATCATATTTAATTCTTTGGATCTTAGTAATATGTATCCATTTCCTACTAGTATTTCATCTATTTCGATCTGCTGTCCAAGGGTAAGCTGTGGAAGGATTAATAACAGCATGATGATTCCTGTAATGGGAAGGTTCACGTGAATTTCTTTTTTCGTTTTAAATTTGTTTTGTGGACTTTGCGTTTCGTCCTAACTGTATAATAGTTTCTTCCTATCTCTGTTACTCTGTTTTTCCTAAAGACTGGTTTTAGTTTATGACGCGGTGTAGCTCTTACTTATTCGGGGTTAATTGGTTTTTCTACAATGTTTCTATTTGCTTTCTCTAATCGTTTTGTTTGTTTTTCTATTATATTTTTATTTATTTTTAAAATTTCTTCGGGGGCTATTAATCGCAAGTGTAGATCGATTGGTTTTACACCCGTCGTTGAGTGTATACTGTTATTATAATGTCTAATTGCAGTAGGCACTAACGCAGGAATCATGATATTTGGTTGTTTGATTCTCAGTATTCTGATGTGTTCATTTAGCGTGGAGTGGAAACGTTCAATTTCGCTGTTTCCTGTATGAACATTTGGGGATGTGAAGTGAACTTCTATTTGTAATTCATCTAGAAATTCTTTCATATTTCGCACAAGTGTCGATTCGTTATCTGTCGTAATTTTTTTAGGGGATCCATTATTTGAGATGTAATGTTCTAAAGCTACTTTGATATCTACCCAATTTCTACTCTTAATTGGATATGCTTGTGCATGTTTTGAAAAGCGATCGAGAATGGTTAAATGTGCTTGGTTACGTTCTACCTAGTCTAGCCATAAATATTGTTACAAGGTTTGGCAACCCTGCAGAAAGGAACCGTTATATTGCATTTCTTAAAAATTGAGCTAATCGCTATAGTACGCTTGTGCTTGATGCATTTGTCATCATTTGAGTTTAATTTTTAGTGTAGTGAACATGGATTGGGGTGACAAAGAAAATAGAATTGCTGTGATTGCACTTCATAAAGTAGGAATGCAACCAAGTGATATTTTTAAGACTCTGCATACCCTTGGTATAAGCCGAATGTTTGTATATCGGGCTATTGAAAGATTTAATGATACGTCTGGAATAAGTGACCGTGAAAGAAGTGGCCGCCCGCGAACTACTCGAACACCTCAAGCGGTTAAAGCCGTGCGCGAGAGAATTCGCCATAATCCTCTTCGGAAACAAAAAATTTTATCGCGTGAAATGAAAATACCCCGAAGAACAATTTCACGTATCATCAAAAGTGACTTGGGGTTGGGTGCTTATCGTAGATCTACCGGGCATTTACTAACAGATTCGTTAAAAAAAATAGAGTGGAAAAATCAAAACGATTACTTTGCCGGTACGCAAACCAAGAACACCGTAAAATTTTGTTTACGGACGAAAAAATTTTTACTGTCGAAGAAACATTTAATAAACAAAACGATAGGGTTTATGCTCGCAGTGCCAGAGAAGCTTCTCAAGTTGTCCAAAAGGTTCAAAGAGGTCATCATCCAGCCTCAGTAATGGTTTGGTGGGGTGTTAGCTACAACGGGGTGACAAAGTTGCATTTTTGTGAGAAGGGCGTCAAAACGTCTGCCAAAATTTATCAAGAAAGTGTCCTTGAAAGTGTAGTGAAACCTCTCAACACGTCATTATTCAAAAATCAGCCTTGGAGTTTCCAGCAAGATTCTGCACCAGGTCATAAGGCGAAGTCAACCCAAAAATGGCTTGAAGAAAATGTTCCAGATTTTATTAAAGCTGAAGATTGGCCTTCCTCTAGCCCAGACCTGAATCCGCTGGATTACGAATTATGGTCTGTCAAAGAGAGTAAATGACGTGCTCTAAACGACATCCTAATATCGAATCCTTAAAGAAGTCTCTTACACATGCAGTCGCCAACTTTCCGATTGAAGTCGTGCGTGCTTCCATAGATAAGTGGCCAGCTCGATTAAAGGCTTGTGTAAAGGCAAAAGGCAATCACTTCGAATAACTTGTTGCAATTTCCGTTGTTGACAATGCATTTAATAAATAAACAATGATTTCTTAACATATAACACCTCTTTTATTGAACAGTGCTTCAAAAAGTTTGTAACAGTATTTATGGCTAGACTAGGTACATTCACAAAAACGAACATTTGTATGGGAGGGGGTAGTGCGGGTAAGGGAATCGTAAGATTTGTCATATAATTTTATTTCACTTCTCTTGTAAGGTGTTCGTACAAAATTTAAATTTCGTAGCTTTTAATTTGTTTGTTATTAGTTGATTTAATGAAATTGGTCGAAATCATACTTTTGTATGGGAGGTGGTAGAAGGGCATGCGCGATTTCAAAACTTTTGAGGCCATTTTGTTTCAACTATTTTTAGAAGTTCTTATGCAAAATTTTAAATTGATAGCTTTTAATAGTTAGATGATAATTGATTTCTTGAAAATGGTCGAAAAAATAATTTTGTATGGGAGGGAGTAGAAGTTTTGAAGGTATTCGACCATTTTTTTTAAATACATTTTGCAAATTTTCATGTTCCTACCTTAAAATTTCATTCAAAAATTTTCAGTTTATGTGTTTTTTTCAATGCACATCAAACACCTTGTGCACGTTAGACCGGGGGGTCGGTTTACAACAATTGTGGAACAAATTATTATTTTTTTCCTATGTACATATACATATACATATATCAAATAGATGTATCTAAATGCAAAATTTAAACTTTGTACCTTTCACCAGAGCCCTAAAAAGATTGCTCAAAATTTTGGACATTTCTGCTTACCACCTCCCTCCCCTTACACGACCGAACTCAAAATTTGTACCAAAATTAACAATTATTTAGATCTACAATTTGACAAATTTTCAATTTCATATCTGTACTCAATTTTGAGATAGTATAACGATTTATAATTTTGAAAAGTGCGCCATTTCTTAAATGCTCCCCATTTCCCCCCACTACTATTATTTCCACAGGTTACATTTTTTTCGTATTTCTCTCGTATAGGTTAATATACGTTTTAAGTTTCAATTATATAGCTTAAGAGGTAGTTGAGATATTCATTTTTAAGTGTTTTTCTTTGAACCCCCCTGACTCTCCCCCTTGCAGTAATCAGCCTCTCTCTAAGCTGATTTTGGTGGAGCTATATGCTACCTTAATGGTCCCAAAATATGAATTTTTTGTCATAAGTAATTTTGAAGATATAATCATTTGAAAAAACAATTCGGCCGACGATTTGCTTTTAGCCCGCCTTTTCGGACGCCAATGGATAAAACAATTAAATTATCTTTGTAGTTTGTCCCACAACACTCTCTATATCTCTGCTGATTTTCAGCTTCCTATCTTTATTCCTGGTGGAAATATATTTTAGGCTAGTTTAGTCATGAAACGCAAAAAAACAAAATTTAAGGGTAACCAATTTTTTTTTCTGTGTCGATCACAAAACTTTATTATTAGAATAATAAAGTAAAAGTGTTATTTTGTACGAAATTAAAAAAGTAAGGGATTTGCAGGAATTATGCGATAAATATTTTCTCCAGAAAATTAAATGCAGTGCACAGAAGAGCAAAATCATCAATTTCATTTACAAAATAAGAACATCTTATAGAATTCCTATAGAATTTCTTTCAACCATAAGAACATATCCGCAAATTTTCATCCACATCAGAAATCGGAAATGCGGCCTGTTGAATAGACAGAGAATCCACTCCGTGAACTTCTCGATCGTCGTCAGCCAAAGCATACACACGAATGCCTTAAAACAATGGAATTATTCCTACGACTTGAACCCCGCTCATTCGCCGCCACCCGCGCGGTTACGATTATACTATGGTTACGATCAGAGTACAACAAAGAGTAGGAACATTCAGCTAAAAATGCGACCCGGATCCGAAAATTTGCCGAAAACACACTCGTGTTTCATCGCCGATACGTGTGCTTCCTCTCTCTCACGCTTATAGTAAACATTTAATCTGATCTTTCCATTTCATTCTCGCAAAGATTTTTTTTATTAGACAAGAGCAAGCGAAAAATATCGAAAACATTGAGCGGAAGGAGAATCGTCGATCACCCGCCGACCATGACCCGCGCACCCGCCGTCCAAGTTGAATACGACGCGAGCAAAAGCTGTAAGAACGCCATGTACTAGAATGAGAGATAAGAAGTGTCGCGGACTCGGCGGGACACGTTTCTCTCTTTATTTTCAGAGGTAAAAACCGGATTTTTCAGAGGTATTACGTCACAAACATGTTAACCCAGGCACTATAGAAAGTGTTCTTACTCTTTGTTGTACTCTGGTTACGATACTAAGTCGCACGGCGAGAGAGCGCTCTCAAATCCTTTTCCCCGCACTTCTGCAGACTTTAACGAAAACTAAGCAGCGAGATCGATACCGGGCAGAACGGGACAACTATAGCCCGGTGCCATCCGGGAAAAAGCCGGCCGCCTGATGGAAAGCAAAACATCTGCCGTCCGGTTCTCTCGCGGCCGAGAAACAAGCGCTATCTCGCTCGGGCACACAGCGCATCTGTTCCCTGCCTGCCGTTGCAGCCAGTACTAGGGACTGCATTTATAGCGATCAAAAGGTTTCGCTCTCAACGCATCTCAAGAAAAGATTTTGTGCGAGGAATGTGGAAATTTTTTCCATAGGCTTGGGATGTCTTATATTATTGATAGTCTTTGATGTTTCTCAGTGTCGTGTTAAGAGCCTAGGTTATCAGTCGTTATACACTTGTTGTGCTCCAGACGTTTGTTTATCAATTGAAATTCGTTTGTGTTAATTGGAAGAAGTGTAAGTACATAGAAATTATAGTAAACTTAGTTCGCATTGGTCCAGGGAATAAGTCTCGTATAAATTGCATGTTACGATTGTATTTTTATACTCTAGATGAAATCTGAGAGTATTATAAGTTTGCTCTAAAGTTTGTAACGCCAAGAAATAAGGCTCGGAGAAAAAAATGATGAATACAGAAATTAATATTATCACTCAAAAATCTCAAAACCGGATGTCCGTCCGTCCGTCCGTCCGTCTGTGCGCGCTCTAGCTTGAGAACGCGTTGAGCTAGAAAGCTCAAATTTCGTACACGTCGTTTTTGATAAAAAAGTAAGGTCAAGTTCGTCAATGGGCCAAATCGCTCCACCCCTTCTACCCCCTCCCATACAAAATGACACAAATGCGCAATTTGACAAGAAACGGATCTGCTCGAAAAGTATAAAAGCTATTGGCCTGAAATTTGGAATATATTACTTTTATGATAATATCAATCTACCGTATAAAAATTATGCGTGTCCGCCCCCTCCTTCTACCACCTCCCATACAAACTGTACTTATCATGAATTACTCTAAGCCAATTTACTCAGTGCGTATAAAATTTAGCGGGCTGAAATTGTGCACTAAATATTTATTTAAAATTGTTAGTAAGGCTAAAAAAAATTAGACGATTAGCTTCACCCCTTCTACCCCCTCCCATACAAAATGACACAATTTCGCAATTCGACTATAAATAGATTTGCTCGAAAAGTATAAAAGTTTTTAGTCTGAATTTCGGGATATATTACTTTTATAATAATTTCAATATACTGTGTAAAAATTATTTGCGTCCTCCCTCTCCTTCCACCCCCTCCCATACAAACTACACTTTTTCCTGAAATGCTCTAAGCCGATTTTCTCAGAACATATAACATTTATCGAGCTCATATTTCGTAATAAATACTTATTTAGCATTATCACTAAGATCAGAAAAAAAATTTTGATTAACTTTACTGCTTCTATCCCCTCCCATACAATATGACGCAGTTTCACAACTTCACAAAAAATCTATTTTCTTGAAAAGTATGAATGCTACCAGTCTCAAATTTAAGAAATGTCAATTTTATGATATTCTTAGTTATTTCTGAAAAAATCACTAAAATCCCCCCACTCTTTCTACCACCTCCCATACAAACTGCACATTTTTACTAAATCTAACACACTAATTTTCTCAGCTCCTATTCAATTTTTGGTGTAAGAATTTTGTATAAAACATTTTTATAGCTACTTTAGCATGATGGGGAAAAAAATAGTTCAATGCTACCACCCCTTCTAACACTCATACAAACTTTCTTGGGATCACAAAAAATTCTATTTCATCTAGAGTACCGTAAGATTGCGCTTTACGCGCAATCGTAGCCCTGTTATGTTTAGAACTAACTTCGAAAAGTTAAAATGTTCGCAATTGCTCTGGTTTGAAGTTTCGCTTATCTCTTGACGCTCACCAAGTAAATGAGCAATAGGTGTGGCCGCTATAGTGGTGGGTGGTGCCTGCCGTAGCCACAGTTTAATTATACGTAAAACAGTTTACAAACTGGAAAGAACTTCTCGAACTGATCTCACCAATATGTGCACAATCTACATGTGTTCCACAGCTCCATCACTTTTAGCAAAGACTATCAATAACATAAGATATCCCAAGCCTATGGAAAAAATTTACGTTTTTCGCTGTTGAGATACGTTGAGAGCGAAAAGCTTTCCGAAAGCTTCGGTGGCGTACCATTGCAGGATTGCTGCTGGAATCTGTCTGTTCTATTGCAATTGATCGCAACCGCGCGGGTAGCGGCGAATGAGCGGGGATGCCTGCCATTGAATATAAGCGCGCGGATAGCTGGGAATATAGAAAAGAGTATATACTGTAGAAGTCTATCTCCCTTTAAATCGAGACTAGCGCCACTTGATTCCAGATTTTGGTCCACTTAGTTGTTGTGGTGCTAAGATTTTTATATTATGGGTTTACCCAATGTAAACCCATAACTAACTATTTTTCTCTTAGCTTACTTTTATTTTATGCCGGATTAGGAATTCGTCCGCTGTAATGTTTATCAAAACTGTGATAAACAAAGTGATGAGCTATGGGAATCACCCAAAGAAATTCCATAAACTCTGGAATTCGAAATTGCATGAACGCAAAATTCGACTATGAGTCTACCCAATGTAGACTCATAGCCGAAATATTTAGAAGTTGCAAGGAGAGGTATGAATGTACTAAGAGACTACCCAGTGTAGTCTCGAAGTCATCACACCAGAGAGGCAAGATGAGTTTACCAACTGCGAAATTATCTTCACCCGAATCTTAAGCCCAGAAGGAGGGCCCGTTTACGCACGGCTATAGCAAGCCATGGTGACTCGAGTGAGATTGTCGGTTCGTTGAGGGTAGGGGCTTACTTGACCATCTAGCCCAAAGGGCCAGTCGCTCGCTCAAAGCCCGGTAAGGCCGAGGGCGGGTCAGGATTTAATGGAGACCCTGAAAATTAAAAAAATTAGTTAGATGAAAATATTACCTCCATGGTTACCAAAATAAAAATCCTTGTTCACGGTTAATAACTGCTTTATTCGAGAATTTAAGAAAAACTTTTTGATTTGAAACTCTGATCGTCTCAAGCGCTTGGAAGGCTCGAAATTTAATCAGTGTGAGCGCTTGGAAGGCTCAAGATTACTCCGACCGAACCTTCCTATGCTTTTTATACAAAATTTTCTATTAACCTTTGTACTATTATAAAAAACTTTATTTACCATCAATCAAATTCCTGTTAAGACCCCCTATAGGGGCATAGGACAGAAACAACTCTCTTCCACAAGGCGCGATCCTGAGCATCGGCTTTAAGCTGTTGCCAGGACTTGTTTATTCCTCTGGCCTCCTGCTCAACTGCTCGCTTCCATGTGTTACATGGTCGACCAACCCGACGTCTTCCTTGAGGGTTATAATCCAGAGCCTGTTTTGCGATGTTTTGCTCTGGTTTCCTCAAAGTATGACCGATCCACTGCCACTTTCGCCGTTGAATCTCAATACCTATTTTAGTTTGGCGAGTTGTACTCCAAAGTTCGTCGTTGGAGATCACTTCTGGCCAGAATATTCCTAAAATGCGTCGGAGGCATTGGTTTACGAAAGTCTGTAGTTTCTTGGTAAGTCGAACGGTCACTTTCCACGTAGTACAACCATATAACAACACGGATTTGACGCATGCGTCAAAAACTCGCAGCTTCGTGCGAAGGGAGATCTCTCTTAACCTCCAGAAAGGGGAAAGGATACCGAAGGCCTGACGAGCTTTATTTAGCCGAGCCTCAACATCCTTTTCGGCTCCGCCGTCCATGCTGACAATGCTTCCGAGATAGCAAAAATCTTGCACCTCTTCCACATCCTGTCCATTAAGAACAATCGGTGTGCTTGCGTTCGAACCCATGTGCATGTACTTGGTTTTACGCACATTTATTTTCAGTCCCGCCTCTTTGCATTTAGAATGCAACGAGCGAACATTTGACTCTAAGTCCGAACGGGTATGTGCAAGCAAACACACGTCATCAGCATAATCAAGGTGACTTAAGATGTTAAATAGTCTCCATTGAAGACCTTTACCTTCCCCACCTTCCAGTGCAGCTTTCAAGATGTCATTTATTACCACCAGAAACAGGGCTGGTGATAATATGGAGCCTTGTCTGACACCCGTTCGCACAGGGAAGCTCTCGGACAGCTCTCCTCTATGCAAGACGCGACACCTTGCATCTTCGTAGGATTCTTTAATCATAGCTATGACCTTATCTGGAATACCTCTCCTACGCAAAGCATTCCATATGTAATCTCGCTTAACGCTGTCGAAAGCCTTCTCGAAGTCCACAAACATGAGATGTAGTGGCGAACCCATTACGGCTGACTGCTCTAATATTATCCGTAGGGTATTTGTGTGGTCGGTACAAGACGACCCTTTACGGAATCCAGCCTGATAAACTTCGAGAGTGCTCTCGACGACATCACTAATCCTATTGAGAATTACCTTAGCCATAATTTTTGATACGGCAGTAAGTAGACATATACCACGCCAATTGCCACAATCCCGAAGGTCGCCCTTCTTCGGAATTTTCACAATGACGCCCTCCTTCCATTCAGTCGGATATCTTCCATCATTCCACACCTTAGTGAAGAGTGGGAGGAGTATATCGGCTGTTATTTCCGGGTCCGCTTTGAGGAGTTCGGTTGGTAGTCCGTCTATACCTGGAGCTTTCCTTCCCGCCATTGACCGAATGGCGGAAACTATCTCTTCCTTATCTGGGGGATCGTCCCTAATAGAGGATTGTTGCGGTTGGATGTTTGGAAGTTGTTCTGTTTCCGGAATATCTTCATCTGACAAGATGTTTAAAATATCAGAGAAGTATTCCTTCCATCGTCGCAACTGGTGTTCACTCATATTAAGGAGAGTTCCGTTGACATCTCTCACCAGGTGGTTGGCGGTGAAATTCCTGTTCGTCAACTGTTTCATGATTTTGAAAAGTGAACCCATATCCCCAAGGTAAGCCGCAGATTCTGCCTTGTTTGCCAGATCTTCAATGGCCTTTCTCTTTGTAATGGTCGCGCAATCTCAGTACGCTGGGTGAGCGATTCGTACATGCGAGACACAAACCAATTTCAACTTCTATTGGAATATATTTCCTTACTCTTGGCGTTTGAGATACAGATGGAGCTGCGATCGTTGTGGAGACGATGCTCAACAGCCCTGAACGCGGCTGTCATTAAGTGTAAGGACCCGTTAACTTTGGTTAGAAAATTCGAGAACAGAAGCTAGAAGTTTTGGCACGCGGTTTTTTTTCGTGAGTTGCATTTTGGACCTCACCCGACGAGGTGACAGTGAAAAAAAAGAAAAAGGTGTTAGTTTTGTTAAAATTGGTCAGTTCAAAAACGGAAAAAAACCAAATAGCGCGCAATTTTTTTCGCTTTTTAACGCTTGTGTATTTTCCTAATGGAGCAATGTGTGAAGAGAATCTAGTAAAAAAAAAGAGGAAGAAATTGCAATACGTTTCGACAGGTCTCGTGAAGCAGGGAGTTTTTTCTTGAAAATTTAAAGAAACGTGAGTAGGATATAAAACCATCGGACCAACGACAGGTACCATTTTTTTTTGCTGTTAAATATATTTTTGGTAAATTTTTCAGAAAAAAAAAAAAAGGCAAAGCCTTTAGTGAATTCATTTTAATCTGAAAGGTTATTCGGCCGAAGCCGCGTTTTAGTTAAAAATTTTTTTTTTGGGAAAAGGCCATAACTCGATACTAGATTTTCTATTTCCACGCATGCGAAATACATAATAGAAATACATAGTAGTATCAAAAATCCAACAGTAAAAGTTAGCCGTATAAAAAATGCAAGACAATTAGTGAATTTTTTTTTTTTGCATATTTATTCGAGTAAAGAACGTGTTTTCTTGGAAAAGTCCACAACTCTTTACGAAAGTTTTCTTCTTCCATGCATGAGAAAGGTTTGTTTTGCCCAATAAATATTACCCACACATGATATTCACTGTGCGTGAATCCCGCAATTTTCCCAACGGTATTTCGGGACCGCATGGGCCAAAGTATAAATTTTTGGTTAAATTTTCAGATAGAACAAAAATCGAACAGCAAGTTTAGCCGTATAGACAAAATGCAAAAATTTTAGAGAATTTTTTTTGTTCGCATGTTTATTCGGTTAAGAGCATTTTTTTTTTTAAAAGGCCGAAACTCTATACAAATTTCTTCCCCTCTCATGCATGCGAAATAGTACGATTTTTTTTTGCACTATGAGGGGCTAAAAGGCAACCCTGGGGATGAGAGAGAGAGAGAGAGGAATGGCGTAAGCCACAGAGCAGAGAGACCAGCCCGACTGACTTTCCTTCCCCCCCCCCATCTTGTATTTTCTTCAAGTATTAGTTCTGCCCGCTGATTACCTCACCAGGACATCCCAAACCTGGTGGTCAGCCCCTTTTCGGTACATAACGTTTCACATGTCCATGAAGAGAAGTGACAAAACCCTCCCCGCCGACGAGCTAGCACGTGCGTGTGCTAGATGTACCACACGTCACTTCTAGGCACTTCGTGGGACACTGCCATGGTGGCGTGTCAGCAGGACGTCGATGACCTGATTCCTCTGGGATCACTCATCACGACTGTTACATCTTGTCGCGTCTAACAGCCTTTTTAAGCTGTATATGAGCATCGCGGTAATTCTGCCTCAAGTCGGGCGTTCGTTGGTTGACATCGGGTTGAGAGATGATTGCCAATTTGGCTTTTTTCCGATTGCCAACCTTGTCCCATGTGTCTTGTGACATCCAGGGTTTCTCACCGCTCTGCGCATATCCCACAGATTCTTCAGCACTAGTTAGAAAAGTGTTTCTGGTTGCCTCCCAATTGGCGTCCAGTGTGCGCATTTCATTTTCACCCAATGTGGATGACTTTTCGCGTAGAATGGTGGTGTATTCGAGTTTTTTGTTGGGATCTCTGAGTTTATCCACATTAAGCTTGCGCTTCATTTGAAGAATTTGTGGTCGTCGGATAGCTGCTGTACACAATCTCAAGCAGGCAACCATCAAGTGGTGATCGCTCCCCACGTCAGCTCCACGTTTCGCTCGCACATCGAGGAGACATCTTCTCCATCGGCGACTTATAGCCAAATGGTCGATCTGGTTCTGAGTAACACCATCAGGGGAAACCCAAGATGTTTTATGATGACTCTTGTGTGGAAAAAGGGTCCCTCCGATGACCATTTGCCGAGTACTACAGAACTCCACAAATAATTCGCCGTTTTCGGGTCTCTTAATCCAAGGTCGTGAAGGGTCGACCCAAGGGTCACCATGCCCCCCCATGACGTGTTCTAGTCCAGTGTTGTCTGATCCAACCTGGGCGTTCATATCTCCCGAGATGATAATAATATCACCTCTTGGAACACGTTCGAAGGTGGCACTCAGTTGGCTATAAAACTCCTCTTTGTCACCAGATGTTGCGGTATTAGTTGGTGCGTAGCACTGCAGAATTGTGACGTTTCTGACACCGGTCCTGAGCCTGACGACGATAATCCTATCCGAGATTGGTTCCCAGCTAATGAGACTGTTTCTCGCTCTCGGCGTAAGGACGAACGCCACGCCATTTCTGGCTTCACTTTCAGGGCCAATGTACAGAATAGTGTTTCCGCTAGGGGTTCGTTCTTCTCCTGATCCTGTCCACCTGACCTCGCTCAAGCCCAAGATTTGGATGTTATAGTGCTCCATTTCACGGTCGATCACTGATTGGCGGTGCAAGGACCGAGTAACCCCAGCTCTTCCCCCGTCATTCAATGTTCGAACGTTCCAGAAGCCAATCATAGTCCGTTTTCGAATGCCAAAAGTCGTTACCGTAGAATCAGTCCGTATCCGAGGCGATGTATCCGTTTCTCGTATCATTTAGGTCTTAAGATCACGGGTGATAAGCCCATGATCCAGTGAGTGTCCATTTGCCATTTTTAGGGCAAGCAGGACTGGCTGTGGGTGAATTCTACAGCCCCCATCCCAGAGGGGGATAGTTAGCTCAGGTCCGTGGAGTCGCTAACTCCAAAGATAGTTGCAGGAATTGATAAAACCTCATACTACAACTACCCCCTTGCGGGTAATAAATGCAGCAAAGTCTAATTCTTTGCTAAGTAAGCATAATTCGCTTCAATTTTACTCAAAGGTATATACATAATCGCATGTGCTGAGACGTTTAGATTGTTTTATTATATTTCATTAATGTAAGGCTAGAGCGTATTATTCTTTGGTACGCGGCCTGACATTGAAAATTTGTTATTGGTATCGTATTCAGAGTAAGGCAGGTTATTGATGTCTCTCTGAATACGATACCTTTGAACCGTATGACTTGATTTATCTCCCGAGCAATGATGGACTTCTGTATTGTGAAAGTTCTAATGGGAGATGACGCAATTTTCGTGTCATCACAGTTGTGTTAGTGAGTTTTATTCACGTACACTTCTTCTTCTTATTTTGCCAATCCTAACAACATTTCACCAAGAATCGCTGGAGAAATGTCATTCAGAGACGTCAGAGGATTGTCAGTCAAGTAAATAGTCCGACTGTTTACAGCATTTTAAAATATTATTAAGTCTTGTACACAAAAATAAAGAAGTGCAACATTTCCGAGTGACCCGGGAGGTAGTTGCGACCACAGTTTAATTATACGTAAAACAGCTGGCAAACGGGAAAGAACTTCTCGAACTGAGCTCACCAAATGCGTGCAATCTCCACGCATATATGCGAACAATCTACGTGTAAAATATGGCTTAGTAATCAGCTGTTTAAAGTTTTGGGAGAAATGCACGTGGAGCGAACCAATCAAAATCGTTCATTTGGGAGGTAAACATTTTTTATGCGAAAATTTTTTTGATCTATGGGTAACATAGCCCGTTTTCGCTTCTTTCGCTCTGGTTGCGACACTCGTTTTTTTTAATGGGGTATCGCCGGTAGCCCTAATCCCCGAAAAATGATTGTATTGCGGGCGCAATGATTTGTGCTGAGAAAGAATCGCGAAATAATTCGGAGTTAGGCCGACTCGATTGTCAAGCTCGAAGCGGAATTGCAAGCGTTAATCAAGGCCGAGGAGGTTGATAAAACAAAGCCGAGCCAACATCGAAGAGTGGCGAGCAATACGCGAAATCACAAAGCTTAAAAACAGCAATAATGATTTCGTTTTTACTTCTCACCGAAGGTTTACGCTTATCTCGGGTCGGTTTACACACTTTAATCGGTCAATGCAATTATTTATTTATGATTTTATTTAATAGAAGCAGAAATCCTATATGTTTTCTTACACACGACGCGATCCTGAACATAGCGGCCTTTAGTTATCGAGTGGATTTGTTTATTTCCCGGGCCTACTTCCCAGAAGCCAGTCATAGTCCGTTTTCGATAGCATTACCGTAGAATCGGTCCGCATCCAAGACACTGTTCTCGATTCTAGTATCAGTCCAGCTTTTAAGACACGGGTAATAAGGCCCTGAATGTTATTTATAGAATTTGGAAATTTCGTATTTACCAAAACCTTTATTGACAGAAGTAGACAAGCCAATAAGGATGACATTTTGGTTAAAAATAGAAAATAGACACAAAATCTTGTAACTGAAAAGCTTAAAAGAAATATGATATTAAAATCTGAAATCTGAGAGTAAATTGTGTTTGCCTTGCCGTTTGTTACGCTAAGAAATAATGCTCACACAGAGTCGTTAAGGGTACAGAATTATTTGTTTCCGATCAAAAACCTCGAATCCAAGTGACCGTTTCTCTGTCCGTTCACGAACTTGGCATCACTTCTAAACAAAATCAGTGAGCACAAATTTGGACTTTATAGTTCAACGCGCTGTGGAACTATAGAGCGCACGGACGGACAAACGAACAGACGGTTTCGAGATTTTCGAGCAAAAATATTGACTTCTGTGTCATTCTGTTTCTCTTCGAACGTTATTTCTTAGCGTTACAAACTTGAAAGAAAATATGTATACGTGTTGAAGAGCGTTAAGGACATGTGAATAGTTGTAGCTTGTGTTAATTAAAAAAAAAAGCAAATAAAATAACATTAAGCATAAAAACATAACAGGACTGCGATTGTGCGTAAAGCCCCATTATATGATACTACCGATGAAATCGAAATTTTTGTAATCTTAAGAGTTTTTGTGTGGGGAGTGATAGAAGCGATGACAGTACTAAATTAATTTTTTTCACACCATGCTAGAGTAGCTATAAAAATATTTTGCACCAAATTTAAGCTTGAAAAACTGAATAGGTAACTTGAGAAACTTAGTGCATTGGATTTAGTGAAATTGTGCAATTTGTATGGGAGGTGGTAGAAGGAGTGGGGGATTTTGGTAATTTTTCTAGATACAACTATCATCACCATGCAAATGATATCTGATTAAATTTCAGATCAGTTAGATTCACACTTTTCAAGAAAATCGAGTTTTTGCAAAGTCGTGAAATTGTGTCATATTGTAAGGGAGGGGGTAGAGGGAGTGGAGCTAATCGGTTAATTTTTCCCGATAATAATAATTATGCTAATTAAAGATTTAGTACAAAATTTTAGCTCGATCAAAACTATAAGTAATTTTTCCCCCCCATACAATCTAACACAACTTTACAAAAAGTCGATTTTCCTGAAAAGTATGAATGCTACTGATCTGCAATTTAAAACATGTCAAAAGCATGATGTTTGTAGTTATTTCTGAAAAAAGTCATTAAGAACTCGCCCCTCCTTCTACCACCTCTCATACAAACTGTACAATTACACTAAATCCAATACACTAGTTTTCTCAGTACCTATAAAATTTTTGAACCCTAAAATTTGTATAAAACATTTTGATGGCCACTCTAGCGTGATGTGGAAACATTAGTTCAATGCCGTTAACCATTCCACCGCTTCCCCTACAAAATTTCTTAAAATCAAAAAATGTCTCTTTCATCTAGAGTCTCACACGATTGGGCCTTACGCCTATCGTAGTCGTGCTATGTTTATACTCTAGATGAAATCTGAGAGTATATTGTGTTTGCCTTACCGTTTGTAACGCTAAGAAATAATGCTCGCACAGAGCCACCAAGGGTACAGAAATATTTGTTGTCGCTCAAAAACCTCGCTTCCGAGTGACCGTCTGTCCGTCTGTCCGTCTGTCCGTCTGTCTGTCTGTCAGTCTGTGCGTCTGTCTACAGCATAACTCTCGAAAGCTTTGAGCTATAGTGCTAAATATTTTTGTGTGTCATTTTTAGCAAAAAAGTAAGGTCAAGTTCGTGAACGGGCCAAATCGCTCCACCCCTTCTACCCCCTCTCATACAAAATGACACAAATGCGCAATTTGACAATAAACGGATTTGCTCGAAAAGTATAAAAGCTATTGGCCTGAAATTTTAAATATGTTACTTTCTTGATAATATCAATCTACCGTATAAAAATTATGCGTTTCCTCCCCCTCCTTCTACCACCTCCCATACAAACTGTACTTGTCATGAATTACTCTAAACCAATTTACTCAGTGCGTATAAAATTTTGAGAGGTGAAATTGTGCACTAAATATTTATTTAAAGTTGTGAGTAAGGCTAAAAAAAATTAGCCGATTAGCTTCACCCCTTCTACCCCCTCCCATACAAAATGGCACAATTTCGCAATTCGACTATAAATGGATTTGCTCGAAAAATATAAAAGCTTTTAGTCTGAATTTCGGGATATATTACTTTCATAATAATTCCAATATACAGTATAAAAATTATTTGCGTCCTCCCTCTCCTTCCAACCCCTCCCATACAAACTACACTTTTTCATGAAATGCTCTAAGCCGATTTTCTCAGAATATATAACATTTATCGAGCTCAAATTTTGTGATAAATACTTATTTAGCATTATCACTAAGATCAGAAAAAATTATTTGATTAGCTTTACTGCTTCTACCCCCTCCCATACAATATGACACAGTTCACAACTTCACAAAAAATCTATTTTCTTGAAAAGTATGAATGATACCAGTCTAAAATTTAAGAGATGTCAATTTTATGATATTCTTAGTTATTTTTGAAAAAATCATTAAAATCTCCCCACTGTTTCTACCACCTCCCATACAAACTGCACTTTTTCACTGAATCTAACACACTAATATTCTCAGCTCCTATTCAATTTTTGGAGTTAGCATTTTGTATCAAACATTTTTATAGCTACTTTAGCATGATGGGTAAAAAATTAGTTCAATCCTATCACTCCTTCTAGCACTTCCATACAAAATTTCTTGGGATCACAAAAAATTCTATTTCATCTAGAGTATCGTAAGATTGCGGTTTACGCGCAATCGTAGCCCTGTTATGTTTTTTTTTATATTTTATAAGGAAGTGTTAATTTTTTCCCATAGCTGAAAAATAAGCCTTTCTGCGGAGGAACAGGTTAGAAAGTTATCCAGATCTCAAATTTTGTATTAATAACATTGAATTCTGAAAAAGTTATTTTATTTGTTGAAAAGGCTTCCTTTTGATTTTAAATACTTTGCATGAAAAGTGTATTTTTTCAGTCCTGTTTCTTTATTGGTATAAAAACTGAATTGTTGAGAGCCGAAGAAAAATAAAAGTATATAAAATTACGCAAGCAATAACATTTTACATCGAATTTTCAAAGCTAGCAGTTTTCCAATAAGCTCCTAGCCATCCACCATTTTTTTCCAATTTATCACTACTACAACTATTTTGAGTTATTCGCATAACTTTCCGATTCAAAATTACCTCATCTTCAATGAACACGCCGTTTCGGTATATGCGGCCCCTTAAGTTGAGTTGTTGTATAAAAACACTTCTTGATGCTTTCGGATAGTTGATGGATCTTATGAGATTTTACCCAGCACTTATATTATGAAAAACCTTTCATAAAATCTTCAAATCTTCTCCTTCGTTTGGAGAAAAACCATTTACCACCATTAAACCATTTAATAGTATTCGAAGAGTTGCTGTCCATGCTTTCATTCTTTCTAACATTAAATCAATCAATATTCTGTTAACATGGGGCATACGACAGAAACAATTTTCTTCCTAAAGGCGAAATTCTGGACTTCTTTATTCCTTTGGTCTCCTGTTCAAATGCTCGCTTCCATGTGCTACAGGATCGACCAACTCGACGTCTACCTTGAGGATTATAATTCAGAGCTTGTCTACAGACGTTTTGCTCTGATTCCCTCAAAGATCTACAGCTACTTCCACTTTTGAATCTCAATGTTCATCTTAGCTTGTTCAGTTGTACTCCCAAAGATTGTCATTGGAGACGAGATCTGGCGAGGATATCTCCAAAATACGTCGGAGGCACAACAGTTAATTTCCATGTAATGCAACCATATGACAACACGAGTTTGACGTATGCGGGAAACACTTGCAGCTTTGTGCGAAGGGATTTGAAATATGTACCTCTCCTGCGCAAAGCATTCCATATGCAATCGCGCTTAACACTGTCGAAAGCCTTCTCGAAGTCCACGAACATGAGATGTAGTGGCGAACCCATTTCGGCTGACTGCTCCAATATCTGTGGGGTTTTTGTATGGTGTATACAAGACGACCCTTTACGGAATCCAATACTCTCTATAACATCACTAACCCTAATGAGAATTATCTAACCCATGATTTTTTATACGGAACTAAGTAGACATACACTACGCCAATTGTCACAATCCGGAAGGTCGTCCTTCGGGATTTGGACAATGACAGCCACCTTCCATTTAGCCATTCCTTCCTTTCTTCGTTCAACACCTCAATAAATAATATGTTTACCGGCTGTTATTTCTGGATTTGCTTTGAGGAGTTCGGTTGGTAGTCCGTCTCTCCCTGGGCCTTTTTTTTCCGCTATTGACCGGAAGGTGAAAACTAAAGTTACTCCATGGAACACTAGAGTCGCTTTTCCATTATTTGGAAAAGATGAATTTTTTATTAATTTGGAGCGAAATTTGAAAAGTGTCGACATTTTTTTTTGTACGTTCTGAACACCAAGAACTGTGCGCGGCTTATAATACTTAACTAAAAAGTCCCAAACAAAAATTTTGAAGCAACAATTTATTTTAGGGTGCATGGAATTCGCAAAAGAAATCATTAAATTCACCACTACATGAATGGTGAAATGTGTAATGCGAATTCGCAGGGGTCGATTGTGACATCTGTCATACTTAGTTAGTTATCATAGATAGTCGATGAGTAGTCCAATGTGCTTGCATGTGTGTGTTGAGAATAGTAGCCATTTGAAGATCGCAACCATACGATGAACGGCTTAGTGTTGAGATCTAGCAACATAGATTGATATAGATAGGGAATTAATAGATGGAAAAATGTATTTATAGTCGACACAAGAATTAAATAAAATGAAACGGAAATATAGTTACGTAGCGTACTAATTGATTGATTACAGGATTAAGATTGTGCATAGCAGCTATCCGACGACCACAAATTCTTCAAATGAAGCGCAACCTTAATGTCGATAAACTCTGAGACCCCAACAAAAAGCGCGAGTACACAACACAACAATTCTACGCGAAAAGCTATCCACGTTGGGTGAATATGAAATGCGCACAATGGACGCCAATTGAGAGGCAACCAGAAACACTTTTCTAACTAGTGTTGAAGAATCTGTGGGATATGTGCAAAGCGGTGAGAATTCTGGAAGTCGCCAGACACATTGAATAAGGTTGGCGATCGGAAAAAAGCCAAATTGGCAATCATCTCTGAACCCGATGTCAACCAACGAACACCCGACTTGAGGCAGAACTACTGCGATGCTCATATACAGCTTAAAAAGGCTGTTAGACGCGACAAGAGAAAGGCCATTGAAGATCTGGCAAACAAGGCAGAATCTGCGGCTTACCTTGGGGATATGAGTTCACTATTTAAAATCATGAAACAGTTGACGAACAGGAATTTCACCGCCAACCATCTGGTGAGAGATGTCAACGGAACTCTCCTTAATATGAGTGAACACCAGTTGCGACGATGGAAGGAATACTTCTCTGATATTTTAAACATCTTATCAGAGGAAGATATTCCGGAAACAGACCAACTTCCAAACATCCAACTGCAACAATCCTCTATTAGGGACGATCCCCCAGATAAGGAAGAGATAGTTTCCGCCATTCGGTCAATGGCGGGAAAGCTCCAGATATAGACGGACTACCAACCGAACTCCTCAAAGCGGACCCGGAAATAACAGCCGATATACTCCTCCCACTCTTTACTGAGGTGTGGAATAAAGGAAGATATGTAAATGGAAGGAGGGCGTCATTGTGAAAATTCTGAAGAAGGGCGATCTTCTTGTGGCAATTGGCGTGGTATATGGTATGTCTACTTACTGCCGTATCGAAAATCATGGCTAATGTAATTCTCAATAGGATTAGTGATGTTGTGGAGAGCACTCTCGAACTTTATCAAGCTGGATTCCGTAAAGGGTCGTCTTGTACTGACCACAGAAATACCCTACGGATAATATTGGAGCAGTCAGCCGAAATGGGTTCGCCACTACATCTCATGTGGTGGTAATAAATGACATCTTGAAAGCTGCACTTGAAGGTGGGGAAGGTAAAGGTCTTCAGTGGAGACTATTTAACATCGTAAGTCACCTTGATTATGCTGATGACGTGTGTTTGATTGCATATAACCGTTCGGAATTAGAGTGAAATGTTAACTCATAGCATTCTAAATGCAAAGAGGCGGGACTGTTTTTTGTTCTGGTTACGCCAGGGAGGTGTGGAATCTTCGTTAGATACCAATAGCCCGTGCCATTGGCATGCACGATTCACATACCTGATCCTAACAGAACTGTCAGCCGATATGTGCCTGCCTACTAAACCACTCTCCCCGCGGAACTGCCGTTAGGTATTACTTCGCAGGGCTGGCTAGCATTTTATGCTGTGCTCCTTAAATTGCTTCCGCTCTCCTTTCTCTCTCGACTCTCCGAAGATCCTTTTGCACATTCGTTACGAGTGTGCAAATTTCCATCCAATTTTCCTCTGATTCCATCATATAGTCAATGATGAATGGTGGACTCGGAATATTATTTCTCCATTCTCCGAAGCGACTGCAGTTGAAAACCACGTGCTCTGTGTCTTCTTCTTGATCTGGACAATTTGGACAAAGAGGCGAATTATCGTGTCCGAACCTATGTAGGTATTTGCGGTAGCCGCCGTGACCTGATAGGAACTGCGTGATGTGATAGTTGCAGTCCCCATACACCCGCTTTGTCCAGACCTCAATTTTGGGGATTAGCTTATAGGTCCATCTGCCTTTTGTAGCGTTGTCCCACCTGGCTTGCCACATAGCTATTGATGTTGCCTTTTCCTCTTCTTTTATTTTCCTGGCAACAGCTGCCTCTTGTTGGATCGAGGATCTTATTTCGTAGATCCTTAGCATCTCATTCGCGAGAATGTCGATGGGGATCATTCCGGCTATGACACAGGCTGCCTCGTCCGATATTGTTCGGAAACCGCTGATTGCTCTTATCGCACAGAGCCTATATGTTGATGACATCTTTTTCCTTGTTTCCTTTGTCGCTAGCGTCGCCGCCCAAACCGGAGCAGCATATAGGAGAACCGAGCTGACTACTCTCGAAAGTAGTATCCTTCTGGCATATCCTGGTCCACCGATGTTTGGCAGTATTCGGGAAAGGGCTGCCTGCATTTGTGACGCCTTTTTGCTCGCGAAGTCCACGTGAACCTTAAATTTTAGTCTGTTATCGAGCATAACTCCTAGATATTTAATTGCCTCCTTGGATCTGATGATTTGACTGCCGACCTGAATGCTCACGTTTCCAATTTTCTTTCGGATTGTTATTAGAACAGCCTCCGTTTTGTGATCAGCTAATTCTAAGCCAGCGGACTCTAGCCAGTCTCTAATTTGTAATACGGCTTCATTTGTTGCTGACTCTATTTCGTGGATGTGCTTAGCCACGGTAACAACAGCGATGTCGTCAGCGAACCCGATTAATTTTACTCCCTTTGGCAACGATAGTCGAAGAACTCCATCGTACATAATATTCCACAGGAGAGGGCCTAGTACAGATCCTTGTGGGACTCCCGCGGTGACGTTGTAGTACCCCCTCATCAGTTTGGTACCTCAACTTCCTGTTGGTGAAGTAATTTGCAATTATTCTCAACATGTAGTGTGGTGTATCCATTCTGACTAACGATCTGTTTATGAGTGACCAATCTGCCGAGTTAAAGGCATTTTTAATGTCCAGTGTCACTACTGCACAATATTTTTTTGCCCCCCATCGCCATCTTTCTCCTTGTATCGCATCCGCTGCAGTATTGACTACCACTTTTATGGCGTCAACAGTTGAACGCGATTTCATAACTCCGAACTGGTGGTCTGAGAGTACTCCTTTCTCCTCTGCTAGTACGAGCAGTCTGTTGTTAATAATTCGCTCAAGGATCTTTCCCAACGTATCAGGAAAACATATTGGGCGATATGACGATGGTTCTCCAGGAGGTTTGTTTCCTTTTGGTAGAAGTACCAAACGTTGGAGCTTCCATGGATCCGGAAAGACTCCTTCCTCGAAACACTTTTGCATAGTTGCTATAAAGATGTCGGGCCTCTTTTGAATAGCAACTTTTATTGCCATATTTGGGATGCCATCGGGTCCAGGTGCCTTGTTGTTTCCCATTTTTCCGCATGCCTCAAATAGTTCCGCCGACGTAATTTCAGGGATAGACTCTATGCTGATCTCTCTGGATATGCTGCACATAGTAGATGGCCTTTGGGGGAACAGGTGCTCTACTATTGATCTTAGCATTATCGGGCAAGTTATTTGTGGGGACCTATGACCCTTCAGCTTTGTCATCACCATCTTATATGCTATACCCCAGGGATTTATATCCGCTTCGTTACAGAGATTTTTGAAACAAATTCCCTTACTCTGTTTTATCGCCTTGTTTAGATCTCGTCTTGCCACTTTGAAAGTGTTTAATCGGTCCTGAAAGTCTACTCTTTCCCTTGATCGTTGGACTTTGCGTCGGGCTTGTAAACACTTTGTCCTGAGTGTTCTTATTTCCTCGTTCCACCAGTAGCATGGTGCACCTCTTCCACTAATGGTCCTTCTGGGCATTGCTGCATCGCACGCTGTGATGATAGTGTGGGCGGGACTGAAAATAAATGTGCGTAAAACCAAGTACATGCACATGGGTTCGAACGCAAGCACACCGATTGTCCTTAACGGCCAAAATGTGGAGAGGTGCAAGATTTTTATTATCTTGTAAGCATTGTCAGCATGGACGGTGGAGCCGAAAAGGATATTGAGGCTCGTCTAAATAAAGCTCGTCAGGCCTTCGATATCCTTTCCCCTTTCTGGAGGTTAAAAGAGATCTCCCTTTACATGAAGCTGCGAGTTTTTGACGCATGCTTCAAATCCGTGTTGTTATATGGTTGTACTAAGTGGAAAGTGACCGACTTATCAAGAAACTATAAACTTTCGTGAACCAATGCCTCCGACGCATTTTAGGAATATTCTGGCCAGAAGTGATCTCCAACGATGAACTTTGGAATACAACTGGACAGACTAAAAAAGGTATTGAGATTCAAAAGCGGAAGTGGCAGTGATCACACTTTGAGGAAACCAGAGCGAAACATCGCCAAACAGGCTATGGATTATAAACCTCAAGGAAGACGTCGGGTTGGAAGCGAGCAGTTGAACAGGAGCCCAGAGGAATAAACAAGTTCTGGCAATAGCTTAAGGCCAATACTTAGGATCGCGCCTTGTGAAAGAGAGTTGTTTTTGTCCTATGCCCCTATGGGGTGTCTTAACAGGACTTTGATTGATTGATTGAGGGGACTACTTAAGTTTTGAGATAGATAAGTAAAAACAAATATTTATCATCGAAAATTGTTTTATTGTTTTTCAAAATATTCTCCATGAAAATGAATACACTTTTGCATGCGTTTGAACCAATTTTTGAAGCACTTTTTCCACTCCGAATGAGGTACGTCCAAAACTTGCGTTTTAAATGGATCAGCTGCTTCTGCAGGAAATGAAAAACGTTGACCTCGTAATTTATTTTTGATGTGCGGGAATAAAAATAAGTCAAGCAGGACTATATGGTGGATGACGCATCAATTCGATGTTTTGATTCATCAAAAAGTCTATGAGCCGATGTGTGGGATCTTGCATTGTCGTGGTAGGGAATGATTCGTCTTTGGCGGTTGGTTTTCCTTATATAACCAAACAGCTTAGACAAACAAATGGTGGCATACCATTCTGAATTGACCGTCCTACATTGCTCTAATCGCACGGTGGCGACATTTCCGATTATTCCGAAAAAATTGGCGACCATTTGCTTTGAAGTGCGTCGTGCGCGAACCTCTTTTGTTGGATTTGGCTCGTCTTGATAGACCCATACAGTTGACTGCTGTTAAGTTTCGGGTTTATATGCATATATCCATGATTTGTCATCCGTCAAGATCTAACATACATACGTCTTCTGAAGCACCACAAATGTTTTTAACGGCCAAATGTTCATGCAATATTGAATGTATGCGAGTGGAACTAATGTCCCAGTATGACTTTATTTCATGGTATGTCATATACCGATCGGTTAGCATCGATGTTTTCTGGCACCACAACTGAATTTTGGATGACCTTCACGAAATTCGTCCTGGAACTTCGACCACGATTCGGTAAACCAGCGAAACATGGTGTAAGAAAGACAAACCTTACGACGATGTTGTCAGATTTGACATATTCACACCAGTGTTGCCATATTTCAAAACTTAATTAGTATCCTACGTATTCCAGTGAATTGATTTGGGCTGTAGTGCCATTGTAGTAGTAGTAGTAGTATTCCAGTGAAAGGAGAGTTTTGCGAATGCTTTGTGTAATCACATTTCGGACAGTTCACTCATTTTGAGATCTTATTTCAATTGATTAAAACATACGATACATTCCGCTAGCTCAAGAAATGTAGCTTTAAGATAAAATCAATTCATATCATACATTTCGGCGCGATTAATTTTCTATTTATTTTATTTACAGATTTCGAAGTACATTTATAAATCCATAACTTTGCAATGGCCGAATATCCAGGAAGTTACAAAGAACTCCTTAAATATGTTAATGACGACAGTAACCATCAGATGATTGGTAGTAACGATGCTGTGGTTATGGTGGTTGGTGCAACGGGAAGCGGTAAAACTACGCTTACGCAATACCTTACTGGTGATATTTCTAAGCTGGCTGCCAAAGGCAGTGGTGGAAATTTTCTGATCGTGGATGAAAATGATCGAATCAATCGGAAAGGCACCATTTTATCGCAAACTATTTTCCCAGCATTAACAGTTGATTCGTTGTCAAATGATCGATTTTGGGATTTGCCAGGATTTCAGAACACCTGCAATACAAGCACAGACCTTCTGATTGCGCATTTCATAAGAAAGGTTGTAAAATCATGCGAAAGGATTAAGTTAGTTTTTGTTGTAAGCCATAATGCCGTCCAGGACGGCATGGACCGGAGCGCCTTCATGGATTTGGTTAAGCACGCGTCGGCATTCGTCAAGGATTTGCCTAAATACAAAGACAGTATTGCTTTGGTCGTAACTAAAATCCAGAACCCGACCGTGAAGCGAAATGGCGTTTTGGAATATGTGAAAGATGCAGATATCGTTGAAAATATTGCCAGATTTTTAGGAAATGTTAAGATCGAAATAGCGTCGAGGAATGATCGCGGTGAAAAATGTGTCCTCTATCAGAATGCTGTTAAGTTTATTGATATTCTCCTTCAGCGAGATGGATACGATGGCTGCTACACGCGTATAGGACTGTTTAGAGCTCCGGACCAGGCTGGACCTCTCAGCGACATCGAATTACTTATGAACGGGAAAAAATCATTGGAACGGGTAGTTTTCAATAATTTGAAATTTACGCTTAAAAATGACGAAGATTTTGGCTTCAGTGTTTCGGACGAGTCCAGAAATCGTGTGATCCATTCGATCGAAGAATTCGTGGAGGGTGCAGTGCCAGACCTGCAGGCCATCGTTCAAAGTATCGAAGCCCACTATCAAAATTTAGAAAAGGAGAAAGTTATGTCGGAGTTAGTCTACATATTTAGCGAGGAGGCTGATTTCTGGGAGAAAATGCTGTCAAAATTGAATCTGCCATCCGAGACGTCTGCAGTATTGAATGTAATTATTGAGACATTTGAAACCTTAGAATTCGATATTCCCAAAAATCGCCTTTCAAGTTTGATCAAGCAGCGCGAGTGTTTGTCATGCTTGGAAGAGCTGTGCTCCAAAAAATTCAAAATCGCAATTGTCCAATGGACACAACTTTTCATCGAGATCGGTCAGAAGGTTGAGGATTCAAAGGTATGGTACAAGCTGCTAGTCAGACTGCATGCGCATCTGTCACAGTATGACTATCGTACCAAGGACCTGGATCAGTTTAAAACGTTTGAGAGACAAATTCATGATTGGGTGGCGGAGGAAAAAACTATCCGTGGCAAGGATCTGAAACATTTTCTAGACCAAATCCATGTAAACGACGTAAAAGACGGTTCCAGCATTAGCGTAATCCAGCTGAGACATCTTTATGATCTCATAAGAGTTAATCTTGATGACGACATCGTGACGTCAGAAGATGGCTGCCTCAAGATTCACAACAACTACGTGAGATTTAGTTCGATTCCAAATCCGATCCCGGAAGGTGTTAAATGTTTGGAAATTTTTGCTTCCATTAAACTGTTTATTGATTGCGATCTGACATGCATCGGAAGAAAACTGCAGATTGTCATTATCGCACCGACCTGGGAGGTAATTGGACAGAATCGTAAGATAGATTTAAACGGCGAACTTGCTGGAGATTTTTTCGGCATTTCTAAGAGAATAATGAGCGGAAATAATTTAAACATAACTGCCGAGGGACGAGATAACAACGGCGATATTTCTCTAATAGGACTATCTGGCAATACTGAGAAAAGCCTACAAAATTACGAATTCGAAGATGAGGAAGAAGCCTCGGCATATTCAGATGTATTTGACTTGGGAGTTACTACGTCGCGAAAGTCGACATCTTTTGCTCACTCCATAAACGACTACAAAAAATTTTTCAGAGAGAATTCAGTCGCTTTCAGAGCTCTGTTCCCCACAAACTGCTTCCTGAACGAGTTGAATGGTTCGAAGGAAATTAGGAGGATGTACGATATTTCGGCTTTGGTTCACGATTTTGATGGTTTGGAAAAGCAGTTTCACCAGCTAAAAGTTCAGATCGATTGCAAGCCATTTTACGAAGAGCTTGCCTTCAATATCCAGCAATATGCCATGCGAAGAGAGGGCGCGTTACAGGATAAGAAAATCCTCTGTTTTCTGTACACTGCTACGCTCAGTCGCATTTCCGCTCTTAATTCTGACCGACTTAACCATCCCCTTATAACGGATGTGGGTAATTATTTGAAATTTTCAATTAAGACAATTAAAAAGTTCAAGCAGCACTCGGCTGCCGCAGTGTTGTGCGAAACCACTAACCAATATAAATCTCGATTCGACCAGCAAATTGATGAAGCGCAGGATTTCATTAGCACCAACCTTTTGTCAGAAATTTTCGCAATTGGCCACGATATCGATGGTAAAATGGAGAAATTATTCTTGGAAGTCATCGAGCTGAGGAATGATATCGTGCAACGACAAAACTGTTTAATCGAGAAACGAATGGACCTGGAAAGGATCTCTGTCGCCAAAATAATTACGGAATCAATCAAAACCATCGGTTCATTCCTATTGAACTTTATCAGATTTAGCAAAATGATTGGAAATCTTGTACAGCGATGTAATGCAGTGGGGATTGCGTTAAGACTGAACGAGGTCGGTGCTCCAATTAGTAGAGGTCTTCACGTGCTGTCGAAAATCGAATCAACTGCAGGAATTGCTCACGAATTTATAGAAGCGTTCAGACTTGATCAGACCGAACAGCAGAATAACAATGCAGCGATCGCCTTGCGCTCGCAAAATGGGCCGATGATGAATTTCATTGAAGATTTGTATCGAAAATTAAGCGGAAATGCAGATCGCATTAGCTTAATCGACGAGGAACTTGAAATTTTAATAAGCGGGCTCAACAAGTTAACTTCTTATCAAGCGAATATTACTGAGATCCTGGTTCCTTTTTGGAAAAATGTCCAGAGTGAAATGGATCGCTTGACCACTAGCATAGAAGGAAAATCGCACGTGACTCTCGACATCGCCAAGTGGAATGTCTACACAACAGTTGACAAATTGAAATTCAGTTTATTTGAAATCATTAAAAACCCATCTATCAGTGTCAGTTTCGGGTATCCCATTGAAAAACTGGTCAAAACAATGGACCTAGTCCTTGGTATTAACGATCGAATTCAGGATTATCACGATCAGAAGCAACTGGTCGACTACCTGGAGTGCGTGAGCTCGAAAAGCTGTGATGAAATAATGCTGCACGATCCTCAACTGAAGTTGGCACTAAATAAGCTGAAAGTTCGCATAACTTCGAATGTTGTAATTGGTCAATACGATCGAATTCTCAACGGCCTGAAGGGCATAGTTTTTCCATTTGGCGAACAACATTACTTTGGAGATCTAGCTTTACCGATCGAATCATCTTCCGAAACGCTATTACCACAGATCATCACTAAGTTGGAGACATTGAACTCAATGTGGATCGAATCGGATCTAACGATCAATCCCGCAATCGATTCTCGCATTCACGTCGGCCAATTTTACAGCGACCCCAGAATATCACTACTTGGACCGTTCTACGAATGGAAAAATAGCGACTTTCGAAACGAAATAATTAACTTATTCGCCGGGAAGGAGATAGTTCTCAATGCCGATATTTTGAGAAATTCCAAATATAATGCCGTGAAATTCAACCAGATCGACCTGTGCATCGGTCTCTCAGAGCCGCAGCTGGAACACGAACTCGACGAATGCCTAAAGAATTTCGTAATAAGTTTAACCCACATGGGAAATTCCTATTATAAATTCGATCGGAAAATCTACATGATTACCAGCGATAGTCAGACGATTCGCCAAAGTTTTGCTAAGCAGCCATGCGGCGGCTCGCAAATAAAAAATATCGTTTACGATAAATTACAAAAATCGAAGTGTATGCTCAGTCCGTTTACGATGTGGAAGCTGAAATTGGAATCGATTTCGGAAAATGAGGATTTCCATATTTTCGATAAATTCACACCATTCATCAGTTTGGAATTATCCGGCTCTGGAAGTTTCGTTGTAAGTGATGCAAACATTTCGACCGACAAGCTTGATAAATTTTATACTGTTTGCGATTGCTTATCGTAATTATTTTTATTCACTAAATTGTCTTAAGTCATAATATCAATTGGTTTCATAATAAAAGTTTATAATAAAAAACTTGAACCGACTTTAACTTGTTTTCAGATTTGACATATTAACACAGCTATTGCCATATCTCAAAACTTAAGTAGTACCCTACGTATGTATGAAACTTTGAGTGATAAATGCTGGGAAAGAGCCCGAGGCTAGAGATACACACTAACACTTCTGTCCTAAGAGAGTTTAGACAATGCTGTAATACCAACAGTTCAGAGTGAGTTTAGAAGCATAAGAAGGCAACATAAGAAATGTGAAAAATATTCAAACTCGAGTTTGACCAATTTCAAATGTACGGACTTTCATAAATAACAATTCATTTTAATTGTGTTTATTTCATCAAACAAAAAGAATTGAGAAAATTCAAATTTCGGACGAAATTTCCCGCGAAATCGCTATACACGCATTGTCCAAACTTTATTAGGAGAGAAGTGTTAGTGTGTATCGATTATAAAGTGAGAAAAACTAGACTTATTTCGAAAACTGATGCTTCGGACTAGATTGATTCAACGGCAGCGATCACACACTAATTTGTTAGGATCTTGTGGATCTGGTTTCTCACTGCATAAACTACATTTTCCCACGAAACTTATTTCTAGGATCCTTCAAGAGCTCAATATCCACAAATCTGCTGGTCCGGACGGTATTCCCCCCATTACCCTTAAAAAGAGCTTCTCTTCTTTAGCTAAACCTCTTCGCTATCTTTTCTACTCTTCTGGGTGCTATCCACGTATGCGAAATGTTGGGAATGTTCAGCCAATTCCCAAGAAAGGAAGCAAAGCGAACCCCGCGAACTACCGCCCTATAGCCATTACTTCAGTGCTCTCGAAAGTAATGGAAACTGCTGTCAATCGCAAAATCGTTGATTATCTCGAGAATAACCAGCTAATATATGATCGGCAGTATGGGTTCCGTTCTGGAAGGTCGACGGGAGATATTTTGGTCTACTTGACAGAACGTTGGAACTCATGGATACATAAACACGGCGAAGGTCAAGTTCTTGCACTTGACATTGCAAAAGCTTTTGACAGAGTTTGGCATGAATGTCTCATAGCAAAGGTTAGGGTCATAGGTCTTAATGCTATCCTTGTTCAATGGATTGAGAGTTTTCTTTCTGAACGTACTATACGAGTAGTACTAGATGGCGTAACTTTTTCCTCTTTCCCAATAGATTCCGGCGTCCCTCTAGGCTCTGTTTGATCTCCAACTCTTTTCTTAGTTTTCATCAACGACTTTCTGTTGTCCACTCTCAATCCAATCCATAGTTTTGCGGATGACAGTACTTTAGATAGCACCTATGAATTTAACTCTGCTGCGGAATCATACAAGCATTCTATTGCTTTCAATCGCATGGAGTTATTCCGTTCGCTGAACTCGGACCTCAGCTTAATCCTGGAATGGGGCAGGAAAAAGAGTAGAGTTCAACGCCTCTAAGACATAGGCCTGTCATCTATCCCTCAAACGTGATGTTCCAGTATTATCTCAAAATGTGACCTTTGGTGGTACACGACTTTGTACCTCGGATAACTTCACACTTCATGGCGTTAAAATTAATGACCACCTGAATTAGGCTCTGCACATCTTTGATGTTGCCCTCGACGCTTCTCAACGTCTAAGTGTTCTCCGAAAGTGCAAAAAGTATTTCACGCCGGACGACCTCGCAACCATCTATAAGGTATACATTAGACCACGTTTAGAGTATCATTCGCATGTTTGGGCAGGGCACCCAAATCACACCTCGCGTTGCTCGACCGTATTCAAAAACATGGGTTCCGACTGATTGGAGACGAAACCATTACGTCTTCTATCGATTCTCTCGAGCATCGCAGAAATGTCGGAGTACTCAGCATTTACTATCGCTACTTCCATGGTAAATGCAGTGCGGAACCAAGCACACTCATCCCTTCACTCTATAATTTTCCCTGAGATTTTACGAATTTACACCGTTCAACCCTTGCCTTCTCGTACAGTGAAATATAGGCAGTCATTCATTTCCCGAACATCAAGACTTTGAACACATTACCATCCAAAGTGTTGCCCAACGAGCTCAACATCCAGTGCTTCAAAAGCATTGTACACCGTCCATTTCGTCTTTCTCCACCTAAATTAAACTGATCTACCTTGATAGCGATCAGGCACTGTTGCTGTGTTCAAACGTCTGTAGTCCCCGCATGGTCTCCACTCTCCTGTTTTTTTTTTTTGGATGAGATGGAGCGGGATGAACCATGGGCTGCATGATGGTCTACATATGCCTTGGGCGATCATAACGTCGAACTCTGCTTTTGCTACCTTGTATTTGTCCGGCTGAAGCCGGCGAGCACGTTCCGCAACGGGTTGACCCTTCGTAATAATGTGGTGAGTAATTGAGTACAACTTTGCCTTTTTAAAGGTCGTAGGACCCAACAAATCTTTAAACTCTGTAAGAATTTTATAGCACGGATTATCAGCAGTGATTGTAGACTGTAGGAAGGTTTTCATGTGAAACAGTTGCTATCACGGACAGTTGTGTTTGTTCGTCAACTAAACGTTTGTTGGTGAGGTCGACCAGCAGACTATGTGCTCGCAGGAAATCAGCGCCTAGTATGGGATGCGAAACGTTTGCAACATAAAAACATAACAGGGCTACAGGGATACTCTAGATGAAATAGAATTTTTTGTGATTCCAAGAGATTTTGTATGGGGAGTGTTAGAAGGGATGCAATGAACTAATTTTTCCCCATCATGCTAAAGTAGCTATAAAACGTATACAAAATGCTTACTCCAAAAATTGAATGGGAACTGAGAAAATTAGTGAGTTAGATTTAGTGAAAATGTGCAGTTTGTATGGGAGGTGGTAGAAAGAGTGGGAGGATGTTAGTGATTTTTTCAGAAATAAATAAGAATATCATAAAATTGACATCTTTTAAATGTTAGACGAGTAACATTCATACTTTTCAAGAAAATCGATTTTTTGTGAAGTTTTGAAACTGTCATATTGTATGGGAGGGGGTAGAAGCAGTGAAGCTAACCAAATATGTTTTTCTGATCTTAGTGATAATACTAATTAAGTGTTTATTACAAAAAATAACTTCGATAAATGTTATATGTTCTGAGGAAATCGTCTTAGAGCATTTCATGAAAAAGTGTAGTTTGTATGGGAGGGGGTGGAACGAGGGGGAGGACGCAAATAATTTTTCTAGTGTAGATTTAGATCATTATGAAAGTAATATATTCCAAAATTCAGACTAATAGCGTTTATGCTTTTCGAGTAAATCCATTTATTGTCGAATTACGTAATTGTGTCATTTTGTATGGGAGGGGGTAGAAGGGGTGAAGCTAATCGTCTAATTTTTTTTTGGTCTTACTAATAATTTTCAATAAATATTTGGTGCACAATTTCAGCGCGCTAAATTTTATACGCACTGAGTAAATTATCTTAGAGTAATTCATGACTAGCACAGTTTGTATGGGAGGTGGTAGAAGGAGGGGAAGGACACGCATAATTTTATACGGTAGATTGATATTATTATATAAGTAACATATTGGTTTGGTGAATGTTTTCACAGTGCATTTTGAAATGAAAGAAAAGATTTCCGGATTCTACACTGTTATGCTTTATTATTCGTGACGTTACGGTCTCTGCTGAGACCTTTATCAAACTGATCGACAATTACAAAATACAATTATTATTTAGAAGGAAGGGTTATTAAGGTTAAATTAGTTGATTAAGGTTAATTAATTAGTATTAGGTAGTTAAATTAGTTAAGGATTTGTGGGTACGGATTTTGTTCTTACCAAATTTTAAGGCAGGTAGCCAAACTGCTGATAACTTGTATCCGGTGTCTCGGTTGAAGTTCTGTGGATGCTTCGAAATTTCTATTGCTTCTCGTACTATTCGTTGATAATATTGATTTGTCCTGGCCAGAATTTGCACATTGTCGAAATCGATTGTATGGTCCTCTGTCGTTCACTGCAAATGGATACAAATCGAGCGAAATCAACAAGGCGTGGAAACCGAAGCATCCAATGACAACAGAACGAGAAGACACTGAAGAAGGAAATGCAGACAAACGATGTATACATACAAGTATACATAGGAGAAACGGGACGCACAGTCCAAACAAGGATCAACGAGCACCAACGATGCACACGGAAAAACAAAATACAGTTATCAGGGATCGCGGAACATGCAACGACAGAGGACCATACAATCGATTTCGACAATGTGCAAATTCTGGCCAGGATAAATCAATATTATCAACGAATAGTTCGAGAAGCAATCGAAATTTCGAAACATCCACAGAACTTCAACCGAGACACCGGATACAAGTTATCAGCAGTTTGGCTACCTGCCTTAAAATTTGGTAAGAACAAAATCCGTACCCACAAATCCTTAACTAATTTAACTACCTGATACTAATTAATTAACCTTAATTAACTAATTTAACCTTAATTACCCTTCCTTCTAAATAATAATTGTATTTTGTAATTGTCAATCAGTTTGATAAAGGTCTCAGCAGACACCGTAACGTCACGAATAATAAAGCATAACAGTGTAGAATCCGGAAATCTTTTCTTTCAAGTAACATATTGCAAATTTCATGCATAGCTTTTATACTTTTCGAGCAAATCCGTTAATTATCAAATTGTGTTATTTTGTATGGAAGGGGTGAAGCGATTTGGCCGTTCACGAACTTGACCTTAATTTTTTGTCAAAAAAGACTTGTACAAAATTTGAACTATCTAGCACAACGCGTTCTCAAGCTAGAGAGCGCACAGACGGACGGACATCCGGTTTTGAGATTTTTGAATGATAATATTAACTTCTATATCATTAATTTTTTCTCCGAGCCTTATTTCTTAGCGTTACAAACTTTAGAGCAAACTTATAATACTCTCAGATTTCATCTAGAGTATAATGACCAACGAAAGTTACGATGGAGTCCGAAATCGAGTTGAAGCAAACGTTCGCCGAAAGTTCCAATGGTAGAACCTTTAGTCGCAAATAATTTAAAGATGACGGTTTTCGGTGTTCCTTGACTTCGCGAGGTATAACCGAAACATCTGCTCCCGTGTCGACGAGGAAAAGTGTTCCGGTTCGACGGTCACAGATAAGTAAGCGGTTTATCTACCGTCGTCGACCGCACACGCTGACGACGGAAACGTTAGCTTTTCGACATTAGAAAATTGCAGGGCTTGATGCATTTACTGGTCCGTGCCCCGAACCGACGATGATAAAAACAAATGTTATCCAGTGGCGTGGCGTCCATTGATGCAAGGAAAGCAATGCTTCCCATACGGTTTGCCCTTTATTCAGTTTAGAAAATCTAAACTGAAATCAGCACGGATATGAAAATTTATCTAAAAATTTCTTTAAAAGAAAGCGCACATTATTTTCGTGTACCACTGTTTACGTTATTTACGCGATTAGGACAACTTTTTTTCTCACGCTTTTTCTGACCAACGAAAGGGAAAAAGGTACGATTTTAAAAACGCACGCCGGCCAATAGGAATGAAATGTTCTGCAAGCTCGACTTCAATATGAAGGGAAGATGCGTCGCATTAAAATGTTTCCACCTTTCCTCTCATTGCTTTTAGTCGCATATATGTACAAGAGAACGAGACCGCCGGCCGATAAGCTCTGACTCTCGATCAAAGTGTTGCCAGTATTGAAATTTTTGTACTAGCCGAAAAATGATCAGGAAGAAAAATGTGAAGAGGTAGATCTGGCAATATTGCCCACATTTGTCGTGCCTTGAGTGAAAAGAATCGGTTTCAGGGGAGGAATACCTGAAATATTGAAAATAATAAATTTTTTTTTTATTTCCGATTATTAATGTAGACTGGATTTTAAATCGATAACCGAAAACCGTACCCCCTCGGATGAGTAGAAGTGTTTATAATATAATATATATGATAATGATGTAAACTTGTGGAGCCATGCATATTGATGCAGAGCTTGTATTATAGCTTGGCGCGAAATAATTGCTAGCTATAAAGTCATGCCACGCCACTGGATCGTTCACTTCCACTTCGCACATTTTGCTAGGACAAGCCAGGTAGTGGGATAAACCCCCAGTTGGAAGCTCTGGGACTGTCCGGCTACGATTCGTTTTCCCGTCACCTTCAGTCATAATTTTTTCTCAGCACCCATCAAGGATAGCCGTTCCTCTGGGTTAATTTATCTACGCCCTTGCTCTTGAGCAGCCGGCAACAGATGCTGCCCGACCCGGAGGAGCTCCATCAGAAAAATCTTTGCGGGAATGAGGCCCTCAGCCGAGTTCCGTTGCAAGTCGCGATCGGAGATAGAAAAGATAGAAATCCAGCGATCCCTTGCGCACTTCAATATATTTGTTGGTGTGTGATAATTTTGATACGCAATAAGTCGTGTTACGTAAATCGAACGAAACGGACGCAGCAGTTTTCACTCACTCACACAAATAAATTTACAGGATAATAAATCACTCAACACAGTACAATTAAGTTTTCAAACTTATTTAATCTTTTTTTTTTTGTTTTTTGTTTTATAAACTAATTAGAATTAATTTTAATTGTTATATGAATAATAATAATTACAATTTGTTCAAATATAAACCGTCCATATTTTAGTTTTAATTCAATTGAATTCATTCAATCGACAACAACAAAAAGTAATAAGCCCCGAAAGAATTGATGAAATTAGAGAAAAAAAAAACAAAAATAAAAAAATCTTCTACATAAATTACTGTCGATTGAAAGACATTCATTATTATTATTTATTCCTTTTGTCTTTTTGAACAGTCCATATAGTGAATATTTCTCAATGTTGTTTGGTTATGAAATTTGTAAATATTTTATAACATTTCATTTTGAAATAAACAATAAGACGTAGTGTTAGAGAATGATTTCATATTTAACCTATGAGTCTTAAGAACTATTTTATTTACAAACTTATTAAATAATTACCTTAAAATTTAAGTGTTTTTGTGTTTGTTTTATTGTTTTTTTTTATTTCTTCTTTAATTTTATAATAAACTGTTTTAATTCTCTTTGAAAATGTAAAATTATAATTTCATAATTGTAAAAAAAAAATAAAAAAAAAATAAAAAAATGTAATGCTCCCCGAAAAAAAAATTAGCATATAAAACCGCATGCAAATAATAAAAAATATTGCGTTTGGTTACAATTTACTTTATGAATAGACGACAGTTTGCTTGGAGATTTATTTTTTAATTAATTGCGGTCTATTTATGTTTATACTCTAGATGAAAACTGAGAGTATTATAAGTTTGCCACAAAGTTTGTAACGCCAAGAAATAAGGCTCGGAGAAAAAAATGAATGATACAGAAGTTCATATAATCACTCAAAAATCTCAAAACCGGATGTCCGTCCGTCCGTCCGTCCGTCTGTCCGTCTGTCTGTCCGTCTGTCTGTCCGTCCGTGTCCTCTCTAGCTTGAGAACGCGTTGAGCTAGAAAGTTCAAATTTTGTATACGTCGTTTTTAACAAAAAAGTAAGGTCAAGTTCGTGAACGAGCCAAATCGCTCCACCCCTTCTACCCCCTCCCATACAAAATGACACAATTTCGCAATCTGACAATAAACGGATTTCCTTGAAAAGTACAAATGACATTGATCTGAAATTTGGAATGTGATACTTTTATGATGATTCCAATCTACTCTATAAAAATAATTGGTGTCTTCCCCCTCCTTCCACCACCTCCCATATAAACTGCACTTTTTCATGAAATGCTCTAAACCAATTTACTCAGTGCGTATAATAGTTATCAAGCTGAAATTGTGTACAAAATATTTGTTTAAAATTATTATTAAAACTAAAAAAAATGAGACGATTGGCTGTACCCCTTCTACCCCCTGCCATACAAAATGACACAATTTCGTAATTTCACAATAAACAGATTTGCTCAAAAAATATAAATGCTATTGATCTGAAATTTGGAATATATTACTTTTATGATGTTTTAAATCTACTGTACAAAAGTTATTTGAGTCCTCCCCTTCCTTCCACCACCTCCCATACAAACTGCAGTTTTTCATGAAATGCTCTAAGCCAATTTACTCAGTGCGTATAAAATTGACCGAGCTGAAATTATGCACTAAATATTTATTTAAAATTATTAGTAAAACCAAAAAAAAATTAGGCGATTAGCTTTACCCCTTCTACCCCCTCCCATACAAAATGACACAATTTCACAACTTTATAAAAAGTCGATTTTCATGAAAAGTATGAATACTACTGATCTGCAATTTAAGACATGTCAAAAGCATGATATTTATAGTTATTTCTGAAAAGTCATTAAAAACTCGCCCCTCCTTCTATCACCTCCCATACAAACTGCACTACTTCACTACATCCAATACACTAATTTTTTCAGTACCTATTAAATTTTTAAATCCTAAATTTTGTATAAAGCATTTTGATAGCAACCTTACCGCCATGTGAAAAAATTAGTTTAATGTCGTCACCCCCTCTACCACTTCCCCTACAAAATTTCTTAAAATACAAAAATTTCTCTTTCATCTAGAGTATCGCACGATTGGGCTTTATGCCCAATCGTACTCCTGTTATGTTTTTTTCTAATACCTGCCAAGAGACTTTTCCATTTTAAGTACTTGGATAATGAATTTAGTGCATTAAGCCGAATGCGATTTTTTTTATTATTTCTTAACTTGCTAGAGCCGATAACTTTCTAAGAAATTAAAATGTGAGTAAAAAGATGAAAAAGAGTAACAAAAAGTTCAGAGATACAATTGAATTCACCCGAATCAGTAAATAAATAGTGTTGAGGGCCAGGTCTTTTCCTTGCCTTATTGAAATTGAAAAGATACAACGTCTCGATGATTCGAGAGATTCTGACTGAATGGATTTATTTCCTAAAACTAATGATTTAAATACACAAAAAATGCTTACGCTAAAAAAAATGGAACATGATACTGGCTAGCCATAAAGTGCAGATTAAGCAAAGGGAATATAAATACATAAAAAATGCTTACGCTAGTGTAAGATAAAAAATGATACATGATATTGGCATATACAACAGGCTAGCCGTAAAGTGCAGTTTAAGCAAAAAGATCTAGACGTGCACAAAATTTATTTGATCGAAAGGAAATGAAATTTGCTTATCGCCTACTGTGTGCGATAAGACACCGAGATAATGCGACATGCCGCCGCATTCCAGGCGATGCGATATGACACTGAGTAGAGCACGGGAACGTACGAACAAATAGAAATTTTCAAATATCAATTTTACTACCGTACTCACACATTTATAACGATTTTTCTCTCACTATAAGAAGTTTTTTTTTATATGTCACCTCGATGTTTCCCTTTCTAATTATTTTTATACTCTAGATGAAATCTGAAAGTATATTGTGTTTGCCTTACCGTTTGTAACGCTAAGAAATAATGATCGCACAGAGTCGCCAATGGTACGGAAATATTTGTTGTCGCTCAAAAACCTCGATTCCGAGTGACCGTCTGTCTGTCTGTCCGTCTGTCCATCTGTCTATAACATAACTCTCGAAGGCTTTGACCTATCTTGCTGAAATGTTTTATATATCGCAAAAAGTAGCTTTAAGCTCGTGAACGGGCCAAATCCCCCCACTCCAAAACCGTCAAAGCTATCATCTTTAAATATTGAGAAAAGTATACTATTATAAATATCATTGATGTCGAAAAATTTGGTTTTGATTCAAATACTCCTTCAACCCCCTCCCATACAAATGCACAATTTTTGGCAAATGCATTTAATCGATGTTCATTGAAACTAGGAAAATTACAAACTTCAAACTTTGGCAGAATTTGTCCCTAAATAATTGCAATAAATGCTAAAAAAATATGAACTTCGCTTCACTCCTTCTACCACCTCCCATACAATTTTTTGCATTGAAAATTCAAGAAATGTATTTTTCTTTCGAATATATGAGAAACAAGGCAATGTGATTGGGATGTTGATAAGCAGATTCAAAATCATCCGAAACCTCACGCTTTCTGTAACGATCATGTCAAAATTCAGTGAAGTGAATATTTTTTTTTTTTTGATCGAGTATGATGTATGTATGAAAAAAAAAGAAAATTATTTTTTTTTTCTAGTGAGTTGAGAATTTGATTTTGAGAAAAAAAAATTCATGTAGATAAAAAAAAAATGTGCTTAAATCATAAAGTTAAATAAACTTAAAGAAAAATCGTTTTCAAAACTTGATATCGGTTTTTTACTGGAAATAAAAAAAGAAGTCAAAATTATCGAACATATTTTGGAGTACGCGTGCATAAAATCTTTTTGAAGAACGTTTTCTCGAATTCGTTAGTGGAGAATTTTTATCGCTGAAACTCGGCAATGAAGACTGTTAGCGAGAGAAAGAGTGCTTATAGATATACCAGAAGCAAATCTTATATGAAAGGCACCGCGAGCACTAAAAATAGTTTTGTAGATTACTTCAATTGCGCACAGAATTACGATCAACCAGCATACGGTACCATATCGTCGATGGGAATATCTATGATGGCTGGTGGTGCAACAATTTCGCCATATCCAGTTCCAATGGGACAAATGACGATGCCAACTGTGAAGATTCAACAGCAGCCGCAACAGTATTCGATGCAATTAATCCAGATGCCGCGGTCGATGCAAGCTATTTCCAATATGCAACTATATCGACCGCCACTTACGTGACTTGGCACATCAGGATCAACACCTCATCAATATGCAACGTATTCGAACGGTTCTAGCGTTGCTGGCCAAACTGTTTCCTTGGCTTCCGTAGTATCAGTATGCTTTCATAAAAGCCCACATCAGCATCCACATCTCGTCGTCGTCAGTATGTAGCGTATTCGAAGGGTCCTAACGTGGTTGGCCAAGCTATTTCCTGGCTGCCGCAGCAACAGTTTTCTACCATAAACGCCGCCGCTATAAGCAGCTATATCATGCAGGGAAGAACGCAAGGAGTTATGTCAACTTACGCCATTAGTGGCGTAAGATTAGTCTAGACCAGGCCTGTAGCGATGTTAATAATTTTTAGATCATATTTCTTAAGAGTCGTGTTGTTTGATAGTGCAACACTAATTGCTTGGTAATTTGGTTTTCTCCTTCGTCCCCCTCTCCATCTCCAAATCTGGAGAAATATTTCTTCAATTGTATGGGTTGCGACGACACGACCCAACTCCGACTGAGCTGGCCAAAGTCAGGTGGTCGCAGACAATTGCCTCATACATTTTGAAGAATTATAAATGAACCATCTTGTAGGAGGTGGTTACATTTCTCTGCCACCTCCCATTCAAATGTCATAAATTTAGACAAATTTGTTCAATATCCTCGAAAATTATGAAAGATACAAATTTTAAATTCATCATAAGACATTTTGTATACTACATTCAGTGTTATATACACAAATTACAAACCTCTTCTCTCTTCTTTTACCACCTCCCATACAAAAGTTGTTTTTCACTAGTCGAAAGAATTTGAGATGATCTTCCGTTACAATAAAATCTTTCTTATTTTATCGAGAGTATCATATGATTTGGCTTTACGCCCATAATAATTTCAATTTATTTCGCCATTAGTTTTTCACATCTCATCGAAAATTAATTACATTTCTTGTGTATGAAATAAATTATTATAAAAAAAAAAATATATTTCAATCCTAAAATTATCTCAGACACATCCGAATTATTTTGAATCCAATTTTTCTTTTTCAATTCTAGTAAAGAAATTTCAGGTATGGCTTTTATCAATTTCGGCATACTTTTTTATTTGACAAACAATATTTTTTTAAGTAGTATTGTATTGTGTACTAAGTTGATGAATTTCTCTAAGTTCTATTTGAGTTATTTGTTTGAATTTATGATTGGAAATGAGTTGTGAATTAAAAACGGTTGATTCTGCGCGCATTGTGCAAAGAGACGATCGTGTTCCATTGATTTGTTACTTGGCATGCCGAATCGAAGATTTGCATAAAAAATTGCACGGTTTGTGGTCTGAATCTTGAACCACAAACCTCAGAAAAATTGTTAAATTTCCGATAGAATATTTGCCAGCTATAAGCATTTTTGTAGTACAGTTCAAATTTGTATATTGTAGAACAGAGTCGTGTATCATGGATTCTTTGCTAATTCCGTTTGTTTTTTATGTTATTTTTTTTATCAAAAGCCGCCACCGAAATTTTAGTGAATACAATGCGTCTCATTCTTTTTGATGTTGTGATGACGGTGGTGAAGGCCCTTGATGATGTGTTGAATGATTATTTGAACCATTGTTGTTTTCACGTCGTAAAAGATAGACGGAACCATCGGCTGCTTGCTGAAGACTGAATTGTGATGGTGAACATGGACTTCCGTCTGAGTCTCTCAAATCCTAAAAACAGAAAAGAAATTGATTCATTAGACTCGGGCGATTTATTTGTAAATTAAATATTTTAAGGATGGTGAAGTGGATAAAAAAAATACTGCCGGTGCAAGTACATAAGGATATACCTATATACTGTAGTGGAACTACTTTTCAAAATGAAATCTAGTTGCCGGGGAATTAGGAGAAAAGGACTCCAGGCAGAAACTGACAGATAGAAAAAAAATAATTGAAATGAGACAATTGATAAAATCAGATTCTTACTATTCTTGCTGTTTTGATTATTTGAAATAATAAATAAATTAAAAAAAATATAAATGAAATAAAATAAAAAAAAAAAAAAGTATCTCATTACAATATCAGGTGTGGGGTTAAGCCCGAAAAAAAAAAAAGTAGCACAAATTAATTTCGTCATTCGAAGTGCTTAGTACAGCCTCTCGTCTCGCGATTTGGAGAAGGATGGCAAGGAAGCTTTCAAAAAAAGAACTGACTGAAGCTTTGAGAAGGGCAGGTGTAAATTTTTCTGACTCAGCTACTATTGCCCAGCTGCGCAAATTATACATCGAAGAGCATGGGAGCCCGACGGTGCTTGCAGCTGACGATGATGGACCGGTGTCGCCCGAAGACCTTGGTAAGAAGAATGTACTTTGTTCAGACGTGGAAAGTGACGATTGCGAGCGTGATGCCGCACTTCTGGTAGCACTTACTCGGAAAAGAGATATTCTACAGTTGCGTCGTCAGATTGCCGAATTGGAATCTGCGGCCACGCCATTAGCAAGTCCGGGTGGAGGTCATCAGATGGATTTCAAGTATGTCGAGAACGCAGTGCCGGAGTTTACCGGAGACGATCATTATAGCATCGAGAAGTGGATCGATGACTTTGAAGAGGTCATGGATTCGTTGAACGCCAGTTTGGAGTTCCGGTACTTGTGCGCCCGACGACTATTGGGGGGCACAGCTAAGTCATGGCTACGCACTGTGAAAAATGTTAAGACCTGGTTGGAGTTCAGAGTTGCCATCCTTGGGGAATTTGCAAGAAGGCTGTCACGAAATGATGTGTATGAATTACTGCGAAACCGCACCTTAAAGAAGGACGAAAAACTGCACCAATACGTCATTGCAATGCAAGAAATTGCAAGTCAGGCGGATGTATCCGAAGCTGACATAATTGATTTTATAATTATGGGAATACAAGATTCGACGAGCGATGTTATTGTGTTGAGAGGTTCTAAGAATATAATTGAACTCAAAAATCGTCTCGTTGATTATGAGAAACACAAGCGCATGCAAGCTGCGTTCTCGAAACTTACTTCTGGCCAGAAGGGGATCACTTCCGTCCGTTCTGCTTCTGGTTCCACTTTTAACAGTGGACATCGTGAAAGACCCACTTCCGCAGTAATTTCTGGGTCACCAGCGAATAAATTGAAACTTGCGAACAAACCTGAACCAAGATGTTACAATTGCTCACAGTTGGGGCATATCTCCACGTCATGTCCGCGCGAAAAACGTCCACCTGGAGGATGTTTTAATTGTTTCGATACAGGCCACTCACTTAAAACTTGTCCAAAGAAACATCAAGTTGTGGCTGCGGTCACTCCAACAATCAACACAGCTGATAGCAGCTCAAATGAAGAAGAAGATCAATTGACTACGGTTTTGGATGTATTACAAATGGTGAGTGTTGCCCTGGGAGTGGATGGTAGAATCAATCATCATGCATTAAATTTTATTAATAATTATGCTTTATTTGACACCGGCAGTCCAACTAGCTTTATGAAAAGATCTCTTTTGGAAAATAATTGTTTGACTGACACACTGCATTACTCACACTATAAGGCGCTGGGAGACGTCAAACTGTATACGTATGGTAAGGTTGATTGTCTGATACGATTTGCAAATCGTATAAAATCACTGTCGATCTTTGTTCTTCCAGATGATAGCCTGCCGGTGCCTATACTGTTGGGCCGTGATTTTCTTTCATTATTCAATATTAGCCTAACAATTAAATCAAATATTGTCCCATTACCAAAAGAGATTAATAAATTAAAATTTTTAAATAATACTAACTTCTGCACTTTTGATTCTACCAACCAGTTCGTACATGCTAATGCGTCAGATTATTTAATAAATTTAATGCCATTCAATTCCGCGAGCATTCGTGTTAGAAAGGAGGATATAACAAATTTTGAGTCATGTGACAGTCTTGCAAATGATTTGGATATTACGACAATATCCGAAGGTGCTCACGACGCACCGATTTTCGATGATACTTACCTTTGTACTGTTGAACCAGACGTATTGTCTACTACACTCGATATTGATCCCGAATTGGGACTCACTCGTATGAAGCAAATGCAAGCTGTTGTTCAGTTAAACTATTTTAACGTACTACCTTCTCAGGAGCGTGCATCATCGCATCGCGAACTAATAATACGACTAACTTCTGATACACCGTTTTATTGTGCTCCAAGGCGATTGTCAGTATTTGAGAAAAAGGAAGTCGGGGATAAAATTCATGACTTGTTGAGACGTCAAATTATTAGGCCAAGTGATTCACCGTACGCGTCGCCTATAGTTTTGGTAAAAAAAAAATCAGGTGAGATAAGGATGTGCGTCGATTACAGAGGTCTCAATAAGCTCACTGTTCGAGACAATCACCCACTTCCACTAATCGAAGATTGTATCGAGTATTTGGAAGGCAAGAAATACTTTACTTTACTTGATCTTAAAGATGGCTTTCATCATGTCAGGGTGTCTGATTGCTCTATCAAGTATACCTCGTTCGTTACTCCGAATGGCCAATATGAATACCTTAAAATGCCATTCGGTTTAAAAAACGCACCTTCGGTATTCCAACGATTTATTTGTGACATTTTTCGTTCTTTTGTTGAATCAAGAGAAATAATGATTTATATGAATGATATAGTCATTGCTAGTGCCTCGTTTGAGGAGCATGTTGAATTATTGTCAAATGTGCTAAGAAGAGCAGCAGAACATCAGCTTGAACTTAAGCTTCCCAAATGCAAATTCGGCTATACTCGCATTAAATACTTGGGATATGATGTGAGTGCCACCGGCATTCGCCCAACTAATGATCACATTCGAGCCATACAACGATTTCCAATTCCACGGAACGCCCATGAAATGCGGTCTTTTCTAGGACTCATATTTCAGGAGGTTTGTGCCCGGGTTTTCAAGTATTGCCCGACCGTTGCACAACCTCGTCAAGAAGAAAACCTCATTTGATTTTACTCCAGAGTGTAGAGATGCATTGGAGTTACTTCGAGCGCGACTTATTGAAGCTCTGGTGCTCGCTATTTATAGTCCGCACCGAGAAACAGAGTTACATTGTGATGCCAGCTCGACCGGATTCGGTGCTGTTCTCATGCAGCGCCAGGATGATACAAAGTTTCATCCAGTGGCATATTATTCAAGAAGTACTACAGGTTCCGAGTCTCGTTATCACAGCTTTCAGCTGGAGACGCTTGCTATTATTTATGCTCTACGAAGATTTCGTGTATATCTCGAGGGAATACCATTCCGCATACTAACAGATTGCAATTCACTCACCTTGACACTCAACAAGAAAAGTATTAATCCTCGTATTGCCAGATGGGCCCTCGAGCTAGAAAGCTTCCAGTATACAATACAACATCGAAGCGGAACTCGAATGGGTCACGTGGATGCCTTAAGCCGTGCGCCAAGTGATTCTGCTTTAGCTTCCACTCTTTCTGTGACTACAAATTTAAACACTTCAGGTGATTCTTCTGACAACGTAAAGCCTTTTGTTAACGACATCCTTGCCCCAGCTTTTGACCCTTCCGTCTTTGTTGATGCTTCTGGTGTTGCTTTTTCGCCCGCTTCATCTGACTCTTCTATAATTGAAGATTCTGCGACTATCGTCGTTGCTTCTGATGATACCACTTTTAAGACCCTTTCAACCACCTCGTTTCCATGCCAAGTGATTGCCGCCGTAAACAGCGAGGACTTGGATTTTCAGTTAAAGGTGTTGCAGACTAAGGATGAGGACATTTCCACTTTGAAGCACAGGCTACAAGATGTAGCGGTAGAACCATATGTTTTGAGTGATGGCATTGTTTGTCGACGTAACAAATCTGGAAGTCTGCAGTGGTATGTTCCAAAAGCATTAGAAGAGAATCTCATTCGGTCCGTGCATGAAAAATTGGGACATATGGGTGCTAATAAATGTTATGACCAGTTACAGTCATCGTATTGGTTTCCTTAAATGAAACATAAAATTGAAGAACACATCCGAAACTGTCTCAAATGTATATTTTACTCGGCTCCGGCGAGAACAAACAAGCAAAACCTATATAACATTCCAAAAGAACCAGTGCCATTTCATACTATACACTTGGACCATCTTGGTCCATTGCCCTCGGTAAAATCCAAACGGAAGCACTTGCTGGTCATTATTGATGCGTTCACAAAATACGTGAAATTGTGTCCTGTAATATCAACAAGTACTCGCGAGGTATGTGCCGCACTATCCAAGTATTTCGAGTACTACAGTCGCCCTGTAAGGGTAATTACTGACCGCGGTACATGTTTCACCTCTCTTGAATTTGCGTCTTTCTTATTAGATCGCAATATAACTCATGTTAAGGTAGCAGTTGCTTCGCCCCAGGCAAACGGACAGGTGGAGCGCGTTAACCGCACCATCACTGGTATGCTAGCTAAGTTAAGCAATCCTGTAGATCACTCCGATTGGGTACAACAACTGGCAAAGATAGAATATGCTCTCAATAACTCCGTCCAAAGCTCAACGAAAAATACTCCGAGTATTTTACTATTTGGTGTTCCACAACGCGGTTCTACTGTTGAGAATTTGACGGAATTCTTGCAAGAAAAATTAACCAGTACTGTTCAGCGCGATTTACCATCCATTCGATTAGCTGCTGCAGCGTCAATCGAGAGGTCTCAAAATTATAATAAGGAACGTTTTGAGAAAACTCATCACCCTCCGCTTTCTTTTAATGAGGGTGACCTCGTTGCAATTCGAAACGTGGACACCACAGTTGGCACCAACAAAAAGCTCATTCGAAGGTTCAAAGGTCCATATATCATTCACAAGGTGCTACCCAATGATAGATACATTATCCGGGACGTGGAGGACTGTCAACTGAATCAATTACCGTACAACGGAGTGATCGAATCACGACATATACGAAGGTATTTAAATCCTCATTAACAATAATTAAAAAAAAAAAACGCATTTGCATAAGTAAGGCAACATTCTCTAAGCCAATTTTACTTATTAATAGATTTTGTATTATATATGTAACTCGACGTGCTGTTTGGAGTGAATTGATCGAGTCGATCAATAGTCAGATTGGCCGAACTGTAGTGGAACTACTTTTCAAAATGAAATCTAGTTGCCGGGGAATTAGGAGAAAAGGACTCCAGGCAGAAACTGACAGATAGAAAAAAAATAATTGAAATGAGACAATTGATAAAATCAGATTCTTACTATTCTTGCTGTTTTGATTATTTGAAATAATAAATAAATTAAAAAAAAATATAAATGAAATAAAATAAAAAAAAAAAAATAGTATCTCATTACAATACCCTATTTGTTTCATCTACATCTACAATGGCGCTACAGCCCAAATCGAACCTTGGCCTCCTGATATGCAGGTTCCTTAACATTTTGCATTACTTATTGTGGAAGGAAGAGAAGCTGTTATTTTTTTTAGCATTTATTGCAATTATCAAAAAACAAATTCTGGCAAAATTTTAAGTTTATACTTTTTCTAGTTTTAATGGAGATCGATATAATGCACTTAACAAAAATTATACATTTGTATGGGAGGGGGTAGAAGGAGTGTACGGATCAAAACACATTTTTTTCTCGTAATTGATATTTCTATTTTTATACTTTATGCAAAATATCAAGTTGATACCTTTAACAGTTTCGAAGAAAAATAATTTAATTTAAATTTCAAAATTTCGTGAAAGGGGTAGAAGGAGTGAGGTGAAGTTGATAATATTTTCAATGCTTATTGGGATTATAATAAAATTAATTCTGGCAAAAATTCGTTTTTATAACTTTGCTAGTTTCAATGAAAATCGAAAAACTACATTTTTCAAAATTATGCATTTGTATGGGAGGGGGTAGAAGGAGTGACGGGATCGGATCAATATTCAGTCATATTAATGACATCTATATCGTTATACTTTAACCCAAATTTCAAATCGATAGCTTAAATAGTTTCAAAGAAAAATCAATTTCTGAAAATTTCGGAATTTCGTGAAATTTGTATGGGAGGGGGTAGAAGGAGTGGAAGGATGTGGCCCGTTCACGAACTTAAAGTTACTTTTTTGCTAAAAATTACACACAACAAATTTCAGCACGATAGCTCAAAGCGTTCGAGAGTTATGCTGTAGATAGACGGACAGACAGCAACTCGGAATCGAAGTTTTTGAGCGAAAACAAATATTTCTGTACCCTTGGCGGCTCTAAGAAATAATGCTCGCACATTATTTCTTAGCGTTACAAACGGTAAGGCAAACACAATGTACTCTCAGATTTCATCTAGAGTATAAAAATTTACCACGTTTTTCGCTGTTGAGATACGTTGGGAGCGAAAAGCTTTCCGAAAGCTTCGGTGGCGTACCATTGCAGGATTGCTGCTGGAATCGTCTGTTCTATTGGAAATTCTGTTTGCAAACTTATAATGAAATTTTATGGGCTTTCCGAAAATGTAATAAAATTTGGTGGTTAATGAGGTTCTTCTTGAAGACAAAAGGACTTTTTTGTATTTTTTTAAATTTTTTATTATTTTTGTGTCATTGAAATGACTTTTTCTCAAAAAGTATAGCACTGACTAACACAGTTGATAGCAGTATGGAAAGAAGAATTTCCAACGAGCCCAAAATTATTGCGTTACGCTAAGTACGGTAGAAGTTATAGATCAAACAGTGATCACAGGTACGATGAAAATCCTTCGTCCCTACAATCGCGCTATCTCCATAACGGTGCAAAAAGTTCCTCTATCTCCCATTTTCGTTTGACGCTTCACACAAGTAACACCCTGTATATGAGTTACATTATTGCCGAGACGCGATTATCGACCGTAATAAAACTTATACTTTGTAGACGGCCCTAAAATATGTTAGACCGCAATATACGTTTTATAAAGGGTAGATGTTGCAAAAGATGGTGCAACATGGCACCAGATGTGGCTGTAAAATTAGAAATAAGTAGTCATAAAAATTGTTTAGTTTAGTTAAGAAACTAGTATTTAAGAAGGAACAAATTATGGAAGAAAGCACTTAGAATAAAGATTTCAAAGCAACATCTTGTGTTTTCTTTATTTTTGAATCCGGTCTTCCTCGATATTTTAAATTTCGAGTCCGTTCGTCCGTTAACGAAACGAAACTGGCGCAGTCGGTAGGATATCAATACATTTTTGATATCCGTTAATTACCTACGACGAAGACTGCAATCGTCGTAAAAAGTGCTTTAAGCCAAACAGTGAGATCGTGCTGTAACGTCTTCAAGGAGTCTTTTTGACAAGACAATATACCTGGACTAATAAAAACGAATCTGAAAAAAAACCGAATCCGATCAAAAAAAGTGAAGTCGATCTAAAAGTGAATTACTGATTAATAACTCTAGCATTGAGAGTAAGCAGAATTTTCAAAGAATTCGCTTCCTGACAACTAAGCGAATTGATCAGGTTTTAATAAGTGATAATTTTAACATAAAACGACAGTGTACAAAGGAGCAAATTTAAATTGCTTAATTGACAAAAGTCATCCGGCGTATTAACAAATTATCTAACAAAGCCACTTGGAGCTTTAAATCATTTAGAAGTTGGGGGAATTAAGTTTCCTATAAAACTCTCCGTCAGGAAAGACAGGAAGAACGGTTAATCTATACAGTGGATCATCAGGATCAAAATAAAAATTTTGTGTACATGTCATGCAAAAATAAATTTGACGACAGACGAAGCATTGAAGCTATCGACGAGGAAAACTACTTGGAAGAGAATCTTCTTACGGAAAACGACCCACCGCTATATCAAAACCCAGGACTCATCATGCCAGGAACATCACAAGGTGAAAGTAATTATAGATTTCAATTTAATGTATTAGATTATATAAATAAACTTAAGGAATATGATGGAAATCCTAGACAACTGGATAACTTTATAGATAGTATAGAATTAATTATGGAAGAAATAAATAATAGAAGCGAATTTGAAAAAAAGATTATTTGGCATAATATTGTAGGTAAATTAGTAGGAAGGGCAAAAACCATAACAGATATTCATCCAACAATTTCAGATTGGATAACACTAAAAAACTTATTATGTAATAATTATGAAATAGACAAAAGCTACTCGAAAATCTTAGTTGTACGTATAAAGATACACCATTAAATTTTTATAATGATATAGTAGAAAAATTGGGATTATTAAACCAAAAAACAAAACATGAGGGCAAAGAATCAGAAATTCAAAGTAATATATCAACAGCAGTAGAATTATTTAAAGCAGGTTTACCAGATATTATAAGATGTTTTATAGCACACGATTATATAGACACTCTAGAAAAATGCATAAAAATTTTGCAAAAAAATAATTTCTTGCATTACGATATACATAAAAGATCCCCAAGAACACATCACAACAGGTACCAACGCATAGAACAACCAAGTTTTCAACAGAATACCGTTAGATCACGAGATTATAAGCAACCTTACGTAGGACAATCTGATTATCAACCACTTGTCAATAATCAAGAAAGTCAATTCAGAAACTACATTCTAAACAATTACAGATCACCTTCAGGTCAGAATAGAACACCATCAGGCAAGAATAGACCACCACATAGAAATAATAATAGCTATGACAATCAAATTGAAATCTCAGACGTAGAAATGAGAACACAACCATCTAGAATGCATAACATAGAAAACTATGATTCAAATATCCAAAATTTTTCGAGTCAAAGCCTCGGATCAAACTTTAAACTGCCTTATATAAAATTCAACATGCCGAAAGGTATCCTTAGATTGCTAACTGATACAGGTGCATCTGAGATATATTAAACCCTGGAATATCAAGACCCCAGTATGTTTTTAAATTACCCGAAATAAAGAATATGAAGGGAATTGGAGGAATTGTGAGTATCGCCGAAGAAGCAATTGTGCCAGAATTACCTGGACTGCAACCTCCAAACGATCAATCACTTAGATTCTACATTTACCAATTTCATGAATTCTTTCACGGTCTGATCGGTAACAATATTCTGAAACAAAATAACGCCTTAATAGATATCAAAGACAAATTTATAAAATTAAACGAAGTAAAACATAGAATATAAGAGGATTTAAATGAGGAAAAAGAAGAAATAGAATATGATGAGACATTAAAAAAGGAACAGATAGATGAGGAAATAAGAATAAATAAAATAGAAGAGGTAAAAGGAATAATCTACTCAAATAATATAGTAGAAAATATCAGAACAAATCATTTGAATAAGGAAGAAAAATATGAATTATGGAAAGTTATAAGAAATATGAGCGATGTGTTTTATCATGAGGGAGATGATTTAACATTTACCCATGCAATTAAGCATCAGTTAAAGCTAATAGACGACGCACCTATCTATACGAAAACGTATAGATACCCGGTAGCACATAGAAATGAGGTAGATAAACAGATAAAAGAAATGCTTAATCAAGGAATAATTAGGAACTCATCAAGTCCTTATTCCAGCCCGATTTGGGTAGTACCAAAGAAAGCCGATGCTTCAGGTGAAGTTAAATGGCGAATAGTCATTGATTATCGCAAAATTAACGAAAAAACCATTGCTGACAAATACCCGATACCAAATATAGATGATATCTTGGATAAACTCGGAAGATCAATCTACTTTACGACATTAGACTTAGCGAAAGGGTTTCACCAGATTGAAGTAGCAAAAGAGGATATTCCAAAAACCGCGTTTTCTACAAATTCGGGTCATTACGAATTTGTAAGAATGCCATTCGGTTTGAAGAATGCTCCTTCTACATTTCAAAGACTGATGAACACAATATTAAGAGAGTACATAGGTAAAATATGTTTTGTGTATCTTGATGATATAATAATTTTTAGCACAAGCTTGCAAGAACATACAAACTCTATAGCATTGATATTAAAGAGATTAAAAGAAGTCAACTTAAAAGTTCAACTCGACAAAAGCGAGTTCATGAAAAAAGAGACAGAGTTCTTAGGACATATCGTAACAACAGAAGGTGTGAAACCAAATCCCAACAAGCTAGAAGCAATCAAAAAATTCCCAATACCTAAAACAGAAAAGCAAATAAAATCTTTTCTAGGATTGATTGGATATTACAGGAAGTTTATAAAAGACTTTGCGCAAATAGCAAAACCACTTACAATATGTTTAAAGAAAGATAAGAAAATTAACAGACAAAATGAAGAGTACAAAAAAGCATTCGAAAAGCTCAAAATATTAATAATAAACGATCCTATTCTAAAATATTCAGATTTTAACAAAGAATTTGTGTTAACTACCGACGCATCTAATTTTGCATTAGGAGCTGTACTATCACAGACCGGACATCCCATCTGTTTTGCTTCAAGAACGCTCAATGAACATGAGCAAAGATATTCGGCAATAGAGAAAGAATTGTTAGCCATCGTATGGGCAACAAAATATTTCAGGCCATATCTGTTCGGTAACGAGTTCACGATAAGAACGGACCATAAACCATTGACTTGGCTATCAAACTTGAAGGAACCAAATTCAAAACTACAACGATCGAAGATAAAACTTGAAGAATATAACTTCAAAATAGACTACATAAAAGGTAAAGAAAATTCAGTAGCAGACGCTTTGTCCAGAGTAGAGGTAAATATAAATGAAACAGATAACGCAACTATCCATAGCGCAAGAGAGGACGCTAACGATTTAATCCCAATATCACCTAAACCACTGAATCACTACAAATATCAAGTACAAATAATAAGATCGAACTACGAAAAAAAATTAATCAAAAAATTTAATAAAAAAGAAAGATTATTACTATATACCCAAGAAATTTCGATACCTGAAATAAGAAAAATATTTAGTGAATGCGTGAAACGAAAAACAATTGCAGGAATATTTTGCACACATATAGTATACATACAAACAATGATTCATACTTACTAGACGCGTTTTAGTCGGCTCTGTAATTTTTTTGCAATTTTCCTAGTAATTTTTTAATCGTCTGTCGTGCGGATTGTTGGGGCGTTGGAGTGTTGGACACCGAAAATATTTCACAAGCGGTCACCCTTCACCAGAAATTTTCCTCATCGCAAATTTGCCTTTACCATTTCGTTGATTTTTGCTGAAAGTTGTGAACAATTTCCCGCCAAAATGTCATCCGAAAGAGAGACCCGTCAAAGCAAGCAACCTGGAACTTCAACTACAATGAAGAGCGACTATCAACTCTGGGCCAGCATCGAAAAAAAATTTTCTAAACTTGCGTCGGACATCACGAAACAAATAACCACGCAGGTAAATGATTCACTTTGCAAAACTGAACAAAATATTGCGAAGAAAATAGAGGCTGTTGAGTCCAGGCTCCTAAATGAAATTAGCAAACTAAAATCTACGATAACTTCACTCGAGAAACGTATTGACAATTTGGAGCGCGGACTGGTTTCATCCGATTTGGTTATGTCGGGAGTGCCTTTCATTGAGAATGAAAGCTTACCAGCATACATTCGTAATTTATGCTCTTCGCTTAACCTCTCTATGCCAGATGTTAAATCCATATTTCGGACGCGGTCAACTTCTTCAAATAGAGATACGCCGATAATCGTAAAATTGTCAAATGCTCACCAAAAGAACTCTATCATTAAAGCTTGCAACAATATGTTTAAAAACACCAGAATAGCTTTAAAATTGTCATCGATAGGTCTGGAATCTAACTCGAACTTGTACATCAATGAGAGTCTCACGAAGCACAACTATGCAATCTATCGCAAAGCCATTGAATTAAAGAGGCAAAAGAAAATTAAATCGGCTTTTACTCTCAGCGGCATTGTATTTATTCGGAAAAATAACGAAGAGGACAGCGCCAAAGCGAGGCCCATACACAGCATCGACGAATTATGCGCAGAAGCAGAGCACAACATCTAGTCAGCGATCGCACGGACACAATCGTGATGTATTCTTTTAAATTGCAATTTATAACTATTGTTATTACTTTTGTTTTTTCTCTTTTTTTTCTTTCTCTTGAAATTTTCATTGTTTACTTTTTTAAGAAAGCCACGATTTCCTCTCATCCCGGGTATTTTATTCTGAGCACCACAACTAAGTAAAAGTCTACCATCCTCACTGAAATATTTTCGTTACAATGGATAAAACCATAGGTTCTTCCGCTGTTCTGGATGATGTAAACTTGGGTGCTAATGTGATGTTGAAAATTCTTGGCAAGCGTTATTCCGGTTTTAAAGTCTGTCATATAAATGCTTAAAGTCTGATTGGTGATTTACGCGCTGATAATCTTAGAGACACATTTTTGGGATCAAAAATTGATATTATCTGCATCTCGGAAACATGGTTAAAACCGGGCATTGATGATGCCCATATTTCTATTCCTGGATATAATGTTTTTAGAGCTGACCGTGACAATCGTGGAGGCGGTGGAGTCGCTATTCTACTTAAAAATAATATACGTAGTAGAGTCCACCTCAAATCAGACCCAGGCAGTCTAATTGATTATCTAGTCGTAGAATTTTATATTGGACATGAAAAATGTCTCATAGGTACTATCTATAAACCTCCACACATTCGTGATATGTCACTACTTGTTGATGTAGTAGAAAGCATTTGCAACATCACTAGACATGTGATTATAGCCGGCGATTTAAATTGTAACTTGTTAGATTATGAGACCGATAATATTGTCAATGATTTTATTAATAATATGCTGTCTTTGAATTTATATTTTGTTAACCGAACCGAGCCGACTCATTTTAGTAATGCACGCAGTAAACTCTTGGATATCTTTATGGTCGGTGATATGGATTACTTTATGTCATTTAGTCAGATTGGTCTACCGGCGTTCTCTAAACATGACCTAATTTTTCTAGCATATGATTTGGCATCTATCAGTAATGGCCCAATGACCTACCAATATAGAGACTTCAACGCTATTAATCAACATATGTTGTTTTCACGTACTATATAAATTAACTGGGAAAGTTTGTTCCTTTCATCCTCAGTCAACGAGAAAGTATTTATTTTTTTAAGTCAAATTACTCATCTATATGACGAAAACGTTCCACTGAAAACTAAACAAGTCCAAAATGCTAAGTCTCCTTGGCTAACCACTTATATTCGCAGTATCGTGCATGCTAGAGATGTTCTTTTTCAGCGTTGGAAACGATTTCGATTAAATTCCATGTTCTCTGAATTCAAGGTAATTCGGAATAAGGTTGTTTCAGAAATACGGAAATCTAAGATCCTGTACTACAAATCTCGACTTCGTGGCAGTCTTTCAACCAGAAAATTGTGGTCCAATCTAAAAGATCTACGAATTGGAAATAAATTAGACCAACCAAAATCTAACATAGACTGTGAAACCCTTAATAAATCGTTTGCTTCCATATCGTCAACTCCTCCTATTAAATCTATGCCAACGCTTTCTGCTGAATTTTCCGAGCATGTACGTAAGTCAAAATGCAATAATCCCTCTTATGAGTTTAGTTTCACTTGTGTTACTGAAATAAATGTGTACAATGCTATATTCTCGATCAAATCTGACGCTGTAGGTGTGGACAGTATTCAACCGAAATTTGTTAAGCTTATTATTCCCTACATACTCCCCGTTGTGACACACATATTTAACACAATTTTCACTACTTCAACTTTTCCTGATGCGTGGAAAAAATCTAAAATTATTCCTGTTCCTAAGAAACCTTTTAATTCAGTTCAACAAGAGTACAGGCCGATTGCCATTTTGCCTTATTTTTCTAAAGTTTTTGAAAGACTTATGAATAGCCAAATATCATACTACTTCAGCGAATTTAATCTACTATCGGATCTACAATCAGGTTTTAGGCTCCACCATAGTTGTATCACTGCACTACTTAATGTCACTGACAAAATCAGAGTGCAAATGGACAATGATCGCGTGACCACCCTTACATTGTTGGATTTCTCCAAAGCGTTTGATAAAGTTGATCACAATATCCTTATTTACAAACTTCTCAACTATTACCAGTTTTCTACTTCTTCAGCCGCTTTGATTAAATCTTACCTTACTAATCGACTACAAGCCGTATCAGTCAATGAGCAATCTTCATCTTTTTTGCAAACAAAATGTGGTGTACCGCAAGGAAGCATTGTTGGTCCTTTGTTTTTCGCTATTTATATTAATGATCTCCCGTTCTATATAAAACACTGCGATATAAACATGTATGCTGACGATGTGCAACTACAGCTCAGCTATCCGCTAGGATTGGTGGAAGATGCAACTAGTCGTATTAACGAAGATTTGACTAGTATTAGTAATTGGTCACAAATGAATTCTCTAGAACTCAACTCATCTAAGACCAAGAGTATCGTAATATACAAAACGCAGCTTGATTTGTCGTATTTCCCTGCTGTTATCCTCAATAACTTTGTTATCGAATATGTGGTAAAAATTAAGAATCTTGGGGTTTTTTTTAACAGCACCCTAACGTGGAGCGATCATATTTTATCCAATATAGGAAAAGTTTATGGGATTCTTCGAACCTTATTTAGCACACGTAGGTATGTACCAGTAGATGTTAAACTTATGCTAGTAAAAACTTTAGTAATACCAATTTTGATATACGGGCATGAAATTTTCTGTAGACCTGACTCTATATGCAGGAATCGTCTAAATGTAGCGTTCAACTCTGCTGTTCGTTATATCTATAGTCTGCGACGATTTGACCATGTTTCTCCTTATGCTGATAGTGTATTTGGTTGCTCTCTAGAACGCTATATTCTATATCGTTGCTTGATTTTTCTTTTCAAGATAATTCATTCCAAAAGGCCTGAGTATCTTTTCCAACGAATTACGTTCGCCAGGTCTTCCAGGACACATCAACTAATAACACCTCAGTTCTTATCTCTAGTTTCACAGAGGCAATTCTTCGTTTATGTCATTCAACAGTGGAATCAACTACCAGTCGAAATTCGTAGATCAGGAGGGGATGGTGATTTTTGCAGGAGGCTCGGGGTATACTTGGGACGTTGAAGTCCAGGCTTTTCTTATTTCTTTCTTTTCCAATTAAATTTTCATTATTGTTGTTTTTGTTCTCCTTTTTCTTTTTCTATTCTTATTTTAAATAATTGTTATTAATGTAAAACTAATTTGAAATAAGTCACTTAATTTGAATTTTAATTTGTATAATTAATATGCCATTAATACGCAAACAAAAGATTTTTGTATCTTAATTGTGTAAAACCATATGAATAAATAAATAATGTAATGTAATGTAATGTAATAGATGACTTTCTGAAACTACAGAAAGAATATAAAAATGTAAAAGAAATTTATAAGGGAATCAAAATATTAAAAACTGAAAAAATATTAAATGAAATAACTGAACAAAAGGAATTGATATAGTAACCAAGGAGATAAAAAAGGAATACTATATATCAAATCTACGGGAACAAGTAACCAAGATTATTAACAATTGCGAAATTTGCAATCTTGCAAAATACGAAAGAAACCCAATTAAATTACCATATCACCATACTGATACACCAGAAAAACCTAGGGAAATATTCATAATAGACATTTGGTTCAAATCTGCAAATGAAAAATATCTAACATGCATTGACAAATTTTCGAAGTATGGGCAGATTATTAAAATACAAAGTAGAAACTGGAATGATATTATAAATACACTACAGACAATTCTCAACATAATGGGAATACCTAAAATTATAAAATCAGACAATGAACCGGCATTAAAAACGGAATTAATTCAGAAATTCTTAGCAGATAAACAGATAGAGCTGAAGTTCTCAACACCTAACATACACACGGGAACATCGGATATAGAAAGATTTCATAACACACTTAATGAAACCATTAGAGTCATAAAACTAGAAGAAAGAATATATCAAATCGACGAGAATCAAGAAGTATTAAGCTATTATAATAATAAAATACATTCGACGACAAACGAAAGACTAATAGAAGTCCATTTAGGAGATAAAAATAATTACGAAATGATAAGGGAATTTATGAAAACGCAAAAAACCAAAAGGATAAACAAATTGAATAAGACAAGACAAGACCAAGAAGTAGACCTGCGTTATAGAAAGAACAATGCAGGCTTTACAAGCAAGTTGAAACCTAAATTCAAGAAAACAAACGATATAAAAAATACGTATAAAAATCATTACGAACTTAAAAACCGAAACAGTAGATTACACAAGAGTCAAATGAAAAAATTAAAACGATTTTCTCTTCACAACGAACAACCACCAGAATAAGTTTATTTTTCTATTAAAGACATTATTAACGACCACAAACAAATATCAAATTAATAAAACAGACCAAAGAGAAGTTTAGTTTTCAATTCGATTTTGAACTGGAGTAATGGGCAAGAAAAATTTAGGTGGAATAGAATCCAGAACTTTATAACATGCAATCAGAGGGATCCATAGTATAAAAGACATTATTAACGAATAAACAAAAAAAAAAAAATAGATTAGAGATAAATAAATTAGCAGCAGATTACGAAAGACTTGTATTGGAAGACCGTAGAATAAACGCTAAACTTTAGACTAGCGATACTCAACAAATATATTTTAACAAATAAAAATTTAGAAAAATACGATGTAATCATCGATAAATATAAAGTTATCATAGCAGTAGCATTAAGGAAAATAGAAGTAATTGCCATAATCAAATGAATAGAACCCATACCCAATAAGGATGGATTGCAACGCAAGACAATGAATTTTTAGAAAATAAAAACTAGTAACTAACTAAATCAACCAAATTATAAACATGCAATATTACAGTTGTTATATAAAAAAAAATAAAATAATTAACCTAGAATAGAATACATTTTTTGTACTAAAATAAAACTAAGGCACAGGATGCTTAAACTTAGTTTATTTTAATTTTTCGGTCAGGAGCCCGTCAACTTTAGCGTGGGAGGAGTTACATTATTGCCGAGACGCGATTATCGACCGTAATAAAACTTATACTTTGTAGACGGCCCTAAAATATGTTAGACCGCAATATAAGTTTTATAAAGGGTAGCTGTTGCAAAAGATGGTGCAACATGGCACCAGATGTGGCTGTAAAATTAGAAATAAGTAGTCATAAAAATTGTTTAGTTTAGTTAAGGAACTAGTATTTAAGAAGGAACAAATTATGGAAGAAAGCACTTAGAATAAAGATTTCAAAGCAACATCTTGTGTTTTCTTTATTTTTGAATCCGGTCTTCCTCGATATTTTAAATTTCGAGTCCGTTCGTCCGTTAACGAAACGAAACTTATGTTTATACTCTAGATGAAATCTGAGAGTATATTGTGTTTACCTTACCATTTGTAACGCTAAGAAATAATGCTCGCACAGAGCCGCCAAGGGTACAGAAATATTTGTTGTCGCTCAAAAACCTCGATTCCGAGTGACCGTCTGTCCGTCTATCTGTCTGTCCGTCTCTCCGTCTGTCTACAGCATAACTTTCGAAAGCTTTGAGCTATAGTGCTAAAAAAATTTTGTGTGTCATTTTTAGCAAAAAGGTAACTTTAAGTTCGTGAATGGGCTACATCACCCCACTTCTTCTACCCCCTCCCATACAAATTTCATGAATTTTCGAAATATTAAGAAATAGATTTTTCTTTGAAACTATTAAAGCTATCAACTTGAAATTTAGGTCACAGTATTATGATATATGTAGATGTCATTAATATCACGGAATATTAACCCGATCCCCTAACTCCTTCTACCACCTCCCATACAAATGGACAATTTTGAAAAATACATATTTTCGATTTTCATTGAAACTAGTAAAGCTGGAAAGACGAAATTTTGTCAGAATTAATTCTACTATAATTGCAATTTATTTTAAAAATAATTATCAACTTCACCTTACTCCTTCTACCCCCTCCCATACGAATTTCACGAAATTTTGAAATTTAAATTAAATTATTTTTCTTCGAAACTGTTAAAGCTATCAACTTGATATTTTGTACAAAGTATACAAATAGAAATATTAATAATGCAAAACAAATTTATTTTGATCCGTACACTCCTTTAACCCCCTCCCATACAAATGCATAATTTTTGTTAAATGCATTTTATCGATTTCCATTCAAACTAGAAAAAGTACAAACTTCAAATGTTGCCAGAATTTGTTTTGAAATAATTGTTAGAAAAAATTATCAGCTCCGCTTCACTCCTTCTACCACCTCCCGTACAAATATCTGTATTATAAATTCAAGAAAAGCATTTCTCCTTCAAGTATATGAGACCTATCGACTTTGAAATTGAATCAAAGCATGGTGATAAGGATGATGATAAGCAGTTTCAAAATCATCATAAGTGCTCCACTTCCTCTGCCACCTCCCATACAAATGCCCCAATTTCAGGAAAACTATGACTAATTCCTTAAAAATAATGAAAACTAAAAACTTGAAATTCTGCAAAAAACATTTTGCATGCCATGTTCGGTGTCATATACGAAAAACACAAACCTCCCCCTCTACTTCTACCACCTTCCATGCAAAAGTCTCTATTCACTATTCGAAATAATTTGAGATGACATATTTTCCGGTATATTAAAGTCATTTCCATCTCATCTAGAGTATCATATGATTGGGCTTTAAGCCCAATTTATTGATTGGTTGGGAGAAATGTAGATTGCCACAATTATAACTGATTTATTATGTTCCAATCTGCTTTCACAAGCACATATTTCTCCCACTTTAGAAAGCTGAACAGACAATTGCATTTGTTGTACATTGAGATCTATTTGTGGAGTAACAACACGGGCTCCGTCATTAATATTATGGTAGATTGCAACGCCGCCTGCCCTCGAATATTCTCTTTTATATTGAACAACAATATTAAAATTTGGAATGTCTAAAATAATTTCATTATTCATCCATGTCTCGGTAAGAATTAGAAAATTCGACGACGATGCTATTCTATCTAATTGAAGATTATGTACATGAGCCCTTAAACTTTGGCAGTTAAAGGTAAACAGTGACAACCCTTTCCTCGTATTTATAAAATCATATATATTATTAAAATGACAAAAATATTGACAGAAATGATACACGTGTATAATATGTGTATAATACATCACGCTGGCTATGACGCTTTTTTGTTTGTTTTTAGTGTCGCTTTTTCGTTTCATCGATTTTCAAATCACAACGAGGCTAAAGAAGTTTTCACTTCAAAAATGCAGTTGCTGCTACCAAGCCAACCAGCAACGAATCACTTTGAAATGTGATTAAGGAGTCCTGGAGCGTCCGCTAAGTCGATGCCAGAGCTTGGTTGATTCAGTACCAAAACGTTGTGCAGCCGTTATTGCCAATAACGGTCACGCAACTAAATATTAAAACTGAAGGACGTCATCAGCTGGAACAGATAACTATCGCAAACTAATAAAACTAATTCATTTTTTCTATTTTTTAACCTTAAGTGCACTTTGGAATTGTGGCGCAATTTTTTTCCGCCTTATTTTTATGTTTTTACAAGATTTGTTTAAATAGCTTTCAAACGGTAAATAAGACATTAAATATTTTTATTACACAATTTTTATAAAACTTTTTACTTTTAAAAATGTGTTCATTAGTTGTTTAACAAATAGAATTACAATGCCTTTGGAAAGATTGTTGGTGACGTTGGTGTTATTATTTTTTCGCAGCTGTATATGTACATTTGGTAATGCAACCCCTAATAATCATACGTACCGAAAGTGGTATATTTTCGTATGATGTGGGTCGATCTGCATGGCATCTCGACACCCCATAAAACAATAAAACAATGAAAAATGCAGACCGATGCCTATTCGTACCTCAATAGGTATCGATATGCATCGCACCTGGAATAACAAATATTAATTCGGGTTATTCCCACAATCTTAGAGTTTTAGGAAGACCCGTTTTGAAGGGTAAGATTTTCGGATAATTAAAAACTTTATCCTGCAGGTATACAACGAGTAAGATCACTCTGTATATTGCCCGGGTTAACATATTTGTCACGTGCTACCTCTTCAAATTCAGGTTTTTACTTTTGGTGAAACGTGTTCCGCCGAGTCCGAGACACTTCTTATCTCTCATTCTCGTACATGGCGTTCTTACAGCTTTTGCTCGCGTCCTATTCAACTTGGACGGCGGGTGCGCGGGTCATGATTGGCGGGTGGTCGATGATTCTCTTTCCGCTCAATGTTTTCGATATTTTTCGTTTGCTCTTGTCAAATAAAAAAAAATCTGTGCGAGAATGAAATGGAAAGATCAGATTAAATGTTCACTGTAAGCTTGAGAGAGAAGAAGCAAACGTATCGGAGATGAAACACGAGTGTGTTTTCGGTAATTTTCGGAGCCGGGTCGTATTTTTAGTTGAGTGATCCTACTATATGTATACTGTGGGCTTGGGATATCTTATATTATAGATAGTCTTTGATGTTTCTCAGTGTCGTGTTAAAAGCCAAGGTTATCAGACGTTATAAACTTGTTGTGCTCCAGACGTTTGTTTATCAATTGAAATTCGTTTGTGTTAATTGGAAGAAGTGTAAGTACATAGAAATTATAGTAAACTTAGTTCGCATTGGTCCAGGGAATAAATCTCGTATAAATTGCATGTGACGATTGTATTTTTAGAACTTCGAAAAGTTAAAATGTTCGCAATTGCTCTAGTTTGAAGTTTCGCTTATCTCTTGACGCTCACCAAGTAAATGAGCAATAGGTGGTGGGTGGTGCCTGCCGTAGCCACAGTTTAATTATACGTAAAACAGTTTACAAACTGGAAAGAACTTCTCGAACTGATCTCACCAATATATGCACAATCTACATGTGTTCCACAGCTCCATCACTTTTTGCAAAGACTATCTCTCAAGCTTATGGAAAAAATTTACGTTTTTCGCTGTTGAAATACGTTGAGAGCGAAAAGCTTTCCGAAAGCTTCGGTGGCGCACCATTGCAGGGTTGCTGCTGGAATCGACTGTTCTATTGCAATTGAACGTAACCGCGCGGGAAGCGGCGAATGAGCATTGAATATAAGCGCGAGTTATGGGGACGACGAAAAGAAATACTTGTAAGACAATTTAAAATATTATTATACTCTAGATGAAATCTGAGAGTATTATAAGTTTGCCACAAAGTTTGTAACGCTAAGAAATGAGTCTCGGAGAAAAAAATTAATGATGCAGAAGTTCATATAATCACTCAAAAATTTCAAAACCGGATGACCGTCTGTCCGTCCGTGTCCTCTCTAGCTTGAGAACGCGTTGATCTAGAAAGTTCAAATTTTGTACACATCGTTTTTGACAAAAAAGTAAGGACAAGTTCGTGAACGGAACAAATCGCTCCACCTCTTCTACCCCCTCCCATACAAAATGACACAATTACGCAGTTTATCAATAAACGGCTTTTCTCGAAAAGTGTTAAAGTTATTGATCTGAAATTTGGAACATAGTACTTCTATAATAATTCCAATCTGCTGCATAAAAATAAAAACATTTCTCTTCATCTAGAGTATCGCACGACTGGGCTTTACGCACAATCGTAGTCCTATTATGTTTTTTATTTAAAAACCTCTTAGTTCAGATGGTATAATCGGACTCAACTATCATAAAAACGAAAATCAATTGTAACCTTTTAAAATACTGATTAGATTTTGTTTATACAAAATCGTAATGGATATGACAAATGGATATTTCGCGTTCTTTTTCCGTGCACTTAAGAACCTTTAAAGGTTCTTGGTGACAGATTTGATCTGAAAAAATTGTATATGCAATTCATTAAGTGGACATGAGCTTTAAAATCTCTTGTTGAAAGATTTGCATTAATTACGTTATATGAGAGTTGATTTTCATGTTATAATGATTCTTAGAAATTATTACATTTATTATGGTGTATAATGATTCTTAGATATTATTAGAGGTAGGTATTATGGTGTTGCCATAACTCCCCCCACTTAGACTGAAGCTCCTGATTCAGGTGAAAAGGTAATTTTATCTCTTTCTTTTTCGTATTTGACACGTTTCTTTTCTAATTTATCAAATTTTTGTGCAAGTTTTTCTGCAGGTGAGTTTATATTTACTTTAATATTTCCATTTTTAAATTTAAAATATAAGAAAATACATGTTATTATTATGACAATAAAAAGTAAGATTGTTACTGTAGAAATTACTGTATTACGTTTATGTCTAAATTCAATTAATTCAATCCTTTTTATGTTTTCAGCCTTTTCTAGCTTTATATCGTCAAAGTTTACTTCATATTTCGTATAGTTTACAAGTAGTGGTGGTGATATTACTAATTTATGATTAAAGTTTACAATTTTATTTGTATATAATTTTTCGTTTAATTGTACTGAACATTTATTAAAGTTTATTATAAAGGTACCAAATATTTGAAATTGTTTTTCATTACAATTGTGTATTATTTTTTTCATAAAAATTTTGTACTAACAAAATTCCATTTTCTATTTCTTCAATGATGTATGATTATTAACTCTAATAAGTTTACATACATACATACATATATGTTCACAATTAATTGAATTTTTTAAATTTTTTATATATTTATTTTCATTATAATAGTGATTGTTAAATTTAACTACGGCTTGGTCTGGTATATCGACTTTCGTAAAATTACTTGTAGGTACAGTACGCAAATATGTAATATGTTGGAACAGAGTTATCATAGAATATGGGAACATTCAGAACAATATAAAGAATATCATTATCCTTTTTCGCAAATACGGAGATGAATAGTTCTTGCAATTCATGAAAACCTATTAAATTTTGCTCTATTTCTGCTCGATCAAGAATCGATCGGGACATTAATCCGAAACGTGCTGCATTTATGTTATCCAGTATTTTATCTACTTCATATGTTAAATCTTTTAAAGTATCTTTAAATTTTAGGTAATATTTTTGAAGGTTAATATTAGATGAATAATTAGAAGTCCATGCAAGAAATTGCATAAACTGATTTTGTATTACTTCCGTACGGTTTTTTATACGTTCTAAATTTCGTGCGAAAACTTCATTATTTTTAATTTGTTTATTAAATTTGCTAATTATTTCTTTATTATTTTTATCAATATATTCAAGATGTTCTAGTATTTCTTCTCTATCATCACTATCCATTATAACAAATAACCATCTACATCAGAGGTCGGCAACGCTGTGACCGCGGGCGCCCGTGCGCCCGCGACGTGTTTTTGATGCGCCCTCGTTAGAAGGGCACCGAGCCCAAGCACGGGCATTAGTGTTGGGTTACTCATACAAGAAGTGGTACTAATGTCCCATTCATGCACGTCAAAATGTCCCATCACTACAAAAAATATTGTTGTCTCACTTCAAAGTTTTTGTCCCACTTCAGAGCTTTTGTCGCATCTGAATTAAGAACATGCATTTGTATGGCTGCTGTACCAATACATTTGTAACACTCAAATCACACTCACTTCACCGGGTTTTGTCCCATGCATTTGTATGGCTGAAAGCAAAGCTCTCAGCACGTAAATATTACGAACCGGAGAACTCTGCACATGAATGACAGGTTCTCTTCGATGGGAGAAACCGAGATTTAACTTTCATCGCACTTTTTTCGATTAAAAATCTATTGCACTGATATCAACGTGTAGTAATTACATGCTGAGCACTATTAATAAAGTATTTTGAAAAACTGAACTATTTTTAACACTGCATTTAAGAATAAACGCGATTCTTACGAAGCCCGCCGTGTCCGCTACATACAAAAGCTGGCGAACGGAACTGTCATTCTTATTGTGACTACAACTTGTTGTTGTTGGATTGACTTACATGGCTAGTATAGTGTTTTAACCCTAGTGAAACCGAATAAGTGTAAATAAGAATAACTGAAATAAATAAGAATGTATTTTTTTGTGATATTAATTAAGGAGATTTTGTATTTTAATTTTTAAAATTAAATAAGAATAAATAAAAAAAAAAAGAATGTATATTATAAACACAACCCACAAATGCCACACCTAATAATACGTCATTTTACTACCGCATCTCAATAAGAAACGGTGTTAGTAGGGTTAAAATACTCTACGCGCACACATAAAAGCGCAATATACGTCATTTTTCGCTCATTTGCTACCATTGCTCCTCAAAAAGGCAAATTGTATGAATGGGACGGAGATTGTATGTATGAATGGGACATGGAGCTTTTGAATGGGACTTTTGAGGTGGGACATTGTACCACCTCAAATTTCAAATGAGCCCCTCATACAAACATGGGACAAAAATTCTTGTCCTACCCAACACTAACGGGCATACTATAGAGGAGACCGAGCATGAATGACTGACCGAGCGAAGCGCGCGCGGATGCGAGCGCGGGGGTGCGCGGGAGTTTACCGCGCATGCGCCGATCCCCGCGTCCGCGTGGCGGCACTTCCTTACTGCTTGCCAGTAAGGGGAGTCAGTCAGTGCGCTGCGATACTGAGAGTCAAGTAGTCGAGTTTTTGTGTCGTTAGTTTTACCTACCTACCTACATATTTGGAGACTTGTTTTGTTATAATATTGTGTTTTCAACATGAGTAAAAGACCAAGGACTTATTATTTCAATAAAGAATGGGAAGAACAGTTCTTTTTTATTGAGTTTAATGGGAAAATTTTGTGTTTATTATGCAACGCCAGTGTAGCAGTGCCTAAAAAAAGTAACATTGAAAGACACTTCAATACTTTGCATGCTACGTCGTGCAATAGTAGCTTTCCTCCAAACACTGAAATCCGGAAGAAACGTGTCGGTGAATTGAAGACAAATTTATCGAAACAACAAAGTTTTTTTTACCAGGCCAGTTAAACTTTCGAAAAGCGCTACTATTGCATCTTTAAAGGTTTCTTATTTGTTGGCTAAGAAGAAAAAACCTTTGGTAGACGGAGAATTAATAAACGAAGCTTTCTTAACAGCTGCTGATTCTGTCTTTCAGAATTTTAAAAACAAAACCGAAATTATGGTGGCTATTGAAACGATGCCATTGTCAGCCCGAACAGTGTCGAGAAGAATAGAAGTTATTGCTACAGATATGAAATCGGAGTTGGAAAGTGACATTCAAAAGTGCAAGTTTTACTTTATTATTTTAATAATAAAGTATTGTGATCGACTTGGAAAAAAAAAAAATTTGCTACCCTGAAATTTTGTTTTTTCGCGTTTCATGACTAAATTAGCCGAAAAATGCAAAAAAAAATCCGTCTGTCTGTACGCCGTCCGCCGTACGCCGACGTGTACGCTCAGCGCACATTAACTCAAGATAGAAAGTTCATTTTTGGAAGGATTGTAGATAGTTGCGGATCTCAGGCGGATACCTATTTTGGGGGGTGTACGGGTTCAGGGGGAGGCGGGGGGAGCGCTTAAGCCAAAAAATACGAACTCAAATATCTCAACCATGGTAACAGCTAGGAAGCTAAAACTCAACACACATACAGAGAGGTTTGTGGGACAACTTTTAAAAATAATTTAATTTTTTTATCCATTGGTGTCCGAAAAGGGGAGGGGCTAAAAACAAATTGTCGGCCGAATTGTTTTTTCAAATGATTATATCTTCGAAATTACTTATCGTAAAAAATTCATATTTTGGGACCGTCAGTATGGCATTTAGTTCCTTTGGAATCAGCTTAGACAGTGGTTAATTATTGTAAGGGGGAGGGTCAGGGGGGATGCAAAGAAAAACACTTAAAAATTAATATCTCAACTATCTCTTAAGCTATGTAATTGAAACTTAAAACTTATATTAAGCTATACTAGGAAAATACAAAAAAAATATAACATCTTGAAATAATACTAGTGGGGGGAAATGGGGAGCATTTCAAAAATGGCGCACTTTTCAAAATTACGAATCTTTATATCTCAAAAAAGAGTACAGATATCAAATCAAAAATTTGTCAGATTGTAGAAGTACATGATGTTTAATTTTGGTAAAAATTCTAAGTTGGGAGGTGAAAGGGGAGAGAGGTGATAAGCAAAAATGTCGAAAATTTTGAGTGATTTTTTTAGGACTCTGTTGAAAGATACAAAGTTTAAATTTTGCATGTGAATACGTCTATTTGATGTACATAGAAAAATAATAATAACTTGATCCACAATTGTTATAAACCGACCCCCCCGGTCTAACGTGCACAACGTGTTTCATGTGCATTGAAAAAAACACATAAACTGAAAATTTTTGAGTGAAATTTTAAGGTAGAAACTTGAAAATTTCCAAAATGCATTTAAAAAAAATCTCTAAATATACGAAATATTAACTGGTTGAAAACCTTTAAAACTTCTACCCCCTCCCATACAAAATAATTTTTCGACCATTTTTAAAAAATCAATTATCACCTAACTTTTAAAAGCTATCAAAATGCAATTTTGCACGAAAACTAACAAAAATAATTGAAATGAAATTACGTTAAAAGTTTTGAAATCGTGCTTGCCCTTCTACCCCCTCCCATACAAAAGTATGATTTCGACCAATTTCATTAAATCAACTAATAATCAACAAATTAAAAGCTACGAACTTGAAATTTTGTACGAGCATCTTCCAACAGAAAAGAAAGAAAATTGCATCACAAGTCTTACGATTCCTCTACCTCCTCTACCCCCTCCCATACAAAATTATTTTTTCGAGCATTTTTAAGAAATCAGCTATCAGCTAACTCTTGAAAGGTATCAATTTCAAATTTTGCAGAAAAACTTATAAAAATAATTCAAATGAAGTTGCTTTAAAAGTTTTGAAATCGCGCTTGCCCTTCTACCCCCTCCCATACAAAACCATGACTTCGATCAATTTCATTAAATCAACTAATAACCAACAAACTAGAAGTTACGAATTTGAAATTTTATACAAGCACCTCACAAGAGAAGCAAAATAAAACTACATATCAAATTTTACGACTCCCCTACCTTCTCTACCCCCTCCCATACAAATGTTCGGTTTCGTGAATGTAAAATACACCGAATTTTCTGAAAATTCTATGCAACTTCGTCTATGAAACACATTCTATACAGAGAATATTGGACGTGATTCAAGCAATTAATTAAAAAGCTATTAACATTCACCCACCCTTACTATTACCCCTCCTCCTCACCTCATAAAAACCCAAACTTGCAGAAACGAATGAAATATTGTTAAGTTGACAACAGCCCTGCCCAAGAACTCCATTTCACTTAGCCTTCCCTAACCACTCTAACCTGCATATTGACTTTCCACTCATCCGCAACTTGTCCCAAGAATAATAAAGTTTCGCCCGACTTGTTGGCAGTTTATTTTCTCTTCAACTCGACGAGTCTACCGACATTTCTGACACTGCGCAGTTGTGTGTTATCATTAAAATGGTATTTAATGATTTTACCACCAAAGAAGAATTTTTGAAGTTATTGCCGCTGAAGGGTCGCACACAAGGTAAAGATATTTACGATGCATTTCTAGCCTTTGCACAAGAAAGCCAGTTACCATTTCAAAAATTAGCTGCCATTGCAACTGATGGTGCGCCTGCAATGATAGGCAATAAAAATGGCTTTATTGGGCTGTGTATGGCAAATGATTTGTTTCCTCAATTCGCTCATTATCACTGCATCATCCATCAAGAGGCGTTGTGTGCCAAAATTTTTCATTTTGAACACGTCATGAAGATTGACGTAAAAATAGTTAATTCTATTAGGGCTGCGGCAATGCAACACCGTTTGTTTCGGCAACTTTTGCAAGATGAAGATGCCGAGTATGAGGACTTGATATTGCATACAGAAGTTCGATGGCTGAGCAGAGGTAAAGTGCTTGTACGCTTTCTCACTTTATTAAACGAAAGAAAACAGTTCTTAGCAACGAGAAACGAAGATTATCCACAGTTGACTGATCACTCATGGCTAGCAGATTTGGGGTTTCTCACAGATATAACAATAAAACTAAATGAACTAAACCTGGAATTGCAAGGAAAAAATCGTCATGTTGCGAAAATGGTTGGATCGGTGAATACATTTAAGGCCAAATTGGCTTTATGGAAATCCGATTTATTAAGAAATTCAACTTCACACTTTCCAAATTTAAAGAAAATTTTTGAGCACCTCAATGTACGTGAAACAGATATTGATATCACTTCGTTTGCCTCATATTTAGATACGCTTTTGGATGAATTTAATTCTCGTTTCAAAGAATTCAAGCATCTCGAGCCTGTCTTGGAGTTTATACTTAATCCTTTCGCAGAAGGTGATGTTTCTGAAAGTATCAAAAACTATTCTGGCATAAAAAATGATGATGAATTAGAGCTGGAAATAATAACCATGAAGAACGACTTGAGCCTGAAATCATACATGAGGGACGAAAACTTTTGAAATATTGTTGATGAAAATAAATATCCCATTTTAAGATCATTATCTCTCAAAATACACGCGTATAGTGCATCAACATACGCATGCGAATCTATATTTTCGACTATGAAACACTTAAAATCTAAATACAGAAGTAGAATGACAGACTCAAATTTGGACCAATTTATTAGGACAGGTACTTTAAATTATGAGCCAGATTTCATGAAGTTGTCAGAAAAAATACAAGGCCAAGGATCACACTAATAAAATTGCAACTAATTTTCGTAATTACATACTAATATTGACTGTATGTACGCCATTGTACGCTTTATTTAAATAAACATCTTTTTTTGTATTTGTGTAACATTTTATTATTTGCGTCAACTTGTCATGCGCCCTTCAGGAATAAACTATTTTAGAATGAGCCTTTAGGTTGGATAAGGTTGCTGACCCCTGATCTACATATATAATCCTCCAATAGGATTCAGCAAACCGCGCTTAAAACGATTGGGTTTTGCAAGATCCAAATTGTGTAATTGAAGTGTGCTTATCGGTTTTGCATTATCAATTCCTTTAAGTAAATTTATTTTTGTTTCAAGATCTTCTAGTTCTTGTTGTAAGTCGGGATGAAATCTAATTACGGGCTTGTACGTATCTTGTGCTACTCTTATTTGCGTTTCTTTTAAATTTTTGATCACATTACTATAGTCCGTTAAATTTATTTTATGGAAAATTCTGTATTGGTCTGCAATTAAATGTATCTGTTGTTTACTTATTAATACTATACCATTATCGGTTTCCACTTTTTCAATTTGAATGTCGGTCGAAGCCAACTGTAATATCAGGAACAAGGGGATTGCCTCTAGAATTTTCATAACTGGTGTCATCTGAAATGACAAAACGTTTGGGACGTTTTATATTAATTAGGGCTACATTTTGTAGATTTTGTTTTTTATTTTTAGGTAAATGTTTGGGAGTTCGATTGGGTGCTTTTACATAACCCATCGTTCGAATTTCTTCGTATTCCTCACGAGATTTATTTTGGTTATTGATAGACCTTTCTTTGTTTTGTTTCATTAAATGTAGAATTTTCGTTTTATTTCTTAGACCATGATGGGCCTTGAAGAGTTCTTCATCAATTGATGAATGAATTTGACGATTATAGAAATATACAGAGGTGAATAATCTAGATTTAGGAGATTCATTAGGAGAAGTTGCTCTATATTTTGTAGCGATTGTTTGATGTAACCTCTCAACATCACTATTTCCTGTATGGGAATGTGGTTTTGTAAAATGTATTTGAATATTATGATCATTGCAGAGTTCTTTTATGAAAAAATTGTTGAACTTATTATCGGCAACGATTTTAGTAGGTTTGCCTAAACTTGACAAAAAAAATAATATTGCCTCTTTGAGCGTTGGTTTGGATTGATCGGCTATAATAATAGCAATTGCGTATCTTGAGAACTTATTATTTTAATAATAAAGTATTGTGATCGACTTGGAAAAAAAAAAATTTGCTACCCTGAAATTTTGTTTTTTCGCGTTTCATGACTAAATTAGCCTGAAAATGCAAAAAAAAATCCGTCTGTCTGTACGCCGTCCGCCCTATGCCGGTGTGTACGCTTAGCGCACATTAACTCCCAAACCGTTCAAGATACAAAGTTCATTTTTGAAGGGATTGTAGATAATTGCGGATCTCAGGCGGACACCCATTTTGGAGGGTGTACGGGTTCAGGGGGAGGCGGGGGGAGCGCTTAAACTGAAAAATACGAATTCAAATATCTCAACCATGGTTACAGCTAGGAAGCTAAAAATCAACATACATGTAGAGCGGTTTGTGGGACAACTTTTAAAAATAATTTAATTTTTTTATCCATTGGGGTGCAAAAAGGGGGGCTAAGAACCAATTGTCGGCCAAATTTTTTTTTCAAATGATTATATCTTCGAAATTACTTTCCATAACAAATTGATATCTTGAGAACGTTAAGCTGACATATAGATCCACTAGAATCAGTTTAGACAAAAGCTAATTATTGTAAGCGGGAGGGTCAGGAGAGTGCAAAGAAAAACACTTAAAACCCAATATCTCGGCTATTTATTAAGCTATGTAATTGAGTCTTAGAACCTACATATATTAAGCTATACTAGAGAAATACGAAAAAAATATAATATTGGGACAAAATAGTAGTGGGGGGAAATGGGGAGCATTTCAAAAATGGTGCACTTTCCAAAATTTCAAACCATTATAATTCAAAATTGAGAGCAGATATAAAATTCAAATTTTGTCAAATTGTAGAGCTAAGTAGTTTTTAAATTTCGTAAAAATTTTGGGTCGGGAGGTGTAAGGAGAGGGAGGTGGTAACCAAAAATGTAGAAAATTTTAAGTTATTTTTTAAGGGCTCTGGTGAAAGATACAAAATTTAAATTTTCCATGTGGATACATCTATTTATTGTTCATACAGAAAAAATAATAAAAATTCCACAATTGTTATGCACCGACCCCCCTGGTCTACCGTGCATAAGGTATTTCATGTGCAATGAAAAAGCCACATAAACTGAAAATTTTTGTATGAAATTTAAAAAAAAAAGGTAGAAACTTGAGAATTTGCTAAATGCATTTAAAAAAATCCCTAAATTTACGAAATATTAACTGGTCGAAAACCTTTAAAACTTCTATCCCCTCCCATACAAAATTATTTTTTCGACCATTTTTAAGAAATCAATTATCACCTAACTACTAAAAACCTATCAATTTGAAATTTTGCATAAAAACTTACAAAAATAGTTGAAATGAAATTACGTTAAAAGTTTTGAAATCGCGCCTGCCCTTCTACCCCCTCCCATACAAAAGTATGATTTCGACCAATTTCATTAAATCAACTAATAACCAACAAATTAAAAGCTACGAACTTGAAATTTTATACAAGCACCTTACAAGAGAAGCGAAATAAAACTACATATCAAATTTTACGATTCCCCTACCTTCTCTACTCCCTCTCATACAAACGTTCGGTTTCGTGAATGTAAAATACATCGAATTTCATGAAAATTCTATGCAACTTCGTCTATGAAACTGACATTCTATACAGAGAATATTGGACGTGATTCAAGCAATCAATTAAAAAATTATTAACATCCACCTACTCTTACTATCACGCCTCACCACTCCCCTCATAAAAACTCAAACTTGCATAAATAAACGAACGAAATATTGATTATAAGTACTGGAGCCTTTGAACGTTTCCGCAAAGTGTTAAATTGACAATTGCCCTGCCCAAGAACCCCCTTTTACTTAGTCTTCCCTAGCCATCCGCAACTTGTCCCAAGAATAATAAAGTTTCGCAGTTTATCTATACAAGTGGCAACTTTGATACGATTTATAAAAAATATATCAATATGGAAAATATGATTAATATCTTCAGGTGTTTCCGTTATTTTAAATTTAGGTTTTATGGGATTAGTGGAATGTTCTGCTTTATTGCAAATGTCTCAATTATTAATATATCTTGTTACCAAATTTTTCAAATCAGGATAGTAAAAGAATTTTAGAATTCCTTTAAAAGTTTTTTCAATTCCTCCATGTCCTATCTCTTTAGTATGATACATGTGTATCTGATAAATGGCTTCATCTTCTGTTTGAAGATCTCTAAGCATTCGGGATACCTTAATAAATTTATAATTATTATTGAAAACCTCTTTTAGCTTTAATTGAAGTTTATTATAAAGGTGGTCACTAAGATCTGAATAAATAGCTATATTTTTATTTGGGGGTAATTTAGTAGACAATTCAGATATGTATTCGTGAAGCCATAAATATTGTTCTTTTATTTGAATACGAATTTTATTTACTGGTTTCGGGTAAGTTTTATTTGATAATAATAATTGATAGTTGAACTTATTTATGTAGTCTTCCTTTATTGGAATTAGAAGATTTAGATTTTCTGGTTCTGAATGAATGGTAATATTATCATTCGGTTCATGCGGATTAAATATGGATTCATTATGAACTTGTAATGACTCGGGGATATTTATTTCATCTGGAAAGTCAATATTTTCCTCTCTACAAATATCTTTTATTTCTTCTAGTGTTGTATCGTTTAGTGGAAGAACATTACCCAAATGGACTTCTTTATTTCCAATGTTATCGTCTCTCAAACGTGACAAAAAATCTGCAACCTGGTTATTCTTACCTTTTACATAGCTTATACCAAAATGATCTGTTTCAAGTTCGAAACGTCGGCCAAATAAATAAGGTCTAAAACTTTTTGTTGCCCAAACTATTGCGAGCAAATCTTTCTCAATTGTCGAATAATTAATCTCATGTGAATTCAATGTACGGGAAGCATACGCTATAGGATGACCATCCTGGGACAAAACTGCACCTACTGCATATTGAGATGCATCTGTTGTCAAAGTAAAATTCTTTGTGAAATCTGGGTATTTTAATACTGGTGGATTCGTAAGAACTAGTTTTAATTTTGAAAAACACTCCAAATATGAAAAATCATTAACATCTATTTTAGCGTCTTTTTTCAGGAATTTCGTCATAGGGACTGTTAATGCAGAATAATCTCGAATAAACTTTCTATAATATCCCGTTAAACCTAAGAATGATCTAAGTTGTTTAACGGTTTTGGGTATTTGTAAATTTTGGATTTTTTTTCAATTTCTCTGGGTTTGGTTTTATTCCATCTCTTGTCAGAATATGACCCAAAAATTCGGTTTGATGTGTGAAGAAATTACATTTATCGGACTGCACCTTTAAATTAAACTGTTGTAATCGAGTAAATATTTTATGTAAAGAATCAATATGTTCTTCAAGTGAAGTACTAAATATTAACACATCATCTAAATAGACGACACAAATCTTATTTATATATTCTTTCAAAACGGTATTTATCATCCGTTGGAAAGTCGCTGGGGCATTTTTGAGTCCAAAAGGCATTCGTAAGTACTCATAGTGTCCATTATGTGTCGAAAACGAAGTTTTTGCTCGATCACTTGGTTTCACTAGAACTTGATGAAAACCCTTTGCCAAATCAATAGTTGTAAAGTAGTTTGCTTTACCTAATTTATCACATAAATCCTCTATATTTGGGATTGGATACTTATCACTAATAGTTACTTGGTTCAACTTACGGTAATCCGTAACAATTCTCCACTTAGTTTGCCCGGAATTGTCTACCTTTTTGGGTACAATCCACAATGGTGCATTATAGGGAGAATCCGACTGCTTAATTATTCCATTCTGCAACATTTCTGCAATTTGCTTTTCCACTTCTTTTTGGTGGACTTGGTTTTTCTGAAGTTAACTTAATTTGATGTGTTACAACATTGGTGGACGTGAGTACATCTCCTTCCTTATAAAACAAATCACTGTAGGGTAATTCCGGGAGAGTTGCCACACGTAAGAAAAAGCTGTTATATCTTATTTCTGAAAAATGTATTTATTTTCATATGTATGTTATAAAATACAACAAAATGTTTTTTTTCATGTAGCAAAAAAAAATTAAAAAAAATAAAAAATATTCAAAATTTTTAAGCAAAAACAAAACCCTTCCAAATGGCCATCTCTCCCGAGTGCCCGGGTGAGTTGCCCCTACTGCCAAGGAGAGATGCCCCACTTTGAAATTCAGTGTAAAATGAAATTATTTTCGCAGTTTTTTCCCTTTCTTTTTACGAATTGCTGATCTGCGGCAAAAATTGCATTTTTCTTCATACGGTGTGCACGTTTCATGTAACCACTTTTCACAGCTCAACCATTTGATCCAGTTCACTCTTTCTCGCGTTTTTGAGTACAACTCCAAACATTCCACACAGCAATCTTACCCAGAATTGAAAATTTGTTTCCGTCGTGGTTTCATCTTTGCTTCACGTTTTATCTTAAGCGATGTTAAAGGTTCAGCGGAGGATATTGACGAATCGCTTCGGAGTGTATCGTCTCCTGTTACAAGGTCTACCACCTTGGTGGTTCTAGGCTGTTTTTTTCCAGCTCTTTTTTGGCTGGATGCTGCGCGTTCCCTTACACTATCATTGCTTCCTTTTTCTAAATTTAGTACTTAAAACGGGAATCGGTCCAATTTTTGGCAAATATCTTGATGGGCTTCCCTGTGAAGAAGTCTGGGCTGGTTTCTCAGCGATAGTTGCGCTGTTTTGACCATCTCGAGCTTCATCGGAAATTGAATAGAAATGATCGGGAATAGCATTTAGATTTAATGGAAATATTCCCGTTGCTCTAAAGCCAGACATAGCAATATCAACAGATGCTGATTTATTCCATGCTTGTTCAATGATCTTACCAGCCTGAAGACGCGAAATTTTTCTTCCCGGGTTATTAAGCACATATGTTCTAGCCTCCTGCTTTAAATTGTGCTTAAGTGACTTAAAGAACGATCTGTCCAAAGGTTGCAGGGCTTGGGTTGTATGACTCGGTAAACAAATCAATGTAATTTCATTTTCTTCAGCAAAATTCAGCATATCGAATGCATTTTGATGGGAGGAATGTCCATCTAAAATAAGGATTGTTCTGCCTGCTGGTTTTCTTGGTTCAAAATGTTCCTTTAGCCATTTGAAAAACATTTCAGAAGTGATAAACGACGACTTTTGGTTCATATAAACTTTTGATCCGGGAGGGAGACCGTCTCCAAATTCTTTTTTTTCTCTTACGCCTTTAAAAATTAGCGCAGGCGGAAGAAAATGTCCCTCAGCACTGCAACATGCGACAATCGAGACATTTTCACCACGTTCGCAAGAGGTTATACTGTGGACATTTCTCGCTCCCTTCGATGCTACAACCACGCCAGCGTCATTGTTCAACTGAAATCCGGTTTCATCCATATTGAAGATGTTGCAGGGCTTATCAAATATGTTATATTTAGTGAAAACTGATTTAAGAATATTAAAAAAATCGGTCGCATCTTGGCGATTCATCCCTTCACTGCGTGCAAGTGATAGACCGTGTGCCTGCCTAATACTTAATTCTTTGTTTCTCCGCAGAAATGAATCAAGCCAATCATATCCAGCCATCTTAGTTTCTCTATTAAATCTGTGATCAATACCTATTTTTTCGGCAAACTGAAACGCCAAAGTCCTTACAGTAGTTCTATCAGGTGCGAATCCAACTTTTTCCAGCTTCTTAATATGATTCACTAGCCGCTTTTCATTTTCCATTCCTAAAACACTTTGAGGACCCAGTGAAATATCCATTAATACTCCTATTTTCATCCTTCGACGTAGTGTCCTTGACGGTATTTCGTAATTTCGAGCAGCTACATTGACTCCTATTTCACCAGATTTTATCTTCGAAATTGCCTCATTTAACTGTTCGTTTGTCCATTGTCGTCTTGCAACACCTTCAGGCTTTCGGTCATATTTCTTAGGCATATTTCTGAAATAATAAACCCTTATTTACTATAGAATCCTGTCATTGCCATTACTTTCGTCCGGTATAGACGCCCCGGGGCATCTCTCCCAATGGAAATGCTTCAACGATTTATTCATTAATCGCATCGCACTAGCAAAATATATAAATCTTGCATTATTTTTCCATTGTAGGGACACCGTTACACCCGTAAGTCTTGCTTACCTTTCAGTTAACTAGTCATTTATACCGCGACCGCATAATACAATACCGGTTTCACTATATTAAGGTTTTTTTTTCAGGGAATTGAAGTTAACTAGCGAATAATTTCGACGGAAACAATGAAAGAACTGAACTCATGGGCTTCATGCGAAAGACTGATTGTAATTCAACGACTGGCATGTTTTTGCTACATTCGGGTACGAACATGTCGAGATATGATAAGTGGGGCATCTTTCCCGGTGGGGCAACTCTCCCGGAATTACCCTATTCATTTAAAATTTTCAAGAGTTCTTTCTTTTCCTCAGGGTTTAGGTGATTAATTTTAATACTTTGAACACTTTTACTCTCTATTGGGGATAATTGATCCAAATCAAGATGAAGGCTTTTTGATATTACTTCGGGGTTTTGATCAGCTGTTATAAAGGGGATTTTCATCGTTCATTATAATAGAACCGTCAAAATTATTAATTATGGATTCCATAGGTACTAAGACATTTTGTCCAAGTATTGCTTCAAATTTTGAACTTGATAGCGATGTGACTTTCCATTCAATATTACTTTCAGAAAGATTAAATTCTGTAGGAAAATTAGTCCCAATTCCTCTTTGTATTATTTCGTTAGAATGAAGACTGGGTTAGTTTAATAGGATTATCTAGGGTATGGTAACTAGATTCTGGAAATATGTATGTTACAACTAAGTAAGGATGTATTACATCCAGTGTCTATAAGACAACGAATGGCTTTATTCTTAATAGTAATAGGAATTATCGGAAGTTCCTTTTCTCGCGCTTCACTTGAATTTGTTCCGAGGCTAATACTGAAAAATTTTCAGCCTGGTTATTATGAGTTGTGTGCATACTTGCATCGATGATTGGAGAAGGTCTTGCGGTCCGCATACTTTGATCAATTGTAGGATTCCTTTGATTTCCCTGATAATTACGTCCTCTAGGTTGATTATTGTATCCTTGATTATAGGTTCTTTGATTAATATTATTTTGGTTTCGGTTATAGTTTCTATTACTCGTATGTTGATAGTTTTGATTTCCGGGGTTTAGATTATTTGGATTGCGATTATAATGATAATTTTGGTTTGCTAGAAACTGAGTATTTAGATTGCGGTTATAATTTTCATTATTGCAATAATTTTGATTACGCGGATTTGAAAATACCTAGTCTAGCCATAAATATTGTTACAAGGTTTGGCAACCCTGCAGAAAGGAACCGTTATATAGCATTTCTTAAAAATTGAGCTAATCGCTATAGTACGCTTGTGCTTGATGCATTTGTCATCATTTGAGTTTAATTTTTAGTGTAGTGAACATGGATTGGGGTGACAAAGAAAATAGAATTTCTGTGATTGCACTGCATAAAGTAGGAATGCAACCAAGTGATATTTTTAAGACTCTGCATACCCTTGGTATAAGCCGAATGTTTGTATATCGGGCTATTGAAAGATTTAATGATACGTCTGGAGTAAGTGACCGTGAAAGAAGTGGCCGTCCGCGAACTACTCGAACACCTCAAGCGGTTAAAGCCGTGCGCGAGAGAATTCGCCGTAATCCTCTTCGGAAACAAAAAAATGTATCGCGTGAGATGAAAATACCCCAAAGAACAATTTCACGTATCATCAAAAGTGACTTGGGGTTGGGTTCTTATCGTAGATCTACCGTTAAAAAAAATAGAGTGGAAAAATCAAAACGATTACTTTGCCGGTACGCAAACCAAGAACACCGTAAAGTTTTGTTTACGGACGAAAAAATTTTTACTGTCGAAGAAACATTTAATAAACAAAACGATAGGGTTTATGCTCGCAGTGCCAGAGAAGCTTCTCAAGTTGCCCAAAAGGTTCAAAGAGGTCATCATCCAGCCTCAGTAATGGTTTGGTGGAGTGTTAGCTACAACGGGGTGACAAAGTTGCATTTTTGGGAGAAGGGCGTCAAAACGTCTGCCAAAATTTATCAAGAAAGTGTCCTTGAAAGTGTAGTGAAACCTCTCAACACGTCATTATTCAAAAATCAGCCTTGGAGTTTCCAGCAAGATTCTGCACCAGGTCATAACGCGAAGTCAACCCAAAAATGGCTTGAAGAAAATGTTCCAGATTTTATTAAAGCTGAAGATTGACCTTCCTCTAGCCCAGACCTGAATCCGCTGGATTACGAATTATGGTCTGTCTTAGAGCAAATGACGTGCTCTAAACGACATCCTAATATCGAATCCTTAAAGAAGTCTCTTACACATGCAGTCGCCAACTTTCCGATTGAAGTCGTGCGTGCTTCCATAGATAAGTGGCCAGCTCGATTAAAGGCTTGTGTAAAGGCAAAAGGCAATCACTCGAATAACTTGTTGCAATTTCCGTTGTTGACAATGCATTTAATAAATAAACAATGATTTCTTAACATATAACACTTCTTTTATTGAACAGTGCTTCAAAAAGTTTGTAACAGTATTTATGGCTAGACTAGGTATTTTTTGATTATACATTTTTTTCGAATTATCGTCATTAGACCTGTTACTGTCACGAAGTTGCTGCACTTGGTTCAGAACAGAATATGCATCAAATTTCAACAAGGATTGCCTTATATTCAGGATTATACGATTTAAAACGAGACAACGCAAAGTTTTCATTATACGAAGGATGGAATTGTGGAAATGAATCTTTTTGAGGGTCTTGTAAGTATTTTGTATTCAATTTATTAAGAATACCACTTATTTCAAGATAAACCTTTTCGATATCTGTACTGTATTGTACATGATTCATTGCATTTATAAGTGCATGATAGGGTTGTGTAATTCCGAAGTATTGATACAATACTTGTTTCAATTGTGGCCATCTGGCGAAAGGAAACCTATCGATTGCATTTTGGGTTTCACCACGAATTTTCGTTTGCACTATTTGTTCTATATATTGTTTTTGCGATTCTGTTCCGCAATATTCCAATATTTGATCCACACGATTACAAAAGGACTGTAGAGAAATACCGCGAATTGAGTTTGAAAACTCATCCAATCGATTAATTTCGCGTAACACTTCCTCGAGTCCCAACACTATTGCGGCTTCGGGTACAATATTTTGAACCTTTTCTTTTTCTTGGTTCCGAATTTATGCCGCGATTTCACCAGGAGTCGAAATTTTTTTTTTATAAGTATCAAATTTTACAATTTTATAGAAATTACTTAGGCAACACAATACTCCAATTTTGTAATCAGAACAATATCACTTTTCTGATGCAGTTCACTGTATTTGAAAACACTTGGTTCGAGTTACTAATATAAATTCAGTAACTCAATACCGACTGCGCCAGTCATGGAGACGACGAAAAGAAATACTTGTAAGACAATTTAAAATTTTACTTTTTATTAAAAACCTCTTAGTTCAGATCGTATAATCGGACTCAACTATCATAAAAACGAAAATCAATTGTAACCTTTTAAAATACTGATTAGATTTTGTTTATACAAAATCGTAATGGATATGACAAATGGATATTTCGCGCTCTTTTTCCGTGCACTGAAGAACCTTTAAAAGTTCTTGGTGACAGATTTGATCTGAAAAAATTGTATGTGCAATTCATTAAGTGGACATGAGCTTTAAAATCTTTTGTTGAAAGATTTGAATTAATTACGTTATATGAGAGTTGATTTTCATGTTATAATGATTCTTAGAAATTATTACATTTATTATGGTGTACAATGATTCTTAGATATTATCACCATAATACCTACCTCCATAGATATATATATATAACTGGAGATGACAACTAAAAATATAATTGAAGCCAGGCGACGACAGTTGCATACATGGGTTAGTTCGATTTTACAGTGGCGGAGGTACATTTGGGTTTTTATTTTCGATCTTATTATACGAATGTGTTAACGTAACTTTATTAAAAAATTAAACGATCAATTGTTAATTGAAAGAGAAACACAATAAACGAATAGAAATTTTTATGAATAATATTTTATTGATGCGATCATCAGTGTACAATTTTATTGATAAAAGCATGAATATAAAGCACTAGAAATTGGTTTGTTTTATAAATTTATTTTTAAAGCATTTCAGAAATAATATACATATATATTTTACATAATATTAAATATTTATTTGTTGTGCATTACACATGAACATAATTTATGTTTTCCGCAATATAGATAGATAGTATTGTATTTTATAGATAGTATTGTATTTTAATTAAAGATTATTGGCCTCTAAATATAATGAGTTTGGTGTATAAATTTCTATAGTAAAGTAAATGCTCACTATCAGTTTTCACAATATATTTTAATCTTATCGTTAAATACTTCTCAATAATACATTTAATTAAAATTGAAACATGCCCATCTATTGGACCAGTGTCAATGTTATGCTGAGCTATCGAACTGAAGACATTCGAAGCATGAGCTTCATTTTTCACTTTAGTTACAATAGCAGCATATTTCAGTTTTGTTTGTAAATTGCGATGTTGTCGAATATATTTTTCGACTACATTACAAATTTTTACGACATCAGGAGACGGATATTGTAAGCCGCCGCGATATTTTTGAGTAATTAAGGAGTACATGAATTCACTCGTATTACCGGTCAAATCATCAATACACTCTTCACATCTCAGCTTATTTTTCAAAGATTTTGTTACAAAACCTGCTACGTAAGTAACAACTTCTTTTATATATTGCAAAAACTGGCCTGGAACCTGCATTGAGTCCAAATTATCACAATCAACTTCTTCAAAATTATCATTTTCATTGTCGTTACCAACACGGGAGTCTCTTAACATTTGAACAGACGACACATTTAAGATATTTACGTCTTCCAGGGATATACAGTTGCCAAAGCTTCTATCACTCACTCAATTGCACATGTACAACGATTCGCTTATAGGCTGCTTGAAATTTCCTGGCTGTTGGATTATTATTATATCCTAGTCTAGACCGAATTGTGGAAAAAAAAGCTCAAGATGGTCTTGGCTTAATTTATATGTTGGAATATAGCGGAGTATACCTTGAATTTTTACATATTTGTTGAACATCTCAACACAATTTCTTGAGCTTGAAATCAAGCCAATGAATCCCGTTTTTCTCCTACTGCACGTTAATAACGTTCCGTCTGAGCACTTCAATTTTTTTATATATTCGATTGTTGAATTGACGAATATATTTATATTTGAAATATTTTGTTCGCATATTGCCTTTTTATAACCCTTAGAAAATATATTTCGCGAATTCAAAATGTCAAATGCTTGATCAATGCACCTTATAAATTTGACAGTTCCCTCTGAGCCTTGAAATTCAGGCAAATTTAATATATTATTGCCATACTATATAGCATCAGCTACTGAGGCGCTTAAAGTTTGCGTGGCAAGACGAACTTTCATTTTCTGTTTATTGAAATTGATATGAGCTTTCTTTAATTTGTTTGCTAAATGAAGACCTTCCGATTCTTGCAAATGAAGTAATTTTTCAATAAATTGCCAATCTATAATATTTCCCTCTTCATCAAAAAATGGTCCGGTTTCTTCAATAGCATTTCTTATTAGCTTTATTATATGCGAAGGATCTATAAAAATAAAAATATCTATATTTTTGTAAGTAAATATACATTTCGAATTCAGTGTATCTTGGATCACACATCCTAATGAAGTGGCCATGCTCATATTAGAATGGGCACCATCAAATTTTAAGCTAATAATTTCAACTCCAATATCAATTAATTGATCTAGACAAGTTTCAACTAAGTTTTTCTTTTGATCTCCTCTCAGAGAATTAATTAGAAAATATCCAATTGGCAACTTCCACGTCCCGTTCACTGCTACCAACATAAAAACTAACGCTTGAGTGGCAATAATTTGAGGGTCTTCCTCATTGTCTCCAAAGCTAACATATCCATAATGCTTTCCACCGTCGAACTCAGTGTGTCGGTGGATATAAATTTTATCAATCGATAGTGCACAGACTATTTTTTGAGTGCTATTATTGACTAATATGCGTAAAGCATTAAAAGATTCTGAAGTGAAGCCAGGAGATCCGTCAACTGCTTGGTACCACCTCGATATAGTTCGCTGATGCGGTAAGTAAGTATTGAAAGTTGACCGTACATATTCATATCCTTTTGGAGATAAGAAATTTAAAGTCAATGCAAACTTGCGCACATTTGCAGGATATTTTCGTATACGACTACCATCGGCTTTCAACTTCATTCGTGTTAATAGCTGCGCACCTAAGTGATCCCGCCCAATTGTTTCAATATCGTCTCCCGAAATTAAATTTTTATTCGACAATTCTTTCAAAATACTACTTAAACTGACTACCTTTTTTCTTAATCTACGTACTTTTTGCTGTAGGTTTTTCTTATTTTTGCGGTCAATCTTCACGATACCTTTTAATGTCTTATATCGCCTCTTCAGTTTTCTTTTATCCGGCGATGCAGCTTGTTCACTCGATGAAGATGTTTTCAATATTTTATATAGAGGTGTAGCCTGCTCCTGAAAGATGAGTATAACATATCAATTATTATAAAACACAAATGCATGAATAAAATGTGTATGATATGCCAATACCATAAATTTTGGTTTTAAATTTTGCTAATTATAAACATACCAAATTTACAATTGGTCGTATTGGGCTACTTTCCGGATATTCAAAAACAGAAGTGCTGCATGCTGGTTGCTGCTGCAAAAATAAATAAACGAGTATTAGATTTCTCGGCATAAATTAATACGGACCGAAATTTATAAAAGGCTCTTATACTTATAATGAAGTCAACTGCTTCTTTTGCACATTCACTTCCCTCCATAAGCTCTGATGAAATATGCTCCAACTCCAGGTATTGAGAAGTATTGCTGCATGATGGTTCATTCTGTAGAAAATAAATAAGCTATAATACTTTCACTGGATTTAGCGACAAATAAAAATGCAAGCAAATTCATAAAAAGCTCTTATACTTACAGAAGTGCCTACCATTACTCCTTTTCGGTCAGGACATGCATTTTCTTTTGTATGCGATGATAAAGTAGGCGAATTCTACAGTAAGAGATGTCGACAATGTTATATTGTTATTTTAAATTGGAAAATGGAAAATGGAAATACATAAAAATATGAAATCATTCACTCTTACCAGGTCATTAAAAATCGTCGGTATTGCCTCAAGTGACAAAACTTTTTTTCCCTCACAAATTCGAAAACAGCTTTCTTCGAAATGTTGTCCACACAATCTATCCTTTGCTGGACAAATTTTAAAATTTACGTGCTGTCTCAACTGTTGAATCCATTTCCTTTGCGATTTTACGTGCTTAGGAAAACTGAAATAAATGATAAGAAAGGCAATTAAATTTTCAGCATGAAACTCACACGCATTGAAAATTATCGTGAACCCATTATGCCGGCGCCACTGGACATTTTGACCAACAAATGGACCTTTGCAACTTTAACTTATATTTTCTCACTTAAAATTTCGAAAGTCAAAGGATTTTTTTCAAATAATATTAAGATTTAAAGGTCTCCGTTTCTTTTAAAAAAATCAAATATGTTCTTGTTTTAATTCTTTATTCACGTTTTAATTTTCCGTCCTCCTCTCTTCGTCGCTGACTCGCAACTCACGTTCTCCGCTTTTTCTACCCACTGCCTACTCCAGCGCCACGAGGCGGCAGAAAGAATAACTACTTGGCGCGGAAGTTATTTAAATTGAGTTATTTTACGTTACAGCTCGGCCAATCTGACAACTAATGATCGACCGCGATCATTCAATATTTATACTGATATTCATAATATTTTCAAATTAGATATTTTAATCCTACGTTACTTAAGTTATAGTTTTTTTTTTTTTTTTTTTTTAATTACAATATCCTTCAAAAATTTTCCTTTTACATCAGAACATATTTTTTAAAATCTTGCATTACCCTTCTAAATTGTTTGTCCGAATCATGGTATAGTTACCCACCTCCGTATACGAGCTGCTTCAATTACTCCGTCATAAGGAAGTTGTGTAATTTGGCAGTTCTCAATATCTCGTACAATATAACGATCATTTGGCAGCACCTTGTGAATGACATATGGACCTCTATATTTAGGCAGAAACTTCTTATTTACACCAACGGAGGTATCAACATTCCGAATAACTACATATTCCCCCTCGACATAAGTTTTAGCAGGGACGCTATGCCTAAGTACATAGTCTGAATTATACTCCTGAGACCTTTCTATAGCAGCAGCTGCTGTGGACCTAAGTTTCTCTAGGTTGCGATTTGAACCATCCTCTAGCTTCTCTTCTAAGTATTCCGTTAACTCATCAATAATGGGACCTCTCTGATCAATGCCGAACAGAAGGCAGCTAGGCGTTTGTTTTGTGGAACAATGAACAGTATTGTTAATCCCAAATTCAACTCGAGATAACATGGTCGACCAGTTGGCATGATTAACTGGTTCACTTACTTTTGCTAACATACTTTTAATTACTCGATTCACGCGCTCAACCTGCCCGTTGGCTTGGGGTGAAGCAACAGCAACTTTAACATGGGAGACGTTATGGTTAATTAAATAATTACTGAACTCCTCCGAAGTGAAGCAGGTGCCTCGGTCAGTGATTATGCGTCTTGGCCTACTATAATAGTTGAAATATTTGTCTAGGGCAGCTAAAACTTCTCGCGTACTAGTCGACTTCACAGGATATAACCGCACGTACTTAGTAAAGGCATCAACTAAGACCAAAATATGCTTCCACTTGGAATTTACTGATGGAAGGGGTCCGAAATGATCCAAATGTATAGTGTCGAACGGGACCGGTTTTTTAGGAATACAATACAGGTTGTGTTCACTGGACCGAGGTGGGGGAGAGTACATAAGGCATTTAAGAAAATTCTTCAAAAAGAGATCTACTTTTCCTCGCATTTTCGGGAACCAATAACTTTTCTTCAATTGTTCATACGTTTTTTCAGCTCCTAAATGGCCTATCTTTTCATGAACGGTTCTTATAGTATTCGCTTCGGTTTCCAATGGTACATACAGCAACAGTCTACCTGAATTGTGTTTCCTAAAAACCAGACCATCACAAAGATCATACTCAGGCACTGACTGTCGCTCTAATCTTTCTCGTAGTGTTCTAATAGTCCTATCGCGGTTCTGCATGACTTGAATCTGAAAATCCAGATCCTCAGCATTGGCTGTACAAACTACGTTACATTGCTTAGGGACATCATTTTGCTTCGAGGAATCCAGAGTACTAGATTGACTGATAACTGGGTCTGGTGTGACAGTGCAACGACTCAAAGCATCCACATGTCCCATCGATGTCCCGCTCCGATGCTGCACTGTATAATCAAAGTTTTCAAGCTCAAGTGCCCACCGCGCTATTCGTGGGTTAATTTGCTTCTTGTTTAGCGTAAGGGTAAGAGAATTACAATCTGTAATTATCTTAAAAGGCATACCTTCTAAGTAAGTGCGGAACCGCCTTAGAGCATAGATAATAGCTAAAGTTTCAAGCTCAAAACTGTGATACTTTGCTTCAGCAGCAGAAGTCGCTTTCGAGAAATACAGCACTGGGTGGAATTTACCATCACTCTGTCGCTGCATTAACACTCCTCCATATCCAACTGAACTGGCATCAGTGTGGACCTCAGTCTCTTTTTTAGGATCATAAATTGCCAGTACTGGGGACTTGGTCAATTTCCTTTTCAAAGTATTAAAAGCCTCCCTGCACTCAGGAGTAAAATCAAACGAGGCTCCCTCTCTTGTCAACAATTGAAGGGGGCGAGCAATTTTAGTGAATGAGGGGACAAACTTGCGAAAATATGCAAAAAGACCTAAACAAGACTTTACTTCTTTCTGATTCCTAGGTTCGGAATATTGTCTAATAGCTTTGATGTGAGAATCATTCGGACATATTCCCGAATGACTCACAGAATATCCTAGGTAGTCAATAGTGCTGTACCCAAATTTGCACTTGCTCAACTTCAACTCAAGTCCTCTGTAAGATATTCGCTTTAAAACAGCAGCCACTAATTCCAGATGGGATTCAAAGTCATTTGATGCAATCAATATATCATCCATATATATAATAATAAGACCTGCCCTCAACATATCACTAAAAATATCATTTACATAACGTTGGAATACAGCAGGGGCGTTCTTCAGGCCAAAGGGCATATGTGTATATTCATACTGGCCATATGGGGTAACAAAAGAAGTGTATTTAATTGATTCAGGTGCCATCTGGACTTGATGGAACCCGTTACTTAAATCTATGGAAGTAAAATAATGTTTGCCATGCATATACTCAATACAATCTTCAATCAATGCTAAAGGGTAATTGTCTCTAATCGTCAGCTTGTTAAGAGGCCGATAGTCTATGCATAATCGAGTTCCACCAGTTTTCTTCGGAACCAACACTACGGCAGAGGCATACGGCGAATTGCTGGGCCTAATGGTACCTTTCCTAAGTAACTCATCTACATGTTTCTGAACTTCAATTTTCTCATAATGTGACAGTCGTCGGGGCAGGCAATAAAAGGGTGTACAGGAATTCAAACGAATCTCCATCTGATACTCATAAGGTTCGGTTGCAGTTTCCCTTGAATTCAAATAGTTCACTTCTATTATTTCTCTAAGCTTTACCTTTTGTTCTTTTCCTAATTCTGGACTAATGTCAACTTCCTGGTTCTGACCAAGATCAATATCATAAATGCTTTGCTCATCACTAACTAACTTATCTTCTGGCTTAAAAAGGCTTAGTTCTGAATGAGACTTCGATAAAGTACAAATACTTGCTGAACAATCTATTTTTTGATTAGCGGCAATATCAGGTATAACATGAATAGGTTCTAATGGTTCATACGATTTCGAATTCTGATCAATTTTATTCTTCAACTTTTCCTCATTCAACATACGACAAGTGCTTCCATCTCGCACTGCGATCGGCAGCAATTTATTCTTTTCTTCAATTTGATGCTTCGGACTAACAATTTTTACATCAGTTTTGGGTCGGTCGGAATGAAGCACACGACAATTCGTTCTCTTTTTCAGTTTTGTTTTATTGGATACTAATTTTTTTTTCTTAAAACATAATGAAATCTTAAATTTCTGAAAGAAATCCCGTCCCAACAACAAAGGCAATTTCATATAATAATCTGGGACTACACATAAAGTTATATATTTCTTAACCTGCTTAAATTCTATTACAGCCTCAATATTTCCATATGAATAGAGCTTATTGTTACCGAATCCTCGGAGTTTCGTATAACTAGTAATATTATTTATTGTTAAAGGGACTGCAGATTTTTTAATAAAACTTCTTGGACTCCCACTATCAAAAAGAGACAAATGATCAACAAGAACTGTGCTTTCACCCCGACTACTAATGCAAGAAACACTTACCATGTTCAAAACTCCCAAGGCTTCTGAAGGGTCGTCATCATCATCTGAGTCCAGCTTCGACTCGATATCAGAAACAGCAACCAATTTTGTATTCGGCGGGCCAGTCTTCCTCGAATTCGAGCAGTTCTTGTAGTGGTGGCCTATTTCCCAACACTTGAAACAGGCTTTCGGAGGGCGTCTGGGCATCGGGCATTGGCTCTGATAATGACCAACTTTGGAGCAATTGTAGCATCGAATTTCGGCTTCATTAACCGCAACTGAAGGTCGGATTTCCTGGGTTGTACTCGTTCGTCGGTTAAAAACTTCCTTGGCAGCAGTGGCAGCAGTGACAGCGGTGGCAGCAGTGGCGGCAGTGACAGCAGTGGGCATCCTGCGAATGCGATTGGCGCGTCGTTGCTCATATTTCTCCAATAATCGCTTCAACTCGGCTAGGTTACATGCTCCCAGAAGTACCGAAGTGTGGACAGGGTCGTCTCTGAGTCCCTCAATGATAAACTCAATAAGTTCATCCTCAGTGATATCAGATCGCGCCGCAATTGTCTGCATCTCTAACGTATACCGCTGAATTGTCTCCGCTCGCTTATTCCATACTCGCTGACCCAGCTGTCGATAAATTTCCTGTCGAGAATAATGATGGCCGAATTCCCGCATCAGTAGCTCCTTCAACTGCAAATAGTGATGGACCGTAACCGTCTGCAAGAAAACTCTAGCCGTTCCTGTCAGTAGTCGGTGCAAACATAACAGCTTAAACTGGTCATCCTGGGGCACAACGGTTAAGAATTCCTCAAAGTCCTCAAAGAATTTCTTTATATCATAAGTATTATCGCCACTAAATTTAATGAGCGACTGTTCGACGTCGCTTACATCGAGGCGTCGGCTTGCGGGCCTCGGTTGGGTCGCTTCCTCCAACAACCGTATTTGTTTTTGCAGTTCGAGAATTGTCTTTTTCTTCTGTAATAGCCGCAATTCACGATCGATTTCCTCTTCCAAAGTAGATTGTTCCGCGCTATTGTTAATTTCGGGGACAGCAGCAGGATTCAGCGGGACATCAGGGGTTAAGTATCGGGCAGCAGATACATCAAAAGTCGAATATCGAGCAGCAGGAACATCAGAGGCCGTACTTTGAGCAACAGAAACATCGGGAGCCGAACACTTGACGGCTGGATCATCTGTTTCTGAAGTGGTAGCAGCAACAATTTGGGCGTCAGGCAGCAAGTTCATACATGAATCATCAGTCGATACTTTGGTGGCAGCCATCTTGTCTTCCAAACTATAGGCGGCAATCGGCTTATTCAACCTGACTGCAGGGTTTGATGCCGCTATTTCCTCCTCATCGAAACCCTCTAGATCGCTGCCGTCACTTTTACGGGTTTCCTCGACGTTTTTTTCGTATAGTGCTCGCAGCTGCATCAGCGTGGCCGTCTCCGACACCTGGACGCCAGCTACACCTAACGCGTCGATTATTTGTCGTCTTGTGATTTTTTCCATTTCACTACACTTTGTTGGGATTTACCCCACACCTGAGATTTAAAGGTCTCCGTTTCTTTTAAAAAAATCAAATATGTTCTTGTTTTAATTCTTTATTCACGTTTTACTTTTCCGTCCTCCTCTCTTCGTCGCTGACTCGCAACTCACGTTCTCCGCTTTTTCTACCCACTGCCTACTCCAGCGCCACGAGGCGGCAGAAAGAATAACTACTTGGCGCGGAAGTTATTTAAATTGAGTTATTTTACGTTACAAAGATGACATAATTTCTTAACAATAGATTTTAAAAACTTTGCGGCAAAACCGTGTCCTTCAAAGAAATCGAGAAAAGTATTCAATGATTGATCGTTTCGAAAGCCCGATCGGAGAAGTTTTTCTAGATATTTCTGAATTAAAATTTGTAGCAATTCACTTCACATGTTAAATTTATACCGTGCAATGGGTTCAAGATTGTGCGGAAGTCGTTAAAATGTAATATATTTCAAGTTTTCAGTAACAAATTTAACTTTTCCTTTCTGAGGGAAAAAATTTTTAAACTTAATGTTTTCATTTTTAGATCTTTTAGCAGCTAGTCACGAATAGCGACACGAATATAGGATTTTAAAATGAAATCGTTATATCACAAACTATCTAAAAACGATTCCCCAGTTCTACTTTATTCGTGTCCTTATCAATTATTCGCGATAAAACTTGAAAAAAGAGTATAAATGGACGTAACTCACCTGTAAAACGACTGGTTTTCCTTTACTGCAGTCCACTTTTCAGCACATGTTGGCACCAAACACTTCTTGACTATTTTTTTTTAAAAACTGAACACTTATTTTAGCTTTTACGAGAAATCGCGTATTTAGAAAGAAAGATTAATTTCGGAACAAAAACCGGCGGCAATTTCTTTACACGGAAAACAGAAACCAGCTGACCGAATAACAGCTCAATGCAGGGCTGCCCAAAGGCAGCAATTACTTTTAGTTTCAGCGAATTCACATTTCGGAGACTTGCGTGTGCTTAGAATTTTTGTTTCATGTCAATTTTCGAAAGAAACACAACTTTTTAATTTCTTAAATACAGTTTTAATTGTAAAACAATATTGTGGAGTGAGAAATTTGTTGAAATTTTAACATATTAATCCATTAAAGCTAAATGGAAAATGTTGATCTTATGCAGCACATGCAACCCTGAAACAGAAAACATCTGGTGCGTATGAACACAGAAACATGCATGTATTGTGCGACTTCAAAGAGCCCAGTGCTAAAGTATGAATCTGTCGTCTCCATAAAGTTCTGTTCCGAACGCCGCAGAGTGAAGTTGTGTCTCGGAGTGACATTTTCAGTCAAGCGTATTGCGATACCTGCGAATCTCTTTGCAAAATAATTATAAAACAAAAAAAAAAAGTGCTGTGAAGTGAAAGAAAAAAAAATCAGCATTAAGCAGCAAGGCGCACGCAAACGTATCGCCGAGGACGGAGGCCGCGAGGCGCGGTGCAAACTTTCCAGAGAAGTTGCACTCGCGGGCCGCCATCTTATTGGCAAGAGCAAGGGAGATGGCGAAGTGACGCCGACTCTACTTGCCAAAATGCAATCACGGATTCCTAGAACAAACAAAAACAAAACCAACATAAGACAATCTACGTCGCCATATACAGCCGCCAACAACCAGTTGGCTCTCGAACTAGCAGGGCCAGAAGGCCTTGATTTACCTTCTGACGACGAGTTTCATACAAGCGATAACATGAATACTCAGGCGACGAACAAGTCGGACTTTCCGCCGCTGCAGCTTACTTCTAAGCAGAGATATACAGGCCTGACCACATCAAAGCCGACAAATGCTGATTGCGCAGCCCTTTCCAGTGAAGCAGAGATGATGGACTCATTTCCGAAGAATGAAGAGCCCTCCGCATCGCCTGGACAACATGCGACCGGAAGCACACTTATGTGGAGTAAGGTAACTCGCAAAAAAAAATTATTTTTTATCCCCAGTAAGAAGGGAAATAATTCTAAGACTGTAGAAATGGCAGATAATAATCGTTTTAGTATTTTAGATGAGGATGTCGCTACACCTCATATAGTTTCAACCAGGAACCGGCAAAAACCGTTTATAAACTCCTCCCCTATATCTGGGCACATAAATGGCGAAAATTTGGTACAACCCACCACGGCACGCGCGCGCCCCATCCGTAAAAGGAAATATTGCCCTCCGATTATCATACACGGAGTTAAAACGAAAGAAATCGACCAAGCCATCAGGGAATCCGATAGCTCCATAAATTTCGTGCTCGCCAAATGCAAGAATAGCGAAGACATTAAAGTTTTCGTCGAACAGGTGGATAAGCACCAAATACTTTTCCGTACCCTGAAGGAGCAAGGCTTCGATGCAATCACCTTCACCCCTCCTGAGCTCAAACCCATTTCGGTTCTTGTTAGAGGCATTGATGCACAATATAACGGGGAGGAAATAATCCGAGACATTTTGTCACAGCTTCCGAATTTAAAACTAGTGTCCTTAAAACCATTTTCCACCCCTAAGTCGCGATCTGAGGGCAGAGCCCTGGACATGCACATTCTACAGGTCGAACCTGGCCAGTCCTTGACTGATCTGATTCAAATTCGTTTCATTCTCCGAATGAGAGTATCATGGGAAAAGGTTAAGGGTCGTGGCTACACCCAGTGCCATAACTGCCAGCTTTTCGGACACGTGGCTAAAAATTGTAGCCTGGATCATCGCTGCGTCAAGTGCTTAAACAAACACGAACCTGGTAAGTGTTCTTTAAAAAAAGATACGGAGAAACCTGCCTGCGTTAACTGCGGGGAAATCGGGCATCCGGCAAATTACGTCGGTTGTGCCGTCTTCAAGGCACATTTAGAAAAAAAAAAGAATATCAAAGCTGCAGCTCTGATGCGTAAAAATAATAGGTCTCGCTTCGTCGATGCAGCAATCAATAACCTCCGAGTTAACGACAAATCTTACGCCGACGTTGTTGGCAGAAACAATCATCACTCTTCTGGTACGAATCAAAATATAGGGGACATTTCTTTTATTAATGAATCCAATGTTCTTTTTGGTACTGATTTGGCCCAATTATTGGCGCAAGTCAATAACTTTCTACCCATATACAACCAAATTAATAAGAACGACATTGCCGCTAGACAAAATTGCTATCTTAACTTCGTCATAACATTATGCAACAAGACAGCTGTGTAAGTTCATCAAATATTAGTATTCTTGCGCTTAACGCTAATTCCATTTTATCAAAAGCCCGAAAGACAAACCTAGAAGATTTCATTGCCACAAATAAAGCAGATATACTTCTTTTAAGTGAAACGCATCTTAGCGATGATGACAGGCTCTACTTGTCTGGGTACAACACATTTCGTAATAATAGCTTTCAAGGCACGGCGATCCTTCTTAAGAGGCACTTTAAAACTGAGGCAGCGCAACTTAGCGTCTCGAACATCCCTTTGACAGCCCGCGTGCTGTTCGTTAAAGGTAGTGGTAACCAAACACTTAGAGTCTTGCTAGCATTGTTGAGTTGTCGCCCGCGAAAACTCGGGCTTGCGATCTTCAAAAATTTTTTTTTCTAAAAACAACATCAATTTAAAGGTTTGAAAGCCCTAAGATGAATAGAGGTTCGCAATCCCGGAGTTCTTCGACATAGCAACCGAAACAATAATGCAAGTACCGTTAGCAGTAGTTGCCGGCTGAAAGAAGCGGGAGTTTCAGTTTGGGAGTCGGTTTGAAATTCTCGTCGAGGATCGAGCTCGTTGCGCGGCAGTTGAGTTTTTTTGCTAGAAAAATCAAAGGAAATAAAAAGAATTTCGATCGTTTAGTCAAGTTTACCAATTTTTTTTTGACAAAAAAAAAAAAGAAAAGGAAGAAAAAACCAAAGTGAGTCGCGTAGTCAATTAACTTGCAATAAAACTGGAAAAAAAAACAAAAAAAAAAAAAAACCCGAAACGAAAGAACGCGTGCCTGTTACCCCGACAATTTCGAGTTAGTTTTGTTCTCGTGTGATCTTGTTCGAAACGCGGATCAGTCCATTTGAGAAAATCGGGAATTTTCAGTTCGGGGAGCGCGCATCCTGAATTCTGTGATTGAGCTCGGCAAGAGCATTTGCTTAGTTTTATACCTCGACTACAATTTTTCTTCGAGTCGTCATAACCTTTTTGCAATTTCGCATCGTCTTGGCATGTGTGGCTACCTACCATCACGCGGGTGTCTTTTCGTTCATCACAAACCTCGTGGTTCCTCTTCACGTGTCTGAAAAGAAAAGGAAAGGCGAAATCGCCGCCGTACGCGAGTGTTTGACGCCGAAATTTCCGATTATTCGTTGTTTTTTTTTGTTGTGAAAGTTTCGCATATCCCTGTAAATTTGCATGAAAAAGGGGAAAGGAAGAAAAAAAAAAAAAAAGAAACGTGTTCTGCGGGACGTCGCGCCGGTCAAACGATTCGGGGATCTGTTTCTATTTTTTTGCTGAGTGCAATTTCCTACCGTGTGGAGGATTCATCCAAGCAAAACACACATGAGAACCATCCTGTAAATCAGCTTGTCTGCCGGGAAATTTCATCTAGTCCTGAAAGTGCGGAATTTATTCCGATCGTTGTCGCGAAAAAAAAAAAAAAAAAAAAAATCCTTGCAAAAAGTTCGTTCTATGGATCTCTGAAGAAAATCAAATAAAAATAAAGATCAAATCCAACAAGCAATATAATGTGGTGTTCAAGTTTGTCGTTAAGTTTTTATCTGAAATATTAGCAAATAAAAAAAAAAAAAATAAAAAAATGGAACTCGTAATTGCCGCAGTGCACGTGTGCAATTGAACGCACACACACACACATCCGCGTGGATGACGTTTTTTTTTTCCTCGCTCGAACTTTTCGCAAGCAATGACAGTTACTGCGCGAGTATTATTTTTGTATGGCAGTTTTTTTTTTCTTCTTCAATTTATGTTTTTTTTTGTGTTTCGATTACAATTTCCTGTTTTTTTCGAAAAATTATTTTAAAGTTCTCGCGACGATCGCGAATCGATTGACGTTTTATCGAATGGAATTGGCAGTTTATTGCGTGGGCGGCGAACGCATGTTGAATTAAACGCATCGCCTCCGTGTTAGGATTGACAGTGGGGTTTGTTTTTGTGGGTTGACGGGTTGCGGACATCTCGGAGATCTTCGTATCAAGAAAAAAAAAAAGTGCAAGGCCGTCGCGAAAAATAATTCTTTTCTTCCCCCTCGATTTTGACCGTGGAAGGGTGTTTTGGGCGCGGATTTTCTTCGCACGTGAACTGTATAATTTCTTTCCTGTTCGGTCGCCGCGAGACGGCTCGAAACGATCATTGCGATCGGGTGGCAGATTAAGACCGAGCGAACAATTCTCAACCTTTCTTTTCCGTCGTGTTTTTTTTGTGGAATGGACTGAATTATTCCTGTTTTAATGAATATGGCATAAAATGAAGGGTGGTGCCTAATCAAATCAATTTGCCTTCGTCGACAAATACCGTCTCGATAAAATTAAATGAGTTGAAAATTAAAAATGAACGAACCGCATGAATAAATTAAATAGTTAAAAAAATTAAAAATGAACGAACCGCATGAATAAATTAAATAGTTAAAAAAAATTAAAAATGAACGAACCGCATGCATAAATTAAATAATTTAAAACTAAAAATAAACGAAACGCATAATGAATTAAATGAATTAAGAAAAAAAAAATAAATAAAAGAATTTAATTTCACCTAACAAAACTAAGACAGACAGGACTGACGGACGGACGGACGGACGAACTTAAAAGTGAAATAAAGAAAGTTTTTTTGTTCTTCATCGTTCATCATCGTAATATGGGGTAAGTTTTTTTTTACATTGTTGTTTTTTTTTTCTCTCTAGATTTGTTTTCATTCGCGATATTTCGATTTGTTTTATTGTTGAATGCAACGTAGTGTAAATTTTTTTTCCTCTTTCGGATAAGATGTTTAAAGGCTAAGAGAGCCATCTTAGAATGAACCCGAGCGCTTAGCTCCTTTTGCCCCGAACCTCGACATGGGGCCACGACCAAAAATGATTTTTTTTCAAGGAAAGTCGTGGCTGAGGTAGGGAGGGCAGAAAGGGCGCTAAAAACCATCTTAGCGCCCTAACACAAATCGCGAAGTCGGCAACTCCATCGCTTCATGGTCTTTCACGACCACTGGGGAAAATTATCCCAATTTTCACCCTAACCCGGAGTAAGCCGACACGAAATTTTTGTTATACAGGCCATGGGTTTTATGGTCTGATTAAGGAACAAGTACCCCCCCACACTGCCGTAGCTAGTCCCGGCCGCCAGCAAGCGTGTCGCTTCCGTTCCTTATTCAGCCACCAATTCGGAAGTAGGAGGAATTGGCCCTTTCTTGTCCCGAACATTGACGTTTTCGTTTCCCTTCAGAATTATTTTGGCTTTAAGTCAAAATAATTCGTTCCGCCGGCCTAAATCATAACAAAATGGCGCCCAACGTGGGGCTAGCCAGATCTACGCTAGGAGCACATAGCGTAGCCCGTCAACACGCGCGAGTCGGAAAAATTCCGTGCAAAATCGTTGATGAGCAAAAGGACTAAATTTCGTCGTTCTGCGACAGAATTTTCGCCTGAACGGCAATCACAGTCCATGTGCCAAGCTTTTTGAGTTTCGTCGGCTAACCATCGGATTGGTTTTGTATGTAGACAATGTGGAACTGACCTATTGACGAACCGTTTGGCAACCCTTAGGCGCCACTCTGTTCCATAGGAAAGGGAAACATTGTCTGCATGCGAAATTGGTTCTATGTTAGTCGACAGGTTTTAGTCTCTCGAGCCATTCCACTTTTGGTTCGTGAGCACCCATCTGAGAGCTGGGCATGCCTTGTCTTGGCGGGCGTGTCGTCAGACAGAAGGGAAGAATGTGTGCGAATTAATGGTGAGTTTGGTGATGGAGACTTTTGCCGAAACTTCAGAAAAGTTCCTTAATTCCTTAACCTTCCTTTTAGAGTTCCTATAACGTAGAGTTTTTTTTTGTAAAATTAACGTAGAGTTTTTTTCGATGATATAAATTTCTATAAGTCTTCGGACGAAATATTTTGATGATTTTCTTTTGCGGATTTTGATGTTTTCTTTGCTTTTTTTCCCAAACAATTTTGAAACAGTTATCGCGATCCAGTTTTCCCAGTGAGTCGGAAAGAGCATGATCGGCTTCGCGATTTGCTGCAGTTGAGGGGAGGGGAAAAGAGTGAATGCGTGAGGGTTCATTTTAATAATCTGATAGAGTCAAGTATACATAAAATCACTTAAACATTAATTCATTCATTTGTACGTATTTTTTTTTCATATTCGTTCAAACATTCACACAATCAATTATCCATAAATTTAAAGTTCATTCATTCGGAATTCCATTCGTTTATGACGCACTGGTTGTTAATATTCAAGCATTCACTATATCGTTCATTCGTTCTTATGCAATACACACATTCAACATTCATACGATCACTATCCACAAATTTTGGAAATTCGTTCATTTGCAGTTTGTTTGAGCAATTATATATACAAACCACACAAACATTCGTTTAGTCGTCCATTCACGCATGCTATTACACTCGTTATAACATTTACACAACTAATTTACGCTGCCTTTCGAAATTCTTTTGATTCTTAATATTAAATTCGTTCGCTAATTCATTCGGTATATCATTCATTCGCTTCGTTAAAACCTTTCTTCAATCATTCAACATACATTCGTTCATAATAATTCCTTTTTACAATATTAGATTCAGTATTCGATAGTTCATGAGTTTTACCTTCTCAGCTGTTCTTTATATACATATCCTTTATCCAGACATTCAAGAAACCATTCATTGATACGCACAATTAGTCGTGAAAATTTTCCTATTCCAGCCACTCGTTTTTTTTTCTCTATTTCGTTCAAACACTCAATCAAATTTTGTTGTTCGCTTCATTAACTTACTTTGAGCATGTCTTTGATTCATTCTCCGAAAGCGAGCGTAGATGTTGTCTGCTCAGCTTGTCAGGAAATTATAGATCCGGTGAAAGAAGTAGTCACCAAATGTAGTCATCGATTCCATAGCCATTGTTTGGAATTATGGATCGTTGACAATCACAATTGTCCGAATTGTCGTGGACATTTGGGTCCTAGAGACTATTGGTCCGTCCTGGGAGTAGAGGGCGCGTCCGCTAAACTAGGCCCAGTGACACGCGGCAAAAAGAAGTCACAGGCCACTAATGCTCAAAAAGTTGGTATGTCGCCTGTGGGGTTAAATTTGGATATGCCACACGAGACAGGAGGCGGACGAGCTTTCTATGCCCCGGACGGATCGATGGTCCCGACGCCCAGTCCATTGACTGAGCCAGACCTAAATTCAATGTTTGCAACAGACACGAGTGAGAGGGAGAAACAAGTGAGATGGTCAGACATCAGAGTTGAACCGCCGGCAGAGTCAATACTAGAGACGCCGTTGGTTATGAATTCACTGAAGATGGATGACTTAGTGCGAATTATACGCTCGGTGTTGCGTGAGGAACAGACTCAGCAACAGCCAAGCATTAATAATATCAACGTAGATTTACCACCACCCTTAAACCGACGTGATGCACTGGACGAACAGGTGCGAACTCGTGGCCGACTGGCCCATGCGACCGCTCAGATTGGCGAACGCAATGGCAACGGCCCAAATTTAAGACACCGCAATCCAGGCAGTCCGATACGCCATTGGAGATTGCGTTTTAATGGAGAAAGCCATTCATTGCGAGCAGAAGAATTGGTCTTCAGGGCCGAAGCTCTTGCAATAGGAGATCTGGGCGGACGCATGGACCTGTTGGCCCAGAATTTTCATCTGTTGTTGGACGGTCGTCCAAACCAGTGGTATTGGCTCTGGCGGAGATCCAACTTAGAGACCCACTGGACTGATTTACGACTTGCTTTCTTAGAAGCTTGGGGAGAGAGTAGTGACGATTGGGAGGTGCGCAAGCAGATGCTAGGAAGACGTCAGGCACCAAATGAGCCATTCTTGCTTTATGAACAAGACATGACGGTACTCCGCACATTGCTGCCCACTCCTATGTCAGAAAGAGAATTCGTTGGAATCGTTCGAAGTAATTTATTAGCTAGCACGCAACAGCAAATGTGCTTTTACGAAGTACAAAATATGGCTCAGCTACGACATCTTGTGAAGCGTGTAGAGACTGTACGGAAGACTACACGAGCGAATTCTTGGCAATCGAACAGGGTCCACGAAATCATCGAAACCCAAGTGGAAGAGTTAGTAGATCCCGAAGTTGACGAGGTAGCTGGTTTGTCTAAGCCCTTGACTTGTTGGAACTGTGGCAAGGAGGGACATGGCTATCGAGAATGTACCGAACCACCTAAAGGCATTTTCTGCTATGGATGTGGAAGGGCGGACGTGGTGAAGCCCAACTGTGTTCATTGCAAGGCGGGAAACGGCCGAAGGGACGGAAGGACAGCGGGTCCCTTTCGTCTGAACACTGTACCCCGATCGTAGAAAGAAGCGTAGTACAGAAACCCCTTTCCGATTCCCCATTTAATTTAGAACTCCCGCATAAAAAAATTTCTACCAACTTTTCGACCCCTTTAATTACCCCTCCAAATTTTACCACTACACCTTCAACATTTTCTGAACCTGATTCCCATCCTTTTAAAGTAAAATCATCCTTACCTATTCCTCGGAATCTTATCACTTCGCAAGTCACTATTCTGAAAAGAGTAAATGATAATACGGAGTTGGCTGTTTCTCGACCTGAAAATGACCTTATTGTACCCGAAAATTTAAGACGACATTCCCGCCATCCTTTCAAGCCTTATCACCTTCGACTAAAAGAGTATATGGAAGCTCGAGAGCGAATTTTTGCACCTACTTCAGTCACTAGCGTTGATCAAGTATCATCACTAGCGGGTGGATTCGGTCGTAGAAAGTCAATCTTACGCCTTCGTATGTTCTGGAGGATGGTGCGTGAAAAAAAGAAAGCGATTCTGTCTACCATCATTACCGAGCCGTTCGATATACGTCCGTACGCCATGGTATCCCTATACGGAGTGGACGTTAAAGGACTCCTCGATAGTGGTGCGAGCATTAGTTGCCTTGGAGCAAATTCCCTACAACGCCTTCAAGATGCACAGGTGAGTTATCGACCAGTCTGTCAAGACGTGAAGACAGCTGATGGTGTTGCACAAAGAGTTTTGGGCACAGTAGTTACCGACATTACCTTTCGTGGTGCTACTAAAGCTATTACCTTATATATTGTGCCGAGCCTATCGCAGGAATTGTACCTTGGGGTAGATTTCTGGCGATCATTTCATCTAGCTCCTAACATCATCAGTGCGGTCGATATTCCCGATACTGCATCGCAACTAATTGCTCAGGATGCCCACCATTTAACGCCCTCAGATGTAAAGAGGTTGGAATTGGCAAAGTCCAAATTTCCATCGTACGAAGAATACGGACTCGGTGTAACCAATGTCGTTGAACATAGTATAGACGTTGGGGATGCTAGTCCCATCAAACAAAGACATTATCCCGTTTCACCTGCGATCCAAAATCTGTTATATGACGAGATCGATCGTATGTTAGCACTTGGCGTTATAGAGACCAGCCAGAGTGCATGGAGTTCACCTGTGGTTCTTGTGAGGAAGCCAGGCAAGGTACGATTATGCTTGGACTCGCGCAAAGTCAATGATGTGACGAAGAAGGATGCTTATCCATTACCACACATTGACGGTATCTTAAGTCGTTTGCCGCGAGCCAATTTTATAACCAGCCTAGACCTCAAAGATGCCTTTTGGCAGATTCCTCTCGAACAAAAATCTAGAGAATACACAGCGTTTACTATTCCTGGTCGGCCTCTATACCAATACACTCGCATGCCTTTTGGTTTATGCAACGCGCCGCAAAGGATGTGTCGTTTGATGGACAAAGTCATTCCACCCGAGTTGAAGGAGCAGGTATTCGTATATTTGGACGATCTGCTGTTGATTTCTGAGGATTTCGACTCACATCTGACTTTATTGAGCGAAGTCGCAGATTGTATAAGAAAAGCTGGCTTGACGATCAACGTCAGCAAGAGCAAGTTTTGTTTGAGAGAAGTGAAGTATCTCGGATACATCGTTGGAGATGGAGGCTTGAAGACAGACCCGAACAAAGTCTCAGCCATAGTCGATTACCCTTCGCCAAAGTCCGCACGTCAAGTTCGACGCTTTCTTGGTATGGCAGGCTGGTATAGACGATTCGTCCCCAACTTTGCTGCTACCGTATCACCGATCTCAGACACTCTAAAGAAGTCCAACCAGTTTGCTTGGACTACAGAGGCACAAACTTCCTTCCTAGTAGTGAAAGACTTGCTGACGAAAGCCCCCGTTTTGATCAACCCAGATTTCAAGAGGCCTTTCGTAATACAATGCGATGCTAGTAAGTCAGGGGTGGGTAGCGTTCTCTTTCAGGAAAACGACGACGGATCAGAATCTCCAGTAGCGTATATGTCACAGAAGCTCACTTCCGCTCAACGCAACTATAGTGTAACCGAACTCGAGTGTTATGCAGCTGTGTTGAGCGTGAAAAAATTTCGAGCCTATGTAGAAGGGACTGCGTTCAAAGTCATCACGGATCATGCAAGTCTCAAATGGCTTATGTCGCAGAAAGACCTACAAGGACGGTTAGCGAGGTGGAGTCTGAAACTTCAAGGTTTCGACTTCGTAATCGAGCACCGACGAGGGAGCTTGAACGTTGTACCCGATGCCCTCTCTCGCGTATACGAAGAGGGACTAAATGCGCTGATCGGCGTGGCACCGATCGTGGACATGAATTCTCCAGAATTCTCTGGCAAAGAATACAAAGAATTGGTGTCCACGGTTGATGCGAACGCCGATCGGCTTCCTGACGTATGCGTGAGGGATGGTTTCGTGTATAAGCGGACAGAGCCTCACGTCGGTGACCCGATTGCGGAGGACAGGGCCTGGAAGCTATGGATTCCATCAAGCCTTACGTCAACTGCGATTGCTCAGGCGCACGAAGCAGACACTACGGTCCATGGTGGTTACGCTAAAACGCTAGAGCGAGTCAGACGATTTTTGTATTGGCCCGGGATGGCTACACAAGTACGCACCTACGTTCTGGCGTGCGACACTTGTAAAGAGACAAAGTCCCCGAACAGACCTCTACGAGCGCCTATGGGAGAACCGTTCCGGACAGATCAGCCATTCCAACACCTTTACATCGACGTATTGGGACCATATCCACGTACCAAACGGGGTAAAATCGCCATTCTTATCGTCTTGGACCATTTCACCAAATTCCCCCTTTTACACCCCTTGGGGAGAATTACTGCTGAAGAAATCACTAAATATCTGGAGGGGCAGGTCTTCCACACGTTTGGGACACCTGAGACGATCCTCTCCGATAATGGCTCTCAATTTAAGTCAAAAGTGTTTAACTCTATGCTAGATAAATACGGAGTTCAACACCTGTACACCCCGAGCTACTCACCGCAAGCAAATGCGTCGGAACGTGTCAATCAGTCCATCCTAGCCGGAATTCGAACATTCATCACTGATGACCAAACACGATGGGATGAGAGTCTAAGCAAAATAGGATGTGCCCTTCGGAGCTCACTCCACCAAGCCACTGGATTTTCTCCTTATCAGGTTTTGTTTGGGAATCATATGATGTTACACGGGAAGGACTACGAACTGCTGAAGCGTTTGCGAGCGTTGGGTGAGTCAAATGTACAGCTTCGACCTCGAGAGGGAATTCCTATCGTGAGACAGCTTGCACAGACGAAAATAAGGGTCGCACATGAGGACAGTAGCAGGCGTTATAATCTGCGTGCTGCTCAAACACAATTTCGTGTAGGACAAGAAGTATTCCGAAGAAACTTTTCCTTGTCCACAGCCGCGCAGAATTATAATGCTAAGCTGGCGAAAAAGTTCCTCAAGTGCAGGATTCGTCGTGTGCTTGGCAACTCACGATACGAATTGGAGGATTTAGGAGGCAAACGTGTGGGGATCTACCACTCCAAGGATCTCCGACAGTGATTCGAGGAGTGCAACACCGAATTGCCCGGCTAATTCAGTCGTGAGCACGAGACCCTTAGCGACAGCTTTTTGTAGTCGATTCGGCGCTGGAAACCAACGGCGAACCGCCTATATTGTTGAGTTGTCGCCCGCGAAAACTCGGGCTTGCGATCTTCAAAAATTTTTTTTTCTAAAAACAACATCAATTTAAAGGTTTGAAAGCCCTAAGATGAATAGAGGTTCGCAATCCCGGAGTTCTTCGACATAGCAACCGAAACAATAATGCAAGTACCGTTAGCAGTAGTTGCCGGCTGAAAGAAGCGGGAGTTTCAGTTTGGGAGTCGGTTTGAAATTCTCGTCGAGGATCGAGCTCGTTGCGCGGCAGTTGAGTTTTTTTGCTAGAAAAATCAAAGGAAATAAAAAGAATTTCGATCGTTTAGTCAAGTTTACCAATTTTTTTTTGACAAAAAAAAAAAAGAAAAGGAAGAAAAAACCAAAGTGAGTCGCGTAGTCAATTAACTTGCAATAAAACTGGAAAAAAAAACAAAAAAAAAAAAAAACCCGAAACGAAAGAACGCGTGCCTGTTACCCCGACAATTTCGAGTTAGTTTTGTTCTCGTGTGATCTTGTTCGAAACGCGGATCAGTCCATTTGAGAAAATCGGGAATTTTCAGTTCGGGGAGCGCGCATCCTGAATTCTGTGATTGAGCTCGGCAAGAGCATTTGCTTAGTTTTATACCTCGACTACAATTTTTCTTCGAGTCGTCATAACCTTTTTGCAATTTCGCATCGTCTTGGCATGTGTGGCTACCTACCATCACGCGGGTGTCTTTTCGTTCATCACAAACCTCGTGGTTCCTCTTCACGTGTCTGAAAAGAAAAGGAAAGGCGAAATCGCCGCCGTACGCGAGTGTTTGACGCCGAAATTTCCGATTATTCGTTGTTTTTTTTTGTTGTGAAAGTTTCGCATATCCCTGTAAATTTGCATGAAAAAGGGGAAAGGAAGAAAAAAAAAAAAAAAGAAACGTGTTCTGCGGGACGTCGCGCCGGTCAAACGATTCGGGGATCTGTTTCTATTTTTTTGCTGAGTGCAATTTCCTACCGTGTGGAGGATTCATCCAAGCAAAACACACATGAGAACCATCCTGTAAATCAGCTTGTCTGCCGGGAAATTTCATCTAGTCCTGAAAGTGCGGAATTTATTCCGATCGTTGTCGCGAAAAAAAAAAAAAAAAAAAAAATCCTTGCAAAAAGTTCGTTCTATGGATCTCTGAAGAAAATCAAATAAAAATAAAGATCAAATCCAACAAGCAATATAATGTGGTGTTCAAGTTTGTCGTTAAGTTTTTATCTGAAATATTAGCAAATAAAAAAAAAAAAAATAAAAAAATGGAACTCGTAATTGCCGCAGTGCACGTGTGCAATTGAACGCACACACACACACATCCGCGTGGATGACGTTTTTTTTTTCCTCGCTCGAACTTTTCGCAAGCAATGACAGTTACTGCGCGAGTATTATTTTTGTATGGCAGTTTTTTTTTTCTTCTTCAATTTATGTTTTTTTTTGTGTTTCGATTACAATTTCCTGTTTTTTTCGAAAAATTATTTTAAAGTTCTCGCGACGATCGCGAATCGATTGACGTTTTATCGAATGGAATTGGCAGTTTATTGCGTGGGCGGCGAACGCATGTTGAATTAAACGCATCGCCTCCGTGTTAGGATTGACAGTGGGGTTTGTTTTTGTGGGTTGACGGGTTGCGGACATCTCGGAGATCTTCGTATCAAGAAAAAAAAAAAGTGCAAGGCCGTCGCGAAAAATAATTCTTTTCTTCCCCCTCGATTTTGACCGTGGAAGGGTGTTTTGGGCGCGGATTTTCTTCGCACGTGAACTGTATAATTTCTTTCCTGTTCGGTCGCCGCGAGACGGCTCGAAACGATCATTGCGATCGGGTGGCAGATTAAGACCGAGCGAACAATTCTCAACCTTTCTTTTCCGTCGTGTTTTTTTTGTGGAATGGACTGAATTATTCCTGTTTTAATGAATATGGCATAAAATGAAGGGTGGTGCCTAATCAAATCAATTTGCCTTCGTCGACAAATACCGTCTCGATAAAATTAAATGAGTTGAAAATTAAAAATGAACGAACCGCATGAATAAATTAAATAGTTAAAAAAATTAAAAATGAACGAACCGCATGAATAAATTAAATAGTTAAAAAAAATTAAAAATGAACGAACCGCATGCATAAATTAAATAATTTAAAACTAAAAATAAACGAAACGCATAATGAATTAAATGAATTAAGAAAAAAAAAATAAATAAAAGAATTTAATTTCACCTAACAAAACTAAGACAGACAGGACTGACGGACGGACGGACGGACGAACTTAAAAGTGAAATAAAGAAAGTTTTTTTGTTCTTCATCGTTCATCATCGTAATATGGGGTAAGTTTTTTTTTACATTGTTGTTTTTTTTTTCTCTCTAGATTTGTTTTCATTCGCGATATTTCGATTTGTTTTATTGTTGAATGCAACGTAGTGTAAATTTTTTTTCCTCTTTCGGATAAGATGTTTAAAGGCTAAGAGAGCCATCTTAGAATGAACCCGAGCGCTTAGCTCCTTTTGCCCCGAACCTCGACATGGGGCCACGACCAAAAATGATTTTTTTTCAAGGAAAGTCGTGGCTGAGGTAGGGAGGGCAGAAAGGGCGCTAAAAACCATCTTAGCGCCCTAACACAAATCGCGAAGTCGGCAACTCCATCGCTTCATGGTCTTTCACGACCACTGGGGAAAATTATCCCAATTTTCACCCTAACCCGGAGTAAGCCGACACGAAATTTTTGTTATACAGGCCATGGGTTTTATGGTCTGATTAAGGAACAAGTACCCCCCCACACTGCCGTAGCTAGTCCCGGCCGCCAGCAAGCGTGTCGCTTCCGTTCCTTATTCAGCCACCAATTCGGAAGTAGGAGGAATTGGCCCTTTCTTGTCCCGAACATTGACGTTTTCGTTTCCCTTCAGAATTATTTTGGCTTTAAGTCAAAATAATTCGTTCCGCCGGCCTAAATCATAACAGCATCTATCTATGTTAACGAAACACAAGCATCGGCCTCCGATGTTGAAAGTCTGCTCTCCGAACTAAACACTCTGATAGCTTCCGGAAACTTCGACTACGTGATAGCCGGGGGAGATTGGAATGCAAGGCATCCGGATTGGGGTGATTCTGTGGTCAACAGAATTGGTGGCTGGATAAAGGGGTGGTTCGACCTCAACGTGCAAAACTCCCAGTTGGAGATTTTCGCTCCATTTGCGGTCACTTTTCCAAAAAGTGGCAGCTACTTAGATTTCTTCATTACTTCTGGAAACTGCCATAGCATACTCGACTTCTATGGGGGGTGCAGAACTATCACATCATTCTCCGATCATTATGGGATTCGGATTGACTGCCGCCTGGATCGTTTCTGCCCTGTGTGGCTCGATCTCGGACGTTTTCTCTCAACAACCAGAGTAGACTGGAAGCTGTTCAGAGCTAGCATGACATCTGACCTTGAAAGGGATTTTCCCGAGTACAACAGGAATCTCAGTAAAGATGAGATTGACTCCTACTTACTCATACTCGTAAACAGCATTACAAACAGAGCCGAGGAGTTTCAGAGAGTGTCTGAAAACCGTCCTCTCTTCCGGACACTACCAACACAAACGAAGGCTAAATTTACCATCCGAAAAAGATGGAAAAAACTCCTTAAAGGTCGACTCGACGCGAACATGGGAATTTGGGACAACGAAAGCAGAAGAATGCAGCGTTGCATTCAAGATATATCTGGCCGTTTAGATCAGGACATTAACTCGTTTTTCAATAATAAATTCAAAGACACACTTCAAAAATTAAAACCCGGACCCAATACTTTTAGAACCTTAAATCGGATATTAGGACGGAGGAAGAACTCTGGAAATATCGATACCCTCTCTTCTGGTAATATTCAGTTCACTACAAATAGCGAGAAATTAGATGCTTTTGTATCCTTCTATAAGACACTTTACACTGCTAGGACACCTCTAGGCCATCCCGAAAACGCTAGAGTGGTAACGGAGAGAGTGCGTGAGTTTAGAGACTCCCTTATAGTAAATGGAACTTTACAACCATTATCCACCTTCTCTGAAGTTAACCCTTCTCTGGGAAGGTGCGAGAGTCCCTATTCTAACCCAGAATCTATCAAAGGACACATTAGAAATATTGCAGGGAAAAGATCCGCTGGTCCAGATGGCGTTTCAAACGTCGTTATCAAAAAAACTCCCAAAAATCGCGATAGAGTTTCTAACAGTGATAATTAACAATTGCATATGTCTAGGATATTTTCCCTCACAATGGAAGATAGCAAGGCTCATTCCAATTAAAAAAAAATGCATCTCTTCGGATATAAACAATTTTAGGCCTATCTCGCTACTCTCCAATATCGGGAAGTTGTTTGAGAAGGTGATTGGATATAACCAAAGCCTTCGACTCCGTGTGGTGGGACGGACTTATCTTCAAGCTCATAGGTATTGGATTTCCAATGCCCTGGCTTAGAGTGTTATGTAGTTTCCTTGAAAACAGAAAATCATATGTAGTCGTTAACGGTGAACGCTCATTGGATTTTATCATGTCACGTGGAGTTCCTCAGGGGTCCATACTGGGACCTAAACTCTATAACCTATACCTATACGATTTCCCACACCGGAACAGATACGTTCATGATGCGGACTCGGTTGCAATATTATATGCAGACGACACGGCAGTTTATGCGTCTTCCGCCAGCCCGGTGACAGCGCTAAAAAAAGTAGCAGCGCATCTTGGAATAATCTCTAGGTTTTTTAAAATGTGGGGTCTTGACATCAACCCTGAAAAATCTGAAGCAATTTGTTTTAGGAATTCGAGGAAGAGGTCGTAAGGGAAATGTGAAGCTCAGCAGAAAACTGAGACTAATCTTGGACGGTAAAACAGTACCCCTCCGTACTTCGGTGAATTACCTAGGCATTAAACTGAACAATTTGTGGAAATTCAATCCACATGTGTACAATCAGCTGGCCAAAGCCAACAAAGTCTTCAATATATATTCATCGCTTCTTCATTGGAGTGGTCCACTACACAAAAGATCAAAGCTATTATTATACAAACAAGTAATAAGACCAATTCTAACTTACGGGTTCTCCTCTTGGTTCAGCACCTCTACCACTGCTGCACGAAAGGTAGAAGTCTTCGAACGTAAAGTGCTCAGGCATTGCGTAAGTAAAAAGTTTAGAGTTACAAACCGTTATTACTCTAATGATGCAATTTATAATTTTGCCGAGGTAGACCCACTCACGATCTACGTTGCCAACCTCTGGCACAAAAGAGTCGCTAAGCTCGAACATCATGAAAACAATCTCTTAAGGGTTATCTTCAGTGCTAACGCTGAGGAATCGCTTCACGAGAATTTTTATTTATCTCCGTTAAATCTAACTCATGCGTTATCCTTCTGCCCCAATCAATGCAGGGACCGTTTCAGTCAGTTTTATGCCCACAGAGACTCTGATCATCTAAGAGGATAGCTAATATATCTATAAGATCTCGTTAACAGTGCCTGTTCCTGGTTGAATGTGTATATCTTCTCCTACTTTGATAAACAAATATATAAAATGCTTTATGATTTATTAAGTACAGTATTTATAAGTAAACTTTCAAAAAGGCTCGTGATTTACCTTTTATGGTATCGTATAGCTATAATAAAAACAAAATGGGAAATTGTGCCTTTGACATATTAAGTACCGTAGAATTAAGCAAAAAAAAAAAAAAAAACAATTTTTTATCTATTTCCGAAGAGAATCTTGAATTAATCTCATTTATGTTATTACAATATTTACCTCTCATTTCACTTTCGTAATATTAATCGTCAACAGACCAGTGTGAGTGCGTTGTCTTATACCGCCACTCCTCGGTTCTGTGTTTTATAGTCGTACACAATAGCAATTGAGAGACTGAATTTAATCTCATATAATTTAATGCTCATTTAGTCATCATCAGACCCGTGTGAGAGCGTTGTCATATACCGCTACTCTTTGGTTTCTGAACTAAATAGCCCACCTCATACTATACACATGTAATGCTCGCATCAGATGTAGTTTGTGAGAAGAGAACGTCCGACATTTTGCCGAACGCTTCGTCTCTTCCGCTGTTGTTCGTGGGTGTTTTTTTTATTATCACTATTGTACCTGAATATAAAGCCTTAGATAGATAAGCAATCGCCTTGCCATCGATGCGCTACTAAAAAAAAGTACAAAATAACTTGAAAAATATAACTTTGCAAATATAAAAACTGCAATAATTCATGTAAATGCGCGGCTGCGCCGTAGTGTGTTATAACACATAGAAATAAGTAAACAACAAAAACTAAAAAGTTACTGTATATCTAAGTATTAATGTATTCATATATGTATATAATTGTGTTTGAAATCTGGCAATAAAGAATTGAATTGAATTGAATTGTCGTCTCCATAGCTGTATGCCTACCTCTAATAATATCTAAGAATCATTGTACACCATAATATATGTCATAATTTCTAAGAATCATTATAACATGAAAATCAACTCTCATATAACGTAATTAATGCAAATCTTTCAACAAGAGATTTTAAAGCTCATGTCCACTTAATGAATTGTATATACAATTTTTTCAGATCAAATCTGTCACCAAGAACCTTTAAAGGTTCTTAAGTGCACGGAAAAAGAGCGCGAAATATCCATTTGTCATATCCATTACGATTTTGTATAAACAAAATCTAATCTGTATTTTAAAAAGTTCAAATTGATTTTCGTTTTTACAATAGTTGAGTCCGATTATACCATCTGAACTAAGAGGTTTTTAAATAAAAATAATATTTTAAATTGTCTTACAAGTATTTCTTTTCGTCGTCCCCATAACTAGCTTACAGTAGAGTCACTGTATAACTGAGCTACTCGGTCCAGGAGTCTGGCAGATAGCTATTTTAGTACAAAAATCGAACGTGCTAAAAAATTTGGTTCTAAAAATCGAACGTTCGAAAGATCAAAGTGTTGGTGAAAATAAGTGTAGACTGTGTAGTCATTCTGACATATCCCAGTAGGGAGTGGAATCATTACCGCGCCGATGATTCTTATCATGAAGCTATTACAGCTACTTCCTGTCGTAAAACATAGATTATTTTAACATTGCAATGTCATAGGCAAGCATTCGTTTTTTTCTACTTTCGGCATTACAAAGAATCGACATTGGAATCTAGGGAAACGAATAAATAATGTAATCTACAATGGCGCTACAGCCCAAATCGGACCTTGGCCTCCTGATATTCAGGTTCCTTAACATTTTTTATTACTTATTGTGGAAGGGTTGTTAGCCCTTCGCACAACCCTCTTTCTACGAATTTTTCATTTTCTTAGATTGAGGTGACCAAGGTATATCCAAGCAGGCAATGTGCCGGAATTATATATTGCGCCGACCGAGATTTGAACTCACGACCTTCGCATTACAAGACCAACCACTACCTACTAGGCTATACCCTAGCTAAATAATGTAATGATTGGAATAAAATCGACAATATAATGGTCGCGATAGTATCTACGATGGAATGGTTGTAAAAGAAAAGAAAGCAAATTAATCTTTGAGAAGGTATTCTAACATTGAGGGAGCGATTCATTTTGAATTAATATTGAAAAATGTGATGAAATTGGATCCTGCTTTTGATATGAATTCAGTATTTTAAATTCTGTTGCTATAATTTAACTAATTTTGTTGCTGGAAAAATGCGACTTAAGATTTTTTTTCTCGCAATGAACAACTTGTAAAATTTTACGGGAATATTAGAAAGCAAACGGGTTATGATAATAATAATGTTTTCTATTATTAATCTTTCGTTTTGTGCGCGGCACGTTTTGAAGATGATCATTTATTTTATACAATCTCCTCACATTACCTTTCAGTGCATATCAAATTCCCTAAATAAACTGCTACTTTATGTAATGCCTTCACATTACTTCAGAATGCATTGCAAATTTCTTAGGTCGATTTGAATATTTCTCAATTTGAATGATCTTCAATAAAAGGGAATGGATTGCAAAAATCCCTGTTGGGATGTTTTTCCGCCATGTGTCAACAAACAGAATCATAAACTAGACTAAAAACCTGTTTGGTAAAGATGTGTGGGTGCAGAAAATTGCAAAATAAAATTGAATTTTTGGCTGTTTCTAATGGAATGGCACAATGATATTAATTTTTCAGGGCACATAATCGAATTCCAATTGCATTTTGATAAATATCTAACCGAATATGTATATACACCAAAAAATTCAAACTTAACGGTTTCAACTCTGATACGCATCTGCCAGACTCCTTTACCGAGTTGCTCAGTTATACAGTGACTCTAGCTTACAGTAGAGTCACTGTATAACTGAGCTACTCGGTCCAGGAGTCTGGCAGATAGCTATTTTAGTACAAAAATCGCATGTGCTAAAAAATTTCGTACCAAAAATCGCATGTTCGAAAGATCAAAGTGTTGGTGAAAATAAGTATAGACTGTGTAGTCATTCTGACATATCCCAGTAGGGAGTGGAATCATTACCGCGCCGATGATTCTTACCATGAAGCTATTACAGCTACTTACCGTCGTAAAACATAGATTACTTTAACATTGCAATGTCATAGGCAAGCATTCGTTTTTGCTACTTTCTGCATTACAAAGGATCGACATTGGAATCTAGGGAAACGAATAAATAATGTAATCTACAATGGCGCTACAGCCCAAATCGGACCTTGGCCTCCTGATATTCAGGTTCCTTAACATTTTTTATTACTTATTGTGGAAGGGTTGTTAGCCCTTCGCACAACCCTCTTTCTACGAATTTTTCATTTTCTTAGATTGAGGTGACCAAGGTATATCCAAGCAGGCAATGTGCCGGAATTATATATTGCGCCGACCGGGATTTGAACTCACGACCTTCGCATTACAAGACCAACACACTACCTACTAGGCTATACCCTAGCTAAATAATGTAATGATTGGAATAAAATCGACAATATAATGGTCGCGATAGTATCTACGATGGAATGGTTGTAAAAGAAAAGAAAGCAAATTAATCTTTGAGAAGGTATTCTAATATTGAGGGAGCGATTCGTTTTGAATTAATATTGAAAAATGTGATGAAATTGGATCCTGCTTTTGATATGAATTCAGTATTTTAAATTCTGTTGCTATAATTTAACTAATTTTGTTGCTGGAAAAGTAAGGTGTAACTTAAGATTTTTTTCTTGCAACGAACAACTTGTAAAATTTCACGGGAATATTAGAAAGCAAACGGAATATGACATTAATGTTTTCTATTAGTAATCTTTCGATTTGTGTGCGGCACGTTTTGACGATGATCATTTATTTTATGCAATCTCCACACATTACCTTGCAATGCGTATCAAATTCCTTAAAAAACTGCTACTTTATGAAATGCCTTCACATTTCTTTAGAATGCATTGCAAATTTCTTAGGTCGATTTGAATGATTTCTCGATTTGAATGATTTTCAGTAAAAGGGAATGGATTGCAAAAATCCCTGTTGGGATGTTTTTCCGCCATGTGTCAACAAACAGAATCATAAACTAGACCAAACAGCTGTTTGGTAAAGATGTGTGGGTGCAGAAAATTGCAAAATGAAATTGAATTTTTGGCTGTTTCTAATGGAATGGCACAATGATATTAATTTTTCAGGGCACATAATCGAATTCCAAATGCATTTTGATAAATATCTAACCGAATATGTATATACACCAAGGAGGATATATAATAAGGAGTGACTATGAGCATGCTTTTCCGTGTATGAGCATAGGAATGAAAGTATTTCCCTCCCTTACTAGCGAAATGCTCGAAATTTTTCGAAAAAATCGTTGCGCTATCTTTGTCTGGCACACTTAAAAGTATTGCAACTAACTCTTTCCCACGTTAGACAATTGTCAAATTTTCGAAATAATTATTTCGCTATCCTTGCTTGGCATACTTAAACCCAATTCAACTATCTCTGTCCCGCGTTATATTGTCCGTTGCTAAAGTGCTTAGCTTAAACACGAACCTAAAACTAATAAAAATTGATAAAATAGAGATTTCTGAAATAACACAGCAAACTTCATTGTACTGAAAATTACTTTATTACTGACTGAATATTAGCAACCACGAGATAATACGAGTTATGATATTTTTTTTTGTAAAAGTTTGAAGCCAAGCTAAGCTTCGACGCAATTTTCGAAAGTTCCCGAATCAAAAAGTATTCCCACATGAGACAGCCTATCAGATACTCCTCTTTATATATCCTCCTTGATATACACCAAAAAATTCAAACGTAACGGTTTCAACTCTGATACGCATCTGCCAGACTCCTTTACCGGGTTGCTCAGTTATACAGTGACTTTAGCTTACAGTGAACATTTAATGTGATCTTTCCATTTCATTCTCGCAAAGATTTTTTTTTATTAGACAAGAGCAAACGAAAAATATCGAAAACATTGAGCGGAAAGAGAATCGACGACCACCCGCCGATCATGACCCGCGCACCCGCCGTCCAAGTTGAATACGACGTGAGCAAAAGCTGTAAGAACGCCATGTACGAGAATGAGAGGGAAGAAGTGTCGCGGACTCGGCGCACATGTTCCACCAAAACTAAAAACCGGAATTTGAGGTGAAAAAAACCTGAATTTGAGGCGAAGCACGTGACAAACATGTTAACCCGGGCAAGTATACGAGTGGTCCTACTCTGTAAATGTACTCTTGTGATCCTACTCGGTGTAATGTACTCCGGTGCTAAGTCGCACGGCGAGAGAGCGCTCTCAAATCCTTTTCCCCGCACTTCTGCAGGCTTCAACGAAAACTAAGCAGCGGGATCGACACCGGGCAGAACGGGACAACTATAGCCCGGTGCCATCCGGGAAAAAGACGGCTGCCTGAGGGGAAGAAAAACATCTGCCGTCCCGTTCTCTCGCGGCGGAGAAACAAGTTTTTCCGCCGCGCTATCTCGCTCGGGCACACAGCGCATCTTTTCCCTGCCTGCCGTTGCAGCCAGTACTAGGAACTGCACTTATAGCGATCAAAAGGCTTCGCTCTCAACGCATCTCAAGAAAAGATTTTGTGCGAGAAATGTGGAAATTTTTTCCATAGGCTAGGGATGTCTTATATTATTGATAGTCTTTGATGTTTCTCACTCAGTGTCGTGTTAAGAGCCTAGGTTATCAGTCGTTATACACTTGTTGTGCTCCAGACGTTTGTTTATCAATTGAAATTCGTTTGTGTTAATTGGAAGAAGTGTAAGTACATAGAAATTATAGTAAACTTAGTTCGCATTGGTCCAGGGAATAAGTCTCGTATAAATTGCATGTTACGATTGTATTTTTAGAACTTCGAAAAGTTAAAATGTTCGCAATTGCTCTGGTTTGAAGTTTCGCTTATCTCTTGACACTCACCAAGTAAATGAGCAATAGGTGTGGCCGCTATAGTGGAGGGTGGTGCCTGCCGTAGCCACAGTTTAATTATACGTAAAACAGTTTACAAACTGGAAAGAACTTTTCGAACTGATCTCGCTAATCTGTGCACAATCTACATGTGCTCCACAGCTCCATCACTTTTAGCAAAGACTATCAATAACATAAGATATCCCAAGCCTATGGAAAAAATTTACGATTTTCGCTGTTGAAATACGTTGAGAGCGAAAAGCTTTCCGAAAGCTTCGGTGGCGTACCATTGCAGGATTGCTGCTGGAATCTGTCTGTTCTATTGCAATTGATCGCAACCACTTGGTTGTGTTAGTGAGTTTTATTCACGTACACTTCTTCTTCTTATTTTGCCAATCCTAACGACATTTCACCAAGAATCGATGGAGAAATGTCATTCAGAGACGTCAGAGAATTGCCAGTCAAGTAAACAGTCCGACTGTTTACAGCATTTTAAAATATTATTAAGTCTTGTACACAAAAATAAAGAAGTGCACCATTTCCGAGTGACCCGGGAGGTAGTTGCGACACTCGTTTTTTTTAATGGGGTATTGCTGGTAGCCCTAATCCCCGAAAAATGATTGTATTGCGGGCGCAATGATTTATGCTGGGAAAGAATCGCGAAATAATTCGGAGTTAGGCCGACACGATTGTCAAGCTCGAAGCGAAATTGCAAGCGTTAATCAAGGCCGAGGAGGTTGATAAAGCAAAGCCGAGCCAACATCGAAGAGTGGCGGGCAATACGCGAAATCACAAAGCTTAAAAACGCTCGACTACAGCAATAATGATTTCGTTTTTACTTCTCACGCTTATCTTGGGTCGGTTTACATACTTTAATCGATCAATGCAATTATTCATTTATGATTTTATTTAATAGAAGAAGAAATCCTATATGTTTCCTTACACACGACGCGATCCTGAACATAACGGCCTTTAGTTATCGAGAGGATTTGTTTATTTCCCGGGCCTACTTCCCAGAAGCCAGTCATTTCATAGTCCGTTTTCGATAGCCAGAGGTCATTACCGTAGAATCGGTCCGCATCCAAGACACTGTTCTCGATTCTAGTATCAGTTCAGCTTTTAAGACACGGGTAATAAGGCCCTGTCAAAGTGCTTGTCATTTTTACTAGAAGCAAAGCTTTCTACATCTCAAGCTGGGCAGAACTGACGTAGTGGCCATTTTGAATGATTCCAGCGGGTGTGACGTCATGGATTTTTCCATTCCAAAGGACCACATGTATTATTTTTGACGAACTTGTCGTAAAAGCACGTTTTACCGAAAACAACACAAAATCATGATTACATCAAATTAAGCACGGAAATATTACGCGAGTGCATACTTTTTCGTAATAACTAAAATTCTATAGTTTTCTGTGTGAAAATTAACCGGAGAATTCTGCACAATATGAGTGACAGATTTTCTTCGGTATGAGAAGCCGATATTTAACTTTGATCGCACTTTTTTCAATTAAAAATCTATTGCACTCATATCAACGTGTAATAATTACATGCCGAGCACTATTATTAAAGTACCTTAGAAAGCTGAATTATCTTTAACACTGCATTTAAGAATAAACGCGATTCTTACGAAGCCCGCCGTGTCTGCTCCATACAAAAGCGCTCGAATTTGTATGGAACTGTCATGTTTGTTATGACTCCAACGTGTTGTTGTTGGATTCAGTTACTCGGCTTTCTACTATAGAAGGCATTGCTAGAAGTAAAACGGCTGTAGATGAACTGCATTGCGCCCATCACATAGGGTACCAAATGAAAGTTATTTATAGAATTTGGAAATTTCGTATTTACCAAAACCTTTATTGACAAAAGTAGGCAAGCCAATAAGGAAGACATTTTGGTTAAAAATAGAAAATAGGCACAAAATCTTGTAACTGAAAAGCTTAAAAGAAATATGATATTATATTATAAAGTATCAGTATAAGATCTAATTTTGTTGTTGCAGAAGTGGAACTTCAAAATAAACTAATATTCCACAGAAAAAAATAAAAAAACATTACAGAATTATGATTGGGCTTAAAGCCCAATTATATGATACTCTAAATGAGATGGAAATGACAATGACAAACTCTTTCGAATACTGAATAGAGACTTTTGCATGGGAGGTGGTAAAGTAGAGGGGGAGGTTTGTATTTTTCGTATATGACACCGAACATGGCATGCAAAATGTTTTTTGCTGAATTTAAAGTTTTTAGTTTTCCATATTTTTAAAGAGAATTGTCAGAGTTTTCCTGAAATTGGGGCATTTGTATGGGAGATGGCAGAGGAAGTGGAGCGCTTAAGATGATTTTGAAACTGCTTATATCATCCTTATCACCACGCTTTGATTTAATTTCAAAGTCGGTAGCTCTCATATACTTGAAGAAGAAATGCTTTTCTTGAATTTATAATACAGATATTTGTACGGGAGGTGGTAGAAGGAGTGAAGCGGAGCTGATAATTTTTTCTAACACTTATTTCAATTATTAAGAAACAAATTCTGGCAAAATTTGAAGTTTGTACTTTTTCTAGTTTGAATGAAAATGGAACAAAAATTATGCATTTGTATGGGATGTGGCAGAAGGAGTGTACGGCTCTAAACAATTTTTTTTCACATTATTGATATTTCTATTTGTATATTTTATACAAAATATCAAATTGATAGCTTTAACAGTTTCGAAGAAAAATAATTTAATTTAAATTCCAAAATTTCGTGAAATTTGTATGGGAGGGGGCAGAAGGAGTGAGGTGAAGTTGATAATTATTTCTAAAATAAAATGCAATTATAGTAGGATTAATTCTCACAAAATTTCGTCTTTTCCGCTTTACTAGTTTCAATGAAAATCGGAAATATGTATTTGTCAAAATTGTCCATTTGTATGGGAGGGGGTGGGATGAGTAAGGGGATCGGGTCAATATTCCGTGATATTAGTGACACTTATATCATTATACTTTGACCTAAATTTCAAGTCGATAGCTTAGATATTTTCAAAGAAAAATCAATTTCTTAATATTTCGAAATTTCATGAAATTTGTATGGGAGGGGGTAAAAGGAGTGAGGGGATGTAGCCCATTCACGAACTTAAAGTTACATTTTTGCTAAAAATAATACACAAAAATTTCTAGCACTCTAGCTCAAAGCTTTCGAGAGTTATGTTGTAGAGAGACGAACAGACAGACGGACGGTCACCCGGAATCGAGGCTTTTGAGCGACAACAAATATTTCTGTACCTTTGGCGGCTCTGTTCGAGCGTTATTTCTTAGTTTGGAGATTTTAAGTGATAAAATGAACTTCTGCATCATCAATTTTTTTCCCGCAGCCGTATTTCTTAGCGTTACAAACTTTATGGCAAACTTGTAATACTCTCAAATTTCATCTAGAGTAAAATAAGGAGAAATCAAATTAAATAAACTGCCATCAAGTCGGGCGAAACTTTATTATTTTTGGGACAAGTTGCGGATGCATGGAAAGTCAAAATGCAGGTTAGAGTGGTTTGGGAGATTAAGTGAAAGAGAATTCTTGGGCAGGGCTGTTGTCAATTTAACAATATTTCACTCGTTTCTGCAAGTTTGGGTTTTTATGAGGGAAGGAGGAGGAGTAATAGTAAGGGTGTTTGGATATTAATAGCTTTTTAATTAATTGCTTGAATCATGACCAATATTCTCTGTATAGAATATGTTTCATAAACGAAGCTGCGTAGAATTTTCATGAAATTCGGTGTATTCTTCATTCACGGAAACGAACATTTGTATGGGAGGGGGTAGTGCGGGTAAGGGAATCGTAAAATTTGTGATGCAATTTTATTTCACTTCTCTTGTAAGGTGTTCGTACAAAATTTCAATTTCGTAGCTTTTAATTTGTTTGTTATTGGTTGATTTAATGAAATTTTTCGAAATCATACTTTTGTATGGGAGGTGGTAGAAGGGCATGCGCGATTTCAAAACTTTTGAGGCCATTTTGTTTCAACTATTTTTAGAAGTTCATATGAAAAATTTTAAATTGGTAGCTTTTAATAGTTAGATGATAATTGATTTCTTGAAAATGGTCGAAAAAATAATTTTGCATGGGAGGGAGTAGAAGTTTTGAAGGTATTCGACTATTTTTTTTAAATACATTTTGCAAATTTTCAAGTTCCTACCTTAAAATTTCATTCAAAAATTTTCAGTTTATGTGTTTTTTTCAATGCACATCAAACACCTTGTGCACGTTAGACAACAATTGTGGAACAAATTATTATTTGTTTTCTATGTATATATATTGTTGCGAGCTAGAGGTTCGCCGATTTCAAGTAACACACAATTCGTTTAAAAATAATAGATAATTTATTATTCGCAGTCTGTTTACTTAATTTTCACGGTAACTTAATTCGCCTTAAAACGCACTACCGATATTTCGCTTTCTATCGCTTTTACTACCGTCGCGTTCAGATGTCGCTGATTCGCTAAGTGGCTGCTGACAGCTCCGTGCTTTTTATAGCAAATCTCCCTAGTTCTGGAAGCTTCCGTCAGGCGGTTTTAGGTGTGTGTCTAGACTATTCAAGTTCCGTCGGGTGTTTGCTTGAACGTTCTAGATGGCGTTTTACACAGTAGGGGATACTGATCTTGTATTTTCCAGAAATATCGGCGGTTTTCCAGATCCATAACAATATCAAATAGATGTATCCAAATGCAAAATTTAAACTTTGTACCTTTCACCAGAGCCCTAAAAAATTGCTCAAAATTTTGGACATTTCTGCTTACCACCTCTCTCCCCTTACACGTCCGAACTCAAAATTTTTACCAAAATTAACAATTACTTAGATCTACAATTTGACAAATTTTCAATTTCATATCTGTACTCAATTTTGAGTTAAACGATTTATAATTTTGAAAAGTGCGCCATTTTTTAAATGCTCTCCATTTCCCCCCACTACTATTATTTCCACAGGTTATATTTTTTTCGTATTCCTCTCGTATAGGTTAATATACGTTTTAAGTTTCAATTATATAGCTTAAGAGGTAGTTGAGATATTCATTTTTAAGTGTTTTTCTTTGAACCCCCTGACTCTTCCCCTTGCAGCAATTAGCCTCTCGCTAAGCTGATTTTGGTGGAGCTATATTAAAGGTGGTTAACGGTCCCAAAATATGAATTTCTTGTGATAAGTAATTTTGAAGATATAATCATTTGCAAAAACAATTCGGCCGACGATTTGCTTTTTGCCCGCCTTTTCGGATGCCAATGGATAAAAAAATTAAATTATCTTTGTAGTTTGTCCCACAACACTCTCTATATCTCTGCTGATTTTCAGCTTCCTATCTTTATTCCTGGTGGAAATATATTTTAGGCTAGTTTAGTCATGAAACGCGAAAAAACAAAATTTAAGGGTAACCAATTTTTTTTTCTGTGTCGATCACAAAACTTTATTATTAGAATAATAAAGTAAAAGTGTTATTTTGTACGAAATTAAAAAAGTAAGGGATTTGCAGGAATTATGCGATAAATATTTTCTCCAGAAAATTAAATGCAGTGCACAGAAGAGCAAAATCATCAATTTCATTTACAAAATAAGAACATCTTATAGAATTCCTATAGAATTTCTTTCAACCATAAGAAATATCCGCAAATTTTCATCCACATCAGAAATCGGAAATGCGGCCTGTTGAATAGACAGAGAATCCACTCCGTGAACTTCTCGATCGTCGTCAGCCAAAGCATACATACGAATGTCTTAACACAATAGAATTATTCCTACGACTTGAACCCCGCTCATTCCTAGCTACCCGCGTGGTTGCGATCAATTGCAATAGAACAGACGATTCCAGCAGCAATCCTGCAATGGTACGCCACCGAAGCTTTCGGAAAGCTTTTTCACTCTCAACGTATCTCAACAGCGAAAAACATGATAAATTTTTCCCATAGGCTTAGGATATCTTATAGTATTGATAGTCTTTGATTTTAGTCATAGCCCAGCCGGCATTATGATAAACAAGCAAAAGTGAATTCGTATAACCACAGCCAGTATATATGTCAATAGTTACGTATACCCCTGAGCAAACTGAGACACGTGCAGAAGATCCTGCATCTATTTTTAAACCTGCAAAGGGAAACTCAAGGAATCAACCAAAACAGGTACCAACATTTTCCTTTGTGTGAATACTCGTACACAACATGTGGCTACAACATGTCGACATCTTTAGGATACGCAACGTTTGTGCGTCCTCGACTATAAGAAGTCAATGTAATAAAAATATAAATAGATTTAGTGGTCAGTATAAATATCGAGTACTCAATCGAGCTCGCTCTCTTGCCTTTTATATGTCTTAGAGTTAAGACCTTTGTACTTCATTACAATAAAAAAATATATAAAAAACTAATAACGTAATTCCTTTGTACTTAATTACAATAAAATAAAATATTAAAAAACTAATAACGTAATTGGCGCAGTCGGTAGGATACTCACAAACTGTGTGTATCCTAAAAAAGAAAAATTAGTTCGCGACTAAGAGAACTAAGTCTACACTCTTTAAAATCAAAAACAAAATAAATAATAAATAAAGTGAATTTTTTTTTTGTGTCTATCCTGAGAAAAAAAAAGGAAAATTAGTTCGCGACAAAGTGAACTAAGTCTACACTTTTTAAAACCAGAAAAAAAATAGTGATTTTTTTTTTGTGTCTAATAATTCGGGACAATATAAGTACAAGTACCATACCCAAAGCCACCTGACGCTATAAGTCAGAACAGTGGGACAATAAAGTCCAAAATATATAAAAGATCCCTAAGTGGACAATATTAGTTCAAAGAATTGCTTAAGACTACGAGAGGAAATATTGATTGCAGAAAAGATGGAGTGGAAACCTAACCCGGATACTTATATCCGTGACCTTCCCGAGTTTAATGGAAAAAAAGATGAATTAGAACCATTCCTGGAAGCAGTGAACCACATTACACCTACAATTGCAGCATTACCGGCAGCAGCATCACCCTACTACATGCAGAAAATAAAAACAAAAATTACAGGTAAAGCTAGGTTAATATTAGATTTAAATACAAATTTACATACATGGGATCAGGTAAAAACAGTCCTAAAAAATAATTTTGGTGAAAAAAAAACATATTCAGCTTAACTGATGATATCAGAAATGTAAGATACAGGGGCAATGTGTTGGAATTCTTAAACGATATTAGGTACAAATTAAGAGCAATAGTGTCTAAACTTAAAAGTGACTCGGAAGATATGGATTTAATTTCCCAAGACGTTACGTATTATAAAGAATTAGTACTGAAACTTTTTATTAATGGCCTACCCGAAAGTCATAGTGCAATCCTGTACGCCCGAAATCCCATTTCACTCGAAGACGCTGAGAAAATACTCGGTGACACAAATCATTTGTACAATAGTACTACCATAACTAGAAATAACCAAAGACAGCCGAACAATTCGAATCAAAGATTCAACAATAATCCAAGATACGACACAAATTTCGAACAGCACAATATTAACGAAAGTGTAAATAATAACACACGACATACACGTTTTGGTCAATCACGAAACATAGGTCAACAATTTACTCATTCAAATGTACAAGGACAAGAACCTATGGACACAAATACAAACACTGTAAACCTTAATCAGGATTTTTGCAAAAGAGCCTCGGACAATCTAAACGATTTGGAGTACCTTTTATTCTAATTGATACTCCAAAACGTAAAATGAAACTTATGATCGACACCGGCGCCTCCATGAGTTTAATCAATCCCGGTGTAATACATCCTAAATTTATAACAAAACTATCAAACCCATTACATATCAGATTTAGAAACGAAGAAATTAGAAGAGATGAAATATTCACAGTCCAAACCTTTAAGGAATTTGATATGGATCAAGCTTGCAAAATCCAATTTGCACAAGTCAAATTCCACGAACACTTCGATGGTTTACTTGGCAACAATATTTTACGAATGATTAAACCTACAATAAATTACTCTGATAGCTCTATCACTATCAAGAATAATAAAATGAAATTGTACTGGCATCCAGATTCTGAAGACGAAGAAGTTTTACAAGCATATGAAGTGGTTAATTGTAATGACAACTTATATGACTCACCCTAGCCGGAGATCGACAAAGATATCCGTACTTCTCATCTGAATAACGAAGAACGAGTCAAGCTAATAAAGTTGATTAAAACTTATTCTGACATATTTTATCGAAAAAATTCAGACCTAAGCTTCACTAACGTCATTAAACATAGAATCAACACTACTGATAACAATCCAATCTATACAAAGACTTATACTTACCCTCATATTCATAAAGATGAAGTTAAGAAACAAATTACCGAAATGCTTAATCAAGGTATCATACAGCCCTCTGAATCTCCACACTCATCCCCTATATGGGTAGTTGGAAAGAAAACCGATGCTTCTGGTGAGAAAAAATGGCGAATAGTAATTGACTATCGCAAGCTTAATGAAAAAACTATAAGCGACAAATTTCCAATACCATGAATCGACGATATACTGGACAAACTTGGAAGGTGCATGTACTTTACTACATTAGATCTTGCAAAAGGGTTTCACCAAGTTGAAATCGACGGAAAAGACATAGAAAAGACAGCCTTCAACACTAATCTTGGACATTATGAATTCCTTAGAATGCCTTTTGGACTGAAAAATGCTCCAGCCACATTTCAAAGGATGATGAATAATGTCTTACAAGAACATCTGGGAAAAATCTGTCTAGTTTATCTGGATGATGTAGGTTTTTTCAGTACATCATTAGAAGAACACTTAAGTTCACTAGAAAAAATTTTTAAAACATTAAGACAAGCAAATTTAAAGGTCCAACTTGACAAGAGTGAATTCATGAAGAAAGAAACTGAATTTCTTGGACATGTAATATCAACAGATGGAATCAAACCCAATCCGAATAAAATAGAAGCTATTGTTAAATTCGAAAAACCTAAAACTTCTAAACAAATCAAATCATTTCTTGGGCTTGTTGGCTATTATAGGAAATTCATTAAAGACTTTGCCCTTATAGCCAAACCATTAACACTACGCTTGAAGAAAAATTCAAAAATTAATGCCGACGACCTAGATTTTACAAATGCATTTAAAACACTGAAGACATTGATCACAACAGATCCAATTCTCAAGTATCCAAATTTCGAAAAGAAATTTACATTAACTACTGATGCTTCCCAATTCGCGATAGGAGCAGTCCTTCAACAAGACTCTCATCCAATTTGTTTTGCATCCAGAACGCTAAATACCCATGAAATAAATTACAGCACTATTGAAAAAGAATTGTTAGCGATAGTTTGGGCATGTAAGTATTTCAGACCCTACACTTACGGAGTTAAATTCGACCCATTAAAATGGCTTCATAATTTAAAAGAACCGAACTCTAAATTAGTAAGATGGAAATTAGCCTTGGAAGAGTATGATTATTCAATAGAATATATAGAAGTCAAAGCCAACTTAGTAGCAGACGCATTAAGTAGAACAAACATTAATACAAATACAATTGAGGAAAGAAATATAAATAGCACGGAAACAGCAAGTTCGAATAGTGCTACACACATGGCTCATCCCAAGATAATTCTGTGTATATCCCTATATCAGAATCACCTCTCTTGTAATAAAGAAAGGTCGAACGAATCAAACCAAACTCATTAAGCTCGCAAACAAGAAAGTGCGAAAAGAATTTATATTTACTACTCCTGATAACAAATCATACCAATACATCCTAAAAAATCATATCCCAAATAAAGGAGTAATAGGAATCTATATACCTGACCTACAAATGTATTCAGATTTCCAAAGGGAAGTAATAAAACTTATAAACCCAAATGCACAAAATAAACTGTTGAAGTGCAACCTTATTTTATACGATGCAAACGATGAGGAAATATCTGCATACATTGTGGACGAGCACCACAAGAATAATCACAGAGGAATAACTGAAGTATATAACGAATTGAAAACAAAATATTATTACCCAAATTTGAAAGAAAAAATAAACAGAATAATAAACAAATGTAAAATCTGCGACAAAGCAAAATATGAGAGAAATCCTATTAAATATAAACAGGAAGCCAAGCCTATACCTGATGGACCACATGAAGAATTAAGTCCCGACATATGGTTTATACCTATTCTAGCCATAAATACTGTTACAAACTTTTTGAAGCACTGTTCAATAAAAGAGGTGTTATATGTTAAGAAATCATTGTTTATTTATTAAATGCATTGTCAACAACGGAAATTGCAACAAGTTATTCGAAGTGATTGCCTTTTGCCTTTACACAAGCCTTTAATCGAGCTGGCCACTTATCTATGGAAGCACGCACGACTTCAATCGGAAAGTTGGCGACTGCATGTGTAAGAGACTTCTTTAAGGATTCGATATTAGGATGTCTTTTAGAGCACGTAATTTGCTCTAAGACAGACCATAATTCGTAATCCAGCGGATTCAGGTCTGGGCTAGAGGAAGGCCAATCTTCAGCTTTAATAAAATCTTGAACATTTTCTTCAAGCCATTTTTGGGTTGACTTCGCCTTATGACCTGGTGCAGAATCTTGCTGGAAACTCCAAGGCTGATTTTTGAATAATGACGTGTTGAGAGGTTTCACTACACTTTCAAGGACACTTTCTTGATAAATTTTGGCAGACGTTTTGACGCCCTTCTCACAAAAATGCAACTTTGTCACCCCGTTGTAGCTAACACCCCACCAAACCATTACTGAGGTTGGATGATGACCTCTTTGTACCTTTTGGGCAACTTGAGACGCTTCTCTGGCACTGCGAGCATAAACCCTATCGTTTTGTTTATTAAATGTTTCTTCGACAGTAAAAATTTTTTCGTCCGTAAACAAAATTTTACGGTGTTCTTAGTTTGCGTACCGGCAAAGTAATCGTTTTGATTTTTCCACTCTATTTTTTTTTAACGAATCTGTTAGTAAATGCCCGGTAGATCTACGATAAGCGCCCAACCCCAAGTCACTTTTGATGATACGTGAAATTGTTCTTTGGGGTATTTTCATCTCACGCGATAAAATTTTTTGTTTCCGAAGAGGATTACGGCGAATTCTCTCGAACTTAACAAACGAACTACAAAAACAACTCGATGAACAATCAATACGTGAGCTTATAAAAGAAAACCTAAGATTCATATTACGTAAATTGGAAAAGATAGAAGACATCATTCTATCAAGCCGTCTTGGAATTTTAAATCGAAACATACTAACATCAGACGAAATTCATAAATACGAATTAAATACAGGACATTTAAAATTTATAAAACTCGCAATCGCACATCAAGAAGACAAAATTTTAATTATTATCCAAATTCCAAAGTTTTCAAATCAAAAATATTATCAGACACACATTATCCCAATACCAACTAAGAACAACTTAGAACTTGAAACCAATATAAAAGAAATTATAATCCATGAGAATGAAATTTTCGTAGACACCGAAAACAGAGAAATAAAAAAATTAGAACCACATAATGATTTATGTATTAGAGATATTATTAAAGACAAAATGAGCAATTGTAAAATGTCAGAGAATTCGAACGAAGAAGTCGAACTAATTAATAAAGATATTGTAATAACTAGAAATTTAGAAATAACAGATGTATTGCACACATGTAATAATCATAAAATTAGGATTAAGGGTTCAAAAATTGTACAGTAACCATAAGAAACAAAACTTACACAAATGAAAATGTAAAATATCAAGAAACAATTATCTTACCAAATACTATTAGAGAAATTCAATATAAAGAAGAGCAAAACATAACATTAGAAGAACTACATCAGCTACATATAAATCATAATCACGAAATCAAAATGATGAAATATGAAACTTTTAAATCATCATGGACCTCATACATATCTGATGGAATAATCATATTTATAATCATCGGTATTGCAATGTATTTGTATATACGATGTCAGCCACAGTCAATAATACTGAAGACACTTCGCCAGGAGTCGAAGCCTAAGGAGGGGCGAGTTACGTATACCCCTGAGCAAACTGAGACACGTGCAGAAGATCCTGCATCTATTTTTAAACCTGCAAAGGGAAACTCAAGGAATCAACCAAAACAGGTACCAACATTTTCCTTTGTGTGAATACTCGTACACACCATGTGGCTACAACATGTCGACATCTTTAGGATACGCAACGTTTGTGCGTCCTCGACTATAAGAAGTCAATGTAATAAAAATATAAATAGATTTAGTGGTCAGTATAAATATCGAGTACTCAATCGAGCTCGCTCTCTTGCCTTTTATATGTCTTAGAGTTTGGACCTTTGTACTTCATTACAATAAAAAAATATATAAAAAACTAATAACGTAATTCCTTTGTACTTAATTACAATAAAATAAAATATTAAAAAACTAATAACGTAATTCAATTAAGTTTCCGGGTTCGGGAACTGTCTTATTCACTCGTAAGGCCGATTTTTTATCAAGACATACTTAAAATTAACTTCGCGGTTTTACCGGGTCACACGTTGGAAAGGAAATAAGAGGAATTCTCAATTTAAAAGTAAATTCTTTATTTACAATTTAACCTTACTCTATTAATCTGTCATTTTTAGCAAAAAAGTAACTTTAAGGTAATGAACGGGCCACATCCCCCCACTCCTTCTACCCCCTCCCATACAAATTTCATGAAATTTCGAAATTTAAAGAAATTGATTTTTCTCCGAAACCATTTCAGCTATTGACTTGAAAATAAGGTGATAGTATAATGATATAAATATCATATCATTGCAACTAATTTTGGAAAAACTATCAACTTTAACTCACTTCTTCTACCCCCTCCCATACAAATTTTACGAAATTTCGGAATTTCAATTAAATTAGTTTTCATCAAAACCGTCAAAGCTATCAACTTTAAAATTTGAGAAAAATATACTCTTTTAAACATGATTGATGTCAAAAAAATTGGTTTTGATTTGGATATTCCTTTTACCCCCTCCCATACAAATGCATAATTTTGGTAAATGCACTTAACCGATTTTAATAGAAACTAGAAGAAGTAGAAATTTGAAATTTTTCCAGATTTAGTCCCTTAATAATTGCAATAAATACTAAAAAAAATTTCGCCTTCACCTCACTCCTTCTACCACCTCCCATACAAATTTTTGTAGTGGAAGTTCAAGAAAAGTTTTTCTCCTTCGAACATATGAGAGGTATCGACCTTAAAATTGTAACAAAGCTAAAGATTAGGATGTTGATAAGCAGATTGAAAATAATCCAAAATCTCCCACTTTCTCTGCCACCTCCCATACAAATACCATAAATTCAGACAAAAATTGTTGAATTTCCTCGAAAATTATGAATGCAAGAAACTTTAAATTCAGCATGAAATATTTTATATACTACGTTCAGTGTTGCATACAAAAATTACAAACCTCCCCCTCTGCTACCACCTCCCAAACAAAAGGTAAGTAAGTATTTCATCTAGAGTATCATATGATTGGGCATTACGCCCATTCTGTTATGTTTGTATATTGTTTTATGGTCTTATGACCCAATGGTATCGTTTCTTTGGACTCAGATGAAGCTGACTTTCCGGGCACGTAACTCCTTCCCCTTTGAATAAACCGGCTCATGACGGTGGTTATACTAGTTGTTCAGCGTATGATATGGTGTATTTATGATTGTTAAATTTATGTTTATACTCTAGATGAAATCTGAGAGTATTATAAGTTTGCCACAAAGGTTGTAACGCTAAAAAATAAGGCACGGAGAAAAAAATGAATGATACAGAAGTTCATATAATCACTCAAAAATCTCAAAACCAGATGTCCGTCCGTCCGTCTGTCTGTCAGTCCGTCTGTCTGTGCGTCCGTGTCCTCTCTAGCTTGAGAACGCGTTGATCTAGAAAGTTCAAATTTTGTACACGTCGTTTTTGACAAAAAAGTAAGGACAAGTTCGTGAAGGGGCCAAATCGCTCCACCCCTTCTACCCCCTCCCATACAAAATGACACAATTGCGCAATTGGACAATAAACGGATTTCCTCGAAAAGTGTAAAAGCTATTGGTCTCAAATTTGGAACATATTACTTTAATGATGATATCAATCTACCATACAAAAATTATGCGTGTCCACTCTCTCCTTTCACCACCTCCCCTACAAACTGTACTTTTTCATGAAATACTCTAAGCCAATTTACTCAGTTCGTATAAAATTTATCGAGCTCATATTGAACACTGAATATTTATTTAGAATTATTAGTAAGACCAAAAAAAATTAGACATTAAGTTTCACCCGTTCTACCCCCTCACATACAAAATGGCACAATTTCGCAATTCGACAATAAACGAATTTTTTCAAAAAGCATGAAAGCTATTGATCTGAAATTTGTAATATATTACTTTTATAATAATTTCAATCTGCTGTATAAAAGTTAGTTGAGCCCTCCCCTTCCTTCCACCACCTCCCATACAAACTGAACTTTTTTATGAAATACTCTAAATAAATTTACTCAGTACGTATGAAATTTATTGAGCTGAAATAATGCACCAAATAATTATTTAGAAATATTAGTAAGACCAAAAAAAATTAGGAGATTAGCTTCACTCCTTCTACCACCTTCCATGCAATTTGACAACAACTTTACAAAAAGTCGATTTTCCTAAAAATTATGAATGCTACTGACCTGGAATTTAAAATATGTCAATTACATGATATTTGCAGTTATTTCTAAGTATGTCATTAATAAATGCACACTCCTTCTACCACCTCCCATACAAACTGCACAATTTCACTAAATCCAATACACTAATTTTCTCAGTACCTATTAAATTTTTGAATCCTAAATTTTGATAACAACCTTAGCGTGATGTGAAAAAATTAATTCAATGTCGTCACTCCCTTTACCACTTCCCCGACAAAATCTCTTAAAATAAAAAAAAATTTCTTTCATCTAGAGTATCGCACGATTGTAGTCCTGTTATGTTTTTTTTTAATTTTTCTATATGCTTTGTATTAGTATTAGTATTAGTATTGTATTTTTGTTATGTATTTTTTTTTACTCCATTCGTGAATTTATTATCAAAAATAAAAAAATTTTTTATTTTTATCGAACAATATTGTTGCGAGCTAGGGGTTCGCCTGGATTTCAAGTAAAAACACAATTCGTTTAAAAATAAGTGGTAATTTATTTATTCGCACTCTAATATAATTTCCCGATCACTTCGCACTTTATGACAACACCGCTGCGTTTTTTCTATCGCTTTTTATGACAACACCGTCGCGTGTTTTACTATCGCACTTTACTGGTTCGCGTCTTTCATGAATATCGCTGAATAACTAATCACTCTCGTCTGAAAGCTTCGTACTTTTATACCATTTTCTAAATTCTCGAACCTTCTGTGGTGTATTAGTCGGGTATTTGTGTGGCTCGACTTTACTGGAAGGTTCTAGATCTTTGATTATGGCTTTTTACATATTGGGGGACTGTCCTAGAAAATTCTGGCATATTCGGGAAAGATCAATATTGCGTGGTTGCCAGATCTATAACAATATTGGTGTTTCATGTGCATTGAAAAAAACACATAAACTGAAAATTTTTGAGTGAAATTTTAAGGTAGGAACTTGAAAGTTGGCGAAATGAGTTAAAAAAATCCCTAAATATACGATATATTAACTGGTCGAAAACCTTTAAAACTTCTACCGTGGTCGAAATGATACTTTTGTATGGGTGGGCCCATACAAAAGTATCATACTTTTGTATGGGTGGGCCCATACAAAAGTATCATACTTTTGTATGGGAGGGCCCATACAAAAGTATCATTTACGTACTCGTCGTTTTTGACAAAAAAGTAAGGTCAAGTTCGTGAACGGGTCAAATCGCTCAACGCCTTCTACCCCCTCCCATACAAAATGTCACAATTGCGCAAGTTGACAATAAACGGATTTGCTCGAAAAGTATAAAAGCTATTGGCCTGAAATTTGGAATATATTACTTTTATGATAATATAAATCTACCGTATAAATTATGCGTGTCCTCCCCCTCTTTCCATCACCTCCCATACAAGCAGCACTTTTTAAAGAAATACTCTAAGCCAATTTACTCATTGCATATAAAATTTACCGAGCTGAAATTATGCACTAAATATTTATTTAGAATTATTAGTCTGACCAAAAAAAAATTAGATGATTAGCCTCACCCCTTCTACCCCCTTCCATACAAAACCATGCAATTCCGCAATTCGACAATAAATGGATTTACTCAAAAAGTATAAAAGCTATTAGTCTGAAATTTGGAATATATTACTTTTATGATAATGTCAATGTACGTATAAAAGTTATGCGAGTCCTCCTCCTCCTTGTACCACCTCCCATACAAATTGTACTTGTCATGAATTACTCTAAGCCAATTTACTCAGTACGTATAAAATTTAGCGGGCTGAAATTGTGCACTAAATATTTATTTAAAGTTTTTAGTAAGGCCAAAAAAATAGACGATTAGCTTCACCCCTTCTACCCCCTCCCATACAAAATGACACAATTTCGCAATTCGACAATAAATGGATTTGCTCGAAAAGTATAAAAGTTATTAGTCTGAATTTCGCGATATATTACTTCCATAATGATTTCAATCTACAGTATAAAAATTGTTTGCGTCCTCCCTCTCCTTCCACCCCCTCCCATACAAACTACACTTTTTCATGAAATGCTCTAAGACAACTTTCTCAGAACATATAACATTTATTGAGCTCATATTTTGTAATAAATACTTAATTAGTATTATCACTAAGATCAGAAAAAAATATTTGATTAGCTTCACTGCTTCTACCCCCTCCCATACAGTATGACACAGTTTCACAACTTCACAAAAAATCGATTTACTTGAAAAGTATAAATGTTACTAGTCTAACATTTAAGAGATGTCAATTTTATGATATTCTTAATTATTTCTGAAAAAATCACTAAAATCCTCCCACTATTTCTACCACCTCCCATACAAACTGCACATTTTCACTAAATCTAACGCACTAATTTTCTCAGGTCCTATTCAATTTTTGGAGTAAGCATTTTATATAAAACATTTTTATAGCTACTTTAGCATGATGGGGAAAAAATTAGTTCAATGCTATCACCCCCTTCTAACACTCCCCATACAAAATTTCTTGGGATTTCAAGAAACTCTATTTCATCTAGAGTATCGTAGCCCTGTGATGTTTATACTCTAGATGAAATCTGAGAGTATTATAAGTTTGCCACAAAGTTTGTAACGCCAATAAATAAGGCTCTGGGAAAAAAATGAATGATACAAAAGTTCATATAACTACTCAAACATCTCAAAACCGGATGTCCGTCCGTCCGTCTGTCTGTCCGTCCGTCCGTGTCCTCTCTAGCTTGAGAACGCGTTGAGCTAGAAAGTTCAAATTTTGTATACGTCGTTTTTAACAAAAAAGTAAGGTCGTGAACGAGCCAAATCGCTCCACCCCTTCTACCCCCTCCCATACAAAATGACACAATTTCGCAATCTGACATTAAACGGATTTGCTCAAAAAGTACAAATGACACTGATCTGAAATTCGGAATGTAATACTTTTATGATGATTCCAATCTACTCTATAAAAATAATTTGTGTCTTCATCCTCCTTCCACCGCCACCCATACAAACTGCACTTTTTCATGAAATGCTCTAAACCAATTTACTCAGTGCGTATAATAGTTATCGAGCTGAAATTGTGCACAAAATATTTATTCAAAATTTTTAGTAAGACAAAAAAAAGTAAGACGATTACCTGTACTCCTTCTACCCCCTCCCATACAAAATTACACAATTTCGTAATTTCACAATAAACGGATTTACTCAAAAAATAGAAATGCTATTGATCTGAAATTTGAAATATATTATTTTTATGACGATATAAATCTATTGTACAAAAGTTACTTGAGTCCTCCACTTCCTTCCACCACCTCCCACACAAAATGCACTTTTTCATGAAATGCTCTAAGCCAATTTACTCAGTGCGTATAAAATTGAGCGAGCTGAAATTGTGCACTAAATATTTATTTAGAATTTTTAGTAAAACCAAAAAAAAATTAGTTGATTAACTTTACCCCTTCTACCCCCTCCCATACAAAATGACACAATTTCACAACTTTATAAAAAGTCGATTTTCCTGAAAAGTATGAATGCTAGTGATCTCCAATTTAAAACAAGTCAAAAGCATGATGTTTAAAGTTATTATATATTATGTTATATTGAAAAGTCATTAAAAACTCGCTCCTCTTTCTATCACCTCCCATACAAACTGCACTACTTCACTACATCCAATACACTAATTTTCTCAGTACCTATTAAATTTTTCAATCTTAAATTTTGCATAAAACATTTTGATAGCAACCTTAGCGTCATGTGAAAAAATTAGTTCAATATCGTCACCCTCTACCACTTCGCCTACAAAATTTCTTTCATCTAGAGTATCGCACGATTGGGCCTTATGCCCAATCGTACTCATGTTATGTTTTTTATTAACATTTTAAATATTCATTAGTGTAATATTATGAAAACGATGTTTAATTTAATTTTCAATTATATTTTATTTTGTTTTATTTTTGATATCCTTTTTTTGTTGCATGACTTGCTTATCTGATTCACCGTGCAAAAGTGTATTTTTATATAAAATCAGAACCAAGTAAAATCACCTCAGGAATTTTACGTAGTAGTCCGGTTTCTTAACTGAAAAAAAACTAAGTGTTTCTGTATTGTGATTCTGTATTCCTAAGAGAACTAGGGAGATAAACATTGGTTTTAATTGTACTCCCTGGTTGTGTTGGTTGAATATTTTGCATTTGAGTTTTTAACTGTTTTGCAAAATCGTTTGAAAGTCGTTCATCTCAATGTATAATTGGTAATGAGAAATCTCCGGGAACGCGTAATGTTTCTCCGTAGACTAATTCTGTAGGACTACACTTCAAATCATCTTTGGGTGTGGTACGAAGTCCTAATAGAATTAATGGTAGCTCATCTCTCCAATTGATGGTGTTGTTGCCAGCCATAAATGACGCTTTTAAAGTGCTATGAAATCGCTCTACCATACCATTTGCTTGTGGGTGGTATGCAGTCGTGCGAATACGGGTACAACCAAGAATTTTGTTTACTTCTGCAAAGAGCTTTGATTCAAATTGGCTGGCACGATCAGTGGTAATCAAGTTAGGAATTCCAAATCGTGAAATATATTGGTGAACGAATGTCTCGGCGACTGAAATTGTGCTCATATCCTTGAGAGGATACGCTTCCGGCCATCGTCTATCACTGTGAGAATATAGTTATTACCATTGGATGACGGAAGTTGTCCTACTAAATCAATGTGAATGTGGTCAAATCTTTTAGTAGGCGTATTGAATTGTCCAAATTCAGATTTGATATGTCTATGTACTTTTGACTTTTGACATGAAATACATGATCTTGACTAGGGATGGCAAAATCTGCTCTTTTCCAATCGCAGTGATCCACTGCGATTGCTCTTTTTCAATATCTGTGAAAAAGAGCAGCTCTTCCAATAGCAGTGATTTTTCCACCTCTATTATCCATGCTAGTGCGCAATTAAAAAAAAAGAGACAAAATAGTAATTTTCTGCGAAGTCCTGCATCTAACAATTAGGCAGACCCAATCTCTCAGTACCACCAGCTCAGTGCGCATAGTGAACACTTCCCCCATTTCCCCCTGGAAATGGAAAGGTTTTCTTTTACTATCCAATGTACGAAAAAACGATCGATCGCAATGGAGTCAGGATGGCTAAAATGTCAATCGCATTTCATATACACAAGCCAAATAAAAAAATACCCGGTCATAGAAAACCAAACCAAAAGGGTCTACTGTTTACTTTTTTCACACATTACCTCACACAAGAAATTTCATCATGAAGAACGTAAAGCTCTTATCGACACGGTGGACTGACTGCAACATAAATCGGCGAAACTTGCGATAGCCGCAACATGTCCTACCAACCGACCAGATCGAAACTCAGAACAAAATCCGCCAAAAAAACTCTAGCAAAGCGGATCATTAACCACTTCGGACGTTCCACACCTCACCTATCAGATCAGATCATCCCACCGATCAAAATATCGCTAAACAAATCCCTTATTAAATCGCAATCGTTTCATTAGTCTAAAGCAACATCACTGAGAGCAGACACTGCTCGTGTTCTCAGTGTCAATATCAATCACCAAATATAGGTTTGGGATAGCTTATATGATTGATAGTCTTTAATATCACAGAGCTGATATATCGCTGATCGCAGATCGCAAGCGATATAACAGCAACCAAAGAGCAATCGAGAGTAGAGTTACTCTATGAAAAAGAAAGAACAAGACGTACTAGAGTTCGGCCAAGGTGAAACCAGCTTTTCCGTTAAATTTGAAAAAGCGCACTGCTATTTTCCAGCGTGCGATAAGTAAGCAAATGTGATTGCAATCCGTTCATTAGAACGTGAAACCTACCAAATTAAATTTTCACCACTTAAAAGTACTGCAAATTAAAGATATTCGCGAAATAAAACCACTAAAAAGTTACACCGACACGTTGCACGCATACATATGAAAATAAAAAGCGCCCCATCTGACAAGGTGTCCAGACTCTTCTACCAGGTGCCTTGTTCTTTCTTTTTCATAGAGTGACTCTAATCGAGAGCAATCGGAATAACAACGTTCAAGCTCTTTCTTCGCGCGATTGATATTTAGTGGTGGGACTTGGGTAAAATTCGACTTCCATGGGTTTCGGAATCTGATAAGAGCTTTACGTTGTTCATGATGAAATTGCTTGTGTGAGGTAATGTGTAAAAAAAAAAGACCCTTTTGGTTTGGTTTTCTATGATCGGGTTTTTTTTTTTATTTTGCTTGTATGCGATCGATGACCGGGTGTTTTTTTTCTATTTGGCTTGTGTACCTTATATGAAATGCCTTTGACATTTTTGCCATCCTGACTCGATTGCTTTGGACAGTAAAAGAAAACCTTTCCATTCCCAGGGGGAAATGGGGGAAGTGTTCACTATGCTGAGCTATGAGATTGAGTCTTGCCTGATTGATAGATGTAGGAAAATTACGATTTGCTTAGCGATCAATGAGGTGGAACGTGCGGTGCAAAGTGTTCAATGGGGTACGCTTTCTGGGAAAATAGAATTACTCTATTGAACCAAACGAGTTTGTTTGACGAGCTTTATTCTGAGCTACGATCTCGTCGGGGTTACGTGGAATGCGTGAGTTGCGGGATCAATGTGCGAGTGCGAACAAAAGCTCTGGGATTTGTAGCGATGATCATTGCTGCAATTTTATTGGTGATAGAACGTAAGCAGTATGCATTTGCTCTGATCTTCTAATCGCAGCTCTTTTAAATTTTCAATCGCAGTATGCGATTGCTGTTTTAAAATAGCAGTGAAAAAATCGCAGGTATGTGAAATAGCATACTGAGAACTTATTAATTTTCTAGTAGCGCGAATACCTGGATAAGACAGGTTGTGAATTGAATCGAAGATTTGTCGTCTTAATTCTTCTGGAATGTACAGCCTTGTTTTATTTGTACTAATTTCGCACCATAATTTATTATTAAATAATGGGTATTTTAGTAATTTAAATTTTAATTTTAAACTAGTTTTCTCAGATTTAGTTATCAGAGTTTTAAGTTCCTCATCTTTTTCTTGTAATTGTATTAACTGCTCGATATCCGAAGAAATTGATAGAGCGTCTACATCTTTAAAATACCGTGAAAGGGTATCCGCTACTATATTATTCTTTCCAGATATATGAATAACTAGCAAACGCCCGCGACTTCGTCCGCATAAAAATCGCATTAATAAGCAATTTTTGAGAATGTAGTTAGTAATACATTATATGGGATATATAATCCGCTTACTTTAATGGCTCTTTGAACACAATGTTTTATATTTTGTTGGAGTCAGAACCATAAATTATTAAGAACGATAGCATGATACTCGCATTTGAATAGGAGAGGCTCGTGATCAAATCAAACCCGTGAATCGAGATCATATGTATACGTGTTAAGGACATGTGAATAGTTGTAGCTTGTGTTAATTGAAAAAAGCCCAAATAAAATGACATTAAGCTTAAAAACATAACAGGACTTCGATTGTGCGTAAAGCCCCATTATATGATACTACCGATGAAATCGAAATTTTTGTAATCTTAAGAATTTTTGTGTGGGGAGTGATAGAAGGGATGACAGTACTAAATTAATTTTTTTCACACCATGCTAGAGTAGCTATAAAAATATTTTGCACCAAATTTAAGCTTGAAAAACTGAATAGGTAACTTGAGAAGCTTAGTGCATTGGATTTAGTGAAGTTGTGCAATTTGTATGGGAGGTGGTAGAAGGAGTGGGGGGTTTTTGGTAATTTTTCTAGATACAACTATCATCACCATGCAATTGATATCTTTTAAATTTTAGATCAGTTGGATTCACACTTTTCAAGAAAATCGAGTTTTTGCAAAAACGTGAAATTGTGCCACATTGTATGGGAGTGGAGCTAATCGGTTAATTTTTCCCGATAATAATAACTATGCTAATTGAAGGCTTAGTACAAAACTCCAGCTTTGATCAAGCTATGCGGACTGAGAAAATTGGTTTAGAATATTTCATGAAAAAGTGCAGTTTGTATAGGAGGTGGTGCAAGGAGTGGAGGGTTTTAGTTATATTTTGAGAAGCAACTACAATTATCATTAAATTGATATATTTTATATTTCAGAACAGTAACATTCACACTTTTCAAGAAAATCGAATTTTCGCAAAGTCGTGGATTTATATCAGATTGTATGGGAGGGGGTAGAAGGAGTGGAGCTAATCGGTTAATTTTTCCCGATAATAATAATAATACAAATTAAGGATTTATCAGAAAATTCTAGCTCGATCAAATTTATACGTACTGAGAAAATTGGTTTAGAGTATTTCATGAAAAAGTGCAGTTTGTATGGGAGGTGGTAGAAGGAGTGGAGGGTTTTTGGTAATTTTTCTAGAAACAACTATAATCACCATACAATTGATGTGTTTTAAATTTTAGATTAGTTAGATTAACACTTTTCAAGAAAATCGAGTTTTTGCAAAGTCGTGGAATTGTGCCACATTGTATGGGAGGGGGTAGAAGGAGTAAACCTAATTGGTTAGTTTTTTCCTGACATTGATAACAATGCTAATTAAAGATTTAGTTCAAAATCTTAGATCGATCAAAGTTATACGTACTGAGAAAATTGGAGTATAGTATTTCATGAAAAAGTTTAGTTTGTATGGGAGGTGGTGGAAGGAGTTGGGGGATTCAAACTGTTTATATACTTGAAGATGGCATTTATAATAGAAATAATATGTTTTGAATTTCAAATTAATAGCTTTTATAGTTTCCATGAAAATTTGATTATTATAAGTTTTTGAAAATGAGTCACTTTGTATGGGAGGGGGTAGAAGGCGTGAGGGGAGAAAAATAAAACCTAAAACAGATTACTCCCAAAGGCAGAGCTAATAATCTGTGAATGTTTCATTGTAATCGGTGCAGCCGTTTTTGCGTGAAAGCCGGAAAGACAGACAGAGAAATTTTTTAAAAACGTTAAATTCTGCTTAGTTATTGCTAAAATGAAGCAAAAAACTTATTTATAGCCATTTATAAACAAATCACAGACAGACACTACAATTATATTTATATAGATTTTGTTTGTGAATTGGGAAATGAATTCCAATTGACGCGTTTGACGAGGACTACGTTCAGTTTTTGATAATATCGCTCTTGTGAGGACTTACGAGTGAATAAGACAGTTCCCGAACCCGGAAACTTAATTGACATATAAACTTGCTGTGGTTATACGAATTCTCTTCTGCTTGTTTATCATAATGCCGGCTGGGCTATGACTAAAATCAAAGACTATCAATAACACAGTTTAATTATACGTAAAACAGTTGGCAAACGGGAAAGAACTTCTCGAACTGAGCTCACCAATATGCGTGCAATCTCCACGCACACATACGAACAATCTATGTACGTGTAAAATATTGATTAGTAATCAGCTGTTTAAAATTTTGGGAGGTATAAACATGGAGCGAACCAATCAAAATCGTTCATTTGGGAGGTAAGAGTTTTTTATGCGAAAAATTTCTTGATCTATGGGTAACATAGCCCGTTTTCGCACTCAGTCTTCTTTCGCTCTGATCAATAATATAAGATATTCCAAGCCTATGAAAAACATTTACCACGTTTTTCGCTGTTGAGATACGTTGAGAGCGAAAAGCTTTCCGAAAGCTTCGGTGGCGTACCATTGCAGCATTGCTGCTGGAATCGTCTGTTCTATTGCAATTGATCGCAACCACGCGAGTAGCTAGGAATGATCTATTGTATTAAGACATTCGTTTGTATGTTTTGGCTGACGACGATCGAGAAGTTCACGGAGTGGATTCTCTGTCTATTCAACAGGCCGCATTTCCGATTTCTGATGTGGATAAAAATTTGCTCTGTGGCAGAGTCTGGCAGAAATGTCACTATCGACACATGCGAATTTATCATTCGTGGAGTGGCAAGTTTAGTGGTTTCTTTTGCGAAATTCGTTTGCCTTAACATAATTTATTCCTTCAAAATTTTTGTTTGTGATTTTTCAGTTAAGCATTGTAAACTGCGCACAGGTCTTAATGTTAAAATCATACCAAAGTAAAAGTTGACACTTTTTTAAATTTCGCTCCAAATATGAAATGCAATTTCCAGTTTGCGAAGCGCTGTATATTGAAAGCCTTGAGCTTCAGTTTTGCAAATTTCGTTGGTGCATGTTTCTCATTGTCGTGTTAAAAGCCAAGGTCATCAGACGTTATACACTTGTTGTGCTCCAGACGTTTGTTTATCAATTGTTTGTGTTAATTGGAAGAAATGTAAGTACATAGAGATTATAGTAAACTTAGTTCGCATTGGTCCAGGGAATAAGTCTCGTAGTTTGAGTATCTAGTTAGAAGTTTCGCTTACCTCTTGACGCTCAACAAGTAAATGAGCAATTGGTGTGGCAGCTATAGTGGTGGGAGAGTGCCGTAGCCACAGTTTAATTATACGTAAAACAGTTCACAAACTTGAGAGAACTTCTCGAATCGAACTCACCAATCTGCGTGCAATTTTCTTGCACGCATGCGAACAATCTACGTGTAAAATATGGCTTAGTAATCAGCTGTTTAAAGTTTTGGAAGGTATAACCTTCAGCGAACCAATCAAAATCGTTCATTTGAGAGGTAAGCATTTTTATGCGAACAATTTTTTGATCTATGGGTAACATAGCCAGTTTCCGCACTCAGTCTTCTTTAGCTCTGCTGATTTCTTTCGCTCTGCTCGAACTGATCTCACCAATATGTGCACAATCTACACGTGTTCCACAGCTCCATCACTTTTAGTCATAGCCCAGCCGGCATTATGATAAACAAGCAAAAGTGAATTCGTATAACCACAGCATATTTATATGTCTGCACCGATCTTTAAGAAAGTAATTCTTAATTTTTGGCTTAGACGTCTTAATTCGCTCGAGGTTTCTTATTGAAAACCTCTTCAAAAATTGAAACGCATAAATAATAATTACAATACTTGTCGTTTTTACTATTGTCAGGGCGGCTTGGGGACAGGATAATTTGAGGATTAACAGAAATAACGCGCACGTTCGACAATAGGCAATCTTTACTTTATTAAATTTAGGTTACAACTACTTGATGGTTTCTACACGACTACCGCCCGTCTTTTTTTTCCTCCGCGGCCGGTGTTCTCAAATTGGTGCTGCCATGACACTCGACCATCCTGACATTGAATCGTCTCGATTCATTGCTCCGTTTCTGAATCGTACAAATCGAGCTCGGGACTCACGACGATCCACGGTTTCACCGAAAAGAATTTCCGTTGGTTGGGACGTGCGATTCCCACATCTTCGACAAGATATCTATCGTTCCGTAAACTCTAAGAAATGGTGTATGGCCCACGATATTTGGGCTCTAATTTTCGGGATTCGCCCGTAGCAGAAGGTACATTCTCTAGAACGACGAGATCTCCTTCCTTGTAGACAAACGGTTTTTTGTGTTTCGCGTTGAACCTCAATCTCCATTTCTCTCGTTCGGTGCTGATTCGCTCTGCAGCCAATTGTCTTCGGTTACCCATATTGCATTCCGTTGAATCAGCAATTACGTCATCTGATGTTAGAGCCATAGCTAACCGATTCGTGATGACGTCTCGAAGGCGATAATCGAATATCAACTCGATCGGACTGAACTGAGTCACAGAGAGACATTGCGAATTTAGAGACCACTGAAGATTGCGCAATTGTAAATCCCAATCCTTATGATCAGATGGTGCAGTTCTTAGAAATGATAAGATGGACTGATTTGCACGTTTGATTTGACCATTCGCTCGAGGTGTTCTGACGGCAACCTTGATATGTTGAATCTCATTAGATGCGCAGAATTCAGCAAATTCTCTCGATGTGAAAGCAGTACCTCGATCGCTAATTATACGCTTAGGTAGACCGAAGTACAACGTCAGATCCCTGAATGCGTCGATGACGGGCTTCGATTTCGTAGTTTTGACAGCTCTCAAAATTAAATACTTACTGAACGAATCAGATGTTCCAATGATATGCAAATTTCTTCGACGACTCTGGGATCGATGAAGGAATTAATTTTGATTCCGTTGAGAAAAACCTCCTTCACAAGCGGATTAACTATTTCTGTTGAATTTATGCGACAAATGTTACTGACGGCGGTCGTAGTTTCATTTTCCGGTCATCGGTTGGACGTATGTGATGTTCGGTGACACTTCTCGCATCTTTGTCTCCGTTGCAGTTTTGGACAGTTCAGTGAAATATGCCCCACTTCAAGACAATTATAACATCGGACTCGACGGGATTCCGAATTGCTCGAAGTCGGTTGCACTCGCACACTTGATGACGCAATACCTCTCTCTTTACGGGTTCCGGTGGTCCAGAATTTCGTCTCGGTTCCGTCCGTCGCTCCGAAATTCGAACGGAATTCATTTCGAAATTCTTTATTGCTGCTAAGAGATCGTTGGCGGTATCGAAAATTGAGCTCGCGATCGCATTTTGTAAAGATGGGTGCCGCAGCCCGTTCCTTATGTACCGAATTATTGCGTGATCGCTCAAGTTACCTCGTCTCCCCAATGCTAACATGGTATAGCAGTAATTTTGTGTTGTCTCGCTCGGCTCCCTGGTACGATTTATCATTTTGATGTGGATATCGGCCTCGTTTTCATGGCTAGGGAAGTCTCGTTTTAAGGATTCAGCCAGCTCAAGCCAGCTTCCGGGAATCCTCGCAGACTCATCGCTCCAAATTTTAGCAGGCCCTTTTAGGCATGCTTGCACGGCGAACAACAAAACTCTATCGTTCCACTGATATGCCTCGGCAAGCTTCGTAACGCGATCAACAAAATGCGCTGCCGACATGCCGCATTCGGACGACGGGTCTGGTAAAATGTTCGTCACATCTCGGATATTATAGAAATGCGGTTCACTACCTGCCCGCACTATCGTAGCCGATCGGTCGCATGCGTCAACTTCGAACGTCGCTGCCGGCGGCGTCTCACCTGATTTTCTGGCGTGAGTGAGTGGTAGTGTCGGCTCTTGTACCCGGGCTGGTGGAGTTGTATTGTGTTCAGTTGTTGACGACGTCGCAGAATTTCTCCCGTTCGGTAACGCGGCGATGACGGCTGACATTAACTCGGTCAGTCGTTTCACTTCATCACGCAACTCGCAAACGTCACTTGCACCCAAATTTTCTGGCATATTTCCGTCTGTTTCGATTTCGTCACTACCCAGAATATCACAGTCTTTGAGCGAGCTCGGCTTTTTTTCCCTTCGTAGAGACGTTTCGTAATCTCAGTTCCAGTTTTAATCGTTCCGTATTTAGAATATTCACCTTTTCGACCGGCATCGTGTTGTGTTCCGTTTACCTCGTATACGGGACCGAAGGGGAAATCGAACCACTATTCCAATTGTTCCACTAATGTAAGTGTAGCCATTCGCGTATGTTTACGTTTACCGCACGTTTCTCCTTTCGTCTCTTTCGCAGACGATCACGGTTTCGTAGGAGAAATACACACGAGATCACGGAAAAAAAATGGCTACCGCCGACGTCTGTTCGTTTTCCGTGCACGATTCGAATTTTCACTTTATAATCCGCACTACAACCATCCTTTAATCCCACTTCTGATTTGTCAGAGCGGCTTGGGAACAGGATAATTTGAGGATTAACAGAAATAACGCGCACGTTCGGCAATATGCAATCTTTACTTTATTAAATTTAGGTTACAACTACTTGATGGTTTCTACACGAGTACCGCCCGTTTTTTTTTCCTCCGCGGCCGGTGTTCTCAAATTGGTGTTGCCATGACACTATACAGGGTGTTTGGTACTCCGTGCGCCACCTTGAAAGGGGTTATTCCTAGATATATTTTGAGAGAAAAATTGTTCAACGGAGATGGTCAATTTTCAATATCCGCGGAGATACAGGGTGATCAAGAAAAGTGTTTCGGACCGGTACCCTCACTCACTCAAAACGCTATATCTTGAAAACTAATAATCACAATTCAAAGCGTTATAGCTTGTTTTTTAGGGAATCAAATTACCTTTCATTTGGTGTAATAGTCCGCATTGCTACTGTACCCAATCCTGAGGTATTTGCTTCAGAACACAAATTTTTGATACTTTAACCCTCAAAATTCTGGGATCAATGTAGTTTTTCTCAAAAAAACGCATTATAAAAATGTCATTTTAATGTTGTTTTTTTATGTGCCATATTATTGCCTACAAAAGATGCATACACTTGCATTGCATAAGTTTCATAGTTTAGTAAAACCTATTATTCCAATAATTTAGCACTTTTATCAAAAAAACAAGAATATGTTGATCAACACTATCCGCTTGAACTAAAAGAATTTTAAGGTGCGTTTACATCTGACACTTATTGCCCAAATTTATGTCCGAGAGAAATCGTGACTAGTGTAAACGGAGATGAATTTATGTCCGACACTTAAATTCCACTATCGGAGATAAGTGTCGACACTTCTGTCCAAACAGATGTAAACGCTGATTATTTGCTCTCTCGACACTTATCGCAGAAGTTGACTGCTGGTCTACTTTTGCAATAAGTGTCAGAAAAACTGTAGGATACAATGGAGTTCTTTTGTAACGTAAAGAAAAGAGCTTGAAAATTAATAAACCGACTATCTCTTAAACTATGTAATTGAACCTTGAAACATAAATTAATCTATACTAGCGGAATATAAAAAAAATATAATATTTGGGCATAATAGCAGTGGGGGGAAATGGGGAGCATATCAAAATTGGTGCATTTTTGAAAATTTCAAACCGTTATATCTAAAAATCCAATGCAAGTATTTAGTTGAAATTTTGTGAGATTGTCGAGCTCTATGACTTATAAATTTGATAAAATTTTTATTTTGATGGCTATAAGGAGAGGGAGGTGATGGCCCATAATATCGAAAATTTTGAGAAATTTTTGTAGGGCTCTGGTAAATTCAAGTTTTGTGCGGGAATGGCTACGAAAAAATAAACTGCCAAGAATTATTACCTTAATGTAATCTTCTTTTAATGCTGACACAATTGCTTTGCACACTTCAGGGACGATGAGACTTATTGTACATTTTGGTTTCCTGAATAAATAGCTTAAACTTGCGTAAGAATCACCTGTAAACATACAATTTTCAATTTCAAACAACTTACTTGTCAATAAAGATAATAAAATACTACATATTTCACTAATTAATGATTTACTTACCTGATGCTAAAAATCGTAAGGTCACAGTGAGTCGTTCATTTACACCGATAGATTTTCGAAATTTGGTATCTTCCTTTGATATAAGAGGACCAATCTTACAAGCAATCTTTTCGAAATCACCGGGTTTCATCCTTAAAAATTTCGAAAATTGCGCTGGATCCTCAATTTTAAGCTCAGATAATAATTGTCCGTAGGCACCGAATTTATCGCGTCTCGAAATCCGCTCTCGAACCCACACTGAACGTTTTTTTTTCTTTTTTAATAGCTTCAAAATAATAACACTCGCCGCGATTTTTCGTTTCGATCCTTTCATCTTGACTACATAAACTGAACTGCAGAAGAAGATATGTACGACACTTGTGTCCCTGTGATGTAAACGGGTCGGACATTTCTTCCGAATTACAGCATTGCGAGAACTGTCGGACACTTATCCACGACATAAGTGTCTGGTAATTTCTCTCAGATGTAAACAGTCAAAGCGAATTTCTGTCGGACACTTGACACTTATGTCCGGAGAGAAGTGTCAGATGTAAACGCACCTTAAGAATGGTTTTTATGGTTTATTTCAAATTTCCTTAATTACAATAAATGTTCAAAATGGCCACCTTCATTTTGAATGCACACTAAAGCTCGTTTTTCCAGTGTTCTCTTTGTGTTCATACTCCTCAACTGCTGCCTTACTTCTGTTGCTGCCGCATCGATTCTGGTGTTTAGATCCTGCAACGTTACTACTTCAATTGCGTGGACAAGGTCCTTCATCCGTCCCCATACAAAGAAATCCATAATAGTTAAATCAGGAGATCTTGCAGGCCAGTGTATCGGACCATTTCTACCGATCCAGCGATTGCTACAATTGGAATTTAACCTGTGATTTGTCGGCCGTAATGAGCTGGAGCACCATTGTGATGGTAAAACATGGAAACGAATCGTTGCAGTGACATATCATCCAATAACTCCTGTAGATCATTTGTCAAAAAATGCAAGTAATTGGAACTATGGAAGCCTAATAGGACCAATGAAATCGTCACCAATCACACCTGTCCATAAATTGACACTGAATCTGTGCTGAAATGATGCCCCTCTTCTTGTATGTGGATTGCTCTCAGCCCAGGTGTGTAAGTTGTGGAAGTTTGTGATACCATAATGATACCGTCCCTGGTGAATTGGGACTCATCCGTCCAACGAATGTTGTTCATAAAATTCTCGTCACTTAGTTGTCGTTCAAGGAGCCAATTGCAAAACTCCATCCTTTTGGGCAAATCAATGTGCAACAGATCCTGTACTGGTGTGTGGTGGTAGGGATGCAAACGCTCTGCGTTTAGGATACTCCAAACTTTCCACGTAGAGACGTTTAACTGCAATGCCAAGCGTCGGATACTGATTGATGGATCATTTTGAACTGCATGTAGTAATCTTTCATCGATTGGAACAGCGATTATGGGCGCAGGATTTGCATTTACTTCGCGTGTCCTAACGCTGCCTATTTCCCGAATCCTTCTGTAAACGTCCTGGAATACTCTCCTGTCAGGTATACGACGATTAGGAAACCTCTGATGATACAAGATCGTGCCGCTCGTGTATTTTGCTGACACTCTCCATAAACTAAAATGATGTCTGCATATTCTTCATTCGTGTACTCAGGCATTTCGAGATTATTTTATGTTAAAATCGTACCAAAGTAAAAGTTGACACTTTTTTAAATTTCGCTCCAAATATGAAATGCAATTTCCAGTTTGCGAAGCGCTGTATATTGAAAGCCTTGAGCTTCAGTTTTGCAAATTTCGTTGGTGCATGTTTCTCATTCTCGTATTAAAAGCCAAGGTCATCAGACGTTATACACTTGTTGTGCTCCAGACGTTTGTTTATCAATTGAAATTCGTTTGTGTTAATTGGAAGAAATGTAAGTACATAGAGATTATAGTAAACTTAGTTCGCATTGGTCCAGGGAATAAGTCTCGTAGTTTGAGTATCTAGTTTGAAGTTTCGCTTACCTCTTGACGCTCAACAAGTAAATGAGCAATAGGTGTGGCAGCTATAGTGGTGGGAGAGTGCCGTAGCCACAGTTTAATTTTACGGAAAATAGTTCACAAACTTGAGAGAACTTCTCGAATCGAACTCACCAATCTGCGTGCAATTTTCACGCACACATGCAAACAATCTACGTGTAAAGATAAGCTTAGTAATCAGCTGCTCATGAATTTGAGAGGTATGAGGTATAATTCATACCTCTTAAATTCATATTGCGAAAATTATTTCGATCTATAGGCAACATAGCAAGTTTGTGCACTTTAATTTTTTTCGCTCTGCTCGAACTGATCTCACCAATATGTGCACAATCTACATGTGTTCCACAGCTCCATCACTTTTAGTCATAGCCCAGCCGGCATTATGATAAACAAGCAAAAGTGAATTCGTATAACCACAGCAATTTGTATATGACTGCACCAATCTTTAAGAAAATAATTCTTGATTTAGCACATAAAAAACAACATTAAAATGACATTTTTAAAAGGCGGAATTTTGAGGGTTAAATTATCAAAAATTTGTGTTCTGAAGCAAATATCTCAGGATTGGGTACAGTTATAATGCGGACTATTACACCAAATGAAAGGTAATTCGATTCTCTAAAAAACAAGTTATAACTCTTCAATATATAGCGTTTTGAGTGAGCGAGGGTACAGGTCCGAAACACTTTTCTTGATCACCCTGTATCTCCGCGGATATTGAAAATTGACCATTTCCGTAGAACAATTTTTTTTTCAAAATATATCTAGGAATAATTTCTAACAAGGTGGCGCATGGAGTACCAAACACCCTGTACATGTATTTATTAAAACGGCGTACTAGCAGGGGCGGATTTGACCATTTCGCCGCCCTAGGCCTCAGAAATATTTGCCGCCCTTTTCGATAATTATATTATATGTAATAATGCGCGATTTTTTTTTCGATTCCCTAGAATATTTCGCTGTTTGTCAATGCGCCCGAGCTCGCGAAAAAGGAATATCAGAATAAAAAAGGCACCGGTTCGTTCGTAAAAGTTCCCTATTATTGCGCCCTTGGCACTCAAATAATTATTAAAATACACACACGGTAAAGAATCCAAAAGTACCTAAAAACATAACAGGGCTACGATTACGCGTAAAGCGCAATCTTACGATACTCTAGATGAAATAGAATTTTTTGTGATCCCAAGAAATTTGGTATGGGGAGTGTTAGAAGGGGTGATAGCATTGAACTAATTTTTTCCCCATCATGCTAAAGTAGCTATAAAAATGTTTTATACAAAATGCTTACTCCAAAAATTGAATATGAGCTGAGAAAATTAGTGTGTTAGATTTAGTGAAAATGTGCAGTTTGTATGGGAGGTGGTAGATAGAGTGGGGGGATTTGGGGGATTTTAGTGATTTTTTCAGAAATAATTAAGAATATCATAAAATTGACATCTCTTAAATGTTAGACTAGTAACATTTATACTTTTCAAGTAAATCGATTTTTTGTCAAGTTGTGAAACTGTTGTCATATTGTATGGGAGGGGGTAGAAGCAGTGAAGCTAATCAAATATTTTTTTCTGATCTTAGTGATTATACTAATTAAGTATTTATTACAAAATATGAGCTCAATAAATGTTATATGTTCTGAGAAAATCGTCTTAGAGCATTTCATGAAAAAATGTAGTTTGTATGGGAGGGGGTGGAAGGAGAGGGAGGACGCAAATAATTTTTCTACTGTAGATTTATATTATTATAAAAGTAATATATCCCAAAATTCTGATTAATAGCTTTTATACTTTTTGAGTAAATCCATTTAATATCAAATTGCGAAATTGTGTCATTTTGTATGGGAGCGGGTAGAAGGGGTGAAGCTAATCGTCTAATTTTTTTGGCCTTACTAACAATTTCAAATTAATATTTGGTGCACAATTTCAGCCCAGTAAATTTTATACGCACTGTGTAAATTGGCTTAGAGTAATTCATGACAAGTACAGTTTGTATGGGAGGTGGTAGAAGGAGGGGGAGGACACACATAATTTTTGTACGGTAGATTGATATTATCATAAAAGTAATATATTCCAAATTTCAGGCCAATAGCTTTTATACTTTTCGAGCAAATCCGTTTATTGTCAAATTGCGCATTTGTGTCATTTTGTATGGGAGGGGGTAGAAGGGGTGGAGCGATTTGGCCCGTTCACGAACTTGACCTTACTTTTTTGTCAAAAACGACGTGTAAGAAATTTGAGCCTTCTAGCTCAACGCATTCTCAAGCTAGAGAGCGAACAGACGGACGGACAGACGGACATCCGGTTTTGAGATTTTTGAGTGATAATATTAACTTCTGTATCATTCATTTTTTTCTCCGCGCCTTATTTCTTGGCGTTACAAACTTTAGAGCAAACTTATAATACTCTCAGATTCCATCTAGAGTATAAAAAGAACCCAAAAGTACCAATTTGCAAGGTTCCACCTTGCAGCCTTGTTGCTATATGTAAAGACTTTCGACGAAAAGAAAAAAAAACACAAACACAAAAGAATTATGATTGGGCGTAAAGCCCAATCAGATGATACTCTAGATGAAATGAGAAAGTTCAATGTACCGGAAAATATGTCACCTACAAATCTTTTAAGTAATTAATAGTGACTTTTGTATGGGAGGTGATAGAAGGAGAGGAGGAAGGTTTGCAATTTTTGGATATAACACCTAATGTGGTATGCAAAATATTTCGTGCTGAATTTAAGGTTTGTGCTTTCATTATTTTCAATTGGATATAGTTTTCCTGAAATTGAGGCATTTGTATGGGAGGTGGCAGAGGAAGTGGAGCGTTTAAGATGATTTTGAAACTGCTTATCATCATCCTTATCACCACGCTTTGATTCAATTTCAAATTCGATAGTTCTAATACATTCTAAGGAGAAATGCTTTTCTTGAATTTATAATACAGATATTTGTATGGGAGGGGGTAGAAGGAGTGAAGAGGAGCTGATAATTTTTCTTAGCATTTATTGCAATTATTAAAAAACAAATTCTGGCAAAATTTTAAGTTTATACTTTTTCTAGTTTTAATGGAAATCGATATAATGCACTTAACAAAAAGGAGTGTACGGATCAAAACACATTTTTTTCACGTTATTGATATTTCTATTGTTATACTTTATGCAAAATATCAAATTGATAGCTGTGACAGTTTCGAAGAAAAATAATTTAATTTAAATTTAAAAATTTCGTGAAATTTGTATGGGAGGGGGTAGAAGGAGTGGGATGAAGTTGATAATTTTTCCAATTCTGATTGGAATTATAATAAAATTAATTCTAGCAAAAATTGGTTTTTTTAACTTTGTTAGTTTCTATGAAAATCGAAAAACTTCATTTTTCAAAATTATGCATTTGTATGGGATGGGGTAGAAGGAGTAACGGGATCGGATCAATATTTCGTCATATTATTGACATCTTTATCGTAATACTTTGACCCAAATTTGAAATAGGTAACTTAAATAGTTTCAAAGAAAAATCAATTTCTGAAAATTTTGGAATTTCGTGAAATTTGTATGGGAGGGGGTAGAAGGAGTGGGGGGATGTGACCCATTCACGAACTTAAAGTTTCTTTTTTGCTAAGAATGACACACAACAAATTTCAGCACGATAGCTCAAAGCGTTCGGGAGTTATGCTGTAGACAGACGGACAGACAGCAACTCGGAATCGAAGTTTTTGAGCGACAACAAATATTTCTGTACCCTTGGCGGCTCTGTGTGAGCATTAGGCAAACACAATATACTCTCAGATTTCGTCTAGAGCATAAACATGCCAAACATACGAACAGTTTATCAATTCATCAAATCATCAATCTTTCATTTATCAATCATTTGAATTATACATTGCCAATTATATTATCATTCGTAGACGAGAAACAAAGATTTTTGGAATATATCCTACCTACATCGCCACACGTCTTGCATTCTGGGTCGCGAACGTAGTTATCAATTCATCACAATCGAGAGATCGTAGTAATGCGGACTCGATGCTGAGAATAGCGAGAGCGTTGAGCCTATCTTCCTTCATTTTAGAACGCAGATAATTTTTAACTCGACGTAAATACGAGACGCTCCGTTCTCCAGAACAGTTACTTACAGGAGTGCAGACACATATGCGTAATGCGATATCGACGTTGAGGTACACAGTCTGAAGCTCATCTTCTCGAATCGATTTCAATAGTGACAATGCAGTCATAGGTTTTTTCCCGAAAAAGATCATCAGAGATGAAATTTGTCGTGCATTGATTTTTTGAAGCATTCGGTTGGCTTGAGGTATTAGGCTCGTTCTACTGAGATATATGTATATGACAGAAAAAAAAAATCGCCGCCCCAAATAAAAATCGAAAATTTACCGCCCCCGCAATCTGCCGCCCTAGGCCCGGGCCTACCAGGCCTAGTGACAGATCTATCCCTGCGTACTAGCCAAACGTGTATTAAAATCTAATTCCTTAAACACTAAACTGACAGTGGTTATAAATTTTATTTATTGCATATACATTTCTTAGTTTGGTGAAGAGTACGTAATTTATGGTTACTTGTAAAGGATTCGTCTGGTATGCAGATACTACATGTTTATACTCTAAATGAAATCTGAGAGTATATTGTGTTTGCCTTACCGTTTGTAACGCTAAGAAATAATGATCGCACAGACTCGCCAAGGGTACAGAAATATTTTTTGTCGCTCAAAAACCTCGATTCCGAGTGACCGTCTGTCTGGCCATCTATCTACAACATAACTCTCGAAAGCTTTGAACTATCTTGCTGAAATTTTTATATGTCATTTTTAGCAAAAAAGCAACTTTAAGTTCGTGAACGGGCCAAATCCCACTACTCCTTGTACCCCCTCCCATTCAAATTTCACGAAATTTCGAAATTTAAAGAAATTGATTTTTCTCCAAAACCATTCCAGTTGTTGGCTTGAAAATTAGGTCATACTATAAAGATGTGAATATTATTGACGTCAAAAAATGTTGATCTGATCTCCTTACTCCTTCTACCACCTCCCATATAAATGCATAATTTTCAAAAATGCATTTATTCGGTTGCATTGCAACTAGCAAAGCTAAATAAACCAATTTTTCTCATAATTAATTTTATTACAATTGCAACTAATTTTGGAAAAACTATCAACTTTACCTCACTCCTTCTACCCCCTCCCATACGAATCTCACGAATTTTCGGAATTTCAATTAAATTAGTTTTCTTCAAAACCGCCAAAGCTATAAACTCTAAAATTTGAGAAAAGTATACTATTTTAAATATAAAATATGTCAAAAAATTTGGTTTTATTTATTTATTTATTTAGCCTACCGTACAAAGTCCTTACAGACCAGATTATTCAAAATACAATTTAACATTAATTGAGAAATAAAAAAATTATATCAAACATTAAATATCAATTCAATAAAACAATAAAATTAGTAGATTGGAGAAAACTTAAAATAAAATTAAAATTAAAATTTAAAAAAAGAGAAAAAAAAACAAACTAAGCAAAATTTAAACATAAATCCACACGTATGATCAGGTACGATTTAAGGCGTCTAACGCCATCTCTCTAAAGCAGTTTCTATTCAAGGTAATATCAATAAAATTAGCAACCGAATTAAAATTAAGTATGCTGCGACGTAAGGGCTCATTGGATCCATAAACTGTCTTATGAGCAGGATATGCCAAAAAATCACGAATACGTAGAGGTCTCTCAGGAACATAAATGGAGATTTTATAAAGCAGCTCAGGAGAATTAATTCTGCTACAAAGAATATCCCGCAAAAACACTATTGATTGTTGTTTTCGTCGAATATCTAGAAATTGCAGGTCGATTAACTTACAACGATTTTCATAACATTTGATTCCGATATTCCTTCTACCCCCTCCCATACAAATGCAGAATTTTGGTAAATGCATTTAACCGATTTTCATAGAAACTAAAAGAAGTAGAAACTTGAAATTTTGCCAGAATTTGTCCCTTAATAATAAATGTAATAAATGAAAAAAAAAAATATCGCCTTTACCTCACTCCTTCAACCACCTCCCATTCAAATTTTTGTATTGGAAGTTCAAGAAAAGTTTTTCTCCTTCGAACATATGAGAGCATTAAAATTGTAACAAAGCAATGTGATTAGGATGTTGATAACTAGATTCAAAATCATACGAAATCTCCCACTTTCTCTGCCACCTCCCATACAAATACCATAAATTCAGACAAAAATTGTTGAATTTCCTCGAAAATTATGTAAGCAAGAAACTTTAAATTCAGCATGAAATATTTTATATACTACGTTCAGTGTTACATACAAAAGTTACAAACCTCCCCCTCTGCTTTTACCGCCTCCCAACCAAAAGGTAAGTAAGTATTTCATCTAGAGTATCATATGATTGGGCTTTACGCCCTATCATAATTGTGTTATGTTTTTTTTCGCGTTTTATGACTAAATTAGCCTAAAAATGCAAAAAAAACATAACAGAATTATGATTGGGCGTAAAGCCCAATCATATGATACTCTAGATGAAATGAGAAAGAGTTCAATGTACCGGAAAATATCATCATCATCAATGGCGCGACAGCCCAAATCGGGCCCTGGCCTCCTGAAGTCGTCGCCTCCAATCGTCTCGATCCAAAGACCGCGTCCTCCAGCTGCTAATCTTTAAAATGGCTTTGCTGTCTTCATCAACCGAGTCTTCCCATCGCTTGCGTGGTTTGCCTACTGGCCGGTTACCACTCGCTTTGCCTTTAAGAGCACGTTTGGGGATTCTTCTGTCTTCCATTCGCTCTACATGGCCAGCCCACTGCAGTTTACGTAGCTTGATGAACTTTGAAGCTTCTGGCTCGTCGTAGAGTTGATACAACTCATGGTTGTATCTTATTCGCCATTCCATTCCTTCGTTCACAGGTCCCAAAATTCTTCGGAGGACCTTTCTTTCGAATACTGCTTTTTCGGAAGTTCGCGTTAATGTCCACGTCTCGCTGCCATAACAGAGCACAGGTCGTATAATAGTTTTATAAATCCGCAGCTTATTGTTCCTGTGCACTTTCTTGGATTTCATTATTGGAAGTACCGAATAATACGTCTTATTTGCAAGTATTATCCGTCGTTTGATTTCGTCTGTTTCATTACCGTCCTTTGCTAGATTAGCCCCAAAATATATAAAGTTGTCCATACTCTCCAAATTACATTCCGCTATTGTTATGTTTTGTCTGGTTGGCGTTCTCCTTCTTGTTTGCGTCATTACTTTTGTTTTGCTTTCATTAATGCACAACCCGACTTCTTTTGCGGCGGAGTCAAGATTGACAAATATCTCCTTAGCACTAGGGAAGGATCTTGCTAGAATGTTAATGTCGTCAGCGTATGCTACTAGTTGGGTGGACTTGAATAGTAGTGTCCCGTTGGTGTCGACTGGGATTTTTCGGACGACATACTCTAGTGCCAAGTTGAAAAGCATAGGAGCTAGACCATCTCCCTGCTTTAAACCACATTCCGTTCGAAAGCTGGTTGTGGAATCGGTTTGTATTCTCACTTGGGATTCAGTGTTCGTCATTGTGAGTCTTGTTAGTCGGACTAGTTTCGGAGGAATTCCAAAGTCAAGCATGATTTGGTACAGTACGCTCCTGTCGATACTGTCGTATGCTTGTTTAAAATCTACGAATATTTGGTGCACGTCTGTGTTATATTCCCAGCATTTCTCAAGCACCTGTTTCACCGAGAATATCTGGTCTGTTGTAGATCGTCCGGTTCTGAATCCGCCTTGGTATTCGCCAATTATTTGATTAGTATAGGGCTTAAGACGACGTTCAATTATTTTTGTCAGTATTTTATAGGACGTACACAACAATGATATACCTCTGTAGTTCTCACAGCAGAGTTTGTCTCCTTTCTTATAAATTGGACATATAATGCTTTTTCGCCAGTCGTCGGGTATGATTTCCTCTGTCCAAATTTTGCATATCATGTTGTACAGTATTTCAGTGACACAGTTTCCACCGTTTTTCAGAAGTTCAACTGGTATTTCGTCAATTCCCGGCGCTTTGTTTCGTTTTTGGTCACATAGGGCTGCTTTGATTTCAGCAAGCGTGGGTGGTGTCGATGATGGTTCATCTTCGTTAGTTGAGGCTTCAATCGAAATGTTGTCTGTCGTTATCGGTGCTACTGGGATGGGATTCAAAAGATGTTCAAAGTATGAAGCCCATCTCCTTTTGATTTCTTCTGTGTCGCTGATGATATTGCCCTCTGCGTCTTTGCAGAGACTGGTTTTTGGTGTATATCCCTTTTTTAAGTCTTTTACTATGGCGTATGCATCCCGCGTTTTATTTTTTCTCATGTCGTCGTCCATTTTTTGTATCTTGTCATTATGGTACTTCCTTTGTTTTCGTCTGCAGGTCTTTTTCGCATATCGCATAAGCTCGTCATATCTTTCTTTTTTGGCTCGTGTTGGTCGTTCAGTAAAAATTTTGTAAGCTTCGTTCTTTTTATCTATTGCGTCGCGATATTCTTGGTCGAACCAATCATTATTTTTTCTCCGTGCTTGATATCCTAATACCTCTTCTGCGGAGGATTTGATGCCGTCTCGTATTTTCAGCCACGCATTCTCCACTGGCATATTTTGGATATTTTCGTATATTGGTGTCAGGTGTTTATTACATGCTAACATGTAAGCCTGCGCCACCGTTTCGTCGTTAAGCTTGTCGACATTGAATTTGCGAGCTCTACTCGTTTTCGAATATCCACGACAAGCTATTTTGCATCGATACTTAGCTCTGACTAGATAGTGATCAGAGTCACAATTCGCACCGCGGAGAGTTCGTACATCAAGTATGCTGGAAGTAGCCCTTTTCTCAATTAGAACGTGGTCTATTTGGTTGAAGGTGTGACCATCTGGTGATGCCCACGTTCGTTTGTGAATATCGCGATGTGGGAAGCACGTAGAGCTTACTATGATATTTTTGCTGCTTGCGAAATCAATAAGACGTTGGCCATTGTCGTTGGTTATGTCATGGAGACTGTGCCCTCCTGTTGTTCCTCTATGAGCTTCCTCCTTTCCGACTTTTGCATTAAAATCCCCTAAGACAATTTTTAGGTCATTCGAGGGCAGTGAGTCATAGGTTGTCTCTACGGTGGCATACAATTCGTCTTTAGTTATATCGTCGTTGTCTTTTGTTGGTGCGTGAACGTTGATCAACCAAGTGTTGAAGAATTTAGTCTTTATTCGGATTGCACACAATCTTTCACTTACTGGTCTGAAGCTCGTGACCTGTTGTTTAAATTTTTTGTCAACGACAAAAGCGACTCCAAACTCTCTGCTTCCCGACAATTTTCCACTTGGATAGATTTTGTGTGATCTCATGTCCATGATTTCGCTACCGAGCCATTTCGTTTCTTAGATGGCAGTTATGTTGATGTTGTGTTTTGCCACTTCTTCGAGAAACTCTTTCAGAGCTCCTGTCCTAAATAAGGATCGAACATTCCAAGATCCAATAGAGTAGTCCATTTTCCGTTTGCGGGGTCGTTGCCGTTGAGTCCATCCTTTCCGAGGCTGTTCTTCAGGTTTCTGGACAGTGTTCTTTTTCCGGTGATGCGTTGTCGGCGCCTCGCCCAACCCCCGACCTGGAGGACCGGTCCTACTTATTTATTACACCCTAGTAGAAAAAGGGTGGGAGTTTTGAGCTAAATATGACATGCTGGGGTTCTCACAGCTATGCTGCAAGTCCAACTATGTCATACTTTTTGCCTACTTCCTGAGACGCTCTGGTGTTACTGGCCATTCAGGTTAACTCCATGTTCCCTCCTCCTTTCTCAACTCGGGCTTGGGACCGTCTATGGCGGAGTTACCGGAAAATATGTCACCTCTAATTCTTTTGAATAATTAATAGTGACTTTTGTATGGGAGGTGATAGAAGGAGAAGAGGAAGGTTTGTAATTTTTGGATATGACACCTAATGTGGTAAGCAAAATATTTCGTGCTGAATTTAAGGTTTGTAGCTTTCATTATTTTCAATTGGACTTAGTTTTCCTGAAATTGGGGCATTTTTATGGAAGGTGGCAGAGGAAGTGGAGGGGCTTAGAAGATTTTGAAACTCCTTATCGACATCACTAACGCCAGGCTTTGTTTCAATTTCAAAGTCGATAGCTCTTATATGTTCGAAGAAGAAATGCTTTTCTTGAATTTATAATACAGATATTTATATGGGAGGGGGTAGAAGGAGTGAAGAGGAGTTGATAATTTTTTTAGCATTTATTGCAATTATTAAAAAACCAATTCTGACAAAATTTTAAGTTTATACTTTTTCTAGTTTTAATGGAAATCGATATAATGCACTTAACAAAAATTATGCATTTGTATTGGAGGGAGTAGAAGGAGTGTACGGATCAAAACACATTTTTTTCTCGCTATTGATATTTCTATTTGTATACTTTATGCAAAATATCAAGCTGATAGCTTTAACAGTTTCGAAGAAAAATAATTTAATTTAAATTTCAAAATTTCGTGAAATTTGTATAGGAGGGGGTAGAAGGAGTGAGGTGAAGTTGATAATTTGTTCAATGCTGATTGCAAATATAATAAAATTAATTCTGGTTAAAATCCGTTTTTACAACTTTAAAAAATTGCGCATTTTAATGGGGGGGGAGGGGGGGGGGGGAGGGTGGGGAGGGGGGGGTAGAAGGAGTGACGGGATCGGATTAATATTCAGCCATATTAATGACATCTATATTATATTGTAATACTTTGACCCAAAGTCGATAGCTTAAATAGTTTCAAAGAAAAATCAATTTCTGAAAATTTCGGAATTTCGTGAATTTGTATGGGAGGGGGTAGAAGGAGTGGGGGGATGTGGCCCGTTCACGAACTTAAAGTTAATTTTTCGATAAAATGACACACAACATTTTTAAGCACTATAGCTCAAAGCTTTCGAGAGTTATGCTGTAGGCAGACGGACAGACAGCAACTCGGAATCGAAGTTTTTGAGCGACAACAAATATTTCTGTACCCTTGTCGGCTCTGTGCGAGCATTATTTCTTAGCGTTACAAACGGTAAGGCAAACACAATATACTCTCAGATTTCATCTAGGTTATAAATAAACTGCCAACAAGTCGGGCGAAACTTTATTATTTTTGGGACAAGTTGCAGATGCGTGGAAAGTCAATATGCTGGTTAGAGTGGTTAGGGAAGACTAAATGAAAGGGGGTTCTTTGGCGGGGCAGTAGTCGTTCGTTTATTTATGCAAGTTTAAGTTCTTATGAGGGGAGTTGTGAGGGGTGATAGTCAGGGTGGGTGGATGTTAATAGTTTTTTAATTGATTGCTTGAATCACATCCAATATTCTCTGTATAGAATGTCAGTTTCATAGGCGAAGTTGCATAGAATTTTCATAAAATTCAGAGTATTTTACATTCACGAAACCGAATATTTGTATGGAAGGGGGTAGAGAAGGTAGGGAAATCGTGAAATTTGATATGCAGTTTTATTTCGTTTCTCTGTGGTAATGTGCTTGTACAAAATTTCAAGTTCGTAGCTTTTGGTTTGTTGGTTATTAATTGATTTAATGAAATTGGTCGAAATCATAGTTTTGTATGGGAGGGGGTAGCAGGGCAAGCGCGATTTCTAAACTTTTAAAGCAACTTAATTTGAATTATTTTTATAAGTTTTTATGCAAAATTTCAAATTGATAGCTATTAATAGTTAGGTGGTAATTGATTTCTTGAAAATGGTCTAAAAAATAATTTTGTATGGGAGGGGGTAGACGTTTTAAAGATTTTCGACCAGTTAATATTTCATATATTTAGGATTTTTTTTAAAAGTATTTCGCAAATTTTCAAGTTTGTACCTTAAAATTTCACTCAAAAATTTTCAGTTTATGTGTTTTTTTCAATGCATATGAAACACCTTGTGCACGTTAGACAGGGGGTTAGGTTTATAACAATTATGGATCAAGTTATTATTATTTTTCTATGTACATCAAATAGACGTATCCACATGCAAAATTTAAACTTTGTATCTTTCACCAGAGCCCAAAAAAAATCATACAATCTGACAAATTTTTGATTTGATATCTGTATTCTTTTTTGAGATACAAGGATTTGTAATTTTGAAAAGTACGCCATTTTTGAAATGCTCCCCATTTCCCCCCACTACTATTATTTCAACATGTTATATTTTTTTTTGTATTTTCCTAGTATAGTTTGATATACGTTTCAAGTTTTAATAACATAGCTTAAGAGATAGTTGAGATATTAATTTTTAAGTGTTTTTTTCGCACCCCCCTGACCCTCCCCCTTACAACAATTAGCCAGTCTCTAAGCCGATTCCGATGGAACTATATGCCACCTTGCTGGTCTCAAAATATGAATTTTGTACGATAAGTAATTTCGAAGATATAATCATTTGAAAAAAACAATTCGGCCAATAATTTGTTTTTAGCCGGCGAGACGGATTTTTTTTTTACATTTGTAGGCTAATTTAGTCATGAAACGCGAAAAAAAAAATTTCAGGGTAGCAAATTTTTTTTTTCCTGTGTCGATCACAATATTTTATTATTTGAATAATAAAGTAATAGCATTACATATCTTATTGGAAAAGTGAAAAAATTACAATATCGGTTCTTACACGATAATTCTGTAGGCCAGCAGACATAATTAACAATGTATACGATTAAATTCTCAAACAAATTTTTATTACTTAGAACAAGTTGTTACGAATTTCTTGTGCGCTTTTGATGGTGTTTTGCTTGCGCCTTTGCCGTAAAAGGCATGCGCTAAGCGCACGATAATTAGTCGTCTTCTGAGCACACCTTAAGGGTTTCGAAGATATGGTCCTTTGAATGCGCCCCACGACGTACGTAGCAACCGTTTGTTCCTCCATTTGTACGCTAATAGAGTTATGAAACGCGCAAAAAACAACATTTCATAGTATCAAGTTTTTTTTTTTGACAGTAGAACATGTTATCTGAAAAACGCAATATAACTACCAATATATGTCTCTGCAAAGTGCTGCCACGACATTATTTTTAAATTTACCTTGAATTGATTCAATTCTACCAATATGCACATTATAATAGGGAGTCCAAACTTGAGAAGCATACTCAAGATAAGATCTAACAAAGGTATTATACAGACTCAACATAACAAAGGGATTGTTATATTCCTTGGATAAGCGAGTGGTGAAAACCTATATAGAATTACCCTTATTTATATGCGAGCCAAAATCAATCTTTTGGTCAAATGTAACACCTTTATCCAAATTCAATCGAAGGTCAGTATGGCGATACCAGTTACTAAAATTTATCAAAACCCTCCTGAAGAACATGAGAGTTTGTGACCTAAAGATTTTAATGTTGTTAGCATAAATAAGTACTTCCGAATAATTAAAAACAGAGGCAACATCGTTAATGGCCAGGATAAACAGAAGTGGCCCCAAATGACTTCCTTGAGCGACCCCAGAATGCCCAGTAATTGGCTTAGAATGTAGGAAAACTGAAAAAAATTGCCCTTTGTGCATTACTAGATATAAAAGGAGCATTTGACAATACTCCCCATGAAGCCATAATAGCGGCAGCTAGGAAAAAGGGTTTGGAAACGGACACGATAAAATGGATACATGCCATGCTAAAGAGCCGAATGACAACCACGGATCTAGGTGATAGCACATTGACTGCACAGACCTATAGGGGCTGTCCCCAAGGTGGGGTACTATCTCCACTTCTTTGGTAAATTGTAGTAGATGAGCTCCTGGACCGTCTAACAGAACAAGGATACGAGGCAATAGGATATGCCGATGACCTCGTCATTATCATTAGGGGCAAATATGATTTAATTATATCAGAAAGGATACAATTAGCCTTAGAACTGATAATGAACTGGTGTCAGTCTAAGAACTTGAACATCAACCAAAATAAGACTGAGTTAGTACCATTTACAAATAGAATATATAATAAATGGTACAATAGTACCCTTTTCAGATGGGGTAAAATATCTAGGTGTCATACTAGATAGCAAACTCAACTGGAACAAACATATAGAATTGACTCATGCCAAAGCACTAAAAGCATTTTGGGCCTGCAAAAACTTATTTTGCAGAAAATGGGGGTTAAAGCCCAAAATGATTTACTGGTGTTACAGAACAATCATTCTTTCAATATAGTAGTCACATACGGATCAACGATATGGTGGACTAAAATTCTACAACGAAAAGCACTGCTTATGCCACGAAAAATCCAAAGGCCAGCATGTCTTGGTGTCACAGGAGCAATGAAGACCTGTCCTACGGCGACAATGGAAATATTCCAACACCCCTCCGATCCATCTCCAAATAAAAAAGGAGGCTATCAAGGGGGTGTTACGCATACAGAGGGAAAACAATTACAAATCAGAGGATTTTAGAGGTCACCTCAATATCCTAGAAGACCCAAAAAGAGAAGTTCTAAACTCCTCACTATCGGACGCTATGCTGACAAAATTCAACTTTGAAACCCCCTTCAAAGTTATAATCATAGAATCCAAGGACTGGCAATCCATGCTACTTAAAATAGAAGAGGAATCAACCATCTGGTATACAGATGGCTCGCCCACCTCTGAGGGGCAGTAGCCGAAGTCAAAGATCCTAACTTCTCGGTTTCAAAACTGCTCGGCAAAGAAGCGACAATCTTCCAGGCTGATCTAATTGTAATGCATCCAGGAGAATTTATGGAGAGCTCATCGCAACAAATCTTTTTATATCCTATCGGATAGTCAGGCTGTTCTGAAAGCCCTAGCATCCAATAAACACGCATCGAGGATAGTTTGAGACTGCCTTCAAAACCTAATTATCCTGGGAAAAAAGGAACGATGTAACCTTAATATGGGAACCAGACATATAGGAATTGAGGGAAATGAAGAGGTTGATTGCCTTGCAAAAAATGGCGCAGAAACAAATTTTATTGGTCCAGAGCCATTCTGCGGAAGACCAAAAGGGCACTCCAACCCTATACTAAGAAAGTGGGTGAACAAGAACATAAAATCTACTGGAATAGACTTATAGGCTTATCAATCTCAAAAAAACTAATCCTACCACAAAAAAAAACAAAGTGGAGGATATTCTAAAATAAACTGCCAACAAGTCGGGCGAAACTTTATTATTCTTGGGACAAGTTGCGGATGCGTGGAAAGTCAATATGCATGTTAGAGTGGTTAGGGAAGACTAAGTGAAAGGGGGTTCTTGCGCACGGCAATTGTCAATTTAACACTTTGCGGAAACGTTCAAAGGCTCCAGTACTTATAATCAATATTTTGTTCGTTTATTTATGCAAGTTTGAGTTTTTATGAGGGGAGGGGTGAGGAGTGATAGTAAGAGTGGGTGGATGTTAATAGGTTTTTAATTGATTGCTTGAATCACGTCCAATATTCTCTGTATAGAATGTCAGATTCATAGACGAAGTTGCATAGAATTATCATAAGATTCTGTGTATTTTACATTCACGAAACCAAACATTTGTATGGGAGGGGGTAGAGGAGGTAGGGGAATCGTAAAATTTGTTACGTAATTTTATTCCCTTTCTCTTTTAGTGTGCTCGTACAAAATTTCAAATTTGTAGCTTTTAATTTATTGGTTATTAGTTGATTTAATGAAATTGGTCGAAATCATACTTTTGTATGGGAGGGGGTAGAAGGGCAAGCGCGATTTCAAAACTTTTAACGTAATTTCATTTCAATTATTTTTGTAAGTTTTTATATCAAATTGATAGGTTTTAATAGTTACATAGGTGATAATTGATTTCTTAAAAAAGGTCAAAAAAATAATTTTGTATGGGAGGGGGTAGAAGTTTTAAAGGTTTTCGACCAGTTAATATTTCGTAAATTTAGAGATTTTTTTTAAATGCATTTCGCAAAGTTTCAAGTTTCTACCTTTAAATTTCATTCAAAAATTTTCAGTTTATGTGGTTTTTTCATTGCACATGAAACACCTTGTGCACGGCAGACCGGGGGGGTCGGTGCATAACAATTGTGGAATTTTTATTATTTTTTCTGTATGTACAACAAATAGATGTATCCACATGGAAAATTTAAATCTTGTATCTTTCACCAGAGCCCTTAAAAAATAACTTAAAATTTTCAACATTTTTGGTTACCACCTCCCTCCCCTTACACCTACTAATACAATGGCGCTACAGCCCAAATCGGACCTTGGCCTCCTGATATTCAGGTTCCTTAACATTTTTCATTACTTATTGTGGAAAGGTTGTTAGCCCTTCGCACAACCCTCTTTCTACGATTTTTTTCATTTTCTTAGATTGAGGTGACCAAGGTATACCCAAGCAGGCAATATGCCGGAATTATATGTTGCGCCGGCCGGGATTTGAACTCACGACCTTCGCATTACAAGACCAACACACTGCCTACTAGGCTATACCCTCACACCTCCCGACCCAAAATTTTTACCAAATTTAAAAACTATTCTAGAGCTACAATTTGACAAAATTTGAATTTTATATCTGCACTCAATTTTGAATTATAATGGTTTGAAATTTTGGAAAGTGTACCATTTTTGAAATGCTCCCCATTTCCCCCCACTACTATTTTGTCCAAATATTATATTATATTCAATTACATAGCTTAATAAATAGCAGAGATATTGGGTCTTAAGTGTTTTTCTTTGCACCCTCCCTGACCCTCCCCCTTACAATAATTATTTTTGTCTAAACTGATTCTAGTGGATCTATATGCCAGCTTAACGGTCTCAAAATATCAATTTTTTATGGTAAGTAATTTCGAAGATATAATCATTTGAAAAAAAAAATTCGGCCGACAATTGATTCTTAGCCCCCCCTTTTTGCACCCCAATGGATAAAAAAAATAAATTATTTTTAAAAGTTGTCCCACAAGCCTCTCTATATGTATGTTGATTTTTAGCTTCCTAGCTGTAACCATGGTTGAGATATTTGAATTCGTATTTTTCGGTTTAAGCGTTCCCCCCGCCTCCCCCTGAACCCGTACACCCCCCAAAATGGGTGTCCGCCTGAGATCCGCAACTATCTACAATCCCTCCAAAAATTAACTTTCTATTTTGAACGGTTTGGGAGTTAATGTGCGCTAAGCGTACACACCGGCGTACGGCGTACAGACAGACGGATTTTTTGCATTTTTAGGCCAATTTAGTCATGAAACGCGAAAAAAACAAATTTTCAGGGTAGCAAATTTTTATTTTTTTCCAAGTCGATCACAATACTTTGTTAGAGTCAGTATTCCTTACTAAAACTCTAATCACTATTTTTAAATTACTTTTTTATCTAATTATTATTTTTCGATTTAAAACGCAGAGCTTTTATTTGTTCAATCGTTCTCGAATAAGTATTTTATTTTTATATCTATTTTTAAAAAGTCAAAATATTACAATTATATTAAGTGAAAATATTATATACCTGGCATTTCGATATAGTGTGCAGTGCGCATTGAAAATGAAATGTACAGGTCGTAACCAAAATACGTTATGTTATTTTAATTCATAATAATAATTATTCGGATATTATTAATATTGTAGGGTGCACTACAGTACCCCCTTTCTAGTGAAACGGTTATACCAAAAAAAAATTTTAATGATAATAATAAAAAAAAAAATGAAGTTTATTTTACATATAGCGTATTGACGAGTTGACTAGCGAATTTTACTTTTTTATTTCCTTCGTGTTTGCGCTTGTCTTCCTTAATAGTATTTGCTGTGGCTATTCCGAATGTCGGTTTCAATCGGTCGATTGAAATGGATTTATTACGACCGTTGATATTTATTACAAAATGTTTTCGGAATCTTCTGATTATCGGGAAAGGTCCTTCATAGGGTGGATTCAAGAGTGGCTTGACTTTGTCAACTCTAACGAATACATGGGTGCAAGTATCTAGTGATTTCGGTATAAAGTCTTCGGAGTTGTTGCAAGAACGTGGTTCTGTTGCTTTAATATCTCTCATATTGCTACGTAGCCTTTCTATAAAGTTTCGATGAATTGGAATTTTCGAAAAATTCGCCGGGGATTCTAAGAGCTTGCCCATATACCATTTCGGGTGGGGAGCATTTTAGGTCCTCTTTGACGGCTACTCTTAAACCAATCATCACCATTGGTAGCTCGTTGCTCCAGTGCATGGTGTTACACCTTGTCATGAGTGATGCCTTGATTTGTCTATGCAGACGTTCTACCATCCCATTAGACTGTGGGTGGTAAGCGGTGGTTCTTAGTTTGTTTGTGCCAATTAAGTTTGATAACTCGCGGAATAGTTTTGATTCGAATTGCGAACCTTGGTCGGTTGTGAGTGTTAAAGGGACACCGAACCGTGAAATGTAATGCGTTACGAAAGTTTTCGCGACGGTTTCGGCTGACATGTTTGGATCGATAATTGTTAAGATGTAGGAGTTTCCATCCGATGTGGGAAGTGGACCAACTAGATCCATATAAATGTGGTCAAATCTACATACATTATTATTAAAATAATAAAGTAAAATCCGTCTCGCCGTACGCCGTACATATGGACTCATATCTCCGAGACCGTTAAAGGTAGAATGTTCGTTTTTTGCTGGATTGTTGATTCGGTAAGTGAGCTTCATTATCTAAATTTTGGGGAGTGTCAAGTGAAAGGGGGAGGCGGGAAGAGGGAAAGTGCCAAAAAAATCACTTGCTAATATCTCCACCACGAATGCAGATAGGAAGCTGAAAATCAGCAGAGGTATGGAGAGGATTGTGTGACAAACTTTAAAAATAATTTAACTTTTTTATCCATTAGCGTCCGAAAAGGCGGGCTAAAACAAATTGTCGGCCGAATTTTTTTTGTCAAATGACTATATCTTCGAAATTTCTAATCACAAAAAATTCATATTTTCGGACCGCTAAGGTGGCATATAGATTTATCCGAATCAACTTAGAAAGAGGCTAATTATTGTAAGGGGCAGGTCATGGGGGGTCCAAGGAAAAACACTTAAAAATGAATATCTCGACTGTCTCTTGAGGTATGTAATTGAAACTTGAAACGTATACTAAGCTTTACTAGCGAAATATGAAAAAAATATAACATGTGGAGATAATAGTAGTGGGGGGAAACGGGGAGCATTTCCAAAATGGAGAACTTTCCAAAATTACAAATCATTATATCTCAAAATTAAATACAGATATCAAATCAAAAGTTTTTCAGATTGTAGAACTATATAATCTTTATTTTTGGTACAAAATTTAAGTTCCGGGGTGTACGGGGAAGGAGGTGGTAAGCAAAAATGTTGAAAGTTTTGAGTAATTTTTTTAGGGCTCTAGTAAAAGATACAAAGTTTAAATTTTGCACGTCGATACATCTATTTAATATACGTAGAAAAAAAAATAACTATTTGTTCCAAAATTGTTATGCACCGAAGTGGGGGTCTAATGTGCACAAGGTGTTTCACTTGCATTGAAAAAAACACATAAACGTAAAACATTTGAATGAAATTTTAAGGTAGAAACTTGAAAATTGGCGAAATGCATTTAAAAAAAAATCTCTAAAAGTTTGAAATATTAACTGGTCGAATATCTTCAAATTTCTACCCCCTCCCATACAAAATTATTTTTTCGACCATTTTTAAGGAATCAATTATCACCTAACTATTAAAAGCAACAAACCACGCAATGTAATGAAAATTTATTTTTATCATGTCAATCTTTGATAAGTTTACTTGGATCGACATTGAACAAATATTTAAAATTATGTTTAGGAAAAAAGTTATCAGCACAACTCCGTGAGTGGTTTTTGAAAAACGCGACAACTACGCTTTTGGTACGGATTTTTCACCTATAATTCAGGCGATAACGATATATCCTTTTTTGCAATAACAATTTTTGACTTTTCTATGTTTTGCTAGTAATAGATAGAGTTAAAAAAGTACATTTTTTATTGATTTTATTAGTCAAATTTATAGTAATGACTATGATTTTTTTTTATCAATGTTACCAAAGAATAAAATGGTGTGAAGCTTATTGAATGAATTCGGTATTAGGTTTCAGAGAAAACACTTCATAATTCTTTCAAAATCTACAAGTCAATTTCGCACGGATAATTGAAGCTCATTATGCCTTGAGACGGCGACCAGAGCAGAGGTCGGTCCGCGCCGATTTTTCAATCGGTTGCTCTCTTTTACAAGATGTTCGTACGCTCTCAAGAGATTTGTCTTTTCCCTTTCGCACTTTCGATTGCATTCTTTGTATGTGTTGTCGCAGATCAAAGTTCGTAGGTGTAGGTGGCAGTGATAGAGGACTGATCGATCCCTTCAGCTAAGTGTGAAGAATATTGAACAGAGTTGTTGGGAAATCATGTCGTGTGGATAATTGAATGCCTTGTGTGTTATGATTTTACTTTATTATTCTAATAAAGAAATATTGTGATCGACACAAAAAAAATTGCATCCCTCAAATTTTGTTTTTTCGCGTTTCATGACTAAATTAGCATACAAATGAAAAACAAGCGGCCGTACCTAACATCGGCCGATATCGATTTCAAATCATTTTGCCTACGATTTAAAATCGAGAGAGTAAATGACTTTGTTCTCTCTGAACACTTTTTCGAGTTGTAATTTGCTCGACTTCTTGCCAGTCGTACATGCTGTGATGATTAGTTTTTCCCATAGAAGTAGTAGTAAAGGAAGACCATTTCTGAAAGAGAACTGAAGCTTTTTTGCGTTGAAAAAAAATGAGTAAAAAAAAAACGAGAAACCAGTTTAAATCCCAGTGCCGCCGTTAATGTTTGAATAATTGGATGGGGGGGGGCCTTGTATATTAAGTGTGCCTAATTCAGTAAGAGTGTGTATTTTTTCTGCAAACAGAATCTTATCTATTAAAATGAAAAACGCAAACATTGAAAATTACTTTTTTGAATCGTAGTGAAGATCTTGAGTATTCAATTTTTTTTTCTTACTACAAAAATTAACAGAAATATCGTAAATGTTAGTCTTTTCTTTCTTTCTGATGTTTCTGTGTATAAGTGTATTACATAAGCTCTGTGCTGCAGGGAATAAATGTAAGATCTAAATCTCAATTTTCACTATTCACAGTGCGAACAGGTTTTCTTCAATATGCTCAAAAACACAAAAGTCAAAAAGTTAATATTTCGGTCAATATTTATCGTAGAGAAAATTTAAGAACACAATATTTGTTTACGTTGGAATCGATTTAACATACATAGCTACTTTAGTTTTTGAGTTATTTTTGAAAAACGCACTTTCAAAGGGCTTTTCACACGTTTCAGCGCTATACTTTTTTTTAAATCATCTTGAGGTCTGCAAAACGCAAGTGCAAAGTTTCAAAGGCGCACGATTTATTTCCGATATAAATGCCTCATTTCCACAACAATTTTTTTTTAATAATCCTGAATTACTCAAACCAAAAAATTATGTTTTTTCTATTTTATATATTCGATTTATTATTTTTTCTTTGAAACACTACATCACGACCTAAATCGTAATCTTCTAAAAGATCTTAAAAAAAGCCGATTGCGAATTTTAACAGCATAGTTTTACTCCAGCATTACAACCCTTTATACTACGCCACTGCATTAATATGGAAATGCGCATATCATTTGGTCGATAAAAAGTCATTCTCAAGTTTAATTTTTTTAAATTTATTATTCTTGAATGAAAACTTAAGAAAAGCACAAAATCCCAACTGCGACCAGTTTCACTGTTTGTGTACTTACCTAAAAAATGATACCGCTTTGCCCTTTTTGACGTACTTTTTACCACAGGTAGAAATACAACACCTCATGTTTATACTCTAGATGGAATCTGAGAGTATTATAAGTTTGCTCTAAGGTTTGTAACGCCAAGAAATAAGGCTTGGAGAAAAAAATGAATGATACAGAAATCTCAAAACCGGATGTCCGTCTGTCCGTCCGTCCGTCCGTCCGTCCGTCCGTCCGTCCGTCCGTCTGTTCGCTCTCTAGCTTGAGAACGCGTTGAGCTAGATAGTTGAAATTTTGTACACGTCGTTTTTAACAAAAAAGTAAGGTCAAGTTCGTGAACGGGCCAAATCGCTCCACCCCTTCTACCCCCTCCCATACAAAATGACACAATTGCGCAATTTGACAATTAACGGATTTGCTCGAAAAGTATAAAAGCTATTGGCCTGAAATTTGAAATATATTACTTTATTGATAATATCAATCTACCGTATAAAAGTTATGCGTGTCCTCCCTCTCCTTCTACCACCTCCCATACAAACTGTAATTGTCATGAATTACTATAAGCCAATTTACTCAGTGTGTATAAAATTTAGCGGGCTGAAATTGTGCACCATATATTTATTTAAAATTGTTAGTAAGACCAAAAAAAATTAGACGATTAACTTCACCCCTTCTACCCCCTCCCATACAAAATGACACAATTTCGCAAGTTGACAATAAATGGATTTAATCGAAAAGTATAAAAGCTATTAGTCTGAATTTTGGGATATGTTACTTTAATAAAGATATAAATCTACAGTAGAAAAATGATCTGCGTCCTCTCTCTCCTTCCACCCCCTCCCATACAAACTACACTTTTTCATGAAATGCTTTAATACAATTTTCTCAGAACATATAATATTTATCGAGCTCACATTTTGTAATAAATACTTAATTAGTATTATCACTAAGATCAGAAAAAAATATTTGATTAGCTGCACCCCTTCTACCCCCTCCCATACAATATGACACAGTTTCCCAACTTCACAAAAATCTATTTTCTTATAAAGTATGAATGTTACTCATCTAAAATTTAAGAGATGTCAATTTTATGATATTCTTAGTTATTTCTGAAAAAATCACTAAAATCCCCCCACTCTTTCTACCACCTCCCATACAAACTGCACATTTTCACTAAATCTTACACATTAATTTTCTCAGCTCCTATTCAATTTTTGGAGTAAGCATTTTGTTTAAAACATTTTTATAGCTACTTTAGCATGATGGGGAAAAAATTAGTTCAATGCTATCACCCCTTCTAACACTCCCCATACAAAATTTCTTGGGATCACAAAAAATTCTATTTCATCTAGAGTATCGTAAGATTGCGCTTTACGCGCAATCGTAGCCCTGTTATGTTTTTAATTCACTTAGTAATAAAACGCTACAAGTGTTTCTTCACTTAAAAACTCTTTTAACTTCCGGAATCCTTAGCAAATCGTTTATTGATTACACTGTTTTATTGTCCTGAGTCTGAAAATATTCACTTTTCACTCATCTTCATTCAGGAAATCACTTTCGAAAAATTTTGTTCTTTTCCCGCTTTTTTTCACCACGTGAAAAATTTACAGCTTGGTCGATCTTGTCCCGATCGTGTAACATCGGAGAAATACGACGGCTAAAAATAAACCGGTCTTGTCGGAGCTTGCGGAAGTAAAATGCAAGGGGAATGATTTACGATAGAGAAAAGAGAGGCGATACTTGCACTTTTGCTAGTTATGGCAACACCATAATACCTACCTCTAATCATATCTAAGAATCATTGTAAAGTGCTACGCACCAACTAACACCGCAACATCTGGTGACAAAGAGGAGTTTTATAGCCAACTGAGTGCCACCTTCGAACGTGTTCCAAGAGGTGATATTATTATCATCTCGGGAGATATGAACGCCCAGGTTGGATCAGACAACACTGGACTAGAACACGTCATGGGGAGGCATGGTGACCCTTGGGTCGACCCTTCACGGCCTTGGATTAAGAGACCCGAAAACGGCGAATTATTTGTGGAGTTCTGTAGTACTCGGCAAATGGTCATCGGAGGGACCCTTTTTCCACACAAGAGTCATCATAAAATATCTTGGGTTTCCCCTGATGGTGTTACTCAGAACCAGATCGACCATTTGGCTATAAGTCGCCGATGGAGAAGATGTCTCCTCGATGTGCGAGCGAAACGTGGAGCTGACCTGGGGAGCGATCACCACTTGATGGTTGCCTGCTTGAGATTGTGTACAGCAGCTATCCGACGACCACAAATTCTTCAAATGAAGCGCAAGCTTAATGTGGATAAACTCAGAGATCCCAACAAAAAACTCGAATACACCACCATTCTACGCGAAAAGTCATCCACATTGGGTGAACATGAAATGCGCACACTGGACGCCAATTGGGAGGCAACCAGAAACACTTTTCTAACTAGTGCTGAAGAATCTGTGGGATATGCGCAAAGCGGTGAGAAACCCTGGATGTCGCAAGACACATGGGACAAGGTTGGCAATCGGAAAAAAGCCAAATTGGCAATCATCTCTCAACTCGATGTCAACCAACGAACGCCCGACTTGAGGCAGAACTACCGCGATGCTCATATACAGCTTAAAAAGGTTGTTAGACGCGACAAGAGAAAGGCCATTGAAGATCTGGCAAACAAGGCAGAATCTGCGGCTTACCTTGGGGATATGAGTTCACTATTTAAAATCATGAAACAGTTGACGAACAGGAATTTCACCGCCAACCACCTGGTGAGAGATGTCAACGGAACTCTCCTTAATATGAGTGAACACCAGTTGCGACGATGGAAGGAATACTTCTCTGATATTTTAAACATCTTGTCAGATGAAGATATTCCGGAAACAGAACAACTTCCAAACATCCAACCGCAACAATCCTCTATTAGGGACGATCCCCCAAATAAGGAAGAGATAGTTTCCGCCATTCGGTCAATGGCGGGAAGGAAAGCTCCAGGTATAGACGGACTACCAACCGAACTCCTCAAAGCGGACCCGGAAATAACAGCCGATATACTCCTCCCACTCTTCACTAAGGTGTGGAATGATGGAAGATATCCGACTGAATGGAAGGAGGGCGTCATTGTGAAAATTCCGAAGAAGGGCGACCTTCGGGATTGTGGCAATTGGCGTGGTATATGTCTACTTACTGCCGTATCAAAAATTATGGCTAAGGTAATTCTCAATAGGATTAGTGATGTCGTCGAGAGCACTCTCGAAGTTTATCAGGCTGGATTCCGTAAAGGGTCGTCTTGTACCGACCACACAAATACCCTACGGATAATATTAGAGCAGTCAGCCGAAATGGGTTCGCCACTACATCTCATGTTTGTGGACTTCGAGAAGGCTTTCGACAGCGTTAAGCGAGATTACATATGGAATGCTTTGCGTAGAAGAGGTATTCCAGATAAGGTCATAGCTATGATTAAAGAATCCTACGAAGATGCAAGATGTCGCGTCTTGCATAGAGGAGAGCTGTCCGAGAGCTTCCCTGTGCGAACGGGTGTCAGACAAGGCTGCATATTATCACCAGCCCTGTTTCTGGTGGTAATAAATGACATCTTGAAAGCTGCACTGGAAGGTGGGGAAGGTAAAGGTCTTCAATGGAGACTATTTAACATCTTAAATCACCTTGATTATGCTGATGACGTGTGTTTGCTTGCACATACCCGTTCGGACTTAGAGTCAAATGTTCGCTCGTTGCATTCTAAATGCAAAGAGGCGGGACTGAAAATAAATGTGCGTAAAACCAAGTACATGCACATGGGTTCGAACGCAAGCACACCGATTGTTCTTAATGGACAGGATGTGGAAGAGGTGCAAGATTTTTGCTATCTCGGAAGCATTGTCAGCATAGACGGCGGAGCCGAAAAGGATGTTGAGGCTCGGCTAAATAAAGCTCGTCAGGCCTTCGGTATCCTTTCCCCTTTCTGGAGGTTAAGAGAGATCTCCCTTCGCACGAAGCTGCGAGTTTTTGACGCATGCGTCAAATCCGTGTTGTTATATGGTTGTACTACGTGGAAAGTGACCGTTCGACTTACCAAGAAACTACAGACTTTCGTAAACCAATGCCTCCGGCGCATTTTAGGAATATTCTGGCCAGAAGTAATCTCCAACGACGAACTTTGGAGTACAACTCGCCAGACTAAAGAGCGAAACATCGCAAAACAGGCTCTGGATTATAACCCTCAAGGAAGACGTCGGGTTGGTCGACCATGTAACACATGGAAGCGAGCAGTTGAGCAGGAGGCCAGAGGAATAAACAAGTCCTGGCAACAGCTTAAAGCCGATGCTCAGGATCGCGCCTTGTAGAAGAGAGTTGTTTCTGTCCTATGCCCCTATAGGGGGTCTTAACAGGAATTTGATTGATTGATTGATTTCAACAAGAGATTTTAAAGCTCATGTCCACTTAATGAATTGCATATACAATTTTGTCAGATCAAATCTGTCACCAAGAACTTTTAAAGGTACTTAAGTGCACGGAAAAAGAACGCGAAATATCCATTTGTCATATCCATTACGATTTTGTATAAACAAAATCTAATCTGTATTTTAAAAGGTTAAAATTGATTTTCATCTTTATGATAGTTGAGTCTGAATTTACCATCTGAACTAAAAGGTCTTAATTAAAAAGTAATATTTTAAATTGTCTTATCTGAGCTAAGAAGTTTTTGAATAAAAAGTAATATATAAAATTGTAATACAAGTATTTCTTTTCGTCGTCCCCATAACTTGCTTGTATTGTCGTCGAACTGAGAGCAAATTTACCGATTTTAGGGAATCTGAGAAGGGTCGGCGACAGGTAGGGATCGTTTTATTCATGTATAGGAAATGCTTCAGTTTTCTTTATAGGGCTTTACAGGGCTTTTCATTTCCATATATACATATTCTAAGGTCAAACATCGAAACACCCATGAAGAGTCGATGAACAGTTTCGGAACCTTTTGTTGAAAACATTATCAGACTGGAGGAAACTCACATATATATATACATGAGACTGTTTCCTTTTCTTTCTAACCAGCAGTAAACCACATCGCGATCTCTCTATCGCACTCATTGGGGCATTGTAGATGATATCTCATGATTGAATAGTAAAATCAATGAGTATGAAAGAGATAGGAACATGTTTGTTGCACTGTTCATCAAAAAGTATTAATGAATGTTTCATTACCTTTCATCGATGAAGACTATTGCCTAAATACGTATGGAATTTCTATTACCGATCAGCGATGAGCGTTAATTGAGAATTCACAGTGGTTTCATAGATTTTTGGGTATCACGGTTTATTTCTTTGCTGATGAGTTGCATAAGATATTTAGATGACTCTTGGTTTTGTTCATCAGAGTTACGTGAGATACCCTACCGAACAATGTGCCATTAAGCACAATTCCAAAGAATTGGCTTGTGTAAATTAGATAAGCTAAGAATTTGTTATCATCACACAGGCCATAACATTTGACCCTTGCATGATGACAACGAGTAGTAAACATAAGATACCATCGCATCGACCCTTATACGATGACGAATAGATAATAATTATTATTTAAGCAAGTTAAATGTAAGTTAAGTAGTCAGTCTCTCTTAGCAAGTGTTCACGATAAAAAGAAAATAAAGTACTTCAATATTAAACTAAAATTAATAGTTTGTTTCTTTAAACTTTAAAAGTGGAGATCAATAACGATCTCAAGTAGACGAAATACGTCTACGTAACTAGCGCAGTCGGAACCTCGAACCAACACTCTGGAGAGAATTATCGCAAGTCTTGCAAAATTGAAATTTGAGGAACCTGATGGACTTCAGGCAGATCTCATCATTTATTAGTGCGGTACCTACCTTTGATGGGACCCAAGTGGATCTTTTCCCGTTCATCAATGCAATTGACGCTATCTACCCACAAATCATCCCCAACACTCACAAAGCCGTCCTCTACCAACAATTACTAATGAAAATTGTAGGTCGAGCACGGGAAGTATTGCAAGCCACATCGTCTCAAATTGGCAGGAAGTTAAGGCTCTACTTATTAATCACTTCGACACCCCCGAGAACGAAACCCAGCTAATGGAAAAATTGTTAGCAGCACGCTTCACCACCTCAGGACAACTCTACGATTATATATGAAAGTGTTTATTTAGATTAAACAATAAAATTAATAATTATAAGGAGTATAGTGTTGTCAAAAAAGTGATCTTATTAAAACAAAAAATCAGATAGCAAAATCCACGTTTGTGAACAAGTGTCCTGAACCGATTCGCGGAATTTTGCATTCGTATAAGCCCGAAACATTAGAAGACGCGTATAAAGTGTTAGTAAATACGGGATATCTTAATTTTGGCTCAAAACGTCGCGAACATAATTTTAACGAGTCGTCTAATCCTAGTAGAAACCGTAATATGAACCCATCTTCATCCAATCGTTCTACACAACCTAGGCACTCTCATGAAAATAGTTACCCTCAACACCATTTTAATTTGGAGTCAAGGCCTCAAAACGTACCAAATAAATTAAGCCTAGCTACAGACGTTTCAATGAACACCGCTTCATCTCGATCCACATCCCTTCATGCGGATACGGATTTTCGTATACCAGCCTTGGAACAGGACAATTATTACCCATTGTTCCACTAACCATTGAGGGAAAGAAAGTTCGATGTCTAATAGACACTGGATGTTCCACCTCCATTATGAATATCAAACTTGTGGCACATTATAAACAACATAAATTAGTAAATCCATTATATATATCAGGGTGTAGCCTAGTGGGTAGCGTGTTGGTTTATAATGTGAAGGTCGTGAGTTCAAATCCCGGTCGACTCATAATTCCAGTACACTACTTGCTTGGGTATACCTTGGTTACCTCAATCTACGAAAATGAAAAATTCATAGATAGAGGGTTGTGCGAAAGGCTAACAACCCTTCCGCAATAAATAATGAAAATGTTAAGGAACCTGAAGGTCAGGAGGCCAAGGCCCGATTTGGGCTGTAGTGCCATTGAAGAAGAAGAAGAATTATATATATCATCTATCAATGGTAACTCTTGCGCGGAGACTGGTTTTTTTTCGGAATTCCCATATGAATTTTCCATTCAAGCTAAAATTGAGTGGAAACTGGTCGAATTGCACAACAAAAACTTCGATTGTATCATAGGTCAAAATATACTTGTACCGACAAAAGCAATCATCAATTTTGAGGATAATACATTAAATATCCATAATAGTAAGATCCCTTTTAACTCGAATGAGGAGGAAGTGTATCAAGCAGTCGTGAAACCCCTCTGTCAACCAGAATTAGTCAATCAAAATAACGAGCATTATTCTAACGAAGAAACTACCTTGATTGAAAGAATAAAAAACGAGTTTAAAGATTTAGAATACAACGAAAATGACCCATTAACATTTGCACATACAGTGAAACATGAACTTAAACTTACAACTGACAATCCTATTTATCAAAGAAATTATAGATACCCATACTCTCTCAAAAATTTCGTAAAAACCAAATCGAGGCGGACTTGAGACAGGGAATAATACAACCTTCTAAGTCACCATACAACTCTCCCATTTGGATTGTCCCAAAGAAAACTCCCGGAAAACATAGACTAGTCATTGATTTTAGGAAAATTAATAATGTCACGGTGGAGGATAAATACCCAATACCTCAAATTGATGACATACTAGGAAAATTGGGTAATGCAAACTATTTTACGACTATAGACTTGGTGAAGGGTTTCCATCAAATTGAAATACAACCTGAAGATCGTCACGAAACCGCTTTTTCGACAGATGAAGGTCATTTTGAGTTTACTCGAATGCCATTTGGTTTGAAAAACGCTCCAGCCACTTTCCAAAGGCTCATGAATTCTATTTTAAAAGACTATCTCGGAAAAGATTGTATTGTTTACATGGACGATATTCTCGTCTTCAGCACTTCATTGCAGGAACACGAGATAGCCCTGCGAAAAATTCTCCATACAATTCGTTTAGCCCATTTAAAAATTCAGCTGTCAAAAACTTTTTTTCTTAAGAAAAGCACAGAGTTTCTTGGACATATTATTACTCCCGATGGAATAAAACCAAACCCGGAAAAACTGAAAGCAATTCAGAACTTTCCGATACCTACAAATCAGAAACAGGTAAAGTCATTCTTAGGACTTACTGGATTTTATCGAAAATTTGTTAAGGATTACGCGCAAATTGCCAAGCCAATTACGGAAACGCTAAAGAAAAACAATAAAGTAAACATCTCTGATAAAAACTATGTCAAAGCTTTTGAAGCACTTAAAAAATACACCTTGAATGATCCCTTATTAGCACACCCAGATTTTGAAAAACAGTTTACCCTGACTACTGATGCGAGTAATTTTGCAATAGGTGCCGTCCTTAGCCAAGACAATAAACCTATTTGTTTTGCTTCTAGAACTCTCAACGAACATGAGACTAGATACTCTACGATCGAAAAGGAGCTACTCGCTATAGTTTGGGCTACGAAATACTTTAGACCATATTTATATGGGATAAAATTCATCTTACAAACAGACCATAAGCCCCTAGTATTTTTAGAAAATTTGAGAGAAGAAAACGCTAAGTTACAAAGATGGAAATTGAAATTAATGGAGTTCAATTACATAATAAAATATATTAAAGGAAAAGAGAACTATGTTCCTGATGCTCTTTCTAGAATCGAAATCCACGCGGTAGACGGCAATGATGTAGGTAGATTCCTTAGCTACTCAACATACTGCCCAAGAGGACAATACAAACTACATAGAAATTTCAGAAAAACCTCTGAATGTGCATAAAGTACAATTAGTTCTAAAGTTAGGTAAAACAAACCATACAACCAAACAACTATTCAACAATAAAAAACGTTTAACATTCACATTCAGAACTTTTGACGAAAAAAACATTAAATATATATTACAAAACCATATACCCCAGATAGGGACCACAGGTATTAAATTTCCCAGCAAGGAGGTGCTTTTAGAATTTCAAAAACATTATAATATTTGGAAACTTGATAGTCCTAAAGCCAGCATTGTACAAGCGAATAAACTTCTTTGGGACTGTAATAGATCAGAAATCAATGAAGTGATTGCTAAAGAACATAGAGTTAATAACCACATTGGCATTAATAAAACCTACGAAATGATGTAGAACAAATATTACTTCCCATACCTCAAAGAAACAATATCAAACTTTATTAACAATTGTTCTATATGCGCGCAATCTAAATATGAAAGAAATCCACCTAAACTGGAATTCAAACTGACCCGCACCCCTGAACGTATCCGAGAGATCTACCATATTGATATATGGTTCAGAGACAAAAATTCACCTTACCTCACCTGTCTAGATAAATTTTCAAAATTCTTAACAATTTATAAACTTAAAAACAGGCAATGGGACTCAGTTATAATACATGCTTTACTGTCAACTCTCAATAAAATTGGAAAGCCAAAATTGATTGTAAATGACAATGAAGGTGCATTAGATTCAGAAAAACTAATGATTGGTTAGAAAAGCAAAATATACAATACCACTTCTGTTCCCCTCATTACAAAACGGGTAATTCAGATATCGAGGTTGCCCACCGATCGTTAAACGAAAATTTACGAACATTTCTTCTTAGAACAAAACAAGAAGATAAATCCCTGCTTGATTTAAATCCAATCGAAGAATGTATCGCAGCATATAACGACGTAATACAATCTAGTCATAAAGAAAAACCAGCAGATATTTTTTTTAATGAATGCAAAACACCTAACTCCGAAATATGTGCGCGATTGAACAGAATGAAACAGCAATCAATCGAAAGGAGAAATAAAACGCGAAAAGATATCGAATTAAATAACTCTTTGGTCAAGCATCCCAATCCTAATAAACTTTCACCTCGATATATTAAACCAAATAAACACTCTAAAATACACCCCCAAAGATTAAAGCCACAACGAAAATTTTTTCATTCTAGGGACAAACCTGATAGTACTCTTAGCAATACTTCCCATGACGTTGGGTGTAACTTTACTTCCACTCACCCAACAAAGTGGGTATGTAGCCATGGAAGTAGCGATAGAACCCGCCATCACAAGCAAAGCAATCATTGGTCACCCGATTCATCAAAACGATCTGGAACAATTAGTAAGCTCTCTCAAGATAGGAGCAATATTAAAAAAACGAACTATACATTTAGATCTCACAACGTCTGAACAAATGATTGACCACTTATATATCGAAATTACTGCTCTATTTCCTGATTTACTCAGGAAAAAAATAGGATTATTTAATCCGATAGGAACTCTCCGAAAATGGTTAGAAGGAACAATGGATGATGAAGATAGACAAATAATTGAACAAAATTTTGACAGGATAGAACATAACGAGGAAACGATACAGATTAATCAATTTAAACTATTAAAATGTAGTAATAACATTCGAGAACATATTCAAAATATTACCTTACAGCAAGAAACCAATAACCGCTTACTCGAAAATTTTACTAATAATATTGCTACAGCAATGAACGATCATACGAAGATTTTAAACGACTTTAACGATTTTATACATTTTCAACAAACATTAAACTTTGCCAGAGAAAAAATTGACCAAATATTTGAAATATTTTTAAACAACAAGGCACACTTTCTTCACAGAAACATTTTGACAGACGATGATATAAAATCATACAAAATCACACCATTACAACTACAATATATAAAATCAGATGTAAAGGGTTTTCCAATAAGGACTTAACAACTTTTTTTCAAAATAAAATGCAAACCATTTGCAGACGTTGTTCCTTCGTGTACTTTACCATGATAAAAATGTTAAGTTTACTGAATAAATTGACAGTGACAGTTCGATGATTAGTGAAAGGGTGCGTTCACAAATTGAATTCAAAGTTGTCAAGTCCCTATTGGAAAACCCGATATTAATCGAAAGCCAAAAATTAACAATTTTTATTGAAATACCCTTGAAAATGGAACCTATATCCATAATTTAGATATTCCCGCTACCTAACCAAAATAATTTGCAACTACAAACACAAGTCAATAAATACTTTGTCCAAAATGGTATTCCGAAGAACATCGATAAAAAAGAACCGATTCAGGATATTTGTGTTAGATCTATCCATAAACAAAAACCAACAAATTGTACATTAATCGAAGATAATACCCAACACTTTTATCAAATTAATCAAAACACTATTTTATTTACAAATATATTGTCAAAATATTTAAGCTACTCCCGTAATAACTCTTACGAAAAAGAATTACTGATAGAATATAAGAACTTTATTGTAAAATTCGAATTCTGCAAAATTACAATTGATAAATATGTTTTCTCTAATACCATTAAAGAACCATTTATACCACAAATATTAGTTCAGACAAATCCACTTGTTAATTACTCAATAATTCAACCACTAAAATTTCAACATTTGTTAAACATAGAAAACAAAACAATTGAGCTCGGGAAAATGCAGAAACTACTAAAATTTGATATGTCACATAATTTCTTTAAGTTTACAATACCAACAAGCATAATCGCCACTATACCACTTGTACTGCTATTGATATATATTTTTAAACAAAAATGTAACAATAATAAATCAAAAATCAATATAATTAACAAATCTGAGGACAGATTTTCCTCAAGGTCGGGAGGAGTTACGTCAGAGACCCTACCGAACAATGTGCCATTAAGCACAATTCCAAAGAATTGGCTTGTGTAAATTAGATAAGCTAAGAATTTGTTATCATCACACAGGCCATAACATTTGACCCTTGCATGATGACAACGAGTAGTAAACATAAGATACCATCGCATCGACCCTTATACGACGACGAATAGATAATAATTATTATTTAAGCAAAGTTAAATGTAAGTTAAGTAGTCAGTCTCTCTTAGCAAGTGTTCACGATAAAAAGAAAATAAAGTACTTCAATATTAAACTAAAATTAATAGTTTGTTTCTTTAAACTTTAAAAGTGGAGATCAATAACGATCTCAAGTAGACGAAATACGTCTACGTAACTTCAGAATGAAATTTAGGTTTATTACTGCAGACACCTCTAATCAGACGATCTTCAAACTACGGAAAATTTTCAAGATCTAAAGTAAACATTAACCGAAAACACAGAAATTTTTTTTTTCTATTTACCAGAAGACCATTGGGGAAAACATGAAGTGGACTAAAGCTAGTTCTGTCTCTTTTTTCATCGAGTGTAAGCAAATTAGATATCTATGCTAATTGATGTTTTCTTGCTATTGTGCTGATGGCACATTTGCGAACTTTCGGTACTATAGTATTGGCTCGTACCGTAACCCCCGGAATACTAGTAAAAGCCATGCGATAGAAGATGGCACTTACACATATGAAGCTATTAGCCGACCGCGGTCGACTGTCATTTCATTCGCGTGCGGGATGATTTTCTTTAAGTTTGGTGTTTTCGATCGGGATTTTAGTCGTGTTTTTGTTTCTTCCTTAAATATAGAAAGATCGTACGTTTGCGTTAATTGTAAGCAGTGTCGGCCGAAATTCCCCGCAGTTATTTTTCGCGAAACAAGTTTTTTGGTGTTAAGTTTTATAGGTTAGGAATGTTGTAGTTTATTCACTACAAAAAAATCAAAATAAAGTTAAATTCCTAGTGTAGTGCAATTTTGTGAACGTGTTTTCGTAATGCTAGATCCACGCACTAGGGTCCAGTATTGGCCAAAATCGATATTCCCAAAGTGGGGATAATTTGGCCAAGAATCTTGGGCCGAAATTTCGTTTGGCCTGTTTGCCGGACGGTGTCGATTTTGTCGAAAAATCGAAAGAAACCAATACTTTAGTGCCATTAAAAAAATTACCCGTTTTCGTTTCCGTCTTTCCGCCGATACTAAATCCTGCAACAGGCTGTGCAAAAGAACAACCGATTTCCCTGCAACCACACGATGACAATCTTAGTTCGAAACGCTTTCCGAAAGAGATATCTGTTTAAAAACTTATTAAACACTGCACGGATGTTTAATCAATTGTTAATAATGATATTTACCTGATGAAATGATGAAAACTTGCACTATTTACAGCCATTCAGTGACGGTAAATAACGCGGTAAAAAACTCCAATTTTCGTCCCAAACACTTCTGGATAGAAAGATCTGTTTTAAAATCTGGTTAATACACTTCGCCACTAATTTAGGTATTGTTTACAATAATAATCACCTTTTAAATTGGTAAAAAACTGCGATATTTACCGCCACAAAGTTCAACTTCTCTGCACTGTCGACAATTTTCATACGGAATTGACGTTTAAGCAACCGACTGCCGGACGGCTGTCACACATACACAACTGCCTATCGCATGGCTTTTATATGTATTCCGGGGGTTACGCTCGTACATAAGAAGGCATGAATTTTTCTTCGTTTTGGCTATCAGGGGCTATCACCCGTAGCCAAATATGTATGTCATTGTCACTAAAAGCCTCACGCGAGGTGGTATTGCTTCACGAAAGTTGGTATTATATTTTTTTTTATAGTAGGTGAGACTTTCTCAAACAACTACTCAAAATTTTCTTTACACATTCGTGAAAAATTACGAAATAACGCTTCATCGTCAGCAACCAAGTCCTTATATAAATTATGCTGAGTTTCTTGACCACCAACATATAGTGTTCTTCTCCAGGACTGTGGCCGTCTTTTTTTTTAAATTCAAAGCTATTGCCAAATAAGTGGCTGCCGGGACTGTTTCTAAAGATATGATACACTAAACTGAAGTTGTCTGGATGACGAGAATGTCGCATGCGATGTGGGGCGACAAATTCCGCATGCGATGTTATTGAGTTTTGTGGCATATCGTCATACACCTATAGTCAGGCAACACCAGGAAACAAGTATCGTGCCACATGTCGTTCAGTGTTGCCTCAGTGGAATTGCGGCTTAAGATGCGCTTACTGCAAAAAATTGCCACGAGAACATCGGTTGCGGTGGAAGACGACAATACATAAGGCGACCGCGGAATGTCGCTTATGAACCACGGTATACATTAAAGACGGTTAAGCATGGTGGTGCGAAAATCACTGTTGGGAGGTCTCTCTCATATTATGGCATGGCTTCCCTATTTAACATAAAAGAAACCTTGGATGCAAAAGTCTATGTGGACATATTGACAAAAGTCATGTTACCATATGCAGAGGAAAATATGTCACTGAAGTGGGTCCCAATGCAAGATGATGACCCTAAGCATACCAGTAGACCAGCTAAATATTTATTTGCATCTAATGGCGTTCATGTTATTGAGTGGCCATCTCAATCTCCTGACCTCAACCGTACTGAAAATCTTTGAGTCTATATAAAATATGCTGTTTTTGAAGCGAAACCGACAACTGTGGGCTTGTGGTGAAGTCTGGGTTGTCTTTGATCCCTGCGCAACGATACCAATCCTTGGTCGATTCAATGACTCTACTCAAACATTGATGCATATGAAAAGAAGTTTTTTTTTTAATTTTTTATAAATTACATATGCCACTGCTATTATTTTGCACACAGCTGTTGTAGTCTAGTGGGTAGAGTGTTGATCGAAGATCGTGAGTTCAAATCCTGATCGACGTACAATGCCAGCACGCTGCCTGCTTATTAGCGATGGGGAAACTGACTCTTTCCGTTGATTTAACTCTTTTCAACTCAATCACTTAACTGAGTCGATTTAAAAGAGTGCTTCAAAAGAGTCACTCACAAGATCTCATAAGCACGCAGAAGTAGCATACATAAAACGAAAAGCGCCCACTTACTAAACTTTCAGTGATGCCTTGCTCTTTCTTCTTCAGAGAATAAATCTGGCTTGTGCCTTCTCTCACCCAGAACATCATCAGCCTAAGACAATTGCGTTTGTATGCGCGGCCACTCACCAAAGCCCTGTGCCCATATTTTGGTTTACACAACCTACGAAAATGAAAAACTTCGTAGATAGAGGGTTGTGCGAAGGGTTAACCTTCCACAATTAGTAAATGAAGATGGATGTTACGGAGCCCGAATGTCAGGAGGCAAAGGAGTCCGATGTGAGCAGTAGTGCCATTGTAGAAGTTGAAGATGAAAGTGTATATAGATATACAGGGAATCTAAAGATTTTGGGTTAAGAATTTATTTATAATCTGTGACTTTATTAAATGAATACTAAAGTAAAAGCGTTTCCTTTTGCAGGTATGAACCAGTTTTGCAATGGATGAAAGGAAATTCATGAAAGAAATCGTCAGAACCATTAAAAATACCGATAGTGAAACGAAGTTTACAATTCAAAATGAAGCTGTGCTGATACTCGGAGAAACTGGAAGTGGTAAAAGTACGTCAGCGCAGTTTCTTGCAGGCGATATTACGAGTCTAACAGCGACAGGAGCATATGGAAATTATCTCATTGTCGACAAAAACAATCGAATCAGTCGTGAATACAGTACGATTCTATCGCAAACCATTTATCCAGAATTATTAGTTAATGCTGATAGAAATGTTTCATTTTACGATTGTCCTGGTTTCCGTGATACCCGCAGCACACTTGCGGACCTTACGGCGGCCTACGTCACCCGAAAGCTTGTAAAATCTTGTGAACGAATTAAATTAGTTTTCGTCATAAGCCACAATGCCGTCAAAGATGGAATGGACCGCAGCTCCTTCATGGATTTGGTAAAACATGCCTCAGCATTCATTAAGAACTTTCCAAAATACAAAGACAGCATTGCACTGATTGTTACTAAAATCCATAATCCGACATTCTGGCAAAAAGGTGGTCTGTTGGGATACGTAGGGGACGAAGAAATCATAGAACAAATTGTCAAATTTTTGCAAAATGTTAAAACCGAAATAAGAACAGTAAAGCAGCTTGGAGAAAAGCAGCATCTCTATAACGATGCTGTTAAATTTATTGACATCTTATTGGTGCGAGATGTACGTGACGGTCGTTATACGCGTATAGGTCTGTTCCGATCTCCAGACCAGGTTGGACCTCTAAGTGAAATCAAACTGCTTATGGACGGAAAAAAATCTTTGGAAGCAATAATCCACGATAATTTGAAATTTACATCGAGAAATGACAAGGATTTTGGCTACAGCATTTCGGACGGGTCCAAAAATTTCATAAACAAATCGATTGAAGCATTTGTGGATGAGACGATATCAGATCTGCAGACTATCGTTCATTCTATCGATGTGCACTTTAACAATTTGGAAAAGAATCGTAGTGCAACTGAATTGGACGCTGTATTTAAAGAACAATCCGACTTTTGGAAAAAAATTTGGATTGAATTTCAGAGTTTATCTGAAACTTCTACAGCTTTAAACTTCCTCATTAAAACTTTTGCCAGCTTAAACTTTGGCATCGCACAAGGCTGTTTATCAAGCCTGAAGGTAGAACAAAATTGTTTGTTATTTTTAGAAGAAGTGTGCAACAATAAATTCAAAATTACAACAACGCAATGGAAGCATCTTTTAGGAGGAGTAAATTACAAGGTTCAGGATGCAAGCACGTGGTACAATATGTTGTTGAGATTGCATCTACATCTGTCGCAATATAGCGAGCAGAACAGGGATCGGGATGAATTCAAGGATTTGAAGAACCGAATTCAAGGTTGGCTGAAACATGGAAATAGTGTCAGCGGCAATCAATTGAAACCCATTATGGACAAAATCTATCCACAAAACAACATAAAAAATCTTTCCGAAGTTAGTGTGATTCAACTGAAGCATTTACGTGATGTATTGGAACTCAATATTACGGAAATGGACATGAAATTAAGTGGAAATTGCATAAGTTTTTGTGGAAACATCATAAAGCTTAGCGCACTCCCAATCCCGCATAACATTAAATGCCTGGAAATCTTCGCCTCGGTGAAAGTGTTCATTGATTGCGATCTAAAGCGAGCTGGAACAAATCTAACCATAGTTGCACCCACCTGGGAAATTATTGGTAAAGTTCACGTGATTGTCTTGGATGGTGCAGATGGTGCGGAATACGAGCAGTCAGCCAAAAATGGAGAGTCGCCGGGCAGTAAGGGACATGATGGCGAACCTGGCAGACTAGGAGGCTCTGCTGGAAGCTTTTTTGGAATTGGTTCGAATTTCATAAATGGAAAAAATTTAAAAATTACTGCCAATGGCGGTAAAGGCGGTCGCGGACAGAACGGCGGCAATGGACAAACTGGAAAGAATGGTGAAAACGCTCATTTTGATGAATGGAGGACAAACCTTTCTTTTGCGAATAATAAGTGGGAAATAAGAAGTAGTACATTCAAATATAAATTTTTAAATGAGTCCGAATATTGTTGGGTAATGCCGAATTGGTGGATTCATCATCAATACAAACAACTCTTTGAATTTTTTGGTTGCGATGGAACCGCTGGCGGAGTAGGTGGGGACGGAGGAATGGGTGGCATCGGCGGTAATCGTGGAGTTATTTTGATAAAAGAATTATCGAATAAAAGTGAAATAATTACCGAGAATAATGATGGTCCGAATGGCGATGGAGGTCAAGGAGGCACTGGTGGCGTTGGTGGAGCTAATGGAAACGATCTGAGAGGTTCTTCTGTAGTGGAGCTTCCGCTTTTAGCTGGACTTTTTCTTGACTATGATATCAATTTCTTGGAATTGGGTAGCATCAGTAGAGGGCATGCATCAAATGGTATTTCAGGAATCTCCAAAGGAATCTGTACGATTGCAGGCCCGCATACACAAAGCCACCCTGGTAATCCTTCTTTGCCAGAAATCGTGAATAAATATAAAATATTTGCAACAAACTTGAATTCAACGGACACAAATGCATTTTTAACTGAATTAAATAAAATTCAATTATAAAGTAAAATAAAAATGAAAGCAAATTCTTAAGTACTCATTAAAAATATTTGTATGATACATTAAACATTGTAAAATGAATTGAATAAATAATACGGCATTAATTTTAATGAATTTCTTTTATATTATACATTGTCTATATTTATGATAATTTTATGTAGAGTCATTCCATCATAGTTGCCGGGGAATTAGGAGAAAAGGACTCCAGGCAGAAACTGACAGATAGAAAAAAAAGAATTGAAATGAGACAATTGATAAAATCAGATTCTTACTATTCTTGCTGTTTTGATTATTTGAAATAATAAATAAATAAAAAAAAAATATAAATGAAATAAAATAAAAAAAAGTATCTCATTACACTCGCATTTTGATATTCGGTATATTTTTGTAAAAAAAATGCTTAACGGGCATATTTGAGTGAAAATGTAGCGTTTTATATATGTACAAACAATTTTGCCGTAGCCGATGGAAACCTTAAATTGTTTTCTCGAATATCCTTAAATCAAAACCTTGGTGACGGAACTGGTTTAATGGCAATGTGATTGGTTTTGAAATTATTAACAATTTTGTGCTGGAAGTTTTTAAAGAAATATATAAAAGCAAATTTTATAAACAATCTTTGTACTCTAGATGAAATCTGAGAGTATTATAAGTTTGCCACAAAGTTTGTAACGCTAAGAATTAAGGCTCGGAGAAAAAAATGAATGATACAGAAGTTCATATAATCACTTAGAAATCTCAAAATTGGATGTCCGTCCGTCTGTCCGCCCGTCCGTCCGTCTGGCCGCCCGTCCGTTCGTCTGTCTGCCCGTCCGTCTGTCCGCCCGTCCGTCCGTCTGTCCGTCTGTCTGCCCGTCCGTGTGTCCGCACCGTCCGTGTGTCCGCCCGCCCGTCTGTCCGCCCGCCCGTCTGTCCGCCCGCCCGTCTGTCCGCCCGTCCGTCCGTCCGCCCATCCGTCCGTCCGTGCGCTCTCTACCTTGAGAACGCGTTGATGTAGAAAGTTCAAATTTTGCACACGTCATTTTTGACAAAAAAGTAAGGACAAGTTCGTGAACGGTCCAAATCGCTCCATCCCTTCTACCCCCTCCCATACAAAATGACAATTAACGGATTTGCTCGAAAACTATAAAAGCCATTAGTTTGAAATTTTGGACATATTACTTTTATGATGATTTCAGTCTATCTTATAAAAATGATACGTGTCCTCTTCCTCCTTCCACCACCTCCCATACAAACTGCACTATTTCATGAAATACTCTAAGCCAATTTACTCAGTGCGTATAAAATTTATCGTGCTCATATTTAGTACTAAATATATATTTAGAATTATTAGTAAGATCAAAAAAAAATGAGACCGATAGCTTCACCCCTTCTACCCCTTCCCACACAAAACGACACAATTTCGCAATTCGACAATAAACGGCTTTTCTCGAAAAGTATACATGCTGAAATTTGGAATATATTACTTTTATAATAATTCCAATCTGCTGTATAAAAATTATTTAAGTCTTTCCCTTCCTTCTACCACCTCCCATACAAATTACACTTTTTCATGAAATACTCTAAACAAATTTACTCAATACGTATAAAATTGATGAAGCTGAAATTGTGCACTAAGCATTTATTTAGAATTATTCGTGAGACCAAAAAAAAAAAAAATTAGGCGATTAACTTCTTTCCTTCTACCCCCTCCTATACAGTTTGACACAATTCAACAACTTTACAAAAAGTCGATTTGCCTGACAAGTATGAAAGCAACTGATCTGCTATGCCATATAAAGGATGTTTATAGTTATTTCCAAGAAATGTATTAATAACTTCACCCTCCTTCTACCACCTCCCATACAAACTGCACAATTTTACTAAATAACGCTAAGAAATAAGGCTCGGAGAAAAAAATGAATGATACACAAGTTAATAATATCACTCAAAAATCTCAAAATCAGATGTCCGTCTGTCCGTCCGTCCGTCCGTCCGTCCGTCCGTCTGTTCGCTCTCTAGCTTGAGAACGCCAAGAAATAAGGCTCGGAGAAAAAAATGAATGATACAGAAGTTAATATTATCACTCAAAAATCTCAAAACCGGATGTCCGTCCGTCCGTCCGTCCGTTCGCTCTCTAGCTTGAGAACGCGTTTATCTAGGAAGCTCAAATTTTGTACACGTCGTTTTTGACAAAAAAGTAAGGTCAATTTCGTGAACGGGCCAAATCGCTCCACCCCTTCTACCCCCTCCCATACAAAACGACACAATTGCGCAATTTGACAATAAACGGATTTGCTCAAAAAGTATAAAAGCTATTGGCTTGAAGTTTTGAATATGTTACTTTTATGATAAAATCAATCTACCCAAAAAAAATTATGCATGTCCTCCCCCTCCTTCTACCACCTCCCATACAAACTGTACATGTCATGAATTACTCTAAGCCAATTTACTCAGTGCGTATAAAATTAAGCGGGCTGAAATTGTGCACCAAACATTTATTTAAAATTGTTAGTAAGGCCAAAAAAAATTAGACGATTAGCTTCACTCCTTCTACCCCCTCCCATACAAAATGACACAATTTCGCAATTTGATATTAAATGGATTTACTCGAAAAGTATAAAAGCTAATAATCTGAATTTTGGGATATAGTACTTTCATAATAATTTAAATTTACAGTAGAAAAATTATTTGCGTCCTCCCCCTCCTTCCACCCCCTCCCATACAAACTACACTTTTTCATGAAATGCTCTAAGCTGATTTTCTCAGAACATATAACATTTATTGAGCTCATATTTTGTAATAAATACTTAATTAGTATTATCACTATGATCAGAAAAAAATATTTGATTAGCTTCACTGCTTCTACCCCCTCCCATACAATATGACACAGTTTCATAACTTTACAAAAAATCGATTTTCTTGAAAAGTATGAATGGCACTACTCTGAAATTTAAGGAATGTCAATTTTATAATATTCCTAGTTATTTCTGAAAAAATCACTAGAATTCCTCCACTCTTTCTACCACCTCCCATACAAACTGCACATTTTCTCTAAATCTAATTCATTAATTTTCTTAGTTCCCATTCAATTTTTGGAGTAAGAATTTTGTATAAAACATTTGTGTAGCTACTTTAGCATGATGGGGAAAAATTAGTTCAATGCTATCATCCCTTCTAACACTTCCCACACAAAATTTCTTGGGATCACAAAAAATTCTATTTCATCTAGAGTATCGTAAGATTGCGCTTTACGCGCAATCGTAGCCCTGTTATGTTTATACTCTAGATGAAATCTGAGAGTATATTGTGTTTGCCTTACCGTTTGTAACGCTAAAAAATAATGCTCGCACAGAGTCGCCAAGGGTACAGAAATATTTGTTGTCGCTCAAAAACTTCGATTCCGAGTTGCTGTCTGTCTGTCTGTCCGTCTGTCTACAGCATAACTCTCGAACGCTTTGAGCTATCGTGCTGAAATTTTTTGTGTGTCATTTTTAGCTAAAAAGAAACTTTAAGTTCGTGAACGGGCCACATCCCCCCACTCCTTCTACCCCCTCCCATGCAAATTTCACGAAATTCCGAAATTTCCAGAAATTGATTTTCCTTCGCAACTATTTAAGCTACCGATTTGAAATTTAGGTCAAAGTATTATGAAATAGATATCATTAATATGACATAATATTGATCTGATCCTGTCACTCCTTCTACCCCCTCCCATACAAATGCATAATTTTGAAAAATGCAATTTTTCGATTTTCATTGAAACTAGCAAAGTTATAAAAACGAATTTTTGCCAGAATTAATTTTAATATAATTGCAATAAGTGTTGAAAAAATTATCAACTTCACTTCACTCCTTCTACTCCCTCCCATACAAATTTCACGAAATTTTGAAATTTAAATTAAATTATTTTTCTTCGAAACTGTTAAAGCTATCAACTTGATATTTTGCTTAAAGTATAAAAATTGAAATATCAATAACGAGAAAAAAATGTGTTTTGATCAGTACACTCCTTCTACCCTCTCCCATACAAATGCATAATTTTTGTCAAGTGCATTATAATGAGAATGCTGATGTATTCGACTTCTCTATTGATAAGCTTTGTTTAAAGCGTAGACTTAATACTAGTTGATGCCAATGTTTTGTCAATTTTTGTTCTGTGTTATTTATATTTATGTTTTTGGTGTAGGGATGTTATTGTTTGTTTCGTCCCTTCACTAAATGATGAGCTAGAGGATAATTTGATTTCCACATCTTAATTTATGACAATTCCTTGCATTAAGGAATTCTGATAGTGATATTTTAAATATCGATTTGCATTAAAACTAGAAAAAGTATAAACTTAGAATTTTGTCAGAATTTGTCTTTTAATAATTTCAATAAATGCTAAAAAAACTATCAGCTCCTCTTCACTCCTTCTACCCCCTCCCATACAAATGCATAATTTGGAAAAATGCATTTTTTCGATTTTCATTGAAACTAGCAAAGTTATAAAAATTAATTTTTGCCAGAATTAATTTTAATACAATTTCAATCAGTATTGAAAAAATTATCAACTTCACCTCACTCCTTCTACCCCCTCCCATACAAATTTCACGAAATTTTGAAATTTAAATTAAATTATTTTTCTTCGAAACTGTTAAAGCTATCAACTTGATATTTTGCATAAAGTATAAAAATTGAAATATCAATAACGAGAAAAAAATGTGTTTTGATCAGTACACTCCTTCTACCCCCTCCCAAACAAATGCATAATTTTTGTCAAGTGCATTATATCGATTTCCATTAAAACTAGAAAAAGTATAAACTTAAAATTTTGCCAGAGTTTGTTTTTTAATAATTGCAATAAATGCTAAAAAAATTATCAGCTCCTCTTCACTCCTTCTACCCCCTCCCATACAAATATCTGTATTTTAAATTCAAGAAAAGCATTTCTCCTTCGATTATATTAGAACTATCAAATTTGAAATTGAACCAAAGCGTGGGGATAAGGATGATATGATAAGCAATTTCAAAATCATCTTAAACGCTCCGATTCCCCTGCCACCTCCCATACAAATGCCTAAATTTCAGGAAAACTATGTCCAATTGAAAATAATGAAAGCTGCAAACCTTAAATTCAGCACGAAATATTTTGCATACCACATTAGGTGTCATATCCAAAAATTACAAACTTTCCTCCTCTCCTTCTACCACCTCCCATACAAAAGTCACTATTAATTATTTAAAAGAATTGGAGGTGACATATTTTCCGGTACATTGAACTCTTTCTCATTTCATCTAGAGTATCATATGATTGGGCTTTACGCCCAATCATAATTCTTTTATGTTTTTAAATGGCTTTGCTGTCTTCATCAACCGAGTCTTCACATCACTTGCGTGGTTTGTCTACTGGCCGGTTACCACTCGCTTTGTTTTTAAGAGCACATTTGGGGATTCTTTTGTCTTCCATTCGCTCTACATGGCCAGCCCACTGCAATTTACGTAGCTTGATGAACGTTGAAGCTTCTGGATCGCGTAGAGTTGATACAACTCATGGTTGTATCGTATTCGCCATTCCGTTCCTTCCTTCACAGGTCCCAAAATTCTTCGGAGGACCTTTCTTTCGAAAGCGTTAACTGCTTTTTCGGAAGTTCGCGTTAATGTCCACGTCTCGCTGCCTTAACAGAGCACAGATTGTGTATTAGTTTTATAGATCCGCAACTTATTGTTCCTGTGCACTTTATTGGATTTCATTATTGGAAGTACCGAATAATACGTCTTATTTGCAATTAATATCCGTCGTTTGATTTCGTCTGTTTCAGACGGCATCAAATCCTCCGCAGAAGAGGTGTTAGGATATCAATCACGGCGAAAAAATAACGATTGGTTCGACCAAGAATGCCGCGCTGCAATAGACAGAAAGAACGAGGCCTACAAAATTTTTCCTGAAAGACCAACACGAGCCAAAAAAGAAAGATACGACGAGCTTAGGCAATATGCGAAAAACCTGCAGGCGAAAACAAAGGAAGTACCATAATGATAAGATACAAAAAATGGACACCTTAAATTGCTTTTTCGAATATCCTTAAATCAAAACCTTCGTGACGGAACTGGTTTAATGGCAATATGATTGGTTTTGAAGTTATTAACACTTTTGTGCTGGAAGTTTTTAAAGAAATATACAACTGCAAATTTTATAAGCAATCTTTTTTTTTATATTTTATAACGAAGTGTTAATTTTTTCCCATAACTGAAAAATAAACCTTTCCGCGGAGGGAACTGGTTAGAAAGTTATCCAAATTTGAAAGTTTTTATTAATATCATTGCATTCTGAAAAAGTTGTGTTATTTGCTGAAAAGGCTTGATTTTAATTTTTAATTCTTTGCATGAAAATTATATTTTTTCGGCCCTGTTGCTTTATTAGTATCAAGATTGATTTGTTGAGAGCCGAAGAATAATAAAAATAACAAAAATTGTGCTAACAATAAGATTTTACATCGAATTTTCAAAGTCAGTAGTTTCCCAGTCAGCTCCTTTCCAATTTATCGCTACCATAACTCTTTTAAGTTATTCGCATAACTTTCCAATTCAAAATTACCTCATCTTCAACGAATACGCCGTTTCGGTATATGGGGCCCCTTAAGCAGCGCGTTGAGTATTCTCTCGGGATCTTGGATCTCTGCAGCGAGTACATGGATGAAATTTTGACACAGATTTTTACTGGAGATGAAACTTGGATTCATCATTATGAACCTGAATCAATGCAGTGGCTCCTTAAAGGCGCTTCACCCCCAAGAAGTTTCCGCCGGAAAAATCATGGCCACCATTTTTTGGGATTCAGAAGGGGTTTTGATGATCAACTATAAAGGAAGAGGACAAAATATCACAGGAGTATAGTATGCTAACCTGCTACAAAAATTTAAAGATGCTATCAAAGAAAAAAGAATAGGAAAGTGGACTTGAGGTGTGCTGCTTTTGCACGAAAACGTACCTGTTCACAAGAGCCACGTTTCAATGGCTGCCCTACAGAAATGGAACTTCGGAATATTGAACCACACCCGTATAGTCCAAATCTGGCCTCTTCCGATTACTATTATGCTAAACTGATGAAAGAACTTCGGGAAAGAAAATTTACCAACAATGAAGAGAAGTCGGCTATTTCAATTTATTTTGATGGCCTTGAAAATAAATTTTTTTTAAAGAATTATAAACTTTGTGAGAGATGTGATAAATGTATTAGGCTTAAGGGAGAATATATTGAAAAGGAAAAATAATAACTCGTTTAATTTTACTCCCCTACTCTATCATTTCGCGAAATTTTCGACCTCCTCTCTGCGTCAATGGAATGCTCCCAGCTTTCTCCTTAAGTGTTCGTTTGTTCTTCCGATACCCTTTCACTCCATGTGACCAGCCCGCTGTAGCTCCTTGACTTTTATGCGGGTAGACATTTCTGAAATATCGATGATGGTATGCAATTCTCTATCGTGAACGTAAGCCGTTAATATTTCGAAAACATTTAAAAACATTTTTCATCCTTTTATCCATACAATTAGACGAAATAAATAAAAAAAAATTAACAAAACTTATTTGAATCTATCAGATGCAGGATTAATGGCCAAATTTGACGCTAATTTTTTGTTTATGTGATACCGGAACTACCTTGTTGGCCCCTTGTCGACACAGCTCCGGTGGGGTGGGAAGGACTTTGTTTTTTAAGAATTAAGGCGATGGGGAATTGGCAATGAATACTTTCCTTGAATTGCGGAATGTTGTAGCCTTCTGGGAATACTGAAATGGGCAAAAACGGATCACGAAATTTGATAATGCGACCGATAATAGATTAAAGAGAATATTTATGAGTGCCTGAAGTAGCAGGAGACTAGAGCCCGATATGGGCTGTCGCGCCATTGATAATGATGAAGTAGCTCGATTATTACGGGGTAAAGTCATGCGTGGTGGTAAAATATTAGAGATATCGTCCGAATAATCTCCGTTTTAGTAACGATAATAAAGGGTTAATGAGCTTAAAATTCGTCTATGCTAAAATGAATCGAGCGATGAAGAGATGTCAGAGTCTCGTATATAATAATTTTAACGACCTGAGACTGGAAAGTATTCAAATAGGAGAAAGAAGTATTACAGCTTTCGCCCATAAATGAAAATTAAAATCAATGCGTGGTCTAATATGGGCCTTATAAATTGTCAATGAACCAGAATGGGTGAAGGAATTTTTACAGCGTTCTAGATAACTCAAATATTTAGATGCTTCCTTGGCGATGTTAAATATATAAACGTACCTGGGTAAATTATCTGTGATTTGGATAACTAACATATTAAGAATTGTAGATTTTGACAATCGCTAGCCTCCGAAGGTGATTGGATCTAAGCCAGAGTCATGTTTGTGGGACACAAAACAGCTCTGGATTTTCGAAGCATTAAATTCAACCTGATTCTTATTGTACCAAGAGTAGTAAGTAAAGGCCCTTCCGTGACGATTTTACTATGTGCGATGACAGCAAAACCTGTCCTAGGCACCTCGGACCACTTGTTAGACCGGTTTTTTTGTATGAACGGTGCCCGGAAAATAATGTAAATAAATCGCAAGTGCCAACAAAATAATGTAAACAAAAGCCTGTGGGAATGAGAGAACTATATGCAGAAAGCAGTTTAGCGATATGCAAAACTAGTCTATCAACATCCAGGAAGCAGTTTGACAACTATCTATTTTACATGCATGCCAGCTCCATTTTGTATCTTTAATATTAGAGTGAAGAGTTAGACAGGCTGTAAACCTGCCTGTTAATTGTAAACAATCTTTGTGCCGGTTATTTGTAAATAATACCTTTCACTTTTTGCCGCTACCATAACGCAAGTGGAATTTGATTACCAACTTTACCACGTGATTTTTTCATGGAACCGAAATATACATGCAGTTACCCGCTAAGAAAACCCGATTGAATAATCCGCAATCGATTTCAAAACAAGTGCAACGAGTCTTTCAATATTAGCCGGTATAATACAAAAATTCAAGTGTAAGTTGCTTTTTCAATATACCGAACTGTATATACGGATAACAACCGCTAAGAAAAAAAGCCAATTGAATAATCTGCAATCAATTTCATAGTTCGAAAGTGAAGAGCGGTTAGCATCTTGTATGCCTATTGATCTGTTATCACAGTCTTGTATTTTCCATGCGCGAATGCTTTACCACGTGATTTTTTTAATATAGCGAAATGTATATTCAGATAACATCCACGGTTATTTGTAAATAAACATCAGTATGTGCTTTTAGACAGGTTGTAAGTATGCCAGTCTTGCATATAGAAGATGCTTATCGACTTTACCACGTTAAGGAAACCCGATATGCAATCAATTTCATAGCACATGCAGCATTGCATGTTACAAATTGATTATAAGACATTGGCCTAGTACCGCAGCATGCCGGTTTGTTTACATGACCGGGCATGCCACAATTGCCGCAGGCACACAGATAATTAAAAAAGATTAAATGTTTGATGATCTGAAATGTGGATTCAAGGAAAGGATTTTTTAAGAATAAAACAATTTTTCATATTATATTTTTTATTTTTAAAATTTCAAGTAACAATGTTGCTAACTATTCATAAGTTGATAGTTGCACTAAGTATTGATATATTTTCAATTTCTGAATATGAATTCAATGTCATAAAAAATCTGAAACCAGAGAATAACAATGTTGTAAATTTTAACATTGTTAAAATGAAATCAATATGAAACAGAAATAAATAAAACAACGTTTGTCATGTAAAATAGAAATTTTTTATTTTCTTAATTGTTTTTTACAAATTTTACCATAATGAAACCACCTTTAGTTTCGTCTTTACCTTCAAATATGAAGCATTGAGGAATTTGATTTAGTTCCTCAATCTGCCGCTGCGTTTTTATTTTTTCCGAGAATCGTGGTGGAAGATAAATATATTCACCTTTTTGCAAATGCACTGTAACGCGCAGTCCAAATTTGGTCTTAACCAAACTAAAATGCTTAAATGGATATTCTTTACCTATCTCTAAAGAAGTGATAGGTATCAAAGTATCGTAACTGCTAGACGCAGTATCGTGTTCTGGAAAAATATTATTTTATAAATTAAAAAGGATATAGTAACAACATCTTATTAATTAAAACTTACCATAACGATTCGCAAAAGCGGATTGAATGTGTGGCTACTAAAAACTTTCCGTATTTATACACAAATTTAAGAAAAATTTATATAATTTAAAATTATTACAACATATAATTGTACGGAAAAGTTTCCCAGTTATCTATTTTCATGTTTTATTTCTTAGATTTAAATATAGATATAAAAGTTCAGTACCAGTTCAGTTTCAATAATAAACGTAAATTTTACCATACAATGTATGTTTTATATTGCTTATGCTGTGAGTAAAACTATCAAGAGTAGAAGTATATGAAGGAAAGAGGCCAGGTGTTCGATTTTATACAAGGTTTTATTTTAGTTAGCAATTATTTAATATGAAATAGATTGAAAGATTGAACTAAACATTTCATGTTCAGATAGGAAAATTTGTATTTGAAGAAATAGTTAATACATCATATAATGCTTGTTTCAGGTACTGGTTATTAGTAATAAATAATAACAAGAGCTAGACGATAAGTTAGACGATATAAAGATATGTTTTTATAGAAAATATATTGCAACAGCAATAATTTAACATATGATAGATTTTCATTTTTCAGGTAGTGATATTATACAATGTATTGCTATTAACTGATTAATACAAAGTCTATTAAAGTTATGAAATACAAAATATATATAATAAACTAATCATTTTTGCAATCTTGCATGTAATTATTGAAAATAAGGAAATGCTGTCTATGGAATAGCTCCCACTTAAAGTATTATGTTAAATAATGGTAAAATTTGATATAAAAAGCCGACAGAAGTTAAATGAAATCATATATTATCACGATTACTGTACGAGTCTGGCAGAAACATCACTTTCGACTCCCGCGAATATTCACTTTGCAGAATTCGTCATTTGTACAGCTTCACCTTTGCCAAACTATGGTAAAGCATTTTTAATATCCCATGGAGTAACTATAGGCAAATGTAAGTGTTATATATGTATATATTGTATATATATTTTTTTTAATTTTTTATTTTTTACATAGATAGATGGACCCTTTAAGAAGGAAGTACGACATTATTCGTCTACTATTAGAAAAGGCAGATCAGCTGTTGAAGTTAACAGAAGGAGAGAAAGAAGCACAGAAAAAGAAGAGCAAGGGTGAGAAACCATTAAAAAAAGAAACATCACAGAATAACGAGGAAAGGAGAGGAAATAAAGAAGTAGCCAAGGAAAAAACACAGGACAGGAAAGGAAAGAGAGGGAGCGAAAAAGGAACCGAAAAAGAGCGAAATACAAGTATTTTAAGAGTGAAAAAAATAAAAATAGAAATAAAATAAAAATACATCCTGTATATTCCATTTGGAGCACGGTCCCATTCGTACCGTGTTCATCTTTAAAAAGATTTAATAAAAATTAAAATCATCATCTTAAAATAATAATAATAATAATAATAAATATATATATTTTAAAATAAGATTTTAGATTAAACAATTAATACGGAAATTATTAAATAATTAAAAAGACAAAAATAAAAATAATATATAATATAAATATAAAATTAAAAATAGATAAAATAGAATTAAAAAGGTATTAATGTAATAAAGTTTTAAATACGGTTATATATAGAGGGAAATCATGAATTCCCAAAATAATTTAAATTATCTAAAAAGGGCTTTAGTTTTAGGTGAAACATTTTTTTTATCTAGTTTAAGTAGTTTAATAAGAGAGATAAAAACTCAAAAAATTGTATTTGCAATTGAGGAAAAATATTTATTCTTGGAATTATTAGCCAAATTTTCGACTGATTTTAATGTCTCGTTTTCGAATAGTGCAATGAAGGAAGCTTCAGACTATCTTCGAAACATGCATGAATGTCAGTCCATAGATAGTATAAATCAAAATATCTTGAGTCAAATTTTTGCTGGTCCTAGTAAAAAAGTGCAAATCGGACATGGTCTTAAAACAGGATATGAATTGCTATCTAAACATTCAAAATTTTACAAAAAATTTAATGTTGAAGGAGTTAAAAGAAGATCCTTTTGAAGCGTTAGAAAAAGTGTTTGATAACGTAATCAAAGACATTCTCACTAATTCGATAGCAAATAGTAAGGCGGGTTTTACAATTACACTTCCGAACTCACCTGATGTTAAGCCGATATGGTCGAGTATAAAACCTGTTAGTGAATTGAACGGAAAATTTATTATTGGACTGATTTCAAATGTAAATCAATCGAATAATAGCTTTCTTTCAGATAATTTTATGGAATTAAAAGCAGATATAGTCAATTTTCATACCGCAGGAGGTAGACTTAAACCTGATTCTATGGAAGAGAGTGAAATACTTAGCAGAAAAACAAGTGTAATAGATGTGGGTAAAAATGATGATGTAAATTGTCTTCCACGAAGTATATGTTTTGCAATAGAATTGTCTTTAAAAAATGTTAGTAAGGACCGACATGTCATGGATACATTAGATAAAAAGGCTAAGATTCTATGTATAGAAACGCAAACGTTCAGGTTGGGAAAGATGGATGTATTTTACAGGATCTTTACAAGTTCCAAGCATTTTTGACAGAATATCAGATAATCGTTTTTGACAACTTAGCAGATTGTAACTCAATTATTTTTATTCTTAAAAAAAAAATCCTTTCCTCCACATTTCAGATCATCAAACATTTAATCTTTTTTAATTATCTGCGTGTCTGCATGCTCGATCATGTAAACAAACCGGCATGCTGCAACACTAGGTCAATGTAATAACACAGCTGAAAAAAAAAATGAACAAATCCACTATCCGAGATCAAAACATTCGCGCATGGAAAATACAAGACTGTGATAAGAGATTAATATGCATCTCATATCTTCTTACCTAAAACCTGATTGCAGATTATTCAATTGGCTTTTTTCCTTAGCGGTTGCTATCTGCATATACAGTTCGGTATATTGAAAAAGCAACTTACACTTGAATTTTTGTATTATACCGGCTAATATTGAAAGACTCGTTGCACTTGTTTTGAAATTGATTGCGGATTATTCAATCGGGCTTTCTTACCGGGTAACTGCATGTATTTCGGTTCCATGAAAAAATCACGTGGTAAAGTTGATAATCAACTTCCACTTGCGTTATGGTAGCGGCAAAAAGTGAAAGGTATTGTTTACAAAGATTGTTTACAATTAACCGGCATAATTACAGCCTGTCTAACTCTTCACTCTAATATTAAAGATACAAAGTGGAGCTGGCATGCATGCAAGATAGATAGTTGTTAAACTGCTTCTTGGATGTTGATAGACTAGTTTTGCATATCGCTAAACTGCTTTCTGCATACAGTTCTTTCATTCCCACAGGCTTTGTTTACAATATTTTCGAGGCACCGTCCATACAAAAAAACCGGTTAAACACGTGGTCCGAGGTGCCTAGAACAGGTTTTGCTGTCCCTATTGCACATAGTAAAATGCTTACGGGAGGGCCCTTACTTACTCCTACCAAGAATTTTATCTAAATCGTCATTCAATGATTGAACCATAATCCTACGTTGCTCTATTAAGCTGTACATCGGGCTAAGGACGCAGTGTTGGAGTGATCAGTTCGTCACTAAGAATAGATCCGAATTGCGAGCAACTTCTGTTGAAGCGGCTCAACCACGGCGAGTTCTATGGATTAATCCACGATTTTTTTTTTCAACCTTAACTCTAGTATACAGCTGGGTTCCTGTATAAGCTAAGCAAACCATAGCGCATTCAGCGTTTGACCTTTCTATACTCCTTTTGTGCCGCTAAAACCGTTCTCTAGAATTTTCGTCAAAAATTTATAACACACAACAAAGATATCGCTCGGTAGCTTACACAGCAGAGTTTGTCAACGTTTTTAATACTGTTATGGTCTTCCTGAATATTGGTGCTTTCAGGAAGTGCTTCGTGCATCTATATCTTCGCTTTTAGAAGCTCAGCTTGAATTCGATCAGTGAACTTTGTTGTTTTGGTGGTTCCTAAGAGTCGTTATTATTTTTCGAATGAGGGAGGATTCAAAGAGAATCGTTTATCAACTGTTGAATCAATTCCACCACTGCTGCTGTGCGTGCGAATGATGGTCTTTTGGTTTGAAGTATCTTTGGATTTTGTTGTCAAATTAATCATTACTTTTGTGTCGAGGCTACTGTCCTATCACTTCCTCTGCGAGGGATATATTATACGATACATAATGTCACTACTGATGTTTTACAACATTTCTTCTATTCCGATGCCGGTGTTGTTACTCAGCATAGTAGTTAGCCCCTACATTCTCTTCTTTCTGTCTTACAATGTCGAACTTCGGAATCGGTTGTGGTTTTACGTGTCCTCGGTTTGGTATTCGACATCGGAACTTAGTCATAATCAAATAGTGATCTGCTTCGCAGTTAGCCACTCGAAATGTAAGCATGTCGAGGATGTTGGAGGGAGCCCTTTTCTCTACGAGAGTGTGGTTGAGTATTGGTCAGTTCTGTTACCTTATGATTGTCACGCTGCGCAAAGGATGTTGAGCTTAAAATAAGATAAACTGCCAACAAGTCGGGCGAAACTTTATTATTCTTGGGACATGTTGCGGATGTGTGGAAAGTCAATATGCAAGTAAGAGTGGTTAGGGAAGACTAAGTGAAAGGGAGTTCTTGAGCAGGGCTGTTGTCTATTTAACAATATTTCATTCGTTTCTACAAGTTTGGGTTTTTATGGAGGGAAGGAGGAGGAGTAATAGTAAGGGTGGGTGGATGTTAATAGCTTTTTAATTAATTGCTTGAATCACGTCCAATATTCTCTGTGTAGAATGTGTTTCATAGACGAAGTTGCATAGAATTTTCATAAAATTCGGTGTATTTTACATTCACGAAACCGAACATTTGTATGGGAGGGGGTAGAGTAGGTAGGGGAATCGTAAATTTGGATATGCAGTTTTATTTCGCTTCTCTTTTAAGGTGCTTTTATAAAATTTCAAGTTCATAGCTTTTAGTTTGTTGGCTATTAGATGATTTATGAAATTGGTCGAAATCATAGTTTTGTATGGGAGGGGGTAGAAGGGCAAGCGCGATTTGAAAATTTTGAAAGCAATTTCATTTGAATTATTTTTATAAGTTTCATTGCAAAATTTGAAATTGATAACTTTTAAGAGTTAGCTGATAACTTATTTCATAAAAATGCTCGAAAAAATAATTTTGTATGGGAGGGGGTAGAGGAGGTAGGGGAATCGTAAGACTTGTGATGCAATTTTCTTTCTTTTTAGTTGTAAGGTGCTCGTACAAAATTTCAAGTTCATAGCTTGCAAATTGTTTGTTATTAGTTGATTTAATGAAATTGGTCGAAATCATACTTTTGTATGGGAGGGGGTAGAAGGGTAAGCGCGATTTCAAAACTTTTAACGTAATTTCATTTCAATTATTTTTGTAAGTTCTTATGCAAAATTTCAAATTGATAGCTTTTAATAGTTAGGTGGTAATTGATTTTTTGAAAATGGTCGAAAAAATAATTTTGTATGGGAGGGGGTAGAAGTTTTAAAGATTTTCGACCAGTTAATAATTCATTCTTTTAGGGATTTTTTTTAAATGTATTTCGCAAATTTTCAAGTTTCTACCTTAAAATTTCATTCAAAAATTTTCAGCTTATGTGTTTTTTCATTTCACATGAAACACCTTGTGCACGTTAGACCAGGGGGGTCGGTGCATAACAATTGTAGAATTTTTATTATTTTTTATGTATGTACAATAAATTGATATATTGACCTGCAAAATTTAGACTCTGTATCTTTTACCAGAGCCCTAAAAAAATTACTCAAAATTTTCAACATTTTTGCCTTCCACCTCCCTCCCCTTACACCCCCTTACTTAATTTTTTTACCAAAATTAAAAACTATATAGTTCTATGATCTGACAAATTTTTGATGTGATATCTGCGCTGAATTTTGAGATATAATGGTTTAAAATTTTGGAAAGTTCAATGCTCCCCATTTTCCCCCACTACTATTTAGTCCAAATATTATATTTTTTTTGTATTTCTTTAGTATAGCTTAATATAAGTACCAAGTTTCAATTGCATAGCTCAACAAATAGCCGAGATATTGATTTTTAAGTGTTTTTCCTTGCACCCCCCCTGACTCTCCCCCTTAGAATAATTAGCCTCTACGTAAGCTGATTCCAGTGAATCTGTATGCCACCTTGATGGTCTAAAATTATAAATTTTTTATGCTAAGTAATTTCGAAGATATAATCATTTGAAAAAAAAATTCGGCCGACAATTGGTTTTTAGCCCCCCCTTTTTGCACCCCAATGGATAAAAAAATTAGATTAATTTTAAAAGTTGTCCCATAAACCCTTTTATATGTATATTGATTTTTAGCTTCCTAGCTGTAACCATGATTGAGATATTTGAATTCTTAGTTTTCGGTTTAAGTGCTCCCCCCGCCTCCCCCTGAACCCTTACACCTCCAAAAATGAGTGTCCTTCTGAGATCCGCAACTACCTACAATCCCTCCAAAAATGAGCTTTCTATCTCGAAGGGTTTGGGAGTTAATGTGCTCTGAGCGTACACACCGGCGTACGGCGTACGGCGGACGGCGGACGGCGGACGGCGTACGGCGGACGGCGTACGGCGGACGGCGTACAGACAGACGGATTTTTTTTTTTTGCATTTTTAGGCTAATTTAGTCACGAAACGCGAAAAAACAAAATTTCAGGGTAGCAAATTTTTTTTTTTTCCCAAGTCGATCACAATACTTTATTATTAAAATAATAAAGTAATTTGGTGTAATCATTCAGCATCAAACCGTTGCCATTACTAATATCATGGAAACTGTGCCTTTCAATTGACCCCTTTCCCTACTTTCGCGTTGAAGTCACCTAATATCGTTAGACGAGAGGGAGTCGAATGTAGATTGTGAGGAGTTGCAGGAATCATCCTTAACTTCGTCGTCTGTGTCTTCGGTTGGAGCGTGGACATTAATATGCCAAAAATGAAAAAATTTTGCCGTGATGCGGATTGGAAATAATCGCTCATTTACGGGTTTGAAGTTGGTTTTTGTTTGAACTTGTTGTCGACAATAATCGCAACTCCGATTTCCCGGCTTCTCGACAATTTGCCACGTTTTAGAAATTATCTCTGATCTAATCTCGCTAACTACAATTAAATTTCTTGGGGTGCAGTGATGTTTATGTTGTATTTACTTAAAATACTCCAGAAGTACTCCTGCTCTGTAAAGGGATTGCATGACCCAAGATCCCAAGAAATTAGTGCGTGATCGCTGCCGTTGAATCAACTCAGTTCGAGACGATGCATCAGTTTTCGAAATAAGTCTGGTTTTTCCGAGAATCACTTTAGGTATGATATCGCCTGGGAAGAGATACTCGACACACACTAACACTTCTGTCCTAATAGAGTTTGGCCAATGCGCGGGAAATTTCGTCCGAAATTTGAATTTTCTCAATTCTTTTTCTTTTATGAAATAAACACAATCAAAATGAATTGTTATTTATAAAAGTCCGTACATTTGAAATCGGTCAAACTCAAGTTTGGCTATTTTTCACATTTCTTATGTTGCCTTCTTGTGCTTCTAAACTCACTCTGAACTGTTGGTACTACAGCATTGTCCAAACTCTATTAGGGCAGAAGTGTTAGTGTGTATCGAGTATCTCTAGCCTGGAACTCTTTACTAGCGTTTATCACTCAAAGTTTCATACGTAGGGTACTACTTAAGTTTTGAGATATGGCAATACCGGCTTGAATATGTCAAATCTGAAAACATAATAAATTATGCCTTTTTTTTAATGATAAACGTGAGGTATTCAAAAATTAAGTTCTAAGCTAAAAGTGAAACGCTATTTCCTTTTATTTTTATTTCAATCAATCCGCTTTATTTCGTAATCGACCCGTCGGCACACGCTCGCTTTTCAATTATGACAGTTGTCCTCTTCTTTATTAATTACATCCAGATCTCTTCTTCTTATAAACTACAACAGATTCGGCCATTCTGCTTAAGTGACGTCCTCGTCACTTCGTATTACGACAATAAAACGTCTCTATATTTGAACTATCTTCAATCGGTCAGCCGCTATAATTCCCTTATACAACTGAGAAGATTGCTGTTCTCCCTCGATGTCCTGAATCATATAACGGTCCTTGTCTAATGCCTTGACAATTTCATAAGGCCCTCGATACTTTGGCTCCAGTTTCCTGCTTTTACCCGTTGCTGGTGCTTCGCTTCTGATCATCACCAGATCTCCATCTTTAAAGTTTGGTGCCTGACGCCTTCCTTTATCGAACTGCTTCTTTTGTACTTCACGATTTTTCGCGAGAAGATCTTTTACTGGCTCCTTCTCTTCCTCCATATTTAACTCTTCGTTCAATTGAATAATTTCAGTAGTTAATGGATTGTTGCTGACGCCTCGGCTCTTACGGTGAAACACTATTTCGAAAGGAGTGCGTTTTGTTATTCGATGTTCTGTGTCCATCAGCCTTGCATCCCAATTATCTCTATCACCATTCGTCGTCGTAACTAGACTACAAGTAATAGTCTTATTTATCCTTTCGATCTGTCCATTTGCACGTGGCGTTGCTGTGGCCACTTTAACATGCTGAATGCCCAAGTTTTGACAGAATGTCTCGAAATCATGCAACATAAATGCTACGCCTCGATCGGTAACAATTTTCGCTGGTCTATCGTACGTTGTTACAAATTCCTTCACGAACTCGATTGCTTCTCTTGCTCCAACACTGTTTACGGATTTCAATCAATCAAATCAATCAAATTCCTGTTAAGACCCCCTATAGGGGCATAGGACAGAAACAACTCTCTTCCACAAGGCGCGATCCTGAACATCGGCTTTAAGCTGTTGCCAGGACTTGTTTATTCCTCTGGCCTCCTGCTCAACTGCTCGCTTCCATGTGTTACATGGTCGACCAACCCGACGTCTTCCTTGAGGGTTATAATCCAGAGCCTGTTTTGCGATGTTTCGCTCTGGTTTCCTCAAAGTATGACCGATCCACTGCCACTTTCGCCGTTGAATCTCAATACCTATTTTAGTCTGGCGAGTTGTACTCTAAAGTTCGTCGTTGGAGATCACTTCTGGCCAGAATATTCCTAAAATGCGTCGGAGGCATTGGTTTACGAAAGTCTGTAGTTTCTTGGTAAGTCGAACGGTCACTTTCCACGTAGTACAACCATATAACAATACGGATTTAACGTATGCGTCAAAAACTCGCAGCTTCGTGCGAAAGGAGATCTCTCTTAACCTCCAGAAAGGGGAAAGGATACCGAAGGCCTGACGAGCTTTATTTAGCCGAGCCTCAACATCCTTCTCGGCTCCGCCGTCCATGCTGACAATGCTTCCGAGATAGCAAAAATCTTGCACCTCTTCCATATCCTGTCCATTAAGAACAATCGTTGTGCTTGCGTTCGAACCCATGTGCATGTACTTGGTTTTACGCACATTTATTTTCAGTCCCGCCTCTTTGCATTTAGAATGCAACGAGCGAACATTTGACTCTAAGTCCGAACGGGTATGTGCAAGCAAGCACACGTCATCAGCATAATCAAGGTGACTTAAGATGTTAAATAGTCTCCATTGAAGACCTTTACCTTCCCCACCTTACAGTGCAGCTTTCAAGATGTCATTTATTACCACCAGAAACAGGGCTGGTGATAATATGCAGCCTTGTCTGACACCCGTTCGCACAGGGAAAATCTCGGACAGCTCTCCTCTATGCAAGACGCGACACCTTGCATCTTCGTAGGATTCTTTGACATAGCTATGGCCTTATCTGGAATGCCTCTCCTACGCAAAGCATTCCATATGTAATCTCGCTTAACGCTGTCGAAAGCCTTCTCGAAGTCCACAAACATGAGATGTAGTGGCGAACCCATTTCGGCTGACTGCTCTAATATTATCCGTAGGGTATTTGTGTGGTCGGTACAAGACGACCCTTTACGGAATCCAGCCTGATAAACTTCGAGAGCGCTCTCGACGATATCATTAATCCTACTGAGAATTACCTTAGCCATAATTTTTGATACGGCAGTAAGTAGACATATACCACGCCAATTGCCACAATCCCGAAGGTCGCCCTTCTTCGGAATTTTCACAATGACGCCCTCCTTCCATTCAGGCGGATATCTTCCTTCATTCCACACCTTAGTGAAGAATGGGAGGAGTATATCGGCTGTTATTTCCGGGTCCACTTTGAGGAGTTCGGTTGGTAGTCCGTCTATACCTGAAGCTTTCCTTCCCGCCATTGACCGAATGGCGGAAACTATCTCTTCCTTATCTGGGGGATCGTCCCTAATAGAGGATTGTTGCGGTTGGATGTTCGGAAGTTGTTCTGTTTCCGGAATATCTTCCTCTGACAAGATGTTTAAAATATCAGAGAAGTATTCCTTCCATCGTCGCAACTGGTGTTCACTCATATTAAGGAGAGTTCCGTTGACATCTCTCACCAGGTGGTTGGCGGTGAAATTCCTGTTCGTCAACTGTTTCATGATTTTAAATAGTGAACCCATATCCCCAAGGTAAGCCGCAGATTCTGCCTTATTTGCCAGATCTTCAATGGCCTTTCTCTTGTCGCGTCTAACCGCCTTTTTAAGCTGTATATGAGCATCGCGGTAGTTCTGCCTCAAGTCGGGCGTTCGTTGGTTGACATCGGGTTGAGAGATGATTGCCAATTTGGCTTTTTTCCGATTGCCAACCTTGTCCCATGTGTCCTGCGACATCCAGGGTTTCTCACCGCTTTGCACATATCCCACAGATTCTTCAGCACTAGTTAGAAAACTGTTTCTGGTTGCCTCCCAATTGGCGTCCAGCGTGCGCATTTTATATTCACCCAATGTGAATGACTTTTCGCGTAGAATAGTGGTGTATTCGAGTTTTTTGTTGGGATCTCTGAGTTTATCCACATTAAGCTTGCGCTTCATTTGAAGAATTTGTGGTCGTTGGATAGCTGCTGTACACAATCTCAAGCAGGCAACCATCAAGTGGTGATCGCTCCCCACGTCAGCTCCACGTTTCGCTCGCACATCGAGGAGACATCTTTTCCATCGGCGACTTATAGCAAAATGGTCGATCTGGTTCTGAGTAACACCATCAGGGGAAACCCAAGATGTTTTGTGCTGACTCTTGTGTGGAAAAAGGGTCCCTCCGATGACCATTTGCCGAGTACTACAAAACTCCACAAATAATTCGCCGTTTTCGGGTCTCTTAATCCAAGGTCGTGATGCGTCGACCCAAGGGTCACCATGCCTCCCCATGATGTGTTCTAGTCCAGTGTTGTCTGATCCAACCTGGGCGCTCATATCTCCCGAGATGATAATAATATCACCTCTTGGAACACGTTCGAAGGTGGCACTCAGTTGGCTATAAAACTCCTCTTTGTCACCAGATGTTGCGGTATTAGTTGGTGCTTAGCACTGTAGAATTGTGACGTTTCTGACACTGGTCCTGAGCCTGACGACGATAATCCTATCCGAGATTGGTTCCCAGCCAATGAGACTGTTTCTCGCTCTCGGCGTAAGGACGAACGCCACGCCATTTCTGGCTTCACTTTCAGGGCCAATGTACAGAATAGTGTTTCCGCTAGGGGTTCGTTCTTCTCCTGATCCTGTCCACCTGGCCTCGCTCAAGCCCAAGATTTGGATGTAATAGTGCTCCATTTCACGGTCGATCACTGATTGGCGGTGCAAGGACCGAGTCACCCCAGCTCTTCCCCCGTCATTCAATGTTCGAATGTTCCAGAAGCCAATCATAGTCCGTTTCCGAATGCTAAAAGTCGTTACCGTAGAATCTGATTGGCGGTGCAAGGACCGAGTCACCCCAGCTCTTCCCCCGTCAGTAGTGGGTATATGGGGGTTCTGGACCGGAAGTGAACTGTCAGATTGAGCTTTTGAGGGGAAGTGAACTGTCAAATTGAGCTTTCGTGGTGAATTGAACTGTCAGATTGAGCTTTCGTGGTGAATTGAACTGTCAGATTGAGCTTTCGCTGTTTCTTCAGAGATGGCAGTAGCAGTATCCCTAACTAACTTTTTTTTTGAAATGTCAAGATTGATAAGAGTTGTACGAATTATGATTCATATATGATGAAATTGATATTTATATTGATAGGAATGAACACGTGGGTTACATTTTTAGTTGGACTTTAATAATGCTTTCGTTGTTTATATTGTGAAATAGGTTGTGCTCAGCATTTTAGTTTTATGAATTTGGTTTCATATGTGATGAAAATTGATAGATTGTGTGTATGGAGATTGTTATTGTTATTAATAGCGTGATATTATTTTATGACGTCATCATCGAGTTGGAATAATTCTTTCGAATTGTTTATGGTTTAGAGTATTCATATGATAGGTGTTTACATTTTTTCTGTATGGAATTTTTGGTTTACGAGTGAGATTGATATGAAAATTTCACCTCAATCCGCTAACATATATGATCATTTTTTGATAAACGAGTTCAAGCTCTTGCACATTACCTGCTTAGATACACCTTGGTACCCCTTTACCTGTAGATATTAATTTTAGAGTAGATTATTGGTTATTGGTTGTAAGAGATTATTGGTTATTAGTGAGTATATATATTGGTTAATGGAAGAGAGAGAGAGAGAGAGAGAGAGAGAGATGATGTATTGGTATTGATCCAGATAGGATGCTGGATAGGGGGATGTTGTATTAGTCCAGATGGGGTATAGATTGTGGTGTATGTGTATATATATGTGTGTGTGTGTGTGTGTGTGTGTGTGTGTGTGTGTGTGTGTGTGTGTGTGTGTGTGTGTGTGTGTGTGTGTGTGTGTGTGTGTGTGTGTGTGTGTGTGTGTGTGTGTGTGTGTATGTGTGGAGATTGTTATTGTTATTAGTAGCGTGGTATTATTTCATGACGTCATCATCAATTGGAGTTGCCATAATGTAAAAAAAAAAAAAAATAAAAAAAAATAAAAAAATAAAAAAAAAATAAAAAAAAAAAAATAAAAAAAAATAAAAAAAAAAAATAAAAAAAAAATTAAAAAAAATTAAAAAAAAAAATTATTATAAAAATATATATTTATAATAAAAAATTATAAATTACATTATTTTGCTTTTCTTTTTATTATTACACTTTTACTTAATATTATTCCGCTGCTTCTTCACTTACGAACAGGAATAAACACGATCGTTTGTTATTGCAATTAGTTTTTTCTTGTGTGGTCAGCATATTTCCGATTGTATGGAAAAAGATCCATTCTGCTTGTTTGTGTGTGGTCAGCATATTTTCGATCATGAAATTGATATTTACATTATCAGGAATAAACACGTTCGTTCGTTCGGTTGTTTATGAATAATTGTTTATAGTTTTGTGGTTTTAGGTTTCATATATGCTAAAATTAACGATTGAATTCTGTGTGAGTAAAAGTAGATAAGAAATTTATTGTTATGATAGGTTGTTTATAAATAATTGTTTATAGTTTTGCGGTTCTTTGTTCTTATGGAAAAAGATCCATTCTGCTTGTTTGTGTGTGGTCAGCATATTTCTGTATAAATAAGATTTTATTATAGATAAGAGTTTTAGTATAAAAAGAACAGCAACAACCTCATCGGCTATAGTTTGTCTTCGAAATTCGTCAAGTGAAGTTAATCAAGTGATTTTTTATTCATATAGTTTGTCTTAGAAATTCGTCAAGTGAAGTTAATCAAGTGATTTTTTATACATATAGTTTGTTGTTAGAAATTTGTCAACGAAAGTTAATCAAGTGTGAAGTTAATCAAGTGATTTTTATATAAAAAAGTAATGGAGTCTGTACTTTGTAAAGTGTGTGGAGTGATTTTCCCGACGGCTGATGGTCTGAAAAGACATGTAGAAAATACTCACAGTAAGTGTTGGCTTAAGCTTTTAATTTTTTCTAGTTTTTACAAAAATGTATATATTTTAAATAGAAAATACTACGATGAACCGCAACGCAATAGGAGGGAGGAAGGAACTAGCGCCAATACAAACCCATGCATATGATTTTTCTATGAAACGATTGGAGATACCAGTGGAGAACATCATACCACATAAAATGATGAAACTTAGCCCACCTTTATCTTTAAGCGTAAATGAATGCAAACCGCTTAGGGGAACGAAACACGTGCCTTTGCCGCCTTTTATAGCAAACAAATGTGCTTGTGTGAACGTAAAAAACAAAGATGAATTCGGTTTTAAATGGAGTATAATTTCCGCATTGTCACCGGTGAAAACGCATTCAAACAGACCATCGTCATATCATATAACCGATATAACACAAAGTGTTATTCATCTTGCTAATGGTATATCATTGAATTTCAACGGTCTCGAGTTTCCACTGGACGTGCAGAAAATAGCAAAATTTGAGGAATTAAACCCATCAATTAGCGTCAATGTGTTTGGATATGAAGCAGAAATCAAAAAAATTGTGGGTCCGTACTACAATACAAAGAATGAGAAAAAGTGTCATATCAATTTATTATTGATAAAAGGCACTGATGAACTTAATCACTACGTCTGGATAAAGAACATTTCTAGGTAATAACATTGAGTTTTTTTTCATATTCCTTTTTTTTAATTTTTTTGTTTTTTTCTGTTTTAGGTTGATCTGTTATCAACAGACTCTACACGGTCATAAAATTTTCATTTGTAATACATGTATGCAACATTTCCATAGTGAAGAAGCTAAATTACAACACAAAAATGAGTGTGGTAAGGTTGTATCCAGCATGCCAAGTCCTGAAAAATGCACATTAGAATTTCATTGTAATAAGAAGAGGAAGCTTGGCCTTCAGACAGCGGAATCGATTTGACGGAAAACAAAGCCATCAGATGCTCTTTTCATATTACAAGTTCTAATTAAATGACGAAAGGAGAAAAAAAAATAATAATAAAATAAAAAAACAAAATGTATTTCTAATAAAAAAAATCAATTTTAATAAAATAAAATAATAATTATAAAAAATTTAATCATATATTATTTTTCTTTGACTTATGATATTTCCATTTCATAAAGTTGTTTTACACTTCTAGCATCGATTATTTCGACATCGGATTTGTATTCTGCGTCCTGAATCCGAATAAGTTCCACTTCTCCATTGCTAAGAATTCTTTCTTTCAAAGTTGATATCATAAGTATAACGGATTGTAAGTAGCAAGTCGTCTTGGAACTGTAGTTTGAAGTGTCTGTAAAAAAAGGCCGTTCACTTTCAATAATTCCAGCAATTTCACGTTCTTTTTTTTAAGTAAATCCTGCCTAAAACCCTCAATTGCTTCTTGAACAGTAACGTATTTCTCCTCTGGTTTTGTTGTTGTTGTTGTTTTTAGTGGTGTTGTTGTTGTTATCATTGAAATTTGCAGTATAGTTACGCAACATGACGTAATCCATTGGATTTACACAAAATGACGAAATCAATAATAAATTTGCAGTATAGTTACGCAACATGACGTAATCCATTGGATTTACACAAAATGACGAAATCAATAAGTCTTATGAAGTAGTTGAACACAAATAAAATACTTAGTAAAAGAGAAGCAGCCCACCACCTACGACCAAACTTATAAAGCTGAAATAAAATGCAGTTGGAAAAGTACTTGGCATTTTTAATTAAATATAATTCCATCTTGTTGGAAGAACACCACGAAGAAATTCTAAGAGATATACTATTTTTAATACAATACAATAAAATGGATGAAGCAAATTCAAAATACGGAAGACATTTCATCAGCTGTCCTTGGTCTAAAGATGACGCAAAATCCGGACCAGATACATGCGCTTGTCATAGTGTTTATCGGAAATACAACAACGTTAAACGACTTATAAAATTTTACAATAGGTTAAGAAATGAAAGTTGTAAAGATTGATTTTTTTTCCTTTTATTCAACAATAAAACATATATTTCATTAAATCTGATTTTGTATTTTATTTAAATTCCATCTATTTAATATTTTTTTTTAAAGAACTGATCTATTTATATTAATTTCTTATAACTAACTGATAACTTCCATCCCCTCCTACCAAGTGTACAGCTTTCATACTGCTTTGTACAGCTTTAATACTGCTTTCTCAGCTTTAATACTGCTTCTGTACTGCTTTGTACAGCTTTAATACTGCTTTGTACAGCTTTAATACTGCTTTAATACTGCTTCTGTACTGCTTTGTACAGCTTTAATACTGCTTCTGTACTGAGGTGTACTGCTTTAATACTGCTTCTGTACTGCTTTGTACAGCTTTAATACTGCTTTATACAGCTTTAATACTGCTTCTGTACTGCTTTGTACAGCTTTAATACTGCTTTATACAGCTTTAATACTGCTTTGTACAGCTTTAATACTGCTTTGTACAGCTTTAATACTGCTTCTGTACTGAGGTGTACTGCTTTAATACTGCTTCTGTACTGCTTTGTACAGCTTTAATACTGCTTTATACAGCTTTAATACTGCTTTAATACTGCTTCTGTACTGCTTTGTACAGCTTTAATACTGCTTTATACAGCTTTAATACTGCTTTGTACAGCTTTAATACTGCTTTGTACAGCTTTGATACTGCCTTGAAACTGCTTTGTACTGCTTTAATACTGCTTCTATACTGAGGTGTACTGCCTTGAAACCAACTATACAGCTACACAACCAACCAAACAACTACACAGCTATACAACCAACCAACTATACAGCTGTACAACCAACTATACAACCACACAGCTGTACAACCAACTATACAACCACACAGCTGTACAACCAACTATACAACCTCACAGCTGTACAACCAACTATACAACCACACAGCTGTACAACCAACTATACAACCACACAGCTGTACAACCAACTATACAACCACAAAGCTGTACAACCAACTATACAACCACACAGCTGTACAACCAACTATACAACCACACAGCTGTACAACCAACTATACAACCACACAGCTGTACAACCAACTATACAACCACACAGCTGTACAACCAACTATACAACCACACAGCTGTACAACCAACTATACAGCTATACAACCACACAGCTGTACAATCAACTATACAACCTCACAGCTGTACAACCAACTATACAACCACACAGCTGTACAACCAACTATACAACCTCACAGCTGTACAACCAACTATACAACCAAACAGCTGTACAACCAACTATACAACCACACAGCTGTACAACCAACTATACAACCTCACAGCTGTACAACCAACTATACAACCACACAGCTGTACAACCAACTATACAACCACACAGCTGTACAACCAACTATACAGCTATACAGCTATACAGCTGTACAACCAACTATACAGCTATACAACATACAACCAATCAATCAACCATCTATACAACTATACAACCAACTAATACCACCATGAAACCATCTTACCTAACTTGATATCATCTTATAATAACATTAATTCTCGAATATTTAAAAATCTATACTTTTCCCTATAACACTCAGCCGTCATGTATTCTAAAATTTATCCAATATCAAATAAATACAACTACTATATATATAATCAATATGAAGACTTTGATTCAGTGAAATGTTTTAAAATTTCTATAAATATGCAAGATGTGCGAATTTTATGTTTAGTCATATCGATGACCTTGATCTTGTATGCAAACACTTTTATCTTAAACGCAGAATATTTTTTTTTTTTCCTCTATTGGACTTGGTTGACTTTCAAACATACGAATGCTGATAACGAGATTCCTGTTGGAACATGTAAAGTTGACGATATTGCAGAGTTGAATACAATTCAAATGTAGTGTAGTGTAATTTAAAAATAGAAAATAAGAAATTGATTGTTATGCTGAAAATGTAAAAAAGGTTTCTAATTGTGATTGAAACAAAGCTGTTATATATTAAGAATTATTTTTATTATTATCTTAAATTCTAAATATCACAATGTCTCTCTTATCATCTAAATGGCTTAAAGCTATCTTATTAATACATGCAGTATAAATTTTATATAACTTAGACCTAAATATATACATATTTTATTATTATCTTAAATTCTAAATAATTTTATGTAACTTAGACCTACATATTTTATTATTATTTTAAATTTAAATTTTATAATGCCCCCATGCATATGTACTAATTTTATCTTCCTTAATTAACCTCTTATCATCTAAATGGCTTAAAGTTATCTTATTAATACATTCTGTATAAATTTTATGAAGCTTAGATCTAAATATATACATATTTCCTCTAAAAATTTTCTCCCTATATAAACATTCTCTATAATTGTCTATTGTCAATATGTCTGTTGCAGTCTTTTTAACACCTTTGGCCTTTTTTATAGTTTTACTATTATCTATACTTATAGAATACATTTTCGATCGTAACCCTATAAATTCCTTTATTATTTTTCCGTGCGTCTCGTCTTTCATTAGTCCTAATATTTTGCAATTTTTCAAAGGAATGTTATAGGGATTGTCTTTCGAATATTCTGAAGTATCAAAGTGTCTGTCAATGTCGTCTAAAATGTCTGTGTAAAAATCGTCTGTCTGAATTGTATAAATAAATGAATCCGTATCCATATAGTTTAGAAGAACATTGTTCGTGAATTTGGGTTTTATGTAGTTATAGTGGAAGTCGTACATCTTTAGCTTGGAAATATCAAGAACGGTAAAACCTAAATAAATTGGCTTATCATAGCACACTTTTACTCTATCCATCTGGATAGCAACCATAGTTTCTGAAAATATAGCTACACTATGAAAGTTTGGTTTGGCTATAAGAGCGCGGGCACCTAAACTTCTTCCCTTACTCTCCCATTTTGTAACTAATTTTACATCTTTCCTTTTTTCCACATTCTCCATCGTTTTCCCGTATACCGCGTTGTTTAATAGCTTGAAGAAATTTTTTTCAAATGAATTTGTGCTCTTTGTACGATGATAATTATTCAAATCAATATAACTCTTTAGCCAATCAGACTGTTTAAATTGTAAAATCCTATGAATGCAAACAAGTTTCAAACCATTCTCTAGGCACTGTTGTAGATTCCGATAGTGGATAATATATTTATGTTTGTTTGTTAAATCCGTTATAAGCTTGTTTGTTTTAGAACCGGGTGCTGCTTTGTTTTCTGCACAAAAAGGTAAATCGTTATGGTCATTGTGTTTTGAATCGGGATACTCTAAATCGACCTCTAATATGTATCCAATATCGGAATCCAGCGGAATATTGCGAATGTCGATTTCATTGACATTTTCAACCCATGCGAATGAAGAATGTGGAAGAGGTTGAGACATTGCCCACCCGTACAAGTTATTGGCATCCAAATATGTAATGTATTTTGAGGGTTTCGTTTCATCGAAATTGTCCATGTATTTGTTGTTGGCCACAGAGTGTCGATGCGAACATTGCGTAATACCCCCTCTAATACCGCGTTTAATAAAATTATAAATGTTAATGTCAGTCAAAAGTTCTAGTTTAATGTTTGTGGTTTTTAACATAGCGTCCCACGCTAACCCCGGAGCAGTATAGTATTGACAGGGATCCAGCTCATAGATTTGTTTACAAATTTTTCTAAAATTTTCAAATACGTCCGTTAAAAGCAAAACATCTGTTTTCAAATATAACTCTAAATAATCCCAAAGCGTCTTACAATTAAATTCTTTCCAAACTTTTTGTGCGTGTTCATAATCGATTTCACTGCACTCACTATTTGTTAATTTACTCGCGAAATTTTCCCTTGGTGGCAAACAAACATCATCCAAACGAGTCCACGAATTTATATACTCATAGGGAAATACACCCTTTCTTGTGAGCAGTTTAAATTTGCTTTCTTCACCGTATATTGAACGTATTGTCTTCAGTTTTGCCTCGGGTAAATATCTAACAAGCTCATCTAAACTACTGTTCATAAATCTAATTGAATCTAAAAATCTTAATTCTATTGTATTGGTATCACTAACCGTAATTCTCTTCGATACGGAAATGTATCGTTCTTTATTTTGAGGTATTACTTTTATATCACCATCTATATTCCCTAGTTCTTTTACGAATAAATGACAATCATACCCAGAAAAGTTGTGAAAAAAGATTGGAAAGAATTTAGGCACTCTAAATAATAAATTACATTGATTATGAGCTGGACCCCTATATTCCCCCGTTAAATGGCAGTGGTCTATTACTCGATCGTCGAGAAGAGGTTTCTTGCACATGTAACAAAGTTCCGTTTCAGTCTGAATTTTCATCTGTTGTGTTGTTAGTCTAGGTATAGGTTTCGGTTTCATAATATAATTGGAATAGAGCCACCTCACATCCCTAACAAGCGAATCTAGAAAATTTTTAGAGGACTCTTTTCCCTTATACACTCTTAACCTATCTAATGACGAATTAAAAGTACACTTAATGTAATACGAAAAGGCACATGGTGTGTGCTCCTGAACAACAGCTGATGAAGATGTTTCTGGGTTAGCAAAACAGGTACTAACCTCTTCAAGTAAACACTCAAAGTCTGCATATATAACGAATGGTACATCCAATTGGCGCTCATAGTGTTGAAATTGCAATGTGGATTTTTCGAGACTTGGCATCCTGGACACAACCTTACCACACTCATTTTTGTGTTGTAATTGGGCTTCTTCATTATGGAAATGTTGCAGACATGTATTGCAAATGAACAGTTTGACCTCGTGGCGAGTCTGTTGATAATGGATCAACCTTAAACAGAAAAAAACAAATAAAAAAAATAAAAAAAATTAAAAAACTCAATGTTATTACCTTGAAATGTTCTTTATCCAGACGTAGTGATTCAGTTCATCAGTGCCTTGTATCAGTAATAAATTTATATGACACTTTTTCTCATTCTTTGTGTGATAATATGGGCCCACAATTTTTTCTGCTTCATACCCAAACACATTGACGCTAATTGATGGGTTTAATTCCTCAAACTTTGCCACTTTCTGCACGTTCAGTGGAAACTCGAGATCGTTGAACTTTAATGTTATTCCATTAGAAAGATGTATAACACTTTGTGTTATATCGGATATTTGATATGACGATGGTCTGTCTGAATGCGTTTTCACCGGTGACAATGCGGAAATTATACTCCATTTAAAGCAAAATTCATCATCGTTTTTTACGTTTACACAAGCATGTTTATCTGTTATAAAAGGCGGTAAACGCACGTATTTCGTTCCCCTAAGCGGCTTGTATTCGTTTACGCATATTTCGCAGTGGGTTATTTTCACCAGAGTCCATCCACTATCTCTTTCTTGGAACTCTTGCATTTTCTTAATAATGCTATCAACGTTATTTTTGAATGCTAACTGCAAGTCACATTCATCCAGAATGGTTTGCATTTTTGGTTGAAACGATTTAATGCTTATCACACATTCGCTTTCTTCCTTGTCATCTTTCAAACAGGTTTTTATGTAATCCGCAAATAGCTCAATATTAAACTTTATAGCGGATGATGTTTCTAATATTTTTTTTAAGATGACCATTAGTGGTTCCTCTAGACTTTTTAAAAATATTTCCGGAATTAATATATTATCGCTTTTATTTTCGTATATAAGCGTTTGAATTCTATTCTTGTAGGTGCTCTTAATTAACTTGAAATGCTGATCAAAACTTTGAATATTATTCCTTTTATGTGTGTTTGTACGAATGTGGTGATTCCAGTCTAGTATTTTCACCATCACCTGACACAAATCACAAAGTTTGAAAGATGAAGGTGGGCTAAGTTTAATCGTTTTATGTGGTATGATGCTCTTAACTGGTGCCCCCAATCGTTTAATTGAAGATAGTTCCTTCCTCTCTCCTATTGCGTTGCGGTTCATCGTAGTATTTTCTATTTAAAATATATACATTTTTGTAAAAGCTAGAAAAAATTGAAAAGTTTAAGCCAACACTTACTGTGAGTATTTTCTACATGTCTTTTCAGACCATCAGCTGTCGGGAAAATCACTCCACACACTTTACAAAGTACAGACTCCATTACTTTTTTATATAAAAATCACTTGATTAACTTCACACTTGATTAACTTTCGTTGACAAATTTCTAACAACAAACTATATGTATAAAAAATCACTTGATTAACTTCACTTGACGAATTTCTAAGACAAACTATATGTATAAAAAATCACTTGATTAACTTCACTTGACGAATTTCAAAGACAAACTATAGCCGATGAGGTTGTTGCTGTTCTATTTATACTAAAACTCTTATCTATAATAAAATCTTATTTATACAGAAATATGCTGACCACACACAAACAAGCAGAATGGATCTTTTTCCATAAGAACAAAGAACCGCAAAACTATAAACAATTATTTATAAACAACCGAACGAACGTGTTTATTCCTGTTAATGTAAATATCAATTTCATCATCGAAAATATGCTGACCACACAGCAAGGATATCTTTTTCCATAAGAACAAAGAACCGCAAAACTATAAACAATTATTTATAAACAACCTATAATAATAACAAAAAACCCTTATCTACTTTTACTCACACAGAATTCAATCGCTAACTTTAGCCTATATGAAACCTAAAACCACCAAACTTAAATTTCAATTGATAACGAACGTGTTTATTCCTGATAATGTAAATATCAATTTCATCATCGAAAATATGCTGACCACACACAAACAAGCAGAATGGATCGATCGTGTTTATTCCTGTTCGTAAGTGAAGAAGCAGCGGAATAATATTAAGTAAAAGTGTAATAATAAAAAGAAAAGCAAAATAATGTAATTTATAATTTTTTATTATAAATATATATTTTTATAATAATTTTTTTTTTTAATTTTTTTTTATTTTTTTTTTTTATTTTTTTTTATTATTTTTTTTTTATTTTTTTTTTATTTTTTTATTTTTTTTTATTTTTTTTTTTTTTTACATTATGGCAACTCCAATTGATGATGACGTCATGAAATAATACCACGCTACTAATAACAATAACAATCTCCACACATACACACACACACACACACACACAAACTCCGCCATAGACGGTCCCAAGCCCGGTTGAGAAAGGAGGAGGGGAGGATTATTGTAACCGGAATGGCTGTAACAGACTAGCGTCTCCGGAAGTAAGAGGGGTAAACATGATGAAAAACCCGGTGTGCTCAGACTTGCAATCTAGTGTCAAAACTCAGACACGCATGAATACTCTGAAGCAATAATCCAGGCCAAGATCGAAAGATCCGATTAGGAGATTGGCGTATACACGGAAGAAGGATATTAAGATGGAGACCAGTAAAATCTTAATTATGGCATACTGGAAAATGAATATATATAAGATAGCATTTGGGCTGGTGACTGTGTTATTCTGTTACCTCAGTAAGCAGGAGTGACATCCTGCAGAAATGGCTTTCAGGCTAATACCACAGCTGCCTCCGTCCCGTTAAAACCCTGGCAGGCCTGAAAGTACGCTCGAAGTTCATCATCATTCAGTTGGTAGTGTAGGCTCAGATGTAACATTCCTGACTAACACTGATCCGGCCCTGAACGCAATTCCTCATAAAGGTTTGTGTCAACCCCTGCATGGCCTCACTGCTTGCATAGACAACCATGGGATCTTAAAGTGACTACACATATGAATAGAGATAACGACTTTCAGTGGGGACCCTTAAGACATGAGTTTAACCAATAATAATAGTAAAAGTAATAATAGTAATAACAATAGCAATAATATCAGCAACGAAGAAACAAATAGATGTAACAACCCAGAAGATAAAACACCATTTGCAAGAAGTGCGCGAATAATTCGATCCCCGGAGAAACTGATGAGCAAAGACGACGTCACACCAACGCAGTCATTGCCTTCATGTCCTGATGGAAGAATTTCCCCGGCGATAGTAATTGGTGAAGAGGAAGACCGTAAGTTTGATGCTCTTGATAGGCTGGGTGATAAAATCAAGGAGTTAGTCGAAATGATGGGTGGTGGAAGACGAACGATCCACCAACCTATGAGAGACGCGGTGAGTGCAATCGTGGCTATGCACACACGCGCTACAAGGGACATACGTCGTCAAACGGAGACAGGGAAGTTTGATAAAAGCGCCCAAAAGGACATTCGTCGACAAGAGGCAGGGAAGACTGATAAAAGTGCTCAAACCTCGCCATCATTAGAGTGCATCAATAATGATCGACAACAAAAAAAGGGAGATAAAGGGCACCTGAAACGAGCCACCCCAACAAAAAAGCACAAAAAAGAAAGCGCGCCCGCAGATACTCGTAGCATACGACTGGATGAAGTACCAACAGAAAAATTAAGAGAGAACGAACCTAAAGAAATAGGATGGACGAAAGTCTTAAAAAAAAAAAAGATAAATAGGCGAGATAAACGTCTAAGTATGAAATCCAAACCTAAAGCGGTTAGACCCGATGCAATAGTCATCACCAAAACAGGAGAGATTTCATACAGTGACATCCTACGATTGGTGAAAGGACACGAAGCATTGAATAAATATAGCGAAAATGTGTCAAAAATAAGGAAGACAGCAAAAGGACAAATGCTGTTGGAACTTAACAAGCAACGAAATGAAGACTCAGAGGAGTTCAAGAAGGAGATAGAAAAGGTCCTGGCGGCAAAAGCAGAAATTAAAGTTCTTACGCAAGAAACTCAACTAGAACTGAAAGATCTAGATGAAATTACGACAAAGGAGGATATCGTAGATGCTATACGTATGCAGATAGAAGGGTTAAGTTCCTTCAACCCTTCTTGGATCAAGTCAGTTAGGAAGGCTTATGCTGGAACACAGACAGCTGTGATTAGAGCGCCGACAGAAACCGCGAATAAACTTATCAATAAGGGGAAAATTAAAGTAGGATGGGTCGTCTGCCGATTTAGAGAAACGGTGAATGTAATGAGGTGCTACAGGTGCCTTTCTTTCGGCCATTTAGCAAAAGCATGCAAAAGCACCGAAGATCGCAGTACAAGATGCATGAAATGTGGTGAAGCAGGCCATTTTGCGAGAGATTGCAATAGCCTACCATGCTGCATGCTATGCAAAAGCAACGGAGGTGCCGACTCTAACCATCCTACAAGCAGTCGAATATGCCCCGCATACCTAGAAGCACGCAAAAGTAAAAAAACATGAAAATAGTTCAGATTAATCTTAATCACTGTGAAGCGGCTCAGGATATATTAAAGCAGAGAATATACGAAGAGAAATTTGACGTAGCGATCATTAGTGAACAATATCGAAACTTAGGAGATCTAGGATGGATTTCAGACAGAACAAAAAAGGCAGCAATCTGGGCCTGTGGAGACAAGACTTTCCAAGATAAGCCACACACTGATAACCAGTACTACGTAAGAGGAAAGATTGGCGGAATAAATATATATAGCTGCTATATACCACCGAGTGTTGGCAACGATGAGTATGAAAGGATTCTCGATGGACTCACGATCGATGTTAAGTCAACAAGCCCAAATATCATTGCTGGTGACTTCAACGCATGGGCCACAGAATGGGGAAGCAAACGCACGAATGGAAGAGGAAATATGCTACTCAAAGCCTTTGCGTCGCTTGATGTCATCGTTTTAAATAGCGGGCGCAAAAACACATTTGAAAAAAACGGAAGAGGTTCCGTAATAGACATTACATTTGCGAGCAGAACATTAATCCAGCACACAGAATGGCGGTTAAGTGATGCATACACGCATAGCGACCATCAGGCAATAATAGTGACAATTGATCCTGCTAAAAGAAATCGTCAAAAGCGCCAGCATGCGAAAGCGCAGACAAAAGGATGGAAAGATAATACACTAGATGAAGAAATCTTCAAGATGGTACTGAATGCCGAACATGATTCGCAAGAAGGTATAGAAAATCATGCACAAAGTGTAGTAAGCGAACTGAGTAAAGCCTGTGACGCGGCAATGGTGAGAAGAAAATCTCACAACGTACGGAAACCAAACTACTGGTGGAACGATAACATTGCTCGGCTACGCACTGCATGTCACAAAGCTAGACGACAGCTGCAGCGGAAAAGAACAACCGTAAATAGTAGTACTCTAAACGAGATATACAAAGAAGCCAGGTCAGACCTTAAAAAGGCAATTAGGCAAAGTAAACGTGATTGTTTCAGAGAGCTTTGTAGCAATATGAACGGCAACTTATGGGATGGAGCATATAGGGTAGTGATGTCGAAACTGAAGGGACCAAGGGGACAAGCACCAACGTGTCCTATACTTATGGAGAAAGTGGTCGAATCACTATTCCCGAAACGCTCCCATAGTAATGCTCCTACAATAATAGAAAGTCCCACTGAAGTGAATAACGAGCCAGCGGTGGTGACTGCGGAGGAGGTACTCCAAGCAGCTAAGCGGCTCGAGAACAATAAATCGCCAGGATTAGATGGCATACCAAATAGAGCGCTTAAACTAGCTATAAAGCTCAATGCAGACGTCTACGCAGAAATGTACACGAAATGTCTAAAGGATGGTATTTTTCCCAAAATATGGAAACGTCAACGTTTGGTTCTACTCCCGAAACCAAACAAACCAACCGGAGAGCCGATTTCTTACAGGCCGCTGTGCATGCTTGACTCCCTGGGGAAAATCCTGGAACGGTTAATTCTGAACAGATTAGAACAACATCTACAAGAGAATGAAAATATTTCAGAGAATCAATATGGATTCCGCAAAGGGCGCTCTACAGTCGACGCAATAAAAAAAGTAATAGACATTGCTGAAAAGGCCATTGAAGGCAGCAGATGGAAGAATGGTTCTAAAGAATACTGCGCTATAATTACATTAGACGTCAAAAATGCATTCAACTCGGTGACGTGGCCTCACATAATTAATGCTCTATTAAAATTGGAAACTCCACCATACCTCGTACGAATGGTCAGGAGCTATCTCGCACATAGAGTATTACTATATGATACCGAAGAAGGAGTGAAGAAGTATAGCATAACATGCGGAGTCCCACAGGGCTCAGTACTAGGACCCGTGTTATGGAATATACAATATGATGACATCTTACGACTTCCAGTACCAGGAGGCGTACAAATAATTGGCTACGCGGATGATATAGCAATCACTGTGGTAGCAAAAGACTTACAGAGTATCAAAAACGTAAGCACCAAGGTGATTTCTGACATTAAGAACTGGCTTAGAGCTTCTAATCTAGAGCTAGCGGCACAAAAAACAGAAGTAGTTCTTATTACAAGCAGGAAACAAAGAGAGCATATAACGCTAAATATAGATGGACTTGAAATCGTATCCCAACCCTCCATTAAATACTTGGGTTTTATGATTGATGCAAGATTATCCTTCAAGACGAACATCGAAACAGCCAGCGCAAAAGCAGGACGAGTGAACTCCGCCCTATGCAGAATAATGGCGAACATTGGAGGACCAAGCCAAAACAGAAGGATACTTCTTTCAAGAGTGACGCGAAGTATCATAATGTATGCTGCACCGATATGGAGCGAAGCACTGCGATACAAATCTTACGCGAATATTTTAAAAAAACCCCATAGAGTAAGTGCGTTAAGGGTATGCAGTGGATTTCGCACAATTTCATATGACGCCGCGAATGTCATAGCTGGTTTACTGCCGCCAGACATACTAGCTGCTGAAGCACAACGATTGTATCACAAAAGGAATACGATAAATCGATGCTTAACAGCAGAAGAGAAAAAAGAAGAGCAACGGATAAGTACCAATGCCTGGCAACTGCAATGGAACACCGTAAACAAAGGCCGGTGGACATATAGACTCATAAAAGACGTAGATAAGTGGGTCGGACGGAAACATGGCGAAGTAGATTACTACATGACCCAATTTCTGTCAGGGCATGGCTGTTATAGAAGCTATTTGCACAAATACGGCCATGATTCCTCCGCGTCATGTCCAAGTTGTACAGATGCAATAGAAAATGCAGAGCATGTATTCTTTCACTGCCCAGCCTACGAAATGGACAAAAGGAGAGTTGAGGACATCGTTGGAGAAAATATTAACCCCGACAACATAGTTCCACATATGCTGAGCAGCAGCGAAATCTGGAATGCGATGACACAGATGTGCGTGAAAGTTCTCACCGAGCTGAGGAGACTCGAAAGACTACGTAGGGAATAAGTAGTTGAATAAAATAGGAAGTGAAATATACTGGGTGACATAAGACATATGTGACAATAAATTGACGTTTGAGCTTTAAGCTCCTCCCTCCTCCTGACGAAATACTTAACGGTTGTCCCGGGGGGTAGTGGGTTAGGCGAGGGGTTTTTAGCGGGTTCAAGTCCCGCACTTCAAGGCTTTCGATGCTTTTCCCCGCGTTAAAAAAAAAAAAAAAAAAAAAACACACACACACACACACACACACACACACACACACACACACACACAACTCCGCCATAGACGGTCCCAAGCCCGGTTGAGAAAGGAGGAGGGGAGGATTATTGTAACCGGAATGGCTGTAACAGACTAGCGTCTCCGGAAGTAAGAGGGGTAAACATGATGAAAAACCCGGTGTGCTCAGACTTGCAATCTAGTGTCAAAACTCAGACACGCATGAATACTCTGAAGCAATAATCCAGGCCAAGATCGAAAGATCCGATTAGGAGATTGGCGTATACACGGAAGAAGGATATTAAGATGGAGACCAGTAAAATCTTAATTATGGCATACTGGAAAATGAATATATACAAGATAGCATTTGGGCTGGTGACTGTGTTATTCTGTTACCTCAGTAAGCAGGAGTGACATCCTGCAGAAATGGCTTTCAGGCTAATATCACAGCTGCCTCCGTCCCGTTAAAACCCTGGCAGGCCTGAAAGTACGCTCGAAGTTCATCATCATTCAGTTGGTAGTGTAGGCTCAGATGTAACATTCCTGACTAACACTGATCCGGCCCTGAACGCAATTCCTCATAAAGGTTTGTGTCAACCCCTGCATGGCCTCACTGCTTGCATAGACAACCATGGGATCTTAAAGTGACTACACATATGAATAGAGATAACGACTTTCAGTGGGGACCCTTCAGACATGAGTTTAACCAATAATAATAGTAATAGTAATAACAATAGCAATAATATTAGCAACGAAGAAACAAATAGATGTAACAACCCAGAAGATAAAACACCATTTGCAAGAAGTGCGCGAATAATTCGATCCCCGGAGAAACTGATGAGCAAAGACGACGTCGCACCAACGCAGTCATTGCCTTCATGTCCTGATGGAAGAATTTCCCCGGCGATAGTAATTGGTGAAGAGGAAGACCGTAAGTTTGATGCTCTTGATAGGCTGGGTGATAAAATCAAGGAGTTAGTCGAAATGATGGGTGGTGGAAGACGAACGATCCACCAACCTATGAGAGACGCGGTGAGTGCAATCGTGGCTATGCACAAACGCGCTACAAGGGACATACGTCGTCAAACGGAGACAGGGAAGTTTGATAAAAGCGCCCAAAAGGACATTCGTCGACAAGAGGCAGGGAAGACTGATAAAAGTGCTCAAACCTCGCCATCATTAGAGTGCATCAATAATGATCGACAACAAAAAAAGGGAGATAAAGGGCACCTGAAACGAGCCACCCCAACAAAAAAGCACAGAAAAGAAAGCGCTCCCGCAGATACTCGTAGCATACGACTGGATGAAGTACCAACAGAAAAATTAAGAGAGAACGAACCTAAAGAAATAGGATGGACGAAAGTCTTAAAAAAAAAAAAGATAAATAGGCGAGATAAACGTCTAAGTATGAAATCCAAACCTAAAGCGGTTAGACCCGATGCAATAGTCATCACCAAAACAGGAGAGATTTCATACAGTGACATCCTACGATTGGTGAAAGGGCACGAAGCATTGAATAAATATAGCGAAAATGTGTCAAAAATAAGGAAGACAGCAAAAGGACAAATGCTGTTGGAACTTAACAAGCAACGAAATGAAGACTCAGAGGAGTTCAAGAAGGAGATAGAAAAGGTCCTGGCGGCAAAAGCAGAAATTAAAGTTCTTACGCAAGAAACTCAACTAGAACTGAAAGATCTAGATGAAATTACGACAAAGGAGGATATCGTAGATGCTATACGTATGCAGATAGAGGGGTTAAGTTCCTTCAACCCTTCTTGGATCAAGTCAGTTAGGAAGGCTTATGCTGGAACACAGACAGCTGTGATTAGAGCGCCGACAGAAACCGCGAATAAACTTATCAATAAGGGGAAAATTAAAGTAGGATGGGTCGTCTGCCGATTTAGAGAAACAGTAAATGTAACGAGGTGCTACAGGTGCCTTTCTTTCGGCCATTTAGCAAAAGCATGCAAAAGCACCGAAGATCGCAGTACAAGATGCATGAAATGCGGTGAAGCAGGCCATTTTGCGAGAGATTGCAATAGCCTACCATGCTGCATGCTATGCAAAAGCAACGGAGGTGCCGACTCTAACCATCCTACAAGCAGTCGAATATGCCCCGCATACCTAGAAGCACGCAAAAGTAAAAAAACATGAAAATAGTTCAGATTAATCTTAATCACTGTGAAGCGGCTCAGGATATATTAAAGCAGAGAATATACGAAGAGAAATTTGACGTAGCGATCATTAGTGAACAATATCGAAACTTAGGAGATCTAGGATGGATTTCAGACAGAACAAAAAAGGCAGCAATCTGGGCCTGTGGAGACAAGACTTTCCAAGATAAGCCACACACTGATAACCAGTACTACGTAAGAGGAAAGGTTGGCGGAATAAATATATATAGCTGCTATATACCACCGAGTGTTGGCAACGATGAGTATGAAAGGATTCTCGATGGACTCACGATCGATGTTAAGTCAACAAGCCCAAATATCATTGCTGGTGACTTCAACGCATGGGCCACAGAATGGGGAAGCAAACGCACGAATGGAAGAGGAAATATGCTACTCAAAGCCTTTGCGTCGCTTGATGTCATCGTTTTAAATAGCGGGCGCAAAAACACATTTGAAAAAAAACGGAAGAGGTTCCGTAATAGACATTACATTTGCGAGCAGAACATTAATCCAGCACACAGAATGGCGGTTAAGTGATGCATACACGCATAGCGACCATCAGGCAATAATAGTGACAATTGATCCTGCTAAAAGAAATCGTCAAAAGCGCCAGCATGCGAAAGCGCAGACAAAAGGATGGAAAGATAATACACTAGATGAAGAAATCTTCAAGATGGTACTGAATGCCGAACATGATCCGCAAGAAGGTATAGAAAATCATGCTCAAAGTGTAGTAAGCGAACTGAGTAAAGCCTGTGACGCGGCAATGGTGAGAAGAAAATCTCACAACGTACGGAAACCAAACTACTGGTGGAACGATAACATTGCTCGGCTACGCACTGCATGCCACAAAGCTAGACGACAGCTGCAGCGGAAAAGAACAACCGTAAATAGTAGTACTCTAAACGAGATATACAAAGAAGCCAGGTCAGACCTTAAAAAGGCAATTAGGCAAAGTAAACGAGAATGTTTCAGAGAGCTTTGTAGCAATATGAACGGCAACTTATGGGATGGAGCATATAGGGTAGTGATGTCGAAACTGAAGGGACCAAGGGGACAAGCACCAACGTGTCCTATACTTATGGAGAAAGTGGTCGAATCACTATTCCCGAAACGCTCCCATAGTAATGCTCCTGCAATAATAGAAAGTCCCACTGAAGTGAATAACGAGCCAGCGGTGGTGACTGCGGAGGAGGTACTCCAAGCAGCTAAGCGGCTCGAGAACAATAAATCGCCAGGATTAGATGGCATACCAAATAGAGCGCTTAAACTAGCTATAAAGCTCAATGCAGACGTCTACGCAGAAATGTATACGAAATGTCTAAAGGATGGTATTTTTCCCAAAATATGGAAACGTCAACGTTTGGTTCTACTCCCGAAACCAAATAAACCAACCGGAGAGCCGAGTTCTTACAGGCCGCTGTGCATGCTTGACTCCCTGGGGAAAATCCTGGAACGGTTAATTCTGAACAGATTAGAACAACATCTACAAGAGAATGAAAATATTTCAGAGAATCAATATGGATTCCGCAAAGGGCGCTCTACAGTCGACGCAATAAAAAAAGTAATAGACATTGCTGAAAAGGCCATTGAAGGCAGCAGATGGAAGAATGGTTCTAAAGAATACTGCGCTATAATTACATTAGACGTCAAAAATGCATTCAACTCGGTGACGTGGCCTCACATAATTAATGCTCTATTAAAATTGGAAACTCCACCATACCTCGTACGAATGGTCAGGAGCTATCTCGCAGATAGAGTATTACTATATGATACCGAAGAAGGAGTGAAGAAGTATAGCATAACATGCGGAGTCCCACAGGGCTCAGTACTAGGACCCGTGTTATGGAATATACAATATGATGACATCTTACGACTTCCAGTACCAGGAGGCGTACAAATAATTGGCTACGCGGATGATATAGCAATCACTGTGGTAGCAAAAGACTTACAGAGTATCAAAAACGTAAGCACCAAGGTGATTTCTGACATTAAGAACTGGCTTAGAGCTTCTAATCTAGAGCTAGCGGCACAAAAAACAGAAGTAGTTCTTATTACAAGCAGGAAACAAAGAGAGCATATAACGCTAAATATAGATGGACTTGAAATCGTATCCCAACCCTCCATTAAATACTTGGGTTTTATGATTGATGCAAGATTATCCTTCAAGACGAACATCGAAACAGCCAGCGCAAAAGCAGGACGAGTGAACTCCGCCCTATGCAGAATAATGGCGAACATTGGAGGACCAAGCCAAAACAGAAGGATACTTCTTTCAAGAGTGACGCGAAGTATCATAATGTATGCTGCACCGATATGGAGCGAAGCACTGCGATACAAATCTTACGCGAATATTTTAAAAAAACCCCATAGAGTAAGTGCGTTAAGGGTATGCAGTGGATTTCGCACAATTTCATATGACGCCGCGAATGTCATAGCTGGTTTACTGCCGCCAGACATACTAGCTGCTGAGGCACAACGATTGTATCACAAAAAGAATACGATAAATCGATGCTTAACAGCAGAAGAGAAAAAAGAAGAGCAACGGATAAGTACCAATGCCTGGCAACTGCAATGGAACACCGTAAACAAAGGCCGGTGGACATATAGACTCATAAAAGACGTAGATAAGTGGGTCGGACGGAAACATGGCGAAGTAGATTACTACATGACCCAATTTCTGTCAGGGCATGGCTGTTATAGAAGCTATTTGCACAAATACGGCCATGATTCCTCCGCGTCATGTCCAAGTTGTACAGATGCAATAGAAAATGCAGAGCATGTATTCTTTCACTGTCCAGCCTACGAAATGGACAGAAGGAGAGTTGAGGACATCGTTGGAGAAAATATTAACCCCGACAACATAGTTCCACATATGCTGAGCAGCAGCGAAATCTGGAATGCGATGACACAGATGTGCGTGAAAGTTCTCACCGAGCTGAGGAGACTCGAAAGACTACGTAGGGAATAAGTAGTTGAATAAAATAGGAAGTGAAATATACTGGGTGACATAAGACTTATGTGACAATAAATTGACGTTTGAGCTTTAAGCTCCTCCCTCCTCCTGACGAAATACTTAACGGTTGTCCCGGGGGGTAGTGGGTTAGGCGAGGGGTTTTTAGCGGGTTCAAGTCCCGCACTTCAAGGCTTTCGATGCTTTTCCCCGCGTTAAAAAAAAAAAAAAACAAAAAAACACACACACACACACACACACACACACACACACACATATATACACATACACCACAATCTATACCCCATCTGGACTAATACAACATCCCCCTATCCAGCATCCTATCTGGATCAATACCAATACATCATCTCTCTCTCTCTCTCTCTCTCTCTCTCTCTTCCATTAACCAATATATATACTCACTAATAACCAATAATCTCTTACAACCAATAACCAATAATCTACTCTAAAATTAATATCTACAGGTAAAGGGGTACCAAGGTGTATCTAAGCAGGTAATGTGCAAGAGCTTGAACTCGTTTATCAAAAAATGATCATATATGTTAGCGGATTGAGGTGAAATTTTCATATCAATCTCACTCGTAAACCAAAAATTCCATACAGAAAAAATGTAAACACCTATCATATGAATACTCTAAACCATAAACAATTCGAAAGAATTATTCCAACTCGATGATGACGTCATAAAATAATATCACGCTATTAATAACAATAACAATCTCCATACACACAATCTATCAATTTTCATCACATATGAAACCAAATTCATAAAACTAAAATGCTGAGCACAACCTATTTCACAATATAAACAACGAAAGCATTATTAAAGTCCAACTAAAAATGTAACCCACGTGTTCATTCCTATCAATATAAATATCAATTTCATCATATATGAATCATAATTCGTACAACTCTTATCAATCTTGACATTTCAAAAAAAAAGTTAGTTAGGGATACTGCTACTGCCATCTCTGAAGAAACAGCGAAAGCTCAATCTGACAGTTCAATTCACCACGAAAGCTCAATCTGACAGTTCAATTCACCACGAAAGCTCAATTTGACAGTTCACTTCCCCTCAAAAGCTCAATCTGACAGTTCACTTCCGGTCCAGAACCCCCATATACCCACTACTCCCGTCATTCAATGTTCGAACGTTCCAGAAGCCAATCATAGTCCGTTTCCGAATGCTAAAAGTCGTTACCGTAGAATCAGTCCTTATACGAGGCGATGTATCCGTTTCTCGTATCATTTAGGTCTTAAGATCACAGGTGATAAGCCCATGACCCAGTGAGTGTCCATTTGCCATTTTTTAGGGCAAGCAGGACTGGCTGTTGGTGAATTCTACAGCCCCCATCCCACAGGGGGATAGTTAGCTCAGATCCGTGGAGTCGTTAGGCTCCAAAGATAGTTGCAGGAATTGGTAAAACCTCATTCTACAACTACCCCCTTGCGGGGTACGGATTTCAGTACGCAATATTTGCTAAATCCATCCACTGCTGCAATCACGTAGTTATTTTCTTTTTCAGTACATATAAGTGGTCCGAGATGATCAATGTGAATAACCTCAAAAGATCGACTCCCCTTATCATAAGGATGTAGATATCCTACTGGTTTTCCTGTTGGTATTTTATAATAGATACAGTTGATACAACGTCCGACATACTTTGTGACAAACTCTCGCAACTTCGGAAAGTAATACGTATCCTTCACTGCAGCTAACGTCTTATCGATTCCCTTGTGACAAAGTACCCTATGAGCCCTGAAACTATATCATATCGTAACTCGTCTGGAACATATAGTCGCCATCTTCCTTTCGTTATTTTGTAAACTCTTCCTTTATACATCGTGAATTTCTGATGAGTGGATGAGTCACCTGCCTCTAATTTCGCACGTATGTCTAATATTTCTGGACTAGTCCGTTGCATTGCTGCTACCCAATCTGTATTTATAGTGATACCTAACACTGGTAGTCCTTCAACCTCTGTTTCAATCGCATCTCCGACTGGATTTCGACTTAATGCGTCCGCTACAGAATTATGTTCCCCCATGTGATACTCTCCACCATCGTCCTACTCGTGGTTTCAAGTCTCGCTTCATTGCTAATAGCTTCAAACTGTTACAATCGGTTTTAATTGTAAATCGGATTCCCAGCAGATAGACTCGAAATCGCTCCAGCGTACATACAATCGCCAACGCCTCTAGTTCGTAGGAATGATACTTTGCAGTGGCGTGGCGTCCATTGATGCAACGGAAGCAATGCTTCCCTTGCGTTTTGCCCTTTACTCAATTTAGAAAAGCTAAACTAGAATCAGCACGAATATGAAAATTTAATAAAAAATTTCTTAAAAAGAAAGCGCGCATTATTTTCGTCTACCACTGTTTACAGCATTTACGTAATCAGGACAGTTTTTTTTCTCACGGTTTTTCTGACCATCGAAAGTTCAAAGCATTCCACAGGAAAAATGATGCGATTTAAAGAACGCTTATACGAGCCATTACCGCCGGCGCAATTTTCGCCGGCAAATACGAACAAAAGTTCCACTTCAATAGCAAGGGGAGATGCGACCCATTAAAATGCATCCACCTTTCCTCTCATTGCTTTTAGCCGCATACACAAGAGAACGAAACCGCCGGCCAACACAGCTCAACTTTTATAAGCAGGAGAGATGCGTTAACGCAATTGCTTCCAGCCTGTGCTTTCAGTCGCAAGCTCTGGCTCTCGATCAATGTATTGCCAGTATTGAAAATTCTGTACTAGCCGAAAAATGATCAGGAAGAAAAATGTGAAGAAGTAGATCTGGCAATATTTCTGATATTTATCGTTCTTCGAGAACGAATCGGTTTGAACGAACTTCGGCAGATCGGGACATCTTTTTTTCGACGTCTTTACCTTTTGTTACTAAGAAAATAAAACCTACGAGATTAAACTAGGAATAAATTAATTAATCAGCATTCTTAAAGCTTATATTTAATAAAAATAGGTTGAAGGGTCTATCAAGGCACGACGTCACTAAAATATTTGTTTGAATTTCGGTCCGTTACCTCCCTAGCAAAAAAATGCCATCTATTGAAGGGATTGAACAACATGGAATGTCCGTTAATTTATTAATTGAGATGCTTTAAGCTCCAATGTGGTGGTAGTAGGGGTAAATGTGAATCGTTTTTTTTATATAATTTCTTTGTACAAGTGTATTTTTGTTTTTAGATCATTTCATTTCCATTTAAATCTATTCAATGGCGTTTACCTTAAGTGCGATAGTTTTTAGTGTGGTCCTTTGCTTTGCCTTGTAGTTAGCTGTGGCTTAGGTTTAATTTTGCTGTTTTTAAAAAGTGTTAGCATTTTGTTTATTAACTGCCAAGTAGTGCAATTTACTGTAGTACGCTTAATTTTATTTTGCTGGTGCAGGTAATTTGTTTTATACATCTTTTTGAAAGGAGCTTTTGGTTATTTAACATGGTGGATCATTGCTGCATTATTGATAACCTTTTCGAATTATCTTTTGGATCCCGATCTTTTGCAGAAAAAAAAGATATTATCGAAAAGGGTCGTCCAAAACCTGTTTTGGAAATAACATCCATTACAAAGAAATGCACTAGGCATTTTTCGAGTAAAATTTATGAAGAGACCGAATGGGTTACCGGTTGTAAGACCAAACAAAAGTTATTTTGCTGGCCATGTTTATTATTTTCTAATGATAAAAATGTTTGGCGAACCACCGGGTATTGCGATTTAAATAATTTTCATAAAGCCGTAGATAGACATGGCACAAAAAGCGTTGATCATTTAAAATCAGTACTTTTGTTTTCTAAATTTGGTTCAGGTCCAAGAATTGAAGATTTGTTAAGTAACCAACATAGATCTTCAGTAATATTACACAATGAGAAAGTTACAAAAAATAGAGAGATTATTAAAATTTTAATTGACATTGTGTGTCATTTAGGATGTCAAGAACAGGCATTCCGTGGGCACAATGAAAGTATAAATTCGTCAAATAGAGGAAATTATACTGAGCTAGTAAATTTATTAGCTAAATATAATCCTGCTTTACGAGCTCACTTAGAGCAAGCAACAGTTTTTTCAGGTATATCAAATTATATTCAAAATGATTTAATTACAAGTATTTCAAGTACTTTATTAAAAGAAATTTGTAATGACATGCAACAATCAAAATTTATTGCGATTATATTAGACGAAACCACCGATATTTCATGTCGATCTCAGCTTTCAACAACATTTCGATATGTTACTTCATCCGGTGCTTTAAAAGAATCTTTTGTAGGCTTTAATGACATTTCTGATGATCGTACCGCGTCGCGTTTATGCGATCATGTTTTGAATATTGTTCAAAAATTTAACTGCGGAAATAAATTAATTTGCCAAAGCTATGACGGAGCTTCAGTAATGTCCGGACAAATAACCGGACTTCAAACACGTGTAAGGGAAACGTATAAAAATGCTATTTTCATTCATTGCTTCGCACATCGCTTGAACTTAGTTTTATCTAAATCTTGTGACAATATACGCGAATGTAGAATTTTTTTTCAATCAATTACTTCTTTTTCAACATTTTTTAACCACTCAACAAAAAGAACAGTAGTTTTAGATTTATTTCTTAAAAGAAGACTTCCAAAATTAGCTTCCACTCGTTGGACTTTCAATGGTCGATTAGTTTTAACGATTCTTGATAATTTAGATCAATTAAAAGTCCTTTTTGATCATATTATTGAAAATGATTCTGGAAAATGGGATGCTGAGACAGTTAATAGTGCTAGAGGTCTTTTTGGTTTGCTTACAGATTTTCAATTTGTATTTCTTCTTAACTTATTTTCAAATATTTTTCCACAAACTGATATTCTATTTGACATTTTTCAATCTAAGCAAACTGACATTATATATTGTATCAAAAAAATAGAAGACTTCAAAAATAAACTCAGTTCAATTAGAAATGATTTTCAAGAAACTTGGATCGTAACTTCATCCACTTGTGAAATACCACAATGTCGTAAGAGAGCTAGATGTGTGGTCGACGGTAACGAAAATATACAACTTTCCTTTACACGTCTATATATTGAAATTATCGATAATATTACTGTAGAATTAAACTCTAGATTTTCATCCCTAGAAAGTTTCAAATTTTTAAATATATTGGATTCATCTAAGTTTGAGCAATATTCGAAAAATTTTCCAGAAAGTCTTTTGTTGAATTTAACAGAAACTTATAGTGATTTATTTGATTCAATTTCATTAAAATCAGAGCTCATTGTGCTTTATTCTGATCCAGATTTGAAAGGAAAATCTTTTCAAGAAATTTTTAATTATTTTCTTCACAACAACCTAAAAGAGAGCTTCACTCAATTTTATAAATTAATATGCCTCATTTTAACATTACCGGTAACTAGTGCGTCCGCAGAGCGTAGTTTTTCATGCCTAAAAAGAATAAAAACGTTTATAAGAAATTGCACAAGCGATCAACGACTTAGCGAATTAGCCTTAATATCGATCGAAAAGGTTACCTTAAAATCTTGTCTATGCGAGCAAAACTTTTATAAAGATGTAATAGATGATTTTGCGTTAAAAAATAGGCGGATAGATTTAATTTATAAATGAATAAATCATTTTGTAGAATTTTTTGAATTATAGGATTTATAAAATATCTTTATTTGTTACTTTAGTGCTTTAGTTTATTTATTTATTTCATTTTTTAATTTCTTAAATTGTATGAATTTTCGTTGCTTAAATTAATTTTCATTATTGATGCATGGAGAGTATTTATTGTTGAATCATTTTTAATTATTGTTGCATTAGTTTTATTTATTGTTGAATTATTTTATGTATTGCAGAGTAAAAAGACTCAATAGTATTTAATAAATAGTTATAGAATTATTAATACCCATTATTAATTGAATGAAAATGTTTTAATTTTATTTTGTTTTTGTATTTAGATTTTATTCGATTGTCGTGGTTTGTTTTGCTTATTGCTGATGAAAAGTCTACCAATATTTAATACAGAAAAATGAAAAAAATGGGTTAAACACATGAAATATTGTAATTAAATATTGGTAGCGTGGGAATCAAAATACTGAAACAAACGACAGTATACCTACTCTCACGTCCACGTTCGCGATTCCTGGGTGCTCTCAACATTAATAATGTTTCAAGCAGCTAACGAGAGAGGTTTTAGTAATATTTATAATATATGTATTGGTTAAGCGTAATTAACGAATTTTAAAAAAATAATTGCTTCCCCTAGCTATAAAGTCACGCCACGCCACTGATACTTTGCTTCTTCAGGTGTTGTTTTTCGGCTAAAATACGACACTGGATGAAACTTCCCGTTCTCCTGTTTTTGTATTATCCCAGCGAACACGCATCCGTATGTATTTCAGTTTCGGCGTCAGGATTATAAACGCTTAATATTGGACTTTGTGTTAATTTGCTCTTGATTACGCTGAACGCTTCTTGTTGTTTGCGCTCCCATTTGAACTTACTGTAGCAACCGAAAGATTACTTTCTGCTTTCACGAAATACACAATGTCGCAGCACAAGCTCGCGAGTATCAAATTCCACCCGCAACTCATTGCATATCATTTAGTATTAAGTTAACAGTTAGTTTTAAGTGTAATTGTATATAGTTTTAAGTGTAATGGTATATCGCAATGAAATACAGAGTCAGTTGAAATCGAACCATCGTCCGACTCGGACTCTTTTATTTAACTCCCTGTAGTGGTACAGATTGCCATACTGGTGACCCCAGACACCAAGAACACGCCGAACATAATTTCTTATCGTTCTCAAAGTTTCTACAAAATCAAACATTAGTGAAACTATATCGTGCAGTCTCGTCATCGCATCGAATAAATTCTACTTCGAAAATTGCATCATAGTGATTCTACGAAATTACATCGTACAGCACAAAATCACAATTCGGAGCTACGCCGCCTGGCCTCAACAGCGCAACACATTTTATTTAAGTATTCCATTACTATCATACATATCCATACACCTACATAATAATCAATTCTTTAAAAAAAAAAATTTTTTATACATAAATGTGCTATCCAAATCGAATTTTAACCGCTACTCCGTTATAAAAAAGTATACTGTAAAGTGAAAGGTGGAACTTGTGAAAACGCATGGCAAATTGAATTTAAACGGGAAGTACCGCAAGTAACCAACAAAAAAAAAAAACAAATTTTAATCATAGTTTCATAGTCTACATCTCATGCTTTACAATTCGTGAAATCCGAAATTAACGTAGAGACTTGTTCGTTTTGAGTGAGAATACCTGTGTTTTTCCATTTTCATGAATCGCTTACGAAAATGTTCCTAAAATATCAAACTTTCTATAAACAAAGAAGTTTTCTTTCGGTCGCTAAGTGAGAATGCTAAATCATTTGGTGGCTTCCTTAAATTATTCTGAGAATTATCCAGCGCAACGATAAAAAAAAAAATTTTTTTTATCTACATTGCCTTAACTCATTGTGAAAATTTTGTTGCAATTTTTTAAATTTTTTTTTCTCTCTTATCGCTCAACCATTTTGCCGAAAGTAACCCTACAACATTGCCGGTTTGAAGCTACACATTAAGAATCCAACAAAAAAAATAAAACCTTCCAGTCCGCAATGGAGGGTAATGATAAAACCAATAATACCAATGTCAATACGAACCCGCACAGCTCAGAACAAAACCAAACCCTAACCCATGACAATCCGAACATTACAATTAAAGAGGAAAATACCTCAGAACTATCTGTAAAACTACCACCCTTTTGGTCAAAATTTCCAGCTGTGTGGTTCATAAAAGCCGAAGCCCAATTTTCAGTAGGCAGGATCAAAAAGGATGTGAATAAATACAATCACGTAATAGCAGCTCTCCCGCAAGAAGTGATTGAAAGTGTGATCGACACTATTCAAAACCCGCTCAAATCGGATCTTTATCCTCATCTTAATACCGCTTTGATCAGCAGGCATTCACTAAGTGAAGAGAAGCGGATCGAAAAACTCCTCAGCAATGAGGAATTGGGCGATCGTCGACCATCAGAATTCTATAGATATCTGTCACAGCTAGCGGGTCCTTGCGCAGCAATAAATGAGGAACTAGTAAAGAATTTGTGGATGCGCCAACTTCCCCAAACCATTAATATTGCTCTCATTCCCCAAAGCAAACATTAGCGAATTAATCGCATTAGCAGATAGAATTTGGGATACACTACCACACACACACCTGGTTTCAGCTGTTAAATTAGTTTCCGATGCAACGAAGAATACACAAAGTTTACAAGCCGAAATTATGGAACTTAGAGCTAGAATAGACGCCCTATCATGGAAAACTCCTGAGCGTCACAACAGATCAAGGGAACGATCCGAATCAGGGAATAGAAGATACCGATCAGCAAGTAAAAATAAAGTTTCTTGGTATCATTTAAATTTCGGACCCAACGCAACAAGGTGTCAATTTTCTTGTCTCTTTGACAAAGATCCCACCAAAGTTATCGAAAATAATAAGAATAAAAAAAACTAAAATTGCCTACTGTCGCAACGGCAAGCAGTAACAGGCAAAACGTAACAACACGCCGTCTTTTTGTAAGGGACAGTAACAACAACGTCAATTTCTTAGTGGATACGGGAGCAGAAGTATCGATAATACCATACAGTAAATATCAGCAAACTAGTCAAGATACAAACTACATGCTGACTGCTGCCAACGGCACCTCAATCAAAACATTCGGTACAAAACTATTAAAATTAAACATAGGCTAACGTCGAGATTTCGTTCATTCTTTCATTATAGCCTCTGTAAATAAAGCCATACTAGGCGCAGATTTCCTTACGAAAAATAATATAGTCGTTGACTTACACAAGAAAATCTTGATCGATGGTCAGATCAAAATATCTGCTAAATTCCCGTATGCCAAAAATGATTCTCCTACACCACGCCATTTTTCAGTAAATACAGAATTTGGTGATTTGTTAAAAAAATTTCACGTTATTTGCGAAACTCCAAATTTCAACAACCCAATAAAGCACAAAGTACAGCATCACATAGTTACTTCAGGTACACTACCCACATCGAAACCTCGGCGGCTTAATCCAATTAAGCATAAAGCCGCAAAATTCGAATTCAGTCAAATGGTCCAAATGGGCATATGCCGACCATCTTGCTCATCCACTTCCTCGCCGTTGCACATGCAACCTAAAAAGGATGGTTTTGACTGGCGACCATGCGGTGACTATCGCCGTCTCAATAATCTAACAATACCGGATAGATACCCAATCCCTCACATCCACAGCTTTTCAATGTATCTCCATGGATGCACTATATTTTCAAAAATAGACCTAATCAGAGCTTATCACCAAATTCCTATTGCTCCAGAAGATGTCTACAAAACAGCTGTTGCAACACCATTCGGATTATTCGAGTTTACTCGAATGCCATTCGGTCTTAGAAATGCAGGCCCCACCTTTCAAAGGTTCATCAACGAAGTTATTAAAGATTTGGACTTCGTATTTGCTTACGTTGACGACCTGCTTGTGGCAAGCAAAAACGAAAGCGAGCATAAAAACCACTTAGAATGTCTTTTTCAACGACTTGTTGACTACGGACTGAACATAAAACCCTCAAAATGCGTTTTCGGAGTTTCATAACTGTCCTTTTTAGGACACGGATCGAAGCGATTACAACATTACCGTCACCAAGCTCGATCCGAAAAATACAGCAATTCGTGGGAATGGTAAACTACTACCATCGTTTCATTCCCCAACTGTCTAAAATGCTTGCTCCGATACACAATCACCTCACAGAGCTGCTTAAACAGAAAAATCCTAAAAAGACATTTTTCTGGACCAAGGAATGTGAAGATAGCTTTACAATCATCAAGCAAGCTCTTTCAAATGCCGTAATCTTATCTCACCCTTTGGAAGAAACGGAATTCAGCGTAAACACCGACGCTTCTAACAACGCTGTCGGAGCAGTACTGCAACAATACAACAATGGCTGGGAACCACTAGGATTTTTCTCAAAAAAACTTTCACCCGCAGAAACCAAGTACTCTGCATTCGATAGAGAACTTCTAGCCATCTACTTAGCTATTAAACACTTTCGATACTTCCTGGAAGGGCGATCTTTTGTAGTTTATACCGATCACAAGCCTCTCACAAATGCCTTATCCTCAAAAACGGAGCGAAGTCCACGGCAAACCCGACATCTTGAATACATCGCACAATACACAAACGACATACGACATATCAAAGGTGAAGATAACGTTGTTGCAGACCTCCTATCACGTACCGACACCGATTCTATATCTCCTACAAAGGAAATCAAAGTAACGTTAGAGAAATTGCTTATAGCTCAGCAATCCAATAACGAATTGAAAGACCTACAAATAAAAGAAAGACCAGTAAATTCAAAATTCATCTTAGAAAAACGATACATGCCAACACTTTTATATTCTTTATGGTGCGAAGTAAGTAGCAAACAAGCTCGACCATTTGTACCACAGGAACTTCGACAACCTATCTTCGAATCTTTACATTCCTTATCACATCCCGGCATTCGTGGATCACGGAAGCTCACATCAGATCGGTATTTCTGGCCGAAGATGAACTCCGATATAAAACATTGGACACAAACTTGCCTTTCTTGTCAACCGTCTAAGATAAATAGACACACCAAAGCTCCTCTAGAAAAATTTAGTCTAACTAATCAAAGGTTTGAACACATCCATATGGACATTGTGGGACCCTTAACGATTTCTAATGGATATTCGTACATATTAACCATAATCGATCGATTCACTCGCTGGCCAGAGGCATACCCCCTGCGAGATATTTCAGCCACAACTATTACTAAAAAGTTCTCCTCCGAATATATTAGTAGATTCGGCGCTCCTGCCAAAATAACGACTGATCAAGTTTCACAATTCGAATCGAAACTATTCAACGAATTGTCGAAAATTCTCGGTTCCCATCGGATACGAACAAATAGCTACCATCCACAAGCAAACGGCCTCGTAGAAAGGTTCCATAGACAGGTAAAAACATCGCTAAAATGTCGTGAGTCGGAGGATACCTGGAATCAGGACCTACCGATTATACTTTTAGGCATTCGCGCAACATTCAAACAAGATTTGAGCTGCTCACCCGCAGAACTCGTATATGGTCAGCCCTTAAGACTTCCATCAGAATTTTTTACAAATGATCCAAACTTGAATGAAAACGATCCAAGTAATTTCGTTACATCACTACGTGAACGAATGACACATTTAAGGCCCACAGACACGAGAAAAACTTGTACTCCATCTTACATACCAAAAAACCTATACACATCCGACCAGGTCTTCGTAAGAGTCGAAGGCATCAAGCCCGGGCTTAAGCATCCCTACCAAGGCCCTTATAAGGTGATTCGACGATTTCGGAAATCCTTCATTATCAACAAAGATAATAAAAACATTTCAATATCAATAGATAGACTCAAACCGGCATTTACGATAGACTTCAACAGCGAGTCCACTACTAAAAAGGTTCATTTCAGTACAAAAATTAACATATTGAATTAATTATTAAAAAATTATAAAAAAAAAAACAAAAAAAAAAACAAAAAAAAAAAAAAAGAGAAAAAAAAAAATCAATTAATTATTAAGATTATTCAAATAACAACGTAATGAACACGATTTGAAGAAGTCCCTGATTTACAGCTGCGCATTCAGCTAAGGGGAGGGTGATGTAGCAACCGAAAGATTACTTTCTGCTTTCACGAAATACACAATGTCGCAGCACAAGCTCGCGAGTATCGAATTCCACCCGCAACTCATTGCATATTATTTAGTATTAAGTTAACAGTTAGTTTTAAGTGTAATTGTATATAGTTTTAAATGTAATGGTATATCGCAAGGAAATACAGAGTCAGATGAAATCGAACCATCGTCCGACTCGGACTCTTTTATTTAACTCCCTGTAGTGGTACAGATTGCCATACTTACAATCTTTTTTAAGTAATTCCGTTAACGCTCTCGCGATTAAGGCGAATCCTTGCACAAATCGTCTAAAATAACTCGCAAGACCTACAAAACTGCGAACTTCTTTAACTCTTCTCGGTATTGGAAATCCTCTGATTGCTTCTACTTTTCTTTTTCCCGGTGTTATTCCATTCACCGTGATTTCGAATCCAGAGTAATCAATTCTTTCCTTCAAGAAATAGCATTTTCCAAGGTTCATTGTCAAGTTTGCGTTTCTGAGTGCTTCAAGTATGGATTCCAATTTCTGTAGTCCTTCTTCAATAGTTTTCGATGGAATTATTAAATCATCCAAATAAGCCATCGCTGTCGTATATCTCAGATTACTCAGTACTGTACAAATGAGCCGCTGAAATACTGCTGGTGCGTTACTTAAGCCAAATGGCATTCACTTGAACTGATAGTGGCCACTGTTGTATTGAACGCGGTAATGTATCTAGAATCTCTGGACATCGGAATCTGATAATACCCACTGCTCAAATCTAATGTTGTAAAATATCGCATACCTTTTAATCGATCCAGTTGATCATCGATCCTTGGCATCGGAAACGGTTGCCTTACAGTCTGCCTATTCACTCCTCGATAGTCGATACACATGCGGATGTCCCCAGTCTTCTTCCGGACTAGTATCACCGGACTAGCGAAAGGTGAGTTACAGTCCTCAATGATGTCTGCTTCCTTCAGGTCGTCGATCATGCCTTCAACTTTTTCTCTCTCCATCTGCGATACACGATATGGTCGATAACGTACAGGCGTCGTCTTCTCTAACTCTATCTCCTTTTCGGTTTTGTTCGTGCATCCAATTTGTTTAGTATTTCTTGCAATCAAATCCTTATACTGGTTGAGTAAATTGAAAACTTTCGCAGCACCTTCTTTTGAAACATTGGTGTTTATTTCTTCGAGCCTTATCTCTTCTTTATTAATCTCTCGCCGTTTTATAGTTTCTTCATGTTGAGTAGACAAATCGCCCCTCGTAACCTTTCATCGTTCATTGATCTCAATGGCTTTACCTGATATATTAAGTACAGGAAGTATACATTTTCCTTCGTCGTCAGAACTAATTAAACATCTCGGAATTAATTGTCTGTTTTCTTGAAGTCTCCCTTCAACACTAATATCGCATCCTTGCAGCTCTCCATGAACCATAACATGTCCCAGGAAATTATTCGGAATTACCGTTGCTTCTGAAGCCCATAAAACAGTCTTCTCTCTCGATGTTAGTTCGATTTGCATCAAATCAGCCTCACTTGTACCAATCCTAAGCTCACCTGGTTTGCTGATAATCATCACATTACCCGCCTCCGTATACGGGTGACCAACAATCATGGTTTGACTTTCCTTTGGTACCACATGAATTTAGACTCTGGCTGTGACACCATCGATCGTTAACTTCGCTGTTAAAAGACCTTTCGGTTTTACTTCTCCGTTCCCATAACCTATGAGTGGCTCAAAATCTCCTTCCAGATATGTGAATTCTTCTTTTTCGGCAATATCGTCTCTCAATGTTACGCAACTGCTTCCTAAATCGACACAACTCTTTACGTACCTGTCATTAATATACGCATCTTTGAAATACTTTTGATGTGTCTTATGTTCGGTGATCTGCATTACAGTTTTATTTTCGTGCTTCGGAACTGTTGCATCGCTTGTTCCCTGTTTGCAGTCTTTCGCATAGTAACCTTTGACGTTACATTTAAAACAAGCAATCCCTGTTCCTTGTGGGCATTTGTTAGCGCGGTGACCAGCTTGCATGCACTTAAAGCACTGAATTTCCTGTATGTTTTTTTTTCAAAACTTACACGCTTTTCGTGCTCTTGAATGAAACGTTCGGCACTTCTTAGGTCTGGCAATAACTTGCTGGGTTGACTGTATCTGCTTAATGGTCGAATATATTCACGGATACGTACATACATTATCGATACCAAGCATCATCCACTCCAAGATTTCTGCACCTGTCATTCCTGCCTTATTGCATCTGGCCAACTTTTCGTAAAAGTACTCCACCATGCTTTGTCCTGATCGTTTCTTATAGTTTTGTGCATCTAATCGTCTTTTAGTGACGCTGTCATCTGAAGGAAAACTTTCAATAAGTAACTCTCTCCACTCGCACCATGATAAATTTTGTGCAGGCAGACTATCACGCCAGTTTTTCGCGACTCCTGACAGCTTTGTCAGCCCATAATGACGTATGGCGATGTCATCCCAATTATACAGAATACCGAATTCTTCCATTTTTGCCAACCATTCTCCGATAGTTAAATCACCTGCTACTGGATCGAATTTCGGAAGTGCTTCGTGCACATTACGAAAATATCGCGGACCATCGTGTCGCTTCCATATTAACATATCGCCCGTGATTTTCGACTGAAAAATAGCTTGAAGTCCGATCAAACTTTGCCTTCTCGTCGTCACGAAAATTCTGCGAATTGTCTTGATTATTTTCGAGTACACTTTCATCGCGCCTATTTTCATCGTCTTGATCGTCATCGTGTCCACTCTTTTTCACACTTAGTTCTACAATTTGCTTTTTCATGTTTGTTGGAGCACCTTTATTACCAACGTTTTCAGCACACGAGTTAGATTAGACCCATTAAGCCCTAGCCTCAAGTCCAATGACATCACAACCGAATTCAATGCATGACTCATGTCATACATTGTCATATGTAAACATTATTCAATTTAAAGTCAAAACATAATTATGCGAAAGCTATAAACTAAAATTCAATTAACTTAAAATCAACAAACTTATAAATTCGCTAAATACGCATCATTGAATAAGCACGTATTTCATATCCAATTTCATATATTGTTTATAAAACTAACCGATAACTAATAATCGATTTCTGCAGACGCATAAATCGCAGAGTCAGCATAATGCGACCTCACACATTGCATAGCGGACTATATAAACGATCCCAACATAGAGATCGGGGTCAGTCTATTAATCTAAGAACTTTAAGAAGTAATTATATAAGAGCTGGAGCTCGAAACTTGTTACGTTGTCGAAGTGATTAATTAAATAAATCAGTTGAGAAAATTAATTGATAATTTGAGTTTTATTCCGTTCCGAGTAAAAGGAACTTTAAAAAAGATCATTTTTTTAATTAAAATCACAACGACATTCGTAACTCACGCGCCCGTTGCTCGTGATTTTTCACTCAGCTGCTCATCCAACAACACATGACCCGATCGTAACACCGCCACTACGCAGATTCTAAAAAAAAAGTCAATTTTCGATTTATTGTGTTTACACCACACTTGGCCACAATACACAATAATCGTCGTATTACTTTATTATTTTAATAATAAAGTATTGTGATCGACTTGGGAAAAAAAAAAAATTTGCTTCCCTGAAATTTTGTTTTTTCGCGTTTCATGACTAAATTAGCCTAAAAATGCAAAAAAAAAAAATCCGTCTGTACGCCGTCCGCCGTACGCCGTACGCCGTCCGCCGTCCGCCGTACGCCGACGTGTACGCTCAGCGCACATTAACTCCCAAACCCTTCAAGATAGAGTGTTCATTTTTGGGGGGATTGTAGATAGTTGTGGATCTCAGGCGGATACTTATTTTGGGGGGTGTACGGGTTCAGGGGGAGGCGGGGGGAACGCTTAAACCGAAAAATACGAATTCAAATATCTTAACCATGGTAACAGCTAGGAAGCTAAAACTCAACATACATATAGAGGGATTTGTGGGACAACTTTTGAAAATAATTTAATTTTTTTATCCATTGGGGTGCAAAAAGGGGGGGCTAAGAACCAATTGTCGGCCGAATTTTTTTTTCAAAGGATTATATCTTCGAAATTACTTCCCATAAAAAATTGATATTTTGAGACCGTTAAGATAGTATCAAGATCTACTAGAATCAGTTTAGATAGAAGCTAATTATTGTAAGGGGGAGGGTCAAGGGGGGTGCAAAGAAAAACACTTAAAAATCAATATCTCGGCTATTTATTAAGCTATGTAATTGAATCTTAGAACCCATACTAAGCTATACTAGAGAAATACCTGAAAAATATAACATTTGGACAAAATAGTAGTGGGGGAAATGGGGAGCATTTCAAAAATGGCGCACTTTCCAAAATTTCAAACCGTTATAATTCAAAATTGAGTACAGATATCAAATTAAAATTTTGTCAAATTGTAGAACTAGGTAGTTTTTAAATTTTGTAAAAATTTTACGTTGGGAGGTGTAAGGGGAGGGAGGTGGTAACCAAAAATGTCGAAAATTTTGAGTGATTTTTTAAGGGCTCTGGTGAAAGATACAAAATTTAAATTTTCCATGTTGATACATCTATTTGTTGTACATACAGAAAAAATAATAAAAATTCCACAATTGTTATGCACCGACCCCCCCTGGTCTACCGTGCACAAGGTGTTTCATGTGCAATGAAAAGACCACTTAAGCTGAAAATTTTTGAATGAAATTTAAAGGTAGAGACTTGAAAACTTGTGAAATGCATTTAAAAAAAATTTTTAAAAGAATGAAATATAATCTGGTCGAATACCTTGAAAGCTTCTACTCCCTCCCATACAAAATGATTTTTTCGACCATTTTTAAGAAATTAATTATCACCTAATTAGTAAAAGCTATCAATTTGAAATTTTGCACAAAATCATTTAAAAATAGTTGAAATAGAACTGCGTCAAAATTTTTGAGATCACACTTGCCGTTCTACCCCCTCCCATACAAAAGCATGATTTCGACCAATTTCAATAAAACAACTGCTAACCAACAAATTAAAAGCTACGAACTTGAAATTTTGTACGAGCACCTTAAAAGAGATAAAAAAGAAAATTGCGTCACAAATTTTGCTATTCCCCTACCTCTTCTACCCCCTCCCATACAAAATTATTTTTTCGAGCATTTTTTGGAAATCAGTTATCAGCTAACTCTTAAAAGCTACCAATTTCAAATTTTGCTCAAAAGCTTATAAAAATAATTTAAATGATATTACTTTAAAAGTTTTGCAATCGCGCTTGCAATCCATACAAATGTTTGGTTTCGTGAATGTATGTAAAATACACCGAATCCTATGAAAATTCTATGTAACTTCGTCTATGAAACTGACATTCTATGCAGAGAATATTGGACGTGATTCAAGCAATCAATTAAAAACTATTACCATCCACCCACTCTTACTATCACCCCTCACCCCACCCCTCACAAACACTCAAACTTGGATAAATAAAGGAATGAAATATTGATTATATGTACTGGAGCTTTTGAACGTTTCAGCAAAGTGTTAAATTGACAGTTGCCCTGCCCAAGAACCCGCTTTCACTTAGTCTTCCCTAACAACTCTAACCTGCATATTGACTTTCCACACATACGCAACTTGTCCCAAGAATAATAAAGTTTCGCCCGACTTGTTGGCAGTTTATTTTTATATATATCCCACTTCTGATTTCTGCGGTATTCAAAATTAAGTTCTAAGCTAAAAGTGAAACGCTATTTTCTTTTATTATTATTTCAATCAATCCGCTTTATTTCGTAATCGACCCGTCGGCACACGCTCGCTTTTCGATTATGACAGTTGTCCTCTTCTTTATTAATTACATCCAGATCTCTTCTTCTTATAAACTACAACAAACGTGCTTAGAGCATTTGTCATACGAGTTCTATTTGGTATTTTGAACAATGCTCATGCATTGTATAAAATATCGGGTTTTCCAATAGGGACTTGACAACTTTGAATTCAATTTGTGAACGCACCCTTTCACTAATCATCGAACTGTCACTGTCAATCTATTCAGTAAACTTAACATTTTTATCATGGTAAAGTACACGAAGGAACAACGTCTGCAAATTATAAAAATTTACTTTGAAAAAAAGTTGCCAAGTCCTTATTTGAAAACCCTTTACATTTAGCATTTAAAAAATTTTTTCGAGTTGGATACCGCATAATTTTACAATCGCTCAAAAAAAGGCTCGTGTCGATTGTTGTAAAAAAATGTTGGCGAAATTCGATCGCGGTGCTTCAGAAGACGTACAGTATGTTAGATCTTGACGGATGACAAATCATGGATATATAGGTATGCATATAAGCCCGAAACTAAACAGCAGTCGACTGTATCGGACTTTCAAGACGAGCCAAACCCGACAAAAGTTGTTCGCGCACTTGTTCGAAGCACTTCGAAGCAAATGGTCGCCTATTTTTTCGGAATAACCGGACATGTCGCCACCGTGCCATTAGAGCAACGTAGGATGATCAATTCGGAATTTGTTTGCCAGAAGTGCTTGGTGAAATAAGGGAAACCGACCGCCGAAGAAGAATCACTCTCTACCACGATAATGCAAGTGGTTTTGTGAGCAATCAAAACATCGAATTGATGAGTCATCCATACAATCCTGATTTGGCACTCAGTGACTTCGTTTTATTCCCGCACATCAAAAATAAATTTCAAGGTTACCGTTTTCCGTCACCTGCAGAAGCGGTCGATGCATTCAAAACGCATGTTTTGGAGGTTCCTCATTCGGAGTGGGAAAAATGCTTCGAAAATTTGTTCTAACGCATGCAAAAGTGTATTGATTTTCATGGAGAATATTTTGAAAAACAATTTTCGATGATAAATATTTATTTTTCTATCTATCTATCTCAAAACTTAAGTAGTACGCTAAGTACACTTAATAAAAGTTAAAGTCGGTTCAAGTTTTTTAATATAAACTTTTATTATGAAACCAATTGATATTATGACTTAAGACAAATTAGTGAATAAAAATAATTAAGATAAGCAATCGCAAACAGTATAAAATTTATCAAGTTTGTCGGTCGAAATGTTTGCATCACTTACAACGAAACTTCCAGAGCCGGATAATTCCAAACTGATGAATGGTGTGAATTTATCGAAAATATGGAAATCCTCATTTCCCGAAATCGATTCCAATTTCAGCTTCCACATCGTGAACGGACTGAGCGTACACTTCGATTTTCGTAGTTTATCGTAAACAATATTTTTTATTTGCGAGCCGCCGCATGGCTGCTTAGCAAAACTTTGGCGAATTGTCTGACTATCGCTGGTAATCATGTAGATTTTCCGATCGTATTTATAATAGGAATTTCCCATGTGGGTTAAACTTATTACGAAATTCTTTAGGCATTCGTCGAGTTCGTGTTCCAGCTGCGGCTCTGAGAGACCGATGCACAGGTCGATCTGGTTGAATTTCACGGCATTATATTTGGAATTTCTCAAAATATCGGCATTGAGAACTATCTCCTTCCCGGCGAATAAGTTAATTATTTCGTTTCGAAAGTCGCTATTTTTCCATTCGTAGAACGGTCCAAGTAGTGATATTCTGGGGTCGCTGTAAAATTGGCCGACGTGAATGCGAGAATCGATTGCGGGATTGATCGTTAGATCCGATTCGATCCACATTGAGTTCAATGTCTCCAACTTAGTGATGATCTGTGGTAATAGCGTTTCGGAAGATGATCCGATCGGTAAAGCTAGATCTCCAAAGTAATGTTGTTCGCCAAATGGAAAAACTATGCCCTTCAGGCCGTTGAGAATTCGATCGTAGTGACCCATTACAACATTCGAAGCTATGCGAGCTTTCAGCTTATTTAGTGCCAACTTCAGTTGAGGATCGTGCAGCATTATTTCATCACAGCTTTTCGAGCTCACGCACTCCAAGTAGTCGACCAGTTGCTTCTGATCGTGATAATCCTGAATTCGATCGTTAATACCAAGGACTAGGTCCATTGTTCTGACCAGTTTTTCAATGGGATACCCGAAACTGGCAATAATAGATGGGTTTTTAGTGATTTCAAATAAACTGAATTTCAATTTGTCTATCGTTGTGTGGACATTCCACTTGGCGATGTCGAGAGTCACGTGCGACTTTTCTTCCATGCTAGTGGTCGAGCGATCCATTTCACTCTGAACATTTTTCCAAAAAGGAACCAGGATCTCAGTAATATTCGCTTGATAAGAAGTTAACTTGCTGAGCCCGCTTATTAAAATTTCAAGTTCCTCGTCGATTAAGCTAATGCAATCTGCATTTCCGCTTAATTTTCGATACAAATCTTCAATGAAATTCATCATCGGACCATTTTGCGAGCGCAAGGTGATCGCTGCATTGTCATTCCGCTCTTCGGTCTGATCAAGTCTGAACGCTTCGATAAATTCGTGAACAATTCCTGTAGTTGATTCGATTTTCGACAGTATGTGAAGACCTCTACTAATTGGAGCAGCGACCTCGTTCAGTCTTAACGCAATCCCCACTGCATTACATCGCTGTACAACATTTCCAATCATTTTGGTAAATGCGATAAAGTTCAATAGGAAAGAACCGATGGTTGTGATTGATTCCATAATTATTTTGGCGACAGAGATCCTTTCCAGGTCCTTTCGTTTCTCGATTAAACAGTTTTGTCGTTGCACGATATTATTCCTCAGCTCGATGATTTCCAAGAATAATTTCTCCATTTTACCATCGATATCGTGGCCAATTGCGAAAATTTCTGACAAAAGGTTGGTGCTGATGAAATCCTGGGCTTCATCAATTTGCTGGTCGAATCGAGATTTATATTGGTTAGTGGTTTCGCACAACACTTCGGCAGCCGAGTGCTGCTTGAACTTTTTAATTGTCTTAATTGAAAATTTCAAATAATTACCCACATCCGTTATAAGGGGATGGTTAAGTCGGTCAGAATTAAGAGCGGAAATGCGACTGAGCGTAGCGGTGTACAGAAAGCAGAGGATTTTCTTATCCTGTAAGGATCCCTCTGTTCGCATGGCATATTGCTGGATATTGAAGGCAAGCTCTTCGTAAAATGGCTTGCAATCGATCTGAACTTTTAGCTGGTGATACTGTTTTTCCAAACCATCAAAATCGTGAACCAAAGCCGAAATATCGTACATTCTCCTAATTTCCTTTGAACCATTCAACTCGTTCAGGAAGCAGTTTGTAGGGAACAGAGCTCTGAAGGCGACTGAATTCTCTCTGAAAAATTTTTTGTAGTTGTTTATGTAGTGAGCAAAAGATGTCGCCTTTCGCGACGTAGTAATTCCCGAGTCAAATACATCTGAATATGCCGAGGCTTCTTCCTCATCTTCGAATTCGTAATTTTGTAGGCTTTTCTCAGTATTGCCAGACAGTCCTATTAGAAAAATATCGCCGTTGTTATTTCGTCCCTCGGCAGTTAAGTTTAAATTATTTCCGCTCATTATTCTCTTAGAAATGCCGAAAAAATCTCCAGCAAGTTCGCCGTTTAAATCTATCTTACGAATCTCTCCAATTACCTCCCAGGTCGGTGCGATAACGACAATCTGCAGTTTTCTTCCGAGGCATGCCAGATCGCAATCAATAAATAGTTTAATAGAAGCAAAAATTTCCAAACATTTAATACCTTCCGGGATCGGATTTGGAATCGAACTAAATCTCACGTAGTTGTTGTGAATCTTGAGGCAGCCTTCTTCTGACGTCACGATGTCGTCATCAAGATTAGTTCTTATGAGATCATAAAGATGTCTCAGCTGTATTACGCTAATGCTGGAACCGTCTCTAACATCGTTTACATGGATTTGGTCTAGAAAATATTTTAGATCCTTGCCACGGATAGTTTTTTCCTCCGCCACCCCATCATGAATTTGTCTCTCAAACGTTTTAAACTGATCCAGGTCCTTGGTACGATAGTCATACTGTGACAGATGCTCATGAAGTCTGACTAGCAGCTTGTACCATACCTTTGAATCCTCAACCTTCTGACCGATCTCGATGAAAAGTTGTGTCCATTGGACAATTGCGGTTTTGAATTTTTTGGAGCACAGCTCTTCCAAGCATGACAAACACTCGCGCTGCTTGATCAAACTTAAAAGATGATTTTTGGGAATATCGAATTCTAAGGTTTCAAATATCCCAATAATTAAATTTAATACTGCAGACGTCTCGGATGGAAGATTCAATTTTGACAGCATTTTCTCCCAGAAATCAGCCTCCTCGCTAAATATGTAGACTAACTCCGACATAACTTTATCCTTTTCTAAATTTTGATAGTGGGCTTCGATACTTTGGACGATGGCCTGCAGGTCTGGCACTGCACCCTCCACGAATTCTTCGATCGAATAGATCACACGATTTCTGGACTCGTCTGAAATACTGAAGCCAAAATCTTCGTCATTTTTAAGCGTAAATTTCAAATTATTGAAAACTACCCGTTCCAATGATTTTTTCCCGTTCATAAGTAATTCGATTTCGCTGAGAGGTCCAGCCTGGTCCGGAGCTCTAAACAGTCCTATACGCGTGTAGCAGCCATCGCATCCATCTCGCTGAAGGAGAATATCAATAAACTTAACAGCATTCTGATAGAGGACACATTTTTCACCGCGATCATCCCTCGACGCAATTTCGATCTTAACATTTCCTAAAAATCTGGCAATATTTTCAACGATATCTGCATCTTTCATATATTCCAAAACGCCATTTCGCTTCACGGTCGGGTTCTGGATTTTAGTTACGACCAGAGCAATACTGTCTTTGTATTTAGGCAAATCCTTGACGAATGCCGACGCGTGCTTAACCAAATCCATGAAGGCGCTCCGGTCCATGCCGTCCTGGACGGCATTATGGCTCACAACAAAAACTAACTTAATCCTTTCGCATGATTTTACAACCTTTCTCATGAAATGCGCAATCAAAAGGTCGGTGCTTGTATTGCAGGTGTTCTGAAATCCTGGCAAATCCCAAAATCGATCATTTGACAACGAATCAACTGTTAATGCTGGGAAAATAGTTTGCGATAAAATGGTGCCGTTCCGATTGATTCGATCACTTTCATCCACGATCAGAAAATTTCCACCGCTGCCAATGGCAGCCAGCTTAGAAATATCACCAGTAAGGTATTGCGTAAGCGTAGTTTTACCGCTTCCCGTTGCACCAACCACCATAATCACAGCATCGTTACTACCAATCATCTGATGGTTATTGTCGTCTTTAACATATTTAAGGAGTTCTTTGTAACTTCCTGGATATTCGGCCATTGCAAAGTTATGGATTTATAAATGTACTTCGAAATCTGTAAATAAAATAAATAGAAAATTAATCGCGCCGAAATGTATGATACGAATTGATTTTATCTTAAAGCTACATTTCTTGAGCTAGCGGAACTATCAATGCATCGTATGTTTTAACCAATTGAAATAAGATCTCAAAATGAGTGAACTCTCCGAAATCTGGTTACACAAAGCATTTGCAAAACCCTCCTTTCACTGGAATACTACTACTACTACAATGGCGCTACAGCCCAAATCAATTCACTGGAATACGTAGGATACTAATTAAGTTTTGAGATATGGCAACACTGCTGTGAATATACCAAATCTGACAACATCGTCGTAAAGTTTGTCTTTTTTAATGCTAAACGTATTTAGAACGTTTTGTCATAGGAGTTCTATTGGTGTTTTGTACAGTGACTTGAAACATTCATCTCGGCCGAAAAATTGAATTAAACCGTGAACATTTTTGTTCGATGATTTACTATGACTTTCGACGTGGATTAACTCAGCAACAATGTGCTGATCAACTCGCTTCGACTTTTAGTGATGAATCACCATCCCGAGCCACCATGTTTCGCTGGTTTACCGAATCGTGGTCGGTGTTCCAGGACGAATTTCGTGAAGGTCATCCAAAATTCAGTTGTGGTGCCAGAAAACATCGATGCTAATCGATCGGTATATGACATACCGTGAAATAGAGTCATGCATGGACATCAATTCTATTCGCATACATTCAATATTGCATGAACATTTAGCCGTTAAAAACATTTGTTCGCGTTGTATACCGTATAAGTCGACAATCGCTCAAAAAAAGTCTCGTGTCGAATGGTCCAAAAAAATTTAACGAAATTCGATTACGGTGCTTCAGAAGACGTGTGTATGTTAGATCTTGACGGATGACGAATCATGGATATATGCATATGAACCCGAAACTTAACAGTAGTCAACTGTATGGGTCTATCAAAACGAAACCCAACAAAAGTTGTTCGCGCACGAAGCACTTCGAAGCAAATGGTCGTAGGTTTCTCGGAATAAACGGACATGTCGCCACCGTGCGATTAGAGCAACGTAGGACGGTCGATTCGGAATGGTATGCCACCATTTGTTTGCCTGAAGTGTTTGGTTAAATAAGGAAAACCAACCGCGAAAAACGAATCATTCCCTACCACGACAATGCAAGATCCCACACATCGGCTCAAACACTTTTTGATGAATCAAAACATCGCATTGATGAGCCACCCACCATATAGTCCTGTTTTGGCAACCAATGACTTATTTTCATTCCCGCACATTTTTTTTTTTTTTTTTTTAAGGCACCGAATATAACTTAGGGGGTCACCCTTTAATGCTATTGCACAGTTATGACGGTATAGGAAGAGGATGAAACTTGGTAGTATTATAGGAATTTTGGGGGAGAGAGACGGAAGTGGCGATGGACATTACTTTTGAAATGCTGAAGGTTATACTTGCTTGGAAACATACTAGCAGGCAATGCGTTCCAAAGTCTGGACGTTCGGGGGATGAATGACTGCCTATATTTCACTGTACGAGTAGGAATAGGGTTAACAGTATACTCGTGCGCGCGATTAGCTTGACGAGTATTACGGGGAAAGGTGTAAAGTGGAGGAATGAGTGATCTAAGTTCCGCGCTACATTTACCATGAAAATAGCGATAGTAAATGCTGAGTACTGCAACGTTCCTATGATGCTCGAGGGAATCAATAGAAATCGTGATGTTGTCATCTCCGATTAGTCGGAACGCATGTTTTTGGATTCGATCGAGCAGCGCAAGGTGTGTTTTGGGAGCCCCAGCCCACAAATGCGAATTGCACTCTAAACGAGGTCTAATGTAAGCTTTGTAGATGGTAGCTAAGTCGTGAGGAGTAAAATATTTTTTGCATTTGCGAAGAATGCCTAGGCGTTTGGAGGTATCAAGTGCAACATCATAGATATGTTTGCTCCAATCCAGATGGTTATTTAACTTTACGCCTAAAACGACAAATTCCTCTAAAGGGCTAATTGGTATGCCATTAAAAGCTAAATTAGACGACGACGCTGGAACATCACGTTTAAGAGAAAGATGACAGGCCTGTGTTTTAGCAGCGTTGAACTCTACTCTATTTTTCCTGCCCCATTCCAGGATTAAGCCGAGGTCGGAGTCCAGCGAACTGAATAACTCCCTGCGTTTGGAAGCAATTGATTGCTTGTGAGAATCCGCAGCAGAGTTAAATTCAAAGGTGTTATTTAAGGTACTGTCATCAGCAAAACTATGGATTGGATTGAGAGTAGAAGACAAAAGGTCGTTAATGAATACTAAGAACAGAGTAGGCGATAGGACAGAGCCCTGAGGAACACCAGAATTAGTTGGGAAAGAAGAAGAAGAAACGCCATCTAAAACGACTCGTATAGTACGTTCAGATAGGAAACTCTCAATCCATCGAATGAGGGTAGCATCGAGGCCAATGGCCTTTAGATTAACAAGGAGACATTCATGCCAAACTCTGTCAAAAGCTTTTGCAATGTCAAGAGCAAGAACTTGACCTTCGCCGTATTTGTGCAAGCAAGAGTTCCAACGTTCTGTCAGGTAGGCCAAGAGATCTCCCGTCGACCTTCCAGAACGGAAACCGTATTGGCGATCGTGGATAAGCTGCTTATCCTCGAGATAGTAAATTATTTTGCAATTGACAGCAGTTTCCATCACTTTCGAGAGCACTGAAGTAATGGCTATCGGGCGGTAGTTAGCGGGGTTCGCTTTGCTTCCTTTCTTGGGAATTGGCTGAACATTCGCGACTTTCCACAATCGTGGAAAGCACCCAGAAGAGTAAGATAAATAAAAAAGATTGCGAAGAGGTTTAGCCAGAGAAGAGGAGCACATTTTAAGGGTGATGGGGGGAATGCCGTCAGGGCCAGCGGACTTGTGAACATTGAGCTTTTGCAGGATCCTAGATATGAGACGCGTGCGGAAGTGTAGCGGCGGCAGCGAAAAACCTGATGGTGATGCGATAGGAGGGGTTTGGTTTGAAGGTGGTAGCGTTGAGTTTCTTGCGAAACTTACTGCCAATAGGTTGGCTTTCTCAACTGGATCAATAACGGTACGGTCGCCATCGACGAGTGGTGGTGTTGATGAAATTATTATTGACCGTTTTGACAAAAGACCAGAAAGATCTTGAGCCTTTTGGACTCTGAAGGATCTTCCGCCGAATTTTTTGGTCGTGATCAAATTTAACACGTTTAAGGATGGATTTGCAGGTATTTCTTGATGCATTATAAAGCTCTCTGTTAGCTGGAGTTGGAGAATTTTGAAAATTTCGAAACGATTGTTTCTTAGCCTGAATTGCCGCGAGACATTCTTTTGTGAACCAAGAGTCCTTCGACGGCCGGATTCTCTTTTGACTGGAAGGTATGTAGAGCTTCATACCTTTCAGGATGGTCTCGGTGACAAGTTTACAGGCTTCATCGCTGTTATTAGAATCGAAGCACAATTTCCAATTGAAGGCATTGAAGAACTCGTTCAGCGCCCCCCAATTTGCTCTTTTGAAATGCCAAACAGTTCTGCGGGGTGCCTTAACTGGCAGCGGTTTTTGTGCTGCAACAGGAAATTGTGCACGAATCAAGAAGTGATCCGTATTTCCAATTGGCGATGGTGATAATACAGAGAGAGAATATTTCTCAGGTTGGTTGGTGAGAAATAGATCAAGAAGATTTGAGAATTGACCTGCAATTTCAGGTAAACGAGTAGGCTCACTTACCAGCTGTGTTAAACCGTTTAACGAGGCAAAGAGCTCAGTATCACGTCCCTCTTGGTCCGTGCAGGAGGAATATTTAAGCTAGGCAATGTTGTGAACATTGAAATCGCCCGCGATAACGATTTCAGCGTCAGGGTGTGCAGTGTAAATGGACTGGACGGATTCAGATAACCCATCCAGCTCACTAGCTGTTTTAGCTGCATTCAGTGCCGGGCTTCTATAAATATAACAAAAAAACAAGATATGCCCTTGGACTAAAAGTTTTATCCAGATGAAATTAAATTCCGGATTGGAGCAGGTACCCAAATATGGAACCAATTGGAAGGGCACATCATCGCGGATGTAGAGAGCGATCCCCCGCTGGCGAAAAAATGCTGGGATAAGGTGATAACCGGGAACAGAATAAAACTGCTCACTTCCAGGTAGCACCTTGCACTCGCCAAGTGCTAGTATTTCTGGCTTAGCAGTTTGGGTATAAATGTACAGGGAGAGGTAGGCAGAGCTCAATCCCCGAACGTTGACCTGGTCAATCGTGAAGGTTGCCATTTATATATATAAAAAAAAAAAACAAAAAAAAAAAAGCACGTACGAAAACGTTAATAAATAAATAAGTAAAAAGAGGACTCAAATTACAAAACTAAAAAGTCAAGATGTAAAAATCAAAAAAAAAAAAAAAATGTAATCAAATAATAAAAAAATATAAAAACGCAAACATGGCAACACCAAAAGATACAGAATAAAAAATGCACTGCAGAAAAGAAAAAAAAAAAAAAAACAAGCAGCATAAACCAACAACACAAACGAAAAATAATTAACGGCCCGGGATCCGCAATTGCAATGCCCGCGCAAGTACTATGCCTATGCGCGGACGACCAATACAACGAAGATCCCGGACCGCTAGGCGACACTTAGCTAGAGATTGATTGGAATTGAATTTGAATTAATTATCCGACGGCGATGTGACCCCCTCGAAAAGATCACTGTTTATTTAGAATACAAAAAAAAAACACTCGCGGTTGAAATTAATAATAATAATAATAACAAAACATTATGACAAAGCGAATAACGAAAAAAAGAACAAAAAAGGGAGAGACGGCGAAAAGCAGGTCCGCCACCGAACGAGTGTAAAAATACCCATCACAAAAATAAAATGGCGATCTCAACGTTTTTCGTTTCTTGCAGAAGCGGTTGATGCATTTAAAACGCAGGTTTTGGAGGTACATCATTCGGAGTGCAAAAAGTGCTTCGAAAATTGGTTCAAACGCATGCAAAAGTGTGGTGATTTTCATGGAGAATATTTTGAAAAACAATAAAACAATTTTCGATGATAAATATTTTTTTTTACTTGCCTATCTCAAAACTTAAGTAGTACAATCAATCAATCAATCAAATTCCTGTTAAGACACTCCACAGGGACATAGGACAAAAACAACTCTCTTCCTCTGGCCTCCTGTTCAACTGCTCGCTTCCAACCTGACGTCTTCCTTGAGGATTATAATCCATAGCCTGTTTCGCTCTGGTTTCCTCAAAGTGTGACCACTGCCACTGCCGCCTTTGAATCTCAATACCTATTTTAGTCCAGTTGTACTCAAAGGTTCGTCGTTGGAGATCACTTCTAGCCAGAATATTCCTAAAATGCGTCGGAGGCATTGGTTCACGAAAGTTTATAGTTTCTTGGTAAGTCGGTCACTTTCCATGTAGTACAACTATATAACAACACGGATTTGACGAATGCGTCAGAAACTGGCAGCTTCGTGTAAAGGGAGATCTCTGTTAACCTCCAGAAAGAGAAAAGGATACCGAAGGCCTTAATATGCTTTTCGGCTCCGCCGCCCATGCTGACAATGCTTCCAAGAAGAATCTTGCACCTCTTCCACATCTTGTCCGTTAAGACCAATCGGTGTGCTTGTATTCGAACCCATGTGCATATATGTACTTGGTGTTACGCACATTTATTTTCAGTCCCGCCTCTTTGCATTTAGAATGCAATGAGTGAACATTTCACTCTAATTCCGAACGGTTATCTGCAATTAAAGACGCCATCAGCATAATCTAGGTGACTTAAGATGTTAAATTGTCTCCATTGAAAACCTTTATCTTCCAGTGCAGCTTTCAAGATGTCATTTATTACCACCAGAAGCAGGGCTGCTGATAATATGCAGCCTTTTCTGACAACCGTTCACACAGGAAAGCTCTCGGACAGCTCTCCTCTATATAAGACGCAACACCTTACATCTTGGTAGGATTCTTTAATCATAGCTATGATCTCATCTGGAATACCTGTCCTACGCAAAGCATTCCAAATGCTATCTGGCTTAACGCTGTCAAAAGCCTTATTGAAGTCCACAAACATGGGATGTAGTGGAGAACCCATTTCGGCTGACTGCACCAATATTATCTGTACGGTATTTATGTGGTCAGTACAAGACGACCCTTTACGGAATCCAGCCTGATAAACTTCGAGAGTGCTCTCCACAACATCACTAATTTTATTGAGAATTACATTAGTCATGATTTCCGATACGACAGTAAGTAGACATATACCGCGCCAATTGCCACAATCCCGAAGGTCGCCCTTTTTCGGAATTTTCACAATGACGCCCTCCTTCCATTCAGTTGGATATCTTCCTTCATTCCGCACCTCAGTAAAGAGTGGGAGGAGTATATCGGCTGTTATTTCCGGATCTGCTTTGAGGAGTTCGGTTGGTAGTCCGTCTATACCTGAAGCTTTCCTTCCCGCCATTGACCGAATGGCGAAAACTATCTCTTCCCTATCTGGGGGATCGTCCCTAATAGAGGATTGTTGCAGTTGGATGTTTGGTAGTTATTCTGTTTCTGGAATATCTTCCTCTAACATGATTTTTAAAATATCAGAAAGGTATTCTTTCCATCGCCGCAACTGGTGTTCACTCATATTAAGGAGGGCTCCGTTGACATCTCTTACCATGTGGTTGGCGGTGAAATTCCTATTCGCCAACTGTTTCATGATTTTAAATAGTGAACCCATATCGCCAAGTTAAGCCGCAGATTCTGCCTTGTTTGCCAGATCTTCAATGGCCTTTCTCTTGTCGCGTTTAACAGCATTTTTAAGCTGTGTATGAGCATCGCGGTAGTTCTGCCTCAAGTCGGGTGTTCGTTGATTGACATCGGGTTCAGAGATGATCGCCGACCTTGTTACATGTGTCTCGCGACATCCAGGATTTCTCACCGCTTTGCACATATCCCACAGATTCTTCAGCACTAGTTACAAAAGTGTTTCTGGTTGCCTGCCTCTCAATTGGCATCCAGTGTGCGTGTTTCATATTCGTCCAATGTGGATGGCTTCTCGCGTAGAATGGTTGTGTACTCGTGCTTTTTGTTGGGGTCTCTGAGTTTATCGACGTTAAGCTTGCGCTTCATTTGAAGAATTTGTAGTCGGCTGATAGCTGCTGTGCACAATTTTAAACTGGTAACCAACCAATTGGTACCCTTCGTAACTATATTTCCGTTTTATTTTATTTAATTCTTGTGACGACTATAAATACATTTTTTATTCTTTGCATCTATTAATTCCCTATCTATATCAATCTAATACAAGTTTCTTATTAAAAATGCAATGAAACGAACAAAATTAAATTTTTTTCCATGTATTATGGCTTCATTAGTAAGAGCAAACATTCCCATTAATGATGGAATACAACTTCGTTCAAGTGGCTGCTCCGGCTGGCTTCGCAGTAGCGCATTCTGTCACTCCAATTTTCCAAGACCATGTCGATGGTTTCGGGCTGTAGCTCACGGATTGCTTGGATGGTATTGGCCTTAATTGCTTGAATCGTTTCTGGATTGTTGGCATAACATCGGTCCTTCACGGTTGCCCAGAAAAAACAGTCCAAAGGGGTCAAATCGCAGCTCCGAGGCGACCAATTGACATCGCCAAGACGGCTGATAACACGATTTGGGAATTTGGTGCGTTAAAGATTGATTGTGGCATGGCGTGCCATCTTGCATGAACTAGAAGTCGTACAAATCCATGTCTTCAATTTCATTAAAAAAACATAACAGGGCTACGATTGCGCGTAAAGCGCAATCTTACGATGAAATAGAATTTTTTGTGATCCCAAGAAATTTTGTATGGGGAGTGTTAGAAGGGATGATAGCATTGTACTAATTTTTTCGACATCATGCTAAAGTAGCTATGAAAATGTTTTATACAAAATGCTTACTCCAAAAACTGAATGGGAGCTGAGAAAATTAGTGAGTTTGATTTAGTGAAAATGTGCAGTTTGTATGGGAGGTGGTAGAAAGAGTGGGGGGATTTTGATGATTTTTTCAGAAATAACTAGGAATATTATAAAATTGGCATCCCTTAAATTTCAGACTAGTGCCATTCATAATTTTCAAGAAAATCGATTTCTTGTGAAGTTGTGAAACTGTGTCATGTTGTATGGGAGGGGGTAGAAGCAGTGAAGCTAATCAAACATTTTTTTTTTTCATCTTAGTAATAATATTAATTAAATATTTATTACAAAATATAAGCTCAACAAATGTTATATGTTCTGAGAAAATCGGCTTAGAGCATTTCAGGAAAAAGTGTAGTTTGTATGGGAGGGGGTGGAAGGAAAGGGAGGAAGCAAATAATTTTTGTACTGTAGATTTAAATCATTAAAAAAGTAATATATACCAAAATTGAGACCAATAGCTTTTATACTTTTTGAGTAAATCCATTTATTGTCAAATTGCAAAATCGTGTCATTTTGTATGGGAGGGGGTAGAAGGGATGAAGTTAATCATCTCATTTTTTTGACCTTACTAACAATTTTAAATAAGTATTTGGTGCACAATTTCAGCCCGCTGAATTTTATAAGCACTGAGGAAATTGGCTTAGAGTAATTCATGATAAGTACAGTTTGTATGGGAGGTGGTAGAAGGAGGGGGAGGACACGCACAATTTTTATATGATAGATTGACATTATCATAAAAGTAATATATTCTGAATTTCAGGCCAATAACTTTTATACTTTTTGAGCAAATCCGTTTATTGTCAAATTGCGTGATTGTGTCATTTTGTATGGGAGGGGGTAGAAGGGGTGGAGCGATTTGGCCCGTTCACGAATTTGACCTTACTTTTTTGTCAAAAACGACGTGTACAAAATTTGAACATTCTAGCTCAACGCGTTCTCAAGCTAGAGAGCGTACGGACGGACGGACAGACGGACGGACAGACGGACGGACGGACGGACGGACGGACGGACTGACGGACATCCGGTTTTGAAATTTTTGAGTGATAATATTAACTTCTGTATTCATCATTTTTTTCTCCGAGCCTTATTTCTTGGCGTTACAAACCTTAGAGCGAACTTATAATACTCTCAGATTCCATTTAGAGTATAAACATAAAAGAATTATGATTGGGCGTAAAGATCAATCATATGGTACTCTAGATGGGATGGAAATAACTTTAATATACCGGAAAATATGTCATCTCAAATTCTTTCGAATAGTGAATAGAAATTTGTGCATGGGAGGTGGTAGAAGTAAAGGAGGAGGTTTGTATTTTTCGTATATGACACCAAGCATGGTATGCAAAATGTTTTTTGCTGAATTTAAAGTTTTTAGTTTCCATTATTTTTCAAGAAATTGGTCATCGTTTTCCTGAAATTGGGGCATTTGTATGGGAGGTGATAGAGGAAGTGGATCGTTTCAGATGATTTTAAAACTGCTCATCATCATCCTTATCACCATGCTTTCATTCAATTGCAAAGTCGATAGCTTTTATATATAATTGAATGAGAAATGCTTTTCTTGAACTTATAATACAGATATTTGTATGGGAGGTAGTAGAAGGTGTGAAGCGGAGTTGATAATTTTTTCTAACATTTATTTCAATTATTAAGAACCAAATTCTGGCAAAATTTGAAGTTTGTACATTTTCTAGTTTGAATGGAAATCGATAAAATGCATTTAGCAAAAATTATGCATTTGAATGTTAGGGGGTTAAAGGAGTGTACGGATCAAAACGCTTTATTAATATTTCTATTTGTATACTTTATACAAAATATCAAATTGATAGCTTTCGAAGAAAAATAATTTAATTTAAATTTCAAAATTTCGTGAAATTTGTATGAGAGGGGGTGGAAGGAGTGAGGTGAAGATGATAATTATTTTTAACATAAATTGCAATTATAGTAGAATCAATTCTGACAAAATTTCGTCTTTTCGGCTTTACTAGTTTCAATAAAAATCGAAAATATGTATTTTTCAAAATTGTCCATTTGTATGGGAGGGGGTAGAAGGAGTAAAGGGATCGAGTCAATATTCTGTGATATTAATAACATCTATATCGTTATACTTTGACGTAAATTTCAAGTCTATAGCTTAAACAGTTTCAAAGAAAAATCAATTTCTTTTTATTTCGAAATTTCATGAAATTTGTATGGGAGGGGGTAGAAGGAGTGGGGGGATGTAGCCCATTCACGAACTTTAAGTCAATTTTTTGCTAAAAATGACACACACAAATTTTTAGCACTATAGCTCAAAGCTTTCGAGAATTATGCTGTACACAGACGCACAGACAGACAGACGGACAGACAGCAACTCGGAATCGAGGTTTTTGAGCGACAACAATTATTTCTGTATCCTTGGCGGCTCTGTGCGAGCGTTATTTCTTAGCATTACAAACGGTAAGGTAAACACAATATACTCTCAGATTTCATCTAGAGTATAAAAAGTCGGAAAACATGGCTCTGTAACGTTCATCGTTGACCGAAACGTTGTTCCCAGCCTCATTTTCGAAGAAAAATGGTCTAATGATGCCACCACTTCACAATCCGCACCAAACTGTCACTCTCTGTGGGTGCATTGGCTTCTCGACAATAACGTGCGGGTTTTCCGAACCGCAGATGCGGCAATTTTGTTTGTTAACGTAGCTTCCGAGATGAAAATGGGCCTCGTCAGAAAAGATGATTTATCGCCCAAAATCGTTGTTCAATTCAAGCTGCTCTAAGGCCCAAACTGCAAAGCGATAACGAAGCGGATGGTCGTGTGCCTTCAATTGTTGAGTCAATTGGACCTTGTAAGCGAATAATCCGAGATCTTGTGCAGAGTTCTCCTCAGGCGACTGCGTGAAACGTTGAGCTGTTGAGGTCGACGGCCATTTGATGTTCGTGGAGTGAGTCTCTCACTCTCGGCTACAGCTGCCACGACGACGGGGACCATGAGTGTTGTCCACTAGCATGCCAGTCTGATGAAGTTTTTGGACAAACTTGCGTACAGCAGGCGCGGTGGGTGCTTCATTTCGGCCAAAACTTCTTTTCAAAAAACGCACTGTTTGGGTTACACAACACTCCCTTTGGAAATAAGTTTTCAATATTTCCCAACGTTGTTCAAGTGTAAAGCGGAGGTATGATACTGACTTTCTGTCAAGATTTCGAGCGGGAAACAGCTGTCAGTGTCAAAATAACCTGTGATTTTAAAAGAAACCACTAGATGGCCCACCCATGTTGTTAGATGTCAACACGAAGCCGTTCATCGTTTGCTTGCGATCTTCAACTGTCTACTATTCTCAACACATGGAAACACATTGGACTACTCAGGGCAACCTTCCGGATTGTGACAATTGGCGTAGTGTATGTCTACATAGTTCCGTATAAAAAATCATGGCTTAGATAATTCTCATTAGCGTTAGTGATGATATAGAGAGTATTGCATTCCGTAAAGAGTCGTTTTATATACACCACAGATATTGGAGCAGTCAGCCGAAATGGGATCAGAGCAAAACGTTTGTTGACAAGCTCTGAATTATAATCCTCAAGGAAGACGTCGAGTTCGTCGATTCTGTAGCATATGGTAGCGAGCATTTGAACAGGAGGCCAAAGGAATAAAGAAGTCCAGAATCTCGCCTTTTGGAAGGAAAGTGTTTCTGTCGTATGCCCCATGTTAACAAAATATTGATTGTTTGAATGCCAGAAAGAATGAAAGCATGGACAGCAACTCTTCGAATACTATTGTAAATGGTTTTTCTCCAAATGCCAGAGAAGGTTTGAGGATTGTATGGAAGGTTTTTCATAATATAAGTGCTGGAAAAAATCTCATAAAATCCATCAACTATCTCAAAGCATCATCATCAAATTCCTGTTAAGACCCCCTATAGGGGCATAGGACAGAAACAACTCTCTTCCACAAGGCGCGATCCTGCGCATCGGCTTTAAGCTGTTGCCAGGACTTGTTTATTCCTCTGGCCTCCTGCTCAACTGCTCGCTTCCATGTGTTACATGGTCGACCAACCCGACGTCTTCCTTGAGGGTTATAATCCAGAGCCTGTTTTGCGATGTTTTGCTCTAGTTTCCTCAAAGTATGACCGATCCACTGCCACTTTCGCCGTTGAATCTCAATACCTATTTTAGTCTGGCGAGTTGTACTCCAAAGTTCGTCGTTGGAGATCATTTCTGGCCAGAATATTCCTAAAATTCGTCGGAGGCATTGGTTTACGAAAGTCTGTAGTTTCTTGGTAAGTCGAACGCTCACTTTCCACGTAGTACAACCATATAACAACACGGATTTGACGCATGCGTCAAAAACTCGCAGCTTCGTGCGAAGGGAGATCTCTCTTAACCTCCAGAAAGGGGAAAGGATACCGAAGGCCTGACGAGCTTTATTTAGCCGAGCCTCAACATCCTTTTCGGCTCCGCCGTCCATGCTGACAATGCTTCCGAGATAGCAAAAATCTTGCACCTCTTCCACATCCTGTCCATTAAGAACAATCGGTGTGCTTGGGTTCGAACCCATGTGCATGTACTTGGTTTTACCCACATTTATTTTCAGTCCCGCCTCTTTGCATTTAGAATGCAACGAGCGAACATTTGACTCTAAGTCCAAACGGGTATGTGCAAGCAAACACTCGTCATCAGCATAATCAAGGTGACTTAAGATGTTAAATAGTCTCCATTGAAGACCTTTACCTTCCCCACCTTCCAGTGCAGCTTTCAAGATGTCATTTATTACCACCAGAAACAGGGCTGGTGATAATATGCAGCCTTGTCTGACACCCGTTCGCACAGGAAAGCTCTCGGACAGCTCTCCTCTATGCAAGACGCGACACCTTGCATCTTCGTAGGATTCTTTAATCATAGCTATGACCTTATTTGGAATACCTCTCCTACGCAAAGCATTCCATATGTAATCTCGCTTAACGCTGTCGAAAGCCTTCTCGAAGTCCACAAACATGAGATGTAGTGGCGAACCCATTTCGGCTGACTGCTCTAATATTATCCGTAGGGTATTTGTGTGGTCGGTACAAGACGACCCTTTACGGAATCCAGCCTGATAAACTTCGAGAGTGCTCTCGACGACATCACTAATCCTATTGAGAATTACCTTAGCCATAATTTTTGATACGGCAGTAAGTAGACATATACCACGCCAATTGCCACAATCCCGAAGGTCGCCCTTCTTCGGAATTTTCACAATGACGCCCTCCTTCCATTCAGTCGGATATCTTCCATCATTCCACACCTTAGTGAAGAGTGGGAGGAGTATATCGGCTGTTACTTCCGGGTCCGCTTTGAGGAGTTCGGTTGGTAGTCCGTCTATACCTGGAGCTTTCCTTCCCGCCATTGACCGAATGGCGGAAACTATCTCTTCCTTATCTGGGGGGTCGTCCCTAATAGAGGGTTGTTGCGGTTGGATGTTTGGAAGTTGTTCTGTTTCCGGAATATCTTCATCTGACAAGATGTTTAAAATATCAGAGAAGTATTCCTTCCATCGTCGCAACTGGTGTTCACTCATATTAAGGAGAGTTCCGTTGACATCTCTCACCAGGTGGTTGGCGGTGAAATTCCTGTTCGTCAACTGTTTCATGATTTTAAATAGTGAACCCATATCCCCAAAGTAAGCCGCAGATTCTGCCTTGTTTGCCAGATCTTCAATGGCCTTTCTCTTGTCGCGTCTAACAGCCTTTTTAAGCTGTATATGAGCATCGCGGTAGTTCTGCCTCAAGTCGGGCGTTCGTTGGTTGACATCGGGTTGAGAGATGATTGCCAATTTGGCTTTTTTCCGGTTGTCAACCTTGTCCCATGTGTCTTGCGACATCCAGGGTTTCTCACCGCTTTGCACATATCCCACAGATTCTTCAGCACTAGTTAGAAAAGTGTTTCTGGTTGCCTCCCAATTGGCGTCCAGTGTGCGCATTTCATGTTCACCCAATGTGGATGACTTTTCGCGTAGAATGGTGGTGTATTCGAGTTTTTTGTTGGGATCTCTGAGTTTATCCACATTAAGCTTGCGCTTCATTTGAAGAATTTGTGGTCGTCGGATAGCTGCTGTACACAATCTCAAGCAGGCAACCATCAAGTGGTGATCGCTCCCCACGTCAGCTCCACGTTTCGCTCGCACATCGAGGAGACATCTTCTCCATCGGCGACTTATAGCCAAATGGTCGATCTGGTTCTGAGTAACACCGTCAGGCGAAACCCAAGATGTTTTATGATGACTCTTGTGTGGAAAAAGGGTCCCTCCGATGACCATTTGCCGAGTACTACAGAACTCCACAAATAATTCGCCGTTTTCGGGTCTCTTAATCCAAGGTCGTGAAGCGTCGACCCAAGGGTCACCATGCCTCCCCATGACGTGTTCTAGTACAGTGTTGTCTGATCCAACCTGGGCGTTCATATCTCCCGAGATGATAATAATATCACCTCTTGGAACACGTTCGAAGGTTGCACTCAGTTGGCTATAAAACTCCTCTTTGTCACCAGATGTTGCGGTATTAGTTGGTGCGTAGCACTGCAGAATTGTGACGTTTCTGACACTGGTCCTGAGCCTGACGACGATAATCCTATCCGAGATTGGTTCCCAGCTAATGAGACTGTTTCTCGCTCTCGGCGTAAGGACGAACGCCACGCCATTTCTGGCTTCACTTTCAGGGCCAATGTACAGAATAGTGTTTCCGCTAGGGGTTCGTTCTTCTCCTGATCCTGTCCACCTGACCTCGCTCAAGCCCAAGATTTGGATGTTATAGTGCTCCATTTCACGGTCGATCACTGATTGGCGGTGCAAGGACCGAGTAACCCCAGCTCTTCCCCCGTCATTCAATGTTCGAACGTTCCAGAAGCCAATCATAGTCCGTTTTCGAATGCCAAAAGTCGTTACTGTAGAATCAGTCCGTATCCGAGGCGATGTATCTGTTTCTCGTATCATTTAGGTCTTATGATCACGGGTGATAAGCCCATGATCCAGTGAGTGTCCATTTGCCATTTTTAGGGCAAGCAGGACTGGCTGTGGGTGAATTCTACAGCCCCCATCCCAGAGGGGGATAGTTAGCTCAGGTCCGTGGAGTCGCTAACTCCAAAGATAGTTGCAGGAATTGGTAAAACTTCATACTACAACTACCCCCTTGCGGGGCAAAGCATCATGAAGTATTTTTATACAACAACTCAACTTAGGAGGCCGCATATACCGAAACGGCGTATTCATTGAAGATGAGGTAATTTTGAATCGGAAAGTTATGCGAATAACTCAAAATAGTTGTAGTAGTGATAAATTGGAAAAAAATGCTGGATGGCCAGGAGCTGATTGGAAAACTGCTAACTTTGAAAATTCGATGTAAAATCTTCTTGGTTGCGTAATTTTATATACTTTTATTTTTCTTCGGCTCTCAACAATTCAGTTTTTATACCAATAAAGAAACAGCGCTGAAAAAATATAATTTTCATGCAAAGAATTTAAAATCAAAAGCAAGCCTTTTCAGCAAATAAAATAACTTTTTCAGAATGCAATGTTATTAATAAAAACTTTGAAATGTGGATAACTTTCTAACCTGTTCCCCCCGCGGAAAGGCTTATTTTTTAGCTATGGGAAAAAATAAACACTTACCTACAAAATATAAAACAAAACATAACAGGACTACGATTGGGCGTAAGGCTCAATCGTGTGAGACTCTAGATGAATGAGATATTTTTTAATTTTAAGAAATTTTTGTAGGGGAAGCGTTGGAGGGGGTGACGGCATTGAACTAATTTTTCCACATCACGCTAGAGTAGCCATCAAAATGTTTTATACAAATTTTAGGATTCAAAAATTTAATAGGTACTGAGAAAACTAGTGTATTGGATTAAGTGAAATTGTGCAGTTTGTATGGAAGGTGGTAGGAGGGGCCAGTTCTTAATGACTTTTTTTTCAAAAATAACTACAAACATCATGCTTTTGACATGTTTTAAATTGCAGATCATTCATACTTAAATTGCAGATCTTTCATACTTTTCAGGAAAATCGACTTTTTGTAAAGTTGTGAAATTGTGTTAGATTGTATGGAAGGGTGTAGAAGGGGTAAAGCTAATAGTCTCATTTTTTTGCTTTACTAATAATTCTATATAAATATTTTTTTCAAATTTTCAGCTCGATTAAATTTATACGTACTGAGTAAATTTGTTTATTGTATTTCATGAAAAAGTGCAGTCCCATACAGGTGGTGGAAGGAACGGGAGGATTCAAATATTTTGTATGGGAGTGGGCAGAAGGGGTGGAGTGATTTGGCCCATTCACGAACTTGACCTTACTTTTTTGTCAAAAAGCTTTCTAGCTCAACGCGTTCTCAAGCTAGAGAGAACACGGACGGACATCCGATTTTGGGATTTTTAAGTGATTATATGAGCTTCTGTATCATCCATTTTTACCACCGAACCTTATTTCTTGGCGTTACAAACTTTGCGGTAAACTTATAATACTCCCAGATCTCATCTAGAGTAAAGAAATTGTTTATATAATTTTTACAAAATTTGTTTTGATATATTTCTTTAAAAACTTCCAGCACATAATTGTTAATAACTTCAAAACCAATCATATTGTCATTAAACCAGTTCCGCCGTCACCAAAGTTTTGGTTTAAGGATATTCGAGAAAACAATTTAAGGTTTCCATCGGCTACGGCAAAATTGTTTGTATATTAAACGCTACATTTTTCACTTAAATATGCGATTTCGAACATATGGTACGGCCCGTTATGCAATTATTTTTACAAAAATATACCGAAAATGAAAATGCAAGTTTAGTAGATATTTAAATTAGTGTCAGTTTGCGGGTTAATTTGAAACAATTAAAGGATACCGCTTTGATATATATGTTTCTTTTCGAAGGAATACTCATGCGAAGGACAAGTGCAGATGTGCCCCGTATATAGGTATGCTAGTTAAGAAATATTTCTTATCACCTGTGATAAAATGACTACATAAAATTATTATAAATATAGACAATGTAAAATATAAAAGAAATTCATTAAAATTAATGCCGTATTATTTATTCAATTCATTTTACAATGTTTAATGTATCATATAAATATTTTTAATGAGTACTTAAGAATTTGCTTTCATTTTTATTTTACTTAATAATTGAATTTTATTTAATTCAGTTAAAAATGAATTTGTGTCCGTTGAATTCAAGTTTGTTGCAAATTTTTTATATTTATTCACGATTTCTGGCAAAGAAGGAATGCCAGGGTGGCTTTGTGTATGCGGGCCTGCAATCGTACAGATTTCTTTGGAAATTCCTGAAATACCATTTGATGCATGCCCTCTACTGATGCTACCCGATTCGAAGAAAGTGATTTCATTATCACAAAAAAGTGCAGTGAAAAGCGGAAGCCTTGATACACAAGCACCTCTTATATTGTTTCCATTAGCTCCACCAACGCCAGCAGTGCCTCCTTGACCTCCATCGCCATTCGGACCATTATTATTCTCGGTAATTATTTCACTTTTATTCGATAATTCTTTTATCAAAATAACTCCACGATTACCGCCGATGCCACCCGTTCCTCCGTCCCCACCCGCTCCGCCAGCGGTTCCATCGCAACCAAAAAATTCAAGGAGTTGTTTGTATTGATGGTGAATCCACCAATTCGGCATTACCCAAGAATATTCGGACTCATTTAAAAATTTATATTTGAATGTACTACTTATTTCCCACTTACCACACGCAAAAGAAAGGTTTATCCTCCATCGATCAAAATGAGCGTTATCACCATTCTTTCCCGTTTGTCCATTGCCGCCGTTCTGTCCGCGACCGCCTCTACCACCATTGGCAGTAATTTTTAAGTTTTTTCCATTTATGAAATTCGAACCAATACCAGAAAAGCTTCCAGCAGAGCCTCCTAGTCTGCCAGGTTCGCCATCATGTCCCTGACTGCCCGGCGACTCTCCATTTTTGGCTGACTGCTCGTATTCCGCACCATCTGCACCATCCAACACAATAACGTGACCTTTCCCAATAATTTCCCAGGTGGGTGCAACTATGGTTAGATTTGTTCCAGCTCGCTTTAGATCGCAATCAATGAATACTTTCACTGAGGCGAAGATTTCCAGGCATTTAATGTTATGCGGGATTGGGAGTGCGCTAAGTTTTATGATGTTTCCACAAAAACTTATGCGATTTCCATTTAATTTCATGTCCATTCCCGAAATATTGAGTTCCAATACATCACGTAAATGCTTCAGTTGAATCACGCTAACTTCAGAAAGATCTCTTATGTTGTTTTGTGGATAGATTTTGTCCATAATTGGTTTCAATTGATTGCCGTTGACACTATTTCCATTTTTCAGCCAACCCTGAATCCGGTTCTTTAAATCCTTGAATTCATTCCGATCCCTATTCTGCTCGCTATATTGCGACAGATGTAGATGCAATCTTAACAATATATTGTACCATGTGCTTGCATCCTGAACCTTGTTATTTATTCCTCCTAAAAGATGCTTCCATTGCGGTGTTGCAATTTTGAATTTATTGTTGCACACTTCTTCTAAAAAGAACAAACAATGTTGTTGTACCTTCAGGCTTGATAGACAGCCTTGTGCACTGCCAAAGTTTAAGCTGGCAAAAGTATTAATGAGGAAATTTAAAGCTGTAGACGTTTCAGATAAACGCTGAAATTCAATCCAAATTTTTTTCCAAAAGTCGGATTGTTCTTTAAATACAGCGTGCAATTCAGTTGCACTACGATTCTTCTCCAAATTGTTAAAGTACACATCGATAGAATGTACGATAGTCCGCAGATCTGATATCGTCTCATCCACAAATGCTTCAATCGATTTGTTTATGAAATTTTTGGACCCGTCCGAAATACTGTAGCCAAAATCCTGGTCATATCTCGATGTAAATTTCAAATTATTGTGGATTATTGCTTCTAAAGATTTTTTTCCGTCCATAAGCACTTTCATTTTGCTGAGAGGTCCAACCCATTTTGGAGATCGGAACAGACCTATACGCGTATAACGACCGTCATTTCCATCTCGCACCAATAAGATATCAATAAATTTAACAGTATCGTTATAGAGATGCTGCTTTTCTTCAAGCTCCTTTGCGTTTCTTATTTCGGTCTTAACATTTAGCAAAAAATTGACAATTTGTTCTATGATTGCTTCGTCCCCTAAGCATTCGGAATGACCATCTTTTCGCATGAACATCGGATTATGGATTTTAGTAACAATCAGTGCAATGCTGTCTTTGTATTTTGGAAAGTTCTTGATGAATGCTGAGGCATGTTTCACCAAATCCATGAAGGAGCTGCGGTCCATTCCATCTTTGACGGCATTGTGGCTTATGACGAAAACTAATTTAATTCGTTCACAAGATTTTACAAGCTTTCGGGTGACGTATGCCGCCCTAATGTCCGCAAGTGTGCTGCGGGTATCACAAAAACCAGGACAATCGTAAAATGACACATTTCTATCAGCATTAACTAATAATTCTGGATAAATGGTTTGCGATAGAATCGTATTGCCTGCAGCACTGATTCGATTATTTTTGTCGACGATGAGATAATTTCCAGGTGCTCCTGTCGCTGTTAGACTCTTAATATCGCCTGCAAGAAACTGCGTTGACGTACTTTTACCACTCCCAGTTACTCCGAGTAACAGCACAGCTTCATTTTGAATTGTAAACTTCGTTTCACTATCGGTATTTTGAATGGTTCTGATGATTTCTTCCATGGATTTCCTTTCAGTCATTGCGAAACTGCTTCATATCTGCAAAAGGAAACATTTTTACTTTATTTTTCATTAAATAAAGTCACAGATTATAAATGAATTCTTAACCCAAAATCTTTAGATTCCCTGTATATCCACATATATACTTTCATCTTCAACTTCTACAATGGCACTACTCCTCAAATCGGACTCCTTTGCCTCCTGACATTCGGGTCCCTTAACATCTTCATTTACTAATTGTGGAAGGTTAGCCCTTCGCACAACCCTCTATCTACGAAGTTTTTCATATTCGTAGGTTGTGGTAAACAAAATACACCCAAGCAGTAGAGATGGGCCACTCATAAGTGAGTCAATCAAAATGTGCCAGTCAATGCACTGAGGCCAGTGATGCGAGTCACTTCAAAAGAGTTGGATCGCATCAATTTATGTATGCTACATCTGCGTGTGTCTGAGATCTTGTGAGTAAATCTTTTGAAGCACTCTTTTAGAACGACTCAATTAAGTGAGTGTGTTGAAAAGAGTTAACTCAACGGAAAGAGTCAGATTTCCAATCACTACCAAGCAGGCAGCGTGCTGGAATTATACGTCGATCAGGATTTGAACTCACGATCTTCGCATTGTAGACCAACACGCTACCCACTAGACTACAGCCTAGCAAAGTATAGCTGTGTGCAAAATAATACCAGTGGCATATGTAATTTATAAAAAATTAAAAAAAAAACTTCTTTTCATATGCATCAATGTTTGAGTAGAGTCATAGAATCGACCAAGGATTGGCATCGTTGTGCAGGGATCAAAGACAACCCAGACTTCACCACAAGCCCACAGTTATCGGTTTCGCTTCAAAAACAGGATGTTACATATAGATCCAAAGATTTTCAGTAGAGTTGAGGTCAGGAGATTCAGATGACCACTCAATAACATGAACGTCATTAGATGCAAACAAATATTTAGCTAGTCTACTGGTATGCTTAGGGTCATCTTGTATTAGGACCCACCTCAGTGACATATTTTCCTCAGCATATGGTAACATGACTTTCGTCAATATGTCCACATAGACTTTTGCATCCAAGGTTTCTTTTATGTTAAATAGGGAAGCCATGCCATAATATGAGAGAGACCTTCCAACAGTGATTTTCGCACCACCAAGCTTAACCGTCTTTAATGTATACCGTGGATTATAAGCGACATTCCGCGGTCGCCTTAAGTATTGTCGCCTTCCACCGCAACCGAACAGAACGATTTTAAACTCATCCGTCCAAAGAATATTTCGTCATTTCACACCAATCCCGATGTTCTCGTGGGAATTTAATTCTACTCTCCACATATCACAGTTGTTGAAGTTGTGTCTTTCTTGGACTCCTGCCAAATAGATTAGCTTCAATTAGCCTTCTTCTTATTGTAGGTGTCTACTTCTAATTTTAAGTCCTGTTTAATAGTTGTTGATATCGCAAAGAGATCATCTTCGATTATTTTGTTTTATTAGGTTAGAATCGATATAAATTCGCGCTTCACTAACTCTCTCCGCCTCTGGACATAGTTTGCAGTACGCGCATCTTAAGCCGCAATTCCACTGAGGCAACACTGAACGACATGTGGCACGATACTTGTTTCCTGGTGTTGCCTGCTTATAGGTGTGCGACGATATGCTACAAAACTCAATAATATCGCATGCGGAATTTGTCTCCTCACATCGCATGCGACATTGTCGTAATCCAGGCAACTTCAGTTTGGTGTATCATGTCTTTAGAAACAGTCGCAGCAGCTGCTTATTTTGCAATAGCTTTGAATTTAAAAAAAAAAAAGACGGCCACAGTCCTGAAGAAGAACACTATATGTTGGTGGTCAAGAAACTCAGCATAATTTATACAAGGACTTGGTTGCTGACGATGAAGCTTTATTTCTTAATTTTACACGAAAGCGTAAAAAAAAATTTTAGTACTTGTTTAAGAAAGTCTCACCTACTATAAAAAAAAAATATTGTTATAGATCTGGCAACCAAGCAATACTGATCTTTCCCGAATATGCCAGAACAGTCCGCCAATATGTAAAAAGCCATAATCAAAGATCTAAAACCTTCCAGTATACACCAGACGGAACAGTATACTCCAAAATGTAGGCAATTAAGGATCTAGAACGATCCCGAATAGTCTAGACACACACCCAACGACACCCAACGCCACCCGACGGAAGCTTCGAGAACTGGTGAAAATGGTATAAGAACACGAAGCTGTCAGACAGGAGTCAGTCATTCAGCGATATTCATGAAAGACGCGAACCAGTAAATTGCGATAGTAAACCACGCGGCGGTGTTGTCATAAAAAGCGATAGAAAAACACGCAGCGGTGTTGTCAACAAAAACGAAGTGATCGGAAAATTATATTAGAGTGCGAATAAATAAATTATCACTTATTTTTAAACGAATTGTGTTTTTACTTGAAATCCAAGCGAACCCATAGCTCGCCACAATTGGTGTCAGAAGTGGGATTTCAAGGATAAATTCGGGTTAAAAATCGCGAGTGAAATTAAAATTCTCGACCGGATAATTTTGTGAGAGCGAAAAAGTGAAACTAAAATTCTCGAACGAGCAGGGGGAATTTTGTAAAATCGAATATTCTCGAGTGCTTTAGTGAGCAGTGACTTTAATTAGTGAAGTAAATTAAGTGAATTCGAATCGCGGAAAAACTTAAAATAATCGGTAGTGAAAATGCCGCGTTATCTAAAGGACTTAAAATTAACGGAACTGAAGGAAGAGCTCGGTAGACGCGAGTTATCTATGACAGGAAGCAAGTCTGAACTTGTCAGCCGTATGATCGAGACACTTGAGGGTGAGGGTGAGGATGCAGATAGTTTTGAGTTCCAAATCAAAGAAACTCGCGGAGAGGAATGTTAAACAACGATCAGCTGTGACAACGTACATGATTCAGAAATTAGATCAACAATTTGCGGATATTAATCAGAAATTAGAGCAACAATCTGCGGACATTAATGAGAAACTAGAGAAATTAGATCAGACCTCAAAGGACCTCAACCAAAAATAAACTGCCAACAAGTCGGGCGAAACTTTATTATTCTTGAGACAAGTTGCGGATGAGTGGAAAGTCAATATACATGTTAGAGTGGTTAGGGAAGGCTAAGTGAAAGGGAGTTCTTGGGCAGAGCTGTTGTCAATTTAACAATATTTCATTCGTTTCTGCAAGTTTGAGTTTTTATGAGGGGAGGAGGAGGGGTAATAATAAGGGTGGGTAGATGTTAATAGCTTTTCAATTAATTGCTTGAATCACGTCCAATATTCTCTGTACAGAATGTGTTTCATAGACGAAGTTGCATAGAATTTTCATAAAATTCGGTGTATTTTACATTCACGAAACCGAACATTTGTATGGGAGGGGGTAGAGAATATAGAAAAATCGTAAAATTTGATATGTAGTTTTGTGGTGCTCCAACACATTTATAAATTCACTTGTTGATAAAAATCACTTTGATTTTTATTAACGAGAATTGTGGAATTAGTAACTTTTGTTTTCGAAAATTAAAAAATTTTATGGATATGACGTCAGTCGGAAATAGAAAATCAGTTGAATAATACGATTTGAATTAGAAACATAATATCCTGTTGTAAATAAAATAAAAATAGATAATAATACAAACTAATCTATCGAATCAAATTTGTGAATAATTAATTGAATCAAACATGTGTATAAATAAAATATAAGCAAGACTAATTTATTAAATCAAATTTGTGCATAAATATAACGTGATTCAAACTAATTTATCAATTTAAATGTGTTACTAAAAATTAACGCTATAAATTTAAAATTTGATTATAAAAAAATTGTCGTGTAATATAGTTAAATCTTTATCTATACTATTTATCACAACAAATTGGTGACCCCGTCAAGCAAACCAATAATCATATTATTGGCGAACAACAGAGCAATAACTGTATCAACGAAATAGCATTAACATTTACAACAAATTGATAATCATCGAATCCGAGTCTGAATCGCTGGTGGACTTGTCAAGTATGTGAACTAGAGAATAATTCAGTGACATGGCATTGTATGAATTGCGATAGTAAGCAGCCGCTTCAACAACAACATCAACTTCAATAGGACAACATCATCACCAGCTGAATCAGCAGTAACTCAACAGAAAACTCATCGAATGAATGAAGATATTATTACATAAACGCATCTACAATTGAATTCATCGAACTATTATCAGAACTATTTCAAGAATTAGAGGAAAACAAGATTATTACAAATATCACAGATATGTAGTTTTTACCTTATTATTTTATCTTTAATTATTATTGATATTTTCTACTTATAAATTGTACCGTGAAGTCAACTTGATTTTCTTTTTGTCGCGAAAGTTTTCATTTTTCAAAAAATTTAACAATATGGAAAGTAGTGATGGGTTAACGCCACATACTCCACCTTTTCCTGATTTGTACACACCAAATCCATTTCAAGGATTAGGTGATTTTCATATGTCATCTGTTGCTGTACAAAAAATATCTTTTTGGAAAAGAAATCCAGTGGCATGGTTCAATGCCTTGGAGATTCAGTTCAGGTCAGCAGGCATATCGTCAGAAACTACGAAATTTACTCACACGATAAGCATGTTGACCCAAGATGAATGTGACAAGGTTTTGGATATCATCGCAAATACTTCTTCTGAAACACCTTATTCCGATTTAAAGGCAACGATCATCGCTAGATTTGGTGAATCTGAAGATCATAAACTTCATAAATTATTATATGGTCTTGATATTGGTGATGATAAACCATCTACTTTATTAGCTAAAATGAAATCACTAGCTGGAAATTCAGTTGGTGATTCTCTTTTAAAGAAACTTTGGTTGACTAAACTCCCTCAAAGTGTACAATCAATTTCAGCTGTTGCAAATGTGCCATTGAATGAATTAAGTATTCTGGCAGATCGTGTTTTTGAAAGTTCTCTTGGTCTCTCTTTCAATGTTTCAGGCGTATCACATTCTAATGACAGCAATAGAGGAACTGATCGTTTAGCATTCGAGAACACAATCCTCCATCAAATGTCATTATTGACTAAACAAATTGAAACTTTGTTTGAAAGGCAAAACCATTTTGCCAGACAAATTCGTTCATATTTTAGGAATCGTTCGCGATCACGAAGTAAATCTCGTGATAATACCGATTTATGTTATTATCATCAAAAGTTTGGTGTTAAAGCGACTAAATGTCGACAACCATGTTCCTTTAAGTCAACAAAAAACTAAGTAAATTGTCGGTAATGACGACAACCGACAATTTAACTACTTCAAGTCGTCTATTTATATTTGACAAATTATCGAATTTTAGTTTTCTTATCGATACCGGTGCTGACATTTCAGCCCTTCCAGTCACAGCGTTTGCTGATTTAACTTGTGACAACTCATTAGTATTAACAGCGGCTAATTCAACCAACATTAAAACTTATGGGTTCAAAGAAATTGAAATTTCCCTTCAGTTACGAAGAGTTTTTAGATGGAAATTCATTGTAGCTGACGTCGAAAAACCTATCATTGGTGCGGACTTTCCTAAATTCCATGGTTTAATTGTAGATATTCGTCAAAATGTCTCATTGACCCACTTTCGCGAATTATCTCTACAACCGGCACTTTAGTCAAGGGACCATCTTCTTCCCTAGCTGTTTTATCGACCTCAATTTTAAATACTAAAGTTGAGCAAATTTTATCAAAATATGAAAACGTTCGTCGATCTTTAAACTACAGTAACTTAAAATTGAGCACAGTACAACATTTTATCATTACCGAAGATCGCCCCGTTTTTGCTAGACCACGTCGTCTAGATCCAATTAAGTTAAAAATTGCTCGAGCCGAGTTTGATCGAATGATTGAACGCGATATTTGCAGACCTTCTGATAGTCCATGGGCATCACCTCTGCATATGGTTAAGAAAAGTGATGGTACTTGGAGACCTTGTGGAGATTATCGAGCTCTTAATGCGATAACCACACCTGATACCTATCCAATCCCTCACATTCAAGACTTTAGCCAACAAATAGAAGGATGTAAAGTTTTTTCAACTATTGATCTTGAAAAAGCGTATCACCAGATACCCATCCGAGAAGAAGACATCCCAAAAACAGCGATTACAACGCCTTTTGGGTTATACGAATTTATGAGAATGACTTTTGGATTGCGTAATGCACCGCATACTTTCCAACGCTTTATCTTTTCCATTTTGAAGGATTTTGATTTCTGTTTCGTCTATATTGACGACATCCTAATCGCTTCAAAGTCAGAAAGTGAACATCTAAAACATTTAGATATGTTATTCGAGCGACTAAACTCACATAACTTGATAATTAATCAAAATAAATGCTCATTCCTTAAATCATCGGTTGATTTCCTTGGTCATACGATTGACGAATTTGAATTCAATCCAATCGCTTCTCGAGTTGAAGCTATTTTAAATTATCCTCGACCAACTACAGTTAAAGATATTAGGCGTTTTCTCGGGATGCTCAACTTTTATCGACGTTTCATTCCACACGCTGCTGAATCACAATCCACATTGGACAGCTTCACTAATGGCAGTAAAAAGAAAAATGACAAGACAGAACTTCAGTGGTCGAAAACTTCTATCGAAGCCTTCAACAGTTGCAAAGAACAACTGGCTCATGCCACTACACTAGTTTATCCATCATCATTTTCAACATTATCTTTAGCAGTAGAGTAGTGGGTATACAGGGCTTCTGGAGCGGAAGTGAACTGTCAGATTGAGCTTTTGAGGGGAAGTGAACTGTCAGATTGAGCTTTTGAGGGGAAGTGAACTGTCAGATTGAGCTTTCGTGGTGAATTGAACTGTCAGATTGAGCTTTCGTGGTGAATTGAACTGTCAGATTGAGCTTTCGCTGTTTCTTCAGAGATGGCAGTAGCAGTATCCCTAACTGACTCTTTTTTGAAATGTCAAGATTGATAAGAGTTGTACGAATTAGGTTTCATATATGATGAAAATTGATAGATTGTGTGTATGGAGATTGTTATTGTTATTAATAGCGTGATATTATTTTATGACGTCATCATCGATTAGGAGTAATTGTTTGAATTGTTTATGGTTTAGAGTATTCACATGATAGGTTGTTTACATTTTTTGTGTACATATGATGAAAATTGATAGATTGTGTGTATGGAGATTGTTATTGTTATTAATAGCGTGATATTATTTTATGACGTCATCATCGAGTAGGAATAATTCTTTCGAATTGTTTATGGGTCAGAGTATTCGTTTGATATATGTAGATAAGAGTTTTTTGTTATGATAGGTTGTTTACATTTTTTGTGTATGGATTTTTTTTTGTTAACAATTATATTTTTAGTTGGACTTTAAGAATGCTTTCGTTGTTTATATTGTGAAATAGGTTGTGTATGGAATTTTTTTTGGTTTACGAGTGAGATTGATATGAAAATTTCACCTCAATTCGTTTTTTTGATGAACGAGTTCAAGCTCTAAGATTTGTATGATAACTTGTATTTTGTGGTAAATGAAGCACTTGTATGGTTACATGGATATAACGCTGTTATGCGATAGGGGTAAGCTCTGTATAGGATGTTGGTTAGTGATGATGTACTGACGTTCCATGACGTCATCAATTAGGGTTGCCATAAGGTCATCGATTATAGTTTCATGACGTCATCATCAATTGGGGTTGCCATAATGTCAAAAAAAAATAAAAAAAAAATAAAAAAAAAATAAAAAAAAAATAAAAAAAATTAAAAAAAAAAATTAAAAAAAAAAATAAAAAAAAAATTTAAAAAAAAAAAAAAAAAAAAAAATCATAAATTTACAGATTCGCATGACAATATTCCTATGCCTAATACTGATAAATCCGATTAATGGGCTATTTAACGTACACGAACTGACAGGATTTACGGAAATACAACTTAACAAAGTAGAAATAGTGACCAAAGCAAATATTTTACCGGATGTTGAGGTAGTTTTGAGGTATTAATTGATGGGGAAATCTCGGAATAAAACAAATTTTGGGGTACAAGTTTTTATTAAATATTCAAGCATTATAAGAGCTTAAATTTTATTTTGATTACATAATTGAATTTTCTGAAGTAAAATAGGTCTTAGTAATTGATCCAATTTTAAGATCCTTCGTTGAAACCTTAGTCGATCTAACACACAGCTCTGCCAATTACCCTTTCTACTAGTTCTATATGCATACTCCCAGACAATTATGTATTTAACGGAAACATGATCAGAAAATCTAACATGTCTAAGATCTGCAGATGACATCGTATAGGTTGACGAACTCGATTGAATTCTGTGTGAGTTAAAGAAAATATATATAGATAGATAAGAGTTTTGTTATGATAGGTTGTTTATATTAATAGGAATAAACACGATTGTGCGTTATCAATTACTTTTTTTTGGTTTTTGAGTTTTTAATTTGTATAAAAAGAACGGTAAAATTGATTTAAGAATTAAAAAACAACTACAACACTAGAATATAAAAATTAAAAAAAATAAAAAAAATCAAAAAAAAAAAAAATCATAAATTTACAGATTCGCATGACAATGTTCCTAGGTCTAATACTGATAAACCCGATTAATGGACTATTTAACGTACACGAACTGACAGGATTTACGGAAATACAACTTAACCAAGTAGAAATAGTGACCAAAGCAAATATTATCATACACATAATTGACATAAGAGAAATTTTAGACGTAATACAATTTAATGAATCTTTCAGACATCTTAAAAATTGAAAAATAAATATATACAACCATATCAACTACAACAACAACAACAACTACAACACTAGAAAATACAACCAAACAACCATACAAACACCTGCTACCAACTTACCTTATTAAATTTTACTATAAGTTAAGAAATAAAAAAGAGTCTTGTGTGTTGTTATACTTGTATACCAAATTCTGATTAATATGCATATTTCAAGAAAAAAAAACAAACTGAATGATGGTTTTAATCATATTTATTATCAAGATATTTTTTTTTAAATAAATAAACATAAGAAAATTACGATATGTATCGGTTATATTATATAGAATAGCTATTTCTTTAACAATGAAACAGTTTTCAGATCCTCTAAATTTAATATTTATATTATTACTTCAGCTTTTCTCAATGCTTCAATGATGGCAACAATCTCGTTGTTATGACTACTATCTCCCGCCTGTAGCGCTGATACAAGTAATCGTAATCGGTCCACCAATTCATTGGGGTCATCCCAATAAATATACTGTTTTGGTTCGATTGATGTTTGTATTAAATCTCCTCCTCTATGAGTTAAAAGTTTGTTAATAATTTTTGTATATTTATAGCTACGGTTTCCATTTATTTGTTCTTTGCTGGTATAGTGACGTCTATAGGCATTAGTATCGAGTAGAATATTTCTATAATTCTGTAAATCATCTTTATTGTACAGAGTCTTATCTGGAACTTTCATAAATAGTAGCTCATATATGCCCGGAGTACCCTCATAGGTTTTATCTATTAAAGCTGTACAAAGCAGTATTAAAGCTGTACACCTCAGTATAGAAGCAGTATTAAAGCTGTACAAAGCAGTATTAAAGCTGTACAAAGCAGTACGATATCTGTTAATCTGTTGTTGTTGTGTAAGAAGGAAAAATGCAGAAGTCGACCGATAAAGATATTCTTAGACAAATTATAAAGTCTAGTAACTCGTTACGTAAAAAATATAAGCAATTCAAAATAGGTAGAGTTAATGCTGAAACTCGACAAGAACAAACTTTTAAGCCAATCACAAGACCTCTTAAAGAATTAGTTAAACTGTATGAACACAGTAAATACGAACCTAAAAGAGAAGGAGATGTAGAAAATCATAATCACAGTAAATATGAACCTGAAAAAGAAGAAAACATGGAAACTCAATCTACAGATGATATTGAAAGTGACGTTGACTTTGAAACTCCAACACCCAAATTCGGACGAAAGCTTAATCTTACTGATACTTTTGAAACACCATTAAAGTCTCCGGATGTAAGAAGCATACGTAAATATGTGGCAACTCCTTCAGGTCGGCAAGAACTCATTGAATATATGAACGAGCGAGAATTTGATGAAATACCTACAAAATATTTAAATATATTTGTAAATAATCCGGATTTCATTGGTAGTACTTATGGTGTTTATCATGAAAATGAACAATGGAAAATTGGAAACTCGATTTTTACAATCGATGGTAGTCAAATATTAATAAAAGATAAAACCTATGAGGGTACTCCGGGCATATATGAGCTACTATTTATGAAAGTTCCAGATAAGACTCTGTACAATAAAGATGTTTTACAGAATTATAGAAATATTCTGCTCGATACTAATGCCTATAGACGTCACTATACCAGTAAAGGACAAATAAATGGAAACCGTAGCTATAAATATACAAAAATTATTAACAAACTTTTAACTCATAGAGGAGGAGATTTAATACAAACATCAATCGAACCAAAACAGTATATTTATTGGGATGACCCCAATGAATTGGTGGACCGATTACGATTACTTGTATCAGCGCTACAGGCGGGAGATAGTAGTCATAACAACGAGATTGTTGCCATCATTGAAGCATTGAGAAAAGCTGAAGTAATAATATAAATATTAAATTTAGAGGATCTGAAAACTGTTTCATTGTTAAAGAAATAGCTATTCTATATAATATAACCGATACATATCGTAATTTTCTTATGTTTATTTATTTAAAAAAAAATATCTTGATAATAAATATGATTAAAACCATCATTCAGTTTGTTTTTTTTTCTTGAAATATGCATATTAATCAGAATTTGGTATACAAGTATAACAACACACAAGACTCTTTTTTATTTCTTAACTTATAGTAAAATTTAATAAGGTAAGTTGGTAGCAGGTGTTTGTATGGTTGTTTGGTTGTATTTTCTAGTGTTGTAGTTGTTGTTGTTGTTGTAGTTGATATGGTTGTATATATTTATTTTTCAATTTTTAAGATGTCTGAAAGATTCATTAAATTGTATTACGTCTAAAATTTCTCTTATGTCAATTATGTGTATGATAATATTTGCTTTGGTCACTATTTCTACTTGGTTAAGTTGTATTTCCGTAAATCCTGTCAGTTCGTGTACGTTAAATAGTCCATTAATCGGGTTTATCAGTATTAGACCTAGGAACATTGTCATGCGAATCTGTAAATTTATGATTTTTTTTTTTTTTGATTTTTTTTAATTTTTTTTAATTTTTATATTCTAGTGTTGTAGTTGTTTTTTAATTCTTAAATCAATTTTACCGTTCTTTTTATACAAATTAAAAACTCAAAAACCAAAAAAAAGTAATTGATAACGCACAATCGTGTTTATTCCTATTAATATAAACAACCTATCATAACAAAACTCTTATCTATCTATATATATTTTCTTTAACTCACACAGAATTCAATCGAGTTCGTCAACCTATACGATGTCATCTGCAGATCTTAGACATGTTAGATTTTCTGATCATGTTTCCGTTAAATACATAATTGTCTGGGAGTATGCATATAGAACTAGTAGAAAGGGTAATTGGCAGAGCTGTGTGTTAGATCGACTAAGGTTTCAACGAAGGATCTTAAAATTGGATCAATTACTAAGACCTATTTTACTTCAGAAAATTCAATTATGTAATCAAAATAAAATTTAAGCTCTTATAATGCTTGAATATTTAATAAAAACTTGTACCCCAAAATTTGTTTTATTCCGAGATTTCCCCATCAATTAATACCTCAAAACTACCTCAACATCCGGTAAAATATTTGCTTTGGTCACTATTTCTACTTTGTTAAGTTGTATTTCCGTAAATCCTGTCAGTTCGTGTACGTTAAATAGCCCATTAATCGGATTTATCAGTATTAGGCATAGGAATATTGTCATGCGAATCTGTAAATTTATGATTTTTTTAAATTTTTTTTTTTTAAATTTTTTTTTTATTATTTTTTTTAATTTTTTTTTTTAATTTTTTTTATTTTTTTTTTATTTTTTTTTTTATTTTTTTTTTATTTTTTTTTGACATTATGGCAACCCCAATTGATGATGACGTCATGAAACTATAATCGATGACCTTATGGCAACCCTAATTGATGACGTCATGGAACGTCAGTACATCATCACTAACCAACATCCTATACAGAGCTTACCCCTATCGCATAACAGCGTTATATCCATGTAACCATACAAGTGCTTCATTTACCACAAAATACAAGTTATTTTCATACAAATCTTAGAGCTTGAACTCGTTCATCAAAAAAACGAATTGAGGTGAAATTTTCATATCAATCTCACTCGTAAACCAAAAAAAATTCCATACACAACCTATTTCACAATATAAACAACGAAAGCATTCTTAAAGTCCAACTAAAAATATAATTGTTAACAAAAAAAAATCCATACACAAAAAATGTAAACAACCTATCATAACAAAAAACTCTTATCTACATATATCAAACGAATACTCTGACCCATAAACAATTCGAAAGAATTATTCCTACTCGATGATGACGTCATAAAATAATATCACGCTATTAATAACAATAACAATCTCCATACACACAATCTATCAATTTTCATCATATGTACACAAAAAATGTAAACAACCTATCATATGAATACTCTAAGCCATAAACAATTCAAACAATTACTCCTAATCGATGATGACGTCATAAAATAATATCACGCTATTAATAACAATAACAATCTCCATACACACAATCTATCAATTTTCATCATATATGAAACCTAATTCGTACAACTCTTATCAATCTTGACATTTCAAAAAAGAGTCAGTTAGGGATACTGCTACTGCCATTTCTGAAGAAACAGCGAAAGCTCAATCTGACAGTTCAATTCACCACGAAAGCTCAATCTGACAGTTCAATTCACCACGAAAGCTCAATCTGACAGTTCACTTCCCCTCAAAAGCTCAATCTGACAGTTCACTTCCCCTCAAAAGCTCAATCTGACAGTTCACTTCCGCTCCAGAAGCCCTGTATACCCACTACTCAGTAGATGCATCGGACACAGCTATAGGAGCTGTACTTTAACAGCGACATTCTGGAGACTGGAAACCTTTAGGCTTTTTCTCCAAAAAACTATCCTCCGCTCAAAAGAAATACAGTGCTTACGATAGAGAGTTATTAGCGGCCTATGTATCAATAAAACATTTTAAATACATGCTTGAAGGCAGAAACTTTATCTTGCTTACTGACCATAAGCCGTTAATTTTCGCGTTAAAACAAAATCCGGAAAAAAGTTTCACCTCGACAACTAAGACATCTCGATTTTATCAGCCAATTTACATCGGATATTCGACATGTTTCTGGAAAAGACAACATAGTTGCTGATACGTTATCAAGAATCGAGATACTTAATCTTCCAACAACCATAGATTATTTAGAAATTGCTAACGCTCAAGCAACAGATTTTGAGTTAACCCAAGCCAAAACTATACCCAGCCTTAACTTCATTCCTGTTTCAATTGAAAACACAACTAATCCCCTTTGGTGCGACTCATCTAGACAACAATTAAGGCCGTATATTCCTAAAAATTTACGCTTCAATGTCTTTCGTAAAGTTCACGATTTGTCTCATCCAGGAATTAAGGCGACTGTAAAACTAATGAGGAGTAAATTTATTTGGCCCTCAATCAACAAAGACAGCCGTAACTGGACTAGAGAATGCATTGCTTGTCAAAAAGCCAAAGTTTCACGACATGTCAAAAGCCCGCTTGGCCACTTTGAACCAATTTCAGAAAAATTCAATACTATTCATATCGATCTGGTTGGTCCTCTTCCAATTTCAAACGGCTATAGATACTGTCTAACAGTCATTGATCGCTTCACTAGATGGCCAGAAGCATATCCAATTCATGATATTCATGCAAGAACAGTCGCTAATACTATTTTCAAAGAGTACATACCACGTTATGGAGCTCCAGTTTCAATCATTACATATCAAGGCGCTCAATTCGAGTCACGATTGTTTACTGAATTAGGAAAAATGATTGGCTTCAAACGTTGTAGAACGACAGCTTACAACCCAAAAGCTAATGGAATGCTCGAGAGATGGCATAGGGTTTTTAAGGAAACCAAATGACAGTTGGTCGGACAGACTTCTTTAATCCTTCTTGGTTTGCGTACGATAGTTCGCGATGATGCTAACGCGACTCCAGCCGAACTACTTTATGGTCAAAATTTCAGACTTCCTTATGATTTTGTTAATCAAACCGTTCAAAATCAAAATGCATCCGCAAGCGAATTTGTCGAAATTCTTCGAGATCGCATTAATAACACCAAGCCACAGCCTCCTTCAAGACATAATCATGAAACCCCTTTCATTTTTAAAGACCTCCAAACTTGCAGCCATGTTTTTATTAGAACCGATACAGTTCGGACTGGCTTACAAACTCCTTATGAAGGACCCTTTGAAGTGCTTCAAAGACGCAAAAAATATTTTGTAGTCAAAGTAAAAGAGAAACCAACAACAGTGTCGATTGATAGGCTTAAACCATGTTACAAAAGCTCTTCTGAACAAATCAATCTAGCGACGATTCACAAAAAAATAACTTTCGGTAAATCAGAAACACAAACATTTCGCTCCACGGACAAAACTTGTTTAATTGATAGATGTACCAAGAAGGTTCATAACCTTCTCTAGGAGGGGGGTATGTGGTGCTCCAACACATTTATAAATTCACTTGTTGATAAAAATCACTTTGACTTTTATTAACGAGAATTTTGGAATTAGTAACTTTTGTTTTCGAAAATTAAAAATTTTATGGATATGACGTCAGTCGGAAATAGAAAATCAGTTGAATAATACGATTTGAATTAGAAACATAATATCCTGTTGTAAATAAAATAAAAATAGATAATAATACAAACTAATCTATCGAATCAAATTTGTGAATAATTAATTGAATCAAACATGTGTATAAATAAAATATAAGCAAGACTAATTTATTAAATCAAATTTGTGCATAAATATAACGTGATTCAAACTAATTTATCAATTTAAATGTGTTACTAAAAATTAACGCTATAAATTTAATTTTTGATTATAACAAAATTGTTGTGTAATATAGTTAAATCTTTATCTATACCATTTATCACAACAGTTTTATTTCGCTTCTCTTGTAAGGTGTTTGTATAAAATTTAAAGTTCGTAGCTTTTAGTTTGTTTTAGTTGATTTAATGAAATTGGTCGAAATCATAGTTTTGTATGGGAGGGGGTAGAAGGGCAACCGCGACTTCAAAACTTTTAAAGCAACTTCATTTGAATTATTTTTATAAGTTTTTATGCAAAATTTGAAATTGATAGCTTTTAAGAGTTAGCTGATAATTGATTTCTTAAAAATGCTCGAAAAAATAATTTTGTATGGGAGGGGAAGAGGAGGTAGGGAAATCGTAAAACTTGTGATGCAATTTTCCTTCTTTTCTGTTGTCAGGTGGTCACACAAAATTTCAAGTTCGTAGCTTTAATGCTTGAGCCAGATACAAAGTAGAATGAAGCAGCACGGCGCAGCTTTACGCAATCAGTAAAACATTAAGTCACATAAGAGTTGATTGTTTGCGTCAGTTTGACAGTTTGCGATAGAAGTGTTTCGAATTTAAAATAAATATTCGCAGTTCTACATTAGAAAATTATAAAAAATCACAATTATATAAATCACTAAAGACAAGACAAGACGATTTAATATGGCAACAATAAATACAAAAATATTTGACAGTTTTAAATTTTGAGGTTAACTATGAGCAACGAAAAAGTTCAAAGTTGGCGAACATTTCTTGATGATTGCGTTATGATACTTTGGTGTACGTTCGTTCTGACTACCACAGTGGAAATACACTGTGCTCAACTTTTTGACAACTAGGCTGCGCTAGAGTCACTGTATAACTGAGCAACTCGGTAAAGGAGTCTGGCAGATGCGTATCAGAGTTGAAACCATTAAGTTTGAATTTTTTGGTGTATATACATATTCGGTTAGATATTTATCAAAATGCAATTGGAATTCGATTATGTGCCCTGAAAAATTAATATCATTGTGCCATTCCATTAGAAACAGCCAAAAATTCAATTTTATTTTGCAATTTTCTGCACCCACACATCTTTACCAAACAGGTTTTTAGTCTAGTTTATGATTCTGTTTGTTGACACATGGCGGAAAAACATCCCAACAGGGATTTTTGCAATCCATTCCTTTTTATTGAAAATCATTCAAATTGAGAAATCATTCAAATCGACCTAAGAAATTTGCAATGCATTCTGAGGTAATGTGAAGGCATTACATAAAGAGGTAATGGTAATGTGAGGAGATTGCATAAAATAAATGATCATCTTCAAAACGTGCCGCGCACAAAACGAAAGATTAATAATAGAAAACATTATTATTATCATAACCCGTTTGCTTTCTAATATTCCCGTAAAATTTTACAATTTCATTGCGAGAAAAAAAATCTTAAGTCGCATTTTTCCAGCAACAAAATTAGTTAAATTATAGCAACAGAATTTAAAATACTGAATTCATATCACAAGCCTGATCCAATTTCATCACATTTTTCAATATTAATTCAAAATGAATCGCTCCCTCAATATTAGAATACCTTCTCAAAGATTAATTTGCTTTCTATTCTTTTGTAACCATTCCATAGTAAATTCTATTGCGACCATTATATTGTCGATTTTTTTCCAATCATTACATTATTCATTCGTTTCCCTAGATTCCTATGTCGATTCTTTGTAATGCAGAAAGTAGAAAAAACGAATGCTTGCCTATGACATTGCAATGTTAAAATAATCTATGTTTTACGACAGGAAGTAGCTGTAATAGCTTCATGGTAAGAATCATCGGCGCGGTAATGATTCCACTCCCTACTGGGATATCTCAGAATGACTACACAGTCTACACTTATTTTCACCAACACTTTGATCTTTCGAACGTTCGATTTTTAGTACCAAATTTTTTAGCACGTTCGATTTTTGTACTAAAACAGCTATCTGCCAGACTCCTGGACCGAGTAGCTCAGTTATACAGTGACTCTAGGCTGCGCCGGCTTGCATTGCCGTTGTGGCTTAGGGGTTAGTTTGTTGGTTATTAGTTGATTTAATGAAATTGGTCGCAATCATAGTTTTGTATGGGGGGTAGAAGGGCAAGCGCGATTTCAAAACTTTTAACGTAATTTCATTTCAATTATTTTTGTAAGTTTATATGCAAAATTTCAAATTGATAGGTTTTAATAGTTAGGTGATAATTGATTTCTTAAAAATGGTCGAAAAAATAATTTTGTATGGGAGGGGGTAGAAGTTTTAAAGGTTTTCGACCAGTTAATATTTCGTATATTTAGGGAGTGTTTTTAAATGCATTTCGCAAATTTTCAAGTCTCTACCTTAAATTTTCACTCCAAAATTTTCAGTTTATGTGTTTTTTTCAATGCACATGAAACACCTTGTGCACGTTAGACCGGGGGGCGGTTTATAACAACTATGGATCAAGTTATTATAATTTTTCTATGTACATCAAATAGACGTATCGACATGCAAAATTTAAACTCTGTATCTTTCACCAGAGCCCTAAAAAAATCACTCAAAATTTTCGACATTTTTGCTTCTCACCTCCCTCCCCTTACACCTTCCAACTAAAATTTTTTATCAAAATTAACCATTATGTAGTTCTACAATCTGACAAATTTTCGATTTGATATCTGTTCTCTTTTTTGAGATATAAGGATTTGTAATTTTGAAAAGTGCGCAATTTTTGAAATGCTCCCCATTTCCCCCCACTACTATTATTTCAACATGTTATATTTATACTCTAGATGAAATCTGAGAGTATTATAAGTTTGCTCTAAGGTTGTAACGCTAAGAAATAAGGCTTGGAGAAAAAAATGAATGATACAGAAGTTAATGTTATCACTCAAAAATCTCAAAACCGGATGTCCGTCTGCCCGTCCGTCCGTCTGTCCGTCTGTCCGTCCGTCCGTCCGTCCGTCTGTTCGCTCTCTAGCCTGAAAACGCGTTGAGCTAGATTGTTCAAATTTTGTACACGTCGTTTTTGACAAAAAAGTAAGGTCAAGTTCGTGAACGGGCCAAATCGCTCCACCCCTTCTACCCCCTCCCATACAAAATGACACAATTGCGCAATTAAAGGATTTGCTCGAAAAGTATAAAAGCTATTGGCCTGAAATTTGGAATATATTACTTTTATGATAATACCAATCTACTATATAAAAATTATGCGTGTCGTCTTTCTCCTACTACCACCTCCCATGCAAACTGTACTTGTCATGAATTACTCTAAGCCAATTTACTCAGTGCGTATAAAATTTAGCGGGCTGAAATTGTGCACCAAATATTTATTTAAAATTGTTAGTAAGCCGAAAAAAAATTAGACGATTAGCTTCAGCCCTTCTATCCCCTCCCATACAAAATGACGCAAATTCGAAATTTAACAATAAATTAATTTACTCGAAAAGTATAAAAGCCATCAGTCTGAGTTTTGGGATATATTATTTTCATAATGATTTAAATCTACAGTAGAAAAATTATTTGCGTCCTCATTCTCCTTCCACCCCCTCCCATACAAACTACACTTTTTCATGAAATGCTCTAAGACGATTTTCTCAGAACATATAACATTTATAGAGCTCACATTTTGTAATAAATACTTAATTATTAGGATCACTAAGATCAGAAAAAAATATTTGATTAGCTTTACTGCTTCTACCCCCTCCCATACAATATGACACAGTTTCACAACTTCACAAGAAATCTATTTTCTTGAAAAGTGTGAATGTTACTAGTCTAAAATTTAAGAAATGTCAATTTTATGATATTCTTTGTTATTTCTGAAAAAATCACTAAAATCCCCCCACTCTTTCTACCACCTCCCATACAAACTGCACATTTTCACTAAATATAACTCACTAATTTTCTCAGCTCCTATTCAATTTTTGGAGTAAGCATTTTGTATAAAATATTTTTATAGCTACTTTAGCATGATGGGGAAAAAATTAGTTCAATGCTATTACCCCTTCTAACACTCCCCATACAAAATTTCTTGGGATCACAAAAAATTTTATTTCATCTAGAGTATCGTAAGATTGCGCTTTAAGCGCAATCGTAGCCCTGTTAAGTTTTTTTTATTTTCCTAGTATAGCTTAATATATGTATTAAGTTTCAAATACATAGCTTAAGAGTTGGTTGAGATATTCATTTTTAAGTATTTTTCTTTGCACCCCCCCTGACCCTCCCCTTTACAATAATTAGCCACTCTCTAAGCTGATTCCGGTGAAGCTATATGCCACCTTAATGGTCCCAAAATTTGAATTATTTATAATAAGTAATTTCGAAGATATAATCATTTGAAAAAACAATTTGGCCGACAATTTGTTTTTAGCCCCCCTTTTCGGACGCCAATGGATAAAAAAATTAAATTATTTTTAAAGTTTGTCCCACAATCTTCTCTATATTAATACTGATTTTCAACTTTCTATCTGCATTCGTGGTGGAGATATTAGCAAGTGTAGTTTTCGACTTTTTCTTTCCCCCCGCCTTCGCCTTCCAACTAACACCCACAAAATTTAGAAAATAGATCTCACTTACCCAATCAATAATCCACCCAAGAACGAACATTCTACCTTTAACGGTCTCGGAGATATAAGTCCATATGTACGGCGTTCGGCGGAGACGGATTTTTTTTTGCATTTTTAGGCTAATTTTGTCATGAAACGCGAAAAAAAAAATTTCAGGGCAGCAAATTTTTTTTTTTTCTTGAGTCGATCACAATACTTTATTATTATAATAATAAAGTAAATTGAAATATCAATAACGAGAAAAAAATGTGTTTTGATCTGTACACTCCTTCTACCCCCTCCCATACAAATGTATAATTTTTGTTAAGTGCATTATATCGATTTCAATTAAAACTAAAAAAAGTATAAATTTAAAATTTTGCCAGAATTTGTTTTTTAATAATTACAATAAATGCTAAAAAAAATTATCAGCTCCTCTTCACTCCTTCTTCTACCTCCTCTCATACAAATATCTGCATTATAAATTCAAGAAAAGCATTTCTCCTTCGAATATATTAAAAATATCGAGTTTGAAATTGAATCAAAGCGTGGTGATAAGGACGATGATAAGCAGTTGGGCTTTACGCCCAATCATAATTCTTTTATGTTTTAGTTTTCATTCGGCTACACATTTCTAACAGTAATCAACGGTACATAGTGGGATACACAACATCTTTCACCCTTTTATTATGTATTTACATTGGACATTGGCTTTAGCAATTATTAAGATACATTTTTTTAACTTTAACTCACTTACAATATATTTATTTTTGATTTTAAACAACATAACATGATTATTTCTCTTGAGGTGTAATACCCCTAGATGGTAAAGGACACAAGCGGCTTAAGCTGTGTCTTGTTTAAACTATTTTTTTTCTGGATTTTGATTCTTCTGCTTAAGTCGTTTGTATCCTTTTTGAAATTTCAAGAAATATCCAACTTATACATTCTACCATGTAAATTTTTCCTTCGCAGTTGGTTTTCATGCACAACTTTTATTTTTGAGCTTACACTAATCAGATATGTAGTGTTACTAATTTTTATAAATTTTGCCTGAATGCATCTAACAAAAAAATTTAATTCATTTCTATATAATATTTCTTCTCCCTCTGTGAATTTTGACTCTACTTTATTTTGTAAATGTGAATTTCTATTACATTTCTTATTATTTTATTTATTCTTAAAAATATATTTTTCCTAGTTATATTTTTTTCAAATTCAGTCGTATTTATAACACTTCCGTTTAATTTTATTTAATTCAATTCTAGGTTTGTAAGACGGTACCAATTCTGAAGGTTTTTTATTTGTCACCGTGGATAACGTATTTCGATAAGAAAATAAAAATTTAAATATTTTTTGCTCTAAGTTGGATTGACTTCCTTGTTGGAGACACGATTTTTGCAAAATGTTTTTTACTGTTTCAACACCGCGGTCCTTTTGACTGAAGGTGATATGGAGGAGAATGTAAAAGCTTAATTCCCAAATTGATTAAATGCATTTGATGCAAAAGACGGTCCATTATCTGTTACTATTACTTCAGGATACCCCAAAATTAAAAGGAATTCTTCCAATTTTCGAATTAGTGTAGTACAAGTTGTACTATAATGCATTACTTTTACATCGCAATATTTACTAAATGATTCCATTATAATAATATTCCTGCGAACTTAAACATTCTAAATGTATCCTTTCTAGTGGTTTAGTTATTTCGCACCACTTGGATATGGCTTTTTCTCTTGGTACATTACTGGTAGATTACCAAATCTCACAGTTCTTATACACCTTTCAATACTAGTGTCCACTTGTGACCACCACACATAGGACCTTCCTAATATCTATTTTCATGCGTACGACACTGACGTGGTTTTAATCAATCATTTTATCATACCTCCAAATATTCAAAATTATAGAATATTTGGAGGTATGATGACTCTGTGCCCATAAAATATGCATCCATCTTCAGTAGACAAACATTTCTTTTTCTAAAATATCAGAAGGGCATTATCGATTTTGTAGGCAATTTTGTGCGCAAATATTTGTAAACTCTACTAAGGACTGGATCCTTGAACGATTCAATTATTATCAAATCGAAATTAACAATATTTTCTGACGAAAAATAGAAAATTGGATTGTGTTCTATTATATTTCAGAAGATTCCGAAATAGGTAATCGAGGCAAACAATCTGCATAACTGCACATCGCTGTAGTTTGTAGTCTAGAATTGTTTTTGCAAATATTTCCTTTAAGGCTTGATGATCACAGAAAATGGTAAACTCTTCCCCAAATAAATCGCAAGACCTTCACGATGTAATTGTGAATAATTTTGTTCACTTTTAGAAAGACTCCACCTATAACATGACATTGAAATGCTTCAATTCCTACTGTGTTATGTGTGACGGAATTCGCGCCATCTGTTGCGATCTCAGATAAGAAGAATAAACCCAACCATTACCCAATCAGGCGCTACTGCTAAAAGAAAAAAAAATCAGCAGAGACCTTTTAATAAAACAAAACGTCATCGAGCGGAAGAGGGTTTTGGAGAGGCCGAAAAAAAAAAGGTTGGCACGCGGAATTGAAAAGGAGAGGATGGAAAGAGACTTTTGCCTTTGAGTTTTTTTTTTTTCACGATATTCGAACATTTTTATTTTGTGGAAACTACAAAAAAGAATTTAAGATTCGGTGCGCCTTCGAACTTTCCTTTTGGTTTTTTTTTAGTGAGACCTTTACGAGATACTAAGTGGCGACGTAGCAGCTTAAATAATAAGAAACGAAAGTAAAAGTGGAAACCACGAATTCGTCCATTTTTTTTTTTCATTAAATTTATCGCGCTTAATTACGATTGAAATAGAAAAAAAGAAGGTTCTGTTTCGTTTTTTTTGTACGGAAATAAAATCGATATGTTTGAAATTCGCATTGTTCTTCCGCAGAGACGGAATATGCAGTTTTATCATCGGAAATCAAGTGCGAGCTTACGGTAGTTAATGAAAAGAAGGAAAACAGCGCGAAGAAAGATCAGATCGTGCCGAGGACCGCCGCGTGGAGTGAAAAGTTTGATAATGCAAGAAGATTGTTCCGTCGCTTAAAACTGCTGAAGACTCGTGTCCCTTTTCTCGAATGTAACGAACTCGCGGGACTCCTTCGTGCATCATTTTCCAAAAATTTTGTTTTTCTTTCGTCTCATCACACATTTCACGTCGACGCCGCCATCCGCGCAATCTTTAGTGATCCCCACTTTGAGAAAATTTGGAACGCGGCTGAAGGCAGATATCGCGCCGTGCGCCCGAGAATTTTTTTTTCGTAGACCCTACAGATGCCGGTAGCATGTTTATTTTTCATCGCGCCTCAAGAACTCGAATTGGTGCAGCGCGTGAATGGTTACAAAAAAAAAATATATATAAAATAAACCCTAATTCTAATAATTCCGGTGCTGTATTTTTTTTTCTTTTGAGAAAAATCCGAAACACCATTGTGAAAGTGCCACGAAAATGAAGTGATTTTCTTTGCGTTCAATTTTGTTGCGTGCGCTCTGAATTTTGTCAATTCCGAATTAAAGTTAGTGAAAATCATCGTATTGGTGAAACGAAAATCCGTGAGATAATAGCCCCGCGACATTCCTTAAAGTGAATACTCTCGATCGTCAGTGCTCCCGATGTGCGTGGGCGAATTAATGACCGAAACAAAAGAAAAAAAAAATTAAAATATGAAACAGAACCAATTTCGAATCTACAAGTAAAATTATAACAATATCGACAGTTTGAATGGTTTACGTGATATTCGCGATAATATTCCGGCAATTAAAAATTCTTTACAAAAAAAAAAAGGAAAAAAAAAACAAAACCTTAAATGAGTAAATTCGGAGACCGTTCAATGGTTACTTCTAGTATCAGATAGCATCACATGGCGTCTATTCGTTGTCTGAGCAGTAAGCGCAAAAAGGAGAAGTACTTCGTTGGAAAATTCATTCAACTTGATGCGGTTCGCTGGTATGCCGGACGAATTAATGTAAAGTATGGATGCATAATTAAATATTTTTTTTAGCCAGTTTTTTTTGTACTTCCGACCATATCGTTCTAACTTAATGAATTTGTAATGAAACTTGGCCAAGAATTCAAAATTTAAATAACTAGAGAAACTTAATTTGAACTAAACAAGATTTTTCTTTATTTTTTTTTAATTTTTTTATTTCATAGTTTGTAAATTGAATTAATATGTTTAAGTGATAAAACTACATTTAGAATTGCTGCAATCAATTAAAACGCGAACATTTCTTATTAAGTAAATACCATGATTAAGCACTGGGAGAAATAATAATTTCTTCCAATCTTTAAATGTTTTGATGGAATCTGAGAATAAGAAGGAAAACCAAATAAACAGATTTCTTTGTAATTCATACCGCACCAATATGAACGGTTATCTATCGAAATTCAATTTTCCCTTATTTTTGACCAATATGTTAGTTGTCATTCCACTTTCCGGGTGTCACTCTTCAGATTCGTATTCAAATAAATTTATAAAAAAAAAAAAAAATAAAAATAAACTCAATTAAACGAAAAATTTTCGCTACATATGCCTTGTGTACAGATTTCTTAATATTTTTACCTTAATGTTCTATTCATTAATGAGCTGGAGAATAAAGAAAAAAGAAAAGTTGTATAAGGGATCAACTAAGATGAATAACTAATTTTTTTTTGTTGAAGAGCCCCTCTAACCTCCACGAGTCCTCCTCCTCTCTTTTGGGGCCATACCAAGAAGACTTAGTGGAAGATGTATGGCTAAGGTTGGGTGGGCAGGTTGGCGTCAAACCATCTGACGCCGTCGTCGAAACATCTGGTCGGGTCAATATCCGAGACCAGATGAAGTCCCTTTTTTTTCGTGTCTTCCCGACTTGGATAAGTCGACGCGGCGAGCTAACTACTCGCGATTTATTTTTTTGTTATGACAGGCCAAATGGGTTTCATGACATTCTGGTGTAGCGAACCCCCCCACACGCATACCGCAGCTAGACCCGGCATCAGCTAGCGCGTCGCACCAGCACTTAGATTGTCACTGAGATGGATGTAGGCGAATCTCAGCCCTGTCTATCCCGAACCGTTTTGTTTCCCTTCAGAATTATCTTGACAGTGGTATCGAGATAATTCTCGTCCTAGGCCTCCGCTACATAACAACTGGGCTTGCATACGTGCAAACAACTATATCCTGCAACGGATCATATAATTCCAGCAAGTTATTTTCTAACAACGACTTTTTGCATTTCTCGAACTCTTCATGACATTCTTTGGACCAGATGAATTTCACATTTTTGCATTTAAGTTTATTTAAAGGAAAAATATCCATAGACAAGTTTGATATTGGTGATAAATATTTAATAGTCCTAAGAATGGTGAGCTCATGAACATTTTTTGGGGCGGAGTTTCGACTATAACCTTGACTTTATCTTTATTTGGACTGATGCCTTTTCCTGATAGGGTGTGACCTAAAAAATCGCAACTATTTACTAGGAATTTGCATTTTGCTATAATGCGAACGTTGTGATTTTTCAGGCGAGTTAATACTTCAAATAATTTGTTCTTACAATCCTCGACGTTGTTCCACCAATCAAGATATCATCAATATAGGTTACTACTTGTTTGAAACCTAACAGTAGAAACTGTCAAAGCTATCGACTTGAAGCTTCCTCTGCCACCTCCCATGCAAAGTCCCCAATTTCAGGAAAACTATGTACAATTTCTATGAAAATAATACAAAAAAAACTGCCAACAAGTCGGGCGAAACTTTATTATTCTTGGGACAAGTTGCGGATGCGTGGAAAGTCAATATGCATGTTAGAGTGGTTAGGGAAGGCTAAGTGAAAGGGGGTTCTCGGGCAGGGCAATTGTCAATTTAACACTTTGCGGAAACGTTCAAAGGCTTCAGTACTTATAATCAATATTTCGTTCGTTTATTTATGCAAGTTTGAGTTTTTATGAGGGGAGTGGTGAGGCGTGATGGTAAGAGTAGGTGGATGATAATAATTTTGTAATTGCTTGCTTGAATCACGTCCAATATTCTCTGTATAGAATGTCAGTTTCAGAGACGAAGTTGCATAGAATTTTCATAAAATTCGATGTATTTTACATTCACGAAACCGAAAATTTGTATGGGAGGTGGTAGAGAAGGTAGGGGAATCGTAAAATTTGATATGTAGTTTTATTTTGCTTCTCTTGTAAGGTGCTTGTATAAAATTTCAAGTTCGTAGCTTTTAGTTTGTTGGTTATTAGTTGATTTAATGAAATTGGTCGAAATCATAGTTTTGTATGGGAGGGGGTAGAAGGGCAAGCGCGATTTCCAAACTTTTAAAGCAACTTCATTTCAATTAATTTTATAAGTTTTTATGCAAAATTTGAAATTGATAGGTTTTAAGAGTTAGCTGATAGCTGATTTCTTAAAAATGCTCGAAAAAATAATTTTGTATGGGAGGGGGTGGAGGAGGTAGGGGAATAGTAAAATTTGTGACGCAATTTTCTTTCTTTTCTCATGTAAGGTGCTCGTACAAAATTTCAAGTTCGTAGCTTTTAGTTTGTTGGTTATTAGTTGATTTAATGAAATTGGTCGAAATCATACTTTTGTATGGGAGGGGGTAGAAGGGCAAGCGCGATTTCAAAACTTTTAATGTAGTTTCATTTTAATTATTTTTCTAAGTTTATATGCAAAATTTCAAATTGATAGGTGTTAATAGTTAGGTGATAATTGATTTCTTTAAAATGGTCGAAAAAATAATTTTGTATGGGAGGGGGTAGAAGTTTTAAAGGTTTTCAACCAGTTAGTATTTTGTAAATTTAGGGATTTTTTTTAAATGCATTTCCTAAATTTTCAAGTTTCTACCTTAAAATTTCATTCAAAAATTTCCAGTTTATGTGTTTTTTTCATTGCACATGAAACACCTTGTGCACGGTAGACCAGGGGGGTCGGTGCATAACAATTGTGGAATTTTTATTACTTTTTCTGTAAGTAGAACAAATAGATGTATCCACGTGGAAAATTTAAATTTTGTATCTTTCACCAGAGCCCTTAAAAAATAACTTAAAATTTTCGACATTTTTGGTTAATACCTCCCTCCTCTTACAATTCCCGACCCAAAATTTTTACGAAATTTAAAAACTATTTAGCTCTACAATTTGACAAAATTTGAGTTTGATATCTGTACTCAATTTTGAATTATAATGGTTTGAAATTTTGGAAAGTGCGCCATTTTTGAAATGCTCCCCATTTCCCCCCACTACTATTTTGTCCAAATATTATATTTTTCTCGTATTTCTTTAGTATAGCTTAATATAGGTTCTAAGATTCAATTACATAGCTTAATAAATAGCCGAGATATTAGGTTTTAAGTGTTTTTCTTTGCACCCCCCCTGGCCCTCCCCCTTACAATAACTAGCTTTTGTCTAAACTGATTCTAGTGGATCTATATGCCAGCTTAATGGTCTCAAAATATCAATTTGTTATGGTAAGTAATTTGAAGATATAATCATTTGGAAAACAAATTTGGCCAACAATTGGTTCTTAGCCCCCCTTTTTCCACCCCAATGGATAAAAAAATTAAATTATTTTTAAAAGTTGTCCCACAAACCGCTCTATATGTCTGTTGATTTTTAGCTTCCTAGATGTAACCATGGTTGAGATATTTGAATTCGTATTTTTCGGTTTAAGCGCTCCTCCCGCCTTCCCTGAACCCGTAAAACCCCCAAAATCGGTGTCCGCCTGAGATCCGCAACTATCTACAATTCCCTCAAAAATGAACTTTCTATCTTGAAGGGTTTGGGAGTTAATGTGCACTGAGCGTACACACCGGCGTACGGCGGACGGCGTACAGACAGACGTATTTTTATACTCTAGATGGAATCTGAGAGTATTATAAGTTTGCTCTAAAGTTTGTAACGCCAAGAAATAAGGCTCGGAGAAAAAAATGAATGATAAAGAAGTTAATATTATCACTCAAAAATCTCAAAACCGGATGTCCGGCCGTCCGTCCGTCTGTGCGCGCTCTAACTTGAGAACGCGTTGAGCTAGATAGTTCAAATTTTGTACACGTCGGTTTTGACAAAAAAGTAAGGTCAAGTTCGCGAACGGGCCAAATCGCTCCACCCCTTCTACCCCCTCCCATACAAAATGCCACAATTGCGCAATTTGACAATTAACGGATTTGCTCAAAAAGTATAAAAGCTATTAGCCTGAAATTTGAAATATATTACTTTTATGATAATATCAATCTACCGTATAAAAATTATGCGTGTCCTCCCCGTCCTTCTACCACCTCCCATACAAACTGTACTTTTTCATGAAATACTCTAAGCCAATTTACTCAGTGCGTATAAAATTTAGCGAGCTGAAATTGTGCACCAAATATTATTTTAAAATTGTTAGTAAGACTAAAAAAACTTAGACGATTTGCTTCACCCCTTCTACCCCCTCCCATACAAACTACACTTTTTCATGAAATGCTCTAAGACAATTTTCTCAGAACATATAACATTTATCGAGTTCATATTTTGTAATAAATACTTAATTAGTATTATCACTAAGATCAGAAAAAAATATTTGATTAGCTTCGTTCCTTCTACCCCCTCCCATACAATATGACACAGTTTTACAACTTCACAAAAAATCGATTTTCTTGAAAAGTATGAATGTTACTGGTCTAATATTTAAGAGATGTCAATTTTATGATATTCTTAGTTATTTCTAAAAAAATCACTAAAATTCCCCCACTCTTTCTACCACCTCCCATATAAACTGCACATTTTCACTAAATCTAACACACTAATTTTCTCAGTTCGCATTCAATTTTTGGAGTAAGCATTTTGTCTAAAACATTTTTGTAGCTACCTTAGCATGATGGGGAAAAATTTAGTTCAATGCTATCACCCCTTCTAACACTCCCCATACAAAATTTCTTGGGATCACAAAAAATTCTATTTCATCTAGAGTATAGTAAAATTGCGTTTTACGCGCAATCGTAGCCCAGTTATGTTTTTTTTTTACATTTTTAGGCTAATTTAGTCATGAAACGCGAAAAAACAAAATTTCAGGGCAGCAAATTTTTTTTTTTTCGAAGTCGATCACAATACTTTATTATTAAAATAATAAAGTAATTGGAGCTGCAAAATAATAAAATAGACACCATGGGTAAGGCAATAGAAGAAAACGTAGAGAAGAAACTTCGAATCTTCGAAGAAGAAGTCGAACGCCTAAAAGACAGAACACGTTACTCACAAGGGTCTCAAAGCTCCAATCTTTGGTGGACAAACACCGTGGGCTATTTATAAGACCTAATTTGAGGCTGCCGCAAGAAACAATCATTAGAATGATCTGGAACGAGGAACGGCTCTTATATTTGCACTAAGAGGTTCACCAGCAGAGGTTCTTCAAACGATTCCGCAGGAGCAACAACAAGATTTTTCAACGTTAGTCCACACATTGGATCTTCATTACGGCAGTGACCACATGCGAGAGATCTACAAAACACAGCTGTGCAACCGAACCCAAAAGAATGGTGAAACACTTCAAGAGCTGGCACGCGATATTGAACGACTCACATTATTATCGCTGCGCAATGCGCAAACAGAGCAACGCAACGATACAGCTGTTTTCGCATTTAACAATGCTGTACAGGACAGAGAGCTGCAACAGGCGCTGAAATTGGCAGGTAAGAAAACAATTGGCGAAGCCTTTGTATATGGGCTGACGTTCGAAGCTGCCAAGCCAAGCTCGCGGAGTAATTATCGAGTCCGAGAAATAGCAGAAGAGTGTGTGTGTCAGAGAGCAGAGTACACCAAGCCGAGTGAAGGATCTGGTGCCCTCCGATCCTGGAATTGTGGACAGGCAGGACACTTAAGACGAGACTGCCGTAAACCCAGAAAAGCGACCAACTACTGTTCCGGCTGCGCTGCTAAACAAAGGGAAGGAAGGTGCGAACCGTCACGAGAGCACGTTTCGCCCAATGACAGTCCGCGAAACGAGTAAAGGCCAACTTCATGGGGCAGAAGTTTTCTGGTGGAGTCGACGCCCCCGGAACCATCATCGCAGCTTCTCGAATACATCGTTGTGAAAACGACTTATGCATGAATGGTCGAGTTGGCAAATTAAACTGCATCATAACAGTCGACACAGGCGCAACACGGTCAGTGCTAAGATCTGACCTCGTAGACCGTACTTGGCTTCACAACACCAAGAAATATGCACTTCGCACTGCTACAGGAGAAACTACAACGGTCCATGGAAAAATAGCTCGTGACATACAGCTTGGGGATTTGACCTTCTCGCATGTATTCGTGGTAGCTGACATTACCGATGAGTGTATCCTTGGAATGGATTTTCTGAAACCACACGGTATCCAGCTGGACTTAGGACAACGAATAATGAAGTGGCGGAATGTTGAAATCCCGATGGAAATAACATCCTCCAACACAACAAAGCTACGAGTTGTATTGTGCGAAGATGCGGATATACCAAAGTCATCTGAGAATGTTATTTGTGCAGAGCTCGATGGTGATCCCGGAAACCACCGATTCTATCTCATAGAACCGGAAACGACACCTGCATTACGAAGTCTAATACTAGAAAAAACGCTCGTCAAAAAGAATGAGAAGATGATGGTACCAATAAGAGTCCTCAACGTTTCGGACAGCATTACCAGCGTAAAAAATGGAGATATAATTGGCAGCTGTGAACCAATATCGGCGGTGACGAGTATCGACAAGGCAGAACCACATGACATACCCTTCAAAAATAAGCCAAGAAGGAAGGACAATGTAACATCAACACTTCTTCAGTCAAGCAACCTTAGAGGAGAACAACACAAGCAAGCAGTAGATCTAATCGAAAGATTCAGCGACGTCTTTTCCGCCGGTGATGACGATTATGGCAGAGCAAACTTAGTGAAACATCGTATAGATACCGGAAGTGCTACACCGATACGTCAACCTCCAAGAAGAGTACCATTAGCGAAACAAGGAGAAGTCAATTCAATGGTCAAAACTATGGAGCATCAGGGAATCATCGAAGAATCAAAGAGTCCGTGGATATCGCCAGTGGTGCTGGTAGAGAAGAAGGACGGCAGTACCCGTTTTTGTGTGGACTACAGGCAACTGAATGATGTTACGAAAAAGGATAGCTATCCACTACCTAGAATCGACGATATCATGAACACCCTGACTGATGCTAAATGGATCTCAACGTTGGATCTGAAAAGTGGAGATAGAGAGAAAACAGCATTCTCTGTCGGCAGTGGACTGTGGCAGTTCATCGTACTGCCATTTGGTCTGTGCAATGCTCCAGCTAAGTTTGAAAGACTAATGGAATTCGTTTTGCGTGGCCTGAGCTGGAAAACTTGTCTCGTTTACCTGGATGATGTAATCGTTATCGGCAAAACATTCAAGGAACATCTACAAAATCTACAGGAAGTCTTCCAGCGACTACGAGCGGCAAAATTAAAGCTGAGTCCGAAAAAGTTCACTTTGTTTCGTGCAGAAGTCAAGTACTTGGGTCACATCGTTTCAGCTGATGGCGTAAAGACGTACCCGGAAAAGATACTGGCGGTGAAAAATTGGCGTACTCCGAGTGATAAACACCAGTTGCGCAGCTTCCTAGGCTTAGCGACATATTACCGTCGATTCGTAAAATACTTTGTCAACACGGCGAAATGTCTGCATCAGTTAACAGAAAAATGAATGCCATTTACATGGAGTCAACAGTGCAGGAAGCATTTGAGAGAATTAAAGACAAACTATGCGACTCCCCAGATCTGGCGTATCCAAAACCAGGTCACGGTTTCATCATAGACACTGACGCCAGCAATGTCGGTATCGGAGCAGTACTATCACAAGGGATCGACAGACAGGAAAGAGTGCTATCATACTACAGCCGAGTAAGTACTCTCAAAATCAGAAAGGAACTATTGCGTAGCTCGCCGAGAGCTATAAGCCATTGTAGAAGCAACAAAACATTTTCACAAATATCTCTATGGTCAAAAGTTCCTTCTTCGAACGGATCACGCATTGCTTAAATGGCTACTTCAGTTTAAGAACCCCGAAGACCAAGTAGCCAGATGGATCGAAAGACTCGAATCCTACGATTTTGAAATTGTTCACCAGAGAGGAAGAATCCACGGTAATGTCGATGCGCCTTCACGTCGTCCTTGTCCACCGAACTGCAAGCATTGTCACCGTGTAGAAGGGAAAGAAGCCGGAGAAACCATTCAGAGGATAACGACCGAACCAAAGGATGGATGGAATCAGCAAGAACTGGAAGACGCCCAACGTAAACATCCAGATATTTCACCGATCATGGCATGGAAGGACGAAATGAAGCGGCCTGAGTGGAAAGACATCTCACAACTCAGCGAAACCTTAAAGTGTTATTGGGCACAATGGAACTCCCTTCACCTAGACGGCGGATTATTAAAACGGAAATGGGAGGACGCTGACGGAAAATCGTATCACATACAAACCATCGTCTCGCATTCTAAGGTCGAGGAGGTTTTGAAGGAATAGGTGTAAATAGAACCTTGGCAAAGATACGAGAAAGGTTCTATTGGATCCATCTCCGAGATGATGTCGAAAATTGGTGCCGTAAATGTACTACGTGCGCATCGAGTCAGGGCCCACAACGCAAATCAAAGGGAGAAATGCAACAATACAACGTGGGAGTCCCATTCGAGAGAATTGCTGTGGATATTGCTGGACCATTCAGAAAATGGTAATCGCTACATTCTAGTGGTCATTGATTATTTCAGCAAGTGGCCGGAAGCCTACGCGATTCCAAACCAAGAAGCAGTAACCGTCGCCGAACAAATTGTTACCAACTGGGTGAGCAGATTTGGAGCTCCACGTGAACTACACTCCGATCAAGGGCGCAATTTTGAATCTCAAATATTCAAACACGTGTGCCAAGTGCTGGGAATAAACAAAACCAGGACAACGCCATTACATCCACAGTCCGATGGAATGGTGAAACGTTTCAATAGGACATTGAACTCAAACCTATCCAAACTCGTCAGCGAGTAGCAACAGGACTGGGATCAGCACATTCCTCTATTTTGAATGGCCTACAGAACAATGGTACATTCAACAACAGGAGAAACTCCCTCCCGAGTCATTTTCGGAAGAAATATTTGAGTCCCTGCGGAACTAATGTTTAGAGTGCCACCAGACCAATCAACCAATGCCAAAGATTACGTCTCGGATCTTCGATGTCGACTAAAGACAATTTATAACCTGGTCAGAGATAAAATTGATTTGGCGACCGACCGCATGAAGACGAGGTATGATCATCAGGATTCCAAGAGGGCGATTTGGTTTGGTTATACAATCCCAAACGACAGAAGGGCAGTTCGCTGAAACTACAGCGCAAGTGGGAAGGCCCTTACCAGATCATCAACCGGTTAAATGATGTCGTCTATCGGATTCAACTACATCAAAAACCTCGTACTAAAATGAAAGTGGTATATCTCGACCGGCTAACAAAGTACCATGGTGCCATTGAGGAAGTGAATGACTCTGTTCGGGACGAACAGGGACTAAGGAGAGGGTAATGTTATAGATCTGGCAACCACGCAATATTGATCTTTCCCGAATATGCCAGAACAGTCCGCCAATATGTAAAAATCCATTATCAAAGATCTAGAACCTACCAGTATACACCCTACGGAACAGTATACTTTAAAATATAGGCAATTAAAGATCTAGAACGATCCCAAATAGTCTGGACACACACCCACCGACACGCAACGCCACCCGACGCAAGCTTCGAGAACTGGTGAAAAATGGTATAAGAACACGAAGCTGTCAGACAGGAGTCAGTCATTCAGCGATATTCATGAAAGACGCGAGCCAGTAAAGTGCGATAGTAAAACACGCGACGGTGTTGTCATAAAAACGAAGTGATCAGGAAATTAGATTAGAGTGCGAATAAATAAATTATCACTTATTTTTAAACGAATTGTGTTTTTAATTGAAATCCAGGCGAACCCCTAGCTTGCAACAATGTGATACCAACTTTCGTGAAGCAATACCACGCCGTGTGAGTTTTTTGGTGACAATGAAATATTTGGCTACGGGTGATAACCCCTGATAGCCTAAACTCAGAAAAATTCATGCCTTCTTATGTACGAGCCAATACTATAGTACCAAAATTTCACAAGTGTGCGTGCTGATGGAGACAAAAGCAAGAAATCATCAATTAGCATAGATATCTAATTTGCTTATATTCAATGAAAAAAGGCACAGAACTAAATTCAGTTCACTTAATGTTTTCCCCAAGGGTCTTCTGGAAAATAGAAAAACAAAAATTTCTGTGTTTTCGGTTAATGTTTACTTTAGATCTTGAAAATTTTCCGCAGTTTGAAGATCGATCTTCGTCTGATCAGACGTGCTTGCAGTAATGAGCCTAAATTTCATTCTGATGAACAAAACCAAGAGTCATCTAAATATCTTGTGCAACTCATCAGCAAAGAAATAAACCCTGATACCCAGAAATCAATCGCAAAATCGTTGAATATCTGGAGAATAACCAGCTAATCCATGATCGGCAGTATGGGTTCCGTTCTGGAAGGTCGACGGGAGATATTCTGGTTTACTTGACAGAACCTTGGAACTCATGCATACATAAACACGGCGAAGGTCAAGTTCTTGCACTTGACATTGCAAAAGCTTTTGACAGAGTTTGGCATGAATGTCTCATAGCAAAGCTTAAGGCCATAGGTCTTAATGCTACCCTTGTTCAATGGATTGAGAGTTTTCTTTTTGAACGCACTATACGAGTAGTACTAGATGGCGTTACTTCTTCCTATTTCCCAATAGATTTCGGCGTCCCTCAATGCTCTGTTTTATCTCCAACTCTTTTCTTAGTTTTCATCAACGACCTTCTGTCGTCCACTCTCAATTCAATTCATAGTTTTGCGGATTACAGTACTTTAGATAGCACCTATGAATTTAACTCTGCTGCGGAATCATACAAGTATTCTATTGCTTTCAATCGCATGGAGTTATTCCGTTCGCTGAACTCGGACCTCAGCTTAATCCTGGAATGGGGCAGGAAAAAGAGTAGAGTTCAACGCCTCTAAGACACAGGCCTGTCATCTATCCCTCAAACGTGATGTTCCTGTATTATCTCAAAATGTGACCTTTGGTGGCACACGACTTTGTACCTCGGATAGCTTCACACTTCTTGGCATTAAAATTAATGACCACCTGAATTGGGCTCAGCACATCTTTGACGTTGCCCTCGACGCTTCTAAACGTCTCAGTGTTCTCCGAAAGTGCAAAAAGTATTTCACGCCGAACGACCTCGCAACCATCTACAAGGCATACATTAGACCACGTTTAGAGTACAATTCGCATGTATGGGCAGGGGCACCCAAATCACACCTCGCGTTGCTCGACCGTATTCAAAAACATGCGTTCCGACTGATAGGAGACGAAACCATCACGTCTTCTATCGATTCTCTCGAGCATCGCAGAAATGTTGGAGTACTCAGCATTTACTATCGCTACTTCCATGGAAAATGCAGTGCGGAACTAAGCACATTCAGCCCTCCACTCTATAATTTTCCCCGAGATACTCGTCAAGCTGAACGCTCACACGAGTACACCGTTAAACCCTTGCCTTCTCGTACAGTGAAATATAGGCAGTCATTTATTTCCCGAACATCAAGACTTTGGAACACATTACCATCCAAAGTGTTTCCCAACGAGTTCAACATCCAGTGCTTCAAAGGCAATGTATACCATCACTTTCGTCTCCCTCCACCAAAATTAAACTGATATAACTTGAGTTTTTTTCCCCAAATCCTATACCGACACAGCTGTGCATAGCATTATAGGGGGACCCCTTGTGTTCGGTTCCTTAAAAAAAAAAATCTATGAGACCACTGTGAATTCTCATTTACCGGTCATCGCTGATCGGTAATAGGAATTTCATACGTATTTAGACAATAACCTTCATCGATAAATGGTAATGAAACATTCATTAATCTACTAAAAGAAGCTAAGCTTAAACTTAAAGAGAAGAATTTTAAGTATAGTATATGGACCAGGGACAATCAGGTATTCGCCAGGAAATCCGAAAAAGAGCCAGCTATAATAATAACAAATAGAGATATGTTAGCAAATATAGTTTAGAATCAGTTTTTACTTACATAATTTAATTTTCAAAATGGATGTTATCTTTGAGAAACTAGAACCAAATAGTAAGACAACTGTATAGCGAAATAGAACAGATTGTACTAAATTTTTTCAGCATGTTCCTGGCTCTAATTTTAATATTTTTTGCATGAAAGTTAGGAGTATACGGAAAAATTTTGATGAGCTTGTATGTTTATTGAATGAAATCAAAGTGGATTTCGACATTTTGGTTTTGACTGAAACTTGGATTCGAGAAGATACAGGCAACTTTTTGGAAATTGACGGCTTTAATTTATACAATAAGGGTAGCCACATCATCCCATGTGACGGAATTGCTGTTTATGTGCATAGCAATTGGAATATTAAACGTCTTGACTATGAAATTTTAGACTCAAATATTCTCTCTCTAGAATTGCAATTACCGGAAAATAGAAGCATTTGTCTAACAAATATATACAGATCACCTAGTCAAAATCCAACCAACTTTATAAATTCATTTTATTTTCCACAAGACGATATAAAAACCATTTAATTCTGGGGGATATTAATATAAATATTTTACAGCCTAAACTGTCGTCATCAGGTGCTGACAATCTATATAATAATCTGTCTAATTTTGATTTTAATGAGTATCTATCTGAAGTAACTAGAGCAATTGGTTTAAACCCCTCATGTATTGACCATATATTTTTCAAAAAGTCCGAAGATATCACTTTTAAACCTGCAATATATGAATCGAATGTAACGGATCATTTTAGTGCCTTGGCGCAACTTACTTTCAATAACAGAATTAAATCAAATTCTCATAAAAACAATGTAATATGTACAAAGATTGATAGAAACATTCTCAACAACATTTTGCTTAAGGGGAATTGGTCAAGCTTATATTCTTGTGAAGATGTAAATACTAGTATGAATATATCTTATGATATCTTGGAAACAGCCATCTGTCGATCAAATAAAATTACTAGTAGTGGCCTGAAAAGAAACTTGTTTCTCATAAAGGCCAGGGCCACCCCCGGTATTGTAAAATCTATTAGGCGAAAAAATAAACTAGCGCAACTAGCAAGATGTCAGCCATTTAATACAAGACTTTCGAATTTTTACAAATCATACAGAAATCATCTAAATTTTGTTATTAGAAACGCAAAGATCTATTATTATAGGAGTGAAATAGAATCTCTTAAAAACGATCCCAATAAGTTGTGACAAAAAATTAATGAAATAACTTATAAAAGAAAAGCTAAGAACAAAATCGAACAAATAAGGAACTGTAATAATGAAATCATTACTAATAAAAGCCAGATATGTGAATCAATGAACTATCATTTCATAAATGTTGGAGAGGAAATATCTAACACAGTTTCCTTCTCACAAAATGTAACGCCATCATCTTTTACACAAGGCCAAATTGCGAGACATCTTTTCAACATTAAGCCAATAGATCCAAATGAAATTCTCTTTCACGTTGGGAATTTGTCAAATCATAAAGCTCCAGGTCTCGATAACCTTACCTCAAAAATCCTCAAAGATATTTTCCAAACAATTCTAACGCCTCTTTGCTTTATTTTCAACCAATCTCTATTCAAAGGTATATTTCCACAACGCCTTAAAATTGCTACTGTTACTCCATTGTATAAGGATAAAGATAAATTGTATCCTAATAACTATAGGCCAATATCTCTTCTATCATCCTTAAGCAAAATTTTTGAGAAATGCATCAAAGCCCGGATAATCAATCATCTCGAAAATAACGATTTCTTAGCAGCCAATCAATATGGATTTAGATGTAATAATAGCACATAAGATGCACTATATGATGTGACGAATTTCATAAGCAATGGCCTTAAAAATTACAAAAAGGTTCTAGCTGTGTTTCTTGACCTTAAAAAAGCCTTCGACACCGTCGACCATAACTTACTAATTGGCAAGCTATGAAATATAGGTCTGCAAGGAAATGCACTTGCTCTATTAAAATCCTATTTAAAAGATAGAATACAGAATGTCAAGATTGACGATTGCATAAGTACTCCCTTATTCATCAAATGCGGTGTACCTCAAGGTACAGTTCTGGGTCCCTTATTGTTTCTGATATATATAAATTATCTCTGTAGACTTGAGGATCGTTATGTTATGGGGCATATTGTTTCTTTTGCTGATGACACAGTGATATTATATAATAGCAGTGACTGGAATGATGCTTTCTCTGAAATGCAGCAAGACTTGACCGTGATATATAATTGGCTGTGTTTTCACAGGCTAGCCCTAAATATAGAAAAGTCAAATTGTTTAGATTTTGGTAAAAAAAGAGATCTCATTAATGATCCCCTCAAAATTAATGATATACAAATAAAAATTGTCAAAGAAATAAAATACTTGGGAATTATTATTGATATTGAGCTCAACTGGAAAAAGCAAGTGTCAAGTATTTATCTGTACTAGGCTCAGACAAACTGTTACAAAATGCTAACACTCCGTGATATTCTCTCGCAACAAGAAATAAAAATGGTATACTTTGCGATTTTTCAATCAATATTGCAATATGGGATTTTGATTTGGGGATCTGTTTATTTTTCAACGATTAAGCCATTACATAACTTACAGGCAAGAGTAATTAAAATTTGTTTAAAAAAATCTAAATTTTTTTCAACTACTCGGGCGTTTCAGGAATTTTATGTATTGAATATTCGTCAACTTTTTGTTCTTACTGTTTTAAAATTTATGTTTATAAATATATCGAAATTTCCACTCCAACAGTTTAACTACAGCACTTGTAGTCAGCGCGCTATGCCTTTAGCGATTAGAATATTTAAGAAATCTAGACATCCAAGCATTCCCGGACCAAAACTGTAGAATAACATAACAGGGCTACGATACTCTTGATGAAACAGAATTTTTTGTCATCCCAAGAAATTTTGGATGGGGAGTGTTAGAATGGGTGATAGCATTGATCTAATTTTTTCCCCATCATGCTAAAGTAGCTATAAAAATGTTTTATACAAAATGATTACTCCAAAAACTGAATGGGAACTGAGAAAATTAGTGAGTTAGATTTAGTGAAAATGTGCAGTTTGTATGGGAGGTGGTAAAAAGAGTGAGGGGATTTTAGTGATTTTTTCAGAAATAACTAGGAATATTATAAAATTGACATCTCTTAAATTTTAGACCAGTAACATTCATACTTTTCAAGAACATAGATTTTTTGTGAAGTTGTGAAACTGTGTCATATTGTATGGGAGGGGGTTGAAGCAGTGAAGCTAATAAAATATTTTTTTCTGATCTTAGTGATAATACTAATTAAGTATTTATTACGAAATGTGAGCTCTATAAATGTTATATGTTATGAGAAAATCGTCTTAGAGCATTTCATGAAATAGTGTAGTTTGTATGGGAGGGGGTGGAAGGAGAGGGAGGACGCAAAAAAAATGTTCTACTGTAGATTGATATTATCATAAAAGTAATATAGTCCAAATTTTAGCCCAATAGCTTTTATACTTTTCGAGCAAATCCTTTAATTGTCAAATTGCGCAATTGTGTCATTTTGTATGGGAGGGAGTAGAAGGGGTGGAGCGATTTGGCCCGTTCACGAACTTGACCTTACTTTTTTGTCAAAAACGACGTGTACAAAATTTGAACAATCTAGCTCAACGCGTTCTCAAGCTAGAGAGCGAACAGACAGACAGACAGACGGACGGACAGACGGACATCCGGTTTTGAGATTTTTGAGTGATAACATTAACTTCTGTATTAATTTAAATTTTCTTTTAATTCTCATCTTCTCCTTTGCTTTCATTTTCTTTCTTCTGATTGTATTTGATTTTTTGATTCTCTTTCTTTTAAAAAATACTCAAAATGAAAATAATTTCAAACTTTTAGCTTTTGCAATAATTTGTTACAAATTTAAATATCTTATTTACTAATTATATATATCTCTACGGCTCTTATTCTCAAGCTTCGCTTATGTGGGTAGCTAGCTTAATCAATTTTCTGTACATATTTTATATACATAACTGCAATAAATCAATAAATAAATAAAAAAAAAAATAAAAAAAAAACTTATTGATGAACGCTCAGTGCAACAAACATGTTCCTATCTCTTTCATACTCACTGATTTTACTATTCAATCATGAGATAGCACCTATAATGCACCAATGAGTGCGATAGAGAGATCGCGATGTGGTTTACTGCTGGTTAGAAAGAGAAGTCTCATGTATTCACAGATAGGTGATATATAGGTGAATTTTCTCCAGTCTGATAATGTTTTCACCAATCGAAACTGTTCATCGACTTTTCATAGGTGTTTCATGGATGTTTGGCTATCAGGGGCTATCCATCACTTATGTATTTTTTTCGGATATGGGTCATTCTCTTACAAACCGTACGGATTTGCCGAAAAAATTCACGTCTGTTTCTAGAATCGCTTTATTTTTTTTTATGTGTTATATATATGAAATAAACCGACACGTATGCGGGGATTTTTTTTTAAATTGTTTATTTTAAAAAATATGGATGTTTAAACATTTTGAGAATCGTTGATTTTGCTCTTCTTAAAAAGCTATTATCTTCGGTTCTATTTGCCCCACAGATTTCGTTCTTATCTCATTTTAAAGGAAATTTTGTAACCTTTTTACTATATTGTTCCAAAAAAAATTGTATTGTTAAATAATTGTAGTTAATAGCAATTAAAGCGCTTAAAGTTGATTTTCATACTTGCGCCCAGTCGATAAAAAATTGAAAAAAATACCATCGTATTCCTTGTTTGATTCTCTAAAAAATACATTTAAAAAAAAAATGGAGAAATAACGGGATCAACAGAAAAAAAAAATTTGCAACACCGAGCGCGCAGCACGACGAAACAATTTAGTGTGTTAGTGACGCGTCGACTTTTTTATTCCTCTGCGTTGGCCAAAAATCCTGATTTAATTTATTTTAAGGATAAATAGTTGAAAGGAATATGAACTTATTCATCAAAAAATAGGCTGTAACTGCACTTATTACGAGTAAAAATAACGTTATTATTAAAAAAATCTTAAAATCTGCAATAAAAAGTTCGATATCTCGGCTCCGGGTAAGTCAAATTGAACTTCAAGCCCCGCAAATTCTTTATCAGAATGTCCACAATATAATAAGACTATAAAAGTTAGTTGGAAATTTCATTTAGTCCTTCTGCTTTATAAAAAGAGTTAAGAAAAAATTTACTCGAAAAGTCATTTTCTAATAAATTCATGAGGTGAAATTTCTATGAAACCGGCTAAATTTGGGCTGAATTTTGATTCAGTTATTTAAAGTGTATTTATTAAGAGACAATGCCGCAAGTTTCGGTAGAATATCTTTTTTACAGTCTATGAGATACTCATTTCCTTCCAAAAACACAGATTCTTTGAAAATTGTCAAAAATGTCTTGAATAACAGTCTATATATCGGGTTTAAATGAACCGAATTTAACAATGTACCACTCAAATGAAAGGTCTAAGTGTCTGCAATCGAACCTCATTTTTAGTTTTTCGATATTGGTTAGTATGACGTAATAAAACTCAAAAAACCTCTAAAACAGACTAAAATTTGTGAATTTTTCTATTTATCGAGTCTTTCCCCCACTCCCCCAGTGGCCGCAATATTTTTATCGTAATCTACGCAAAAAAACAGTGAGGTTAAAAAAAACATCGAAATCGCAGCATTTCGCCAAACAGACCTTTTTTGATCTAATCCGACTGGACTAATTGTGCACTCGCTCTGTCAGAAAAATGTATGATTTTATTGATATTATGTAAGTTAGTTTTGATAAAATTGAGGAAATGCCATTGGAATACGTGAACGGCTACGGTGTCATGATGCAAACATTCGGAAATCATTACTAAGCTTTTCATTTATAGTACGTGTTTATTGCTTTTGTTGTAAATCGCAAACGGATGCACTGTTGCCTGATCATTGTTCCAATGTACGCCTTGAATAGCATTTCGGATCACAAAAGCGTAGTTCTCAGAAAAATCACAAATAACAATGCATTAATTTTGCCCTAAATTTTTTCTTTTATTATTCATACGCGCCCGGTGGTGCAAATTATTTTTTTTCTGTTGATCCCGTTATTTCTCCATTTTTTTTTAAATGTAGTTTTTAGAGAATCAATCAAGGAATACGATGGTATTTTTTTCGATTTTTTATCGGCTGGGCGCAATTATGAAAATCGACTTTAAGTGCTTTAATTGCTAATAACTACAATTATTTAACAATACAATTTTTTTGGAACAATATAGTAAAAAGGTTACAAAATTTCCTTTAAAATGAGATAAGAACGAAATCTGTGGGACAAATAGAACCGAAGTTATTAGCCTTTTAAGAAGAGCAAAACCAGCGATTCTCAAAATGTTTAAACACCATATTTTTTAAAATAAACAATTTTAAAAAAAATCCTCGCATACCTATAGAAAAATTTTGAAAGCAATAAAAAATATGTCGTCCAATTAGGTGTACGGTTTGTAAAAGAATGACCCATATGTAAGCTCAAAAGCAAACCATTTTTTGCACAACCCCTTCTACCCTCTCCCAAACAAAATGACGCATTTTCGAGATTTGACAATAAATCGATTTTCTCGAAAAGTATAAAACCTATTGATCCGAAATTTGGAATATATTATTTTTATACAAATTTTAATCTACGGTATAAAAATTATTTGAATCCCCTTACTCCTTCTACCACCTCTCATATAAACTGCTCTTTTGCATGAAATACTATAAACTAATTTGCTCAGTACGTATATTATTTATCGAGCTGAAATTTTGAACAAAATATTTATTTAGAATTATTAGTAAGTAAAAAAAAAATATATAACAGGACTACGATTAGGCGTTAAGCCCAATCGTGCGATACTCTAGATGAGAGAGATTTTTTTTTTATTTTTAGAAATTTTGTAAGGGAAGTGACGACATTGAACTAATTTTTTCACATCACTCTAAGGTTGCTATCAAAATGTTTTATACAAAATGTAGGGTTCAATTATTTAATAGGTACTGAGAAAATTAGTGTATTGGATTAAGTGAAATTGTGCAGTTTGTATGGGAGGTGGTAGAAGAAGTTTTTAGAAATAACTGTAAGCATCATTTAATTGACATATTATACTCTAGATGAAATCTGAGAGTATATTGTGTTTGCCTTACCGTTTGTAACGCTAAGAAATAACGCTTGCACAGAGCCGCCAAGGGTACAGAAATATTTGTTCTCGCTCAAAAACCTTGATTCCGAGTAACCGTCTGTCCGTCTGTCTACAGCATAACTCTCGAAAGCTTTGAGCTAGAGTGCTAAAAAATTTTCTGTGTTATTTTTAGCAAAAAAGTAACTTAAAGTTCGTGAATGGGGGCTTCATCCCCCCACTCCTTCTACCACCTCCCATTCAAATTTCATGAAATTTCGAAATATTAAGAAATTGATTTTTCTTTGAAACTATTTAAGCTATCTTGAAATTTAGGCCAAAGTATTAGGACATAGATGTCATTAATATCATGGAAAATTGACCTGGTCCCCTTACTCCTTCTAACCCCTCCCATACAAATGAACAATTTTGAAAAATACATATTTTCGATTTTCATTGAAACTAGTAAAGCTAAAAAGACGAAATTTTGTCAGAATTAATTCTACTATAATTTATTTATTTTAAAAATAATTATCAACTTCTGCTCACTCCTTCTACCGCCTCCCATACAAATTTCACGAAATTTAGAAATTTAAATTAAATTATTTTTCTTCGAAACTGTTAAAGCTATAAACTTGATATTTTGTATAAATTATACAAATAGAAATATTAATAATGTGAATGAAAATTTGTTTTGATCCGTACACTCCTTCTACCCCCTCCCACACTTACTTACTTACTTACGATGGCGCTACAGCCCGAATCGGACTTTGGCCTCCTGAATGCTTTGCCTCTATCCATCTCTGTTCACTGACCGCGTTCTCCAGTTTGAAAATCTTAGCAGTGATTTGCTGTCTGCGTCAATCGAATCCTCCCAGCGCTTTCGTGGTTTTCCGACCGGTCTTTGTCCATTGACTTTCCCTTTTAGTGTGCATTTGGGAATTCTTCCGTAATCCATCCGCTCCACATGACCAGCCCATTGTAACTTTTTAAATTTTATGAGGGTTGACACTTCTGGATTGTCGAAGATGGCATACAATTCTCTAGGAGGATTCTTCTGAGGACCTTTCTTCCAAAGGCGTTAAGTAGTTTTTCGGACGCCTGAGTTAATGTCCACGTTTCGCTGCCATAGCATAGCACAGGTCGTATAATCGTTTTATATAACTTAAGTTTTGTTTTCCTGTGTACGTTTTTGTTTTTAATTATTGGAAGTACCAAATAATACGTCTTGTTTGCCATAATTATTCTTCTTTTAATTTCGATGGGTTCGCTTCCATCCTTCGATAGGTTCGCCCCTAGGTATATAAAGTTGTCTACGTTTTCTAGGTTATAGTCTCCTACTGTAATATTTTGTCTGATTGGCGTCTTTTTGCTAGATTGCATCATAATTTTTGTTTTATTTTCATTAATACGTAGTCCAACTTCCCTTGCTACCGAGCCAAGGTTTACAAATACTTCCTTAGCTCTCTCTAGAGATCTTGCAAGGATATCTATGTCGTCGGCATATGCTACGAGTTGTGTGGATTTGAAGCATAGTGTTCCCTTGGTGTCAACGGGAAGTTTCTGAATAGCATATTCGAGTGTTAAGTTGAAAAGCATTGGTGCGAGGCCGTCCCCTTGTTTAAGGCCGTTGTCTGTTTTAAAACTGGAAGTCAGATCGTTTCCTACTCTGACTTGTGACAAAGACTCAGTCATTGTCATTCTTGTCAGTCGGACCAGTTTCGGTGGGACTCCAAACTCCAACATGATTTTATACAGTACCTGTCGATACTGTCGTATGCTTGCTTGAAGTCAACATCTGGTGCACATCAATATTATATTCCCAGCACTTTTCCAGCACCTGTTTAACTGAGAATATCTGGTCCGTGGTCGAGCGTCCAGCTCTAAATCCGCTTTCACCAATTACTTTGTCAGCATAGGGCTTAATTCTCTTTTCGAGAATTTTCGTCAAGATCTTATAAGACGTACACAATAGAGATATTCCTCGGTAGTTTTGGCAGCAGAGTTTATCACCTTTTTTATAAATTGGACATATGATGCTCTTGCGCCAATCTTCAGGAAGTGTTTCCTGCGTCCATATGTCCGTGACTAATCTATGTAGGAGATGCGCTATGCAGGTGTCGCCGGCTTCAGAAGTTCAGCTGGGATTTGATCAGTGCCCGGCGCTTTGTTGTTTGGGTGGTTCCTTAGGGCTGTTTTTACTTCTTCGAGTGTGCGAGGACTCAAAGCGGATCCTTCATCAGCTGTTACATCAGTTATACCTGCTATTGTATCTGCTGCTGCTGCTGTTCGTATAGATGATGGGCTCGGGTTAAGAAGGTGTTCAAAGTATTGTGCCCATCTTAGTTTTATATCTTCCGCGTTACTTATAATGTTCCCTTCTGCATCCTTGCAGAGGGTCGTTTTCGGTTTGTATCCTTCTTTCATACTTTTAACAAGGGAATACGCGGCTCTTGTGTTGCGCAATTTAAATTGTTCGTCCATGTTCTAATTTCGTCATTATTGTACTTTCGTTTTTTTTGTCTGCATATTTTGTTTGCAAATCGTCTAAGATCCTTGTATTTGTCCTGTTTGGCTCGTGTCGGCCGTTCCGTTAATATTTTGTAGGCTTGATTTTTTCGTTCTAAGGCATCTTGGCATTCGTTGTCGAACCAATCATTTCTTTTGCGCCGGGGTTGTTGTCCTATCACCTCCTCTGCGACAGATGTAATGATATTTTGCCACATTTCTTCTATTGGCATGCTGGCGGTGGTATTCATTGTCGCGAAGTGCCTCTCCAAGGCTGATACATATTTCGCAACTATTTTCTCGTCTTTGAGTTTTCCTATGTCGAATTTAGGAACCAGTTGTGTTTTTGGGTGTCCTCGGTTTGCGATTCGACATCGGAACTTGGTCTTTACCAAATAGTGGTCTGTATCGCAATTAGCCCCTCGACATGTACGCACGTCGAGAATGCAGGAGGCCGTCCTTTTCTCTATTAGGGTGATGCCCACGTTCTCTTATGAATGTCACGATGCGGGAAGCATGTCGAGCTTACAATAAGGTTTTTGCTGATGGCGAAATCAGTCAGCCTCTGGCCGTTGTCGTTACTAATATCATGGAGACTGTGCCTTCCAATTGTCCCTATGTATGTTTCTTCTTTGCCCACTTTCGCGTTAAAGTCACCTAACACTATTTTAATATCATTCGACGGAAGGGAGTCGAATGTTGATTCTAAGGTGCTGTAGAAATCGTCTTTAACTTCGTCGTCTTTGTCTTCCGTTGGGGCGTGGACACTAATAAGCCAAACATTAAAGAAACTTGTTTTGATGCGGATTGCACACAATCGTTCATTGACGGATTTTAAGTTGGTAACTTGGTGTTTAAACTTGTTGTCGACGATAAACGCTACTCCAAATTCCCGGCTTCCCGATGATTTCCCACTTTTGAAAATTGTGTGCGATCTAAAGTCAGTAATCTCGCTACCTAACAATTTAGTTTCTTGGAGTGCAATTATGTTTATATTGTATTTGACTGCCTGTTCCAGAAGCGCTCTCACTGCTCCTGCTCTGTACAGGGATCGCACGTTCCAAGATCCGAAGGAATAGTCCATTTTTCGTTTGCATGGTCGTTGCCGTTGAATCAGTCCAGTCCGAGGCGTTGCTTCATGTTTCGAAACGGGTGTGGTTTTTCCGAGGATGAGTTGTTAGCACATCGCCCAACTCCCAACTTGGAGGAACATATTATTATAGTGCTAGAATTTTTCTGTTTCATTAGCACTTGCGCCCATCAGTTCAGCAAATCAAGTCCGGATGGACAAGACCAGTATCCGGTGGCTACCACGTGGAGGTATGATGAGCACAATTGATGTGTATATGACAGTTACAACACTGGACGTCGCCTAATGATGCCGATCAGATGCCTACCCTATCTATACCCATCCAACCCCCTCCCATACAAATGCATAATTTTTCTTAAATGCATTTTATCGATTTCCATTGAAACTAGAAATAGTACAAACTTCAAATTTTGCCAGAATTTGTTTGAAAAAATGATCAGCTCCACTTCACTCCTTCTACCACCTCCCATACAAATATTTGTAGTATAAATTCAAGAAAAACATTTCTTCTTCAAGTATATGAGAGCTATCGACTTTGAAATTGAATCAAAGAATGATGATAAGGATGATGACAAGCAGTTTCAAAATCGTCTTAGACACTCCACTTCCTCTGCCACGTCTCATACAACTGCCCCAATTTCAGGGAAACTATGATCAATTTCTTTAAAAATTATGAAAACTAAGAACTTTAAATTCAGCAAAAAACATTTTCATGCCATGTTCGGTGTCATATACGAAAAATACTAACCTCTCCCTCTACTTCTACCACCTCCCATGCAAAAGTCTCCATTCACTATTCGAAAGAATTTGAGATGACATATTTTCCGGTATATTAAAGTCATTTCCATTTCATCTAGAGTATCATATGATTGGGCTTTAAGCCCAATCATAATTCTGTTATGTTTTTAAATTGCATTCATACTTTTCAGGAAAATCGTCTTTTTGTAAAGTTGTTGAATAGTGTCAAATTGTATGGAAGGTGGTAGAAAGATTGAAGGTAATCGCCTAATTTTTTTTTGGTCTTACTAATAATTTCAGCTCGATAAATTCCATACGTACAGAGTAAATTTATTTAGAGTATTTCATAAAATTAATTTTTATATAGCAGATCGAAATTATTATAAAAGTAATATATTACAAATTCCTCATCAATATGTACCTTTCATGCTTTTTGAAAAAAATCTCTTTATTGTCGAATTGCGAAATTTTCATTTTGCATGGGAGGGGGTTGAAGGGGTGAAACTGAATGTCTAATTTTTATTGGTCTTACTAATAATTCCAAATAAATATTTATTGCACAATTTCAGCTCGCTAAATTTTATACGCACTACGTAAATTGGTTTAGAGTATTTCATGAAAAAGTACAGTTTGTATGAGAGGTGGTAGAAGGAGGGAGTGGACACGCATAATTTTTACTTTGTAGATTCATATCATCATAAAAGTAATATAATCCGAATTTGAGACCAATAGCTTTTCTTATTTTCGAGCAAATCCGTTTATTGTCAAATTGCGAAATTGTGTCATTTTGTATGAGATGGGATAGAAGGGGTGGAGCGATTTGGCCCGTTCACGAATTTGTCCTTACTTTTTTGTCAAAAACGACGTGTACAAAATTTGTACTTTCTAGATCAACGCGTTCTCAAGCTAGAGACGGACGGACGGACATCCGATTTTGAGATTTTTAAGTGATTATATGAACTTCTGTATCATTCATTTTTTCTCCGAGCCTTATTTCTTGGCGTTACAAGCTTTGTGCGAACTTATAATACTCTCAGATGTCATCTAGAGTATAATTAGACGATTAGCTTCACTCCTTCTACCCCCTCTCACATACCATATGTATGACACGATTTCAAAACTTTTCAGAAAGTCGATTTTCCTCAAAAATTTTAATGCTACTCATCTGCGATTGAAAGCATGTCAAATGTATGATATTAGTAGTTATTTCTGAAAAATTCACTTTCCCATACAAACTGCCTTACACCCAATCGTAGTCTTGTTATGTTTAACTCTAATGTCTTTATGCAAACTAATTTTGTTGTTCCATAATTCGGGTGATAATCTATACATATTAATATAATTGTAGTGTCTGTCTGTTATTTGCTTATAAATGGCTTTAAGTTAGTTTTTTGCTTTATTTTGACAATAACTAAGCATAGAAACACGTTTTTGAAATTTTTGTCTGTCTGTCTGTCCGGCCGCCTTTCACGCGCAAACGGATGAACCGATTGTAATGAAACTTCCACAGTTTGTTAGGTGTCCTTCGGGATGTAATCTGCTTTTGGTTTTATTTCACTCTCCTCACGCCTTCTACCCTCTCCCATATAAAATGACTCATTTTCAAAAACATATATTAATCAAATTTTCTTGGAAACTATAAAAGCTATTAATTAGAAATTTGGAATATATTATTTCTATTACAAATGCAGTCTTTTGGTATACAAATTATTTGAGTTCCACCACCTCCTATACAAACTACACTTTTTCATGAAACTCTTTACACCAATTTTCTCAGTACGTGTAACTTTCACCGAGCTTAAATGTTGTATTAAATTTTTAATTAGCATTATTATTAATATCGGGAAAAAATTAACCGATTAGCTTCACTCCTTCTACCCCCTCCCATACAACGAGACACAGCTCCACGACTATATAACAACTCGATTTTCTTGAAAAGTGTGAACGATAATGATCTGAAATTTAAAGTGTATCATGTGCATGATAATTATAGTTAGTTCTCGAAAAATCACCAAAAACCCCCCACTTCTTCTACCACCTCCCATACGAGTACAAATTGCATAATTTCAATGATTTTAATGCACTAAGTTTCTCAGTACCTACTCAATTTATGAAGCTTAAATTTGGTACAAAACATTTTTATAGTTATCTTAGCATGATGTAAAACAAATAAGTTCAGTGCTGTCACACCTTCTACCACTCCCCATACAAAATTTCTTAACATCTGTAACAACTGAAATTTATCAGAATAAAAAAAAAATAAAAAAATTTGTCACAATTGTATAACATAAATTGTGTATAAAAGAATAAACAGAGAGAAAACTAAGAAATATTGTGACGAAGTGCTGCATCATCGCCAGCTGGACCTCTTGATGGAGTAAGCTCTCAGATAGGAGAAGAGCATTTCTTTTTTTTTAATTTCTGAGGGTTCGAGGCTTGAAGCGGGGTCGGAGCGCGTTCTTCTGGATCTAGCACTGGCTACGAAAGGTCGTCCGATTTGTTATCAAGAAAAAAAAAATATTTTTTCGGAGCAAAAGAAGAAAAGGAAACGCACCTTCGGAATATGCAAAAAAAAGAGGATCCAGCCAGCAGGAAGCAGCCAATCTCACAACAGAGGCAGTCTATGGAGTACGGGGCCCCCAACGGATCAACATATAGTAATTATAATTGATTTTTTTTTGCTCAATTTAGTTTTATTAAATTCAGTTTATTAAAAGGAATAAATAAATATTGTAAATGACCCAATCCATTGTTTCGCAAGTAGATTTCGATAGCATGTGCTAGACGGCAACGAAGGGACGTGTGATGAAAAGGTGGTGGAGGACAGGTGGGTGAGTGTGTTTTTTTTGGTTGTGAAATGTGTGTGTAGTGGCAGCACATGCGATATTACGTGGGCTCGATTCCCAAAACCCATGGCGCGACTGAGGCAAAAGCCGGTAAAAGTGCTGCTGGAATCGGGTATAGCCCACCCAATTGAATTTTCTTCTTTTTTGTTTGCGACGAAAAATTAGGAAAATCTCAGATTTTCCCGACGCGTTCGTCTCACTTCACAAAAATTTCGATCATCTATAGTATAGTATGAATGGGCTTTACGCACAATCGTAGTCCTGTTAGCTTTAGTTTTAAGCTAAATGTTATGTGTATCAGAGTCTGGCAGAAATGTCGCAATAGAGACCTGCGAATTCACCATCCCTAATTCACCATTCGTGGAGTGGTGAGGTTAGTGGTTTTCTTTTGCCAATTTCATCCACCCTAAGATAAATTGTTCCTTCAAAGTTTTTGTTTGTAACTTTTTTAAAAAAAATTTCGCACAGTTCTTGATGTTAAGAACGTACCATAAAAAAAGATCAACACTTTTTTTGAAATTTAAAAGCTATTAATTTGAAATTTTGCACAAAAACTTTTAAGAATAGTTGAAACAAAATTGCGTGAACAATTTTGAGATCGCACTTGCATTTCTACCCCCTCCCATACAAAAGTATGATTTCGACCAATTTCAATTAATCAACTGCTAACCAACAAATTAAAAGCTTTGTACGAGCACCTTACAAAAATGAAATAAAACTGCATCACCAATTTTACATTTCCCTTACCTCCTCTACCCCTAATTTCGCAGAAGTATTTTTTTTTAAATATACTTATATGCATGGTTATATATGCATATATATATATATATAATAATAATATATATATATATATATATATATATATATATATACCTAGTCCTGCCATAAGTTCTGTCACATAATTTCTCACATTGGCAACAACTTCATTTTATGAGTGACATTTCAATATCGGCCAGTTTTATAAACGTCATAATGTTGTTGACAGTTGATGGTCATTTAAAGTGTGTTCGTTAACGTGTGAAGATGGAATGGGGTGTAATAGAAAACCGAACTGCAGTGATTGCACTACATAAGTGTGGAAAATCCGCGAGTGAAATTTTCAAGTTGTTGTGCCCGTTAAAAATAACGCAAAGATTTGTGTATCGTGCGATCCAGAGATATAACGCGATCCAGACTATTGAAGATCGACCTCGTTCTGGACGTCCGCGTGATGTACGTTCTTCTGCTGCCATCAAAGCGGTCGAGAGTCGAATTCGTCGAAATCCGCTTCGTAAACAACGAATCATGGCTCGAGAGATGAACATCTCCACCCGAAGTATGTCTCGCATCATAAAATCTGACCTCAGGATGAGTGCCTTTCGACGATCAACGGGACATTTGCTGACTGAGCAGTTGAAGCAAATTAGGAGCACCAGATCGAAAGAGCTCCTTCGGCGGTACGGCAACAACAAACATCGAGAAATTTTATTTACCGATGAAAAAATTTTTACGGTGGAGGAACATTTCAACCGCCAAAATGATAAGGTGTATGCCCACAGCTCCATAGAAGCCCGAGAAGTTGCCACTAGGGTACAGCGAGGACATCATCCAGCATCAGTCATGGTATGGTGGGGTGTCAGCTACGAAGGGGTCACCGAGCTTCATTTTTGCGAAAAAGGCGTAAAAACTGCAGCGAAAAATTATCAAACGGACATCCTGGAGGGATGTGTGAAGCCGCTGAACTCTACGCTATTCAACAATCGACATTGGGTTTTCCAGCAAGATTCTGCGCCAGCCCACAAAGCTCGAACCACACAAGCGTGGTTGGAAACCAATATTCCACAGTTTATAAGGGCGACGGAATGGCCTTCTGGGAGCCCAGATTTGAATCCCCTGGACTACAAATTGTGGGCGGAGTTAGAGTCCATGGTGTGCACGAGACGACACCCAAATATCGAGAGCCTTAAGCGATCTTTGACAGAAGCAGTAGCTAATTTTCCGCTAGAAACAGTGCGTACTGCTATCGATGACTGGCCCAACAGATTAAAGAGCTGTGTTAAGGCTAAAGGCGGCCACTTTGAATAATTTGTTGCTTATTTTACTTCCATTAGTATGCCAAAATAAAATATATTTTCCTTTGTCAAAAACTCTTTTTCATTTATACAAAAATTGCCCATATACGTGTGACAGAACTTATGGCACGACTAGGTATATATAGGTATATATATATTTTATTTTGTAATGAAACTTGTGTTTTTTGCTCTTTTGTGCACTCCAGGGCAAACTTCGAAAAATCATATCTGTTAAGCTACAACATAAATTTGCCTGACAATTTCACACGTTATAGATAATAAGTACACAATGTGGATAAATATAAAATTTTTTTTTTTAGAAAAAAACCAAGTCACTGCTGGTTTTACTTTATTTATTAAATTTTTGTTCATGCTATCGTTCTTTTTGTTCTTTTTTATATTAAAGCCTATGTGCCTATTTTTTGTCAAAGCAACGCCAAGCTCTCTGCTTCTTGACAATTTTCCACTTGTAAAGATTGTGTTTGATCTCATGTCCATAATTTCATTACCGAGCCATTTCGTTTCTTGGATGGCAGTTATGTTGATGTTGTGTTTTACCACTTCTTCGATGAACTCTTTCAGAGCTCCTGTCCTAAATAAGGATCGAACATTCCAAGATCCAATAGAGAAGTCCATTTTTCGTTGCCGTTGAGCCCATCCTTTCCGAGGCTGTTCATCAAGTTACTGGATAGTGTTTTTCTTCCGGTGATGCGTTGTCGGTGCCTCGCCCAACCCCCGACCTAGAGGACCGGTCCTACTTATTTATTACACCCTTGTAGAAAAAGGGTGGTAGTTTTAAGGTAAATATGCCATGTTGGAGTTCTCACAGTTATGCTGCAAGTCCAACTATGTCATACTTTTTGCCTACTTCATTGAGCTTAACTCCATGTTCCCTCCTCCATTCTCGACCCGAGTAGTAGATATCTGTCTCTATATTCCCGTGATGGTTTTCCGTGACAGATTTCGTTTTTCAAAAATATCCTATGGTTTGGTTGTTTGGCATGACGTGTTGTGAACGCTCCATTAGGTGATTTTGTTAAATTAAATAAAAATGAACTTTCGGCAAGTCGAAGCCCAACCTGCACATTGATCGTAGACCCCCAATAATGCTGATATATCAAAATTTAAAATTACGATGAAAGCTTATTTCAAAATAAAATAAATTCTATTTCCACTAACAGTCACAAAATTATTTAGGTTGAACCAAAAATTAAATCAAGTCGAAGTATCTCAACGCAGATATGCCCACCAACATTGTGAAATGGCAGCATAATAATGACTTAGGCATTTGCTTTTGTGTTCTGCATTTAATTTTACTTTATTATTTTAATAATAAAGTATTGTGATCGACACAGAAAAAAAAAAAAATTTGCTACCCTGAAATTTTGTTTTTTCGCGTTTCATGACTAAATTAGCCTAAAAAAGCAAAAAAAAAATCCGTCCCGCCGTACGCCGTACATATGGACTCGTACCTCCAAGACCGTTAAAGGTAGAATGTTGATTTTTGGGTGGGTTATTAACTTGGTAAGTGAGCTCCATTATCCAAATTTTGGGGAGTGTGGAAATATACACTTGCTAATATCTTCACCACGAATGCAGATAGAAAGATGAAAATCAGCACACGTATAGAGAGAGCTGTGGGACATATTCCAAAAATAATTTAATTTTTTTATCCATTGGCGTCCGTAAAGGGGGGGCTAAAAACAAATTGTCGGCCGAATCTTTTTTTGAAATGGTTATATCTTCGAAACTACTTACCATAAAAAATTCATATTTTGGGACAATTAAGGTGGCGTATAGATCCACCAGAATCAGCTTAGAAATTGGCTTATTATTGTAAGGGGAAGGGTCGGGGTGGGTGCAAGGAAAAACACTTAAGAATTAATATCTCTTAAGCTATGTAATTGAAATTTAAAACATATACTAAGCTATACTAGCGAAATACAAAAAAAATATAAAATTTGGTCATAATAGCAGTGGGGTGAAATGGGGAGCATTTGAAAAATGGTGCACTTTTCAAAATTAGAAATCATTATATCTCAAAATTGAGTACAGATATCGAATTGAAAATTCGTCAAATTATAGAACTACATAATTTATAATTTTGATAAAAATTTTAAGTTAGGGGGTGTAAAGGGAGGGAGGTGGTAAGCAAAAATGTCGAAAATTTTGAGTGAATTTTTTAGGACTCTGCTCAAATATAGAAACTTTAAATTTTGCATGTGAATACATCTATTTGATATACATAGAAAAAAAATAATAATTTGATCCACAATTGTTATGAACCGACCACCCCGGTCTAATGGGCACAAGCTGTTTCATGTGCAACGAAAAAAACACGAAAACTGAAAATTTTTGGATGTAATTTTAGGGTAGAAACTTGAAAATTTGGGAAATACATTTAAAAAAAATCCCTAAAAGTATAAAATATTAACTGGTCGAATACCTTCAAAACTTCTACCCCCTCCCATACAAAATTATTTTTTCGACCATTTTTAAGAAATTAATTATCACCTAACTATTAAAAGCTATCCATTTGAAATTTTGCATAAGAACTTATAAAAATATTTGCAAAGAAATTATTTTAAAAGTTTCAAAATCACACTTGCCCTTCTACCCCCTCCCATACAAAAGTATGATTTCGACCAATTTCATTAAATCAATTAATAACCAACAAATTAAAAGCTGCGAACTTGAAATTTCGTACGAGCAGCTTACAAGAGAAAGGAAATAAAATTGCGTCACAAATTTTGCAATTCCCCTACCTCTTCTACCCCCTCCCGTACAAAATTATTTTTTCGAGCATTTTTAAGAAATCAGTTATCAGCTAACTCTTAAAAGCTATCCATTTCAAATTTTGCCTAAAAACTTATAAAAATAATTGAAATGAAATTCCTTTAAAAGTTTTGAAATCGCGCTTGCCCTTCTACCCCCTCCCATACAAAAGTATCATTTCTACCTATTTCATTGAATCAACTAATAACCATCAGCTACGAACTTGAAATTTTGTACAAGCACACTACAAGAGAAAGGGAATAAAATTGCGTCACAAATTTTACGATTCCCCTACCTCCTCTACTCCTTCCCATACAAATGTTTGGTTTCGTGAATGTAAAATGCACCGAATCCTATGAAAATTCTATGCAACTTCGTCTATGAAACACATTCTATACAGAGGATATATGACGCGATTCAAGCAATTAATTAAAAAGCTATTAACATCCACCCACCCTTACCCCTCCTCCTCCCCTCATAAAAACCCAAACTTGCAGAAATGAATGAAATATTGTTAAATTGACAACAGCCCTGCCCAAGAACTCCCTTTCACTTAGCCTTCCCTAACCACTCTAACCTGCATATTGACTTTTCACACATCCGCAACTTGTCCCAAGAATAATAAAGTTTCGCCCGACTTGTTGGCAGTTTATTTTTAATGGCTTCCACCCTATGGCTGTAATATTTTAGGTTTTGGATGGCTATGTGATTTTGATTTCGTTTGTATTTTTTCTGCCGATATAAATTTTTTCCAACTTTCCAGGCACAGTTTTTTCTTAGCAAAACTAGAAGTAAAAAGTTTGATAGAGTTATGTAATGAAGTTGACATGGGTGCTCTCTGAATCAAGATTGAAACCTCGATACACATTTTCTGTACCACTGCTTTTATATTGGATCAGTTGGAGCACCAAGCCTCCAAAATCAGTAGAATTGCAATAATTTTTATTAAAAATTAAAAGTTCTTATTCTGATGTTTTTCCGTAGTTTTTTAATTTAGAGTAGCAATCACTGCAGTTCGTTTTTTTTTCAAAAATTTAAATGTTATATAACCAGCAAAGTATCTAATGGAAGTATCTCCAATTTCAGATGTATTTGTACTTCTATTATCGACTTCTAAGATATCAGTGACTTGTTCATCAATAAAATCCAAAAAATCAAATGATTCTTGCTCGTTTTCATTTATATTAGTTACATTTTCGCTGAGGATACCTGATATAGCTTGCTGCAAATAAGGTGGTGGACACTGTCCCTAAGTTGGTTTTTTTCTGAGTTTGGCTGTCAGTGCGTCCAAACTACTGTCATCGGTAGCTCTCAGTGTCAGCTTGCTTTCTATACCTTATAGACGTGCTTATACGTGGGTTTTGCTGCTCCAGAAAAAAATATTGAAATTGCGATTTTTCAAAGTGAATTTTTTAATTTTACTTTATTATTTTAATAATAAAGTATTGTGATCGACTTGGGAAAAAAAAAATTTGCTACCCTGAAATTTTTTTTTTCGCGTTTCATGACTAAAATAGCCTAAAAATGCAAGAAAAAAAATCCGTCTGTCTGTACGCCGTACGCAGGTGTGTACGCTCAGAGCACATTAACTCCCGAACCCTTCAAGATAGAAAAATCATTTTTGGAGGGATTGTTGATAGTTGCGGATCTCAGGAGGACACTCATTTTGGAAGGTGTAAGGGTTCAGGGGGAAGCGGGCGGAGTACTTAAACCGAAAAGTAAGAGTTCAAATATCTCAAACATGGTTACAGCTAAGAAGCTAAAAATTAATGTACATATAAAAGGGTTTCTGGGACAACTTTTAAAATTAATTTAATTTTTTTATCCATTGGGGTGCAAAAAGGGGGGGCTAAAAACCAATTGTCGGCCGAATTTTTTTTTCACATGATTATATCTTCGAAATTACTTATCGTAAAAAATTCATATTTTTAGACCATTAAGGTGGCATACAGATTCACTGGAAGCAGCTTACATAGAGGCTAGTTATTGTAAGGGGGAGGGTTAGAGGGGGTGCAAAGAAAAACACTTAAAAATCAATATCTTGGCTATTTGTTGAGGTATGCAATTGAAACTTGGTACTTATATTAAGCTATACTAGAAAAATACGAAAAAAATATAATATTTGGACAAAATAGTAGTGGGGAAAATGGGGAGCATTGAACTTTCCAAAATTTCAAACCATTATATCTCAAAATTGAGAGCAGATATCAAATCAAAAATTTGTCAGATCGTAGAGCTATATAATTTTTAATTTTGGTAAAAAAATTAAGTGGGGGGGGTGTAAGAGGAGGGAGGTGGAAAGCAAAAATGTTAAAAAATTTCTTAGGGCTCTGGTAAAAGATACAAAATTTCAATTTTGCAGGTCAATATATCTATTTACTGTACATAAATAAAAAATAATAAAAATTCTGGAATTGTTATGCACCGACCCCCTTGGTCTAACTTGCACAAGGTGTTTCATATGAAATAAAAAAACACATAAGCTGAAAATTTTTGAATGAAATTTTAAGGTAGAAACTTGAAAATTTGCAAAATGCATTTAAAAAAATCCATAAGAGAATGAATTATTAAGTGGTCGAAAATCTTTAAAACTTCTACCCGCTCCCATACAAAATTATTTTTTCGACCATTTTCAAGAAATCAATTATCACCTAACTATTAATAGCTATCAATTTGAAATTTTGCACAAAACCTTACAAAAATAATTGAAATGAAATTACGTTAAAAGTTTTGAAATCGCGCTTGCCCTTCTACCCCCTCCCATATGATTTCGACCAATTTCATTAAATCAACTAATAACAAACAAATTGAAAGCTACGTACTTGAAATTTTGTACGAGCACCTTACAACTGAAAAGAAAGAAAATTGCATCACAAGTCTTACGATTCCCCTACCTCCTCTACCCTCTCCCATACAAAATTATTTTTTCGAGCATTTTTATGAAATAAGTTATCAGCAAACTCTTAAAAGCTATCAATTTCAAATTTTGCATAGAAACTTATAAAAATAATTTAAATGAAGTTGCTTTAAAAGTTTTGAATTCGCGCTTGCCCTTCTACCCCCTCCCAAACAAAACTATGATTTCGACCAATTTCATTAAATCAACTAATAACCAACAAACTAAAAGCTATGAACTTGAAATTGTATACAAGCACCTTAAAAGAGAAGCGAAATAAAACTACATATCAAAATTTACGATTCCCCTACCTTCTCTACCCCCTCCCAAGCAAATGTTCGGTTTCGTGAATGTAAAATACATCGAATTTTATGAAAATTCTATGCAATTTCGTCTATGAAACACACTCTATACAGAGAATATTGGACGTGATTCAAGCAATTAGTTAAAAAGCTATTAACATCCACCCACCCTTACTATTACCCCTGCTCCTCCCCTCATAAAAACCCAAACTTGCAGAAACGAATGAAATATTGTTAAATAAACAACAGCCCTGCCCAAGAACTCCCTTTCACTTAGTCTTCCCTAACCACTCTAACCTGCATATTGACTTTCCACTCATCCGCAACATGTCCCAAAAATAATAAAGTTTCGCCCGACTTGTTGGCAGTTTATTTACATTCAGTCAAGGTAAATGAATTTTTCTTATTCGTTTTTTCATTCTCTGTCATATTCTGCAATCAAAAACTGCCCTAGCTCAATTTATTCTATTTGACATGTTAATCTGTCAAAATGGCGGATGTTCCTATGTTGGACACCCAGTGTTATTTACATTTTCAATATTTTCATCTTTTTTTTTAATTTTTATGGATTTTTTTGTGATATTTAGTTCAAAATGAGTCCCAAACGTACTGAAATCCTTGCACCATCAGTTTTACTGGCAGCAATTAAACGGGTATTGGTCCAAAAAGAATCGAAAAAATCAGTTTCTATCGATTTGAATATTCCTCGTTCAAGTTTAATTCGATAAGTCTGAAATTCAGGATATTACAGCCGCAACTGATGAAGAAATATTGCAAGTTCTGGATACAAGCACAACAATGGGGCCCAAGCCTGTATGTTTTTATGATATTGTTGCGATTTTTTTGCTTCCATTTTTTTCTAAAATACACGAAAAAGCGTTGATGGAATACATATTAAAATGCATTAGCTTGTATCATGGCCTATTACTGAAGTGAAACTGCTCGCATTTCAATTTGCAAGAAAAATTTAAATTGCTTATCCAGCAACTTGGAATGAGCATTCTATGGCCGGCCGAAAATGGTTTGACAATTTTCTGCAACGACATCCTAACATGTCCTTATGAACACCCCAACAAATAAGCCTAAACCGAATGCATGGTTTTAATCGTGAAAGTGTGGCATGTTTTTTTTTTTGAATCTCGTTACACAGGAAGCTGAATATTGTCCACATTCCATTAGGAATATGGATGAGTCTGGTTTTTCAACCGTTCCAACAAAAATCGGTAAAATCGTTACCCGGAAAGGTTCTTAGAACGTTGGACAAATGGCTTCACAAGAGCTTGACACTCTAGTGACGATAGCTACTGTTGAAAATGCTGCTGCAACTGTCCTTCCACCTTTTTTATCTTTCCACGAAAAAATATGCACACACATTTTTTCGGATCACGCTATGCCTGGCTCAATTGGTGCTTGTAATGGATCTGGATGGATGCAGCAACGAGAATTTGTGATGTTCATGAGACATTTCATCAAATACACACACGCATCATTTCTTAGGCCACAATTGTTGCCTGACAATCATGATTCTCATTTGTCGATTGAGGCCATTGACTTGGCCAACGAACATTCCATTACAATGCTGTATTTTCTCCCTCACTGTAGCCATCGTCTGCAGCCACTTGATGTCTCCGTTTTTGGGCCATTGGAGGCGGCTTATAAAAAAAATGCAAGGAATGGACAAAAAATAATGCGAATCGTACCATTGAAATTCACCAGATTCCAGAAATTGTTTCTCAAAGCATGGATAATGCTTTTACGCCCACAAATATTAAAGCTGGCTTTAGAGCCACAGGAAAACAATTTTTTTTATTCGAATTTTTCAACTTTTCCTAATTTTGACTATTATTCGATTACATTTTTTAGGAATTTGTCCCATCAACTCTGGAAGGGGCGAATGAAGAAGTTTCCACTTCTAAACCATCTACTAGCGGTGCTAGCTTAAGAACAGCCGTGGAAAGTGTTGAACCTCCGCATTACAGGAGTCCAAAACAGAAAAGCAATCGTGGTCGCAAAGTGCTGTTCTGACTTCAGCAGAACAGATTTCATAGTTGCGGATACGAGCCGAAAAAAGAAAAGCGAATGAGGAAAAACGGATGTCCAAATCTCCAGAAAAGAAAACGACACCGTCCAAATCGAAAACACTAAAAAAAACACAACCACAGCAGAAAAACATAACAGAATTATGATTGGGCTTAAAGCTCAATCATATGACACTCTAGGTGATATGGAAATGACTTTAATATACCGGAAAATATGTCATCTGAAATTCTTTCGAATAGTGAATAGAGACTTTTGCATGGGAGGTGTAGAAGTAGAGGGGGAAGTTTGAATTTTTCGTATATGACACCAAACATGGCATGCAAAATGTTTTTTGCTGAATTTAAAGTTTTTGATTTCATTATTTTTAAAGAAATTGGTCATAGTTTTCCTGAAATTTGGGGCATTTGTATGGGAGGTGGCAGAGGAAGGGGAGCGTTTAAGATGATTTTGAAACTGCTTATAATCATCCTTATCACCATGCTTTGATTCAATTTCAAAGTCGATAGCTCTCATATACTTGAAGGAGAAATATTTTTTTTGAATTTATAATACAGATATTTGTATGGGAGTGAAGCGGAGCTGATAATTTCTTCTAACACTTATTTTAGTTATTAAGAAACAAATTCTGACAAAATTTGAAGTTTGTACTTTTTCTAGATTGAATGGAAATCGATAAAATGCATTTAACAAAAATTATGCATTTGTATGGGAGGGGGTAGAAGGAGTGGACGGATCAAAACAAATTTTTTCACATTATTACTATTTTTATTTGTATACTATATACAAAATATCAAGTTGATAGCTTTAACAGTTTTGAAGAAAAATAATTTAATTTAAATTTCAAAATTTCCTAAAATTTGTATGGGAGGGTTAGAAGGAGTGAGGGGAAGTTGATAATTATTTTAAAAATAAATTGCAATTACAGTAGAATTAATTCTGAAAAAAATTTCGTCTTTTTAGCTTTACTAGTTTCAATGAAAATCGAAAATATGTATTTTTCAAAATTGTTCATTTGTATGGGAGGGGGCAGAAGGAGTAGAGGGATCGGGTCAATATTCCGTGATATTAATGACATCTATATCATAGTACTTTGACCTAAATTTCAAGTAGATAGCTTAAATAGTTTCAAAGAAAAATCAATTTCTTAATATTTCGAAATTTCATGAAATTTGTATGGGAGGGGGTAGAAGGAGTGGGGGAATGTAGCCCATTCACGAACTTAAAGCTACTTTTTTGCTAGAAATGACACACAAAAATTTTTAGCACTATAGCTCAAAGCTTTCGAGAGTTATGCTGTAGACAGACGCACAGACGGATAGACAGACGGTCACTCGGATTCGAGGTTCTTGAGCGACAACAAATATTTGTGTACCCTTGGCGGCTCTGTGCGAGCGTTATTTCTTAGCGTTACAAACGGTAAGGCAAACACAATATACTCTCAGATTTCATCTAAAGTATAATGAACAAAATTAAATTTTTTTCCATGTATTATGGCTCCATTAGTCTGAGCAAATATTCCCATTAATGATGGAACACAACTTCGTTCAAGTGGCTGCCTCGGCTGGCTTCGCAGTAGAGTTATAATAATACACGAATTTGATGTTAAGAAATACGTTTTTATTATTACTCGAGACTTAAATCTACGAGACGCGGCGTAGCACCTCACTAGACGCGGCGTAGCACCTCACTAGACGCGGCGTAGCACCTCTCGTTATGGTGGTGAACTTAAATCCAATCTTAATTTCTACATACGGGATAGATGAAATCTTCTAAGGCTATAATATAGATATGTAATATCATCATTACATCGACATCACACCATATTGTACCATACTGTTATTTATTTGACTATCTGAATACAGAACATAACAGAATTATGATTGGGCTTAAAGCCCAATCATATGATACTCTAGATGAGATGGAAATGATTTTAATATACCGGAAAATATGTCATCTCAAATTCTTTCGGATAGTGAATAGAGACTTTTGCATGGGAGGTGGTAGAAGTAGAGGGGGAGGTTTGTATTTTTCGTATATGGCACCGAACATAGCATGCAAAATGTTTTTTGCTGAATTTAAAGTTTCTAGTTTTCATTATTTTTAAAGAAATTGATCATAGTTTTCCTTAAATTGGGGCATTTGTATGGGAGGTGGCAGAGGAAATGGAGCATTTAAGATGATTTTGAAACTGCTCATCATCATCCTTATCACCATGCTTTGATTCAATTTCAAAGTCGATAGCTGTCATATACTTGAAGGAGAAATGCTTTTCTTGAATTTATAATACAGATATTTGTATGGGAGGTGGTAAAAGGAGTGAAGCAGAGCTAATAATTTTTTCCAACACTTATTTCAATTACTAAGTAACAAATTCTGGCAAAATTTAAAGTTTGTACTTTTTCTAGTTTGAATGGAAATCGATAAAATGCATTTAACAAAAATTATGCATTTGTATGGAAGGGGGTAGAAGGAGTGTACAGATCAAAACAATTTTTTTTTGTATTATTAATATTTCTATTTGTATACTTTAGACAAAATATCAAGTTGATAGCCTTAACACTTTCGAAGAAAAATAATTTAATTTAAATTTCAAAATTTCGTGAAATTTGTATGGGAGGGGCTAGAAGGAGTGAGGTGAAGCTTATAATTTTTTCAACACTTATTGTAATTATAAAAAAAATAATTCTGGAAAAATTTCGTGTTTTCAGCTTTACTAGTTTCAGTGAAAATCGAATATATGTATTTCTCAAAATTGTCCATTTGTATGGGAGGGGGTAGAAGGAGTAAGGGGATTGGATCAATATTCCGTCATATTAATGACATCTATATAATAATACTTTGACGTAAAGTTGAAGTTGATAGCTTAAACAGTTTCAGAGAAAAGTAAATTTCTTAATATTTCGAAATTTCATGAAATTTGTATTGGAGGGGGTAGAAGGAGTGGGGGGATGTGGCCCGTTCACGAACTTAAAGTTAATTTTTTGCTAAAAATGACACACAACAAATTTCAGAACGATAGCTCTAAGCGTTCGAGAGTTATGTTGTAGACAGACGGACAGACGGACGGACAGCAACTCGGAATCGAAGTTTTTGAGCGACAACAAATATTTCTGTACCCTTGGCGGCTCTGTGCGAGCATTATTTCTTAGCGTTACAAACGGTAAGGCAAACACAATATACTCTCAGATTTCATCTAGAGTATAAACATAATGTCCCATCGTTTTCAGTCAGGGTTTCTTTATGTAAATATTTGTTATATTACTTTGAAAGATCGTTTGACTTGAAAATATGCGTGGTCAATCACATTACAATTGTTTACAGGACTTTCTGAAACGTAAGTCTGGGTGCAGCTGGTGTTTGGCCATAACTCCTCCATCCTTAGTGAGAAAATCGTCCTCGATTTTGATATTTTCTGTTTTAGTTGAGAATTTAACATTTATTTCAGGTCTAATTAATTTTTTACTTTTATATTTAGATATCATATATGTTATGAATATGCAAATTATAATTATTGACAGCCCCGGAAAAGTTTTCCCTTATCTGTTTCAGAAATTCCAGCGGTAAAGGAAGAAGAACAGACCACTATTTGGTACAGACCACTATTTGGTACAGACCACTATTTGGTAAAGACCAAGTTTCGACAGACCACAAGTTTCGACAGACCACTATTTGGTAAAGACCAAGTTTCGATGTCGAATCGCAAACCGAGGACACTCAAAAATACAACCGGTTCCTAAATTCGACATAGGGAAACTCAAAAACGAGAAAATAGTTGCGAAATATGCGTTAGCCTTGGAGAGGCACTTCACGACAATGCTGAATACCACTGTCAGCATGCCAATAGAAGAAATGTGGCAAAAAATCAAAGATGGCATTACATCTGTCGCAGAGGAGGTGATAGGACAACAACCCCGGCGCAAAAGAAATGATTGGTTCGACAAAGAATGCCAAGATGCCTTAGAACGAAAAAATGAAGCTTACAAAATATTAACGGAACGGCCGACACGAGCCAAACAAGACAAGTACAAGGATCTTAGACGATTTGCAAACAAAATATGCAGACAAAAAAAACGGAAGTACAATAATGACGAAATTAAAAACATGGACGAACAATTTAAATTACACAACACAAGAGCCGCGTATTCCCTTGTCAAAAGGATGAAAGAAGGTTACAAACCGAAAACGACCCTATGCAAGGATGCGGAAGGGAACATTATAAGTAACGCGGAAGATATAAAACTAAGATGGGCACAATATTTTGAACACCTTCTTAACCCGAGCCCATCACCTACACGAACAGCAGCAGCAGATACAATAGCAGGTATAACTGATGTAACAGCTGATGAAGGATCCGCTTTGAGTCCTCCCACACTTGAAGAAGTAAAAACAGCCCTAAGGAACCACCCAAACAACAAAGCGCCGGGCACTGATCAAATCCCAGCTGAACTTCTGAAAGCCGGCGACACCTGCATAGCGCATCTCCTACATAGATTAGTCGCGGACATATGGACGCAGGAAATACTTCCTGAAGATTGGCGCAAGAGCATCATATGTCCAATTTATAAAAAAGGTGACAAACTCTGCTGCGAAAACTACCGAGGAATATCTCTGTTGTGTACGTCTTATAAGATTTTGACGAAAATTCTAGAAAAGAGAATTAAGCCCTATGCTGATAAAGTAATTGGTGAATACCAAGGCGGATTTAGAGCTGGACGCTCAACCACGGACCAGATATTCTCAGTTAAACAGGTGCTGGAAAAGTGCTGGGAATATAATATTGATGTGCACCAGATATTTGTTGACTTCAAACAAGCATACGACAGTATCGACAGGCGCGTACTGTATAAAATCATGTTGGAGTTTGGAGTCCCACCGAAACTGGTTCGACTGACAAGAATGACAATGACTGAGTCTTTGTCACAAGTCAGAGTAGAAAACGATCTGACTTCCAGTTTTAAAACAGACAACGGCCTTAAACAAGGTGACGGCCTCGCACCAATGCTTTTCAACTTAACACTCGAATATGTTGTTCGGAAACTTCCCGTTGACACCAAGGGAACACTATGCTTCAAATCCACACAACTCGTAGCATATGCCGACGACATAGATATCCTTGCAAGATCTCTGGAGAGTGCTAAGGAAGTATTTGTAAACCTTGACTCGGTAGCAAGGGAAGTTGGACTACGCATTAATGAAAACAAAACAAAAATTATGACGCAAACTAGGAAAAAGACGCCAATCAGACAAAATATTACAGTAGGAGACTATAACCTAGAAAACGTAGACAACTTCATATATCTAGGGGCAAATCTATCGAAGGATGGAAGCGAACCCATCGAAATTAAAAGAAGGATAATGATGGCAAACAAGACTTATTATTCGGTACTTCCAATAATCAAAAACAAGAACGTGCACAGGAAAACAAAACTTAAGCTATACAAAACAATCATAAGACCTGTGCTATGCTATGGCAGCGAAACGTGGACATTAACTGAGGCGTCCGAAAAACGACTTAACGCCTTTGAAAGGAAGGTCCTCAGAAGAATCCTCGGACCTGTGAGGGAAGACTCAATCTGGAGAATACGATACAATAGAGAATTGTATGCCATCTTCGACAATCCAGAAGTGTCAACCCTCATAAAATTTAAAAAGTTACAATGGGCTGGTCATGTGGAGCGGATGGATGACGGAAGAATTCCCAAACGCACACTAAAAGGGAAAGTCAACGGACAAAGACCGGTCGGAAAACCACGAAAGCGCTGGGAGGATTCGATTGACGCAGACAGCAAATCACTGCTAAGATTTTCAAACTGGAGGACGCGGTCACTGAACCGAGATGGATGGAGGCAAAGCATTCAGGAGGCCAAAGTCCGATTTGGGCTGTAGCGCCATCGTAAGTAAGTAAGTAAAGGAAGAAGAAACACGGTAAAGCGTAGCAAAAATCTTCACCTATCCATTAAATTGTTCCATTGAAAAATAACATAAGGTACTTGGGGGTACATTTTAATAAACTTTTTAAATTTAACGATCACGCGAAGATCACACTGAAAAAATCAGTTAAAGTCAGCAATATTTTCGCACCACTAATTCGAAACAAAACCAAACTTAACGTTAAAAGCAAACTTCTTCTTATAAACAACTAATATAACCGATAATGACTTACGGCTATCCAGTCTGGTTCTCACTATCAACCACCATAGCGAAAAAGATAGAAGCCCTGGAGAGAAAAATCCTGCGCAATTGCCTTTCAAAAAAATATAGAAGCAGAACCAGACTATATTCCAATAAATACATATACACAGAATCAGAAATAATACCTCTCATGACGCACGCTATTAACCTTTGGACCAAAAAAATTAATTAAATACAACATCATTCTAACCCAATTACTAGAAAAATTTTTGAGGATAATACTAGTAGCTCAGCTGCGGATAAAATTTATATGTCTCCAGTAACTCTAATTAAGGACCACACAAGTAGCTCAAGTCAAGATATGAATATAATTATCTAATTGTCAAACAGATCAAACACACCACCGAGGTTAAGATGGGTAGTTTTTTTAACTCTTTTATTCCAAACTCCCACCATTTCTATACTCTTTATACTCTAGATGAAATCTGAGAGTATTATAAGTTTGCCACAAAGTTTGTAACGCCAAGAAATAAGGCTCAAAGAAAAAATGAATGATACAGAAGTTCATAAAATCACTCAAAAATTTCAAAACCGGATGTCTGTCCGTCCGTCTGTCCGTCCGTGTCCTCTCTAGCTTGAGAACGCGTTGATCTAGAAAGTTGAAACTTTGTACACGTCGTTTTTGACAAAAAAGTAAGGACAAGTTCGTGAACGGGCCAAATCGCTCCACCCTTTTACCCCCTCCCATACAAAATGACACAAATGTGCAATTTGACAATAAACGGATTCGCTCGAAAAGTATAAAAGCTCTTCGTCACAAATTTTGGATATATTACTTTTATGACGATATCAATCTACCGTATAAAAATTATGCGTGTTATCTCCCTCCTTCTACCACCTCCCATACAAACTATGCTTTTTCAAGAAATAATCTAAGTCAATTTACTCAGTGCGTATAAAATTTAGCAAGCTGAAATTTTGCAGTAAGTATTTATTTGGAATTATTAGTAAAACCAAAAAAAATTGACATTTAGTTTCACCCCCTCCCATACAAAATGATATAATTTAGCAATTCGACAATAAACGGATTTTTTCAAAAAGCAATTTGAAACATATTACTTTTATAATAATTTCAATCTGCAGTATAAAAATTAGTTGAGTCCTCCCCTTCCTTCCACCACCTCCCATACAATCAGCACTTTTTTATGAAATACTCTAAATAAATTTACTCAGTACGTATGAAAATTATCGAGCTGAAACTATGCACTAAATAATTATTTAGAATTATTAGGAAGACCAAAAAGAAATTAGGCGATTAGCTTCACTTCTTCTACTCCCTTCCATACAATTTGACACAATTTAGCAACTTTATAAAAAGTAGATTTTCCTGAAAAGTATGAATGCTACTGATTAGCAGTTTAAAATATGTCAATTAAATGATGTTTACAGTTATTTCCAAAAACGTCATTAATAAATTCACACTCCTTCTACCACCTCCCATACAAACTGCACAATTTCACTAAATCCAATACACTAAATTTCTCAGTACCAATTAAATTTTTGAATCCTAAATTTTGTATAAAACATTTTGATAGCAACCTTAGAATGATGTGAAAAAATTAGTTCGATGTCGTCACCCCCTCTACCACACTTCTCCTACAAAATTACTTAAAATAAAAGAAATTCTCTTTAATCTAGAGTATCGCACGATTGGGCCTTACGCCAAGTCGTAGTCCTGTTATGTTTTTTTCCTCCTTCCTTTTCTTCTACTTTTAGGAATAGTGCAATTAAATAATATTGTACTATAATATGCACGATAAAACTAAGTATTATCACATCTTAAATAGCCAATGTGAATAAAAATAAGAATTTACTAACAAAAATATAACTAATAGATATGAGCATTAGCATAGAACTCCTGAATATATTATTATAAATTTATCACATAAATCTAATAAATTTCTACTTAGAATAACATTAAATAATAGAATGAGACTGTAAAAATAAACCGGTATTTTAAATTTGGCAATAAATTAATCTAATCTAATCTAATCCAATGGATTTCTTCAAACGTTAAAGGTGTTAATCTTACAGGATTATAATTATACATTTGCTTAGGTAGTATGATGTGTGTGCAGTAAAATTTCTGATAATTTTCATAGATTTGATTATCAATTATTAGTTTACATTTTTGGTATTTGATAATATAGTGTTTAGGTAATTTTACTTTCTCAAACATTTTCTTTTGGTTACAGTCATGTGATATTTCCAATCTTTCATTATTGATTACAATTATTATACCTAATGTTACTTCATTACTATTTTTGTTAAAAATTTCTGTGAAATTCGTATTTTCTGATAAACATTTATCTTCTAATTTAAGCAATTTCTTTTCTTTTTGATATTCGTATAATGTGATATGATTATTATTATTGCAATTTGCTGTATATTAATTACAACGTTACATCGTATATTTTCTAATTGTTTCAATGTTATATTATATTCATAAATCTCTTTCTTTGGAGATATATCTATTTAAATGGTTGGTATTAGACATTAATATGGGCTTGGGCTTGGGATATCTTATATTATTGAGAGTCTTTGCTAAAATATTATCATAGCTCTAATTTTATGGTACGAATGTGATAGATAATTGCCGACTGGATGGCAATGCTGGCTATGGCGGACAGACCTGATAAATTTAAGTTTTGAGCTTTTGTTCATATTATCCGGGAACCCCCGAATAAGACGTGTGTATGTGGGTGCGTGTACAACTCCACAGCCGACCCTTGCATGAATGCCGGCATTCACGCAAGCTGCGGCGCCCACCCCACTAGAGCTGCCACACTTATTTATTGAGCATCAAGAGATAAGCAAAATTTCAAACTAAGGCGATTGCGAACATTTTAACTTCTCGAAGTCCTAAAAATACAATCATAACATGCAATTTACACGAGACTTATTATTCCTTGGACCAATGCGAACTAACTTTACTATATCTTTTAACAACTAGGTATGTACTTACACTTCTGGATCAAAAAAAAATGTACGTCTGATTGCTACGGCTTTTAACACGACAATGAGAAAAGTGCACCAACGAACTTTACAAAACTGTATTTTGGAAGCTCAAAGCTTGCAATATACAGCGCTTCGCAAACTGGAACTTCCATATCCTATTTGGAGCGAAATTTAAAAAAGTGTCAAACTTTACTTTGGTACGATTTTAACATTAACAACTGTGCGCAGTTGACAATGCTTAACTGAAAAATCACAAGGAATAAATTATCTCAAGGCGGGCGAATTTAGTAAAAGAAAATCACTAAGCTTACGCCTCAGCGAATGGTGAACTCGCAGGTGTCCATAGTGACATCTAGAGTTACTCTATGGAGAAGAAATAACAAGACATCTGGTAATAGAGCTCGGCCAAGGTTATAACCAGCTTTCCTTTAAATTTGAAAATCGCCCATCTATTTTCCAACATGCGATAAATAAACAAATGTGATTGCAAACCGTGCATTAGTATTACGTGAAACCTAACAAATCAATTTTTTATCGCTTAAAAGTTCTGCAAATAAAAGATATTTGAGACCGGTAAATAGTTACATGGACACGTTGCACGTGTTATATGGATGGGCATACAATGTTGCAGTGTTGCGAACGAAGATTGTAATACGTTGTTGCAAGAAGAATTGTTGAGTGGGCTTGCGATAAAAAGTTGACGATCGGTAGTTTACAAAATGTGGTACATGATATGCACCTGGAACAACAATAGATTGTTATGATTTGTGAAACTGCTTGGTAGGCTAGATTTAAGATTTAAAATGTAATCTTGAACGGATTAATCCGTCTTAGCTTTTAGTGTTACCTTAGAATTCAAACGTAAGACACCAGCCAAATAAAAATAGTATTTTTCGGTAATTTCAATTCTTTCATTTATTTGACAAACTCCTTCGATCACGTCCTGAATTAAATTGAATATAACACACGCATACATATGAAAATAAAAAGCACAGGTTGTCCTAACTCTTTCAGGTGCCTTGTTCTTTCTTCTTCTGGTAGAGATGTCACTAAAGTTACTCTAACTTTAGTGACATCTCTACCAGACTCTACCACAGAGAGTATTCTTCTTGTATAGAGTGACTTTAGCTTTATTTGAATAGACCAAACAAATGTGTCGTCTTATCCGTCTCAAGATTTAAATAAGTTAGTAACATATAATGAAGGATTATTTCCTATGCAGAATCAAATAAGATAATAATTTCCATTTATAGTGTAAATGAAATCTGAGAGTGTACTAATTTTGCTACAAAGTTTGTAACATTATTATTTCTTAGCGCTACAAACTTTGTGGCGGAGAAAAAAATGATTGATGCAAAAGTTCATATTATCACTCAAAAATTTTGTAGCCGAATGTCCGTTTACTCTCTAGCTCGAAAACAACTTGAGGTATTAATTTCAATTTTTGTACACGTTGTTTTTGAGAAAAAGGTAAGATCAAGTTCGTGTCACTTCTTTCACCTCCTCCCATACAAAATGACACAAAAATTTACAATAATTAGTGGATACAAGTTATCAGCAGTTTTTCTAGCGGGCTTAAAATGTTGGAAGAACAAAATTGGTTTTTGGCTCTCTCCACTTCTTTCACCCATGTAAACTACACAATTTCATACTATAATCCAATTTACTTAATATGTATAAAATTTATCGAGCTGAAATTAACTGATTTACTTTATTCCTTCTACCCCCTCCCATACAATAAGATACAATTTCACAACTTTACACAAAGACGATTTTCTTGAAAAGTATGAATACTACTGATCTGCAATTTAAAGCATGTCAATAGCACGATCTATATAGGTTTTTCGAAAAAAATCTGTTATAGTGAAAGTCTTGGACTCCATTTCAAGACTGTGTAGTTCGTACTCGTGTAATGTTGTTATATAGATACTAATGCTGTTACAATACACATACATAACATCTTCCTTTAATACTAAGTATAAATTTATGTAAATTGAAAAATTGTTTGAGACAAATCAAAACTTAACAAAAAAAGTAAACTCGCATAAAGTCCTTAATTCAATATTCAGTACTTAAAATTAGATGATCTATACTGAATGCAAATGTCACAGTTATTCACTAGATTTTTAATGTCATTGTTAATGTTTGACCTGAAAACTAACGATCTACCTAATCTAATACATCGCTCTATTCCCATATATCCTTCATGAAGTAACTTTAATATTCCTGATTTTAAGCTTTTAGGTATGACAATTCGGTTACCCATAAACAGAATATTATTTATGACATGCAACTAATGCCTAACCTTATAATAAGGCAAAGCTATTGGGTCTATATTTGTTTTATTTTCCGGCCAACCGTTTTGATGATATTCCACAATCTTACACAACATCGTATCATTTATGTATCTCTTTTTATTTGTTCTAATTTACTATCAGTCACAAGCGAAGAAGAGGTTAGTAGATTGCATTGAAGCTTGATATCTTCATCAAATTCAGGAATAAATTAATTTTTATACTCTAGATGAAATCTGAGAGTATATTGTGTTTGCCTTACCGTTTGTAACGCTAAGAAATAATGCTCGCACAGAGCCGCCAAGGGTACAGAAATATTTGTTGTCGCTCAAAAACTTCGATTCCGAGTTGCTGTCTGTCCGTCTGTCCGTCTGTCTACAACATAACTCTCGAACGCTTTGAGCTATCGTGCTGAAATTTGTTGTGTATCATTTTTAGCAAAAAAGTAACTTTAAGTTCGTGAACGGGCTACATCCCCCCACTCCTTCTACCCCCTCCCATACAAATTTCACGAAATTCCGAAATTTTCAGAAATTGATTTTTCTTTGAAACTATTTAAGCTATCGATTTGAAATTTGGTTTAAAGTATTATGGTATAGATGTCATTAATATGACTGAATATTGATCCGATCCCGTCACTCCTTCTACCCCCTCCCATACAAATGCATAATTTTGAAAAATGCAGTTTTTCGATTTTCATTGAAACTAGCAAAGTTATAAAATCAAATTTTTGCCAGAATTAATTTTATTACAATTCCAATCAGCATTAAAAAATTATCAACTTCACCTCACTCCTTCTACCCCCTCCCATACGAATTTCACGAAATTTTGAAATTTAAATTAAATTATTTTTCTTCGAAACTGTTAAAGCTATCAACTTGATATTTTGCATAAAGTATAAAAATAGAAATATCAACAACGAGTAAAAAATTTATTTTGATCCGTCCACTCCTTCTACCCCTCCCATACAAATGTATAATTTTTGATAAGTGCATTATATCGATTTCCATTAAAACTAGAAAAAAAATAAACTTAAAATTTTGCCAGAATTTGTTTTTTAATAATTGCAATAAATGCTAAAAATATTATCAGCTCCTCTTCACTCCTTCCATGGTTGGGCTTTACGCCCAATCATAATTCTTTTATGTTTTAAGGCTGCCCTTGATAATGTGTTGGCAAAGCACATTTCTTTGCCAGGTTTAAATTGTAGCTTTAAATTATTATATGCTTGTAAGTGTAACATAAATCTTTGAACAAATGTTTATAGAAAATTGGTTTAAGTGGCTTATGGTCAGATTCGATTAAAATGGTTTTTCCATAAACATATTGATGAAATCTAATGCATTCAAATAGAATTGCAAATAGTTCCTCTTCTATTTGTGCATAATTTTGCTGGCACGGGGTTAAAGTCGCAGAAGCGTAAGCAATTGGTTTTTCGTCATGATAGATAACTGACCCCATGGCTGTTTTTGACGCAAAGCTTTATTGGTTTGTTGCAATCGTAATAGGTGAGAATTGGGGCCTTTGATATTAATGTTTCTAATCTGCAAAATTTCTTTTCGTGTTTATCATTCCAGTGCCACTGTATGTCTTTCTTTAGAAGTTCACGGAGATTGGTATTTTCTAGGACTAGATCTTTTAAGAATGATCCCAGGTAAATAACCATTACTAAGAACCTTTGGAAGTCTGGTATATTATTAGGACGCAACATAGAACAAATGGACTCTATCTTTGAGGAATCGGGACGAACTCCAGTCTTATTGAAAACATGACCAATAAATTTAATTTCTTCAAGAAAAATTTGTGACTTGGTTTTATGAAATCTTAGCCCTATTGACCTAGCATTTTCCAAAACAAGTCTTAATATTTTGTAGTGCTCTTCTTTAGAGGAAGCATAAATTAGGAAATCGTCAATGTAGATAATAACATTTGGAATTTCCGACAAATGATTGACCATTTCAGAATGAAATAATTCAGGTGCTGCATTCATTCCAAAAGGAAGACTCAAAAAACGATATCTTCCAAACGGGGTTATGAAAGTGCAGACCATTAACGACTCATCATCCAGCGGCGTCATCCAAAAGCCTGAGTTACAAAGTCGTGAAGTATTTGACACCAGTTAAACTCGCTTTTACATCATAAACATTTAGAAAGGGGTAGCGTATTCGTAAAATAGCCTTATTCAAATGACGCCGATCCAGACAAAGCACGTCTGATAACTTATAGCTTTTCCATTCTCTTAAGGTCAGTATGTAATTCCTTCTTTAATTTAAAAGGTATTTTTCGTGGTGGTTCTACGACCGGTAATACATCTGGCTTGACGACTAAATGACATTTACTACGCAGGCATCCGAGTCCTTCAAAAATATCCTAAAATGAATTCATCACATTAGAAGAACTGACATTAGTATTGATAGTGTGCTTACTTATATTATTTATACTATGTTGTCTCTCTAATAGTTTCAAATCGATACTGGATTTTAGTCCTAGCACAGTTTTACAATTTAAATTTAGTACATGAAAATCAATTTTATATATTAGATTGTTGCAGATGAAATGGGGACTTTCACAATGAAGTGAAGTTAGTTGCGATTTTCATGTCTCAAACTGCTGGTAGTAATGAATGTTGAAGTATAAATACTCCTACGTTTGGTTATGGAATCATTTCAGTTATGGACTTCATTGCGATCGGAGAGAAAAAAAAAATTAAAAAAAACATGGAATCGAGTCAAAAACGGTTAATTTTTCTTTACGAGTTCAAACACCACAAGGGAGGCAACCAAAAACATGAACAGGGCATTTGGAGCTGACACAGTAAGCGAACGAACCACACAGCGATGGTTCGAAAAATTCCGATCACGAGATATGACCATTCAAAGTGGGCCATGTGGTCACCATCGATAGACAACGACGAGCTGCGTTTACTAGGGGAGTCTGACTCACGCCAAACTGTAAGGGACATTGTAGAGAAACTGGGCGTACACTATTCAACAGATTGGAAAAGTCAAAAAGCTTGATAAATGGGTTCCGCATGAGCTTACTGAGCAAAAACAGCCTCAAGTATCAATAATAACGGTCAAAAAATTAAACGATTCGCAGTATGACACTCTCCCTCATCCACCATATTCGCCAGACCTCTCGCCAACCGATTACCACTATTTTAAATATTTGAATAATTTTTTGGCGGTGTAACAATTTATTTAATTAATTAATTACTTACAGGACTCGGGCTTTTTGCTGCCACTACTTCATTTTCCAGCTAGGGTTTCCAGGACCCTGTAGGAGCTCAATACTGACAAGTCTGCTGAGCCAGATGGCATACCCCCATTTTCCTTAAAAACGGCGCTTCCTCTCTAGCGAAACCTCTTCCATCTTTCATACTCTGCAGGGTGCTTTCCTCAGATCTGGAAGGTCGCGAATGTTTAGCCAATTCCTAAGACAGAAACCAAAGCAAATCCCGCTAATTATCGTCTCATAGCCATTACCTCAATACTTTCAAAAATATTGGAAACTGCTGTCAATCGCAGGCTATTCAACTCGCTGGGGACGTTCTACTGGCGATCTTCTTGTCTATCATACCGAGCGTTGGAACTCCTGCATCCACAAATTTTGAGAAGGTCATGTATTTGCTGTTGGCATTGCTAAAGCGTTGGACAGCGTTTGGCACAACTGTCTCTTAGCCAAGCTGAAGGCCTATGGTTTTAATAAAGCTTTTCTTAAATGGATTGAAAATTATCTCTCTATTATGGTAGAGTCGTGCTAGACGGAGTAACTTCTGCATCATTTTCCATTGATTCCGGAGTCCCTCAGGGCTCAGATTTATCTCCTATTCTCGTTTTAGTCTTCATAAGCGACCTTCTGCCATCTACTCTCAATCCTATTCATTGTTTCGCTGATGACAGCACTTTAGAAAACACCTTCCAATTTGACTCCCCTGCTGAGGCACGTCCAACATCAGTGGCCTCATGACATAAGGAGTCAATACAGTCATTGAACTCTGATCTCAGATTAATCCTGGAATGGGGCAGGGAAAACAGAGTAGAGTTTAGTGCCTTAAAAACAGAGTCCGTTCCGATGTCACCCGCTAATTGTTCTTAAATGGCGTACAGATTTCACCTTCTGCAGACATCACCTTACTAGGTATAAAATTTAACAATCGCCTTGATTAGAGCCAACACATCTACAAAATTGCTCTTGGTGCTTCGAAACGTCTAGGTATTCTGCGGAAGTCTAAGAAATACTTTTCTCCCTCCGAACTAGCTACCAGTAGTAGGGATGTGGGTGTTTCAGACCGAAAGTGGTTTGCGGTTAAGGCCCCGTCTCTTTTAAGGTCAAGGTCACGCCCCTTTGTTGTTACGCGGCCATATTGTTGTTATACCGCCATCTTTGTGGTTACGCCGCCATCTTTGTTGTTACGTCGCCATCTTTGTTGTTACGCCGCCATCTTTGATCCCCTTTAGGGACACTCCCCCTTTGATCCCATTGTGAGGGCAACTCCCCCTTCCATCCCCCCTTAGGGCAACTCCCCTTTTGATCCCACTGTGAGGGCAACTCCCCCTTTTGATCCCCCTTTAGAGCAACTCCCCCTTTGATCCCACTGGGAGAACAACTCCCCCTTTGATCCCACTGTGAGGACAACTCCCCTCTTCCATGACGCAATCAATTGGAGGTCTCAAAACTGGATCTTCATGAAGTCATCAATCGAACCATATACAATGTGTGGAAAATAAGCGGAATAATTGTTTCGAACTTTTGTGGTTAATAAGTGTACATCATTTGTATGATATAGATAAGGAGCTGTAAGCAGGATTGCTAAGAAAACGTTTTATTAATTAGATAATTAGGTTTGATACATACTAAATAAACTGCCAACAAGTCGGGCGCAAGTTTATTATTTTTGGGACAAGTTGAAGTTGCATGGAAAATCAATATGCAAGTTAGAGTGGTGAAGGAACCCCCATTCACAAGTGGACCCCCTTTAGGGCAGAGCTGCTTTCAATTTAACACTTAATTGTGGATACGATTAATAGCTCCAGCATATGTAATCAATATTACATTCGTTTATGTAAATTTGGGTTTTTATGAGAGAGGGAGGAGGGGTGATATTAAGGGTGGGTGGATGTCAATAATTTTTCAATTAATTGTTTCAATTACGTCTTATTCTCGGCATAGAATGTAAATTTCATAGACGAAATTGTATAGAATTTTCATAAAATTTCATTCACGAAACCAATCATTTGTATGGGAGGGGGTAGAGTAGGTAATGGAAATGTAAAATTTGTGATGCAGTCTTATTTCATTTCTCTTCTAAGGTGCTCGTACAAGTTCGTAGCTTTTAATTTGTTGGTTAGAAGTTGTTTTATTTAAACTGGTCGAAATCATACTTTTGTATGGGAGGGGGTAGAACGGCAAGTTCGATCTCAAAAATGTTGAAGTAGCTCCGTTTGGAATATTTTCAAAAGATTTTGTTTTTAAAATTAATAGCTTTTACTAGTTAGGTGATAATTAATTTCTTAAAAATGGTCGAAAAAATAATTTTGTATGGGAGGGTAGAAGCTTTCAAGGTATTCGACAAGCTAATATTTTATTTTTTTAAAGTTTTTTTTTAAATGAATTTAGCAAATTTTCAAGTTTCTACCTTAAAATTTCATTCAAAAATTTTCAGTTTATGTGTTTTTTTCATTGTACATGAAACACCTTGTGCACGTTTGACCAGGGGGGTCGGTGCATAACAATTGTGAAATTTTTATTATTTTTTCTGTATGTATAACAAATAGATGTATCCACATGGAAAATTTAAACTTTGTGTCTTTCACCAGAGCCCTTAAAAAATCACACAAAATTTTCGACATTTTTGGTTACCACCTCCCTTACACCTCTCGACGTAAAATTTTTACCAAATTTAAATACTACGTACTTCTACAATTTGCAAAATTTGAATTTGATATTTGCACTCAGTTTTGAAATATAATGGTTTGAAATTTTGTAAAGTCCACCATTTTTGAAATGCTCTCCTTTTCCCTCCACTACTATTTTGTCCAAATGTTATGTTTTTCTCGTATTTTTTTGGTATAGCTTAATATTAATTTAATTCTAAGTTTCAATTACATAGCTTAATAAATAGCCGAGATATTGATTTTTAAGTGTTTTTCTTTGCACCCCCCCTGACCCTCTCCCTTACAATAATTAGCTTCTATCTAAACTGATTCTAGTGGATCTGTATACCACCTTAATGGTCTCAAAATATCAATTTTTTATGATAAGTAATTTTGAAGATATAATCATTTGAAAAAAAAAAATTCGCCTGACAATTGGTTCTTAGCCCCCCGTTTTGCACCCCAATGGATAAAAAAATTAAATTATTTTTAAAAGTTGTCCCACAAATCCCTCTATATGTATGTTGATTTTTAGCTTCCTGGCTGTAAACATGGTTGAGATATTTGAATTCGTATTTTTCGGTTTAAGCGCTGCCCCCGCCTCCCCCTGAACTCGTACACCTTCCAAAATGGGTACCCGCGTGAGATCCGTAACTATCTACAATCCCTCCAAAAAAGAACTTTCTATCTTGAAGGGTTTGGGAGTTAGTGTGCGCTGAGCGTACACACCGGCGTACCGAGGACGTCGTACGCCGGACGGCGTACAGACAGACGGTTTTTTTTTTGCATTTTTGGGCTATTTTAGTCATGAAACGCGAAAAAACCAAATTTCAGGGTAGCAATTTTTTTTTTTCCAAGTCGATCACAATACTTTATTATTAAAATAATAAAGTAAAATGGAAAATGGAAAGTAAAATGGAATTGGTATTTGAATTTTTTGAGGTTAAGAATGTATTTCTCACGATATATTATAGATAAAAGTGGATTTATAATATGTAATAGAATTTGACACGAGCTGGCGTTATCAAATAGATAACGAAATTTGAGTTATTGTGGTTTTTTGATTTTAGTTTAAAAAGGGGAACGAAAACCTGCTCGGTTGTTGCTTCAGTGTTTTGTATAACGATTTTTGTGAAAAAAATGGAAGGTGTAGTTTGTAAAGTGTGTGGAATGGTTTTCCCGACGTCTGGTGGTCTAAACAGACATATTCAAAACATTCACGGTAAATGTTGGGTTAAGCTGTCATTTTTTTCTAGCTCCTTTAAAAATATATTTTAAATAGAAAATACTACTATGAACCGCAACCCATCTGGATTTTCTTTGAAACGATTGGGGACGCACAACAGCACACCCTTAAAAACAATGAAAACGTCTTCAACCGCTCTGGATGTGAGTGAATATCCTAACCAAACATCTTACAAAGTTTGTAAAGTGTGTCAGGTGATGGTGAAAATAATAGACTGGAATCATCATATTCGTACAAACACACACAAAAAGAATGATATTCAATGTGTCGCTCAGCATTTTAAAATTATTAAAAATACCTTTAAAAACAGAATTCAAAAGCTTGTATTCGAAAATAAAGGCGAGAACGTATTAATTCCGGAAATATTTTTGAAAAATGTAGAGGAACCACTAATGATTATTTTGAAAAAAATATTAGAAAAGTCATCCTCTATTAAGTTCAATATTGAGCTATTTGCAGATTACATGAAAACGTGTTTGAAAGATGACAAGGCAGAAAGCGAAGGTGTGATAAGCGTTAAATCACTTCAACCAAAGGTGCAAACCGTTTTGTATTAAAGGAAGACGTTATAATATTGCAGTAGCATTAGTATCCATATAACAACGTTACAGAAGTACGAAATACACAGTCTTGAAATGGAGTCCAAGACTTTCACTATAACAGATTTTTTTCGAAAAACCAATATAGATCATGCTAATGACATGCTTTAAATTGCAGATCAGTAGTATTCATACTTTTCAAGAAAATCGTCTTTGTGTAAAGTTGTGAAATTGTATCTTATTGTATGGGAGGGGGTAGAAGGAATAAAGTAAATCAGTAAATTTCAGCTCGATAAATTTTATACATATTGTTATAGATCTTGCAATCACGCAATTTGGATGTTGCCAGAAACACCGAGAGAAGTCCATCAACATGTAAAACGCTATAAACATGTTTCCAGACACTTCTACCGAGCTCCACAATGTAGGCTATCATTCTAGACACACACACACAACGACACCTGTCTTAGTATAAATATCCGCCGACTTTCAGACAACGAGTTAGTCATTTTGGCGACACCTATCGGTGGAAGAACGCGAATCGGTACAAGTAAGCGAAAGTGATAGATCGGCAGTGTTCCTGGGTTGTACGAATTAAGTTTTTAGAGCGAATTTAGTGAAGTGATCGGGAAATTGTGTAAAAAGTGCGATTAAATAAAATTATTCATTGTTTTTAAACGAATTGTGTTTTCCTTTGAAATCGGCGATCCCCTAGCTCGCAACAATTGGTGTCAGAAGTGGGATTTCAAGGATAAATTCGGGTTAAAAATCGCGAGTGAAATTAAAATTCTCGAACGGATAATTTTGTGAGAGCGAAAAAGTGAAACTAAAATTCTCGAACGGACAGTGAGAATTTTGTGAAATCGAATATTCTCGAGTGCTCTAGTGAGCAGTGACGTAAATTTAAGTGAATTCGAATCGCGGAAAAACTGGAAATAATCGGTAGTGAAAATGCCGCGTTATTTAAAAGACTTAAAAGTAACGGAGCTGAAGGAAGAGCTCAGTAGACGCGAGTTACCTACAACAGGGAGCAAGTCTGAACTTGTCAGCCGTATGATCGAGATACTTGAGGCTGAGGGTGAGAATGCAGATAGTTTTGAGTTCCAAATCGAAGAAGCTAGTAAAGAGGAGTGCTCTGGTACATCGGATGCCTTAACACAGTTAATGCAACAAATGATGCACAAATTAGAGCAACAATCAGTGGACATTAAACAACAATCTGCGGATATGAATCAGAAATTAGAGCAACAATCAGTGGACATTAAACAACAATCTGCGGACATTAAACAACAATCTGCGGACATTAAGCAACAATCTGCGGACATTAATCACAAACTAGAGCAACAATCGGCGGATATTAATCAGAAATTAGATCAGACCTCAAAAGAACTTAACCAAAAATTGGAGCTGCAAAATAATAAAATAGACATCATAGGTAAGGCCATAGAAGAAAACGTTGAGAAGAAACTTCGAATCTTCGAAAAACAAATTACGGAAAAGACATCCGGAATTGCAGAAGAAGTCGAACGCCTAAAAAAAGACTTCGATAACGTGAAGGCGACTGGCGTCATCAAGACAGAACATGTTGCACACAAGGGTCTCAAGGCTCCAATCTTCGATGGACAAACACCGTGGGCTATTTATAAGACCCAATTTGAGGCCGCCGCAAGAAACAACCATTGGAATGATCTGGAACGAGGAACGGCTCTTATATTGGCGTTAAGAGGCCCACCAGCTGAAGTTCTTCAAACGATTCCGCAGGAGCAACAACAAGATTTTTCAACGTTAGTCCGGACATTGGATCTTCATTACGGCAGTGACCACATGCGAGAGATCTACAAAACTCAACTGTACAACCGAGCTCAAAAGAATGGTGAAACACTTCAAGAGCTGGCACGCGATATTGAACGACTCACACTATTATCGCTGCCTAATGCGCAAACAGAGCAACGCAACGACACAGCTGTTTTCGCATTTAACAATGCCGTACAGGACAGAGAGCTGCAACAGGCGTTGAAGTTGGCAGGAAAGAAAACGATTGGCGAAGCCTTAGTGTATGGGCTGACGTTCTAAGCTGCCAAGCAAAGCTCGAGGAGTAATTATCGAGTCCGGGAAATAGCAGAAGAATGCGTGTGCCAGAGAACAGAGTACACCAAGCCGAGCGAAGGATCTGGTGCCCCCCGATGCTGGAATTGTGGACAGGCAGGACATTTAAGACGCGACTGCCGTAAACCCAGAAAAGCGACCAACTACTGTTCCGGCTGCGCTTCTAAACAAAGGGGAGGGAGGGGCGAACCGTCACGAGAGCACGCTCCGCCCAATGACAGTCCGGGAAACGAGTAAAGGCCAACTTCATGGGGCAGAAGTTGGCTGGTAGAATCGACGCCCCCGGAACCATCATCGCAGTTTCTCGACTACATCGTTGTGAAAACGACTTATGTATGAGTGGTCGAGTCGGCAAATTAAACTGCATCATAACAGTCGACACAGGCGCAACACGGTCAGTGCTAAGATCTGACCTTGTAGATCGTACTTGGCTTCACAACACCAAGAAGTACGCACTTCGCACTGCTACAGGAGAAACTACAACGGTCCATGGAGAAATAGCTCGTGACATACAACTTGGGGATTTGACCTTCTCGCATGTATTCGTGGTAGCTGACATTACCGATGAGTGTATCCTTGGAATGGATTTTCTGAAACCACACGGTATCCAGCTGGACTTAGGACAACGAATAATGAAGTGGCGGAATATTGAAATCCCGATGGAAATAACATCATCCAACACAACAAAGCTACGAGTTGTATTGTGCGAAGATGCGGATATACCAAAGTCATCCGAGAATGTTATTTGGGCAGAGCTCGATGGTGATCCCGGGAACCACCGATTCTACCTCATAGAACCGGAAACGACACCTGCATTACGAAGTCTAATACTAGGAAAAACGCTCGTAAAAAGGAATGAGAAGATGATGGTACCAATAAGAGTCCTGAACGTTGCGGACAGCACTACCAGCGTAAAGAAAGGAGATGTAATTGGCAGCTGTGAACCAATATCGGCGGTGACGAGTATCGACAAGGCAGAACCACATGACGTACCCTCTAAAAATAAGCCAAGAAGGAAGGACAATGTAACATCAACACTTCTTCAGTCAAGCAACCTTAGAGGAGAACAACACAAGCAAGCAGTAGATCTAATCGAAGGATTTAGCGACGTCTTTTCCACCGGTGATGACGACTATGGCAGAACAAACTTAGTGAAACATCGTATAGATACCGGAAGTGCTACACCGATACGTCAACCTCCAAGAAGAGTACCATTAGCGAAACAAAGAGAAGTCAATTCAATGGTCAAAACTATGGAGCATCAGGGAATCATCGAAGAATCAAAGAGCCCGTGGATATCGCCAGTAGTGCTGGTAAAGAAGAAGGACGGCAGTACCCGTTTTTGTGTGGACTACAGGCGACTGAATGATGTTACGAAAAAGGATAGCTATCCACTACCAAGAATCGACGATATCATAGACACCCTGACTGATGCTAAATGGTTCTCGACGTTGGATCTGAAAAGTGGTTACTGGCAAGTGGAGATAGATGAAAAAGATAGAGAGAAAACAGCATTCTCTGTCGGCAGTGGACTGTGGCAATTCATCGTAATGCCATTTGGCTTGTGCAATGCTCCAGCTACGTTTGAAAGACTAATGGAATTCGTTTTGCGTGGCCTGAGTTGGAAAACTTGTCTCGTTTACCTGGATGATGTGATCGTTACCGGCAGAACATTCAAGGAACATCTGAAAAATCTGCAGGAAGTCTTCCAGCGGCTGCGAGCGGCAAAATTAAAACTGAGTCCGAAAAAGTGCACTTTGTTTAGTGCAGAAGTCAAGTACTTGGGTCACATCGTTTCAGCTGATGGCGTAAAGACAGATCCGGAGAAGATACTGGCGGTGAAAAATTGGCCTACTCCGAGTGATAAACACCAGTTGCGCAGCTTCCTAGGCTTAGCGACATATTACCGACGATTTGTAAAAGACTTTGCTAACACGGCGAAATGTCTGCATCAGTTAATAGAAAAAGGGAAGCCATTTACATGGAGTCAACAGTGCCAGGAAGCATTCGAGAGGATAAAAGACCAACTCTGCGACTCCCCAGTTCTGGCGTATCCAAAACCAGGTCATGGTTTCATCATAGACACTGACGCCAGCAATGTCGGTATCGGAGCAGTACTATCACAAGAGATCGATGGGCAGGAGAGAGTGCTATCTTACTACAGCCGAGTACTCTCAAAATCAGAAAGGAACTATTGCGTAACTCGCCGAGAGCTACTAGCCATAGTAGAAGCAACAAAACATTTTCACAAATACCTCTATGGTCAAAAGTTCCTTCTTCGAAAGGATCACGCATCGCTTAAATGGCTACTTCAGTTTAAGAACCCCGAAGGCCAAGTAGCCAGATGGATCGAAAGGCTCGAATCCTACGATTTCGAGATTGTTCATCGAAGAGGAAGAATCCACGGTAATGCCGATGCGCTTTCACGTCGTCCTTGTCCACCGAACTGCAAGTATTGTCACCGTGTAGAAGGAAAAGAAGCCGGAGAAACCATTCAGAGGATAACGACCGAACCAAAGACTGGATGGAATCAGCAAGAACTGGAAGATGCCCAAAGTAAAGATCCAGATATTTCACCGATCATGGCATGGAAGGACGAAATGAAACGGCCTGAGTGGAAAGACATCTCACAATTCAGTGAAACCTTAAAGTGTTATTGGGCACAATGGAACTCCCTTCACCTAGACGGCGGATTATTAAAACGGAAATGGGAGAACGCTGATGGAAAGTCGTATCACATGCAAACCATCGTCCCGCATTGTAAAGTCGAGGAGGTTTTGAAGGAATATCATGGAGGTACCTCCGGTGGGCATTTGGGAGTAAACAGAACCTTGGCAAAGATACGAGAAAGGTTCTATTGGATCCATCTCCGAGATGATGTCGAAAACTGGTGCCGTAAATGTACTACGTGTGCATCGAGTCAGGGCCCACACCGCAGATCAAAGGGAGAAATGCAACAATACTACGTGGGAGTCCCATTCGAGAGAATTGCTGTGGATATTGCTGGACCATTCCCGGAATCAGAAAATGGTAATCGCTACATTTTAGTGGTCATTGATTATTTCAGCAAGTGGCCTGAAGCTTACGCAATTCCAAACCAAGAAGCAGTAACCGTCGCAGAACAAATTGTTACTAACTGGGTGAGCAGATTTGGAGCGCCACGCGAACTACACTCCGATCAAGGGCGCAATTTTGAATCTCAAATATTCAAACACGTGTGCCAAATGCTGGGAATAAACAAAACGAGGACAACTCCATTACACCCACAGTCTGATGGAATGGTGAAACGTTTCAATAGGACATTGAACTCAAACCTATCCAAACTCGTCAGCGAGAGGCAACAGGACTGGGACCAGCACATCCCTCTATTTTTAATGGCCTATAGAACATCGGTGCATTCAACAACAGGAGAAACTCCGTCCCGAGTCATTTTCGGAAGAAATATTCGAGTCCCTGCGGAGCTAATGTTTGGAGTGCCACCAGACCAACCAACCAATGCTTCAATGTCGACTAAAGACAATTTATAACCTGGTCAGAGATAAAATTGATTTGGCGTCCGACCGCATGAAGACGAGGTATGATCAACGGGCGAACTCATCAGGATTCCAAGAGGGCGATTTGGTTTGGTTATACAATCCCAAACGACAGAAGGGCAGATCGCCGAAACTACAGCGAAACTGGGAAGGCCCTTACCAGATCATCAACCGGTTAAATGATGTCGTCTATCGGATTCAACCACATCATAAACCCCGCACTAAAATGAAAGTGGTACATCTCGACCGATTAACAAAGTACCATGGTGCCATTGGGAAGTGAACGACTCTGTTCGGGACGAACAGGGACTAAGGAGAGGGTAATGTTATAGATCTTGCAATCACGCAATTTGGATGTTGCCAGAAACACTGAGAGAAGTCCATCAACATGTAAAACGCTATAAACATGTTTCCAGACACTTCTACCGAGCTTCACAATGTAGGCAATCATTCTAGACACACACACACAACGACACCTGTCTGGGAGACTTAGTATAAATATCCGCCAACTTTCAGACAACGAGTTAGTCATTTTGGCGACACCTATCGGTGGAAGAACGCGAATCGGTACAAGTAAGCGAAAGTGATAGATCGGCAGTGTTCCTGGGTTGTACGAATTAAGTTTTTAGAGCGAATTTAGTGAAGTGATCGGGAAATTGTGTAAAAAGTGCGATTAAATAAAATTATTCATTGTTTTTAAACGAATTGTGTTTTCCTTTGAAATCGGCGATCCCCTAGCTCGCAATAATATTAAGTAAATTGGATTATAGTATGTCGTGAAATTGTGTAGTTTACATGGGTGGAAGAAGTAAAGAGAGACAAAAACCGATTTTGTTCTTCCCAAATCTTAAGTCCGCTAGCCAAACTGCTGATAACTCGTATCCACTAATTATTGTAAAGCTTAAGTTTATTGCCTTGAATAAATTTACAATCTTTAATTCTAAAAAATAACTTATAATCTAGCTTACTTTTTAAGTAGTTCGACACTAAGAAGTGTATTGACTAATTCCATGTTTTGATTGAGTAGGTTTGTAACGCTAAGAAATAATAACGTTACAAGCTTTGTGGCAAAATTATTACACTCTCAGATTTCATTTAGAGTATAAATAGAAATTATTATCTTATTTGATTGTGCGCAGGAAATAATCCTTCATTATATGTTACTAACTTATTTAAATCTTGAGACGGATAAGACGACACATTTGTTTGGTCTATTCAAATAAAGCTAAAGTCACTCTATACAAGAAGAATACTCTCTGTGGTAGAGTCTGGTAGAGAAGTCACTAAAGTTACTCTATGAAGAAGAAAGAACAAGGCACCTGAAAGAGTTAGGACAACCTGTCAGATTGAGCGCTTTTTATTTTCATATGTATGCGTGCAACGTGTCCATGTAACTATTTACCAGTCTCAAATATCTTTTATTTGCAGAACTTTTAAGCGATAAAAAATTGATTTGGTAAGTTTCACGTAATACTAATGCACGGTTTGCAATCACATTTGTTTATTTATCGCATGTTGGAAAATAGATGGGCGATTTTCAAATTTAAAGGAAAGCTGGTTATAACCTTGGCCGAACTCTATTACCAGATGTCTTGTTATTTCTTCTCCATAGAGTAACTCTAAATGTCACTATGGACACCTGCGAGTTCACCATTCGCTGAGGCGTAAGCTTAGTGATTTTCTTTTACTAAATTCGCCCGCCTTGAGATAATTTATTCCTTGTGATTTTTCAGTTAAGCATTGTCAACTGCGCACAGTTCTTAATGTTAAAATCGTACCAAAGTAAAGTTTGACACTTTTTTAAATTTCGCTCCAAGGATATGGAAGTTCCAGTTTGCGAAGCGCTGTATATTGGAAGCTTTGAGCTTCAGTTTTGCAAAGTTCGTTGGTGCACTTTTCTCATTGTCGTGTTAAAAGCCGTACCAATCAGACATACATTATTTTGTGCTCCAGACGTTTGTTTTTCAAGTTAAATTCTTTTGTGTTAATTCGAAGAAGTGTAAGTACATAGTTATTAAAAGATGTAGTAAAGTTAGTTCACATTGGTCCAAGGAATAATAAGTCTCGTGTAAATTGCATGTTATGATTGTATTTTTAGGACTTCGAGAAGTTAAAATGTTCGCAATTGCTTTAGTTTGAAATTTCGCTTATCTCTTGATGCTCAATAAATAAGTTTGGCAGCTATAGTGGTGGTGGGCGCCGCAGCTAGTTATGGCAACACCATAATACCTACCTCTAATCATATCTAAGAATCATTGTAATTCATAATACTTACCTCTAATAATATCTAAGAATCATTATACACCATAATAAATGTAATAATTTCTAAGAATCATTATAACATGAAAATCAACTCTCATATAACGTAATTAATGCAAATCTTTCAACAAGAGATTTTAAAGCTCATGTCCACTTAATGAATTGCATATACAATTTTGTCAGATCAAATCTGTCACCAAGAACTTTTAAAGGTACTTAAGTGCACGGAAAAAGAACGCGAAATATCCATTTGTCATATCCATTACGATTTTGTATAAACAAAATCTAATCTGTATTTTAAAAGGTTAAAATTGATTTTCATCTTTATGATAGTTGAGTCTGAATTTACCATCTGAACTAAAAGGTCTTAATTAAAAAGTAATATATAAAATTGTAAAATTAGTATTTCTTTTCGTCGTCCCCATAACTGGCGCAGTCGGCAACTCGAACCAAGTGTTTTCAAAATAAATTTTGTGCAAAATTTCTAAATATCGTTGTATGTTACACGAAAAAGAAAGTTTTTTTTAACGTACAGTGATGTGCATCAGGAGAGTAACATTGTTCTAACACGAAAAGTTGCATCAACATCAACAATTCCAACAATTGCAACAACAAACGCTACAACAGCAGCAAACTCTACAACAACAAACGCTACAGCAGCAAACTCTACAACAACAAACGCTACAGCAACAAACGCTACAGCAGCAAACTCTACAACAACAAACGCTACAGCAGCAAACTCTACAACAACAAACGCTACAGCAGCAAACTCTACAACAACAAACTCTACAACAACAAACTCTACAACAACAAACGCTACAGCAACAAACGCTACAGCAGCAAACTCTACAACAACAAACGCTACAGCAGCAAACTCTACAACAACAAACGCTACAGCAGCAAACTCTACAACAACAAACTCTACAACAACAAACTCTACAACAACAAACGCTGCAACAGCAACAGCAAAATCTCCAACGATTGAGTATTCAAACAAATCAGCAGCTAATAAAAGCATCAAAGTGAAGCAGCAAAATATATCCTGCAAACAGCGAAGAATACATTACACCAGCACATCCAGCGATTGCATATTCAAACGTGAGTTCTGAGGTTAGATTAATTTCTGTAATAGTTAAGTGATTTCTGTAAAATTGTAAAATTTGATACTTGTTGAAAAAATGTCGACTCCTGGTGAAATCGCGGCGCAAATTCGGAACCAAGAAAAAGAAAAGGTTCAAAATATTGTGCCTGAAGTCGCAATGGTGTTGGGATTCGAGGAAGTGTTACGCGAAATTGATCGATTGGATCAGTTTTCAAACTCAAATCGCGGTATTTCTCTGCAGTCCTTTTGTAATCGTGTGGATCAAATATTGGAATATTGCGGAACGGATTCGCAAAAACAATATATAGAACAAATAGTGCAAACGAAAATTCGTGGTGAACCCCAAAGTGTAATCGATAGGTTTCCTTTCGCCAGATGGCCACAATTGAAGCAAGTATTGTATCAGTACTTCGGAATTACACAACCCTATCATGCACTTATAAATGCAATGAATCATGTACAATACAGTACAGATATTGAAAAGGTTTATCTTGAAATAAGTAGTATTCTTAATAAATTGAATACAAAATACTTACAAGACCCTCAAAAAGATTCATTTCCACAATTCCATCCTTCGTATAACGAAAACTTTGCGTTATCTCGTTTTAAATCATGTATTCCTGAATATAAGGCAATCCTTGTTGAAATGCGTCTAAGCGAAACATTATTTGATGCATATTCTGTTCTGAACCAAGTGCAACAACTTCGTGACAGTAACAGGTCTAATGACCATAATTCGAAAAAAATTTATAATAATCAAAAAATATTTTCAAATCCACGTAATCAAAATTATTACAATAATGAAAATTATAACCGCAATTTAAATACTCAGTTTCTAGCAAACCAAAATTATAATTATAATCGCAATCCCAATAATGTAAACCCCGGAAATCAAAACTATGAACATACGAGTAATAGAAACTATAATCGAAACCAAAATAATGTTAATCAAAGAACATATAATCAAGGATACAATAATCAACCTAGAGGACAGCAGTTTCATCGTAATTATCAGGGAAATCAAAGGAATCCTACTATTGATCAAAGTATGCGGACCGCAAGACCTTCTCCAATCATCGATGCAAGTATGCACACAACTCATAACAACCAGGCTGAAAATTTTCCAGTATTAGCCTCGGAACAAATTCAAGTGAAGCGCGAGAAAAGAAACTTCCAATAATTCCCATTACTATTAAAAATAAAACCATTCGTTGTCTTATAGACACAGGATGTAATACATCCTTACTTAGTTGTAACATATTTCCAGAATCTAGTTACCATACCCTAGAGAATCCTATTAAACTAACCAGTCTTCATTCTAACGAAATAATACAAAAAGGAATTTGGACTAATTTTCCCACAGAATTTAATCTTTCCGAAAGTAATATTGAATGGAAAGTCACATCGCTGTCAAGTTCAAAATTTGAAGCAATACTTGGACAAAATGTCTTAGTACCTATGGGATCCATAATCAATAATTTTGACGGTTCTATTATAATGAACGACATAAAAATCCCCTTTATAACAGCTGATCAAAACCCCGAATTAATATCTAAAAGCCTTCATCTTGATTTAGATCAATTATCCCCAATAGAAAGTAAAAGTATTCAAAGTATTAAAATTAATCATTTAAACCCAGAGGAAAAGAAAGAACTCTTGAAAATTTTAAATGAATACAGTGATTTGTTTTACAAAGAAGGAGACGTACTCACGTCCACCAATGTTGTGACACATCAAATTAAGCTAAGTTCAGAAAAACCAATATTTACTAAAATATACAGGTTCCCTCAAGTCCACCAAAAAGAAGTGGAAAGGCAAATTGCAGAAATGTTGCGAAATGGAATAATTAAGCAGTCGGATTCTCCCTATAATGCACCATTGTGCATTGTACCCAAAAAGGTAGACAATTCCGGGCAAACTAAGTGGAGAATTGTTACGGATTACCGTAAGTTAAACGAAGTGACTATTAGTGACAAGTATCCAATCCCAAATATAGAGGATTTATTTGATAAATTAGGTAAAGCAAACTACTTTACAACTATTGATTTAGCAAAGGGTTTTCATCAAGTTCTAGTGAAACCAAGTGATCGAGCAAAAACTGCGTTTTCGACACATAATGGACACTATGAGTACTTACGAATGCCTTTTGGACTCAAAAATGCCCCAGCGACTTTCCAACGGATGATTAATACCGTTTTGAAAGAATATATAAATAAGATTTGTGTGGTCTATTTGGATGATGTGTTAATATTTAGTACTTCACTTGAAGAACATATTGACTCTTTACATAAAATATTTGCTCGATTACAACAGTTTAATTTAAAGGTGCAGTCTGATAAATGTAATTTCTTCACACATCAAACTGAATTTTTGGGTCATATTCTGACAAGAGATGGAATAAAACCAAACCCAGAGAAATTGAAAAAAATCCAAAATTTACTAATACCCAAAACCGTTAAACAACTTAGATCATTCTTAGGTTTAACGGGATATTATAGAAAGTTTATTCGAGATTATTCTGCATTAACAGTCCCTATGACGAAATTCCTGAAAAAAGACGCTAAAATAGATGTTAATGATTTTTCATATTTAGAGTGTTTTTCAAAATTAAAACTAGTTCTTACGAATCCACCAGTATTAAAATACCCAGATTTCACAAAGAATTTTACTTTGACAACCGATGCATCTCAATATGCATTAGGTGCAGTTTTGTCCCAGGATGGTCATCCAATAGCGTATGCTTCCCGTACATTGAATTCACATGAGATTAATTATTCGACAATTGAGAAAGAATTGCTCGCAATAGTTTGGGCAACAAAAAGTTTTAGACCTTATTTATTTGGCCGACGTTTCGAACTTGAAACAGATCATCGTCCTTTAGTTTGGCTAAACTCATTGAAAGAACCAAATAACAAATTAATACGTTGGAAACTTCGACTTAATGAGTATGATTTTGGTATAAGCTATGTAAAAGGTAAGAATAACCAGGTTGCAGATTTTTTGTCACGTTTGAGAGACGATAACATTGGAAATAAAGAAGTCCATTTGGGTAATGTTCTTCCACTAAACGATACAACACTAGAAGACCTTGAAACAAAAATAAATTTACTTAAAGGAATTGATAATGCGAAACCGATAAGCACACTTCAATTACACAATTTGGATCTTGCAAAACCCAATCGTTTTAAACGCGGTTTGGTGAATCCTATTGGTGGATTATATAGATGGTTATTTGGTATAATGGATAGTGATGATAGAGAAGAAATACTAGAACATCTTGAATATATTGATAAAAATAATAAAGAAATAATTACAAAATTTAATAAACAAATTAAAAATAATGAAGTCTTCGCACGAAATTTAGAACGTATAAAAAACCGTACTGAAGTAATACAAAATCAGTTTATGCAATTTCTTGCATGGACTTCTAATTATTCATCTAATATTAACCTTCAAATATATTACCTAAAATTTAAAAATACTTTAAAAGATTTAACATATGAAGTAGATAAAATACTGGATAACATAAATGCAGCACGTTTCGGATTAATGTCCCGATCGATTCTTGATCGAGCAGAAATAGAGCAAAATTTAATAGGTTTTCATGAATTGCAAGAACTATTCATCTCCGTATTTGCGAAAAAGGATAATGATATTCTTTATATTGTTCTGAATGTTCCCATATTCTATGATAACTCTGTTCCAACATATTATTTGCGTACTGTACCTACAAGTAATTTTACGAAAGTCGATATACCAGACCAAGTCGTAGTTAAGTTTAACAATCACTATTATAATGAAAATAAATATATAAAAAATTTAAAAAAACCCAATTAATTGTGAACATACATGTAAACTTATTAGAGTTAATAATCATACATACATTGAAGAAATAGAAAATGGAATTTTGTTAGTACAAAACTTTTATGATAAAATAATACACAATTGTAATGAAAAACAATTTCAAATATTTGGTACCTTTGTAATAAACTTTAATAAATGTTCAGTACAATTAAACGAAAAATTATATACAAATAAAATTGTAAACTTTAATCATAAATTAGTAATATCACCACCACTACTTTTAAACTATACGAAATATGAAGTAAACTTTGACGATATAAAACTAGAAAAGGCTGAAAACATAAAAAGGATTGAATTAATTGAATTTAGACATAAACGTAATACAGTGATTTCTGCAGTAACAATTTTACTTTTTATTGTCATAATAATAACATGTATTTTCTTATATTTTAAATTTAAAAATGGAAATATTAAAGTAAATATAAACTCACCTGCAGAAAAACTTGCACAAAAATTTGATAGATTAGAAAAGAAACGTGTCAAATACGAAAAAGAAAGAGATAAAATTACCTTTTCACCTGAATCAGGAGCTTCAGTCTAAGTGGGGGGGAGTTATGGCAACACCATAATACCTACCTCTAATCATATCTAAGAATCATTGTAATTCATAATACTTACCTCTAATAATATCTAAGAATCATTATACACCATAATAAATGTAATAATTTCTAAGAATCATTATAACATAAAAATCAACTCTCATATAACGTAATTAATGCAAATCTTTCAACAAGAGATTTTAAAGCTCATGTCCACTTAATGAATTGCATATACAATTTTGTCAGATCAAATCTGTCACCAAGAACTTTTAAAGGTACTTAAGTGCACGGAAAAAGAACGCGAAATATACATTTGTCATATCCATTACGATTTTGTATAAACAAAATCTAATCTGTATTTTAAAAGGTTAAAATTAATTTTCATCTTTATGATAGTTGAGTCTGAATTTACCATCTGAACTAAAAGGTCTTAATTAAAAAGTAATATATAAAATTGTAAAATTAGTATTTCTTTTCGTCGTCCCCATAACTAGCTTGCGTGAATGCCGGCATTCACCTACCTTGGGGTAGGTAAAAACCACTATCAATATAACAGTAATAACAAAAGAACAAACTACTACCCCAGACATGAATCTAATAGTGCTATTGCAAGACAACATAATTACGATCCCCAAAATAACTTTACAAGGCAACAGAGTAATATACCTGGTGAATGGCATACTCAACAAAGGAGTCAAAATTATAAGCAACCTTTTGTTGGAAGTAGAAATTACAAATATAACAATTTTAATTATGCCAATCAAAATAATGCGAATACTAATATTCAACCTATGGATGTAGATAATTCGAGAGTCTACAGACATAATCATATCATCGAGGTCAATGATAAATCTAAGGATGGAGGAATGAAACCTTCAACATCTACTAAAAATTACCTGAATGCGTAAATTTTTAGATACAAGCCTCGGAAAAAACTTACCATGTGTCGAAATAATAACTGTTGGTAACCAAAAATTAAAATTTCTAATTAATACAGGAGCAACTAGGAGTCTGATTAATGAAAAACTTATTCCTAAAAATTGTATAGAACTCAAGTGTAACGAGCACAACAATATGATCGCTACATGGCACATCGCGAATAAACAATAAATTAACTATACCCTATTTCAAAAATCTTAAACCAAAAAACGAAATGGAATTTCTGGTTATAAACCATGACTCAGATTGTGATGGAATAATCGGTAACGACATTCTAGCAGAGAATGAAACAGTAACAAATTACAAAGATCAGTGCATAACAATTAATGGTCAAATATTAATACTTGAGACTAAATATCAAATACCTAATGAAATATATTTCATAAACGAAACCATTGACGATCTTATAGAGTCAAATGATATTCGTATCGAACATTTCAATTACCAAGAAAAAAAATAGTTTAAGACTCTAATTGGACATCTTAGAAAACTATCATATAAATGTGAAGATCCACTAACTTTTACAAGTGAGATCAAAAACAAACTGAATTTGACAGAAGACAGGGCCATATATACCAAAAGCTACAGGTACCCGATTGTTTACCAAAATGAGTTAAATGAACAAATTCAAGAAATGCTAAACCAAGGCATAATTGTGAAATCGTTTTCACCCTTTAACTCACCCATCTGGATAGTACCAAAAAAATCAGATAGCAATGGAAAAGAAAAATTCAGAATCGTAATCGACTATCGTAAATTGAACACCATAACAATTGACGACAAATATCCTATTCCATCGATAAATGAAATATTGGATAAACTAGGAAAATGTCAGTATTTTTCAACCTTGGATCTCGCAAAAGAGATAGACAAGTAAGACCAACACAAAACCGCATTCTCGACCGAGAATGGTCACTCTGAGTTTTTAAGGATGCCATTTGGGCTCAAAAATGCGCCCTGTACCTTTTAAAGACTTATGAATGATATCCTGAGAGAGCATATAAACAAAATCTGTTATGTTTATATGGATGATATCATTGTGTTTAGCACTTCATTAGAAGAACACATTCTATCTCTGAAAATTATTTTGAAAACCCTAGAAAAAGCTAATCTTAAAATTCATTTAAATAAGTGTGAATTTTTAAAAAAAGAAACCGAATTTTCGGGACATGTTATAACTACCGCGGGAGTCAAACCAAATCCAAATAAGATTCAAGCCATACTTAAATTTCCAGTGCCAAGGACACAAAAAGAAATTAAATCTTTCTTAGGACAGACTGGTTTTTACAGGAAGTTTGTCCGGGACTATGCAAAGACAGCAAAACCAATGACAAAGTATCTAAAAGAAAATAAGAAAGTTGACATAACAGACAACGAATATATGGGCTCGTTTAACAAATTAAAAGCATATCTTCTAAATGACCCGATTCTCAAATATCCAAACTTTACTATACCGTTCGTTTTAACAACAGATGCATCGCAATATACGATCGGTGCAGTATTATCACAAAACAACACCCAATAGCATATGCGTCAAGAACCTTATGCGAAAGCGAAACGAGATACTCAACGATAGAGAAGGAGATTTTAGCTATCAATATTTCCGCCCTTATTTATACGGAATTAAATTTAAACTGCAAACAGATCATAAACCTCTTAAATATCTTGCGAACTTACGAGAACCGCAAGGGGGTAGTTGTAGGATGAGGTTTTACCAATTCCTGCAACTATCTTTGGAGACTAGCGACTACACGGACCTGAGCTAACTATCCCCCTGTGGGATGGGGGCTGTAGAATACACCGACAGCCAGTCCTGCTTGCCCTAAAAAATGGCAAATGAACACTCACTGGATCATGGGCTTATCACCCGTGAGCTTAAGACCTAAATGATACGAGAAACGGATACAGAGCCTGGGATACGGACTGATTCTATGATAACGACTTTTGGCATTCGAAAACGGACTATGATTGGCTTCTGGAACGTTCGAACATTGAATGACGGGGGAAGAGCTGGGGTTACTCGGTCCTTGCACCGCCAATCAGTGATCGACCGTGAAATGGAGCACTATAACATCCAAATCTTGGTCTTGAGCGAGGTCAGGTGGACAGGATCAGGAGAAGAACGAACCCCTAGCGGAAACACTATTCTGTACATTGGACCTGAAAGTGAAGCCAGAAATGGCGTGGCGTTCGTCCTTACGCCGAGAGCGAGAAACAGTCTCATTAGCTGGGAACGAATCTCGGATAGGATTATCGTCGTCAGGCTCAGGACCAGTGTCAGAAACGTTACAATTCTGCAGTGCTACGCACCAACTAATACCGCAACATCTGGTGACAAAGAGGAGTTTTATAGCCAACTGAGTGCCACTTTCGAACGTGTTCCAAGAGGTGATATTATTATCATCTCGGGAGATATGAACGCCCAGGTTGGATCAGACAACACTGGACTAGAACACGTCATGGGGAGGCATGGTGACCCTTGGGTCGGCGCATCACGATCTTGGATTAAGAGACCCGAAAACGGCGAATTATTTGTGGAGTTTTGTAGTACTCGGCAAATGGTCATCGGAGGGACCCTTTTTCCACACAAGAGTCATCACAAAACATCTTGGGTTTCCCCTGATGGTGTTACTCAGAACCAGATCGACCATTATATAAGTCGCCGATGGAGAAGATGTCTCCTCGATGTGCGAGCGAAACGTGGAGCTGACGTGGGGAGCGATCACCACTTGATGGTTGCCTGCTTGAGATTGTGTACAGCAGCTATCCGATGACCACAAATTCTTCAAATGAAGCGCAAGCTTAATGTGGATAAACTCAGAGATCCCAACAAAAAACTCGAATACACCACCATTCTACGCGAAAAGTCATCCACATTGGTTGAACATGAAATGCGCACACTGGACGCCAATTGGGAGGAAACCAGAAACACTTTTCTAACTAGTGCTGAAGAATCTGTGGGATATGCGCAAAGCGGTGAGAAACCCTGGATGTCGCAGGACACATGGGACAAGGTTGGCAATCGGAAAAAAGCCAAATTGGCAATCATCTCTCAACCCGATGTCAACCAACGAACGCCCGACTTGAGGCAGAACTACTGCGTTGCTCATATACAGCTTAAAAAGGCTGTTATACGCAAGAAGAGAAAGGCCATTGAAGATCTCGCAAAGAAGGCAGAATCTGCGGCTTACCTTGGGGATATGGGTTCACTATTTAAAATCATGAAACAGTTGACGGACAGGAATTTCACCGCCAACCACCTGGTGAGAGATGTCAACGGAACTCTCCTTAATATGACTGAATACAAGTTGCGACGATGGAAGGAATACTTCTCTGATATCTTAAACATCTTGTCAGAGGAAGATATTCCGGAAACAGAACAACTTCCAAACATACAACCGGAACAATCCTCTATTAGGAACGATCCCCCAGAGAAGGAAGAGATAGTTTCCGCTTTTCGGGCAATGGCGGGAAGGAAAGCTCCAGGTATAGATGGACTACCAACCGAACTCCTCAAAGCGGACCCGGAAACAACAGCCGATATACTCCTCCCACTCTTCACTAAGGTGTGGAATGAGGGAAGATATCCGGTTGAATGGAAGGGGGGCGTCATTGTGAAAATTCCGAAGAAGGGCGACCTACGGGATTGTGGCAATTGGCGTGGTATATGTCTACTTACTGCCGTATCAAAAATTATGGCTAAGGTAATTCTCAATAGGATTAGTGATGTCGTCGAGAGCACTCTCGAAGTTTATCAGGCTGGATTCCGTAAAGGGTCGTCTTGTACCGAAGGATCGGTCATACTTTGAGGAAACCAGAGTGAAACATCGCAAAACAGGCTCTGGATTATAACCCTCAAGGAAGACGTCGGGTTGGTTGACCATGCAACAGCTTAAAGCCGATGCTCAGGATCGCGCCTTGTGGAAGAGAGTTGTTTCTGTCCTATGCCCCTATAGGGGGTCTTAACAGGAATTTGATTGATATACCAGGAAAGGAAAACTATGTAGCTGATGCATTATCACGCATAAATATAAATCATTTAAGCTCAGAAGGAAACTCAAGCTCAGACTTAACAACCTGGCATACAGCAGAAGAGGACAACAGAGAATACATCTTTATTTCCGACAATCCTTTGAATTACTTTAAGACCCAAATAATTATAAGAAAAGCAAAAAGAATAAATTTGAGGAACAATAAAAAACGACTAATTTTAACTTACGCAAATCCAGATGATAATACATACGAATATATATTGAAAAACCATTCTCCACTAAAAGGAAATGTGGGACTACACATTTTAGATAAACAAATTTACAAAAATTTTCAGAACGTATACCTTAATTGGAAAAGAGCTAACCCCAACGTCAAATATCTAAACTGCAATCACTATCTAACGGACTTAACAACAGAAGAAGTAAAAGAAGAAATCGCCTCAGCGCATAAGAAACTGAACCATTTAGGAATTAATAAATTATACAATATTCTGCAAAAACAGGTATATTATCCAAACCAAAAAAAAGAGATAACGCAGTATATTAATAATTGCGTAATTTGCACAAAAGGCAAATATGGAAGACAACCCGTTAAAGAACCTTTCAAGTTTACGGAAACGCCTACACAACCCAATCAAATATATCACATTGATATATGGCGTAAAGCCCAATCATATGATACTCTAGATGAAATGAGAAAGAGTTTAATGTGCCGGAAAGTATGTCACCTACAATTCTTTTAAATAATTAATAGTGACTTTTATATGGGAGGTGGTAAAAGCAGAGGAGGAAGGTTTGTAATTTTTGGATATGACACCTAATGTGGTATGCAAAATATTTCGTATTGAATTTAAGATTTGTAGCTTTCATTATTTTCAATTGGACATAGTTCTCCTGAAATTGAGGCATTTGTATGGGAGGTGGTAGAGGAAGTGGAGCATTTAAGATGATTTTGAAACTGCTTATCATCATCCTTATCACCACGCTTTGATTCAATTTCAAATTCGATAGTTCTAATATATTCGAAAGAGAAATGCTTTTCTTGAATTTATAATACAGATATTTGTATGGGAGGGGGTAGAAGGAGTGAAGAGGAGCTGATAATTTTTTTCAGTATTTATTGCAATTATTAAAAAACCAAATCTGGCAAAATTTTAAGTTTGCACTTTTTTTAGTTTTAATGGAAATTGATATAATGCACTTAACAAAAATTATACATTTGTATGGAAGGGGGTAGAAGGAGTGTACGGATCAAAACAAATTTTTACTCGTTATTGATATTTCTATTTTTATACTTTGTGCAAAATATCAAGTTGGTAGCTGTAAGAGTTTCGAAGAAAAATAATTTAATTTAAATTTCAAAAGTTCGTGAAATTTGTATGGGAGGGGGTAGAAGGAGTGAGGTGAAGTTGATAATTTTTTTTCAATTCTGGTTAGAATTATAATAAAATTAATCACGGCAAAAATTCATTTTTATAACTTTGCTAGTTTCAATGAAAATCGAAAAACTGCATTTTTCAAAATTATGCATTTGTATGGGAGGGGGTAGAAGGAGTGACGGGATTGGATCAATATTCCGTCATATTAATGATATCTATATCATAATACTTTGACCCAAATTTCAAATCGATAGCTTAAATAGTTTCAAAGAAAAATCAATTTCTGAAAATTTCGGAATTTCGTGAAATTTGTATGGGAGGGGGTAGAAGGAGTGGGGGGATGTAGCCCGTTCACGAACTTAAAGTTTATTTTTTGCAAAAAATGACACACAACAAATTTCAGCACGATAGCTTAAAGCGTTCGAGAGTTATGCTGTAGACAGACGGACATATGGACAGACAGCAACTCGGAATCGAAGTTTTTGAGCGACAACAAATATTTCTGTACCCTTGGCGGCTCTGTGCGAGCATTATTTCTTAGCGTTACAAACGGTAAGGCAAACACAATATACTCTCAGATTTCATCTAGAGTATAAACAAAGCAATGAAATGGTGTGAACTCAGCCCTAGCAGACATGATAAATAGAATGGGGAAACCTAACAAAATAATATCTGATAATGAAAGCGCAATCAATTGTCAAAAAACTAAAGATTGGTTGACAGAACAACAAATTAATTTTCACTTTTGCTCACCTAACCACAAAACAGGTAAATCGGATATTGAATCATTCCACAGAACACTCAATGAGAACTTAAGAATATATTATCTCAGACAAGAAGAGGAATTCGATTTAAAACTTATGAATCCCATAACTGAGGTACTAAGATTATACAACACCACATAACATACTGCCACAAAAGAGATACCAATAAAAACACATCATAACAAAGCTAACAACGAAACTATTCATAAAAATATACGAGAATATAAAACCAAGATGTTAAATTATCAAAACAAAAATCGCGAAGAAAAAGAAGTTAATCCTAATTATATCAAAGTAAAACAACATAAGTTAAAATCTAGAGTGAAAATCAAAGACAACAAAATGAAAGAGAAAAACTATCATAAGCAACTACACTTAAAGAAGAAATTTTCTATCTAATTCCAGAGATGCTACAACAACAGCATTTACTTCTACTCCTATTAAAGTGGACCATTAAGTCACAAGGACAACAAATGAAAATTAACGATATGACATACGGGAACGGATTCGCCACCATCAAGGATAAAGACATAAACCTGATATCACACAAAACATACCTATTGCACACTATTAAAATATCTTTGTACGAACAAGCCTAGAATGATATAATAAAACATAACAGGGCTACGATTGCGCGTAAAGCGCAAGCTTACGATACTCTAGATGAAATAGAATTTTTTGTGATCCCAAGAAATTTTGTATGGGAAAAGTTAGAAGGAGTGATAGGATTGAACTATTTTTTCCCCATCATGCTAAAGTAGTTATAAACATAAAAGAATTATGATTGGGCTTAAAGCCCAATCATATGATACTCTAGATGAGATGGAAATGACTTAAATACACCGGGAAATATTTCATCTCAAATTCTTTCGAATAGTCAATAGAGACTTTTGCATGGGAGGTGGTAGAAGTAGAGGGGGAGGTTTGTATTTTTCGTATATGACACCGAATTAAAGTTTTTAGTTTTCATAATTTTTAAAGAAATTGGTCATAGTTTTCCTGAAATTTGTATGGGGGGTGGCAGAGGAAGGAGAGCGCTTAAGATGATTTTGAAACTGCTTATATCATCCTTATCACCATGCTTTGGTTCAATTTCAAAGTCGATAGCTCTCACATACTTGAAGGAGAAATGCTTTTCTTGAATTTATAATACAGATATTTGTATGGGAGGTGGTAGAAGGAGTAAAGCGGAGCTGATAATTTTTTCTAATACTTATTTCAATTATTAAGAAACAAATTCTGGCAAAATTTTGAAGTTTGTACTTTTTCTAGTTTTAATGGAAATCGATAAAACGCATTTAACAAAAATTATGCATTTGTATGGGAGGGGGTAGAAGGAGTGTACGGATCAAAACAAATTTTTTTCGCATTATTATTGTTTGTATATGTGTGTACCTTATACAAAATATCAAGTTGATAGCTCTAACAGTTTCGAAAAAAATTAATTAAATTCAAAATTTCGTGAAATTTGTATGGGAGGGGTATAAGGAGTGAGGTGAAGTTGATAATTATTTTTGAAATAAATTGCAATTATAACAAAATTAATTCTGACAAAATTTCGTCTTTTCAGCTTTACTAGTTTCAATGAAAATCGAAAATATGTATTTTTCAAAATTGTCCATTTGTATGGGATGGGGTAGAAGGAGTAAGGGGATCGGATCAATATTCCATGATAGTAATGTCATATATATCATAATACTTTGACCTAAATTTCAAGTCGATAGCTTATATAGTTTCAAAGAAAAATCAATTTCTGATTATTTCGAAATTTCATGAAATTTGTATGGGAGGGGGTAGAAGGAGTGGGGGGATATAGCCCATTCACGAACTAACTTTACTTACTTTTACTTTTTTGCTAAAAATGATACACTAAAATTTTTAGCACTATAGCTCAAAGCTTTCGAGAGTTATGCTGTAGACAGACGGACAGACGGACAGACAGACGGTCACTCGGAATCGAGGTTTTTGAGCGACAACAAATATTTCTGTACCCTTGGCGGCTCTGTGCGAGCCTTATTTCTTAGCGTTACAAACGGTAAGGCAAACACAATATACTCTCAGATTTCATCTAGAGTATAAAAATGTTTTATACAAAATGATTACTCCAAAAATTGAATGGGGACTGAGAAAATTAGTGAGTTAGATTTAGTGAAAATGTGCAGTTTGTATGGGAGCTGGTAAAAGGAGTGAGGGGATTTTAGTGATTTTTTCAGAAATAACTATGAATATCATGAAATTGACATCTTTTAAATTTAAGACTAGTAACATTCATACTTTTCAAGAAAATAGATTTTTTGTGAAGTAGAAGCAGTGAAGCTAATCAAATATTTTTTTCTGATCTTAGTGATAATGCTAAATAAGTATTTATTACAAAATGTGAGCTCGATAAATGTTATATGTTCTGAGAAAATCGTCTTAGAGCATTTCATGAAAAAGTGTAGTTTGTTTGGTAGGGGGTGAAAGGAGAGGGAGGACGCAAATAATTTTTCTACTGTAGATTTAAAGTATTATGAAAGTAAGATAGCCCAAAATTCAGACTAACACCTTTTATACTTTTCGAGTAAATCCATATATTGTCGAATTGCGAAATTGAGTCATTTTGTATGGGAGGGGGTAGAACTTGTGAGGCTAATCGTTTTTTTAGCCTTACTAACAATTTTAAATAAATATTTAGTACGCAATTTCAGCTCGCTAAATTTTATACGCACTGAGTTAATTGGCTTAGAGTAATTCATGATAAGTAGAGTTTGTATGGGAGGTGGTAGAAGGAGGGGGAGGATACGCATAATTTTTATACGATAGATTGATATTATCAAAAAAGTAATATATTCCAAATTTCGGGCCAATAGCTTTTATATTTTTCGAGCAAATCCGTTTATTGTCAAATTGCGCAATTGTGTCATTTTGTATGGGAGGTGGTAGAAGTGGTGGAACGATTTGGCCCGTTCACGAACTTGAACTTACTTTTTCTTATCAAAAACGACGTGTACAAAATTTGAACTTTTTAAATCAACTCGTTCAAGCTAGAGAGGACACGGACGGACAGACGGACGGACATCCGGTTTTGAGATTTTTGAGTTATTATATAAACTTCTGTATCGTTCATTTTTTCATTTCATTTTTTCCTCCGAGCCTTATTTCTTAGCGTTACACACTTTGTGGTAAACTTATAATACTCTCAGATTTCATCTAGAGTATAAAAATATTAATCTAATAATCGAGAAATTCACCCCAACATAGAGAGACTAATAATGACAACGAAACACTTACAACACGAAATTAAACTTTAAATCCCGACTCCAATATCGAAGAACCGAGTAACGCAAAAATCAAATTTGAAAATAAAGAAATATTTAAAGCTAAACTAGAATGGACATTAAACGAAAAAATAATTGTAGAAATTAAAAAGCAAATTGACGGATTAGAGTTAAAACCAAAATATAAACTAGATGACATAATAGGACAAACAGTTAAGAAGTTAGACAACACTACTAGTATCTTTTCCACAATAAAAATTAGAGACGCCATAAATAAGTAAATTTTTGATAGGGAAAACGAGATAAATACAGGTAGTGGGTTACTTAGCCTACACTACTGTTCAAACAACGCGAGAACTGTTTGTAGTTAAACCATTAACTCACCCAGAAAATAGGGCTTTGGTGAACCTTTACGGTACATTATTAAAATGGTTCGGAGGTGTCATGGACGAGGAGGATAGAGAAGTTATAACAGAAGCTATAGAAAAACTAGAAAATAATCAAAAGAATTTATTAGATAACCAAAAAAAATTGTAGAATCAAATAACAAATTCAACAAGCAAATTAAAAATCTTGTTGCAAACATTAATGGAAATTACCAATATATACTCAATACATTACCAATACTAAGGATCAAATAGAGGAACTAAATAAACATATAATAGAATTAGAATACATACGAAATATAGAGCATGATGAAAACCTTATCAACGAAAATATTGAAAAAATCAAGGAATCCATATTAATGTCTAATGTCAACTATTTAAATAGATATATCTTCGAAGATAAAGAGATCGATGAATATAATTTAACATTGAAACAATTAGCAAATATAAGATGCAACGTTGTAATTAATATACAGCAAATTGCAATAATGATAATCATACCACATTATACGAACTATCAATGTACTAAATACTTTATACAACCAATTAAATGAAAAGAAATTGCTTAAATTAGAAGATAAATGTTTATCAGAAAATACGAATTGCACAGAAATTTTTAACAAAAATAGTAATGAAGTAACATTAGGTATAATAATTGTAATCAATAATGAAAGATTGGAAATATCACATGACTGTAACCAAAAGAAAATGTTAGAGAAAATGAAATTACCTAAACACTGTATAATCAAATACCAAAAATGTAAGCTAATAATTGATAATCAAATCTATGAAAATTATCAGAAATTTTACTGCACAAACATAATACTACCTAAGCAAACTTAGAATTATAAACCTATAAGATTAACACCTTTAACGTTTGAAGAAATCCATTGGATTAGATTAGATTAGATTAATTTATTGCCAAATTTTAAATACAGTTTTTTACAGTCTTATTCTAAGCAGAAATTTATTAGATCTATGTGATAAACTTATAATAATATATTCAGGAGTTCTATGCTAATGCTCATATCTATTAGTTATATTTTTGTTAGTAAATTCTTATTTTTATTCACATTGGCAATTTAAGATGTGATAATACTTAGTTTTATCGTACATATTATAGTACAATATTATTTAATTGCACTATCCCTAAAAGTAGAAGGAATTATATTGCGCGAATAAGCTCTGCAATTGAGTTGAATTGGTCGGTTATTGGCGTAAATCCGATGTGATAATATGCCCCATAGATTTTCTACTGGATTAAAGTTAGGTGAGCAGGCACAAGTTGAATCCCTTTAGCGGCAAACAAATTTTTTTTTCACGGTATACATGAATTCTCGCGTTATGAAAGATCCATTCTTCTGAACTATGTTCATTTAAAAATGGTTCTAAAGCCTTCTCCAAAACTTCGAAGTAGTTTGCACTCTTCATATTATTATTTATTATTTATATTAGGGGAACACGTGAAAGCACTGCGGCCATTCCGGCTTATTGCCCCTATACCCTACCATAACTCAATAGCTTTAGCTAATCTGAGTATCTGTAAGGGAGCAATGTTGGCTAGTTCCTCGGTGGAAAGGAAACCTTTACCAAGAAGATTATGCATTTTCACAGTGGCATAGGACATGTAATGTCGTTTCTGAGTCTTCGAGACAGAGACGGGAGATGTCGGTTTCAGCTAAGCCCATATTACTGAGGTGGTGGTTCACTCCACCGTGCCCCGTCATTAGGCCGATTAGAGTACTAATATCACTCTTTCTGAATTTCAGGATATCCAACACTTTATTTTTGTGTGTTATGATTAGTTTTTTTGATGTTGATAAGCCTGGAAGTCTATTCCAGTAGATTTTATGTTCTTGTTCAACCCACTTCTTAAGTATCGAGCTTTGATGCCTTTTTGATTTTCCGCAGAATGGCTCTGGATCAATAAAGCTTTTTTCGCGCCATTTTTTGCAAGGCGATCAGCCTCTTCGTTTTCCTCAGTTCCTATATGTCCTGGTACCCACATTAAGGTTACGTTGTTCCTTTTCCCCAGGATGATTAGGTCTTGAAGACAGTCCCAAACTAACCTTGATCCATGATTATTGGATGCTAGGGCTTTGGGAACCGCCTGACTATCCGATAGGATATAAATTGATTTGTTGCGATGAGCTCTTCTTATATTCTCTTGCATACATCGCTCCATTGCAATTAGTTCAGCCTGAAAGATTGTGGCTTCGTTGCCGAGTGGTTTTGGAACCGAGAAGTTAGGTCCTTTGACTCCGGCTCCTGTCCCCTCAGAGTTGCGCGAACCATCTGTATACCAGATAGTTGATCCCTCTCCCATTTCAGGTAGCGTGGATTGCCAGTCCTTGCGTTCTCTGATTATACCTTTGAAGGGAGTTTCAAAGTTGAATTTTGTCGGCATAGCGTCCGATAATGTGGAGGTTAGAACCTCCAATTTTGGGTTTCTTAGGATTTTGAGGTGGCCTCTAAAATCCCCTGGTTTTTACTTGTTTTTCCTCTGTGTGCGTAATACCCCTTTGATAGCTTCCTTTTTTATTTGTAGATGTATCGGAGGGATGTTAAGGAACATTTCCATTGCCGCTGTGGGACAGGTTTTCATAGCTCCTGTGATACCAAGACAAGCTAGCCTTTGGATTTTTTGTAGCGCAAGCTGTACTTTTCTTTGTAAAGTTTAGTCCACCATATCGTTGATCCGTATGTGACTATTGGAAGAATGATTGTTCTGTAGCACCTGTAAATCATTTTGGGCTTTAGTCCCCATTTTCTGCCAAATAAGCTTTTACAGGCCCAAAATGCCTTTAGTGCTTTGGAATGAGTCCATTCTATATGTTTGTTCCAGTTGAGTTTGCTATCTAGTATGACACCTAGATATTTTACCTCATCTGAAAAGGGTATTATTGTACCATTTATTGAAGGGGGTATGATGTAAATTTTCCTTCTATTTGTAAATGGTACTAACTCAGTCTTACTTGGGTTGATGTTCAAGTTCTTAGACTGGCACCAGTTCATTATCACTTCTAAGGCTGATTGTATTCTTTCCGATATAATTAAATCATGTTTGCCTCTAATGATAACGACGAGGTCATCGGCATACCCTATAGCCTCGCATCCCTGTTCTGTTCATCTACTACAATTGACCAAAGAAGTGAAGACAGTACCCCACCTTGGGGACAGCCTTTATAGGTCTGTGCAGTCAATGTGCTATCATCTAGATCCATGGTTGTCATTCGGCTCCATAGCATGGCATGTATCCTTCTAATCGTGGCCGTTTCCAAACCCTTTTTCCTAGCCGCCGCTATTATGGCTTCATGGGGAGTATTGTCAAATGCTCCTTCTATATCTAGGAATGCGCAAAGTGCAATTTCTTTATAGTCTTTTGCCTTTTCGATTTGTCTTACCAGACCGTGAAGGGCTGACTCTGTTGATTTGCCCTTTTGGTAGGTATGTTGATTAGTATTAAGACGAACCTTGTCAGGTCCTGTTCTTGTGTGTATGGCCACTAACTTCTCCATCGTTTTGACGAAGAAGGAGGTAAGGCTTATAGGACTATATGACTTAGGCTGATCAATGGGACAAATACCACCCTCGCTTTCCTCCAAATTTTCGGGGTGTATCTCCAAATAAAGCTGGCTTTAAAGACCCTTATCATTATTGGCATTAAGATCTCTAACTCCTTCTGCAGTAATGCGGGAAATATTTTATCTACTCCGGCTGATTTGTAAGGCTTAAAGGTATTGATCGCCCATTTGATTTTTTCCGGAGTGAAGATATTACTAGCAATGTTTTTGCTGTGCGGAGTTTGACGATATGTCCTTTCCTCCGCCTCTAAATCCTCAATTTTGTTTATTATTTGCACTCTTCATTCGAGAGGAAACAATCTGGATCTCTAAACATCCGTAAGCACAAAACGCGGCCCATGTCATCACATTAACGCCACCAAAATTCCTCTTCGCAAAAAGTAATGGCTTTTGACGGATATCACGATAATATCCCCGACAGCCGTCAGGACTATCAAGATTCCCTTTCTTCTCGTCTGAGAATACAATCTTAAAATGATAGATGTCTATTGAATTGTAGTTTTTTGCATCGATTTTTTTACTTACCCGATTCCAATTTGTAACGACGTTATTTCTTGCGAATTGTAGCCTAGCCTCTTTGTGCTTGGCTGTCAATTTTGGCATTACTTTTTTTTCGTTTCGAATGAAATCCGTACCTCTCGAAGTCCTCTAAATGGTAGAACGCGATATTTCATTGCCTACCATGGTTCTGAGCTGATTAAGGATGCGCGTACAATTCTCCTTTGTGTGGTTTGGTCCAGTTTTGTTTTTCTTCCAGATCGTTTTTGAGTGCCGTAGGAATCTGGAAAGTGCAAATAATTTTGCAGAACACACAAACTTCTCTTAATTCTGCGCGAAATCTCTCTCAAACCATAGTTCTCCGTATGGAGGGGGTTAATAGACCCTTTTTCTTGTTTACTCCGTACTTTCCCACGTGGCATTATGGGTAAACCTATTGAATTAGTAAAAACAAATAAAAATCTAGCTCTTAATTACCGTGTTGTTAGTGCTTCCGCAGTTTTATCACAACTGACCTTATAAATATGAAACAAGAGCAAATTTTGTTCGTTCAGATAACGGGAATATCGTTAACGAATAACTGAGTATTTGTGCACTGTGCCATTTGCACCATTGCATGGAATATTTTAGAGAAACCGTAGTGTACAAATTCATGTAAACGTTTCATTTTTAAAAAAATATTTAGTGGTCTTCTAAATATGAAACGGATCTAATTAATAGTGGTTGACGAAATTTTTATATATCGTCACTCCAATGCGAGAGACATACATTATATTAACATTGTACATTTACAAAAATACATTGTCTTGTGTCCTTAAGCATGGGAAATGAGTTAAGAGAATATTTTCATAGTCCGTTTCCACATCACCCTATCTAAATTTGTGCTTAGACTGCTTAATTTGGTCTACAGATAAATAGGATTATTCTACGCAGAAAAGCAGTACATGTGGTAGAACTACTAATGCGTTTCTTAAGTCTCCCCTTTACGCCTAATCCTCTAAAATTTGTAAAGCCAAATTATTGGAAAGATAGTGAAAATTATATAAATTAACAAAATAATTCACGAATTCAAATTTTCTATTAACATTTGGCTCTACAAATTTTCAACTTTATTGACTAAGTTATGAAACGAATACTATTGTACCGAATTGGAATGTCAAAGCAACAAAATATGCAAAATGCGAACATGCATAAATGAATGAAAAAAAAAACTTAATGATTATTTTTCATAATTTCAATGTTTAAAATTCTTTGTGGCAAAGATTTAATTACGAATATTATTCTAATGAAATATATTCTCAATTAATTATCAAAATTTATTTTTACTAAGAATCTAAATAACAAAATAATAAATCCCTTCAAATAAATATTCAATTCAACTATAACTTCAACCATACTTTTAGAGTTAAATAAACTCAATAAAAACTAAATAAACTGCCAACAAGTCGGGCGAAACTTTATTATTCTTGGGACAAGTTGCGAATGCGTGGAAAGCCAATATGCAGGTTAGAGTGGTTAGGGAAGACTAAGTGAAAGGGAGTTCTTGGGCAGGGCAGTTATTAATTTAACACTTTGTGGAAACATTCAAAAGCTCCAGTATATATAATCAATATTTCGTTCGTTTATTTACGCAAGTTTGAGTTTCGTGAGGGGAGGGGTAAGGGGTGATTGTAAGGGTCGGAGGATGTTAATAGTTTTTTAATTGATTGCTTGAATCACGTCCAATATTCCTTGTATAGAATGTAAGTTTCATAGACGAAGTTACATAGAATTTTCATAACATTCTGTGTATTTTACATTCACGAAACCAAACATTTGTATGGGAGGGGGTAGAGGAGGTAAAAATTGTGACGCAATTCTATTTCCTTTTTCATGTAGTGTGCTCGTACAAAATTTCAAATTCGTAGCTTTTAATTTGTGGTTATTAGTTGATTTAATGAAATAGGTCGAAATGATACTTTTGTATGGGAGGGGGTAGAAGGGCAAGCGCGATTGCAAAACTATTAAAAAAATTTCATTTCAATTATTTTTGTAAGTTTTCATGCAAAATTTGAAATGGATAGCTTTTAAGAGTTAGCTGGTAACTGATTTCTTAAAAATTCTCAAAAAAATAATTTTGTATGGGAGGGGGTAGAAGAGGTGGAGGAATTGCAAAATTTGTGAAGCAATTTTCTTTTTCTTCTCTTGTAAGGTACTCGTAAAAAATTTCAAGTTCGTAGCTTTTAATTTGTTGGTTATTAGTTGATTTAATGAAATTGGTCGAAATCATACTTTTGTATGGGAGGGGGTAGAAGGGCAAGTGCGATTTCAAAACTTTTAAAGTAATTTCATTTCAAATATTTTTATAAGTTCTTATGCAAAATTTCAAATTGATAGCTTTTAATAGTTAGGTGATAATTAATTTCTTAAAAATGGTCGAAAAAATAATTTTGTATGGGAGTGGGTAGAAGTTTTGAAGGTATTCAACCACCCGTTAATATTTCATTCTTGTAGGGATTTGTTTTAAATGCATTTCCCAAATTTTCAAGTTTCTACCTTAAAATCACATCCAAAAATTTTCAGTTTTCGTGTTTTTTTCGCTGCACATGAAACACCTTGTGCCCATTAGACCGTGGTGGTCGGTTCGTAACAATTGTGGATCAAATTATTATTTTTTTTCTATGTATATCAAATAGATGTATCCACATGCCAAATTTAAAGTTTCTATCTTTTACCAGAGTCCTAAAAAATCACTCAAAATTTTCGACATTTTTGCTTACCACCTCCCTCACTTTACACCCCCTAGCTTAAAATTTTTATCAAAATTAACTATTGTGTAGTTCTACAATCTGACAAATTTTCGATTTGATATCTATACTATTTTTTGAGATATAAGGATTTGTAATTTTAAAAAGTGCGCCGTTTTTGAAATGCTCCCCATTTCCCCCACTACTACTATTTCAATATTTTATTTTTTTTTATATTTTCTTAGTATAGCTTAATATAAGTTTTAAGTTTCAATAACATAGCTTTAAAGATAGTTGAGATATTCATTTTTAAGTGTTTTTCTTTGCACCCCCCGTGACCCTCCCCCTTACAATAATTAGCCACTTACTGAGCTGATTCCGATGGAACTATATGCCACCTTGATTGTCCCAAAATATGATTTTTTTATGATAAGTAATTTCGAAGATATAATCATTTGAAAAAACAATTCGGCCGACAATTTGTTTTTAGCCCCCCCTTTTCGGACGCCAATGGATAAAAAAATTAAATTATTTTTAAAGTTTGCCCCACAACCCTCTCTATATGTCTACTGATTTTCAACTTTCTATCTGCATTCGTGAGGGAGATATTAGCAAGTGTAGTTTTCGACTTTTTCCCTCCCCCGCCTCCCCCCTCCACCTAACACCACCCAAAATTTAGAAAATAGAACTCACTTACCCAACCAATAATCCACCCAAAAACAAACATTCTACCTTTGACGGTCTCGGAGATATGAGTCCATATGTACGGCGTACGGCGGACGGCGTACGGCGGGACGGATTTTTTTTTTGTGCATTTTTAGGCTAATTTAGTCATGAAACGCGAAAAAAAAATTTCAGGGTGGCAAACTTTTTTTTTTCTTGTGTCGATCACAATACTTTATTATTATAATAATAAAGTAAAATTAACACATCCTTGTCATCTAATTTCACATATACATAATACTAAATTCACTACATAAAAAGTTCTACAAATTAAAATACGATCATTATACCTGATTTTATTTATATTAAGATTGATATAAATACAAGCTGATAACTTTCAGTTTGAAATTATATTAATTTTTTATAGTATCTAGTATCTAGGATCAATCTAAATACAAAAATTTAATAAAAAAGAAAGAATGTGAAGTACAAACGTAAAATTGAGAATGCATTCACAAATGAGACACACACAAAGATATTTATGGCTATTATCCCTGACTGATAGTTGATGGTTGCAATTTTTTCTAACTCGTATGTATAAATCTAAAATATTATCAGGTGCTACAGAATCGCAACAATCAAATTTTGGAATTGATTGTAAAGTACTGAACAAGTAACTAAATATATTTCTATGGTACAGTCCTTCATTAAATTTAATAGCAAATAACTCCTCTAATTTTGTAATGTAGTCAAAAAATTCAGAAGGGGCACGACTTAAATTAGCATTGTCATATTCGCGGAAATCAATGCTTTCTACATTTCAAGCTGGGCAGAACTGACGTAGCGGCCATCTTGAATGACTCCAGTGGGTATGACGTCATGGATTTTTCCATTCCAAAGGACCACCTGTATTATTTTTGACGAACTTGTCGTAAAAACACGCTTTGCCGAAAACAAGAAAAGAGCATAATTAGTTCAAATTAAGCACGAAAATATTACGCGAGTGCACACTTTTTCGCAATAACTAAAATTCTACAATTTTCTGTGTGAAAATTAACCGGAGAACTCTGCACAATATGAGTGACAGATTTTCTTCGGTGTAAGAAGCCGAGATTTAACTTTGATCGCACTTTTTTCAATTAAAAATCCATTGCACTAATATCAACGTGTCATAATTACATGCCGAGCACTATCAATAAAGTACCTTAGAAAGCTGAAGTATCTTTAACACTGCATTTAAGAATAAATGCGATTCTTACGAAGCCCGCCGTGTCAGCTCCATACAAAAGCGAGCGAATTTGTATGGAACTGTCATGTTTGTTATGACTCCAACGTGTTGTTGTTGGATTCAGTTACTCGGCCTTCTACTATAGAAGGCATTGCGGAAATCCAACATGACACTGTACGAAGAATGTTCCGAATTGTTGTAGGTGTTCGAACAATTGTGATTTTCTTTACATTTTTTAAATAAGTATCCACAGAAATAAAAAAAGGAATTTCTCTCCCCGAAATCCATGTTGCTTAAATCAGTCGGCAGTCGCGGCAAGACATTGATGGAATCTTTTTTGTTGGCAGTTACCAGTTTCTGCAATTTTTAAAAATTGGATACTGAAGATTTTGCGGAAAGCTCGCGAAAATTGAAGGCTAGTTGGCCGTTTACAATTTCCACCTTGTTGTCGTATTTGACCAAAGAAATGCTCTAAAGGATCTTGATTAAGACGACAGGTCAACAGAAATTTTAAGCCTTGCGCTTGAAGTTTAGCCCACACATCGCTTAAACGTTGTAGGGAAATAAGCCAACCTTTGAAACATCTGAATGAATTAGTAACGTCTTTGTCTGAAATGTCAACCACCACTATTGATTTTATAAATTTTATGGAGTCTTAAAAGAAAGCGATTTGCCTGTCATTATTAGTGAAGCACCTTCTTAATTCTTTAGCTTCTCGCATAGAAATAGAATTGAAAAAATCGAAAAGCGTATCGAATTTAGATAAAAACTCAGCAGTGTGTAGTGCAGAACTGCAAATATTTTCATTACCTCTAATTTGGGTGTACAAACCAGAAGAATTGCTAAACAATTGAGCCGCTAATTTGACTTTCATTTTTTTCATAGAAGATGGAAATAGATGAGCATCAGTCAGCTTAGGGGCTAATCTAAATTGGAGCTGAGAATCCCAGTTATAGAAAGTGTTCAAATTATTAAATGAAGCAGTTTTATTTCCATCAAATGTTATGTTGTATTTGAGAAGCGTACTACGCACTGATTTCAACAAATGGGGAGGATCGAATGTATACGACAGAGTGGGACAGTTGCTGCTTACGGAAGGAGTATTGTCTAATGTAAAATTAGATCTATTTGGTGAGACCCCGAGAATATTGGCGAAACTGCTGAAATTGGAGCCTTGACCTGATATAACAGCGAGCGGAGAAAAACCTATTTCGTGGTCTAGGCACAGCTTCACCTAATAATGATTTTAATTTATATGCATTGCAAGGTGAGTTACAGATAATGTACCCTTAAGGCTGCTTCCACTTTCGCGCAATACCCTGGGCAAGAATAACGGTTGCATATTTGACTATTTTATTATTTTATTATTTCTAATCCAACAAACTTCCCATTGTATTTATTAAAATCTATGTGGCTTTATCGATATTTCATCTAACGAAAGTACAGTTTTTTGTAAAAGACGTGATGCTCTCAGCTTTGAATTTTAAAGCTTCATATGGGATGAAGGCCTGGTTCAGTAAGACAGCCTCGAATATATGACAGAAGAGTTTCTACTGAAGGTAAACGTAGTTTGGTTCGAAGATTTATGTACGCCCCTGGAGAAGAAAAATAAATTGATAGCGCGAACTCCTTCATTTCATTACGATATCTATAACCATGTTCCGACTTAGAAGAATTACTGCGGTAGGTACCAACTAACACGGCCAAGTGTGTCGGTAAAAATTGCTTCTCAGTGTTGTTGGAATGCAGCTTTTGTCCTAATCTTATTTTTATTTGAAAGAGCCCTTATTTTCGTATTTTGTTGGAGAATTTTTTTCTTAAGAAAAGATATTTGATTCCTAAGTTTTTTTTCTTGGCGTTCTAACTGAATGGGATAAAGGAGTCTGTAGCGATGTAGTTCGCTTAATTACGGAGCTACCAAAATCCTCCATATGCTGTATCTCAATCTGAAGTGCATTCTCATTTATGCGCACACTACTTACAGGTTCTATATTACGAGACTTCTTCAACTTCATCGAACAAAGTAAAAAGTTTATCAGTGTGTAGTTACAACAGAAAATATGAAAGAAGAAAATAAGTACCAGTTTAGCTATTTTCACTTCAACTAGAAACAAAACTTACTAACGTTTTTATTGTTGATATTTTTTTCTTCTTCATTTATTTTTTGGAATTATGCAACTGAAAAAAGAAATGAAAAATGAGACCGATATAATAAATATAAAACTTAGGTGCCTGAATAAAAAAAGCTTTTTCAACTTAACTAAATCAATAGACAATTACTAACGTTCAACAGCGCTACCTAATTTCGTTCCAAATATTCGTTCTATGAGAATTACAAAATTACAATAATATTGATGTTTATACTCTAGATGAACGAACTTGACTTAACTTTTTTGACAAAAACGACGTGTACAAAATTTGAACTTTCTAGCTCAACGCGTTCACAAGCTAGAGAGCGCATAGACAGACGGACGGACATCCGGTTTTGAGATTTTTGAGTGATTATTTGAACTTCTGTATCATTCATTTTTTTCTCCGAGCCTTATTTCTTGGCGTTACAAACTTTGTGACAAACTTATAATACTCTCAGATTTCATCTAGAGTATAAACACGCAGACGGACGGACAGACGATTTTAATTTTTTTAATTTTTAGGCAAATTTAGCCGTGAAATGAAACAAATCTTCAGGGTACCACTTTTTTTCCAGGTCGATCACAATACTTTATTTTTAGAATAAGTATGCTTCAAAATATGAAAGTAATGCAATGTTTCGACTTACCTTTTTGCATTTCGCGGAAAGTGGAACAAACGTACACCACCCTATCGCATTCTTTTGCAAAGCAAACATTTTTCACCAGTAATTTTACTTAATAATAAAGTATTGTGATCGACTTGAAAAAAAAAATTTGCTACCCTGAAATTTTGTTTCATGACTGAAATAGCCTATAAAATATCTGTCTGTCTGTACGCCGTACGCCGGTGTGTACACTCAGCGCACATTAACTCCCAAACCCTTCAAGATAGAAAATTAATTTTTGGGTGGATTGTATTAGATAGTTGCGCATCTCAGGCGGGCACTCAATTTGGGGGGTGTAAGGGTTCAGGGGAGGCGAGGGAAGCAGTTAAACCGAAAACTAAGAATTCAAATATCTCAAACTTGGTTACAGCTAGGAGGTTCAAAATCGATATACACTCGGCAGAAAAAGTTTGCGTACATACCCAACACATCCGACATATCTATAAAAATATCGTTTCTAACATTTTATTCCGAAATATTTTCTTTTCCTATTTTTCATTACTTCATTATGAACATAAAAGAAAACAAAAATAAGAATTACTGTACTCTAAAACAACGGTAAAATTCGGAAACGAAAAATAGTCTGAAATTCCAGGAATAAAAAGTCTGCGTTCAAAGCGTATAAAGGGAAGTCAAAGTCTCAGAGTTGCAGTTAATTCATTAATAACAAAAAAGTTTGCGTAGGAAAGTTGAGAAACGTGTTTTTGTCTAAGGTTTGCGTTAAAAATAATTGCTAAAAAACGTTAAGTAAGAGATGTCTAATAAAGGAAAGGAAATTGAATTTGTGGAAAGGAAAATGATCGTGGATTTGTGGAAAAAAGGTACGTTATTTCGTGAAATAGGTGCAATAGTCAGCAGAAGTCATTCATCTGTCCAACGAGTCGTAAACAACTTCAAAAATACAGGAGTTTTGGTTTCAAAGCCCAGATCTGGACGTCCTCCAAAGTTGAGCCCTCAGCAAACTCGGAGTTTGCTTCAAACGACGAAGGCTAATCCTAGATTAACTGCAGCTGATATGGCAAAGGACATCAAAGCAAAGTACCGCAAATCTATTTCTGATGATGGTGTTCGTAAAATTCTTAGGAAATATGGGTATCACGCGTTGCCCGTAGAAAGCCATTTATAACAACAGTAAACAGACTCAAGCGGCTGGCGTTTGCTAAGGAACACATAAATAAGCCAAAAGAATTTTGGAAACAAGTTATTTTATCGGATGAAAGTAAATTTTGTATTTTTGGAATCAAAGGTTGGAAGATTGTATGGAGAAAAACTGGGGCGGCCTTCGACGTAAAAAATCTCTGTCCAACAGTAAAGCACTGTGGTGGCGGTAGTATGATATGGGGGTGTATGGCTAGTGGAGGAGTTGGAAAAATGGAGTTTATTGAAAGTATTATGAATAAAATTGACTACCTTAATATTCACAAGCGCGATTTGAAGAAAAGTGCAGAACATTTGGGCTTAAGCGACAACTTTTACTTCGAACAAGACAACGACCCTAAGCACACTGCGGAGGTAGTAAGACTCTGGTTGCTGTATAATGCCCAAAATCAGCTTCATACACCGCCCCAATCTCCTGAGCATAATCCAATAGAGCATTTGTGGCATCACTTGGAACAAAGGATTCGCACACAATAACGTCGAAGGTAATGCTCAAAGAAGTCCTGATCCAGGAGTGGAATTCAATAACCCCAGTGTTCACTAAGAAGCTGTTTGATTCCATGCAAAAACGGTTGTGGGAAGTAATAAAGAGACGAGGATATCCCACAAGCTATTAACGAGGAAAGTAGTGGGTATATGCCGGTTCTGGCTTTCTCCTTAGCGACACTAGCGCCACGAGCGGAGGTGGCTAATAGCAATACTAATTAGTGGGGTGGCCGATAGCAATACTAATTAGTGGGGATCCAAACCGGTAGTTGGACTTCGAGAAGGCTTTCGCTGTTTCTTTAGAGATGGCAGTAGCAGTACCCCTAACTGACTCTTTTTTGAAATGCCAAGATTGATAAGAGTCTTATAAATTATGCCCCTAACTGACTCTTTTTTGAAATGCCAAGATTGATAAGAGTTTTATAAATTATGCCCCTAACTGACTCTTTTTTGAAATGTCAAGATTTATAAGAGTTTTATAAATTATGCCCCTAACTGACTCTTTTTTGAAATGTCAAGATTGATAAGAGTTGTACGAATTATGATTCATATATGATGAAATTGATATTTACATTGACAGGAATAAACACGAATTGTAAACAATTATATTTTTAGTTGGACTTTAAGAATGCTTTCGTTGTTTATATTGTGAAATAGGTTTTGATCAGCTTGTTTAGTTTTATGAATTAGGTGTCATATACATATGATGAAAATTGATAGATTGTGTGTATGGAGATTGTTATTGTTATTAATAACGTGATATTATTTTATGACGTCATCATCGAGTAGGAATAATTCTTTCGAATTGTTTATGGTTTAGAGTATTCATATGATAGGTTGTTTACATTTTTTTGTGTATGGAATTTTTTGGTTTACGAGTGAGATTGATATGAAAATTTCACCTCAATTCGCTAACATATATGATCATTTTTTTTGATAAACGAGTTCAAGCTCTTACACATTACCTGCTTAGATACACCTTGGTACCCCTTTACCTGTCGATATTAATTTTAGAGTAGATTATTGGTTATTGGTTGTAAGAGATTATTGGTTATTGGTGAGTATATATATTGGTTAATGGAAGAGAGAGAGAGAGAGAGAGAGATGATGTATTGGTATTGATCCAGATAGAATGCTGGATAGGGGGATGTTGTATTAGTCCAGATGGGGTATAGATTGTGGTGTATGTGTATATGTGTGTGTGTGTATGTGTGGAGATTGTTATTGTTATTAATAGCGTGGTATTATTTCATGACGTCATCATCAATTGGAGTTGCCATAATGTCAAAAAAAATAAAAAAATAATAAAAAAAAAAAATAAAAAAAAAATAAAAAAAAAATAAAAAAAAAAAAAAATTAAAAAAAATTAAAAAAAAATAAAAAAAAAAAAAAAAAAAAATCATAAATTTACAGATTCGCATGACAATGTTCCTATGCCTAATACTGATAAACCCGATTAATGGGCTATTTAACGTACACGAACTGACAGGATTTACAGAAATACAACTTAACAAAGTAGAAATAGTGACCAAAGCAAATATTATCATACACATAATTGACATAAAAGAAATTTTAGACGTAATAAACGAATTTTCAACCAATACAGCTAATTTTAACGGAGAACAGAAGAACTTACTTATTACAGAACTAAAACAATTGACAAACAAAATTAAAAATATTTTAGGAATTATATAGAAATAGAAAGAAAAGTGCTTTATTGAATATAGTCCGATGTACAGCAAAATGGTTATTTGGAACGATGGACGAACAAAACAGACTAGACACATAAAATCACATGAAGACGACAGACGAAAATAATCATAATCTCATTACCGTAATAAACCAACAAATAATTATAAACAACAATTTAATGAATCTTTCAGACAGCTTAAAAATTGAAAAATAAATATATAGAACCATATCAACTACAACAACAACAACTACAACACTATAAAATACAACCAAACAACCATACAAACACCTGCTACCAACTTGTACCCATATGATACCAATTTACCTTATTAAATTTTACTATAAGTTAAGAAATAAAAAAGAGTCTTGTGTGTTGTTATACTTGTATACCAAATTCTGATTAATATGCATATTTCAAGAAAAAAACAAACTGAATGATGGTTTTAAGCATATTTATTATCAAGATATTTTTTTTAAATAATAAACATAAGAAAATTATGATATGTATCGGTTATATTATATATAGAATAGCTATTTCTTTAACAATGAAACAGTTTTCAGATCCTCTAAATTTAATATTTATATTATTACTTCAGCTTTTCTCAATGCTTCAATGATGGCAACAATCTCGTTGATATGATAAATATCTCCCGCCTGTAGCGCTGATACAAGCAATTGTAACCGGTCCACCAATTCATTGGGGTCATCCCAAGAAATATACTGTTTTGGTTCGATTGATGTTTGTATTAAATCTCCTCCTCTATGAGTTAAAAGTTTGTTAATAGTTTTTGTATATTTATAGCCACGGTTTCCATTTATTTGTCTTTTGCTGGGTTCGATTGATGTTTGTATTAAATCTCCTCCTCTATGAGTTAAAAGTTTGTTAATAATTTTTGTATATTTATAGCTACGGTTTCCATTTATTTGTCCTTCGCTGGTATAGTGACGTCTATAGGCATTAGTATCGAGCAGAATATTTCTATAATTCTGTAAATCATCTTTATTGTACAGAGTCTTATCTGGAACTTTCATAAATAGTAGCTCATATATGCCCGGAGTACCCTCATAGGTTTTATCTTTTATTAATATTTGACTACCATCGATTGTAAAAATCGAGTTTCCAATTTTCCATTGTTCATTTTCATGATAAACACCATAAGTACTATCAATGAAATCCGGATTATTTACAAATATATTTAAATATTTTGTAGGTATTTCATCAAATTCTCGCTCGTTCATATATTCAATGAGTTCTTGCCGACCTGAAGGAGTTGTCACATATTTACGTATGCTTCTTACATCCGGAGACTTTAATGGTGTTTCAAAAGTATCAGTTAGATTAAGCTTTCGTCCGAATTTGGGTGTTGGAGTTTCAAAGTCTACGTCACTTGCACTATCATCTGTAGATTGAGTTTCCATGTTTTCTTCTTTTTCAGGTTCATATTTACTATGATTATGATTTTCTACATCTCCTTCTCTTTTAGGCTCGAATTTACTGTATTCATACAGTTTAACTAATTTTTTAAGAGGTCTTGTGATTGGCTTAAAAGTTTGTTCTTGTCGAGTTTCAGCATTAACTCTACCTGTTTTGAATTGCTTATATTTTTTACGTAACGAGTTACTAGACTTTATAATTTGTCTAAGAATATCTTTATCGGTCGACTTCTGCATTTTTCCTTCTTACACAACAACAACAGATTAACAGATATCGTACTGCTTCTGTACTGAGGTGTACTGCTTTAATACTGCTTCTGTACTGCTTTTGTACAGCTTTAATACTGCTTTGTACAGCTTTAATACTGCTTTGTACAGCTTTAATACTGCTTTGTACAGCTTTAATACTGCTTTAATACTGCTTCTGTACTGCTTTGTACAGCTTTAATACTGCTTTGTACAGCTTTAATACTGCTTTAATACTGCTTCTGTACTGCTTTGTACAGCTTTAATACTGCTTTGTACAGCTTTAATACTGCTTTAATACTGCTTCTGTACTGCTTTGTACAGCTTTAATACTGCTTTGTACAGCTTTAATACTGCTTCTGTACTGCTTTGTACAGCTTTGATACTGCTTTGTACAGCTTTAATACTGCTTTAATACTGCTTCTGTACTGCTTTGTACAGCTTTAATACTGCTTTGTACAGCTTTAATACTGCTTCTGTACTGAGGTGTACTGCTTTAATACTGCTTCTGTACTGAGGTGTACAGCTTTAATACTGCTTTGGACAGCTTTAATACTGCTTCTGTACTGAGATGTACTGCTTTACACAGCTTTATTACTGCTTTCAGGTTTTTAAATATAGTTTTTCAAACTTTTTTCTCATATTACTGAATCAAAGTCTTCATATTGATTATATATAGTTGTATTTATTTGATATTGGAATCAAGATAGGAAATAACTTCTCTTGGATGCTGAAAGTGAACAGAATTCAAAGCATATATACAGTATTCATATAAATCTAGAAACATGACTGCTGAGTGTTGAAGGGAAAAGTATAGATTTTTTTTTTTTTTTTTTTTGGTTATTCGAGCCTCAATGTGATTACAATCAACCAAGTACAGCTGTGAGGTTGTATAGTTGGTTGTACAGCTGTGTGGTTGTATAGTTGGTTGTACAGCTGTGTGGTTGTATAGTTGGTTGTACAGCTGTGTGGTTGTATAGTTGGTTGTACAGCTGTGTGGTTGTATAGTTGGTTGTACAGCTGTGTGTTTGTATAGTTGGTTGTACAGCTGTGTGGTTGTATAGTTGGTTGTACAGCTGTGTGGTTGTATAGTTGGCTGTACAGCTGTGTGGTTGTATAGTTGGTTGTACAGCTGTGTGGTTGTATAGTTGGTTGTACAGCTGTGTGGTTGTATAGTTGGTTGTACAGCTGTGTGGTTGTATAGTTGGTTGTACAGCTGTGTGGTTGTATAGTTGGTTGTACAGCTGTGTGGTTGTATAGTTGGTTGTACAGCTGTGTGGTTGTATAGTTGGTTGTACAGCTGTGTGGTTGTATAGTTGGTTGTACAGCTGTGTGGTTGTATAGTTGGTTGTACAGCTGTGTGTTTGTATAGTTGGTTGTAATCACATTGAGGCTCGAATAACCAAAAAAAAAAAAAAAAATCTATACTTTTCCCTTCAACACTCAGCAGTCATGTTTCTAGATTTATATGAATACTGTATATATGCTTTGAATTCTGTTCACTTTCAGCATCCAAGAGAAGTTATTTCCTATCTTGATTCCAATATCAAATAAATACAACTATATATAATCAATATGAAGACTTTGATTCAGTAATATGAGAAAAAAGTTTGAAAAACTATATTTAAAAACCTGAAAGCAGTAATAAAGCTGTGTAAAGCAGTACATCTCAGTACAGAAGCAGTATTAAAGCTGTCCAAAGCAGTATTAAAGCTGTACACCTCAGTACAGAAGCAGTATTAAAGCAGTACACCTCAGTACAGAAGCAGTATTAAAGCTGTACAAAGCAGTATTAAAGCTGTACAAAGCAGTACAGAAGCAGTATTAAAGCAGTATTAAAGCTGTACAAAGCAGTATCAAAGCTGTACAAAGCAGTACAGAAGCAGTATTAAAGCTGTACAAAGCAGTATTAAAGCTGTACAAAGCAGTACAGAAGCAGTATTAAAGCAGTATTAAAGCTGTACAAAGCAGTATTAAAGCTGTACAAAGCAGTACAGAAGCAGTATTAAAGCAGTATTAAAGCTGTATAAAGCAGTATCAAAGCTGTACAAAGCAGTACAGAAGCAGTATTAAAGCAGTATTAAAGCTGTACAAAGCAGTATCAAAGCTGTACAAAACAGTATTAAAGCTGTACAAAGCAGTATTAAAGCTGTACAAAGCAGTACAGAAGCAGTATTAAAGCAGTACACCTCAGTACAGAAGCAGTATTAAAGCAGTACACCTCAGTACAGAAGCAGTATTAAAGCAGAACGATATCTGTTAATCTGTTGTTGTTGTGTAAGAAGGAAAAATGCAGAAGTCGACCGATAAAGATATTCTTAAACAAGTTATAAAGTCTACTAACTCGATACGTAAAAAATATAAACAATTAAAAATCGGTAGAGTTAATGCTGAGACTCGACAAGAACAAACTTTTAAACCAATCACAAGACCTCTTAAAGAATTAGTTAAACTGTATGACCACAGTAAATACGAACCTAAAAGAGAAAAAGATGTAGAAACTCATGATCACAGTAAATATGAACCTGAAAAAGAAGAAAACATGGAAACTCAATCTACAGATGATATTGAAAGTGACGTTGACTTTGAAACTCCAACACCCAAATTCAGACGAAAGCTTGATCTAACTGATACTTTTGAAACACCATTAAAGTCTCCGGATATAAGAAGCATACGTAAATATGTGACAACTCCTTCAGGTCGGGAAGAACTCATTGAATATATGAACGAGCTAGAATTTGATGAAATACCTACAAAATATTTAAATATATTTGTAAATAATCCGGATTTCATCGATAGTACTTATGGTGTTTATCATGAAAATGAACAATGGAAAATTGGAAACTCGATTTTTTTAATCGATGGTAGTCAAATATTAATAAAAGATAAAACCTATGATGGTACTCAGGGCATATATGAGCTACTATTTATGAAAGTTCCAGATAAGACTCTGTATAATGAAGATGATTTACAGAATTATAGAAATATTTTGCTTGATACTAATGCTTATAGACGTCACTATACCAGCAAAGGACAAATAAATGGAAACCGTAGCTATAAATATACAAAAATTATTAACAAACTTTTAACTCATAGAGGAGGAGATTTAATACAAACATTAATCGAACCCAGCAACGGACAAATAAATGGAAACCGAAGCTGTAAATATACAAAAATTATTAACAAACTTTTAACTCATAGAGGAGGAGATTTAATACAAACATCAATCGAACCAAAACAGTATATTTCTTGGAATGACCCCAATGAATTGGTGGACCGGTTACAATTGCTTGTATCAGCGCTACAGGCGGGAGATATTTATCATATCAACGAGATTGTTGCCATCATTGAAGCATTGAGAAAAGCTGAAGTAATAATATAAATATTAAATTTAGAGGATCTGAAAACTGTTTCATTGTTAAAGAAATAGCTATTCTATATATAATATAACCGATACATATCGTAATTTTCTTATGTTTATTATTTAAAAAAAATATCTTGATAATAAATATGCTTAAAACCATCATTCAGTTTGTTTTTTTCTTGAAATATGCATATTAATCAGAATTTGGTATACAAGTATAACAACACACAAGACTCTTTTTTATTTCTTAACTTATAGTAAAATTTAATAAGGTAAATTGGTATCATATGGGTACAAGTTGGTAGCAGGTGTTTGTATGGTTGTTTGGTTGTATTTTATAGTGTTGTAGTTGTTGTTGTTGTAGTTGATATGGTTCTATATATTTATTTTTCAATTTTTAAGCTGTCTGAAAGATTCATTAAATTGTTGTTTATAATTATTTGTTGGTTTATTACGGTAATGAGATTATGATTATTTTCGTCTGTCGTCTTCATGTGATTTTATGTGTCTAGTCTGTTTTGTTCGTCCATCGTTCCAAATAACCATTTTGCTGTACATCGGACTATATTCAATAAAGCACTTTTCTTTCTATTTCTATATAATTCCTAAAATATTTTTAATTTTGTTTGTCAATTGTTTTAGTTCTGTAATAAGTAAGTTCTTCTGTTCTCCGTTAAAATTAGCTGTATTGGTTGAAAATTCGTTTATTACGTCTAAAATTTCTTTTATGTCAATTATGTGTATGATAATATTTGCTTTGGTCACTATTTCTACTTTGTTAAGTTGTATTTCTGTAAATCCTGTCAGTTCGTGTACGTTAAATAGCCCATTAATCGGGTTTATCAGTATTAGGCATAGGAACATTGTCATGCGAATCTGTAAATTTATGATTTTTTTTTTTTTTTTTTTTTTATTTTTTTTTAATTTTTTTTAATTTTTTTTTTTTTTAATTTTTTTTTTATTTTTTTTTTATTTTTTTTTTTTTATTTTTTTTTTATTTTTTTTGACATTATGGCAACTCCAATTGATGATGACGTCATGAAATAATACCACGCTATTAATAACAATAACAATCTCCACACATACACACACACACATATACACATACACCACAATCTATACCCCATCTGGACTAATACAACATCCCCCTATCCAGCATTCTATCTGGATCAATACCAATACATCATCTCTCTCTCTCTCTCTCTCTCTTCCATTAACCAATATATATACTCACCAATAACCAATAATCTCTTACAACCAATAACCAATAATCTACTCTAAAATTAATATCGACAGGTAAAGGGGTACCAAGGTGTATCTAAGCAGGTAATGTGTAAGAGCTTGAACTCGTTTATCAAAAAAAATGATCATATATGTTAGCGAATTGAGGTGAAATTTTCATATCAATCTCACTCGTAAACCAAAAAATTCCATACACAAAAAAATGTAAACAACCTATCATATGAATACTCTAAACCATAAACAATTCGAAAGAATTATTCCTACTCGATGATGACGTCATAAAATAATATCACGTTATTAATAACAATAACAATCTCCATACACACAATCTATCAATTTTCATCATATGTATATGACACCTAATTCATAAAACTAAACAAGCTGATCAAAACCTATTTCACAATATAAACAACGAAAGCATTCTTAAAGTCCAACTAAAAATATAATTGTTTACAATTCGTGTTTATTCCTGTCAATGTAAATATCAATTTCATCATATATGAATCATAATTCGTACAACTCTTATCAATCTTGACATTTCAAAAAAGAGTCAGTTAGGGGCATAATTTATAAAACTCTTATAAATCTTGACATTTCAAAAAAGAGTCAGTTAGGGGCATAATTTATAAAACTCTTATCAATCTTGGCATTTCAAAAAAGAGTCAGTTAGGGGCATAATTTATAAAACTCTTATCAATCTTGGCATTTCAAAAAAGAGTCAGTTAGGGGTACTGCTACTGCCATCTCTAAAGAAACAGCGAAAGCCTTCTCGAAGTCCAACTACCGGTTTGGATCCCCACTAATTAGTATTGCTATCGGCCACCCCACTAATTAGTATTGCTATTAGCCACCTCCGCTCGTGGCGCTAGTGTCGCTAAGGAGAAAGCCAGAACCGGCATATACCCACTACTGAGGAAAAAAAATGTTTTATTTTGAAAAGAAATATTTGTACGCAGACTTTTTATTGTTGCAATTCAGGATTTGTTTTCGTTTTTCAATTTTAATATTGTTGCGAGCTAGGGGTTCGCCGGATTTCAAGTAAAACACAATTCGTTTAAAAAATACGTGATAATTTATTTATTCGCACTTATATACAATTTCCCGATCACTTCACACTCTTCTGACAACACCGGTGCTTGTTTACTATCGCTTTTCTTATGACAACACCGATGCGGGTATACTATCGCTTCCTTGCACCAGTTCGCGTCTCGATCATTAAAATGACTGCCTGCTCGCTGACAGCTACCGTGGTTTTATACCATTTCCCCTTTTTCTAGAAGCTTCGGTAGTGGATGTTTTCGACTATTCTAGATGATTCTAGATGGCACTTTATAGCTTCTGTGGTGGATGTTTTCGGGTGTATGTTTCGATTATTCTAGATGATTCCAGATGGCACTCTATACCATTTCGGGGAATTGTTCTATATAGTTCTGGCACTTTCGGGAAGATCTTTATTGCGTGGTTGCCAGATTTATAACAATATTTTTATGGAGTACAATAATCATCATTTTTGTTTTGTTTTATGTTTGTAATAAAGCCATGAAAAAAAAGAAAAAAAATTGTAGTGTCTGTCTGTTATTTACTTATAAATGGGTATAAGTTAGTTTTTTGAGTTATTTTAGCAATAACTAAGCATAAAAACACATTTTTGAAATTTTTGTCTGTCTGTCTAACCGGCCGCTTTTCACGCACAAACGGCCAAACCGATTGTAATGAAACTTGCACAGTTTGTTAGGTGTCCATCGGAATGAAATCTGCTTTTGGTTCCATTTCACTCCCCTTCACTTCTACCCCCTCCCATACTCATTTTCAAAATATATATTAATTAAATTTTCTTGGAAACTATAAAAGCTATTAATTTGAAATTTGGAATATATTATTTCTATTATAAATGCAGTCTTTTGGTATATAAATTGTTTGAGTTTTCTCACTCCTTTCACCACCTCCCATACAAACTACACTTTTTCATGAATCACTTTACACCGAATTTCTCATTATGTGTAACTCCCATCGAGCTACAATGTTGTTTTAAATCCTTAATTAACATTATTATTAATATCGGGAAAAAATTAACTGATTAGCTTTACTCCTTCTACCCCCTCCCATACAATGTGACACAGCTCCACGACTTCACAAGAATTTGATTCTCTTGAAAAGTCTGAATGTTACTGATCTGAAATTTAAAATATATCAATTGCATGATGATTATAGTTGTTTTCCAAAAATACACCTAAGAAACCCTTCTACTTCCACCACCTCCGATATAAACCGTACTTTTTCATGAAATACTCTAAACGAATTTTCTCAGTTCATTTAAATTTCATCGAGGTAAAAATTTGAACTTCATCCTTAATTAGCATAATTATTATTATCGGGAAAAAAATTAACCGAGTAGCTTCACTCCTTCTACCCCCTCCCATACAATGAGACACATTCTACGACTTTATAACAATTCGATTTTCTTGAAAAGTGTGAATGATTCAGATCTGAAATTTAAAGTATATCAATTGCATGATAGTTATAGTTGTTTCTCGAAAAATCACCAAAAACCCTCCACGCCTTCTACCATCTCCCATACAAATTGCACGATTTCATTAAATTCAATGCACTAAGTTTCTCAGTACCTACTCAATTTTTGAAGCTTAAATTTGGTACAAAACCTTTTTATTGCTACTCTAGCATGATTTAAAACAAATTAGTTCAGGGTTGTCACCACTTCTACCACTACCCATACAAAATTTCTTAACACCGCAAAAATTTCGATTTCATCTATAGTATCGTATGATTGGGCTTTACGCACAATCGTAGTCCTGTTATGTTTTTATGCTTAATGTTATTTTATTTGCTTTTTTTTCCTTTTAATTAACACCAGCTACAATTATTCACATGTCCTTAACGCTCTTCAACACGTATATAATCTCGAATCAGGGGGAGGGTCAGGGGGGGGGGGGGGGGTTGCAAAGAAAAACACTTAAAAATCAATATCTCGGCTATTCGTTGGGCTGTGTAATTGAAATTTGGTAATTATATTAAGCTGTACTAGAGAAATACGAAGAAAATATAACATTTGGACAAAATAGTAGTGTTGGAAAATGGGGAGCATTGCACTTTCCAAAACTGGAAATTGTTATATCTCAAAACTGACTGCAGATATCAAATTTGAATTTTGTCAAATTGTAGAACTACATAGTTTTGAATTTTGGTAAAAGTTTTACGGCAGGAAGGTGGTGCAAAAATGTCGAAAATTTTAAGTGATTTTTTTAGGGCTCTGGTAAGAGATACAAAGTTTAAATTTTCCATGTGGATACATCTATTTATTATACATACAGAAAAAATAATAAAAATTCGGCAATTGTTATGCACCGACCCCCCTAGTCTAACGCGCACAAGATGTTTCATTTGCAATGAAAAAACATATAAACTGAAAATTTTTGAATGAAACTTTAAGGTAGAAACTTGAAATTTTGCAAAATGCATTTAAAAAAATTTCTAAAAGAATGAATTATTAACTGGTCGAATACCTTTCAAACTTCTACCCCCTCCCATACAAAATTATTTTTTCGACCATTTTAAAAAAATCAATTATCACCTAAAAATTAAAAGCTATCAATTTAAAATTTTGCACAAAAGCTTTCGAAAATAGTTGAAACGGAACTGCGTCAACAGTTTTGAGATCCCACTTGCCCTTCTACCCCCTCCCATACAAAAGTATGATTTCGACCAATTTCAATAAATCAACTGCTAACCAACAAATTAAAAGCTACGAACTTGAAATTTTGTACGAGTAAGTTACAAAAGAAATGAAATAAAACAAATTTTACATTTCCCTTACCTCCTCTACCCCCTCCCATACAAACGATTGGTTTCGTGAACGTAAAATACACCAAATTTTATGAAAATTCTATGCAACTTCGTCTATGAAACTGACATTCTATGCAGAAAATATTGGACGTAATTGAAGCAATCAATTGAAAAATTATTGACATTCACCCACCCTTAATATCACCTCTTCCCCCTCCCTCATAAAAACCCAAACTTGCATAAAAGAATGAAATATTGATTACATGTACTGGAGCTATTGATCGTATTCGCAACTAAGCGTTGAATTGGTGTCATACCTGCCCTAAACGGGGTTCCACTTGTGAAAGGGGGCTTCACTTGTGAAAGGGGGTTCCACTTAGTCTTCCCTAACCACTTTAATTTGCATATTGACTTTCCATGCATATTTAACTTGTCCCAAAAATAATAAAGTTGCACCCGACTTGTTGGCAGTTTATTTATTTTATGAACTAAGCTTCCACTTTACATCAAATTCATGACACACAAATTTTTTCTTTCGAGAAAAGCAACGGTTATTTCTCGGGCATTGCCAACTGCACATTTCAGAAAAATCCTTAAACAACTGTAAAAATATCCTTAACAATATAAATAATATATAATAATACTTAAACAATTTATATGCATATAATAAAACATTTGCAATCATGAGAATTATTGACATTATTGATTTATTAAATGAAAGTTCACAATGACAAAGCAAACATTTTCATTACATAATTTGGGACACGGCAATACTGCGAAATATGCATTAAAAAGAATCAAAACAAACAGAAAAGTGGTAAAGCTACATTCCTCGCACGGAATTGAAAGAAATGAAAATTTTGTCTGACTGGCTGCCGACACAAGATAGAGATAAAATCGTATTAACTCACTTTTTGATATTAACTCGCGTTAATATATATTAACTTCGATATTAAGTCCCGAGATAATATCATTCTATAATCTATATTATTTCGGTTAGCAAATACTCGATCCAAAAGAAACTTTCAAGCAGGGAATTTACAATGCGAAATAAAAGGAAATTTGGAGGAAATTTCAAGAAATTTACGTTACAATAACGTTTTATTTCGTTGACATTCCAAAATAGAGAAACACAATTTAAAAAATTTACCGCTGCGTCCATGATTTATTTGCGATACAGAATTTTTGAGGATTTCACAAGGCGTAATACACAAAAATTCCAAAATTTAAGTTTGACGTGTAAATTTGAAGCCTTACTCTGACGTAATGCCTAGAGCTTTCTTAGATTGATTTAATACGGTATTTAAAAAAAACTGTCGTATGTCACATACAAAAGCTGTAGCGGAAGCTTTCATTTTAATACGATTTTACCTCTATCGTGTATCGACAGCCTTAAATTTTTGGAAGGTATGAACATGAAGCGAACCAATCAAAATTGTTCATTTGAGAGGTATGCATTTTTATGCGTACAATTTTTTGATCTATGGGCAACATGGAAAGTCTGTGCACTCAGTCCTCTTTCACTCTGGCCGTAGCTTGCGTGAATGCCGGCATGCATGCAAGGGTCGGCTGTTTAATTGTACACGCACACACATTCGGGCGTTCCCCGAATATTGTAATCAACAGCTCAAAGCTTCATTAAATTTGTCAGGTCTGTCGACCTTTATTATTTATTTTTTTTTTTTTTTTATTTAAATAGTCTTTTCCTAGCTACTGCTTCACAGTGGCATAGAATGTGTTCTGTCGTTTCCGATTCTTCGAGACAAAGGCAACAGATGTCGGTTTCAGCTAAGCCCATGTTTTTGAGGTGGTGGTTTACTCCACTGTGCCCCGTCATTAGGCCGATTAGAATACAAATATCCTTCTTACTGAATTTTAGGATATCCTCCACTTTGTTCTTTTGTGGTAGGATCAGCTTTTTTGAGATTGACAAGCCTGGATGTATATTCCAGTAGATTTTATGTTCTTGTTCTACCCATTGTCTAATTATAGTGTTGAAGTACCCCTTTGGTTTTCCGCAGAAAGGTTCTGGACCAATAAAATTAGATTGAGCACCGATTTTTGCTAGGTGATCAGCCTCTTCATTTCCCTCAATTCCCATATGTCCTGGTATCCACATTAAGGTTACATTATTCCTTTTCCCCAGGATTATAAGGTTTTGAAGGCAGTCCCATACTATCTTTGATCCATGTTTATTGGACGCAAGAGCTTTGAGAACCGCCTGACTATCCGATAGGATATAAATAGATTTGTTGCGATGAGCTCTCCTTATATTTTCTTGGATGCATAGCTCCAGTGCAATTAGTTCGGCTTGGAAGATTGTGGCTTCTTTACCGAGAGGTTTTGAAACCGCGAAGTTAGGCCCTTTGACTCCGGCTCCTGTCCCCTCAGATGTGCGCGATCCATCTGTATACCAGATGGTTGACCCTTCTTCTATGTCAGATTGCCAGTCCTTGCGTTCCCTGATAATAACTTTGAAAGGGGTTTCAAAGTTGAATTTTGTCGACATGGCGTCCGAAATAGTGGAAGTTAAAATCTCCATTTTTGGGTCCCTTAGGATTTTGAGGTGACCTCTAAAATCCCCTGGTTTGTAATTATTTTTCTCCTGTAAGCGTATCACCCCTTTAATAGCCTCCTTCTTTATTTGGAGATGTATAGGAGGGATGTCCAGGAACATTTCCATTGCCGCTGTAGGACAGGTTTTCATAGCACCTGTGATACCAAGACATGCTAGCCTTTGGATTTTTTGTAGCGTAAGCTGTGCTTTACGTTGTAAGATTTTAGTCCACCATACCGTTGATCCGTATGTGACTATAGGGAGAATGATTGTTCTGTAGCACCAGTAAATCATTTTGGGCTTCAGTCCCCATTTTCTGCCAAACAAGCTTTTACAGGCCCAAAACGCCTTTAGTGCTTTGGCATGAGTCCTTTCTATATGTTTATTCCAGTTGAGTTTGCTATCTAATATAATACCTAGATATTTTACCTCATCTGAAAGGGGTATAGGTGTTCCATTTATTGAGGGAGGTGTAATGTTGACCTCTCTTCTGTTTGTGAATGGTATTATCTCAGTCTTGCTTGGGTTTATGTTTAAGTTCTTAGACCGACACCAGTTCATTATCACCTCTAACGCTGATTGAATTCTTTCCGAAATTATTGAATCGTGTTTGCCTCTAATGATAATGACGATGTCATCAGCATATCCTATTGCCTCGTATCCTTGGCTTTCTAGACGGTCCAGAAGCTCATCTACTACCATTGACCAAAGAAGTGGAGATAGTACCCCACCTTGGGGACAACCCCTATAGGTCTGTGCAGTCAATGTGCTATCACCTAGATCCGTGGTTGTCGTTCGGCTCCTTAGCATGGCATGTATCCAATTTGTTGTTCCCGCTGCCAAACCCTTTTTCCTAGATGCCGCTATAATTGCTTCATGGGGAGTGTTATCAAACGCTCCTTCTATATCTAGGAATGCGCAAAGGGCAATTTCTTTGTAGTCTTTAGCCTTTTCGATTTGTTTAACCAATCTATGAAGGGCTGACTCGGTTGATTTACCTTTTTGATAGGCATGTTGGTTCTTATTTAGGCAGACCCTCTTGGGCCCCGTTCTTATGTGAATGTCCACTAACTTCTCCATCGTTTTGATAAAGAAAGAGGTTAGACTTATAGGGCGATATGACTTAGGCTGTTCACTGGGACGGTTCCCTGCCTTAGGTATAAATACCACTCTCGCTTTCCTCCAGATTTTAGGGATGTATCCCCATGCAAAACTTGCTTTAAAGATCCTCATCATTGTTGGCATTAGGATCTCTATCCCCTTCTGCAGTAGTGCGGGGAATATTTTGTCTACTCCGGCTGATTTGTAAGGCTTAAAGGTGTTGATAGCCCATCTGATCTTTTCCGGAGTGAAGATTTTACCAGCAATACTTTTGCTGGACGGAGTTTGACGATTCATCCTTTCCTCTACCTCTAAATCTTCATTGTTATTGATTATCTTACAGCCTGGGAAATGTGTTGCCAGTAACATTTCAAGAGTTTCCATGCTGCTTTTAGTTAAGGACCCATCCGGTCTCTCTAATAGGCCGATGTCTACCGGGGTGTCTTTTGACAACACTTTTTGTAGTCTTGATGCCATTGGAAGATCATCTATTTCTTCACAGAATTTACTCCAAGACTCTTTTTTTAACTTTTTTAAAAGCTTATTATATTCAGTAAGGGACTTCCTATATTCGTCCCAGTTACCTGAGGTTTTAGCTCTATTAAACAATTTTCTAGTTTGTTTGCGTTTTACCGCTAATTCCTCGTTCCACCAAGGAGTTTGTTTATCCCTTTTTTTGTGTAGAACTGGACAACCCTGTTCGTAAGCACTAATGATATTGTTTACGAGTTGGTGTGCAGTTTCATCAATACAGTCCGGACTGCTTATTATTTTGTGCTCGATACCTATTTCGTACTCTAATATTGACTGGTAAAGATTCCAATTGGTACGTTTAGGGTTTCTGTATTGTTCTATGTAGCAAAATGTCGTCTTGATATCAAAGCAGATATGCCTATGGTCTGATAGCGACGCATGTTTTGATACGTGCCAATTTTCACACTTATCAGCCAGGCAGGGGCTAGTAATGGTAAGGTCCAGTACCTCCTGCCTAACTGAATTTATGAAGGTCGGTGTATTACCTTTATTTAATATATCTAGGTTGTTAGTAGTGAGAAACTCCAAAAGCGACTCACCTCTTTTGTTGATGTCACTGCTTCCCCAGATAGTGTGGTGTGCGTTTGCGTCACAGCCCAGGATGACCGGTAGCTTGTGGATTCTGCTATATTCCACTAGTTCCATAACGCCTTGAGGTGGATTATCCGGCTCCTCACCAGGAAAGTATGCCGAGGCGATTATGACCTCTTGATATCCACCTGCCCTTGGTATTTTCACCAGTGCAGCAACTAGATCTGTCCTAATGAAAATTGGGATATTTAGATAATTGATCTCAGATGATATAAGAAGTGCTGCCCTTGGCCTGTCGCTTCTTCTATCATATATCAGCTTACCTATTTTATTTGGAATTCCAATTATTTTACCATGCGCGGCCCTTGGTTCTTGTAGGAGCGCCACATGGAATTCCTCCTTTGCAAATCTCCACGTCAGAACGTCCATCGCCACTGCTGCACGATGGAGATTTGCCTGGATGACTTTTATTTTATTAATTTGCTTGGCCATCGTTGGTAGATTGCGGATTACCGCTCCTTACCTCCTTGGCCTTAGGGCGTAGAGTCACACTCGTAAATTTAAACCATATTCGGTACCCTACCTTTTTTAGCTCCTCCATGGATTGGCCGTCGATGGAGAAGGTAATTATGGTGTTTGTGCCCTCTTTCCTTCTACCGAGGATCTTCCAGTTTGAGGCGCACAAACCGTCGTTTTGCGAGTCGATGAGGGTTGTGATAACCTCTGTCGAGTCTTCTTCTTGTGGGAAGTATCCCGTGACCACTTCCAATCGCGGAATATTTTCTTCCCGGACAGCCATGATGTTGGTCGAGTCGTCCGGCTTGATTGTTTTGGCTGTTAGCTCAAGCCACGATGCGGCTTTCTCGTCCCCGCACACTGCTAGCATCCACCCTGGTTTGAGACCAAGTCCGCAGAACTTAGGCTTAGTTCCCTCTTTGGACGCTGCCGGAATCCTTCCCAAAATGGTTTTTTGAATTGCAGCTAACTGCTCTGGGGTAAGGACTTTGAGCGGATGCTCGGTATGTATTAGTCCAATCCTAATACCTTTTACCGCGTCTCTGTAGCTTATACCCGACGTTGATGGTTGTACCTCTACTGTGGGTCTGTACACGACGCTCTTGCTGGCGGTCTTTTGCCTCTTGCTTTCGTTTCCGGCTGAAGGCGGTGTGTTTGATGAGGTTCTACCTCTTTTTACCGCAGATTTTTGTGCCGGTGCTAACGTGTCCTTCATAGGCAAGCAGGCAAGATCGTATGCCTCGTTAGCATTTTTTCCCTGGTTACGATGGTACATATACCTTCTTCTAGCTGCACCTCCTAACCTCTTCTTGTTTTCCCTCAGACTTAACTGCTTTGATTCCGCTAATAGCAGTTGTTTGTCCGTTTGGGATTTTTTTGCGGTTTTGCTATCCGCTTTTAATGGTGGTTTCATTATCCTTTTGTCGACGGAGGTATTAACCTCTGCTGTCGACAGTCCATTTTCTGGAGGAGTGCTTATATTGCTGCCCTCTTCCGTTGCGATATTAACCGCTGTTTTTGATGCATTAGAGGAAGCATCAACCTCTTGTGTGTTTTTATTTGTTGTTGTATTCATGTGATTCCCACGAGAAGCGCGAGAAAGTAAAGTCACCCCTGGCAGAGCTCCGCATTACCAGGGGAAGGCTTATTAAAACTGGAGGTCGCCCGGTATCCAGAGTTCGCATATTTATGGTTAGTTACCCACTAACCATTCATCCATTGGCATATGCTGTTCCACCGTGGATTAGGGGATTTTTATATACGAGGTTTACTCCTCTAGCGTCGTACTTTATTAAGGTCACCATATAGGTAGTACGTACACCTGCGGATCACTTCAGGGATAAATCCCCTTGTAACCATATAGCCCCCTGAAAACTGCCTAAAACATGACCAGTCCAGATTTCAAGAGGATCCATGCTGTGATAGGATACGGAACCGACAGCTAGGCTGATCGGTTTTAATCCCCCCCATCACATCCGCCCTAGACCATAGATAGGTTACGGAGCCGACATAAGACTGTTCGACTTAATCCCCCCTATCTTGATAGGTTACGGAGCCGATAGCAAGCTATTTGGCTTAATCCCCCCTATCAGTAGATCTTTTAGCGTTACCCAGTCTGCACCGCGTGGAGGCGATCTACCTAGCAGACCTCTGTCGACCTTAGCCAGCGTTGGTAATTATCGTATTGGTACCATAAAATTAGAGCCATGATAATATTTTAGTCAGTCCATAATTATCGATTCGTACCATAATTTTTTAATTTATAAAACTATTGTACGACCTGTGCTTTGTTATGGCAGCGAGACTTGGACATTAACGCGAACTTCCGAAAAAGCAGTTAACGCATTCGAAAGAAAGGTCCTCCGAAGAATTTTGCGACCTATGAAGGAAGGAACGGAATGGGGAATAAGATACAACCATGAGTTGTATCAACTCTACGACGAGCCAGAAGCTTCAACGTTCATCAAGCTACGTAAATTGCTGTGTGCTGGCCATGTAGAGCGAATGGAAGACAGAAGAATCCCCAAACGTGCTCTGAAAGGCAAAGCGAGTGGTAACCGGCCAGTAGGCAAACCACGCAAGCGATGGGAAGAGGGTAGAGGAGGTAAGGGAAATGTAAAATTTGTGATGTAGTCTTATTTCATTTCTCTTGTAAGGTGCTCGTCCAAAATTTCAAGTTCGTAATTTGTTGGTTAGCAGTTGTTTTATTGAAACTGGTCGAGATGATACTTTTGTATGGGATGGAGTAGAACGGCGAGTTCGATCTTAAAAATGTTGAAGCAGTTCCGTTTCAAATATTTTCAGAAGATTTTGTGCAAAATTTGAAATTAATAGCTTTTACTAATTAGGTGATAATTAATTTCTTAAAAATGGTCGAAAAAATAATTTTGTATGGGAGGGGGTAGAAGCTTTCAAAGTATTCAACCAGTTTTCATTTTCTTAAAGGTTTTTTTTAAATCTTCTTCTTCTTCGCAGCGCTACAGCCCCTTTCGGGCCTTGGCTTCCCGTAGCCGAAGTCTCCAGCGATCTCGGTCCAGTGACCGGGTCCTCCAATTTTGAAATCCGAGCAGCGATGAACAGTCTTCGTCAACAGAGTCGGACCAGCGTTTCCTGGGTTTTCCCACTGGCCTCCGGCCCTCCATTTTTCCCTCGAATACTTTTTAGGTATTCGAGTTTCGTCCATCCTTTGTACATGGCCAGCCCATTGCAGCTTCCGCAGTCTGATGATAGTGGAAACCTCCGGTTCGTCAAATATATCATACAGCTCACTGTTGTATCTAGTTCGCCACCGGTCACCATCACGTTTCGCTCCAATTATTCGTCTCAGGACCCATCTTTCGAAAGCGTTCAACATATTTGCGGATGCTTGTGTAACGGTCCATGTTTCGCATCCGCAGCAAAGCACAGGTCTTACTATTGATTTGTAGACTTGGAGTTTGGTCTTCCTGTGTACGCAGCTGGCCTTAAGAATAGCTAAGACTGAATAATACGTTTTATTTGCGAGCTGGATTGTCTTTTTATTTCATTCGTTTCATTTCCACTCTTTGTCAATTTTGTGCCTAAATATATGAATTCGTCCACATTTTCCAAATTACATTCGTCAATTGTAATGTTTTGTCTCTTGGGGGTCCTTTTCCTTGTTTGCTTTTTTTAAATGCATTTTGCAATTTTTCAAGTTTCTAGCTTAAAGTTTCATTCAAAAATTTTCAGTTTATGTGTTTTTTCCATTGCACATGAAAAACCTTGTGCACGTTAGACCAGGTGGGTCGGTGCATAGCAATTGTGGAATTTTTATTATTTTTTCTGTATGTACAACAAATAGATGTATCCACATGGAAAATTTAAACTTTGTGTCTTTCACCAGAGCCCTCAAAGAATCACTCAACATTTCGACATTTTTGGTTACCACCTCCCCGTACACCTCCCGACGTAAATTTTTTACCAAATCTAAATACTACCTATTTCTACAATTTGACAAAAATTAAATTTGATATCTGCACTTAGTTTTGAAATATAACGGTTTGAAATTTTGTAAAGTGCACCATTTTTGAAATGCTCCCCATTTCCCCCCACTACTATTTTGGCCAAATGTTATATTTTTCTCGTATTTTTCTGATATAGCTTATTATATATTCCAAGTTTCAATTAAATAGCTTAATAAATAGCCGAGATATTGATTATCAAGTGTTTTTCTTTGCACCCCCCCTGACCCTCCCACTTACAATAATTAGCTTCTATCCAAACTGATTCTAGTGGATCTGTATACCACCTTAATGGTCTCAAAATATCAGTTTTTTAAGATAAGTAATTTTGAAGATATAACCATTTGAAAAAAAAATTCGACCGACAATTGCACCCCAAATTAAATTATTTTTAAAGGTTGTCCCACAAACCCCTCTATATGTATGTTGACTTTTAGCTTCCTAGCTGTAACCATGGTTGAGATATTTGAATTCGTATTTTTCGGATTAAGCGCTCCCCCCGCCTCGTCCTGAACCCGGACCCCCTTCAAAATGGGTACCCGCCTGAGGTCCGTAAATATCTACAATCCCTCCAAAAATGAACTTTCTATCTTGAAGGGTTTGGGAATTAATGTGCGCTGAGCGTACACATCGGCGACGGATTTTTTTTTTGCATGTTTGGGTTGTTTTTTATATAAATAGATAGGTGTGATTATATATAGATAGGTGTGATTATAGTTACTTCATGGGACATTAGAGACGCTTGAGCATAGTTTAGCAAAGGTAAAGCCCGATATTTGGAGCGAAATTTCAAAAAAAGTGTCGACCTTTTTTTAGTAGTTCTTAACATCAAGAACTGTGCGAAATTTTTTTTAACTTAAAAGGTACAAACAAAAACTTTGAAGAAACGATTTATCTTAGAGTGGATGAAATTGGCAAAACAAAACTACTAAACTCACCACTCCACGAATGGTGAATTAGGATATTCCTTCTACCCCCTCCCATACAAATGCAGAATTTTGGTAAATGCATTTAACCGATTTTCATAGAAACCAGAAGAAGTAGAAACTTGAAATTTTGCCAGAATTTGTCCCTTAATAATTGTAATAAATGCTTAGAAAAATATCGCCTCACTCCTTCTACCACCTCCCATACCAATTTTTATATTGGAAGTTCAAGAAAAGTTTTTCTCCTTCGAACATATGAGAGCTATGGACATTAAAATTGTAACAAAGCAATATGATTAGGATGTTGATAAGCAGATTCAAAATCATCCAAAATCTTCCACTTTCTCTGCCACCTCCCATACAAATACCATAAATTCAGACAAATATTGTTCAATTTTCTCGAAAATTATGAAAGCAAGAAACTTTGAATTCAGCATGAAACATTTTATGTACTACGTTCAGTGTTACAAAGAAAAATTACAAGCCTCCCCATCTGCTTTTAGCACCTCCCAAACAAAAGGTAAGTAAGTATTTCATCTTGAGTATCATATGATTGGGCTTTACGCCCAATCATAATTCTGTCATATTTTTTTTTATAGTAGGTGAGACTTTCTCAAACAAGTACTCAAAATTGTCCTTACACATTCGTGTAAAATTACGAAATAAAGCTTCATCGTCAGGAACCAAGTCCTTGTATAACTTATGCCGAGTTTCTCGACCACCAACATATAGTGTTCTTCTCCAGGACTGTGGCCGTCTTTTTTTTTTAAATTCAAAGCTATTGCCAAATAAGCAGCTGCCGCGACTGTATCTAAAGAAATGACACACCAAACTGAAGTTGCCTGGATGACGACAATGTCGCATGCGATGTGGGCGACAAATTCCCCATGCGATATTATTGAGTTTTGTGGCACATCGTCGTACACCTATAATCAGGCAGCACCAGGAAACAAGTATCGTGCCACATGTCGTTCAGTGTTGCCTCAGTGGAATTGCGTGGAGTTAGCGTAGCTCGAATTTACATTTATATCGATTCTAACCTAATAAAACAAAATAATGAATGATCCTTTTGTGTCATCAACAAATATTAAACAGGACTTGAAATTAGCAGTAGACACCTACAATAAGGAGAAGGCTAATTGAAGCTAAACTATTTGGCAGGAGTCCAAGAAAGACACAACTTCAACAACCGCGATATGTGGAGAGTACAATTAAATTCCCACGAGAACATCGGAATTGGTCAATCAGTGAAATGACGAAATAATCTTTGGACGGATGAGTTTAAAATCGTTCTGTTCGCTTGCAGTGGAAGACGACAATACATAAGGCGACCGCGGAATGTCGCTTATAATCCACGGTATACAGACTGTTCAGCATGGTGATGCGAAAATCACTGTTGGGAGGTCTCTCTCATATTATGGCATGGCTTCCCTATTTAACATAAAAGAAATCTTGGAAGCAAAAGTCTATGTGGACATATTGACAAAAGTCATGTTACCATATGCTGAGGAAAATATGTCTGAAGTGGGTCCTAATGCAAGATGATGACCCTAAGCATAAATATTTGTTTGCATCTAATGGCGTTCATGTTATTGAGTGGCCATCTCAATCTCCTCACCTCAACCCTATTGAAAATCTTTGGGTCTATATGAAACTTGCTATTTTTGAAGCGAAACCGACAACTGTGGGCTTGTGGCGAAGTCTGAGTTGTCTTCGATCCCTTCACAACGATACCAATCCTTGGTCGATTCTATGCCTCTACTCAAACATTGATGCATATGAGAAGAAGTTTTTCTTTTTTAATTTTTCATAAATTACATATGCCGCTGCTATTATTTTGCCCACAGCTATATATTGCTACGCTGTAGTCTAGTGGGTAGCGTGTTGGTCTACAATGCGAAGGTCGTGAGGTGAAATCCTGATCGACGTATAATTCCAGCACGCTGCCTGCTTGGTAGTGATGGAAAATCTAACTCTTTCCGTTGAGTTAACTCTTTTCAACTCACTCACTTAACTGAGTCGATCTAAAAGAGTCCTAAGAGTCACTCACAAGATCTTAGACACACGCAGACGTAGCATACATAAAACGAAAAGCGCCCACTTACCAAACTTTCAGTGATGCCTTGCTCTTTCTTCTTCATGGAATAACTCTAGCTTGTGCCTTCCTTCACCCAGAGCATCATCAACCCAAAACAATTGCGTTTGTATGCGCGGCCACTCACCAAAGTTCTGTGCCCATACGACTCTCTAAAATTGTGAGAGAAAGAGCCATCATTGCACCGATCAAAAGGGCACATTACATTATCACATCTCCGATCTCAGCACACAACTGATTTTAGCGACTCATTCACACCACTCGCACTCAACGGCACTGTGTCGCCGTACAATAACACACTTCGCACACTTACCGTGTCGCGATTCGCCATCATCGCATTGGGTGGTGGATAAATTGTTACCGACACAATTGATGCGATCCAACTCTTTTGTAGTGAGTCGCATCACTCGCCTCAGTGCATTGACTGGCACATTTTCATTGACTTACTTATGAGTGGCGCATCTCTACTGCTTGGGTGTATTTTGGTTACCACAACCTACGAAAATGAAAAACTTCGTAGATAGAGGGTTGTGTGAAAGGCTAACCTTCCACAATTAGTAAATGAAGATGTTAAGGAACCCGAATGTCAGGAGGCAAAGGAGTCCGATTTGAGCAGTAGTGCCATTGTAGAAGTTGAAGATGAAAGTATATATGTAGATAAACAGGGAATCTAAAGATTTTGGGCTAAGAATTTATTTATAATCTGTTTCTTATTATTTGAATAATAAAGTAAAAGCGTTTCCTTTTGCAGGTATGAAGCAGTTTCGCAATGACTGAAAGGAAATCCATGGAAGAAATCATCAGAACCATTCAAAATACCGATAGTGAAACGAAGTTTACAATTCAAAATGAAGCTGTGCTGTTACTCGGAGTAACTGGGAGTGGTAAAAGTACGTCAACGCAGTTTCTTGCAGGCGATATTAAGAGTCTAACAGCGACAGGAGCATCTGGAAATTATCTCATCGTCGACAAAAATAATCGAATCAGTGCTGCAGGCAATACGATTCTATCGCAAACCATTTATCCAGAATTATTAGTTAATGCTGATAGAAATGTGTCATTTTACGATTGTCCTGGTTTTTGTGATACCCGCAGCACACTTGCGGACCTTAGGGCGGCATACGTCACCCGAAAGCTTGTAAAATCTTGTGAACGAATTAAATTAGTTTTCGTCATAAGCCACAATGCCGTCCAAGATGGAATGGACCGCAGCTCCTTCATGGATTTGGTGAAACATGCCTCAGCATTCATCAAGAACTTTCCAAAATACAAAGACAGCATTGCACTGATTGTTACTAAAATCCATAATCCGATGTTCATGCGAAAAGATGGTCATTTCGAATGCTTAGGGGACGAAGCAATCATAGAACAAATTGTCAAATTTTTGCTAAATGTTAAGACCGAATTAAGAACAGCAAAGGAGCTTGAAGAAAAGCAGCATCTCTATAACGATACTGTTAAATTTATTGACATCTTATTGGTGCGAGATGGACATGACGGTCGTTATACGCGTATAGGTCTGTTCCGATCTCCAGAACAGGATGGACCTCTCAGCAAAATCAAAATGCTTATGGACGGAAAAAAATCTTTAGAAGCAATAATCCACGATAATTTGAAATTTACATCGAGAAATGACCAGGATTTTGGCTACAGTATTTCGGACGGGTCCAAAAATTTCATAAACAAATCGATTGAAGCATTTGTTGATGAGACGATATCAGATCTGCAGACTATCGTTCATTCTATCGATGTGCACTTTAACAATTTGGAAAAGAATCGTAGTGCAACTGAATTGGACGCTGTATTTAAAGAACAATCCGACTTTTGGAAAAAAATTTGGATTGGATTTCAGAGTTTATCTGAAACTTCTACAGCTTTAAACTTCCTCATTAACACTTTTGCCAGCTTAAACTTTGGCATCGCACAAGGTAGTCTATCAAGCCTGAAGGTACAACAAAATTGTTTGTTATTCTTAGAAGAAGTGTGCAACAATAAATTCAAAATTGCAACTCCGCATTGGAAGTATCATTTGGGAGGAATAAATGATAAGGTTCAGGATGCAAGCACGTGGTACAATATGTTGTTGAAATTGCATCTACATCTGTCGCAATATAGCGAGCAGGACAGGGATGGGGATGAATTCAAGGATTTGAAGAACCGGATTCAGGGTTGGCTGAAACATGGCAATAGTGTCTACAGCCATCAATTGAAACGAATTATGGACAAAATCTATCCACAAAACAACATAAGAGATTTTTCTGAAGTTAGCGTGATTCAACTGAAGCATTTACGTGATGTATTGGAACTCAATATTACGGGAATGGACATGAAATTAAATGGAAATCGCATAAGTTTTTGTGGAAACTTCATAAAACTTAGCGCACTCCCAATCCCGCATAACATAAAATGCCTGGAAATTTTCGCTTTGGTGAAAGTGTTCATTGATTGCGATCTAAAGCAAGCTGGAACAAATCTAAAGGTAATCATAGTTGCACCCACCTGGGAAATTATTGGGAAAGGTCACGTGATTGTCTTGGATGGTGCAGATGGTGCGGAACACGAGCAGTCAGCCAAAAATGGAGAGTCGCCGGGCAGTCAGGGACATGATGGCGAACCTGGCAGACTAGGAGGCTCTGCTGGAAGCTTCTTTGGAATTGGTTCGAATTTCATAAATGGAAAAAACTTAAAAATTACTGCCAATGGCGGTAGAGGCGGTCGCGGACAGAACGGCGGCAATGGACAAACTGGAAGGAATGGTGAAAACGCTCATTTTGATGGATGGAGGACAAACCTTTCTTTTGCGAATTGTAAGTGGCAAATAAGAAGTACATTCAAATATAAATTTTTGAAAGAGTCCGAATATTCTTGGGTATTTCCGAATTGGTGGATTCACCATCAAGACAAACAACTCTTCGAATTTTTTGGTTGCGATGGAACCGCTGGCGGAGCGGGTGGGGACGGAGGAATGGGTGGCATCGGCGGTAATCGTGGAGTTATTTTGATAAAAGAATTATCGAATAAAAGTAAAATAATTACCGAGAATAATAATGGTCCGAATGGCGATGTAGGTCAAGGTGGTGCTGGTGGCGTTGGTGGAGCTAATGGAAACAATCTAAGAGGTACTTGTGTATCGAGGCTTCCTCTTTTCACAACACTTTTTTGTGATAATGAAATCACTTTCTTGGAATTGGGTAGCATCAGCAGAGGGCATGCATCAAATGGTATTTCAGGAATTTCCAAAGGACTCTGTACGATTGCAGGCCCGCATACACAAAGCCACCCTGGTAATCATTCTTTGCCAGAAATCGTGAATAAATATAAAATATTTGCAAAAAACTTGAATTTAATGGATACAAATATATTTTTAACTGAATTAAATAAAATTCAATTATAAATTAAAATAAAAATTAAAGCAAATTCTTAAAAGTACTCATTAAAAATATTTATGATACATTAAACATTGTAAAATGAATTGAATAAATAATACGGCATTAATTTTAATGAATTTCTTTTACATTTTACATTGTCTATATTTATAATAATTTTATGTAGTCATTTCATCCCAGGTGATAAGAAAGTTTTCTTAACTAGCATACCTATATACGGGGCACATCTGCACTTGTCCTTCGCATGAGTATTCCTTCGAAAAGAAAGATATATATCAAACTGGTATCCTTTAATTGTTTCAAATTAACCCGCAAACTGCCACTAATTTAAATATCTACTAAACTCGCATTTTCGTTTTCGGTATATTTTTGTGAAAATAATTGCATAACGGGCCGTATATTCGAAATCGCATATTTAAATGAAAAATGTAGCGTTTTATATACAAATAATTTTGCCGATGTAAACCTTAAATTGTATTCTCGAATATTCTTAAGCCAAAACTTTGGTCACGGCGGAACTGGTTTCATGGCAATGTGATTGGTTTTGAAGTTATTAACAATTTTGTGCTGAAAGTTTTTAAAGAAATATATAAAAACAAATTTTATAAACAATATTTATACTCTAGATGAAATCTGGGAGCATTATAAGTTTGCCGCGAAGTTTGCAACGCCAAGAAATAAAGCTCGGAGATAAAAATGAATGATACAGAAGTTCATGTAATCACTTAAAAATCTCAAAATCGGATGTCCGTCCGTGTCCTCTCTAGCTTGAGAGCGCTTTGAGCTAGAAAGCTTTTTGACAAAAAAGTAAGGTCAAATTCATGAACGGGCCAAATCCCTCCACTCCTTCTGCCCACTCCCATACAAAATGACACAATTTCGCGATTTGACAATAAACGGATTTGCACGAAAAGTATGAATGCTATTGATTTGAAATTTGGAATATAATACTTTTTATGATGATTTCAATCTTCTGTATAAAATTTATTTGAGTCCTACCGTTCCTTCCACCACCTGTATGGGACTGCACTTTTTCATGAAATACAATAAACAAATTTACTCAGTACGTATAAATTTAATCGAGCTGAAAATTTGAACAAAATATTTATATAGAATTATTAGCAAAGCAAAAACATAACATACGACTGGGCGGAAAGCCCAATCGTCCGATACTCTAGATGAAAGAGAATTTTTTTCATTTTAAGAAATTTTTTAGGGGAAGTAGTAGAGGGGGTGTCGACATTGAAATAATTTTTCCACATCACGCTAAGGTTGCTATCAAAATGTTTTTTACAAAATTTAGGATTCAAAAATTTAATATGTACTGAGAAAACTACATAGTGTATTGGATTTAGTGAAATTGTGCAGTTTGTATGGGAGGTGGTAGAAGGAGTGTGAATTTATTAATGACGTTCTTACAAATAACTGTAAACATCATTTAATTGAAATATTTTAAATTGCAGATAAGTAGCGTTCATACTTTTCAGGAAAATCTACTTTTTGTAAAGTTGTTGAATTGTGTCAAATTGTATGGAAGGGGGTAGAAGGAGTGAAGCTAATCGCCTAATTTTTTTTAGTCATACTAGTAATTCTAAATAATTATTTAGTGCATAATTTCAGCTCTATAAATTTCATACGTACCGAGTAAATTTATTTAGAGTATTTCATAAAGAAGTGCAGTTTGTATGGGAGGGGGTGGAAGGAAGGGGAGGACTCAACTAATTTTTATACAGCAGATTGAAATTATTATAAAAGTAAAATTTTCAAAATTTCAGATCAATAGCTTTCATACTTTTTGATAAAATCCGTTTATTGTCGAATTGCGAAATTGTGCCATTTTGTATGAGAGGGGAAATATTTAGTGCACAATTTCAGCACGCTAAATCTTATACGCACTGAGTAAATTGGTTTAGAGTATTTCATGAAAAAGTACAGTTTGTATGGGAGGTGGTAGAAGGAGAGAGAGGACACTCATAATTTTTATATGGTAGAATGATATCATCATGAAAGTAATATGTCCCAAATTTGAGACCAATAACTTTTATACTTTTAGAGCAAATCCGTTTATTGTCAAACTGCGTAATAGTGTCATTTTGTATGGGAGGGGGTAGAAGGGGTGGAGCGATTTGGCCCGTTCACGAACTTGTCCTTACTTTTTTGTCAAAAACGACGTGTACAAAATTTGAACTTTCTAGATCAACGCGTTCTCAAGCTAGAGAGGACACGGACGGACAGACGGACGGACGGACGGACATCCGGTTTTGAGATATTTGAGTGATCATATGAACTTCTGTATCATTCATTTTTTTCTCCGAGCCTTATTTCTTAGCGTTACAAACTTTGTGGCAAACTTACAATACTCTCAGATTTCATCTAGAGTATAAAAAATGAGACTATTAGCTTTACCCCATCCCATACAATCTAACACAATTTCACAACTTTACAAAAAGTCGATTTTCCTGAAAAGTATGAATGCTACTGATCTGCAATTTAAAACATGTCAAAAGCATGGTGTTTGTAGTTATTTTTGAAAAAAAGTCATTAAGAACTCGTCCCTCCTACCTTCTTCCATACAAACTGCACAATTTCACTAAATCCAATACACTATGTAGTTTTCTCAGTACATATTAAATTTTTGAATGCTAAACTTTGTATAAAACATTTTGATGGCTACTCTAGCGTGATATGGAAAAGTTAGTTCAACGCCGTCACCCCCTCTACCGATTCCCCTACAAAATTTCTTAAAATCAAAAAATATCTCATTCATCTACAGTCTCACACGATTGAGCCTTACGCCCAATCGTAGTCTTGGTATGTTTATACTCTAGATGGAATCTGAGAGTATTATAAGTTCGGTCTAAGGTTTGTAGCGCCAAGAAATAAGGCTCGGAGAAAAAAATGAATGATACAGAAGTTAATATTATCACTCAAAAATCTCAAAACCGGATGTCCGTCCGTCCGTCCGTCCGTCCGTCCGTCCGTCCTTCCGTCCGTCCGTCCGTCCGTCCGTGCGCTCTCTAGCTTGAGAACGCGTTGAGCTAGAAAGTTCAAATTTTGTACACGTCGTTTTTGACAAAAAAGTAAGGTCAAGTTCGTGAACGGGCCAAATTGCAACACCCCTTCTACCCCCTCCCATACAAAATGACACAATTACGCAATTTGACAATAAACGGATTTGCTCAAAAAGTATAAAAGTTATTGGCCTGAAATTCAGAATATATTACTTTTATGATAATATCAATCTATCATATAAAAATTGTGCGTTTCCTCCCCCTCCTTCTGCCACCTCCCATACAAACTGTAGTTATCATGAATTACTCTAAGCCAATTTCCTCAGTGCTTATAAAATTCAGCGGGCTGAAATTGTGCACCAAATATTTATTTAAAATTGTTAGTAAGGTCAAAAAAAATGAAATGATTGGCTTCACCCCTTCTACCCCCTCCCATACAAAATGACACAATTTCGCAATTTGACAATAAATGGATTTACTCAAAAAGTATAAAAGCTATTAGTCTCAATTTTGGTATATGTTACTTTTTTAATTATTTAAATCTACAGTACAAAAATTATTTGCGTCCTCCCTTTCCTTCCACCCCCTCCCATACAAACTACACTTTTTCCTGAAATGCTCTAAGCCGATTTTCTCAGAACATATAACATTTGTTGAGCTCATATTTTGTAATAAATATTTAATTAATATTATTACTAAGATGAGAAAAAAAAATTTTTGATTTGCTTCACTACTTCTACCCCCTCCCATACAATATGACACAGTTTCACAACTTCACAAAAAATCGATTTTCTTGAAAAGTGTGAATGGCACTAGTCTGAAACTTAAGGGATGCCAATTTTATAATATTCCTAGTTATTTCTGAAAAAATCATTAAAATCCCCCCACTCTTTCTACCACCTCCCATACAAACTGCACATTTTCACTAAATCAAACTCACTAATTTTCTCAGTTCCCATTCAGTTTTTGGAGTAAGCATTTTGTATAAAACATTTTCATAGCTACTTTAGCATGATGTCGAAAAAATTAGTTCAATGCTATCATCCCTTCTAACACTCCCCATACAAAATTTCTTGGGATCACAAAAAATTCTATTTCATCTAGAGTATCGTAAGATTGCGCTTTACGCGCAATCGTAGCCCTGTTATGTTTTTTTTTATATTTTGTAAGGAAGTGTTAATTTTTCCCATAACTGAAAAATAAGCCTTTCCGTGGGGGGAACAGCTTAGAAATTATTAATAATATTGCATTCTGAAAAAGTTATTTTATTTGCTGAAAAGAAGATTTTAAGTTCTTTGCATGAAAATGTCAGCCCTGTTTCTTTATTGGTATAAATAAACTGCCAACAAGTCGGGCGAAACTTTATTATTCTTGGGACAAGTTGCGGATGCGTGGAAAGCCAATATGCAGGTTAGAGTGGTTAGGGAAAACTAAGTGAAAGGGGGTTCTTGGGCAGGGCAGTTATCAATTTAACACTTTGTGCAAACGTTCAAAAGCTCCAGTATATATAATCAATATTTCGTTCGTTTATTTATGCAAGTTTGAGTTTCGTGAGGGGAGGGGTAAGGGGTGATAGTAAGGGTCGGTGGTTGATTGCTTGAATCACGTCCAATATTCCTTGTATAGAATGTAAGTTTCATAGACGAAGTTACATAGCATTTTCACAAGATTCTATGTATTTTACATTCACGAAACCAAACATTTGTATGGGAGGAGGTAGAGGAGGTAGGGGAATCGTAAAAATTGCGACGCAATTCTATTTCCTTTCTCATGTAGTGTGCTCGTACAAAATTTCAAATTCGTAGCTTTTAATTTGTTGGTTATTAGTTGATTTAATGAAATAGGTCGATATGATACTTTTGTATGGGAGCGGGTAGAAGGGCAAGCGCGATTGCAAAACTATTAAAAAAATTTCATTTCAATTATTTTTTTAAGTTTTCATGCAAAATTTGAAATGGATAGCTTTTAAGAGTTAGCTGATAACTGATTTCTTAAAAATGCTCGAAAAAATAATTTTGTATGGGAGGGGGTAGAAGAGGTGGGGGAATTGCAAAATTTGTGAAGCAATTTTCTTTTTCTTCTCTTGTAAGGTACTCGTAAAAAATTTCAAGTTCGTAGCTTTTAATTTGTTGGTTATTAGTTGATTTAATGAAATTGGTCGAAATCATACTTTTGTATGGGAGGGGGTAGAAGGGCAAGTGCGATTTCAAAACTTTTAAAGTAATTTCATTTCAAATATTTTTATAAGTTCTTATGCAAAATTTCAAATTGATAGCTTTTAATAGTTAGGTGACAATTAATTTCTTAAAAATGGTCGAAAAAATAATTTTGTATGGGAATGGGTAGAAGTTTTGAAAGGATTCGACCAGTTAATATTTCATACTTTTAGGGATTTTTTTTAATGTATTTTCCAAATTTTCAAGTTTCTACCTTAAAATTACATCCAAAAGTTTTCAGTTTTCGTGTTTTTTTCGCTGCACATGAAACACCTTGTGCCCATTAGACCATGGTGGTCGGTTCGTAACAATTGTGGATCAAATTATTATTATTATTATTTTCTATGTATATCAAATAGATGTATCCACATGCCAAATTTAAAGTTTCTATCTTTGACCAGAGTCCTAAAAAAATCACTCAAAATTTTCGACATTTTTGCTTACCACCTCCCTCCCTTTACATCCCCTAGCTTAAAATTTTTATCAAAATTAACTATTGTATAGTTCTACAATCTGACGAATTTTCGATTTGATACCTGTACTATTTTTTGAGATATAAGGATTTGTAATTTTGAAAAGTGCGCCGTTTTTGAAATGCTCCCCATTTTCCCCCACTACTATTATTTCAATATATTATTTTTTTTTTGTATTTTCTCAGTATAGCTTAATATAAGTTTTAAGTTTCAATTACATAGCCTTAAAGATAGTTGAGATATTCATTTTTAAGTGTTTTTCTTTGCACCCCCCGTGACCCTCCCCCTTACGGTAATTAGCCACTTACTAAGCTGATTCCGATGGAACTATATGCCACCTCGATGGTCCCAAAATATGAATTTTTTTGATAAGTAATTTCGAAGATATAATCATTTGAAAAAACAATTCGGCCGACAATTTGTTTTTTGCCCCCCCATTTCGGACGCCAATGGATAAAAAAATTAAATTATTTTTGGTGTTTGTTCCACAGCCCTCTCTATATGTCTACTGATTTTCAACTTTCTATCTGCATTCGTGAGGGAGATATTAGCAAGTGTAGTTTTCGACTTTTTCCCTCCTCCGCCTCCCCCTCCACCTAACACCCCTCAAAATTTAGAAAATAGAGCTCACTTACCCAACCAATAATCCATCCAAAAACGAACATTCTACCTTTAACGGTCTCGGAGATATGAGTCCATATGTACGGCGTACGGCGGGACGGATTTTTTTTTTTTGCATTTTTAGGCTAATTTAGTCATGAAACGCGAAAAAAAAAAATTTCAGGGTAGCAAACTTTTTTTTTTCTTGTGTCGATCACAATACTTTATTATTATAATAATAAAGTAAAACTGAATTGCTGAGAGCCGAAGAAAAATAAAAGTAATAAAAATTACGCAACCAATAAGATCTTACATCGAATTTTCAAAGTTAGCAGTTTTCCAATCAGCTCCTGGCCATCCAGCATTTTTTTTCCAATTTATCACTACTACAACTATTTTGAGTTATTCGCATAACCCGATTCAAAATTACCTCATTTTCAATGAAAACGGCGTTTCGGTATATGCGGCCCTTAAGTTGAGTTATTGTATAAAAATACTTCTTGATGCTTTGGGATAGTTGATGGATTTTATGAGATTTTTCCCAGCACTTATATTATGAAAAACCTTCCATACAATCTTCAAATCTTCTCCGGCGTTTGGAGAAAAACCATTGACAATAGTGCTTTCATTCTTTCTAACATTCAATCAATCAATATTCTGTTAACATAGTGCATGCGACAGAAACACTTTTCTTCCAAAAGACGAGATTCTGGACTTCTTTATTCCTTTGGCCTCCTGTTCATATGCTACAGGATCGACCAACTCGACGTCTTCCTTGAGGATTATAATTCAGAGCTTGTCTATAGACGTTTTGCTCTGATACCTCAAAGATCTTTAGCTACTTCCACTTTTGAATCTCAATGTTCATCTTAGCTTGTCCAGTTGTACTCCCAAAGATTGTCATTGGAGACGAGATTTGGCGAGGATATCTCCAAAATGTATAGGAGACACAACAGTTACTTTCCATGTAATGCAACTATATGACAACACGAATTTAACGCATGCGTGAAACACTCGCAGCGAAGGCATTTGAAATATGTACCTCTCCTGCGCAAAGCATTCCATATGTAATCGCGCTTAACACTGTCGAAAGCCTCCTCGAAGTCCACGAACATGAGATGTAGTGGCGAACCCATTTCGGCTGACTGCTCCAATATCTGTGGGGTATTTGGACGGTGTATACAAGACGACCCTTTACGGAATGCAATGCTCTCTATAACATCACTAACCCTAATGAGAATTATCTAAGCCATGATTTTTTATAAGGAACTATGTAGACGTACACTACGCCAATTGTCACAATCCGGAAGGTTGCCCTGAGTAGTCCAATGTGTTTCCATGTGTGTGTTAAGAATAGTAGACAGTTGAAGATCGCAAGCAAACGATGAACGGCTTCGTATTGACATCTAACAACATGGGTGGGCCATCTAGTGGTTTCTTTTGAAATCAAAGGTTATTTTGGCACTGACAGCTGTTTCCCGCTCGAAATCTTGACAGGAAGTCTGTATCATACCTCCGCTTTACACTTGAATAACGTTGGGAAATATTGAAAACTTATTTCCACAGAGAGTGGCAGTTTGGTGCGAATTGTGGAGTGGTGGCATCAGTGGACCATTTTTCTTCGAAAATGAGGCTGGGAACAACGTTTTGGTCAACGATGAACGTTACAGAGCCATGTTATCCGATTTTTTTTTACTGAAATTGAAGACATGGATTAGGACGACCTCTCTGGTTCATGCAGGATGGCACGCCATGCCACAATCGATCTTTTACTCACCAAATTCCCAAATCGTGTTATTAGCCGTCTTGGCGATGTCAATTGGTCGCCTCGGAGCTGCGATTTGACCCCTTTGGACTTTTTTTTCTGGGGAACCGTGAAGGACCGATGTTATGCCAACAATCCAGAAACGATTCAAGCAATTAAGTCCAATATCATCTAAGCAATCCGTGAGCTACAGCCCGAAACCATCGACATGGTCTTGGAAAATTGGAGTGACAGAATGCGCTACTGCGAAGCCAGCCGGGGCAGCCACTTGAACGAAGTTGTGTTCCATCATTAATGGGAATGTTTGCTCTTACTAACGAAGCCATAATACATGGAAAAAAATTTAATTTTGTTCATTTCATTGCATTCTTAAAAAGAAACTTGTATTAGATTGATATAGATAGGGAATTAATAGATGAAAAGAATACAAAATGTATTTATAGTCGTCTCAAGAATTAAATAAAATGAAACGGAAATATAGTTACGTAGGGTACTAATTGGTTACCAGCTTGAAATTGTGCACAGTAGCTATTCGACGACCACAAATTCTTCAAATGAAGCGCAAGCTTAACGTCGATAAACTCAGAGACCCCAACAAAAAGCACGAGTACACAACCATTCTACGCGAGAAGCCATCCTCATTGGACGGATATGAAATGCGCACACTGGATGCCAATTGGGAGGCAACCAGAAACACTTTTCTAACTTGTGCTGAAGAATCTATGGGATATGTGCTAAGCGGTGAGAAATCATGGATGTTGCAAGACACATGGAACACGGTTAGCGATCGGAAAAAAGCCAAATTGGCAATCATCTCTGAACCCGATGTCAACCAACGAACACCCGACTTGAGGCAGAACTACCGCGATGCTCATATACAGCTGAAAAAGGCTGTTAGACGCAACAAGAGAAAGGCCATTGAAGATCTGGCCAACAAAGCAGAATCTGCGGTTTACCTTGGGGATATGGGTTCACTATTTAAAATCATGAAACAGTTGACGAACTGGAATTTCACCGCCAACCACCTGGTGAGAGATGTCAACGGAACCCTCCTTAATATGAGTGAACACCAGTTGCGACGATGGGAAGAATACCTTCTGATATTTTAAACATCTTGTCAGACGAAGATATTCCAGAAACAGAACAGCTACCAAACATCCAACCGCAACAATCCTCTATTAGGGACGATCCCCCAAATAAGGAAGAGTTAGGTTTCGTCATTCGGTCAATCTACATCTTCTACAATGGCGCTACAGCCCAAATCGGACTTTGACCTCATGAGATTCAGGTTCCTTAACATTTTTCATTATTTATTGTCGAGGGGTTGTTAGCCCTTCGAACAACCCTGTTTCTAACCAAGGTATATCCAAGTAGGCAATGCGCTAGAATTGTAAATTGCGCCGACCGGGATTTGAACCCACGACTTTCGCATTACAAGACCAACACGCTACCTACTAGGCTACACCCTAGCATTCGGTCAATGGTGGGAAGGAAAGCTCCACTTATAGACGGAATTCCAACCGAACTCCTCAAAGCAGATCCGGAAATAACAGCCGATATACTCCTCCCACTCTTTACTGAGGTGTGGAATGAAGGAAGATATCCGGAAGGAGGCTGTCATTGTGAAAATTCCGAAGAAGGGCGACCTTCGGGATTGTGGCAATTGGCGTGGTATATGTCTACTTACTGTCGTATCGGAAATCATGACTCATGTAATTCTCAATAAAATTAGTGATGTTGTGGAGAGCACTCTCGAAGTTTATCAGGCTGGATTTCGTAAAAGGTCGTCTTGTACTGACCACACAAATACCCTATGGATAATATTGGAGCAGCCAGCCGAAATGGGTTCGCCACTACATCTCATGTTTGTGGACTTCGAGAAGGCTTTTGACAGCGTTTAGCGAAATAACATTTGGAATGCTTTGCGGAGGACAGGTAGTCCAGATAAGATTATCTTCTACTTCTTCTACAATGGCGCTACAGCCCAAAGCGGACCTTGGCCTCCTGGCATTCAGGTTCCTTAACATTTTTTTTTATTACTTATTGTGGAAGGGCTGTTAGCCCTTCGCACAACGCTCTTTCTACGAATTTTTCATTTTCGTAGATTGAGGTGACCAAGGTATATCCAAGCAGGCACTGTGTTGGAATTATAAATTGCGTCGACCGGGATTTGAACTCACGACCTTTGCATTACAAGACCAATACGCTACATCCTAGCTACCTATAAGATAAGATTATAGCTATGATTAAAGAATCCTACCAAGATGTAAGGTTTTGCGTCTTATAAAGAGGAGAGCTGTCTGAGAGCTTTCCTGTGTTAACGGATGTCAGACAAGGCTGCATATTATAACCAGCCCTGCTTCTGGTGGTTATAAATGACATCTTAAAAGCTGCTCTGGAAGGTAAAGGTCTTCAATGGAGACTATTTAACATCTTAAGTCACCTTGGTTATGCTGATGACGTGCGTTTGATAGCATATAACCGTTCGGAATTAGAGTGAAATGTTCACTCATTGCATTCTAAATGCAAAGTGGCGAGACTGAAAATAAATGTGCGTAAAACCAAGTACATATACATATGCACATGGGTTCGAACACAAGCACACCGATTGTCAGCATGGACAGCGGAGCCGAAAAGGATATTGAGGTCTTCGGTATCCTTTCCCCTTTCTGGAGGTTAAGAGAGATCTCCCTTTACACGAAGCTGCGAGTTTCTGACGCATGCGTCAAATCCGTGTTGTTATATAGTTGAACTACGTGGAAAGTGACCAACTTACCAAAGAAAATATAAACTTTCGTGAACCAGTGCCTCCGACGCATTTTAGGAATATTCTGGCCAGAAGTGATCTCCAACGACGAACCTTGGAGTACAACTGGACAGACTAAAATAGGTATTGAGATTCAAAGGCGGCAGTGGCAGTGATCACACTTTGAGGAAACCAGAGCGAAAGATCGCCAAACAGGCTATGGATCAAGGAAGACGTCGGGTTGGAAGCGAGCAGTTGAACAGGAGGCCAGAGGAATAAACAAGTTCTGGCAATACCTTAACGCCGATACTCAGGATCGCGCCTTGTGGAAGAGAGTCGTTTTTGTCCTATGCTCCTGTGGGGTGTATTAACAGGAATTTGATTGATTGATATAGGGCACTACTTAAGTTTTGAGATAGATAAGTAAAAACAAATATTTATCACCGAAAATTGTTTTATTGTTTTCAAAATATTCTCCATGAAAATCAATACACTTTTGCATGCGTTTGAACCAATTTTCGAAGCACTTTTCCCACTCCGAAAGTGGTACCTCCAAAACTTGCGTTTTAAATGCATCAACCGCTTTTGAAAGAAACGAAAAACGTTGACCTCGCAATTTATTTTTGATGTGCGCGAATAAAAATGAGTCATTGGTTGCCAAATCATGGTGGATGACTCATCAATTCGATGTTTTGATTCATCAAAAAGTGTTTGAGCCGATGTGTGAGATCTTGCATTGTCGTGGTAGGGAATGAGTCGTCTTCGGCGGTTGGTTTTCCTTATTTAACCAAACACTTCAGGCAAACAAATGGTGGCATACCGTTCCGAATTGACCGTCCTACGTTGCTCTAATCGCACGGTGGCGACATGTCCGGTTATTCCGAAAAAAAACAGGCGACCATTTGCTTCGAAGTGCTTCGTGCGCGAACAACTTTTGTTGGATTTGGCTCGTCTTGATAGACCCATACAGTTGACTTCGTCATCCGTCAAGATCTAGCATACATACGTCTTCTGAAGCACCGTAATCGAATTTCGTTGACATTTTTTTAGATCAATCGACACGAGACTTTTTTTGAGCGATTGTCAAATTATGCGGTATCCAACGCGAACAAATGTTTTTAACGGCTAAATGTTCACGCAATATTGAATGTATGCGAGTAGAACTGATGTCCAAACATGACTCTATTTCACGGTATGTCATATACCGATCGATTAGCATCGATGTTTTCTGGCACCACAATTGATTTTGGATGACATCGTGAAATTCGTCCTGGAACTACGACCACGATTCGGTAAACCAGCGAAACATGGTGGCTCGGGATGGTGATCACTAAAAATCGAAGCGATTTGATCGACACATTGTTGCTGAGCTTATCCACGTCGAAAGTCATAGTAAATCATCGAACAAAAATGTTGACGGTTTAATTCCATTTTTCGGCCGAGATGAATGTTTCAAGTCACTGTACAAAACACCAATAGAACTCTTATGACAAAACGTTCTAAACGTTTTAGCATTAACAAAACAAACTTTACGACGATGTTGCCAGATTTGACATATTCACACCAGTGCTGCCATATCTCAAAACTTAAACATAACAGAATTATGATTGGGCTTAAACCCCAATCATATGATACTCTAGATGAGATGGAAATGACTTTATACACCAGAAAATATGCCATCTCAAATTCTTTCGGATAGTGAATAGAGACTTTTGCATGGGAGGTGGTAGAAGTAGAGGGGGAGATTTGTATTATCGTATATGACACCGAACATAGCATGGAAAATGTGTTTTGCTGAATTTAAAGTTTTTAGTTTTCATTATTTTTAAAGAAATTGATCATAGTTTTCCTGAAATTGGGGCATTTGTATGGGAGGTGGCAGAGGAAGTGGAGCATTAAAGATGATTTTGAAACTGCTCATCATCATCCTTATTGTCTTGATTTGATTCAATTTCAAAGTCGATAGCTCTCATACACTTGAAGGAGAAATGCGTTTCTTGAATTTATAATACAGATATTTGTATGGGAGGTGGTAGAAGGAGTGAAGCAGAGCAAATAATTTTTTCTAACGCTTATTTCAATTAAGAAGAAACGAATTCTGGCAAAATTTAAAGTTTATATTTTTTCTAGTTTGAATGAAAATCGATAAAATGCATTTAACAAAAATTATGCATTTGTATGGGAGGGGGTAGAAGGAGTGTGCGGATCAAAACAAGTTTTTTTAGTATTATTAATATTTCCATTTGTATACTTTATACAAAATATCAAGTTGATAGCTTTAACAGTTTCGAAGAAAAAAAATTTAATTTAAATTTAAAAATTTCGTGAAATTTGTATGGGAGGGGGTAGAAGGAGTGAGGTGAAGTTGATAATTTTTTCAATACTAATTGCAATTATAAAAAAAATAATTCTGGCAAAAATTTGATTTTATAACTTTGCTAGTTTCAATGAAAATTGAAAAAATGCATTTTTCAAAGTTGTCCATTTGTATGGGAGGGGGTAGAAGGAGTGACGGGATCAGATCAATATTCAGTCGTATTAATGAAATCTATATTATAATATTTTGACCCAAATTTCAAGTCAATAGCTGAAATGGTTTCGGAGAAAACTCAATTTCTTTAAATTTCGAAATTTCATGAAATTTGTATTGGAGGGGGTAGGAGTGGGGGGATGTGGCCCGTTCACGAACTTAAAGTTACTTTTTTGCTAAAAATGACAGAAAAAAATTTCAGCACGATAGATCAAAGCTATCGAGAGTTATGTTGTAGACAGACGGACAGACAGCAACTCGGAATCGAGATTTTTGAGTGACAACAAATATTTCTGTACCCTTGGCGGCTCTGTGCGCTCATTATTTCTTAGTGTTACAAACGGTAAGGCAAACACAATATACTCTCAGATTTCATCTAGAGTATAATTAGTATCCTACGTGTTCCAGTGAAAGGAGGGTTTTGGGAATGCTTTGTGTAACCGGAGAGTTCATTCATTTGGAGATCTTATTTCAATTGATTAAAACATACGATACATTCATAGTTCCACTAGCTCAAGAAATGTAGCTTTAAGATAAAATGAATTCATATCATACATTTCGGCGCGATTAATTTTCAATTTATTTTATTTACAGATTTCGAAGTACGTTTATAAATCCATAACTTTGCAATGGCCGAATATCCAGGAAGTTACAAAGAACTCCTTAAATATGTTAATGACTACAATAACCATCAGATGATTGGTAGTAACGATGCTGTGGTTTTGGTGGTTGGTGCAACAGGAAGCGGTAAAACTACGCTTACACAATACCTTACTGGTGATATTTCTAAGCTGGCTGCCATAGGCAGCGGTGGAAATTTTCTGATCGTGGATGAAAATGATCGAATCAATCGGAAAGGCACCATTTTATCGCAAACTATTTTCCCAGCATTAACAGTTGATTCGTTGTCAAATGATCGATTTTGGGATTTGCCAGGATTTCAGAACACCTGCAATACAAGCACAGACCTTCTGATTGCGCATTTCATGAGAAAGGTTGTAAAATCATGCGAAAGGATTAAGTTAGTTTTTGTTGTAAGCCATAATGCCGTCCAGGACGGCATGGACCGGAGCGCCTTCATGGATTTGGTTAAGCACGCGTCGGCATTCGTCAAGGATTTGCCTAAATACAAAGACAGTATTGCTTTGGTCGTAACTTAAATCCAGAACCCGACCGTGAAGCGAAATGGCGTTTTGGAATATGTGAAAGATGCAGATATCGTTGAAAATATTGCCAGATTTTTAGGAAATGTTAAGATCGAAATAGCGTCGAGGAATGATCGCGGTGAAAAATGTGTCCTCTATCAGAATTCTGTTAAGTTTATTGATATTCTCCTTCAGCGAGATGGATGCGATGGCTGCTACACGCGTATAGGACTGTTTAGAGCTCCGGGCCAGGCTGGACCTCTCAGCGAAATCGAATTACATATGAACGGGAAAAAATCATTGGAACGGGTAGTTTTCAATAATTTAAAATTTACGCTTAAAAATAACGAAGATTTTGGCTTCAGTATTTCGGACGAGTCCAGAAATCGTGTGATCCATTCGATCGAAGAATTCGTGGAGAGTGCAGTGCCAGACCTGAAGGCCATCGTCCAAAGTATCGAAGCCCACTATCAAAATTTAGAAAAGGATAAAGTTATGTCGGAGTTAGTCTACATATTTAGCGAGGAGGCTGATTTCTGGGAGAAAATGCTGTCAAAATTGAATCTTCCATCCGAGACGTCTGCAGTATTGAATTTAATTATTGAGACATTTGAAACCTTAGAATTCGATATTCCCAAAAATCGCCTTTCAAGTTTGATCAAGCAGTGCGAGTGTTTGTTATTCTTGGAAGAGCTGTGCTCCAAAAAATTCAAAATCGCAATTGTCCAATGGACACAACTTTTCATCGAGATCAGTCAGAAGGTTGAGGATTCAAAGGTATGGTACAAGCTGCTAGTCAGAGTACATGAGCATCTGTCACAGTATGACGATCGTACCAAGGACCTAGATCAGTTTAAAGCGTTTGAGAGGCAAATTCATGATTGGGTGGCGGAGAAGAAAACTATCCGTGGCAAGGATCTAAAACATTTTCTAGACCAAATCCATGTAAACGATGTAAAAGACGGTTCCAGCATTAGCGTAATCCAGCTGAGACATCTTTTTGATCTCATAAGAGTTAATGTCGATGACGACATCGTGACTTCAGAAGAAGGTTGCCTCAAGATTCAAAACAACTACGTGAGATTTAGTTCGATTCCAAATCCGATCCCAGAAGGTATTAAATGTTTGGAAATTTTTGCTTCCATTAAACTATTTATTGATTGCGATCTGACATGCATCGGAAGAAAACTGCAGATTGTCGTTATCGCACCGACCTGGGAGGTAATTGGAGAGAATCGTAAGATAGATTTAAACGGCGAACTTGCTGGAGATTTTTTCGGCATTTCTAAGAGAATAATGAGCGGAAATAATTTAAACATAACTGCCGAGGGACGAAATAACAACGGCGATATTTTTCTAATAGGACTGTCTGGCAATACTGAGAAAAGCCTACAAAATTACGAATTCGAAGGTGAGGAAGAAGCCTCGGCATATTCAGATGTATTTGACTCGGGAATTACTAAGTCGCGAAAGTCGACATCTTTTTCTCACTGCATAAACGACTACAAAAAATTTTTCAGAGAGAATTTAGTCGCCGTCACAGCTCTGTTTCCCACAAACTGCTTCTTGAACGAGTTGAATGGTTCAAAGGAAATTAGGAGGATGTACGATATTTCGGCTTTGGTTCACGATTTTGATGGTTTGGAAAAGCAGTTTCACCAACTAAAAGTTCAGATCGATTGCAAGCCATTTTACGAAGAGCTTGCCTTCAAAATCCAGCAATATGCCATGCGAACAGAGGGCTCCTTACAGGATAAAAGAAACCTCTGCTTTCTGTACACCGCTACGCTCAGTCGCATTTCCGCTCTTAATTCTGACCGACTTAACCATCCCCTTATAACGGATGTGGGTAATTATTTTTATTGAGACAATTAAAAAGTTCAAGCAGCACTCGGCTGCCGCAGTGTTGTGCGAAACCACTAACCAATATAAATCTCGATTCGACCAGCAAATTGATGAAGCCCAGGATTTCATCAGCACTTTAGTCGTGGTCGTGAGTAAATATAAAGAGCCGTCCGATCTGGACGAAGGTTGAAATGCAACTTAACTAATTTTTATTTACAAGAAAATGCTTAACCTAATACAAAAAGTATATAATATAATTAATAGAAAAGAAATACATAGCGTTCAAATACTACTACAAATTACTAGCGGTGCATCGGCTTATTCCAGAGGCTGCGAACCTTTTTAATGATAAATTCATGGTCACTACATCACCCTCCTTTCAGTCGGAGACGTAATAAACGAAAGAAATATAAAAAAAAATATAATGAAGTAAAAAAAAAGAAAATGAAAGTTAAAAGATTTTTTGCTAAGAATAGTGAGTTCACTTAAGAAAAGAAACGTACTTTCTTCTTATTTTTGCGCGGTTCATTTGATTCCAGTATGAAAGCTGGTTTCAGTCTATCCGTAGATATGGAAACATTTTTGTTATTAATGTTCACTATGAATTGTTTTCTGAGTTTCCTTACTACCTGAAACGGACCTTCATATGGAGGTTGGAGACTTGATTTGATTCCTTCAACTCTAATGTATACGTGTTTACACTCGTCGAGAGCTTTGGGAACGTATGAATTTATGTTAGGTTTTCGCGTATCGCATGGTTTCAGTTTTGCCATTTTTTCTCGTAGCTGAGATATGAATGTAATTGGGTCATCGAAGTCACGGGAATTTGTAATTGACACGAATTCTCCAGGTAGTTTTAATGGCTGCCCGTAAACCAGTTCCGCTGGTGAGCAGTTTAGGTCGACCTTGAATGCTGCTCTAATGCTAAGCAAAACGATTGGAAGATCGTCTGACCAATTGGCTTTGGATTCACGACATTTTAAAGCCGTCTTGAGTTGACGATGAAATCGATCGACTAGGCCGTTCGCTTGTGGGTGGTAGGCGGTTGTTCGAATTCTTTGGGCACCTATTATGCTACTCAGTTCTGCAAATAATTTGGACTCGAATTGTGTGCCTCTATCCGTGGTAATTCTCAAAGGAACTCCGAATCGGCTGATATATTGATTGACGAACGTTCTAGCGATCGTTGCTGCCGAAATATCCTTAATGGGATACGCTTCCGGCCATCGTGTGAAACGGTCTACTAAAGTTAGGATATAAGAGAAACTATTCGAAATTGGTAAAGGACCAACAATATCCATGTGGATATGTTCAAAACGAGTGGAGGGTAATTGAAAATTTTGAAGTGGAGATTTGGTGTGTCTAGTTATTTTGCTGCGTTGACAGTGTTTACATGATTGGGTCCATGATTTTATGTCGGAATTCATGTTCGGCCAAAAATATCTTTCCGAAATGATTTTTCGTGAGCTTCTAATGCCTGGATGTGACAAGGAATGAAGGCTGTTGAAAGCTATTTTCCGGAGAGCTAGCGGAACATAGGGTCGAATGCGACTATTGTTAACTTCGCACCACAATGGATGAGTTAACGTTGGAAAGGTGCGTTGTTCCAGTGTGAATGTGGAATTTTTACGACTGTTTGGAATTTTTAGGTCCTTAAGTTCTTCATCTTCGCCCTGAAGCGTAAGTAAATTGTTCAGGGTCAATATCGGTTGATTGATTGTCGAGATTGAGTCATCCGATACACGAGACAGACAATCGGCTACTACATTATCGCGTCCCTTGATATGCTTGATGTCGTTAGTGTATTGTGCGATAAAGTCTAAGTGCCTAGCTTGTCTTGGACTACGTTCGGTTTTCGTGAATAATGCTTTTGTTAGGGGTTTATGGTCGCTGTATATTGTGAAAGTTCTTCCTTCGAGGAAATGTCGAAAATGCTTGATTGAAACGTATATTGCCAATAACTCTCTGTCGAAGGCGGAGTATTTGGTTTCAGTGGGACTTAGTTTTTTTGAATAAAAAGCTAACGGTTCCCATTTTTGACCATTAGATTGTTCTAGCACTGAGCCTACGGCAATATTAGATGCATCTACCGTAAGTCTGAGCTTTTCGTTTTCTGCAGGATGAATGAGAAGTGTAGCTTTTGCTAGAGCTGTCTTGATGTCATGAAATGCCTTTTGACAATTGTCTGGCCATGAGAACTTTACGGCTTTTTTATTTGCGTTAAGTTCTTTCATATGATCATAAAGAGGTGCTAATAGTTCTGCAATGTTTGGCACGAAGCGATGGTAGTAGTTGACCATACCATTAAAGCGTTGTATTTGTCGTATATAGGTAGGAGTTGGGAAATGCTGTATTGCATTAATTCGATCACTGGACGGAAGGACACCGTGGCTGTTGACTTTGTGACTTAAGAAATTTAATTCTTCAACGCCGAAAGTACACTTTTCTGGTTTGATTTTTATGTCGTATTCAACCAATCTTTGGAATAAGATTTCTATGTGTTTCATGTTTTCTGCGTGGTCTTTGCTGCCTATCAAAATGTCATCGACGTACACGAATACAAAGTTAAGACCTCTTGTTACTTCATGCATGAACCGTTGGAATGTTTGAGCTGCGTTACGTAGTCCGAATGGCATCCGATTAAACTCAAACAATCCGAAAGGTGTTGTAATTGCGGTTTTGAAGATATCTTCTTCGGCAATGGGAATATGATGGTAGGCCCTAACAAGATCGATTTTAGAAAACACTTTGCAGCCATTAAGTTGGAGGCAGAAACTCTGTAAGTGAGGAATAGGATATCGATCTGGGGTTGTCACCGCGTTTAGGCGACGATAGTCACCACAAGGACGCCAATCATTAGGATCCTTTTTGGGGACCATATGTAATGGCAATGATGCTGGCGACGATGAAGGACGACAAATGCCCATTTGTTGCATCTGTTCAAATTCTTGAAGAGCAATTTTATGTTTCGATTTGTCAAGCGGTTACTATGTGATGTACCACTGTGTGTTTGGGTTGCAGGGAGTAATCTGGTGCTTCAATTAATTTCGGATACTTCCTGATGAGATTGCCATAATTGTCCTTGAGGGCAAGAATGCATGGTAAGGAAATGTTTGTCTTGCGTGTAACTCCACTTACGGAGAGAGTGGTCAAACCATCACTAAGCTTTCTGCGTTTGATATCAACCAGTAAAGAAAATTTTTTTAGGAAATCTGCACCGATTATTGGTCTGTTGACCGAAGCCAAGATGAACGGAAAAGTAAAAATCCGTCGAAGACCGAGGTTGAGATTGAGTAATTTTGTGCCAAAAGTGTTAATTGGCGTTCCATTGGCTGCGGACAGGTTGCATTCCGGACGTCTGGTGCATTGATTTGGAAAGAAAGACATTGGGATTACGGAAACCTCAGCACCAGTGTCAACTAAAAAATTTATTTTAGAATCTAAGCATCGTACGAATAAGCGGCAAGTGGGTGTTTGTTGAAACCGATTATTTGCCGCATTAATAATCGGCTTCTTTAGTTTGTCGCTGAGTTTGAAAAATTACAAGGCTTTGTACATTTTTTAGCTCGATTGCCAAAGCGCGTGTGATACCAACAATATTCAGTTTTACCTCGATGAGGACTTCTGTGAAAAGAATGTTGGCGGTGTGAATGAGGGCGAGGCGACTTGCTGCGACCGCGTGCGATAAAATTTTGCATTGCATTGTTAATTTTTGCAATTTCCATTTTTAACGAGTCTATTTCATTGCTTTCTATTTTTGATGCTACCGAGACGGATGATACTGTTGGATTGTGAGTAACTTCCCAAATTTTATCGGCAAGTTCAAGTTTTTTCTCGAGTTTTTGGTCGGTGGCGACTGCTAATGGGATGGTAATGCTTGGTGGGAGTTTTCGTTCTCATAATGATCTTATTAAATCATCTCCAATTATAGAGATGTCGGACGAAACAGAAACCATGTGGCGATATAATTCGGATGGTTTGCGCTCACCGAGATCTTCAGTGGAAAGCAGTACTTCGAGACGTTTTTGTTCAGCCAAGGAGTGGCGTTTAATAAGCGCGTCCTTTAGGTTTTCATATTTGTTTTCAGACGGAGGATTATTTAAAATGTCAATGATCGCGTTGATTGCATCGACAGGAAGGGCTGTTAGGATATACGAATATTTAGATTCATCTTTACAGATCTTTCGGATTCTAAATTGGGCTTCGGCTGCAATAAACCATGCGGCTGGTGCTTTTTTCCCAGAAAACCGGTAGTTTAACGGAGCTAATTTCACCGTTTTGCACTAACACCGTTTTTTGTTCCGGTGGTGCAGCTTCCGTATCACTATCCGGCATATTTCGTTTAAAATTTTGTTAAAAATTCGAAATTCGATCACAAACGAGTCGAAGGAAAATAACGTGGTGCAACTGTAAATGTTGCGAGTACCGTAAAAAAATATTAAAGAAAAGTTTGATTTAACGAAGCACGTTTCCTTTAAAAAAATGAAACACGAGGTACGTATGATATATTACAATCTCTTTTGAAAGAGAGGAATGAGAGAAAAAAAAAAACGAGAAAATCAAGAACAACGTGTTTGATAAATTACTTTTAAAATTCACTATTGCAGTTCGCTGATGCACCGTTAGCTTACAGTAATTGTGACAACGTGTTTGATAAATTATTTTTAAAATTCACTGTTTTCACTAGGTTATTTCTCTTTAATTAATTTTCGATATGGTCTAATTTTATGTTTTATTTGATTTGTGTGACTTTGAATGTAATTGAATAATTTGAATATGTGATTGAATAATTTGTTATTTTTTTTTTTGAAGAAATTTCACGTAATATTTTGAAAAGAAAATTCTATATAATTGAATTCTACTTGCGTTTCCGTTGGTTCTGCGTTGTTGGTTTGAAGGTACTTTGTCACGTTCCGTTATCCTGTGGTATTTGATGACCAGCGGCGTATGGAGAAAGAAATCGGTTATTTGTACACGTTCTGAAGTTGCCCCCGTCAGCGCTGCTTCTCCTGTTGTTGCGTTTTGTTAATGTTGCTTTCCTGTTGTTGCGTTTTTCTAGCGCTCGTTTTCTAATTCGAGCCTCGGCTATTTGAATGTCCGTCCCAGGTGATTCCCGAATGTCTTGAATTTTTATTTTCGTGACGATCGCTATGTGCCTCGACCGTCGGGGTCACCAATTTAGTCGTGGTCGTGAGTAAATATAAAGAGCCGTCCGATCTGGACGAAGGTTGAAATGCAACTTAACTAATTTTTATTTACAAGAAAATGCTTAACCTAATACAAAAAGTATATAATATAATTAATAGAAAAGAAATACATAGCGTTCAAATACTACTACAAATTACTAGCGGTGCATCGGCTTATTCCAGAGGCTGCGAACCTTTTTAATGATAAATTCATGGTCACTACAAGCACCAACCTTTTGTCAGAAATTTTCGCAATTGGCCACGATATCGATGGTAAAATGGAGAAATTATTCTTGGAAATCATCGAGCTGAGGAATAATATCGTGCAACGACACAACTGTTTAATCGAGAAACGAAAGGACCTGGAAAGGATGTCTGTCGGAAAAATAATTATGGAATCAATCAAAACCATCGGTTCATTCTTATTGAACTTTATCGGGTTTACCAAAATGATTGGAAATGTTGTACAGCGATGTAATGCAGTGGGGATTGCGTTAAGACTGAACGAGGTCGCTGCTCCAATTAGTAGAGGTCTTCACATACTGTCGAAAATCGAATCAACTACAGGAATTGTTCGCGAATTTATCGAATCGTTCGGACTTGATCAGACCGAAGAGCGGAATAACAATGCAGCTATCGCCTTGCGCTCGCAAAATGGTCCGATGATGAATTTCATTGAAGATTTCTATCGAAAATTAAGCGGAAATGCAGATCGCATTAGCTTAATCGACGAGGAACTTGAAATTTTAATAAGCGGGCTCAGCAAGTTAACTTCTTATCAAGCGAATATTACTGAGATCGTGGTTCCTTTTTGGAAAAATGTTCAGAGTGAAATGGATCGCTCGATCACTAGCATGGACGGAAAGTCGCACGTGACTCTCGACATCGCAAAGTGGAATGTCCACACAACGATTGACGAATTGAAATTCAGTTTATTTGAAATCACTGAAAACCCATCTATCATTGTCAGTTTCGGGTATCCCATTGAAAAACTGGTCAAAACAATGGACCTAGTCCTTGGTATTAACGATCGAATTCAGGATTATCACGATCAGAAGCAACTGGTCGACTACTTGGAGTGCGTGAGCTCGAAAAGCTGTGATGAAATAATGCTGCACGATCCTCAACTGAAGTTGGCACTAAATAAGCTGAAAGCTCGCGTAGCTTCGAATGTTGTAATGGGTCAATACGATCGAATTCTCAACGGCCTGAAGGGCATAGTTTTTCCATTTGGCGAACAACATTACTGTGGAGATCTAGCTTTACCGATCGAATCATCTTCCGAAACGCTATTACCACAGATCATCACTAAGTTGGAGACATTGAACTCAATGTGGATCGAATCAGATCTAACGATCAATCCCGCAATCGATTCTCGCATTCACGTCGGTCAATTTTACAGCGACCCTAGAATATCACCACTTGGACCGTTCTACGAATGGAAAAATAGCGACTTTCGAAACGAAATAATTAACTTATTCGCCGGGAAGGAGATAGTTCTCAATGCCGATATTTTGAGAAATTCCAAATATAATGCCGTGAAATTCAACCAGATCGACCTGTGCATCGGTCTTCCATAGCCGCAACTGAAACACGAACTCGACGAATGCCTAAAGAATTTCGTAATAAGTTTAACTCACATGGGAAATTCCTACTATAAATACGATCGGAAAATCTACATGATTACCAGCGATAGTCAGACAATTCGCCAAAGTTTTGCTAAGCAGCCATGCGGCGGCTCGCAAATAAAAAATATTGTTTACGATAAACTACGAAAATCGAAGTGTATGCTCAGTCCGTTCACGATGTGGAAGCTGAAATTGGAATCGATTTCGGAAAATGAGGATTTCCATATTTTCGATAAATTCACACCATTCATCAGTTTGGAATTATCCGGCTATGGAAGTTTCGTTGCAAGTGATGCAAACATTTCGACCGACAAACTTGACAAATTTTATACTGTTTGCGATTGCTTATCTTAATTATTTTTATTCACTAAATTGTCTTAAGTCCAAGGAGGATATATAAAGTGGAGTACCTGATAGGCTGTCTCATGTGGGAATAATTTTTGATTCGGAAATTTTCGAAAATTGCGTCCGAGCTTAACTTGGCTTCAAACTTTTACAAAAAAAATCCATAATTTGTTTTCTCTCTTGGTTGCTAATATTCAGTCAGCAATAAAGTAATTTTCAGTACAATGGAGTTTGCTGTTTTATTTCAGAAATTATTATTTTTTCAATTTTTATAGGTTTTGGTTCGTGTCTAAGCTAATTACTTTAGCAACGGACAATTTAACGCGGGACAGAGATAATTGAATTGGGTTTAGGTATGCGAAACAAGGATAGCGAAAAAACTATATCGAAAATTTCACAATTGTTTCGAACAATTTAACGTGGGAAAGAGTTAATTGCAATATTCTTAAGTGTGCCAGACAAAGATTTCGCAACGATTTTTTTCGAAAAATTTCGAGCATTTCGCTAGTAAGGGAGGGAAATACTTTCATTCCCATGTTCATACACGGCAAAGCATGCTCAGAGTCACTCCTTATTATATATCCTCCATGCTTAAGTCATAATATCAATTGGTTTCATAATACAAAACTTGAACCGACTTTAACTTTTATTAAGTATACGTAGCGTGTTGTAGAGTAGGCTTTTCTACTCTAAGTGCAAAACGAAATAAAACAGCGATTTCTATTTTTAGTTCCGATTTATTTGGCTTCCGAAATTGAAGTGAAGTACAAATGTTATCAGTAGAGATGATAAGTTGCTGGGAATTTTTCGAGCGGTAAATTATTAGAAAACAAGTTTTAGCTACAGTAAGGCCAACAAATAATGACTTGATATAAATTATATAAAACAAGTTTGGCTACACTGAAGGCAAAAATAATTATTCTTTAAAGTGATTTTAAACATCATACAATACTAAACATCCCGGCGCCGTTAGCAATACGTAGTATTCTAATTAATTTTCTTTTATTGGAAGTGGACACATCATGTGAATGTGCTTCGATTCGCCCAAGCAGCCGTTTTTGCGGAGGCAAATCGTCGTCTACAACGAATACCATTTGATCGACCTTCAAAGATGGTGATGAGGTGTTCCATTTTAAGCGAGTTTGTAGCGTCCACAAGTATTCCTTTAACCAACGTGACCAAATCCTTTGCTGTAGGCCCTTAACGAGTTGCCATCGACGAAGAATTGAAAGTTTTAGCTCCTTGATTTCCGGTTCAAGCATACACCTAAGTGGTTCTCCTATGAGAAAATGCCCAGGTGTAATAGCAAGCATTTCGGATGGATCTGCCGACAAAGAAGTAAGAGGGCGCGAGTTTAGAATTGCTTCAACTTGCGTAACCGACCGTAGATAGTTCTTCAAACGTCAGGGATGCTTCACCTACCGCACGATACATTAAATATTTTGCGGACTTCACCGCTGCTTCTGCCAGTCCATTGATGTGCGGATATCGAGGTGGGGAGTATTGGAAAACAATTCCGTCGTCTGCACACATCTGTTTGATGTAACTATGTGAATGTTGATCCATAAATAATTTTTCGAGCTCTTCTAATTGATTGCGAGCCCCGACGAAATTCGTTCCATTGTCGCAAAAAAGTTTTCTGCACAAACCCCTTCGAGCGACAAATCTCTTCAAAGCTCCGATGAATCCATTAGCCGTTAAGTCAGAAACTACTTCCAAATGCACGGCCTTGGTAGCGCAACAGCAAAAAACGCATATGTAGGACTTTTGTGGACGTTTTCCACGAATTTGGAAATGAGTCCGTAAAGGCCCACAAAAGTCTACTGAGGAATTCGTGAACGGTTTTGACAGCTGAACTCTTTCGGGTGGAAGAGTTCCCATCAATTGTTGAGCTGGTCGTGGTTTGTGATAGTAACAGCGAATGCAGCGATGAACAACTTGTCGTGCAAGATTCCGAGCACTAGGAACCCAAAACCTCTGCCTCAAAATACTAATGTCTGTGCCCCTACGTGATAGTTAGTTACGTGTAAGTCGTTCAAAAGGCATAGTGTAAATTGGTGACTCTTGGGAAACAACACTGGGTGCTTGTAGTCCGTTGAAATTTGAGCGTTTTGGATTCGCCCACCGACTCGAAGTAGCGTTGGCTTAGATCCTTCATCAAGAAATGGATATAAGCTTCGAAGCGAACTTTTAGAAGAAATTTCTACATTTCGTTGAAGGCTAAGAATTTCTTTCGCGTAATCAATTTGTTGAATATTCCATATCATGGCTTTCAACGAATTGTTCAGCTCTTTGACAGTAAGGACTCCAGTGTTACAAAGTTTTGATTGTTTAGCCCGGTATTTTGCGTTATTTGCGAAGCGCAGACAATACGCAAAAATTCTTCGTAGTTTTTTAAATGAATTGATAAATTTATGTTCACCAACAATATCTTGCAATGTTTCGATTCTTACTCCTATTGCGCTGACACGTATATAAAGTTAGCAGTCCGCTTGTAGCTGCCTGCAAAAAAAATAACTCGATATTTTGTTACTTATTTGTTGCTATTTTGATACGCCAAAATAAAATTTGTATCTTCAAGGATTTCCGAGAAAATGGCGGACTGCTATCTTAAATCTAAAGCTAGCAGCCACCGCGGTTGCTCATTGCCTAATTATGCTAGAGGGATGATATATGTACCAGAATTTGTTACTTTTAAAGTACTTTTAGAAAACAATAAAAAAAATTTTGCTCCGATTAATTTGACAACAGAAATTAGTACTATTAGCGATGAAAACGAAATTAAGGCTAACACGTGAATTAAACGATTTTCGTGATACGAATGCACGTGCAATATCTTAGTTAGGTTCCAAATAAATTTGTATTACTGATATTCGAGTGCGAATGTGCACAAAAGAACAAAAATCACCAGTTCCGGAAATTCCTCCCACTGATGCGCCTAAAATTATGCCGTAATAAATATCATTTTAAAAAGACATAGAGACAAATGGAATGCAACAAAAGAATGAACTGTATTTTTAATCATCATTTCATTCGTGGATATCTCTATTTTAAGAAATTCAAAAATTTCAAAATTACTACAGATAGCACGATTAAGATTATGCGTTACAGAATGAAATATATAAGAAACCGACAACTGTTTTTCAACTCTAATCAATTTCTCTTTCTTTAAATTGTGCAGCACAACAAGTTCCCTTTTGTTCCTATTTCATAAAAATAAGTATCCTATTTCATTAAGACAAGTGTTCTGATTCTAAAAATCAACAACATCCTGCAGGCAGCTGGAAGCAACAAATTAGATTCTGATTTTTAGGTCCAAATCCGTGAGAAAAATTGAGTTATACCTTTCTGCAGTAGCAAATTTCCTTTTTCTTCAATTTGTGCAATGCAACAAATTCTATTTATGTCATGACAACAAGTATCTTGAGTGCAAAAATTAACAAAATCTTGCAGGCAGCTAGAAGCAACAAATTAAATCTAGGTTTTCAGAACCAAATCCGTGAGTAAAATCGACTTATACCTTTCTGCAGTAGTAAATTCCATTTTGCTTCAATTTGTGCAATGCAACAAATTCTATTTATGTTTTTTATCATGACGACAGGTGTCCTGAGTGCAAAAATTAACAAAATCCTGCAGGCAGCTGGAACCAACAAATTAAATCTTGGTTTTCAGGACCAAATCCGTGAGTAAAATCGACTTATACCTTTCTGCAGTAGTAAATTCCATTTTGCTTCTATTTGTGCAATGCAACAAATTCTATTTATGTTTTTTATCATGACAACAAGTATCTTATCTTATATATAAAAATAAGTGATATACGTGTGTACACGTGTAACTCAGCAACCGTTCGTCCGATTTGGCTCAATTTTTTTTTGTTGTGTTCTTTAAAGCCCAACTTACCTAGTCCTGCCATAAGTTCTGTCACATAATTTCTCACATTGGCAACAACTTTATTTTATGAGTGACATTTCAATATCGGCCAGTTTTATAAACGTCATAATGTTGTTGACAGTTGATGGTCATTTAAAGTGTGTTCGTTAACGTGTGAAGATGGAATGGGGTGTAATAGAAAACCGAACTGCAGTGATTGCACTACATAAGTGTGGAAAATCCGCGAGTGAAATTTTCAAGTTGTTGTGCCCGTTAACAATAACGCAAAGATTTGTGTATCGTGCGATCCAGAGATATAACGCGATCCAGACTATTGAAGATCGACCTCGTTCTGGACGTCCGCGTGATGTACGTTCTTCTGCTGCCATCAAAGCGGTCGAGAGTCGAATTCGTCGAAATCCGCTTCGTAAACAACGAATCATGGCTCGAGAGATGAACATCTCCACCCGAAATATGTCTCGCATCATAAAATCTGACCTAGGGATGAGTGCCTTTCGACGATCAACGGGACATTTGCTGACTGAGCAGTTGAAGCAAATTAGGAGCACCAGATCGAAAGAGCTCCTTCGGCGGTACGGCAACAACAAACATCGAGAAATTTTGTTTACCGATGAAAAAATTTTTACGGTGGAGGAACATTTCAACCGCCAAAATGATAAGGTGTATGCCCACAGCTCCATAGAAGCCCGACAAGTTGCCACTAGGGTACAGCGAGGACATCATCCAGCATCAGTCATGGTATGGTGGGGTGTCAGCTACGAAGGGGTCACCGAGCTTCATTTTTGCGAAAAAGGCGTAAAAACTGCAGCGAAAAATTATCAAACGGACATCCTGGAGGGATGTGTGAAGCCGCTGAACTCTACGCTATTCAACAATCGACATTGGGTTTTCCAGCAAGATTCTGCGCCAGCCCACAAAGCTCGAACCACACAAGCGTGGTTGGAAACCAATATTCCACAGTTTATAAGGGCGACGGAATGGCCTTCTGGGAGCCCAGATTTGAATCCCCTGGACTACAAACTGTGGGCGGAGTTAGAGTCCATGGTGTGCACGAGACGACACCCAAATATCGAGAGCCTTAAGCGATCTTTGACAGAAGCAGTAGCTAATTTTCCGCTAGAAACAGTGCGTACTGCTATCGATGACTGGCCCAACAGATTAAAGAGCTGTGTTAAGGCTAAAGGCGGCCACTTTGAATAATTTGTTGCTTATTTTACTTCCATTAGTATGCCAAAATAAAATATATTTTCCTTTGTCAAAAACTCTTTTTCATTTATACAAAAATTGCCCATATACGTGTGACAGAACTTATGGCACGACTAGGTAGATACTAACGGAGCCAAAAATTGCAAATTTTCCACGAAAATTGGAAAATTTGGAAAATTTCGTTTTCAGTACATTTTATATGGAGAAATTTTTTCGTTTGTTGTTCACAACTATTCACCAGATTTGCATGAATTTTTCTTCTTCGGAGTAATCTCTGCTATCTCAACACACAAAAAAAAAAAAAAAAATTCCGGAAAAACGCAAATCGGAGCACTCGGCCGCATGGTCATACATATACTTACATATATACAAAAATATGTATATGTATATGTATGAGGCTTCCGTGGCGTAGTGGGCAGCGTGCTTGCTTTTCAGTCAATAGGTCATGGGTTCGATTCCCACTTCAGACGGGATTTTCTTAAGCACGAATTTTTATTTTTTTTTATGTATAAAGATAGCATATGGATGCATATGTATATGTATGTCCATGTGGCCGTGTGTTTTGGTTTGCGTTCCTCCGGCATTTCTTTTTTATGTGTAGAGATTCGTAAGTAATCATGCGAACTGTTTCTTATCTTCTTATATGTATATATGTATATAAAAATAAGTGCTCTACGTATGTACACGTGTAACTCAGCAACCGTTCGTCCGATTTGGCTCAAATTTTTTTTGTTGTGTTCGTTAAAGCCCAAATTAGATCCTAACGGAGCCAAAAATTGCAAATTTTTTCCCGAAAATTGGAAAATTTGGAAAATTTGGAAAATTTCGTTTTCAGTACATTTTGTATGGAGAAATTTATTCGTTTGTTGTTCGCAACTATTCACCCGATTTGCATGAATTTTTTTCTTCGGAATAGTCTCTGCTATCTCAACACACAAAAAAAAAAGAATTCCGGAACAACGCAAATCGGAGCACACGGCCGCATAGTCATACATATGCATACATATATACAAAAATTTGTATATGTATATGCATGAGGCTTCCGTGGCGTAGTGGGCACCGTGCTTGGTTTTCAGTCAATAGGTCATGGGTTCGATTCCCACTCCAGACGGGATTCTATTTTTTCTCTAAGCACGAATTTTTTTTTCTTATGTATAAAGATAGCATATGGATGCATATGTATATGTATGACAATGTGGCCGTGTGTTTTGGTTTGCGTTCGTCCGGCATTTCTTTTTTATGTGTAGAGATTCGTAAGTAATCATGCGAACTATTTCCAATTCTATATTTCTTTAAAATACATTAAAGAATATGTACACTATCACAGTTCATAGTTCATAGTTATTTAGAAAAGTAGTAAAATAATTTTATAAGGGGTGCATAAGAAGTGATGGGATATCGATAAAATTTTCATTTATAGACCAGCATTGTTATGCGAATGATATATTTGTAATATGATGATTTACAGATCCATAATTTAAATATTTCTCAACAAAATTCGCTAAAATTTGATTTTTTTGAGTTTTATTGGGGAGCGGGATGAAATGAATCTGACTGAATTATATGTTTTCTTTCAAGTTCGTAACGCTAAGAAATAACGTTCGAAGAAAAACAGAATGACACAGAAGTCAATATTTTTGCTCGAAAATCTCGAAATCGTCTGTTCGTTTGTCCGTCCGTGCGCTCTATAGTTCCACAGCGCGTTGAACTATAAAGTCCAAATTTTGTGCTCACTGATTTTGTTCAGAAGTGATGCCAAGTTCGTGAACGGACAGAGAGACGGTCACTCGGATTTGAGGTTTTTGATCGGAAACAAATAATTCTGTACCCTTTACGACTCTGTGTGAGCATTATTTCTTAGCGTAACAAACGGCAAGGCAAACACAATTTACTCTCAGATTTCATCTAGATTATAAAAATTATTTGAAAACATTCTGTTTGAAGTCATAACAATCGTTGTTGTTAATGTCAACATCTATTTAAAATAAAAGTGATTTTTGTTGTTCCAATGACAGGAAACAAACTGAGATCTGTTCAAATCAATGTCAGTGTAATTATGTCAACAGCAGTAAATCTCTTTAAATTGAAGTAAATCCTTAACATTCAATAATAATATATCAAATCGACTTATTTTCATTTGAAAAATACTTGCAATTGATTTAGAAAGAGGTTTAAAGTGAGCAGATTATATTTCCCTAGATATTGTATTACTAACAGCATTCTCAAAAATAGCTTATTAATGCGATTTTAGCGCGGACGAAGTCGCGGGGTCTGCTAGTTTTATATAGATTCCAAAAAATTTATTAATAATTAAAAAATTTGATTCACAAATTAATTAACTGTTTTCTCCACAGCACTATAATATAAAATTATTTATTTTGTAATAAACTGGGGAGCTTTATAATGAATATAAAATACATATATTCTGACAAAATAATTTACTTATAAACTTTTGCATAAAATTGTATTAACACTTTAAAGGCGAAACTGTAGCTAAATGTGAATAAAATAGTTATTTACCACACATCCTCAAATGAAAAAAAATTTCTAGGAAAAACTCGAATATCTCAAAACTCAATTTTACAAGAGCTATAGTTACATAAACATTTGATAATGTAACCCATAAGAAACTAATAAGTATCGACTAAAGTAAATGTTCATACCATATGAGACGATCTGCATTGCATCTTAACACCCATATAAAACAGTAAAACCGGAAATAAAGACCGATAAATATTTGCACCTCAAAAGGATCGATAAGCATTGCGTCTAAGCAAACAATCATTATTTCGGATCACTACTACAATTCTAAAGAAAACCCGTTTTTATAAGATAAGATGTAAAAGAATTTAAATCTTGTCCTGTAGGTATATAAGCAAATTATTAATTTTTTAAGGAGCTCTGTGTTCGACTGAAAAGGTTAAAAAATAATGAAACGAAATAAGTGAAATAAGAAGATATATTAATCGAAAAGATATTAAGAGGTTAGTAGATCTACAAAAAAGTAATTTCAAAATAGCAAAATTTATACAAATCAAACACTATGAATTGACGATCCACGTCCAATCAGGTCGAATCGCAAAAAATAAAAATGCTTGTTGTAGTGGCGACAACCTATTGAAGAAAAAGGGATTTAACTGCCACTAAAAAGAGCAAGTAGATTTTTCGCAAGGAATTGGTCCTAAAAATCAGGATATAATTTGTTGCTTCCAACTGCCTGCAGGATTTTGTTAATTTTTGCAATCAAGACACTTGTTGTCATGATAAAAAAACATAAATAGAATTTGTTGCATTGCACAAATTGAAGAAAAATGGAATTTACTACTGCAGAAAGGTATAAGTCGATTTTTCTCACGGATTTGGACCTAAAAATCAGAATCTAATTTGTTGCTTCCAGCTGCCTGCAGGATGTTGTTGATTTTTAGAATCAGAACACTTGTCTTAATGAAATAGGATACTTATTTTTATGAAATAGGAACAAAAGGGAACTTGTTGTGCTGCACAATTTAAAGAAAGAGAAATTGATTAGAGTTGAAAAACAGTTGTCGGTTTCTTATATATTTCATTCTGTAACGCATAATCTTAATCGTGCTATCTGTAGTAATTTTGAAATTTTTGAATTTCTTAAAATAGAGATATCCACGAATGAAATGATGATTAAAAATACAGTTCATTCTTTTGTTGCATTCCATTTGTCTCTATGTCTTTTTAAAATGATATTTATTACGGCATAATTTTAGGCGCATCAGTGGGAGGAATTTCCGGAAATGGTGATTTTTGTTCTTTTGTGCACATTCGCACTCGAATATCAGTAATACAAATTTATTTGGAACCTAACTAAGATATTGCACGTGCATTCGTATCACGAAAATCGTTTAATTCACGTGTTAGCCTTAATTTCGTTTTCATCGCTAATAGTACTAATTTCTGTTGTCAAATTAATCGTAGCAAAATTTTTTTTATTGTTTTCTAAAAGTACTTTAAAAGTAACAAATTCTGGTACATATATCATCCCTCTAGCATAATTAGGCAATGAGCAATCGCGGTGGCTGCTAACTTTAGATTTAAGATAGCAGTCCGCCATTTTCTCGGAAATCCTTGAAGATACAAATTTTATTTTGGCGTAACAAAATAGCAACAAATAAGTAACAAAATATCGAGTTATTTTTTTTGCAGGCAGCTACAAGCGGACTGCTAACTTTATATACGTTGCGCTGACAGTGTGCGACACCTTTTTCCGTTCCGGGATGGTTTTTACTGATGAAGGATTGTTTGAGAGTGGCCATTTTTCGACGGATTCCAATAAAAAGGCAGGCCCATTGAACCAAAGAGTTGAATTGACGAGAGATTCGGGAAGCATGCCTCTCGAGACAATATCTGCAGGATTAGACGTTTCCATCTCATGTTCGATGACAAAACTTGTATATTGGCTCTATGCGCCACAAAAGTGTTCCAATTAGATGGATGATCAGCTAGCCATGCAAGGACAATCATTTTAGCTGAATGTTCCTACTATGTATATACTATGGTAGGAACATTCAGCTAAAAATGCGACCCGGCTCCGAAAATTTGCCGAAAACACACTCGTGTTTCATCGCCGATACGTGTGCTTCCTCTCTCTCACGCTTACAGTGAACATTTAATCTGATCTTTCCATTTCATTCTCGCACAGATTTTTTTTTATTAGACAAGAGCCATGAATCAAAGGACAAGAGCAAGCGAAAAATATCGAAAACATTGAGCGGAAAGAGAATCGTCGATCACCCGCCGACCATGACCCGTCGTCCAAGTTGCATACGACGCGAGCAAAAGCTGTAAGAACGCCTTGTACTAAAATGAGAGATAAGAAGTGTCGCGGACTCGGCGGGACATGTTGCTCTCTTTATTTTCAGAGGTAAAAACCGGATTTTTCAGAGGTAGCACGTCACAAACATGTTAACCCAGGCACTATACAAAGTGTTCTTACTCTTTGTTGTACTCTGGTTGATATCCTCAGGTGATGATCCTGTGCAGCCGATTTAGTTACTCCAGTCGCTAACCTTAGTGTCTGAAAGCGATTGGAGCGCTTTTATAAGAACTGTACTCAGCCGAACACACCAGTCGTTGGTACAGAGGAAGGAATTCGTGTATCTTAATGGTTTTAAAGATACACGAATTTAAGGTATGGGATTTGGGGGGTTTTTAACGAGAAATACATTGAAGTTAATGGTTTGGGTGGAAGTAAGAATAAATATTTATTGACTACTGTTACATATATACAATATTTCTTATATTAAATTTGATGTTTAGGCAACAAAAAAATGAGTTGAACAACCGAGTATTATTCATATGCGTAAAATGCTGACAAATAATATCGGACTGAGGGAGAATTTACCGATTTTAGGGAATCTAAGAATGGTCGGCGACAGGTGGGGATCGTTTTATTCATGTATAAGAATTGCTTCAGTTTTATTTATAGGGCTTTATAGGGCTCTTCATTTCCATATATACATATATAAGGTTAGGCTACAGTTTAGATAAGACTGCAGCTGTGACGATGACTTCTCGGAAGGAAATCTCATCAGAAGTACGGAATTTGGTGGTAAAACATCGAAACGAAAGAAAATCTTTCGGAGAAATAGCCAAATTGTTGAATTTAAGTAAATCGACAGTTCAAACCATATTCACAACTACAAAAGCAGGTTTTCTGTTGAAAACAAGCCGCGCAGTGGTCGACCAAAGAAGCTGGTTCGCAGAGATGTCTCCTTTATTTTGAAAGAAGTGAACCAAAACCCAAAGGCGCATGCCACAAAATTGGTGGAGGACATAGCAAAACGAACAGGAACAGGTACATGCAAGAACATTAAATAATAATGGTACTCACTAAAAAAACCTCTTATAAGCGAAAAAAATCGCAAACTTCGCTTCGAATTTGCCAAAAAGCATCTAAGCAAAGGACTTGATTTTTGGAAGAAGGTTTTATTGACCGATGAATCGAAGTATAACATATTGGAAGTGGCGGTAGACCTACAGTTTGGATAAAAGAAAACACGGGAATGGACCCGAAACACCTAATTCCTACAGTCAAACATGGCGCTGGCAATGTGATGGTTTGGGGTGCTGTCGCAGCGTCGGGTGTAGGAAATTTGGTGTTCATTGATGGTGTCATGGATCGCCATCTCTACAAAACCATCTTGTAACACAATTTAAGGGAATCGGTCGATAAGTTGGACCTTGGTGAAAGCTGGATATTCCGACAATACAATGATTCCAAGCACATCGCTAAAATAGTGAGGACTGGCTACTATATTATGCTCCAAGACAGCTTTATACACCCCTATAAAGTCCAGACTTGAATGTCATCGAACACGTTTGGGAGCTTCTGGATCGCAAAATAAGAAAACACGACATTAGAAGTGCTACAATGCTAAAAGAGAAGCTCATTGAGGAATGGGGTCAAATAACGCCCAACGAGTTAGAAAATTTGGTCGCATCAACGCCAAGACGCTTGCAGGCAGTTACAGATGTCCATGGAGGGCCAACAAAATATTAATATTAAGTTTTGAAATAAAATGTAAATTCCTTAATGAGGTTTTTGGTGAATCTCATTATCGTACGTAGACTTTTATCAATGCTATTTTTTAGTTTTTTTATGAATAGATTGTTAAGTTTATATTGGAGAAAAGATTTTTTTTGTTACATATCAATAAAATTAGATTATAAACAAGACTACATCATTACTTTTTCAAATAGTGCTGTTGGGCTCGTCAAGTAGCGAAAATAGGGGCCGTATGTAGACTTTTGTCGGCCACTGTAAGCCTAGTCCGCACTGGGCTAATAATTTAGTCGAGTGGCGAGTTACTTAATTACTAACCGACTATCAACTGATCAAAAAGTTTATTTACTTACTAAACTACTCCACTAAAATTGTATTGTTCGGACACGTTCAGTTACTAAATTACTCGCAACTCGACTAAATTAGTAGCCTAGTACGACGGCAGATAATAAAAACTTTTGGCGGGCGTTTGCTTCTTCCTTTTTTCGGACTGGTAGTTCAGCAGCCGTCAAAATCGAAAGAAATTATTTTTTTTTTATTAAAAATATTGAAAAAGAAAGAAAATTCTGGGAGCTCAGAGTTTAACGGAGCAATCCCACAGTGCAGCTCGCAACACGTCCACGAAAATACTGGAAAATCAGCTGTTCGGCGATTGCGGAAAGCATCATCACAACAAGAATGGCCCAACGAAATGTTAAGATAAATTAATTGTGAAAGGTACCATTTTTTTCAAAAAATGTTTAAATTCAACCGAATTCTTGTAAAAAATAAGTTTTTTTGTTGTGCCATATATTTAGCTTATGGCACATTTTGCTAGAACAAGCATGGTAGTGGAATAACCCCCCAGTTGGAAGACCTGTCCGACCACGATTCCTCTTCCCATCACTTTCAGTCATAATTTTTTTTTCAGCACCCATCAAGGATAGCAGTTTCTCTGGGTCAATTTCTCTAAGCCCTCGCTCTTGAGCAGCCGGCAACAGATGCTGCCCGAGGAGCTCCATCAAAAACATCTTTGCAGGGATGAGGCCCTCAGCCGAGTTCCGTTACAAGTCACGATCGGAGATAGAAAAGCGATAGTTGGTGAACGACATAACTTTCTAGGGTTTGTGAGAGTTAATAATAAGCGATGAATAAAGTTTGCGGATATTTTAAATTAAAGTAACCTTGTAGTTTTCTTTTTAATTGAAATCCAGCGACTCCTTGCACACTTCAACATTCGCAATAAGTCGCAAATCGAACGAAACGGATGCAGTAGTTTTCGCTCACTCACTTAAATAAATTAAAATCACTCAACACAGTACAATTAAGTTTTCAAACTTATTTAATCTTTTTTTTTTTTGTTGTTTGTTTATTGTTTTATAATATAATTAGAATTAATTTTAATTGTTATATGAATAATAATAATTACAATTTGTTCAAATATAAACCGTCCATATTTTCGTGTTATTTCAATTGTATTCATTCAATCGACAACAACAAAAAATAATAAGCCCCAAAAGAATTGAATAAAGAAAAATATAAAAAAATATTCTAAATAAATTACTGTCGATTGAAAGACACTCATTATTATTATTTTTTTCACTTTTTGAACAGTCCATACAGTGAATATTTCTCAATGTTGTTTTGTTAATTTGTTTATGAAATTTGTAAATATTTTATAACATTTCATTTTGAAATAAACAATAAGACGTAGTGTTAGAGAATGATTTTTTTTTAACCTATAGGTCTTAAGAACTATTTTATTTACAAACTTATCAAATAATTACCTTAAAATTTAAGTGTTTTTGTGTTTGTTTTGATGTTTTCTGTTATTTTTTCTTTAATTTTATAATAAATTTTATGTATAAACTGTTTTAATTCTCTTTGAAAAAGTAAAATTATAATTTTATAATTGTTAAAAAATAAAAAATAAAATAAAAAAATGTAATGCTAGTACTCCCCGAAAAAAAAAGTAACGTATAAAACCGCATGCAAATAATAAAAAATATTACGTTTGGTTACAATTTACTTTATGAATAGATGAAAGTTTGGTTGGAGATTTATTTTTTAATTAATTGCGGTCTATTTATGTTTTTTTTGTAATACCTGCCAAGAGACTTTTTCATTTTAAGTACTTGGATAATGAATTTAGTGCATTAAACCGAATGTGATTTTTTTTTGTTATTTCTTTAACTTGCCAGAGCCGATAATTTTCTAAGAAATTAAAATGTGAGTCAGAAGATGAAGAAGAGTAAGAAAAAGTTCAGAGATACAATTGAATTCACCTGAATCAGTTAATAAATAGAAATTTTCAAATATCAATTTTACTACCGTACTCACACATTTATAACGAATTTTCTCTCACTATAAGAAGTTTTTTTTTTATCTGTCACCTTGATGTTTCCCTTTTTAATTATTTTTTATAAATAATTTCAATTTATTTAGTTTTTCACATCTCATCAAAAATTAATTACATGTTTTGTGTCTGAAATAAATTATTATAAAAAAAAATATATTTCACTCCTAAAATTATCTCAGACACATCCGAATTATTTTGAATTCAATTTTTCTTTTTCAATTCAAAGTAAAGAAATTTCAGGTATGGCTTTTATCAATTTCGACATACTTTTTTATTTGACATTCAATTTTTTTTTTAAGTAGTATTGTGCAGAGGAATAGACTAAATTAATGAATTTCTCTAAGTTCTATTTGAGTTATTTGTTTGAATTTATGATTGGAAATGAGTTGTGAATTAAAAACGATTGATTCTGCGCGCATTGTGCAAAGAGACGATCGTGTTCCATTGATTTGTTACTGCTGCATGCTGAATCGAAAATTTGCATAAAAAATTGCACGGTTTGTGGTCTGAATCTTGAACCACAAATCTCAGAAAAATTGTTAAATTTCCGATAGAATATTTGCCAGCTATAAGCATTTTTGTAGTACAGTTCAAATTTGTATATTGTAGAACAGAGTCGTGTATCATGGATTCTTTGCTAATTCCGTTTGTTTTTTATGTTATTTTTTTTATCAAAAGCCGCCACCGAATTTTAGTGAATACAATGCGTTTCATTCCTTTTGATGTTGTGATGACGGTGGTGAAGGCCCTTGATGATGTGTTGAATGATTATTTGAACCATTGTTGTTTTCAGGTTTGTTGTTTTCACGTCGTAAAAGATAGACGGAACCATCGGCTGCTTGCTGAAGACTAAATTGTGATGGTGAACATGGACTTCCGTCTGAATCTCTCAAATACTAAAAGCAGAAAAGAAATTTATTTCATTAGAATCGGACGATTTATTTGTAAATAAGATATTTTTAGGATGGTGAAGTGGATAAAAGAATTACCTCCCCTACATGGAGTTACATAAGGAACATGGATATGTCTTTATATATAACGGGTATATCAAAGAGGCGTAGGGTTGGAAAGGTCTATTATTTGACAACTGGTCGCTTGACAAATGTCAAATGTTGACATTTGTAATCTATAAACGCGGGAAATTTACCATGAAACGCTACACAGTGAAAGAAAAATAGAAATCGTTGAATTTTATTACGAAAATTTGCGCTCAATCGCAGCTACGATGCGCTAAATTGGAGCAAATTTCCTTCTGAGACGTGTGTGTGCAACCTAATTAAAAACTTCTAGCAGACTGGCCGAAAATATCGCCGCAATGAAGGAAAGTGTTGATAACGACCCAAGCACCTCAATTCGTCACCGTGTTTAAGAGCTTTACCTCTCCACGTTCACACTGCAGCGAATATTGACGAAAGATTTGGCTCTGCATGCGTACAAGGTCCAATTGACTCAAGAACTGCAGCCGGCGGACTACCAGCAGTGCTGTACGTTCTCTAATTGGATCCTGAAAAATATGAATGATGACGGTAAATTTTGTTTTCTGACGAAGCTCATTTCCACATTGGCGGATACGTTAATAAACAAAATTCCCGCTTTTTGGGGATCCAAAAACCAGCGACTGATTAAGGAGAAGCCAACGTACTCACAACGAGTGACTGTTTGGTGCGGATTGAGGGCTGGACGCGTCATAGAGCCGTGCTTTTTCAAATATGACGACGGAAGAGCCGAAACAGTCAATGCGCTACAGACGCATAATAAACAATTTTTTCTGGAGTATATGGACATGGATGACCTCTACTTTCAACAAGATAGTGCTACGTGCTATACGCATGAAGTTCCCTGTTGTTGAGCTTCACAACAAAGTCTGGTTTGTATTATGACCTTAGTTGTTATTGCACTAAACAGAGCAGGCTTCATAGGCATCGTTAAGCTAAAGATTTTTGACATTGGTTATTTTTGAATCAGGGTATAGATATATGTATGTAAAATTTTTTTTCTTTACAGAATGATCTGTGTTATAGGCAAGTTCGGCCTTTATATGCAATGCACAAACAGTCATGGAGGGAAAGAATGGGATTGGAAAGAATGGGATTGGAAAGAATGGGATTGGAAAGAATGGGATTGGAAAGAATGGGATTGGAAAGGTTAGGGGAGGGAGGCGACAACGACCGTAACGAGTGGGGAAGCTGATATGTTTTTTCAGTTGTACTGGCTGCTACTGACAAATATTTGCAGATGTTATGGGGGCTAGACTACGCCACTGCAGGAAAGTTAAGCCGGGCAATATTACAATACTTCCTAATGATTAACTCATTTAACTAGCTATTTAAATAAAATACTTGTTTATACAATTAAGTAACTCCGCCATAGACGGTCCCAAGCCCGGTTTGAAAAAGGAGGAGGGAACATAGAGTTAACCTGAATGGCCAGTAACACCATTGCGTCTCAGGAAGTAGGCAAATAGTATGACATAGTTTGACTCGCAGCATAGCTGTGAGAACTCCAGCATGTCATATTTAGCTCAAAACTCCCATCCTTTTTCTACTAGGGTGTAATAAATAAGTAGGACCGGTCCTCCAGGTCGGGGGTTGGGCGAGGCGCCGACAACGTATCACCGGAAAAAGAACACTGTCCAGAAACCTGAAGAACAGCCTCGGAAAGGATGGACTCAACGGCAACGATCCCGCAAACGAAAAATGGACTACTCTACGGGATCTTGGAATGTTCGATCCTTATTTAGGACAGGAGCTCTGAAAGAGTTTCTCGAAGAAGTGGCAAAACACAACATCAACATAACTGCCATCCAAGAAACGAAATGGCTCGGTAGCGAAATCATGGACATGAGATCACACACAATCTATCCAAGTGGAAAATTGTCGGAAAGCAGAGAGTTTGGAGTCGCTTTTGTCGTTGACAAAAACTTTAAACAGCAGGTCACGAGCTTCAGACCAGTAAGTGAAAGATTGTGTGCAATCCGAATAAAGACCAAATTTTTCAAAACTTGGTTGATCAACGTTCACGCACCAACAGAAGACAAGGACGATATAAATAAAGACGAATTTTATGCCACCCTAGAGACAACCTATGACTCACTGCCCTCGAATGACAAAAAATTGTCTTAGGGGATTTTAATGCAAAAGTCAGAAAGGAGGAGGCTCATAGAGGAACAACAGGAGGGCACAGTCTCCATGACATAACCAACGACAATGGCCAATTATTGGCTTATTGATTTCGCATGCAGCAAAAATATTATAGTAAGCTCTACGTGCTTCCCACATCGCGATATTCATAAACGAACTTGGGCATCACCAGACGGTCACACCTTCAACCAAATAGACCACGTTCTAATTGAGAAAAGGGCCGCTTCCAGCATACTTGATGTACGAACTCTCCGCGGTGCGAATTGTGACTCTGATCACTATCTAGTCAGAGCTAAGTATCGATGCAAAATAGCTTGTCGTGGATATTCGAAAACGAGTAGAGCTCGCAAATTCAATGTCGACAAGCTTAACGACGAAAGGGTGGCGCAGGCTTACATGTTGGCATGTAATAAACACCTGACACCAATATATGAAAATATCTAAAATATACCAGTAGAGAATGCGTGGATGAAAATACGAGATGGCATCAAATCTTCCGCAGAAGAGGTATTAGGGTATCAAACACGGCGAAAAAATAATGATTAGTTCGACCAAGAATGTCGCGATGCAATAGATACAAAGAACGGGGCTTACAAAATTTTTACTGAACGACCAACACGAGCCAAAAGAGAAAAATATAACGAGATTAGGCGATATGCGAAAACGACCTGCAGACGAAAACAAAGGAAGTACCATAATGACAAAATACAAAAAATGGACGGCGACATGAGAAAAAATAAAACGCGGGACGCATACGCAATAGTAAAAGACTTAAAAAAAGGATATAAGCCAAAAACCAGTCTCTGCAAAGACGCAGAGGGCAATATCATCAGCGACATAGAAGAAATCAAAAGGAGATGGGCTTCATACTTTGAACATCTTTTGAATCTCACCCCATTAGCACCGATCACAACAGACAACATTTCATTTGAAGCCTCAACTGACGAAGATGAACCATCATCGACACTACCCACGCTTGCTGAAATCAAAGCAGCCCTATGTGACCAAAAACTAAACAAAGCGCAGGGAATTGACGAAATACCAGTTGAACTTCTGAAAAATGGTGGAAATTGTGTCGCTGAAATACTGCACAACATGATATGCAAAATTTGGACAGAGGAAATCATACCCGACGATTGGCGAAAAAGCATTATATGTCCCATTTACAAGAAAGGAGACAAACTCTGCTGTGAGAATTACAGAGGAATATCATTGTTGAGTACGTCCTATAAAATACTGAAAAAAATAATTGAACGTCGTCTTAAGCCCTATACTAATCAAATTATTGGCGAATACCAAGGCGGATTCAGAACCGGACGATCTACAACAGACCAGATATTCTCGATGAAACAGGTTCTTGAGAAATGCTGGGAATATAACACAGACGTGCACCAAATCTTCGTAGATTTTAAACAAGCATACGACGGTATCAACAGGAGCGTACTGTACCAAATCATGCTTGACTTTGGAATTCCTCCAAAACTAGTCCGACTAACAAGACTCACAATGACAAACACTCAATCCCAAGTGAGAATACAAACCGATTCCACAACCAGCTTTCGAACGGAATGTGGTTTAAAGCAGGGAGATGGTCTAGCTCCCATGCTTTTCAACTTGGCACTAGAGTATGTCGTCCGAAAAATCCCAGTCGATCCCAACGGGACACTACTATTCAAGTCCACCCAACTAGTAGCATACGCTGACGACATTAACAGCCTAGCAAGATCCTTCCCTAGTGCTAAGGAGGTATTTGTCAATCTTGACTCCGCCGCAAGAAAAGTTGGGTTGCGCATTAACGAAAACAAAACAAAAGTAATGACGCAAACAAGAAGGAGAGCGCCTATCAGACAAAACATAACAATTGCGGAATATAATTTGGAGAGTGTGGACAATTTCATATATCTTAGGGCTAATCTAATAAAGGACGGTAATGAAACAGACGAAATCAAACGACGGATAATACTAGCAAATAAGACGTATTATTCGGTACTTCCAATAATGAAATCCAAGAAAGTGGCACAGGAACAATAAGCTGCGGATATATAAAACTATTCTATGTTCTGTTATGGCAGCGAGACATGGACATTAACACGAACTTCCGAAAAAGCAGTTAACGCATTTGAAAGAAAGGTCCTCCGAAGAATTTTGGGACCTGTGAAGGAAGGAACGGAATGGCGGATAAGATACAACCATGAGTTGTATCAACTCTACGACGAGCCAGAAGCTTCAACGTTCATCAAGCTACGTAAACTGCAGTGGGCTGGCCATGTAGAGCGAATGGAAGACAGAAGAATCCCCAAACGTGCTCTGAAAGGCAAAGCGAGTGGTAACCGGCCAGTAGGCAAGCCACGCAAGCGATGGGAAGACTCGGTTGATGAAAATAGCAAAGCCATCTTAAAAATTAGCAGCTGGAGGACGCGGTCTTTGGATCGAGACGATTGGAGGCGACGACTTTAGGAGGCCAAGACCCGATTTGGGCTGTCGCGCCATTGATGATGAAAATATCTAGGTGTTATACTTGATAGAAAACTCAACTGAATATTGAATGGAATCATGTCAAAGCACAAAAACATTTTGCGCCTGCAAAAGCTTATTTAGCAGAAAGTGGGAAGTACAGCCCAAGATGATCTACTGGTGCTGCAGAGCAATCATCCTCCCAATAGTCACAAACGGATCAACGATATGTTGGACTAAAATTTTACAACAAAAAACACAGCTTACGCTACAAAAAATCCAAAGGATAGCTTGTTGTGGTATCGCAGGAGCAATGAAAACCTGTTCTACGGCAATGGAAATGTTCCTAAGCATCCCTCCGACACATCTCCAAATAAAAAAAGGAGGCTATCAAAGGGGTGTTACGCATACAGAGGGAAAACAGTTACAAATCAGTGGATTTTAGAGGTCACCTCAAAATCCTAAAAGACCCGAAAATACACTATCGGACGCTATGCCGACAAAATTCAACTTTGAAACCCCCTTCAAAGTTGTAATCAGAGAACGCAAGGACTGCCAATCCATGCTACCTGAAATAGAAGAGGAGTCAACAATCTGGTATACAGATGGTTCGCGCACCTCTGAGGGGAATGGACCGGAGTTGAAGGTCCTAACTTCTCGGTTTCAAAACTACTCGGCAAAGAGGCTACAATCTTCGAGGCTGAACCAATTGCAATGGAGCTATGCATCCAAGAGAATATAAGGAGATCTCATCGCAACAAATCTATTTATATTCGTATCCTATCGGATAGTCAGGCGGTTCTCAAAGCCCTAGCATCCAATAAGCATGGATCGAGGATAGTTTGGGACTGCCCACAAAGCCTAATCATCCTGGGAAAAAAGGAACGATGTAACCTTAATGTAGGTACCAGGTTATATGAGAATTGAGGGAAATGAAGAGGTTGATCGCCTTGCAATAAACGGCGCATAAACAAATTTTATTGGTACAGAGCCATTCTACAAAAAACCAAAAGTGCAGTACAACCCTATACTGTGGGCTGAACAAGAGCATATAATCTACTGGAATAGACTTCCAAGCTTATCAATCTCAAAAAAAAGAAAAACTAATCCTACCACAAAAAAACAAAGCGGAGGATATTCTAAAATTCAGCATGTCACTGTAAAGCAGTAGCTAGGAAAAGACACAATCTTGTCGGAAAATGTTTCCTTTCTACTGAGGAAGTAGCCAACATGGATCCTTTAAAGATACTTAGGTTAGCCAAAGTTATTGAGTTATGGGTAGGGTAAAAGGGCAATAAACGCACAATAGGCCGAGAAGGTCACAGTGCTCTGACGTGATCCCCAAATATATAAAAATCAGTAGCAAACACATTTGGCTACTCGGACAAAAAAAAACGGCCGAAAATATTGCTGCTTCCCATACAAAATCGAGCTTCGGTTGCTTGCTGCTGAGTTATGGTCGCCGGGTTGTTCAGACTCAATTCGATATGAAAATTGTGATATTTCTGGCAAAATTTTTTTTCGAACGGACATTTTGAGTTGGCCGACATTTTTGTGTCTACTGTACAATTACGATTATGGGCATCTGTGAGAGAGATAAACTCACGGTAACGAATTTCGTGACGCACAAAATTTTTGGTTGAGAGATCGACACACGGTAACGAATTGCGTGATGCACAAAATTTTTGGTTGAGAGATAGACTCACGGTAACGAATTTCGTGACGCACAATAGTTTTGGTTGAATCCAGCCATTACGATATCCATGACAAAAGAAAGAAATTAAGAGTTAAATCGGAAGAGAAGATTGATGTCGAGTGGTAACGCATTCCATACTCCTGTCGACTGAAATGTTACTGTGTAGACAAAAATAAGTTTGTAACGGTTCAAATTTGGTTTTCTGTATTTTATTGACAAATTTGTGTTAAATTTTTGTTAGAATATTATTTGAAGAGGCAAGAGATTGAAGATTTTTCAATCAATTTTGTAGCCCGAGATTTAACATAATTTAGATGGCACAGTGAGGTTCATGCAGCGATTGCCCAGCACAGACGTTTAAGATCAGGACTTGTAGATTATCAACAGTTCAGTTGATGGAAAAGTTTCGGTTCAGCTGCCCGCTTCTTCCAGCGAGTCAATATCTTTTTTGTGGAATATAATCCATAGATTGTTTAAAGTAGAGTTCCTATAAGACACAAACCTAAAGATATTGCAAAACCCATTTTCGGCTGGTCGAGTTCCATGCAGTAGTGAATTTGCACATATGCACAGAAAGGCCAGACCATACTTTATAAATTTCGCTTATATAGGAACCCTAGTTTTGTGATGATTTGCATTGGCTTCTTCAAACAGTGACCGATCCAATGCCAATTTCGCCTTTGAATCACAATGCCTCACTAAGTCATTGTACTCCAAATTTTTTCGTCGGAGATGACCAGAATATCCCTAAAATGCGTCAGAGGTATTGGTTCACAAAAGTTCGCAGGTTTCCGTAAAGCTTAACGGTCAGTCGGTGCAATCATATAACAAAATGGATTTGATCTATGCAGTTTCGTACGAAGGGAAATCTTTCTTACCTTTCAGAAAAAAGAAATTATACCAATGGCCTGACGAGCTTTTCTACACGAGCCGCAATATCTTTTTCGGCTCCCTTACATGTTTCTGAGGTAATAAAAATATTACTCTTATTCGACATCTTAGCCGGACAATAGGCGTGCTTGTACTCGAACCCATGTGCATTTACTTAGTCTTACGCACATTCATTTCAATCCTGCGTCTTTGCATTTGGAATTCAAAAAGCAGATACACTACCTTGATCAAAGGTGTCAGAAAGGAGCTCTCGGTCACCCGACTTCTACTTCTACAATGTCGCTACAGCCCAAATCGGACCTTGGCCTCCTGATATTCAGGTTCCTTAACATTTTTCATTACTTATTGTGGAAGGGTTGTTAGACCTTCGCACAACCCTCTTTCTACGAATTTTTCATTTTCTTAGATTGAGGTGACCAAGCTATATCCAAGCAGGCAATGTACCGGAATTGTATGTTGCGCCGGCCGGGATTTGAACTCACGACCTTCGCATTACAAGACCAACACACTACCTACTAGGCTATACCCTAGCTTGTTACCCGACTTGAGTTCTAACGTTTTTGTTAGGTTGCCACATCTGCCATTGACATTCCCACCAAATTTCAGCGTCATATCTTCACATTTGTAAAAATTACACAGTCCTTTTAGTGACCATGAGAGCCGCCTTCGATTTTTCCATTATCTCCTCTTGACTGGTAAAACGCGTTCTTCGGAGCGCGGTTTTTAGAGTTCGACCGAACAGGAAGAAGTCGCAGGGAGCCAAATCAGGCAAAGTGGGTAGTTAATAGATGGTATTCATTCCGTTCTTGGTCAAAAACTTTTTGATCAAGGTGGTAGGACTTAAGTCTGAATGATTATGCACAAGCAAACAGAGAGTCATCTGCATAATAAAGGTGACTTAAGATATTAGCCACAACTAAAGGCTCTTACCTTCCCCATTTTCCAGTCCAGATATCAATATCTCATTTATTACGACCAGAAAAATAATATGCAACCTTGTCTGAACTCCCTCACGAAGACAAGCTCTCTGGCAGCTCTCCTTTATGGCAGACGCGACATGGTCACTCGGATTCGAGGTTTTTGAGTGACAAAAAACATTTCTGTACCATTGGTGAACTTGTACGACCCTTATTTTGTAGCTTTACAGATGGTTTAGTGAATGTTTCCACATTTTGAATTAGACTTCTGAATTTTACAATGTTTGATTTTTTATGTGTGACGTTTCGGTCTCTGCTGAGACCTTATTAAACTGATCAGTTTTATATAGGTCTCAGCAGAGACAGAAATGTCACATATAACAAATTAAATAGAGTAAAATCCAGAAATCTTTCGTTTTAGCTTTACAGATGTTAGAACAAACACAATATTCTCTCAGATTTCATCTAGAGTATAAATATCGAAGGGATGTAAAACTACCTAGCTCAAAATCAGACAAAAAAATTCCAAAAATTAATGAAAAAAATCGATAAGGTTATTCTAACAATAAATTTTCTATGATAGGATCGCCAGACTAGAAGATATAGATAACAGATCTGACTGTCTCAAATCATACTTGATGAGACAGCTTTGAGTTCGAAATGCATTGAACTCAACCATGTTTTTTAGGAAGAGAGTTGGAGAAAGAATTGAACCTTGAGGGGCACCAGTGTTGTTTGCATAAGGAGAATACACCACCTTGTTTAATAAAAATGTTTCAATTCACTAAATCAAAGAATCAGGAAAATTATGCAGAATTTTCGTAAGTTATTGAAAAAGGGAATGTGGATTGGAGTTTCTCGCTCAGATTTTTTTTAAAAGGATTTCAACGGAGCTGTTGTGAAGCATTTCTTTAAGTTGGTTGTTGCGTTTTTCTCGTAGAATAGTTTTATGAAAACTGCTTTGTCTATATTAGTCAGGAATCGTAGCTCCAACATTGAGGTCTCTGCTAATCTTTTAATATACTGATGAACTTCTTGAGGCGCTGCAGAAAGTAGAAGGAGGGGTTCATTGTCCATTTCTTTCAAGGAGTGCTGCAGATTAGATGGTGTGAAGCATTCCTTTAAGTCGGGTGAATATTTCTGATAGAATAGTTAGATATGTCTATTTCGATCGTGAATCGTAGCCCAGACTCAGGTCTCTTTACATGTTCTGATCCCCTTGGTTATGCGAGACGAATGGGTGACATAAGAAGGTTCCGAAAAAGACCAGATTTTAATTTTTAAGGCAATGGGAATAACCTTCAATGCAATGCTGAGTTAAGTCTGTACGACAAGTAAATATTATAAAATTGGATTCAAGGAAATTTAGGTGGAGAGAAGTGTTGGGAGAAAATAAAGTATTTTTACTGTAACGGAAGGTGAACGTTTAATAATTTAAAGGCAAGCGTGTTTAGCTTGACCAGAATGAGTTTGAGTTCCGTACTAAGCGAGTTCCAAACGAATGAGAGTTCCCAGAATAACCGGTAATGGTAAGAAGCTAAATCTTTCTCTCAGTAAAACATTGCAAGTCAACTTACTTGAAAAACATGTCGATGCAACGTTGCGAATTTACTAGCAACTCGCTTACGTTCGGCCAAAACGATCTCTCTGTCCTGGAATAGACGATCCTTTCGTCTTCGCACCTCCTTCACTTCGTCTTCAAGCGACAATATCTGATCGAGCTTACGTTTACGACAATTCTGCGCAGCAACCTTGTTCTTACCGCGTCGTCTGATGTCCCGTATCAAGGACAATTGATTCTCGTTCAAATCGTATTTCGATAGGCGCTCATTGAATTCGTCCATCGGTAAATTGATGATATCGTGAACGGAAATGGGAATATTAAGGGATCGGGCTCGTTTCTCGTCGCGCGTCAAATGCTCCTCTTCGGCACGTTTCTGTTTCTTATCGCGAATTTGCGGACGTGGTGTCGAACCGCTTCCCTGAGGTAATGTGTAGGTGTGATTATGATTGATAAGATCGTGAGCGCTTCCGCGTGGCGGTCTTGCCGAAAAGTCCAACGAGCATGCATACTTCATTTCGGCATTGGTCATAAGCGGCACGTGATCCTTATTGACCATCGGACCTACTGCTCCTTCCATACTGTGCGTTATCGAACCAGCCGACGGATGAATACCATACGATTCGTATTCGTATTTGATCGGTACGGGTAAGTGATCGGTCGACTGCTGATTCGTGTTTGACGGTTGCGGAAGTGCTGGAATGTTGGGCTGTTCTTGGAAATAGCGTTTCCCGAACATTTGATGTTTCTTTTGGGCGACCGGCTGCTGTCGTCCTGAATCGCTTAGACGTCCATTGTAACTATAATCGTACGGACCGCCGTATTTTCCTTGATGATAGTCCTGCGCCGAATCGCTTCCGGCATCGCCCCATTCGCCATCCGATAACGATGGAACACGTTCCGATCCCATCGAACTGACTGCACTATCGCTGGATGCATCGAGACGATCGCCGGTTGTTGCACCGATCACTTCGCTGCCCATATTTCCTAAATTGCTTGGCATCGAAAGCATGTGACTGGCATGGCTACCGCCACTTGAACCCAAAACTGATGAATTGTTGCTTGTTGCGTTGCCTTCAAGCATTCGCATCGTACAGAAGCCTGAAATTGAAATAAAATAGAAGATAAGTATTTTTTTTTGTGATAGAAAATGATTAGGGTTGATTCTCGTATTGATCAGTTGTCGAAACTCGAACGTGAGGTCGAACTTGTAATTAAGACTATGCATAATATAAGATATCCCAAGCCTATGGAAAAAAAATTATATCCAAATCTATTGCGTTGAGAGCGACGAAAAGGTTTTAAACACTAAAAGCACATGATTTCCGGTCATTAGCTTCTACCCGCGCGCCCATATCTATGTGCCAATCGATTCAACGGCGGCCGTCGGTATTGGTGTTTAAAACCTTTTCGTCGCTCTTAACGCAATAGAAATGGTTATACTGTTTTTTCCATAGGCTTGGGATATTTCATATTATTCATAGTCTTTGGTAGAACTTATCTATACTAGGATCATTCGTACAATCGTACCAATAATGCTTGCAGTCGGCTCCAATAGTTCTTTCTACACAATAAAGGAATCACAAAAAAGCAGGTTTAGAACAAATATAATATAATTCCACAATTTAAGTGACCGGTTTAGTTCGGCCTCCTTGAGGATGGTCTGTTCATAGGTACCATATAAATCAGATCAGTCTTAAGAAGATCAGCTGTACATTGCAAATTTAATTCTGGTTCGTTTCAGAAACGCAGAGATTTCGCCACATACAATATACTAGATAGCGATCGATCAGATAAGCTACAAGAAGATCGATCTGCTTCAATGGCACTATAGACTAATTCGGGATTTTCCCTCACCCCACTTATTTTCTAGTTTCTTTTAGACTTTATTGTGAATGGAATTCTATCTACAAATTTTTATGCTCGAAGATTCTATTTCTACAATGGCAATACAGTCCAAATCTGGCCTTGGCCTCCTGACTTTCAGGTTTCTTAACATTTCTTCATTATTTATTGTGGAAGAGTTGTTAGGCCTTCGCACAACCCTCTATTTACGAATTTTCCATTTTCGTAGATTGAGGTGACCCGAGGTATACCAAAGCAGGCAGTGTGTTGGTATTATGCCTTGACCGAGATTTGAACTCACGGCCTTCGCATTGTAGACCAACACGCTACCCACTATCCTAGACCCTATCTATGCTCGAAGATTAAACATAACCCTGCATGCAGTGCGTACCTCGGGATTTAAACGCATGATCACCACATTGTAGATCAACCCGCTATCAATTAACTAATCCAAAGGGGTCTGCAACTTTGCCTCCGCCGTTTTTTCCCAAAATTTGAGGCTTAATTCTGAAAAAGTGATTACACATTTATGATTGAAAGTACTGTCCCTTGCTAGCCACTACTTTTTTCCCATCTTTCTGGCAATTGTCGGATACCATCTCGAGAACACTATGCGTCTTTTCAGGCGATCCATTTTTGGACTTCTTCATAAGAACCGAAATGCTGCTCAACCAGGCCATGAGTCATCGATCGAAATAGGTGGTAGTCAAAAGTGGATATGTCTGGAGAACGCAGCGGGTAGGGTAGGATGTTTCATTTCAGTGTTTCAATGTAGATTTTCAAAACCTAATCAACATGTGGCTGAGCGTTGTCGTGCAGTAAAATTCACTTTGTTGTGTCTCTCTTGGTACTGTGGTCGCTTCTCCTTCAAACGCATCAATTGTAGTGATCGCCCGTGACGGTTTTACTCGGTTTCAACAGCTCATGATATACCATAACAATTTTCTCTCACCGCCATGCTGGGCCTTTGACGTCAAAATCACCGCTCTAGAAGCTTTGAAAGCACTGACAGTATCTCTAATACTCGATATACACTAACACTACTCTCTTGTTTGGACAATGCATGTACAGCGCGGGAAATTTTGTTCCTAATTTGAATTCGATTCTTTTTCATTTATTTATTTTTTTTTTATATTAGTGATCGAAATAAACTTAGAAGGTCACCCTTTAATGTGCGATGCAGTTAATTCAACATGAGTAAGGGAAACAAATGGAAATAGGGAAATTACCAGGGAAACACAGGAGGGAAGAGTTTGAAGTGTTGGTGAACGTTGTTCTTAAACTAATGGAGCTTGTATTCAGTGGGTAAGAGATTGCCTGGTAATGAATTCTACAACACTGTCATCCCAGATTTGAAGGACTGCTTAATTTCACTGCTCTTCACGGTAAGGGCTTCGCAGTGAATTCGTGTGGGCGTGCAGTGTGGCGAGTAGCTGCGGCTTTTAGTTCCTTGGTGCATTTACCATGGAAGTATCTATAGTAAATGCAGAGTGCCTCGATATTTCAACGATTCTCGAGGGAGTCAATTGAGGCCGATTTATCGGAATGCTTGGTTCTGGATACGATCAAGTAGAGCCAAATGGGATTTTGGGGCCCCAGCCTAAACAAGCGAATTGTACTCAAGACGTGGTCGGATATAAGCCTTATAGATGGTAGCTAGTTCGGAGGCAGAAAAGAATACCTAGACGTTTCGAAGCATCAAGAACAACTTTGTAGATGTGTTGGCTCTAATTAAGGCGATTGTTAAATTTTATACCTAGTAACGTGATGTCTGCTGAAGGTGAAATCTGTACGCCATTTAAGGGCAATTAGCGGGCGACGTCGGAACGGACTGTGTTTTTAAGGCACTAAACTCTACTCTGTTTTCTCTGCCCTATTCCAGGATTAATCTGAGGTCAGAGTTCAATGACTGTATTGACTCCTTACGGCATGAGGCCACTGATGTTGGACGTGCATCAGCAGGGGAGTCAAATTGGAAGGTGTTATCCAAAGTGCTGTCATCTGCGAAACAATGAATAAGATTGAGAGTAGATGGCAGAAGGTCATTTATGAAGACTAAAAGGAGAGTAGGAGATAAAACTGAGCCCTGAGGGACGCCGGAATCAATGGAAAATGATGCCGTCTACCACGAATGTAATAGAGGGAAAATTCTCAATCCATTTAAGAAAAGCTTTGTTAAAACCATAGGCCTTCAGCTTGGCTCAGAGGCAGTTGTACCAAACTCTGTCCAACGCTTTAGCAATGCTAACAGCAAATACATGACCTTCTCAAAATTTGTGGATGCAGGAGTTCCAACGCTCGGTATGATAGACAAGGAGATCGCCAGTAGAACGTCCCCAGCGAGTTGAATAGCCTGCGATTGACAGCGGTTTCCATTATTTTTGAAAGTACTGAGGTAATGGCTATGGGGCGATAATTAGCGGGATTCGCTTTGTTTCCTTTCTTAGGAATTGGCTGAACATTTGTGACCTTCCATATCTGAGGAAAGCACTCTGCAGAGTATGAAAGATGGAGGATGATAGAGATTACGAAGAAGTTTCGCTAGAGAGGAAGCGCCGTTTTTAAAAACAATGGGGGGGGACGCCATCTGTACCAGCAGACTAGTATTGAGCTTCTGCAGGGTCCGGGAAATGACCCTAGCTCGAAAACGAAGTAGTGGCAGCAAGAAGCCCGAGTCCGGTAAGTACAGAAGACTCTGATTCGACGGTAGGAGCTTGGAGTTTCTTGCGAAATTTGCTTCCAAAAGGTTCGCTTTTTCAGCTGAATCAACAATGAAGTAAAAACAATCATAATGAATTGTTATTAACGAAAGTCATATTTATTTTCGATGTTATGAGTGCATCTATACAAAAACTTCTAGTTTGATATTAGTTTGTGCTCGTGTACATACATTTGAAAGCAGTCAAACAGTCATTCACATTCCTATGTTGCCTTATTGTACTTCTAAGCTAACGCTGAATAAATTGCTGATGCAAACACAAATTCACTAATGTGGTGCTGTCGATATGTTGATAGATGTCCAAACTTATTGTGCGACATTCTTGATTATTTCGACTAGCACTTACCGCTGCAGCCATCTATCGGAAAACGGCGGAAGCTAAGTTGCAGACCCTATATATCCAGGTGATAAGGTTCAGATTGACTTAACTAGGATTAACAAAACAGGTAGGTGAAGATCGCACTATGTGTAAGAGAAAACATATCAGAACTAAAATTGTACGTAAGACCCAATCATGCGAAATAGCGATTTTTGTTCGGGGCTAGTAGAAGGAGTGACCGTAATGAACTATTTTTTTCACTTTATGATTCAGTTGCTATCAAAATGTCTTACACAAAATTTGAACTTAAAAAACTAAGAAATTAGTGCATTGCACTTCACGAAATTCTGTAGTTTAAATGGCAGTTGGAAAAAGGAGTGAGAGTGTCTTGATGATTTTTTCAATCATAACTATGAAACTCTAAAAATAAGGTGTTTTACTTTTTAGATCCATAGCTTTCATAATTTTAAAGAAATTGCGAAATTGTGTCATTTGACCCGATTCGACCCGTTCACGAACTTGGCCTTTCTTTTTCGACAAAAATTACACATACAAAATGGGAGCGTTCTAGCTCAACGCGTTCTCAAGCTAGAGAACGGACGGACGGACGGATGGACATCCGGTTTTGAGATTTTTGAGTGAAAATCAGAACTTCAGTCATTATTTTTCTTTGAGTTTTATTTCTTAGCGTCGTGTCAAACTTATAATACTCTCAGATTTCATTTTGAGTATAGAAATAGGTGCCAGTTAAAAAATTATGATAACCTTTTTTTTAAGGTACCAAATATAATTTAGGGGGTCACCCTATAATGCTATGCACAGTTATTTGTGTTCCAAAGTCTTGACGTTCGAAAAATGAACGACTGCATAAATATTACTGTACGAAAAGGTAATAGTTTAGCGGTGTACTCGTGCGCGCGTTCAGTTTGGCGAGTATCCCGGGGAAAAGTATAGAGTGGAGGGATGATGCGCTTAGTTCCGCACTGCATTACCCATGGAAGTATCGATAGTAAATGCTGAGTACTCCGACATTTCTGCGATGCTCGAGAGAATCGATAGAAGACGTGATGGGGTCGTCTCAAATCAGTCGGAACGCAGGTTTTTGAATACGATCGAACAACACGAGGTGTATTTTGGGTGCCCTAGCCCAAACATTTGAGTTTTACTCTAAACGTGGTCTAATGTATGCCTTATAAGGTCGGTCGCCGTTAAATATTTTTTACAATTTCGAAGAGCACGTAGACGTTTAGAGGCGTCGAGGGCAACATCAAAAATGTGCTGGGCCCAATTCAGGTTGTCATTAAATTTAACGCATGGAACAGTGAAATTATCCGAAATGTAAAGTTGTGCGCCACCCAAAGCCACATTGTTAGATAATACTGGAACTTTACGTTTAAGGGATAGATAACAGGTCTGTGTTTTGGAGGCGTTGAACTCTACTTAATTTTTCCTGCCCCAGGATCAAGTTGAGATCTGCGCTCGGCGAACTGAATAACTCCCTGCGATTGGAAGCAATAGAGTGCTTGTTTGATACCGCAGCAGAATTAGATTCATATGAGTTATCTAAAGTACTGTCAACTGCAAAACTATGGATTGAATTCAGAGTAGATGACAGAAGATCGTTGATGAAAAGCAAGAACAAATTTGGAGCTAAAACAGAGCCTTGAGGGACGCCGGAATCTGTTAGAAAGGAGGAAGAAGTAACGCCATCTAGTACTACTCGTATTGTGCGTTCTGACAGAAAACTCTCAATCGATTTAACAAGGGAAGAATTAAGGCCTATGGCCCTAAGCTTAACTATGAGACATTCATGCCAAACTCTGTCCAAAGCTTTTGCAATGTCAAGTGCAAGAACTTGATCTTCGCCGTGTTTATGTGAACATGAGTTTTAACGTCCTGTCAAGTAGACCAGAAGATCTCCCGTCGACCTTCCAGAACGGAACCCATGCTTTCAATCATAGATTAGATGTTTATCCTCAAGATATTGAACGATTTTTCGATTGATAGTAGTTTCCATTACTTTCGAGAGCACTGAAATAATGGCTATTGGGTGGTAGATGGTGAGCTTCGCTTTGCTTCCGTTCTTGGAAATTGGCTGAACATTCGCAACTTCGATCATACGTGAAAAGCACTCAGAAGAATAGGAAAGGTAGAAAAGGTTGTGAAGAGGTTTAGTTAAAGAAGAGGAGCACTTTTACTAATGTAATGGGGGAATATCGTCCGAACTAGAAGATTTATGAATATTGAGCTCTTGAAGGCAATAATTCTCGTGCGAAAATGTAGTGTGGGCAGCGAGAAACTAGAATCATTTAGAGAGGGGGGCGAATGATTTGGAGATGGAAGTCGCGAGTTTCTCGCGAAACTTGCTGCTAGTAAGTTAGCTTTTTCGATAGGATTAATCACGGTACGGTCGCCATCAACAAGAGGTTGTATTGAAGAAGAAATGAAATTGTTGTTGAGCGTTTTGACGAATGACCAGTTAGTCCTCGAACACTGAAGGATATTCCGTCGAAGTTTTTAGTCATGCTTAAATTTAACACGCTTGAGTATGGATTGAGGATCTGCAACGATAGGTGAAGACGATCGACATCAACTACACGATTTTTTTACCAAATCAAACAGATAGAATCGGGTAGATAATCTATCGGATCAACTACATGTTAATCAATCAGATGGGCTGTGTAAAAATTGACCAGATCAGCTAGACAAATATCGATTAAATCAAATAAAAAAAAAAAGCCGCGATCAGATTAAAAAGCAAATCATGATCATGAAACAATTACAATAATTTACTTAACTTCAGAGATCATCCAATCACGTAATCATGCGATTATTTTAATTTATCGTAGTTATCTAATTAAAAACAGAAATACTTCTTTATTAGGATAATAAAGTATAGCATGTACAAAAATCTTAATAATTGAATTTTAATAGAAATAAAAAAATTGGAAAAAAAACTGATGCTTACCCAATAAATTAGAAAAGAAAATAAGCTGTACCAAAAGCACTGTTTTACCGGCGATTTTAATAGCAAGACTAACGACATTTTCAAATGACTAATCATTTTCTTATCGCGTAAGTGTTTTTCAGCGAAAATCATACCAAAAAAAAAAATCTAATTATTTCAACGTAGTTTAGACGAAACGATTACGATGGGGATTTTCGATTTCAAGATTATACGTTTTTTTTTTGTGTACGATTTTTCTTCATTTTTATGCTTTTAATATCCGTAAAAAACACGACGGAACTAAACGTTTTCTAAATCGTCAAATACTGAGTTTTAGACTTCATTCCAAATTTTTATTGGATGAAAGAAATTGTTTTTATTATAAAGGCATCGCGCACTCGATACTCTCGATTCTTGGAATCGAGGAAAGGTTTCTTTTTTTAAAAGGAGGAGAGACTTTACAACGATAAGATTAAGTAACAATACAATAAAAATATAGTGTTATGTATTGTGTGTTAATAGAACGTTTTTCACTGGAAATAATTTCATAATCGATCGAAAATTGATAAGAGTCGCAGATTTAGCTTTTTGCTTTAGAACTTGCTATAGGTCAAACGTAAAGGTTATAAAGCTCGATTTCTACTCGAACAAGCTCAAGTAAAAAAGTATTTTTTGCAATAATAACCCGAGTGGATCACTACTTCAATCCAATCTATCAGGCACAAAATTTGATTGAAAAGAGTTATTATTGAAAGAATAATTTAGTGAGATCATTTTTTCTCAAGTAAGGTAGAACGGGTTGGGTAAACTTTGGTTCACCGGCATCAAAGTACTTACGTCCAATTGCCACCACGTTATGAAAATTTAAATGAGAAAAGAATTTTTAAAATTGCATTTCATACTTAATATCGAAATGTAAAACTACGCTTCATACATATGAATTACCTAAAAGTTTCTATGGGGGGTGGTAAAATTAGTAAACCATAAAGAAGTTATTCTACAGCATGTGACCAAATTTCTAGAGAATGAAATTTCTTTAAATTATAAAATCGACACTTTTGTATGAGAGGTGGAATAAGGATAAGTATGATCTAATAATCTAGGTTTAATTTAATAAAATATTTAACGATTTTTCAAGATTTCACATATCTTATCCACTCCCCTTCGCCTCTAAAGGGTGTCCCACCAAGACTACCTATTTTGAACTTAGCCCCATTTTTTTGTGTCGGTCGCACAGCGTTCTTGTTTGACAGTTGTATTGTGTGAACATTGAGGTTTAGTGATGGAGAATCACATAGACGCACAACGTAGAGAAATTATGAGACGGTTAGAAAATGTCGTTGTTTTTTCGATCACCATAGCGTAATTTCTCGCCATACAGTGGTCTGATTAATCCAAAAATTTAAGGTGAATGGATCAGTTCAAACCCAGAAAAGATCTGTCCGTGTTCGGTCTAATGAAAATATTGCAGCTGTTCGTGAGAGTGTTGACCAAAATCCTTCCACCTCGATTTGCCATCGTTTTCAGCAATTGAGACTTTTAAGAATGCATTTGTATAAGAGGGGGTACGAGGAGTATACGGATCAAATCAAAATATTTCGCCGTCATTGATATTTCAATTATTCGAATTGTCACAAAACGTCAAGTCGATAATTTTGGCAGTTTCGCAGGAAATACGTTTAATTGAAATTTCAAATTTTCGTGAAATTTGTATGGGAGGGGGCAGAAGGAGTGGGGTGAAGTCGATAACTTTTTCAAAACAGGTTAAGAATTATAATAAAATTAATTCTGACATAAATTCTTCTTTTCAGCTTTGCTAGTTTCAATGAAAATTGAAAAAATGAATTTTTCAAAATTGTGCATTTGTATGGGAGGGGGTAAAAGGAGTGAAAGAATCATATCAATATTTTGTGTCATTAATAATATTTACATCCTTGTACTTCGACCGAAATTTCAAGTCGATAGTTTAGACAGTTTCGAAGAAAAATCAATTTCTTAGAATTTCGAAATTTCATGAAATCACGAACTTTTTCTTTCTTTTTTGCTAAAACTGACACATAACAAATTGCAGCACGATAGCTCAAAGCTTTCAAAAGTTATGTAGTAGACAGACGGACAGACAGACAGACGGTCAATCGGAATCGCAGTTTTTGAGCGACAACAAATATTTCTGTACCCTTCGCGGCTCTGTGCGAGCATTATTTCATAGCGTTACAAACAGTAAGGCAAACACAATATACTCTTAGATTTCATCCAGAGTATAACAATGTCGACATTTTTCTAAATTTCGCTCCAAACGTAGGGCTTCATCTTTGCCAAACTATGATAAAGCGCCTCTAGTGTCCCATGGAGGAACTATACACCTAATAACTAACTTGCATTTACGATTCCAACTGATTTTTTTTTTATTATTATTTTGACTACGTACTAACTTTATTCGATTCTAATTTTATCATCAGTTTTATTTTTATCATATCGAATTTACAAGTCCTATCCAAGCTCGTACTTTTTCATCATTTTTCCATGTATATACTATTGGAAAAAAAAACCCAGACAACATAAAAACAAACAACATTTTCACACATGCAAAATTTTACTACGTATTTGTATGACGAAGACTTGAGAAAAAAAACTAGGGCAAGTGATAAAGGCCAATCTCTCATAAAATGTACAACAAGAAAAAAAAAGAAGAAACAAATCGCATTTAATACCAAGATAAAATTTTATTGTTGTCATTATAACTTAAATCTTGGCATTACAAAAAAGAAATGAGTTTATCATTTTTCAAAAATGGCGAAAAAAAAGTAAGTGACGAATATATCACAAACTAACTTATGAACAATCACTACATTCGCGCAAAATTATCGGCACAAGGTAGAAACTTCTCTAATCCTGGGTCTTTTTGCTGAGCTATTCTCTCTCCTCTTTCAAACATCCCTGAAAATTGGGATTTTTCCAAATGTGTGGAAGTCGTCTTTTATCTTACCTACTCACAAGAACTGTCGGCTATTCCTAAAATTTTCGAGTCTATAGTGTATAATTTCGAGTAAACAAAATGGTTTTATCAAAAATATGTCTACTGTCACTAATCTGATGGAGTTTACGAATAAATCCATTTTGGCTATTGAGGATGGTAAGCAGGTGGAGTGTACTGATTTTTGTAAGGCTTTTGATAAATTACCACATTCTATAATTGTTGTTGTTGGGTTTTCCTACATGGTTTATAAATTGGATTAAGTCTTTTACTGCGAATTCTGGGGTCCTTCAAGGAAGTCATTTGGGGCCACTTCTGTTTATCGTGGCCATTAACAATGTTGCCTCTGTTTCCAAATATTCGGAAGTACTCATTTATGCTGATGTCACTAAAATCTTGAGGTCGCTTGGTTCCAACTCTGATAATCTTCTTCAGGTGGATCTGATAAATTTTAGTAACTCGTGTCGCCATAATGACCTTCGATTGAATTTGGATAAATGTCTTGTAGTGTCATTTACTCGGAAATTCTCACCGTTTGTAGTAGCTTACAGTCTCAATGATTGTATTTTGGATCGTGTTAAATGCATTATTGACTTAGGTGTTACATTTGAGCAAACGATTGATTTTGGCTTGCATATAAATAAGATTGTGCAAAAGAGTAATTCTATGTTGGGTTCACCACTCGCTTATCCAAGGAATTTAACAATTCCTTTGTTAGGTTCAGTATATGTAACACATTTGTTAGATATCATATTGAGTATGCTTCTCAAGTTTAGTCTCCCTATTATGATGTGCATATTGGCAGAATTGAATCTATTCAGCAGAAATTTGTTAGAATAGCTTAATGTCATAAAGTCATAAAGTAGGGTGTAGTTTTGTTAGTGTGCTGGACTTCAATGCAAAGGTCGGCAGTTCAAATCCCGGTCGATGTATAATTCCAACACACTACTTGCGTTACTTGCGTGGGTATATATTGCCCACTTCAAAATGGGAAAATGAAAATTTGGGTTGTGCAAAAGGCTAACAACTCTTTCACAATAACAATTAAAATGATAAGGAACTTGAACGTTAGGAGGCCAACGCCTGATTTGGGCTGTAGTGCCATTGAAGAAGAAGAAACTTTATGTCACCTTAATTGAAATGACAGAGTTTGTCTTCCTCCTTATACCGACCGACTTCTATTACTACTTCTACTAAATATGTCATGACTCTCACGTGAAGTAGCTGATGTAGTTTTTTGCAGTTTGCTGTTGGTCAATTTTTACCGAGGCATCCTAGATTGCTGCAGATCTACTTTCACCGGACTAACTATGGTATGAGTGAACCAATTTTGCGTCTTGCAGTTAACAAGAATGTTGATGTATTCGACTTCTCCGTAGATAATATATGTTTAAAATGCAGATTTTACGCTTGTTGACACCAATTTATGTGATTTTTTGTAAATTTATTATGCTCTGTTTATTTATGTTCTTGGTGTAGGGATATTGATGTTTGTTTTGTCCCTTCACTAAGTGATGAGCCAAAGGATAAATTGATTTCCATCTTTTATACTTTGAATCGATTTTATGGCAATTCCTTACATTACGGAATCCTGATAGTGATGAATTCAAAAATTGTCGAAATTGGGGCTAATATAACATAATAATAATGATTTTACAATAAAATATAAAAGAACTACGATTGGGCGTAAAGCCCACTCGTCCGATAGATAGATGAGAGAGATTTTTATACTCTAGATGAAATCTGAGAGTATTATAAGTTTGCTCTAAAGTTTGTAACGCCAAGAAATAAGGCTCGGAGAAAAAAATGAATGATACAGAAGATAATATTATCCTCAAAAATCTCAAAACCGGATGTCCGTCCGTCCGTTCGCTCTCTGGCTTGAAAACGCGTTGAGCTAGAAAGCTCAAATTTTGTACACGTCGTTTTTCACAAAAAATGTAAGGTCAAGTTTGTGAACGGGCCAAATCGCTCCACCCCTTCTACCCCCTCCCATACAAAATGACACAATTGCGCAATTTGACAATAAACGGATTTGCTCAAGAAGTATGAAAGCTATTGGCCTGAAATTTTGAATATATTACTTTTATGATAATATCAATCTACCGTAAAAAACTTATGCGTGTTTTCCCTCTCCTTCTACCATCTCCCATACAAACTGAACTTGTCATGAATTACTCTAAGCCAATTTACTCAGTGCGTATAAAATTTACCGGGCTGAAATTGAACACAAAATATTTATTTAAAATTGTTAGTAAGTCCAAAAAAAATTAGACGATTAGCTTCATCCCTTCTACTCCCTCCCATACAAAATGACACAATTGTGTAATTTGATAATAAACGGATTTGCTCGAAAAGTATAAAAGCTATTGCCCTGAAATCTGGAATATATTACTTTTATGATAATATCAATCTACCGTATAAAAATTATGCGTGTCCTCCCCCTCCTTCTATCACCTCCCATACAAACTGTACTTGTCATGAATTACTCTAACCCAATTTACTCAGTGCGTATAAAATTTAGCGGGCTGACATTGTGCACCAAATATTTATTTAAAATTGTTAGTAATGCCAAAAAAATAGAAGATTAGCTTCACCCCTTATACCCCCTTCCATACAAAATGACACAATTTCGCAATTTGATATTAAATGGATTTACTCGAAAAGTATAAAAGCTATTAATATGAATTTTGGGATGTATTATTTTTATAATAATCTAAATTTACAGTAGAAAAATTATTTGCGTCTTCCCTCCCCTTCCACCCATACAAACTACACTTTTTCATGAAATGCTCTAAGACGATTTTCTCAGAACATGTAACATTTATTGAGCTCATATTTTGTAATAAATACTTAGTTAGTATTATCACTACGATCAGAAAACAAAATTTGATTAGCTTCTCTGCTTCTACCCCATCCCATACAATATGACACAGTTTCGCAACTTTACAAAAAATCGATTTTTTTGAAAAGTAGGAACGGCACTAGTCTGAAATTTAAGGGATGTCAATTTTATAATATTCCTAGTTATTTCTGAAAAAATCACTAGAATTCCCCCACTCTTTCTACCACCTCTCATACAAACTGCACATTTTCATTAAATCTAACTCACTAATTTTCTCAGTTCGCATTCAATTTTTGAAGTAAGCATTTTATATAAAACATTTTTGTAGCTACTTTAGCATGATGGGGAAAAAATTAGTTAAATGCTATCATCCCTTCTAACACTTCGCATACAAAATTTATTGGGGTCACAAAAAATTCTATTTCATCTAGAGTATCGTAAGATTGCGCTTTACGCGCAATCGTAGCCATGTTATGTTTTTTAATTTAAGAAATTTTGTAGGGTCTACCACTTCCCCTACAAAAGGGGGTTACGACATTCAACTAATTTTTTCACATCACGCTAAGATTGCTATCAAAATGTTTTATACAAAATTTAGGATTCAAAAATTGAATAGGTGCTGAGAAAATTGGTGTATTGGATTTAGTGAAATTGTGCAATTTATAGGTGGAAGAAGGAGGGGCAAGTTCTTAATGACTTTTTCAGAAATAACTATTAACATCATGCTTTCGACATGTTTTCAATCACAGATCAGTAGCATTCATACTTTTCAGGGAAAACGACTTTTTGTAAAATTGTTGAATTGTGTCAGATTGTATGGAAGGGGTTAGAAGGAGTTAAGCTAACCGTCTAGTTATACTCTAGATGGAATCTGAGAGTATTATAAGTTTGCTCTAAGGTTTGTAACGCCAAGAAATAAGGCTTGGAGAAAAAAATGAATGATACAGAAGTTCATAAAATCACTCAAAAATCTCAAAACCGGATGTCCGTCTGTCCGTCTGTCCGTCCGTCCGTCTGTCCGTCTGTCCGTCTGTTCGCTCTCTAGCTTGAGAACGCGTTGAGCTAGAAAGTTCAAATTTTCTATACGTCGTTTCTGACAAAAAAGTAAGGTCAAGTTCGTGAACGGGCCAAATCGCTCCACCCCTTCTACCCCCTCCCATACAAAATTACACAAATGCGCAATTTGACAATTAACGGATTTTCTCGAAAAGTATAAAAGCTATTGGCCTGAAATTTGGAATATATTACTTTTCTGATAATATCAATCTACCATATAAAAATTATGTGTGTCCTCCCCCTCCTTCTACCACCTCCCATACAAACTGTACTTATCATGAATTACTATAAGCCAATTTACTCAGTGTGTATAAAATTTAGCGGGCTGAAATTGTGCACCATATATTTATTTAAAATTATTAGTAAGACCAAAAAAAATTAAACGATTAGCTTCACCACTTCTACCCCCTCCCATACAAAATAACCCAATTTCGCAATTTGACAATAAATGGAATTAATCGAAAAGTATAGAAGCTATTAGTATGAATTTTGGGATATATTACTTTAATAATTATATAAATCTACAGCAGAAAAATTATCTGCGTACTCCTTCTCCCTCTGCCCCCTCCCATACAAACTACACTTTTTCATGAAATGCTCTAAGACAATTTTCTCAGAACATATAACATTTATCGAGCTCATATTTTGTAATAAATACTTAATTAGTATTATCACTAAGATCAGAAAAAAATATTTGATTAGCTTCACCCCATCTACCTCCTCCCATACAATATGACACAGTTACCCAACTTCACAAAAAATCTATTTTCTTGAAAAGTATGAATGTTACTCATCTAAAATTTAAGAGATGTCAATTTTATGATATTCTTAGTTATTTCTGAAAAAATCACTAAAGTCCCCCTACTCTTTCTACCACCTCCCATATAAACTGCACATTTTCACTAAATTTAACACATTAATTTTCTCAGCTCCTATTCAATTTTTGGAGTAAGCATTTTGTATAAAACATTTTTATATGTAGCTACTTTAGCATGATGGGGAAAAAATTAGTTCAACGCTATCACCCCTTCTAATACTCCCCATACAAAATTTCTTGGGATCACAAAAAATTCTATTTCATTTAGAGTATCGTAAGATTGCGCTTTACGCGCAATCGTAGCCCTGTTATGTTTTTCTTTTAGTCTTACTAATAACTCTAAGTAAATATTTAGTGCACAATCTCAGCTCGATAAATTTTAAACGCACCGAGTAAATTGGTTTAGAGAATTTCATAAAAAAGTGCATTTTGTGTGGGAGGTGGTGGAAGGAGGGGATGACACAAATAATTTTTATACAGTAGAATGAAATCATCATAAAAGTGTTATATTCCAAATATCAGATCAATAGCATTTTTACTTTTCGAGAAAATCCGTATATTGCCAAATCGCTAAATTGTGTCATTTTGTATGGGAGGGGGTACAAGGGGATTTGGCCCGTTCACGGATTTGGCTCGTTCACGAACTTGTAATTACTTTTTTCTCAAAAACGGCGTGTACAAAATTTGAGCTCTCTAGCTCAATGCGTTCTCAAGCTAGAGAGGACGCGGACGGACATCCGGTTTTGAGATTTTTGAGTGATTATATGATTTTTTGTATCATTCGTTTTTTTCTCCGAGCCTTATTTCTTAGTGTTACAAACTTTGTGGCAAACTTATAAATCTCTCAAATTTCATCTAGACTATAACAATTGAAAAATTCAGTATTATATTTTGAAATCCAATATTTTCTAAAAGAAAATATTTGGCAATTAAACGATCGGATTGCTATCATTTTTTTTCGACTTTTCGCACGAACTATTTGCGCGAACAAAGCCGAAAATTGGCTCACGCCTGGAAGCATTATTAACGCTAGAGCCTTTCGACCACAGTATATACAGTAGAATCACTCTGCCGAATATGCGGATTCGTTTCGAAAACACACGTGAGTTTCCTGTCCTTCAAGCTTATAGTGAACATTTAATCTGGTCTTTCCATTTCATTTTTAGACAAGAGCAACCGAAATTGTAAGTGCTTATGACCAGCGCACCCGCCGTCCAAGTTGAACACGACGCGAGCGAAAGCCATGCACGATAATGAGAGATAAGAGGAGTCGTAGACTCAACGGGAAACGTCACGGACGTGTTGGTCAGTGCTCTTATTTCCTTTTTTTTCGGGTGTAATGACGTCAAAATTATAGGGAGTAAATCTACTGCATATAATATGCCTTCGACTATCACCACCACCAGAAGGAACTTCAGCCTGTGTTCAGCTACATACTCCAAACATAATAGCATTATTATTCGGCGTAATTTTCAATCATGTAATACTCTAGATATGGGAGAAGATGGGAGGAGCTAGAAGGAGTAGGAGGGAGGGGTGGTTTATAATTTTTAAATAGCACAATGATCTAGGTATGCAAACGTTTCGTGCTCAATTTAATGTTTGTAGTTTTCATATTTTTCAAGTACATTTTTGAAATTATGACAATTGTATGGGAGGTGGTAGAAGAAGTGCAAGGCTTTTTGGCGATTTTGAAGCTGCTTATCAACATCGTGATTTATCCCAATTTTAAAGTCAAGTAGTATTAGTAAAAAGTTTATTTAAATCTTTTCATTTTTCAATATTACAAACAAAAAAAAAAAACATTTTAGCAATAACAGAATTAGCCGTCTGTCAGGTTGGCACTGCTGAATTTTAAAGTCGATAGGTCTCATAGAGTATGTTCATGGGAGAATTGCTTTTCTTGAACTTTTATTACTGAAGCCTTTATGAGAGGGGATAGGAGCAATGAGGTAAAGCTGACAATTTTCTCAGCATTTATTGTAATTAATAATCAAGTTTCTTCCTTTTCTAGTTTGAATGAAAATCGACATAATCAAGGCTGTAGTCCTAGGGTATATATTTAAAAAAAAATGCTTTAAAGTTTAAGATATTAACTGATCGAATTTAAATTTTGTGCAAACACTTTAATATTTGAAATAAAATTGCATCAAAAGTTTTGAAATCTCCCCTGCCCTTCCACCTCCTTCCATGCAAAAGTATGATTCCGAACAATTTAACCAAAAAATTAAAAGCTACGAACTTGAAATTTGGTATGAACACCTTTCAAAAGAAACTTAAAAAACTGCATCACAAATGTTGCTATTCCCTCACCTCCTTTATCACCTCTCACACAAATGTATCGCTTTAAGAATATAAAATAACTGAGGATTTCATAGAATTTACTTCGTGTATGAAACTAACATTGTATACATCGAATTTTAAGCGCGATTTGAAATTGTCAGATGTAAAACGCAATATCGTTAGTTTGGACATCTTTTAACAACATAACCTTGTAGGATTAGAGACTCCGTATCAGCATCACATAATTTCGTTCGTGCGAATATGTCAAGTTTTGTGCCGAATAAGCGTCATTTGCGGGGACTTTTGATTTACTTCTTTAATTTGAAGAAATCTGCAGTTAAGGCGCATCGACTGCTTTCAGTGAGAGAAGTTGTCGTGAGTGGTTTCAAACGTTTAAAAACAAAGAGTTTAACGTGGAAGACAAAGAACGTAGTGGAAGGCGGAAAGTGTACGAAGACACGGAATTCGAAGCATTATTGGAGGAAGATTCGTGCCTAACGCAAGAAGAACTTGCACTTACATTAGAAGTGGCTCAACAAGCAATTTCACATCGTTCAAAGTCATTGCAAACGATTCAAAAACAAGGAAATTGGATTCCATATGAACTGAAGCCGAAAGACCATGAACGGCGATTTTGCATGTGTGAAATGCTGCTTGCCAGGCATAAAAGGAAGGATTTCTTGCATCGTATAGTCACTGGTGATGAAAAATGGATCTACTACGATAACCCAAATAAGAGATCATGGGGACCACGTGGCCATGCTCGTGCTGTGTATTTGGTCGGATCAGCTTCGTGTTATGTATTGTGAGTTGCTCAAACCAGGCGAAACCATTACTGGAACTCTCTACCGAACACAATTAATGAGATTGAGCCGAGCACTCAGGGAAAAGCGCACCGAATACTACTCCAGACACGACAAAATTATTCTCTTACATGATAATTCTCGTCCGCATGTTGCGATGCCGGTGAAAACCTATTTACTTACTTACTTACGATGGCACTACAAATCGGACTTTGGCCTCCTGAATACTTTGCCTCCATCCATTTCGGTTCAGTGACCGCGTCCTCCAGTAAGAAAATCTTAGCAGTGATTTGCTGTCTGTGTCAATCGAATCCTCCCAGCGCTTCCGTGGTTTTCCGACCGGTCTTTGTCCGTTGACTTTCATTTTTAGTGTGCGTTTGGGAATTCTTCCGTCATCCATATGCTCCACATGACCAGCCCATTGCAACTTCTTAAATTTTATGAGGGTTGACACTTCCAGATTGTCGAAAATGTCATAAAATTCTCAAAACCTATTTGGAAACACTTAATTGCGAAGTCCTATCCTACCCGCCTATTCACGAGACATTGCCCCTACCAATTATCACTCGTTCCAGTCGATGGCACACGGCCTGTCTAAGCATCGCTCTACATCATGTGAAGATACTAAAAATTGGGTCGATTCGTGGATAGCCAACAAAAGATAATGAGTTCTTCCGACATGGTATCCGAATGCTGCCAGAAAGATGGGGAAAAATGTAGTGGCTAGTAGTGGAAAATACTTTGAATAAGAGGTAATGTTCTTTCACAATACATTCCAAATTTTTGGTAGAAAACGGCGGAAACTTATTTGTACTTCTATTATTTAAAAAAATATTGCCGCCGAAAGTCGAAACCGCGTGGTAGGCGACAAAACATTTGCAACTTTTATTATAAATGTTTCACTTTCTTATATTTGCTTGAATGGCCATGATTTTGGATGACTTGTGCACATCTTCTGGGCATACACTTCGCGAAAAAAGTATAGCGGTACTTGAATATATTCGTCTTTACATGATGAAAAAGAACGACGATTGATTTTAAGGATTGCATCAAACATCCGCCCGCGAAATTACCAATCGAGTAGGAATTAAAACAAATATTAGAAATTTTCAAAATATTATAAAAGGGTCTTCAATCCTGGAAAGAAGGAATATTTTGAAAAATCATTTGGACATGTGGACGTATCCGCAATATGGCTGCCGCGTTTTGCTCACAATCGACCAAAAACGCAATCGTGTGACAACTTCACAGCACAATTTGCAACTGTTTCAACGTGATCCAAATGAATTTGTTCGTCGATTTATAACTGTTGATGAAACATGGATCCACCTAGTGGTGGATCCATGTTTCATCAACAGTTTATTCCAGAAACCAAACAACAGTCAAAACAACGGATGGAAGCCGGTTCAAGCGCACCGAAGAAGGCAAAAATCGTTCCATCTGCTGGAGAGGTTATTGCGACAGTATTTTGGGGTTCCAAAGGAATAATCTCAATAGCAAAAGCCAAATGTTTATATTGTGGTTTTCTAAAAACGTGTATTAATATACATATCTCAGAAAAAATTCAAACACATAATTCCAAGAAATATCATTAGAGGCGATTATATTCATGTGCGACTATACTTTTTTCGCGAAGTGTCGGTGAAATCAAGTTATCGATAAAGCATTTTGGAATTCTTTCCTACTCTTCTTTGACGGCTGTGTATACATAGGTCCAATTTTCCAAAGATTATCAATTGGATTGAGATCTGGGGATTGTGCTGGCCAATCCAAAAGCCTGACTCCATTATTCTTAATCCAACTCTTCACCAAATTTGAAATGTGTTTAGGATCGTTGCCATGTGGAAATGTCCACAATAAAGGCATATGCTCATCAGCATACGGTAGCATCGTTTCCTCTAAAAATTCTTTATATTTAGCGGAATCCATTATACCATCAATTTTAAATAGAGGTCCGAGGCCAAGGCCAAGAAAACATCCCCAGAACATTAAATTAGCTCCACCAAATTTCACTGTTTTACTTATGTACCGAGGATTCAGTTTTTCACCTTTAGGCCTTCTTACATGACGTAAGCCATCAGTACCTCTTACGTTAAATTTACTTTCGTCCGGAATAGAGTTACTCTATGAAAAAGAAAGAACAAGACGTACTAGAGTTCGGCCAAGGTGAAACCAGCTTTTCCGTTAAATTTGAAAAAGCGCACTGCTATTTTCCAGCGTGCGATAAGTAAGCTAATGTGATTGCAATCCGTTCATTAGAACGTGAAACCTACCAAATTAAATTTTCACCAATTAAAAGTACTGCAAATTAAAGATATTCGCGAGTTAAAATCAGGAAAAGTTGCACACACACATACGCATCAGGACTGTAATTTCGAATTTCGAACTATAGTTTTGTTCTTTTTTGGTAAAGACATGTCCAGAGAACTGTCACGATGACAATTCATTTTGTTCCGGTTGATTGAAGTGATGAAATTTGCGGTCCATTGTTAACTAAACAATTTTTTTTTTCGCCATACATGGAAAATTAAATGTTTTTACCGTTCACAGCAATGTTTTTACCGTTCGCTCGGGCACAGAGCAAGTATCTTCGAGTGGACGAACTCCGAAGAAGAGTGAACTTTGGAGCAGGGTTGTCAGTGAAATGGATTCTAGTGGAGAGAATGTCGTCGGATTGTTGTCTCGGTTCTAATCTGGACATCTTAGAACATGAACGGTATCAACAGCTACGAGGAAAATTAATTGGGTAGCTGTAGTCCTGTCACACGCCAGCAATGTTGAGAAATCAGTCTTTGCTACATTCAACAGAGGAACAGGCGAGATATCCAGAAGATGTGAACACCGATGCCATTTAGAAAAGAATTACGTAACTCTTCTGAAATCGCTACTGATAGTGTGGTTAGAGGATGCGTTTTCCGGAGTGAAATGGAGACCCGGTACGGGCCTCAACACAATTTAAGAAAACGAAATCAAGATTATAATAGAGGCAGTCAAGATATGTAAATAAGTTGTTGAGCTTTTGAAACATTCTCGGTAATGTGTGAGCAGAACCGAAATGAAGAATTGGTTTCAATGAGAGTTTTATAACCTTTTTGAGAATCCGGAAGTTTCGGGCTTCAGGAGCTTACAGCATAAGTAGTCGTTCATGGTGGGAAACAGGTTGTAGTTAAGCGAAGTATCTTTTCTTCTTTAATTTGAAAACCAGCAGCCTAGACAGAAATTGAAGTAGATTCGGAATGTGATTGAAACCCGCGCTTCAATACCGATGGCGCTACTTACATTGTGACCATAAAGTAGCGGCAATTTGTAATTAAAATTACTTTGGGAAATGATATTTCAAATTTTTTTTTTTGATAAGCAGGTAGGACTGTCCTTATTAATTAGGTTGTTGCAGATGAAGCTGAGGAAAACCATTTGTTAAGAACTCTTAAAAACCAAGCGGTTGTCTCTAAGCTACGATCACCATGCTTCTTAGCCAGAAATTCTAAAGCTGCGCTCACGTCGTGATTAATGACGTAATATGAGTTAGCAACTCGCATTTTTTGGTACGTATTGGGTTGGAGCATATATTGTTCTAAGTGGGGAGCTAGCTTAAATAAACGATCTTTCTGAAATGTAACTAAATACTGAATATGCTCACTTTTTATATCATTTGTGGGAAGCTCGTACATATATTTGAAATCATTGCTTATTTTGAAAGACCGGTTGTTCAATAAGCATTGTGTAAAATTTTTCAGTAAATGTGGTACATCAGCGAAAACCCATAATCTACGATTGTTATCAACAGGATGAACCACACTGCTGCTTATCTCAGACTTAGAATGCTTAATTCCCAATTTTCTCCACATTTGCTGATTGATTGGAGCCATGTCACTAGTTATGGAATGTACTTTAATACCTATCTGCTCACATTTACAAATGATATCTATTACTAGATTATACAAATGGTCACCTGTTGTGCCTTGACCAGTAAAATGGTATGCAACAACCTGCTTCCATCTACTACTTAAGCCCCCAATAATAACTACTAGAGCATTTGCTGCGTTCGTGCTTGAGTTTTCGGGTAGAGAAATATTTCCAATAAATTTATCTAGACTTGTATCATAAACTCTACCCTTCTCTATTTTCATTTCGTCCAAATAGAGACCGCACTGTTTTTCCTCTTCCCTCATACCACTTAGCTTTACCTCTAGAAACTGGAACACATCAGATAGAACGCCCGGTGCGAACTTGAGGTTTTCTAATTTCCTTCTTAAAGTCCTTTCTGAGGGAAGAGGATACATCTTTTTTCGAAGTAGTCCATAACCCCTACTGCCACAAGCAAACTTAATTGCTAAGGAGGACATTATGGTGGATTTCGACCACGAAACATTCCTTTTACCATTCAAATGAGATATTTGATCTGGATTAAATATTTTTTTAGATCTATAATTCGATTTGCGCTTTAATTTGGTGTGCAATGTCTGATTATTCCCGCGGAGACTTATAAGCTTCAATAAAAGCAATTTATTTTTGTTTTTAAGGTCTTTCAATTCCGATTTTATTAAAGAAATTTGAAAGTCCTTTTTGTCCTCCTCAGCAATGGCTATACTATCTACTTGGCAAAAATCTTCATCTAAATATTCAATATCCTCGCAAATATTTTCCACTTCGCTGATCTCCAAATCCGCGAAAGATATTGACGGGATAGCATATTTAGATAATTTCAATTTGCCTTTATTGTTAAAGACAATGGTACTTACATGAAAATGCCTTGGACACAGATGCGAATTTTTAGTGGGAGACCATCCACTCCTATTTACCCATTTTTTCCACTTCTCGCTCTTTTCCTTATCTACCGGAAACTTAAAAACCCTGTCCCCCTTTTTCCTACTTGCACTACACCCAACTGCACAACACGACATTATTGATTATTTTAAGAAAACAAATAACTAATTGCATAAACTCTAACCCTAGCTGAAATGATTCAAAAAGCCCGCCAGATGTCAAATTTCGAAATTGCACCTATGCCAGCGACATTTGCGTCGAAATAAGGAACTACAAATAGTACTACATGCATTCTCACCCACACTTAAGTATCGGTTTTCGAACTCGAAAATAAAAAGCGCCTCATCTGACAAGGTGTCCAGACTCTTTTACCTTTCTTTTTCTTTCTTTCTTTTTCATAGAGTGACTCTAGTCCGGAAAAAAGCATGGTCTTCCACTTTTGGAAATTCCAATCCATATGATTTCTGGCGAATTCTAGTCTGGCGTTCAGATTTTGTTTAGAAATCAATGGCTTCGTTGATGGTCGGTAGTTCAAATTTAACAGCTCTTCTTCGAATGGTTCTAGTGGTTACATTTAAATTTAGTTCGTTCTTTAACTGTTTGGATAATATTTCAGGATCCTTTTTTATTTTTATTTTAATATTTAAATCATCTCAGGATTGCCTCCACTTTTTCACTTTTAACTATTCTACAAACTGTGGACTTTAACATATTGTACCTTTTGCTAATATCTTTTTATGATAATCCACTTTTATAATCATTTAGAATTCTAGATTTTAGCTCTTTTCCATATTTGTTCCCATCCATTATTCATAAAATCTTTCTATTAGTTTTAAATTTACCAAAGAATAACACACTAAATACGTAGAGTATTGATTTTATTGCAACAATGACATGTGACAATACCAATTAACTCATAAATGATTTGTAGATAAAACGAATTAGCTCGACCAACGCGTATAACATACAGTGTCGGACAAAAGTCTACATACAGCACCTTATATTGTGTTTCTGGGTGATTGGTAGCTTTAATCAAAAAACCATTGATGCAGTTTTTTTTCACTATTGAAAATATATTTATAAAAAAAACAAAAACAAAAATTTTTCAGAACAAACTCAAAACAGAATTCATAAAAATGTAAAAAAATCACTGGACACAAGTCTAAGTACAGTCAGTGTTTGCTTACTTATAGACAAAATGTTTGAGTAAGCATAACAGAATTTTTCCAAATATTTTTCTTTGCAGTACTTTGTTGGACCCCATTGAGCATCAATTACTGTTTGCAGTTTTCGGGGCATAGAGGCGACTAAATTACCGGTTCCTTCTGGCGTTATTTTCTCCCATTCTGCTATGAGCGCATCCTTCAGCGAATTCTTGTTTTTTACAGAGCACTTTCGAATATTTCGCTCAAGGAGCTCCCATACATGCTCTATCGGGTTTAAATCCGGGCTTTGGGGAGGATGATTAAGCTGTCTGGGAGCGTAATATAATAACCAATCATTGACGATATGAGCTGTGTGCTTTGGATCGTTGTCTTGTTGAGAAATCCAACTGCTTCCAAGGCACAGCTTCTCCACTGATGGCTTCAAATGTTGTTCCAACAGGCTTTTATATACAAAGCGATCCATAGTGAATTCAATAAATGCTAATCTTCCGACCCCAGATGCTGCTATGGCTCCCCAAACCATGACATTGCTTCCACCATGCTTGACGGTAGGTACCAAGTTTCTGGGATTTAAGACAGTATTGTTCTTCCTCCAGATTTTGGCGCGACCATTACATCCAAGAATGTTGAATTCCAAAAATCCATGTCATTCTTAATATGAGCCTTTGCGCATTCTAGGTGCAGAAGTCGGTTTTTAGCTGATATCAATGGTTTTTTACGCGGAGTTGTGCTTCGAAAACCATTTGTATTCAATGCTCATGTAATAGTGCTTGGATGGGCAACCTTGTTACTCACCGTAACGATTTGTGCCGCCAAATTTGGAGCACTTGCATTAGGATTTTTGTCCACTTCCTTCAAAATTAGGCTGAGGTCTCTCCGCGAAAGTTTTTTCGTTCGACCAGTTCGTGGCTTGTTCTCAATAGATCCGGTGTTTTCAAAGTTTTTTATTATTGTTTGCACTGAACTTCGTTTTAATTTCAATAATTTTGCGATTTCACCACACGACTTATTATCTTTTCTATATTGAACGACCAATTTTCGCACATAACTGCAAATTTCTATTCCCGATGACATTTTTTCGACTTTACAGTTCAAAATTAGCGATAAAACTATGTATAATAGTGTTGCAGCTGCATATGTACAACAAATAAACAAATACTTGGAAAAATGATGTAATGTTTATCCAAACATTTTGTCTATAAGCAAGCAAACACTGACTGTACGTAGACTTTTGTCCAGTGATTTTTTTTAAATTTATATGAATTCTGTTTTAAGTTTGTTCTGAAAAATTTTTGGTTTTGTGTTATTTTCGATAGTGAAAAAAACTGCATCAATGGTTTTTTGATTAAAGCTACCAGTCACACAGAAACTCAATATAAAATGCTGTATGTAGATTTTTGTCCGACACTGTACGTACTGATAGCTAAGCACACAACAAAATGAAAAATACAAAAAGGCAGTTTAGCAGTAAAACTGTTACGCATATGATGCCATTATTTTCAGGAGTTGCAAATGTTTTGTCCAACTAAAAGTGTGACTCAATTGAAATTTTTAATTTTTTCATTTATGACAGTTCTTCTTCTTCTACGATGGCGCTACAGCCCAAATAGGGCCTTGGCCTCCTGACGTTCAGGTTCCTTAACATTTATTCATTATTTATTGTGGAAGGGTTGTTAGACATTCGCACAACCCTCTATTTACGAATTTTTCATTTTCGTAGATTGAGGTGACCAAGGTATACCCAAGCAGGCAGTGTGCTGGAACTATGCACCGACCGGGCTTTGAACTAACGACCTTCGCATTGTAGACCAACGCGCTACCCACTAGGCTACACTCTAGCTACACCCTAGCTATTATGACAGTTGAAAATTATTACTTGTTGTAGCTTATGTGTTTAGTACATTACGGGAAATAGTTCTTTTCAAAAATTGTTAAGATCAATTCAAAAAAAGAGAAAGTTTTGAACAAAAAATGTTGTTTCCGATTTCGATTGCAAATGTTTTTTCCAGCACTGTAGATATTTAAACATTTTTGCACAATAAAGGCTCGAATTTTGAAAAAATACGGCGGCTTTTGAAATGTACTCTCAATAAGTTGTATCGACATTTTTGACAGTTTTTTTTTAGTATAAATTTTATTTGTTTGCCGTCGCGTTTCTAAATTTACAAATTCAAAATTAACAAACCATGAATAAAATCTCGTATCGTCACATAAATTAGTAACAGTTTAATAATATTAGCCGGCAAACATAATTAATTAAAATGAGAAAGTGAAAAAAAAATAAACAAATATACAAAACTAAAAAAGACCGATCATTCAATTTTCTCTACGCAATCGGATGAGATCGCTATTTTAATCGCAACCGAATATAAATGCGTGAATGTTAAAAACCAACCAATCGTACATACGAGTAACAACTGCGTGCGATGACGCGTGCGATCACAACACACGATCACCCACAAAATAAATGGACATTTTAATTCCCTCTAATGTTGGCAAAATTTTTCTCTGATAAGAGAAAAATATCTCTAGGAATTTTTTTTTTTTTGAAGTAAATTTTATTTCATACATACCAATTTAGAAATGAGGGTAGATTTGTCGACGTAGAACAACAGGTTACATGGCAATTCAACAAAATAAAAATTTATAATATTTCATAAATTTTTGACAAGATCATTATCACAACCATTATTAAATGTAAATATTGACAACGAAGATTCAGATCATTTCGGGAAACACACGAATTCATAAAAAAAAAAAATTCAATTGCAAGTCAACAATAATTTATTCATAGCCGACTATGAAGCACATGTGCGCGCGCATCTTACATTTTGTACCAAATTTGGATTTCCGTTCTTTACAGTTTTAGTCATCGCGCATTCATGGGGCAATACAGCAAAAGTTGATTACAACGATCGGGGCGCAGTATACTATAACACCACACTAAGCCAATCAATTATTTAACTAAACAAAACCACACATTCTAATTTCCGAATTTAAATTTATGAAAATCGAATAAAATAAAAATAATTTAATAAAATTTATTTTATCACATAACACGATCGTCTAAAATTACGAATTAAGATCAAAATCGGAAAAGAAAAAAAAAAATCTTCAAGAAACTTAAAACTTGACTTTAAAAATGTCGACTAGAGTGCTATACTAAAAAAATTTAGCACAAAACAATTTTGAAAATGAAGCGCGAAAGAATGCGAATGTGTTGTTTGAATTTTATTTAATTTCGTTCGGTTTATTTTTTTTATCGACGACTAAATGGCGGTTGTTTGAATTCGTCTACTCAGTGCACGTATCACAGCATGACTAAGCATTTAAAAATAGTAAACACCGCCAAGTCTGAAGCTTCTGAAACGAAACTTAAGCTTCAGAGAAAAGCGATCATTTCAAATGTGATTATTTTTTTTGTTGTTGCTTTTTTTTCCATAGTAAAAACGACGACACAAGAGCGCGATCTCTACGCGATATTTCTCGCGGATCGCACGGGTTTATGGTCTTCGCCTTTCGTTGTGGACAATAAAAAAAAATTTTGTAATGTTAACAAAATCGCGATATACGAAATAAGATATAAAGTGACTGTATCAAGTTTTCGTACAATGATTGACGTACAATGATTGAGTGTTAAAGCTGCATTTGTCACAGTTTTAGAATTCTTCGATTACATTTCCAATTTTAGTTATCACATATGGGAAAAAAATGTTTGGATTTGGCCACACTCTCCAAAACAACTTCATATACTTGGGGCTAATCTAGCAAAGGACGGCAATGAAACGGACGAAAACAATCGACGGATAATACTAGCAAATAAGACGTATTGTTCGGTACTTCCAATAATGAAATCCAAGAAAGTGCACAGGAACAATAAGCTGCGGATTTATAAAACTATTATACGACCTGTGCTTTGTTATAGCAGCGAGTCGTGGACATTAACGCGAACTTCCGAAAAAGCAGTTAACGCATTCGAAAGAAAGGTCCTCCGAAGAATTCTGGGACCTGTAAAGGAAGGAACGGAATGGCGAATAAGATACAACCATGAGTTGTATCAACTCTACGACGAGCCAGAAGCTTTAACGTTCATCAAGCTACGTAAACTGCAGTGGGCTAGCCATGTAGAGCGAATGGAAGACAGAAGAATCCCCAGACGTGCTCTTAAAGGCAAAGCGAGTGGTAACCGGCCAGTAGGCAAACCACGCAAGCGATGGGAAGACTCGGTTGATGAAGACAGCAAAGCCATTTTAAAAATTAGCAGCTGGAGGACGCGGTCTTTGGATCGAGACGATTGGAGGCGACGACTTCAGGAGGCCAGGGCCCGATTTGGGCTGTCGCGCCATTGATGATGAAACGGTATTATGCGAGCAACTGACTATATTAATATATTAGAGGACTCATATCTACCAAGTCTTGATAGATTCGGCTGCGAACCTGGAGATAGCTTATTTATGCAAGACAACGATCCGAAACATATTGCTCGCATAACAGCCAAATGGCTGCAAGATCATAATATTGAGACTTTAAAGTGGCCCCCACAATCGCCGGATCTATATCCTATAGAAAATGAGTGGTGTTATTTGAAAAGAAGGCTAATTGCAGGCAACAATGTTCCAAAAGACTGCGAAGAACTTTGGGTACGTGCTCAACAAGCGTGGAATGAGATTGATCCACAATATTTGGAGAACTTGTTAGGGAGTATGCCAAAAAGAGTAAAGGCTGTAATTCGTGCCAAAGGCATAAATAAATAAAAAAGAAACTGGACTATTTAATTAGTCACAGGAGAGATGCAAAAGTGTTCACAAAACAATTTTTTTATTTTAATTTTAGAAAAAAGGATTGCTGTTATTTTTTAATTCTCTTAAAAAAATGTGCTCAAAGTTTAGCTTTACCATTACTATTTATTTTTAATAAATCTCTGTCTTCTGGAAAATTTCCTCATGTATGGAAAACAAGTTATGTAATTCCAATTTTCAAGTCTGGCGACAAATCTAATATTTTAAACTATCGTCCTATTTGTATCCAATCAGTTATACCTAAGATTCTCGAGAGTTTGCTTTGTGATTTTATCACTCCTTCTTTTAGCTCATTAATTATTCCCAACCAGCATGGCTTTTGTAAGAATAAATCAACTAGTACTAATCTTATAAGCTACCATAACTTTATCAATAAGTCACTTGATTCTTCACATCAACTTCATGCCATTTATATCGATTTTGCGAAAGCCTTTGATAAAGTCAATATTGACCTTTTGACAGCCAAACTGAGAGTTATTGGTCTCGATGGGCCGCTTCTGAGCTGGATTGATGATTATATTCACTTCCGTTCGCTTGTAGTTAAATTTAATGGTAAATTTTCTGAACCGTTTTATCCAACGTCCGGTGTTCCACAAGGATCTCACCTTGGATCTATATTGTTTTCGCTCTTTATTAATGATATTGAATGTGTATTTCATGTCATTCAATTTTTACTATTTGCAGATGATTGTAAAATCTTTAAAACTATTACATCAGCAGCTGATATTACTACTTTACAAAATAATTTAGATAGTTTTTATAATTACTGTAAAAGTAATTGTATTGAAGTTAATATTGATAAATGCTATTATATCTGCTTCAACCGATCCAAATTACCTTTAAGTAATATTTATTACATCAACAAAGTTCCAGTGAAGGAAATGCAAACTGTGCGAGACTTAGGTATTACTTTCGATACTTCACTTAGTTTCATACCTCACATTAATAATATTATAGCAGTTGCACGAAGAATGCTTGGTTTCATTATTAGAAATTCAAAATGCTTCAAGATTGGTACCCTAAGAATATTATACTTTTCGCTTGTCAGAAGCAAACTGGAATATGTTTCCACCTTATGGAATCCGTACTATAGATTCTATGTCGATGCCATTGAGACTATACAGCACAAATTCTTAATCTACATATATTGGTTATAAAATGGGAATAAATTCTGGTAATATTATATATTCTGAATTGATGGAATTTTTGAATATTTCGTCATTAGAATCTAGAAGAATTTTTAACGATGCCGCTTTTCTATATAATATCGTGAATAGTAATATAAATGCTCCAGATCTCTTATGTGAAATTAATTTAATTTTTTTTTTTTGACTTGTTTCATATTGAGTTTTACAGAAAAAATTTCAGCTCTAATTCTCCAAAGCAAGACTACATCAACTTGGCAACAATATCTCTGATATTGACTTGTTTAACACAAATATCCTTTCTCTGAAGAAATTTATTTATGGTCATTTCAAATAGCGAATAAAAATATAATATAATCAATTAAAGAAATAATAAAAAAATATTTTCTAACTTATCATTTATCATAATGGCAAAAGTTCGTTTTTCAAGCGTATATTACAATATTATATTATAACATCATTATTTATGTCCCGTTTCATTCTTTTTTTCTATCTATTTTACATTCATAATCAATTTTTTATTACGTTCATTTTTTATATTAGAATTAATATTTTTCTTGTTTTCTTTTTTCAAACTGTGTTATTAGACTTTAGTCCGTAAATAAATAAATATAATCTATTTTCTGAAGTAATTTTATTTTGTGAAAACTTTCAATTTGTTATAAATATATACATATGTAGATTTTCCCAATTTTCACTCCTTCTACCACCTCCCACACAAATATCTCTATTATAAATTCAAGAAAAGCATTTCTCTTTCAAGTATATGAGAGCTATCGACTTTGAAATTGAATGAAAGTATGGTGATAAGGATGATGATAAGCAGTTTCAAAATCATCTTAAACGCTTCACTTCCTCTGCCACCTCCCATACAAATGCCTCAATTTAAGGAAAACTATGACCAATTTCTTTAAAAATAATGAAAACTGAAAACTTTAAATTCAGCAAAAAACATTTTGCATGCCATGTCCGGTGTCATATACGAAAAATACAAACCTCCCCCTCTACTTCTACCACCTCCCATGCAAAAGTCTCTATTCAGTACTCGAAAGAGTTTGATATGACATATTTTCCGGTATATTAAAGTCATTTCCATCTCATCTAGAGTATCATATGATTGGGCTTTAAGCCCAATCATAATTCTGTTATGTTTTTCAATGCACATGAAACACCTTGTGCACATTAGACTGGGGAGGTCGGTTTAGAACAATTGTGGAACAAATTATTATTTTTTTTTAGATGTATCCAAATGCAAAATTTAAAATTTTTATCTTTCACCAGAGCCCTAAAAAAATCACTCAAAATTTTGGACATTTCTGCTTACCACCTCTCTCCTCTTGCATCACCCAACTCAAAATTTTTACTAAAATCAATGATTATTTAGTTCTACAATCTGACAAATTTTCGATTTAATATCTATACTCAATTTTGAGATATAACGATTTGTAATTTTGAAAAGTGCGCCATTTTTAAAATGCTCCCCATTTCCCCGCACTACTATTATGTCCAAATGTTATATTTTTTTCGTATTTCGCTAGTATAGATTAATATAAAGTTTCAATTACATAGCTTAAAACATTGTTGAAATATTCATTTTTAGGTGTTTTCCTTTGCACCCCCTGATCCTCCCCCTTGAAATAATTAGCCTCTCTCTAAGCTGATTCTAGTGGAACTGTATGCCGCCTTAATGCTTCCAAAATAGGAATTTTTTTATGATAAGTAATTTCGAAGATATAATCATTTGAATAAACAATTCGGCCGACAATTTATTTTTAGCCCCCCCTTTTCGGACGTCGACTTTAAAACCAAAAACAACTCTGGCTTGTATCCGCATTTTCTCAAGGGAATCCATAGACAGCAGATTTAAACGATCAACATATGACGGTAACCTGAATGGATCGGACCAAGGAAGGCCCTGAAGGACAAACCTTAAGAACCGACGCTGAACTGCTTCGATTCTATCTATGTGAATGGAATAAAATGGCGACCAGATAGAGCTAGCATATTATATAATACTTACATAATATTTTCGTTGTAAAGAAATCATTAAATTCTGTCGATTGTCTCCTAACAAAACCGAGGATAGCTTTCGCTTTACCAGCTATGTGATTCCCATGATCATCACAGGTAAAATTACAGTTGAATAGTACGCCCAAATTACGTACTTTGTCAGAACGCAGTAAAGAGCATCCATCTACAACATAGTCAAAATTAAGTAATATAACAGTAAGCAGTAGTGCACTTATTAATGTTGAGATGTAAATTGTCAAGCACCAGTCATGAAAACGCGAGATATCACTTAGCAGTAATAAACAATCATTGCAGCTGAAGATAATCTGAAAGATTTTCGGATCATAAAGGCATAAAGAAGAATGTTCGAGTTAGAGATAAACGAACTCACATCATTAATAAAGAGAAGGAATAGAAGTGGACGCTGATGGCTACCTTGCGGAAGGCCTGAAGTATTAAATATTTCAGAAAATAAGGCTCCGCAAAAGTGTACTTTCTGAATGCGATCACTTAGATACGATTTAATCCAAAGGACAAAATATTAGGAAAACCAAGCAGGCGGAGGTTATGTGCAAAAATATTATGGTCAATTTTGTCAAAGGCCTTACTAAAGTCAGTGTACACTCCGCGACAAAAAGATACGACACCCCTGAAATTTGTTCTACTCTCTGAAATGTTGTAAAATTCTTTTACCTGTTGAAAAGAATCTTTACTAAGAAATCTATATGAGTGGTACTTTTACCAATCGATTCATTTTTCCAAGAACTTTTCTACATTTATTGAAAAACTGGTGCGACAAAAAGATACGACAGGAGAGATAGCTGGTGCATTTAACATCTGGTGTTCAAATAGTCAACAGGTTTATAAGTGTTATCAGTATTTCTTCTGTAAATTACATCTTTGTGCAGTGTTTTGATTATTAAGGATTCTTTTTGTGCTAAATTTTTAATTAAAATGGGTCGTGGAAAAAAGTTTACTGGCAGTGAAATACAAACTATTATAAAATTAAGAAGTGAAAATATGAGTATTGCTAAAATAGCAAAAATATTAAACAAAAGAAGGAGAGCTATCGCGGCTTTACTTCAAGTTCCCGAAAATTATGGAAAGAAGAAAAGTCCTGGAAGGCCTCGAGCGAATAATGATCGGGATTTACGTGCAATTTTGAGAGTAGCGTCGAATTTTGCAGGAACTGCGACACAAATAGCAGAAAAAGCGGGTGTACAGATAAATGTATGCATCGTACAACGCGTCATACAAAACGCAAAACATCTTAAACGCCGCTTACCAAGCAACACATAGCAAACAGAATGAAGTTTGCACAACAACACCTTAGATGGCCACAAGTATTTTTTTCTGATGAGAAGAGATTTACATTGGATGGACCAGATCGATGGAGTTATTATTTTCACGATTTACGGAAAGATGAACTCTATAATAAACGAAGACAAATGGGAGGTGGTGGATTAATGATTTGATCTGCTATTGGCTGCAACGGAAAAATGAATATACGGTTTATAAAGGGGAAAATGAAAAGCAAAGAATACATTAAATTATTGGAGGAAGAAATACCGAACAATGCGGGAGAATTTTCGGAAGAAATTATACTTTCTAACATGATCATGCAGCAGTAGACACAGCTCGCGCAGTAAAGGACTTTTTCGTCGCCAAAAATATAAGCGTCCTCGAATGGCCGGCAAGATCACCAGACCGCAACATCATTGAAAATGTCTGGGGACGATTATAACGAACAGTATATCGAGGAAACAAGTAGTATGCAACAGTGGGGAGTTGGAAAAAGCAATTACAACTGCTTGGGCGTTTCTTCCTCGAAAATATATAAAAAGTCTATATAAATCTTTTCCTAACCGAATGTTAGAAGTAATAAAAAACAAGGGAAAAACACAAATTATTAATTAAATAAATACTTTCTATTTTTTTTTCACACATCACTTGGTTTAATTTTAAATTTAAAGATACGACAGGGTACGTATCTTTTTGTCGCACCAGTTTTTTAGTAAATGTAGAAAAATTCATGGAAAAATTAATCAATTAGTAAAAACATCACTCATATAGATTTCTTAATAAAGGATCTTTACAACAGGCAAACAAATTTTACCACAAGTTTCATCAGTTCAGAGAATCGGAAAAATTTCAGGGGTGTCGTATCTTTTTGTCGCGGAGTGTATATGCAATCGACTTACTGCCTGTTTTAAATAGTAGAAAGACAGAAGTTCGAGAATTCCATAAGATTAGTTACAGTGTATCGGTCTTTGACAAAACCATGCTGGAATGATCCAATCATCGACTTGGAATGAAAATGAATTTCATGACAAACAATGGATTCAAATAGCTTAGCAATACATAGAAGATTCGCTATAGGCATATAATTACTTACATTATCTCTTTCGTTTACCAGACATAAGCAAGGGCATTATAGTTGAGTATTTCCATGACATAGGAAAATCTCCACTACAAAGCGATGAATTAAACAGATAAGGATAGATAAAAGGGATGAACTACACTTTTTAATCACAGAAGAAGGAACACAATCTAGTCCACTTGAAAAATTATTAGCAAGTTTATCAATGTATTACAAAATAGTGGAGTCGTCAATTAAAAGATTTTTTGGAACCAAGGACGAAGAAGGAAACTTCGACATAAATTGAAAGTTGCCAACGGATATTAACGGCGTACTGCAATTGAAGACGGTACGGAAATATATAATAGTTTGGCAAAGGTGAATCCCGATATTTGGAGCGAAATTTAAAAAAAAAGTGTCGATCTTTTTTTTGGACACGTTCTTAACACCAAGAACTGTGCGCAGTTTTGAATACTTAGCTAAAAAGTCACAAACAAAAATTTTGAAGGAAGAATTTATCTTAGGTTGAATGTAATAGTGAATAGTGAATTGGGGAAGGTGTCGATTGTGACAGTTCTGCCAATCTCTGATAGTGTATCTCCTTCTTGCATGGAGTGACTCTATTGGAACCAATAGTTAAAAAATCACTCAAGTAACTATTTAATTTTTCTATACAAATTATTCGAATACAACGAATCCATTGAAGTTAATTTCCATAAAATAACAGAATTTTTAAGTAAACATAATAAATCCCCAAATCGAAAAATATGAGGACAAACACAAGGACAACTGCGCATGTTGATATTTTTGGCATTTCAATTAATTTTTATATTTTCATCGTAGTACTAAATTTCTACAGTACACCACGTTGAAGTGATCAAATGGTGGATTCCTAAGTCCCCTACACGTTCCACGTGAATGTCTGTTTTTTTTCTAAAACTAGAATTTCCTCTTGGGATGATCCGGTCCGGATTAAGATTCGATTAAATGTTAATTATGCTACAACCAGTAGAATTCATCACTTAATCCAATCAATATCACTACCGTTCCTGGTTTTTTCATCAATACTTACACCCCAGGGCTACGTAACATGAATCTATCTTAAAACGTAAATATGCGGAAGATCTGCAGAATTATTTTAAATACAGTTTCCTTAATTACGTATTAAAAATATTCAGATTTTCTCTAAAACTACGACTAGTAGGAAAAAAAATCATGCTTCTGATGAATATCTTGATAAATCCCACATAAACTTCTCGAATGAAGCACTTTCTTCGAAAATTCAATAAAAATTCAAATCTAATTTTTATGATGTTAAATTAATTGAGCTAGCCACTGTACTGCGCCAAACAAATTTTTTACTACTACTATTTATGTTAATTTTACACACTTTACAATCGTTTCAAGAATTTTCGGAGTAGACAAATTGATCTACCCGATGATAATTACATTTGTTTTTTTTTTTTTTGTTAAACAGACTAAATATCTTGGGTCGTAAAGATGAGTAGTACTAATCGGGCGTGCCTAAGCCGAATCCGATTGACGCATCAATATGTAGGTTCATTGTAAAGTCATCATTTGGTACTGCTTACTTTTTGAGAGCGACATTATGACTATTTTTAAGAAGTTCAAACTTTAAGAGGTTATCGATTTTATTAGTCATTTATATCTACCGTCAACAGGAATTAATAAGAATAATATACGATAAAAAATACAAAACTAACGTAAAATTATTTTAATTGAACAGAAACTTAAGAATTTAATTAAAGGAAATTAAACAAAGCGTCATAAGAGCATGACAAATTTTATTAATATCTTAGTAAGCGCAATAAAAAAAAATGAATTCACGTGAATCAAACTAAACATTATAAAGCCTCTTTTTTTCTAAAGTGTAGGAATATAAATGATCGGTTATCTTTTAGTCAGATTTGATATCTTGAAGATATACTAAGCCATTCAAAAAATTGTGATAGTATTCTTATTGTATAGGCATGTATTCATATACAGAAGATAATACAATAAAAGGTAAGATTCTGGTCTTCCAAATTACGTGTTTCATTTTCTCGTAATGTGATTGTGTATTAAAAGAATACTTGCATTCACAACGAAAGATATAACTAAATTTTAAGACAAGAAAAAACATAACAGGCCTACGATTGCGCGTAAAGCGCAATCTTACGATACTCTAGATGAAATAAAATTTTTTGTGATCCCAAGAAATTTTGTATGGGGAGTGTTAGAAAGGGTGATAGCATTGAACTAATTTTTTCCCCATCATGCTAAAGTAGCTATAAAAATGTTTTATACAAAATGCTTACTCCAAAAATTGAATAGGTGCTGAGAAAATTAGTGTGTTAGATTTAGTGAAAATGTGCAGTTTGTATGGGAGGTGGTAGAGAGAGTGGGGGGATTTTAGTGATTTTTTTCTGAAATAACTAAGAATATCATAAAATCGACATTTCTTAAATTTTAGACTAGTAACATTGATACTTTTCAAGAAAATAGATTTTTTGTGAAGTTGTGAAATTGTGTCATATTGTTAGGGAGGGGGTAGAAGCAGTAAAGCAAATCAATTAATTTTTTCTGATCTTAGTAATAATGCTAAATAAGTATTTATTACAAAATGTTAGCTCGATGAATATTATATGTTCTGAGAAAATCGGCTTAGAAATGAAAAGGTGTAGTTTGTATGGGAGGGGTTGGAGGACGCAAATAATTTTTATACTGTATATTGAAATCATTATGAAAGTAATATATCCCGAAATTAAGACTAATAGCTTTTATACTTTTCGAGCAAATCCATTTATTGTCGAATTGCGAAATTGTGTCATTTTGTATGGGAGGGGGTAGAAGGGGTGATTTCTATGGGAGAGGATAGAAGGAGTGGAATGAAGTTATTTTTTTCAAAATTAATCGAAATTATAATAAAATTAATTCTGGTACAAATTCGTTTTTTTAGCTTTGCTATTTGCAATGAAAATCGAATAAATGGATTTTGGAAAATTGTGCATTTGTACAAGAGGGAGTAGAAGGAGTGTGGGGATCGGATCAATATTTTTGGAGATCTTAAATCTCATTTTCAAGTCGAAAGCTTAAATAGTTTCAGAGAAAAATCAATTTCTTGAAATTTCGAAATGTCATGAAATTTGAATAGGAGGGAGTAGAAGGAGTGTGTAGATTTATCCCATTCACGATTTTAAAGTTTCTTTTTTGCTAAACATGACATGGAATTTCAGCTCGATAGCTTAAAGCGTTCAAGAGTTATGTTATAGATAGATGGTCACTCGGAATTGCGGTTTTGAGCGGCAACAAATATTTTAAATATTTCTGTACCCTTGGCGATTCTGTGCGAGCATTATTTTTTAGCGTTACAAACGGCTAGGCAAACACAATATACTCTCAAATTTCCTCTAGAGTATAAAAACATACTGGAAATATGATGGGTCGTAATGCCCAATCATGCGATACTTTACATGGAAGAGAAGGTGGATGGGGATTTTGCTTATTCTGAGAATACAATCACTATTGTCCATCAATCAATCAATCAATTTCTTGTTAAGACCGCCAATAGGGGCAAATGACAGAAACATTTCTCTTCCACAAGACGCAGTCCTAAGCATCGGCCTTTAGTTGTCGCCAGGACTTGTTCATTCCTCTGACCTATCCCCAAGGTAAGCCGTAGATTCTGCCTTGTTGGCCAGATTTTCAATGGCCTTTCTCTTGTTGTGTCTAACAGCCATTTTAAGCTGTATATGAGCATCGCGGTAGTTCTACCTCAGATCGGGCGTTCGTTGGTTGACATCTGGTTAAGAGATAATTGCCAATTTGGCTTTTTTCCGTTCACCAGCCTTATCAGATGTGTCTTGCGACATACAGGGTTTCTCACCGCTTTGCGCAAATCCCAAAGTGTTTTTGGTTGCCTCCAAATGGGCGTCCAGTGTGCGCATTCTATACCCGTCCAATGTGGATCAATTTTCACGTAAAATGGTGGTATACTCGCGTTTTTTATCCAAAACCTCCGCTTTATTTAAAGAATTTGTGGCCGTCGGATAGCTCTTGCGCACAAACTCAAACAGGCAACCATCAATTGTGGTGCTCGCTCCTCACGCGAGCTCCATGCTTCGCTCGCATATCTAGGAGACATCTTCGCCATTGTCCAAAATGCCGATTTGGGTGTGCGTGACACAATCGGAAACTCAAGATGTTTTTTGGTGGCTCCATGTGTGGAAAAAGCGTCCCTCCGATGACTATTTACCGAGTACTACAAAACTCCACAAATAAATCACCGCTTTCGGGTCTCTTGATCCGAGGTCGTGACGCGTCGACCCAAGGGCCACCATGCTTTCCCATGACGTGTTCTAGTCCAGTGTTGTCAGAGCCATCCTGGGCATTCATATCTCCTGAGATGATAGCAATATCATCTCTGGGAACACACTCGAAAGTGGTACTCAGTTGGTCATAAAACTCCTCTTTGTCATCAGGTGTTGCGGCATTAGTTGCTGTGTAGAATTGTGACGATCCTGACACTTGGCTTGACCCTGATGACAATAACGCTATCCGACATTGGTTCTCAGCTGATGAAACTGTTTGTCGCTTTCGGTGCAAGGACGACCACCACGCCATTTTTGGCTCCACACTCAGGACCAACGTACAGAATGGTGTTTCCGCCCGGAGATCGTTATTCTCCTGATCCTGTCATCCTGACCTCGCTCAAGCCCAATATATGGATTTTATAGTGCTCCATTTCACGGTCGATCACAGATTGGCGGTATATGGACCGAGTGACCCCAGCCGTTTCATCGTCATTCAATGTTCGAAAGTTCCAGAAGCCAATCATAGACCGTTTTCGAATACCAAAAGTCGTTAACGTAGAATCCGTCTGTATCTGAGGCGTTGTATCTATTTCTCGTATCAGTAAGATTTTAAGATCACGGGTGATAAACACATGACCATGCTCTGTACCAATTTCCAAATCGATAGTTTTCATATATTCAAAGAGAAAAGCCTTTCTTTAAATTCCTAATATTAAAAGTTTGTATGGGAGGTGGTACAAGGAATATTGTGAAATTGAATATATTTAGCATTTTTGCAATCATTATAAAAATGCATTTGTACGGGACGAGGTGGAAGGCGTGAACGATTGTACCCAATTTTCTTTTACGCTGATTGTATTCACATCACTAAACGTTGGTAGAATTTTCTAGATAATTTCGAAAAGAAAAATAAATTTCTTTAAAATTCGAAATATTGCGAAATATGTATGGGAGGTGGAAAGAATAGTCGAAGATCTGGATCTTCCCGAACCAATATTTTCTTTTTGCTAAAAGCGATATGAAAAAAAAAAATTGCGGCGCTCGATAGATAACATAATTTTCGCTTTCGACCGCAATAATTGGCATTAAAAACAAATTGAATATTAAATAATTTTGGTTCTCCTTCAACTCCAAACGCAAGTTATCGTTGCTGCAAAACTCAATAGAATTTCAAGAAAAGATGTTTAACAGCTGAAAAGATTTGTGAACCGCTTGCATCTCTTTTTTAAATCTGTTTACGATCCAACACCAACAGTTGAATTAAATTTTTCAGGAAATTTCAACAGTTTGGCATTATAACTCTTACTGAACATGATGTACTAGGTGATCTGTGCAAATTTGACATTAAAAAGGATACTGCTTATGATCGAATTCCAGCTAAATCCTTAAATGATTGCATATCTTCGCTTGACAATAACTTTTAATAACAAAGCTCTCTTTCATATCAACGATATTCAAGTCTGGCCGCTGACTTATTGATGAAAATTATAGACCAGTATCTAAACTGTCCTTCTAACTGTCTCCCTAAATTATTTAAAAACAAAAGCTAAGAAATGTTAAAAAAATATTTGAAATTTTTAATATGGTTTTGTTTGCGGACGTTCTACATCTAAAAATTTAACAATTTTTACTAAATACTGTATAGATGCGATAGAACAGGGATTCATGTTGATGTTTTCTATTCATATTTAAAAAATCTTTCAAACGGCTTCATCATGGACTTTTGACGAAGAAGCTAAGAGCAATAGAGTTTAATTTTGATGTTTCGAACTAGTTTTCATTCTCCTTAACGAATAGAAGACGAATAGAAGACAAGTTGTGAGAATAAATGGAATTTTTTCTTCGTATCTTTGTATTAAGCCTGGAGTTTCTCAAGGCAGCCAATTAGGGCCTTTACTTTTTGTTTTATTTGTAAACGATATCCTTTCTTATACTCTAGATGAAATCTGAGAGTATTATAAGTTTGCTCTAAAGTTTGTAACGCTAAGAAATAAGGCTCGGAGAAAAAAATGAATGATACAGAAGTTAATTATATCACTCAAAAATCTCAAAACTGGATGTCCGTCCGTCCGTGCGCTCTCTAGCTTGAGAACGCGTTGACCTAGACAGTTCAAATTTTGTACACGTCGTTTTTGACAAAAAAGTAAGGTCAAGTTTGTGAACGGGCCAAATCGCTCCACCCCTTCTACTCCCTCCCATACAAAATGACCCAATTGCGCAATTTGACAATAAACGGAATTGTTCAAAAAGTATAAAAGCTATTGGCCTGAAATTTGGAATATGTTACTTTTATGATAATATCAATCTACCGTATAAACATTATGCGTGTCTTCTCCTTCCTTCTACCACCTCCCATACAAACTGCACTTGTCATGAAATACTCTAAGCCAATTTACTCAGTGCGTATAAAATTTAGCGGGCTGAAATTATGCACCAAATATTTATTTAAAATTGTTAGTAATGCCAAAAAAATTAAACGATTAGCTTCACCCCTTCTACCCCCTACCATACAAAATGATACAATTTCGCAATTTGACAATAAATGGATTTACTCGAAAAGTATAAAAGCTATTAGTCTGAATTTTGGGATATATTACTTTCATAATGATTAAAGTTTACAGTAGGAAAATTATTTGCATCCTCCCTCTCCCTGGGAGGGGGTGGAACTCCCATACAAACTACACTTTTTCATGAAATGCTCTAAGACGATTTTCTCAGAACATATAACATTTATTGAGCTCATATTTTGTAATAAATACTTAATTAGCATTATTACTAAGATCAGAAAAAAATATTTGATTAGCTTCACTGCTTCTACCCCCTCCCATACAATATGACACAGTTTCACAACTTCACAAAAAATCGCTCTTCTTGAAAAGTATGACTAGTCTGAAATTTAAGGGATGTCAATTTTATAATATTCCTAGTTATTTCTGAAAAAATTACTAAAATCCCCCCCACTCTTTCTACCACCTCCCATACAAACTGCACATTTTCACTAAATCTAACTCACTAATTTTCTCAGTTCCCATTCAATTTTTGGAGTAAGCATTTTGTACAACACATTTTTATAGCTACTTTAGCATGATGGGGAAAAAATTAGTTCAATGCTATCATCCCTTCTAACACTTCCCATACGAAATTTCTTGGGATCACAAAAAATTCTATTTCATCTAGAGTATCGAAAGATTGCGCTTTACGCGCAATCGTAGCCCTGTTGTTTTTTTTTTTTAATTCAGGCTGATATTGCTGAGCGCAGTAATTGGTGTGAAGTTAACTAATTAGAATTTAATTTTGATAATTGTAAATTGTTTTTGGTTTACAGAAAAATTCTTGCTATTGTATTTGATTATAAATTGAATAAAAGATCTCTCCGAAGATCTCTTGAAGTAAAAAATTTTGGCATGTTGATCGATTCTAATTTCAATTTTAATTGACTACATATATAATTCACAAAGCCACCTCAAATCTTGAGGACTCCAAATGGGTGAACAGTTTTTTTAAATAGGCTGAACTAACGATCTGAAGTCTAACATTAAGATGGAAGCTGGTATACTTGAGAAAGTCAGTATAAGTAGAGTGCATCGATATCTGATTTTCGAAGGATTTGACTACCGTATTAGTAAATTAGAGGATATTTGTAATCGTGGACTTTTGGAAATCCATGTTGCTTCCTGGGGAGAAAGATGGTCTCAAATATTTTTCCCAAGCAGTTCTGTGTTGAAATAGGGCGATAATTTTCAATATTACTCTTGTCCCATTTATTTTTTTTAAATTTGAATCTCGTTAGCTAGCTTCCATGCTTTGGGATAGTAACATTCTTCAAGAGATTTATTGAAAATCTTTCTTACGATGGACCAAAAGAACTTAGTTACATTACGAGCAAACCACGACTTAATGAAGCTAAGATAGCGATTCTAATTATTTTTAATCGAGCTTTTAGCAAGTAATCAATGAAAAGAATAGTCAGAAAAACGATTTGAATGTTTGTATTTGCGGCTACTCTTACGTAGTAGTAGAATCGAAGTTTTGAAGAAACAATCAGGATACATTTTCTTAGTAGAGACATGATTTGCAATGAGTTTTTTTATATATTAAGAAAAAATTTTAAAGCATAGACCGCTTTGATGGTACTCACTGGGTATGATTGGGTGATGCGCCTTATACTATTGACACATAGTGCAACTAAATTATAAATAAGGCCTAAATTATCATTGAACGGCTATGTGTCATACGCTACTACTACTACAATGGCGCTACACCCCAAATCGGACCTTGGCTTCCTGACATTCAGGATCCTTAACATTTTTTTTCATTACTTATTGTGGAAGGGTTGTTAGACCTTCGCACAACCCTCTTTCTACGAATTTTTCATTTTCGTAGATTGAGGTGACCGAGGTATATCCAAGCAGGCAATGTGCTGGAATTATATATTGCGCCGACCGGGATTTGAACTCACGACCTCCGCATTACAATACCAACACGCTACCCACTAGGCTACACCCTAGCTTGTGTCATACGCTAATTTAACTAGATTACCAAAATAGTGATCATTTATCAGCTAAATCATCTCATTTAGCTAAATCCTCTCATTTTTCTCATAATTTAGGTTACAACGATGAAGATTGTGCAAGAGCTGGAGCTTTCATAAAAAAATTTTCGTGCAAGGGAGAAGAAGAAAAGTCATTTTCTGACATCTCTGAATTATATAAAATCTTTGAAGTGTGATTTAAACTCCCTGTTATGAAAGATGTCTTGCAAACGATTCCAAAACAGGACTAAGGATCGTTTTTCTTCTTTAGAGGCCTTCCTTGCAACATTTTATTGCTTATTGGCTATGGAATTCAGCCTTTTAAAAATATGACAGATGAGTGAGTGGCTCTTCTTAATTAGCAAAGTGCTATGTGTCACCAATCTACTAACGATGAAGATGAGCTAAATTACGAATTTGCCAAATTATAATTAGAATCGCTATGTGTCAATGGGATTACCCAGCTTCCATGCAATATATAGGTATAAAAATCACAATTTTTGTGTGTGAAATTAACTATAATTTCAATTATCTAGAATTATCGCAATACTGTAAATGCAAATATCCGTCGGTTACATCTGAAGATAGAATGTGTTGAATTTGTAGCTGCCTTCGAAATTGAAATAGGTAACCGAGTAGAGTTAAAATTAAACTCAAGTAGTTTAGTTTCAAAATTTCTTTGAGAGCTCGCAATGTAGCGTTTATTTGAAAAAAAGGTTGAAATTTTATTCTGCTATGTTTTTCAAAAAAAGGCGCAACAAAAATTTAAAAAAGAAAAACTATTCGGCTTGATATAGTAAAAATGTGAAAACGAAGTTACTAAACTTAACACACCTTGAATGGTGAATTGAGGTAAATATAAATGGTACCGACGATAGCATTTCGACCTGACTCTTCTATAGAGCCTTCTCATTACCTTGCATGGAGGAATTGTAATCCAAATCTGTACACCTCATATAACCGACATTTTCTTTTTTAGTTGTTAGTTCAACTGCTGAAATGTACCTATACGCAGTGGATGGGTTTCATTAGATTTTCCATATCTACTACGATAATTGCATACATGCGTCAATAAGAACTATAGTAGCGGAGAGTATTTCAAAAATATCCGAATTCTCGGTTGAGAATTTTCCTGGCCGAAAATTCAAGTCGTCAAATAGGTACGTACTGAGTAGTTGCAAAATTTGAAAGGAAGCAAGCATTCAGGAAGGTCTGTAGTAGGTGCAAAGGCTGGAGTTGAAGTGCTACAAGTCCGTAATTCTAGTTGATATATGGTTTTTTAAATTTGAAGAAAAGAGGGCGTGTAAATTTATGCTGAACAAATTTGACGGCCTAAGCTAGGGTGTAGTCTAATGTGTAGCGTGTTGGTCTACAATGCGAAGGTTGGAGTTCAAATCCCGGTCGACTTATAATTTTAATACACTACTTGTGTGGGTATATCGTGGCCACCTAAATCTGCGAAAATGGTAGACGATTGTGCGATGGGCTAACAACCCTTCCACAATGAGAATGTTAAGGATGTTAAGGAACATGAAGATCAGGAGGCCAAAACCCGATTCGAGCTGTACTATTGAAGAAGAGGTAATTCGATGGCCCCAACATGACAATTATGATAAGGAATCCACACGATGGAGCAGTATTCTAAGATACAAGAATGGAAAACAGCAGAGCAGCTATGGTTCAACGGTTAAACTCGGCTGTCGTAAGGAGAACGAAGCGAGCAACTCAGAATGTGTTATCTGTAATCTCCGAATACGATAAACGGATTTAAGTTCATGATCGAAGGTTACTCTCAGAACCCCTTTTGGTAGATACCGTGCCGTAAGGATGGAGCTGTTGATAGAGTATGTAAAATCAGACAGAAGGAGTAATCTTATACGGAAAATTCCATGACAAAAACATTTCTCAACGTAAATGAAATAACAGAATTATGATTGGGCGTAAAGCCCAACCAGGCCATACTATAGATGAAATGGGAAAGAGTTTAATATACCGAAAGATTTGTCAATTTATATTGTTTCGAATAGTGAATGGTAACTTTTGTGTTAGCTAGGGCGTAGCCTAGTAGGTAGCGTGTTGGTCTACAATGCGAAGGTCGTGAGTTCATATTCTGGTCGAAGCATAATTCTAGCACATTGCCTGCTTGGGTATACTTTGGTCACTTCAATCTAAAAATGAAAAATTCGAAGATAGAGGGTTGTGCAAAGGTCTAACAACCGTTCCACTTTAAATAATGAAAAATGTTAAGGAACCTGAAGGTCAGGAGGCCAAGACCTGATTTGGGCTGTAGTGCCATTGTAGAAGCAGAACTTTTGTGTGGGAGGTGGTAGAAGCAGAGCGGGGACGTTTGTAATTTTTGTATATAACACCGAACGTAGTATGCAAAATGTTTCGTGCTGATTTCAAAGTTTGTAGCTTTCATAATTTTCAAGGAAATTGGACATTGTTTTTTTGAAATTGTGGCATTTTTATGGAAGGTAGCAGAGGAAATGGAAGGTTTTCGAAATTTCATGAAATTTCCAGAGCGATAACTCAAAGCGTTCGGGAGTATTGTTGTAGACGGACGGACAGACAGACAGACGATCAATCGGGATCGAGGTTTTTGTGCGACAATAAATATTTCTATACCCTTGGTGGCTCAGTGCGAGCATTATTTCTCAGCGTTGCAAACGATAAGGCAGACACAATATACTCTCAGATCATCTTGAGTATACAAAATATCATTGCTAAGACACCGACCGAACAAAGCAGACAAATCAGACTGGAGGTAAATGTAGTCAGAAAAATTTTACGCAACATTTTAAAGTCGCCAGCAAATTAGAGACAGTTTAACGATAAGAAATGGGGCAGATCATTAACGAAGAGTGCAAATAGTACAGAATCAAGAATCGATCCTTGTGGGACACTAGATTTAGCTAGAAACTTAGCCGATGTAATTCGCCGACAACGATCCGTGAGGTAAGAATTAAAGTAATTCAGGAGAGAGCCTACGACACCGTAATATTAGTATTGACAGTGTCAAAAGCATTCGCAAAATCAGTGTATTTATCACATGAACAGTGTTATGACGGTCTAACAATTTTGCTACAAAATTTTCATAAATTGGTGGCACGATTTCGTTTTGGGCGGGCGATATTAAATGACTAAGTTGTTTTAGTCCGTTGAAAAATTTACTTAAGCAGTTTAAGGTGTAGCTATAGTTAAGGATATTTTTGGAATTTTCCTTTTTTAATATATCCATACAACGTTAGCTGATTTCCAGCAAACAAACCTTCCTTAAGTGTTAAATTGTTAAACAAAAGGGTGTGGCATGGAGATCTCCAAGGAAACAAATTTCGCAAAGAGGTTTGGAGTCTGATCTCTACCGTCTCGCTGATAGTAATTTCACTAAGGGAGTTTTAATAGTTCTACCATTTGCGATATTAGATAGTTTATCAGAGTAATAAATTAAGTCGTACAAAAATTAGCCGTAACTTTCGTGATGGTGATATGTTTTGATTGTATAAATCGTGTATTTCGACTCAATCTCACAAATACCTTTACTATTTTTATCACGATATTGGTATTCTCGGTAGTGCTTGCTTGCTAGTAATATTATTAATTTCAGATTAGGTAAGCTTCACTGTTTTATAATTTTACAAAAAAAAACTTGTCTAGTCAATATTAATACTCTAATCTACAATGGCACTACAGCCCAAATCGGATCTTAAACTCCTGACCTTCAGATTCCTTAATATATTTCATTACTTATTGTGGAAGGGTTGTCAGATATTCGCACAACCCTCTGTCTATGAATGTTTTCATTTTCGTAGATTGAGGTGACCAAGGTATACTCAAGCAGGCGTTATTCGTCGACCGGGATTTGAACTCACGACCTTCGCATTGTAGACCTACACGCTACGCACTAGGCTAGACCCCAGCAGTCAATATTCATAGTGCGGATGAAGTAAAAAAAAAAATTCGCGTTGAAAGCATTTTAGTACATAATGTTCGAAATGTTTCAAAGTTGGATTACGTCTTCCTGTAGAAAGTTCTCTCTCGACAGTTTCTCTATGAAAACGCACATAATTTACTTGTAAAAATATTAATAATAATAAACTTACCTTCATTAACTCCCATATCCATCAATTGTAAATCCTCATCATTTAAAATCGAATTAATAAAACCATCGGTAGTATGATTCAATTCAGACGATGTGTTCTACAAAAATAACATTTAAAAATATTAAATTTAGTTAGAAAAAACCAAATAATCACAATCATACCGAATAATACATCATTTCATGTTCCATTTTATAGCCGGTTGCTCCGCTATCAGCCTCATGACTCGAATTCGTTAAATGCATACTGGATGAAACGGCCGATCCCAAATTATGACCATAATGAGGTTGTGTTGTACCCAAATCGGCCAATGAGGCATTATGTAAAACAGGATGATGCGAGGGATGCGGAAATTGACCATGTTGTGGAATTCCTGGGCCTCCCTATAATTAAACAGAAAAAACGTTAATAAATACTCTAACATAACATTCGAATTCAATGCTGATTCTTACCTGATAGGGATAGTGCGATGGATAATGCGAATACGGCGACATTTCGCTAACGCCCATTCCGACACCCATACCAGGAATTGGATTAAATAAATTTGCAATATCCTGGAGACGTTGCTCCATTGATACACCTCGAGTTAGAGGTACACGTGACTACAATAAAAAAAAAGAGCATTTATTAAAATTAGCATCAAAAATTGTATTATTGACGCCATCTATTTTCAAATAGTTTGAACTAGTTGCCATCTACAGTCTTCTACTCTAACTAGTCCCGATAATCCCACATTCGATCAAAATGCATTAATTCATAGGACGAATTCGAATGAAATCGAACATTTATAATTTAAATTTAAACAATTACGTAATATATTTCAATAATTCTACGTAAAAATTTACATAAAAACTTGGAAAAGACATTTTGAACAGCATGAATATAAAAATCTATCGAAGAGACAAGACACGAAAAAAAAAATCAAATATAAGTAAAAAAGTTATAATTTTCATAAGTAAAACGCAAACAAGTTACGATTTGCTAAATGAGTTTTTTTTTTCGTAAAAAAAAACTTCAATTAATCAACTTGTCTTCCACTAGTTTTCAAGAAAACCAAAAAGACGAAGACAAATTTCTCGCACCGCACTGCGAACTTAATGTCTTTAAGGTCATGGCTGTTTTTTTTTTTATTCTGTACGGATTCATACTCTTGTCTTGTGGTAAATTCGTATGATAGAAATTCGTCAGAAATTAAATGTGTAGGGGAAAGCGGGGCTTAAAGAAGCAGAGTTTTTCTGCATGACTCGATTTAAAAAGGAAAAAAATTATAAAACATTTATTAATTAAATAATGTAAACGAGGAAAGTGATGGTAAAGCTTAATAAGAAACTGAGAACTTTCGTGAAAGAACGATGCATTTTAGCGATATTTTGACCGGTTACCATAGAACTGTACAAACTAAGATAGGCATTGAGATTCAAAGACGGAAGTGGCAGCGGATTGGTCACACTTTGAGGAAGCCAGAGTGTCAATCAAATTCCTGTTAAGACCCCCTATAGGGGCATAGGACAGAAACAACTCTCTTCCACAAGGCGCGATCCTGAGCATCGGCTTTAAGCTGTTGCCAGGACTTGTTTATTCCTCTGGCCAGAGTGTAACATACCCAAATAAACTTACTTTTATTATTCTTTTGAAAGTCCAATTGGTTCTTGTATTTGGCAATTTAGAGAATTGGGGGTAGGGAACATCATTTGTAGAAATTTGTGATAAAAAACAATTATTTTTCATTACAAAATAGTTGTATGCCTTCGTATTAGTACCACGTGAGCCCACACATCATTCAACCAGGATGTTCCATCGGTAAAACTAACGAGGTTCAAGAGTCTGGATATCGTTCAGCTCGGTGAAGAGGTGTTTTCCGAGGACTTTGGCTTCAAATTGTTCGGAGGCATGAAAGGAAACGATCTACGGTCTCATCTTCCTCACAGGCTCTGCAAATATTATCCGAAGTGAGACGAACAACATATTTTCTAAGAGTCTCAAAATTTTAATTGGTTTCCTTCTAACAAACCCATTCCACAGCAGAATGAGAATTTGAATTGAGATTTTCCATTTCTCAGACCTTGTTGGCGTATATTGTCTTAATGGCTCTCAATGCAATACCAAAATCGTCCGTTTCTGATCAGACTACCAATCGTTTCGTTTCCAGGAATATTCTGATCAGATATTCGAGTAGATCTATTCGTGAAGACATACCAGCATTATTATATGTATCTATATAGTAAGTGAAGCTTAAATTGTTTTCTTATTTTGCCGCCTTGTCTTTGAAGTCGTTTATCTCTGGTATTACCAAAGAAAATTGAGATAATAAATACATGCTAGAGAGGCGACATTTCAGAGAAGTAATTCCAGCCCAATTGCCATTCTTCCTTGTGTTGCTAAATTTTTTAAATCAATTTTTTGTGATGCTTTGTACTTCCATTCCAAGTCGATCCTAGGATCGTCGCAGCGTGGTTTTGCGAAAGGCAGATCCGCCGTTACTAATTTCATGCAATTTTCTAACTTCTGTCTTTCTGCTCTCGAGAAAGGACAGCAGGTTGACTACATTTATACAGACTTCAGTAAGGCATTCGATAAAATTGATCACCCTATTCTTGTGCACAAGCTTAACTTGTTTGGATTTCCTGTGGGATTTGTTTCGTAGATTAAGTCACATCTTACTAATCGTGTTCAAAAAGTGATATTCCGTGGTGCCTTATCTTCTAAGATTTACAATACTTTCGGTGTTCCCCAAGGTAGTCATCTGGGGCCGCTGCTATTTTTGTTATTTATTAATGACGTGAGTACATATATTGTTGACTCGAACATTTTTCTCTATGCTGACGACGCAAAGATACATCAAACGATATCCTATCACAATGATTGCTTATCTTTGCAGAGTGACCTTACGTGTTTTTATAACTGCGTACACTATAGGTAAATAACTTAACTCATAATACTAGTCAGTGCACTGCTGTATCGTATTGTTATAGATCTGGCAACCACGCAATATTGATCTTCCCGAAAGTGCCAGAACTATATAGAACAGTCCCCCAAAATGTAAAATGCCATCTAGAATCTTCTAGTATAGTCTAGACATACACCCTACAGAACCGTATACTCCAAAATGTAGGATCTAGAATAGTCGAGACATACACCCGAAAACATCCACGACAGAAGCTTCGAGAACAGGGGGAAATGGTATAAAACCACGGTACCTCTCAGCGAGCAGTCAGTCATTTTAATGATCGAGACGCGAACCAGTGGAAGCGATACGCGGCGGTAGTGCCAGATAGGCGGATTAAGTAAAAGTGTGAATTAGTTAAAGTGCAAATTAAGTTAAAGCGCGAATAAATAAATTATAACTTATTTTTAAACGAATTGTGTTTTACTTGAAATCCGGCGAACCCCTAGCTCGCAACAGTATTTTAGAATAGCTGGAACCGCTCTACTTCGTTCTGATAATGTACGGGATTTAGGAGTATTATTTAATAGCACTTTCACCTTCGACGACCACGTTATCACATTGCCAGTAAAGCTAGCACTATACTTGGATTTATCGAAAGAAAATCCAAGAAGTTCAATGATACATTCGTTACTTAAATGTTGCACTATACTTTTATGCGTTTTGTTATGGAGTATTGGAGCCTAGTCTGGTCTCCATTTTATTCTGTTCACATAGCTAGAATCGAATCTGTGCAGCGTAATTTCTTAAGTTGTGCCCTTCGCGGCCTTCCGTGGTCAGATCCGCTTAGGCGTCCATCTCATGTTGATCGCTTGAATCTTCTTTTGTTGGACTCCTTGGAGAACAGACGTGTATACGCAAGATTGGTTTTCGCTTTTGAAGTTATAACTGGAGTTATCGACTCTGAGCAATTGTCGTCTTCGATTAATTTTTATGTTTCGTATCGTGCCTTGAGAAATAACGAATTTTTTAGAGTCCCACAGCATTGCACCAATAATAATTCTTATGAACCAATTTCATCTATGATTGAAGTTTTACTTCCACAAAGGCAAAAATGTGCCACAGGCTCGCGAAAAAATTGGAGACGATGGATATAGCATCCATCGATAAGTGTAGCCTAGCAATGGTTCAAGCAATTTCGTCCTGGGAATTTTGATGACCTTGCTGTGGCCCTCTAATTACGAAAAAAGTCGACGAAATAAGATCAGTGTGGAGCTAAACATTGCTCAGAAAAATGCTTTGAATTATTTCCGGCTGGATTTGTCAAGAATCTCGATGGATGGGTGCCGCATGAATTGAGTGCGAAAAATTTCATCATCATCAATGGCGCGATAGCTCAAATCAGGCCCTGGCACCTGAAGTCGTACGAAAAATTTACTCCAATTCGCGCATGCAATCAGTGACCTAGGGAAAATTGGAGGAGCTTGGTTGGAAAATTTTATTTCATTCAACTTATAGTCCTGACCTTGCACCTTCAGACAACCGTTTATTCTGAACTTTTCAAAGCTACCTACAGGAGAAAAAAATTGAATTCAAAAAAGGACCGCGAAAACCACATGTCGGTATTTTTTCGGCCAGAAATCACAGAAGTTCTACGAAGATAAAATCATGGCTCTATCAGAAAAATGACGAAAGGTCATTGATAATAATGGACAATACTTGGATTAATTATGTGTAAGCAGTTTTTACTTCACCTAACATTTTACAATTCTTCTTCTTCTTCAATCGCGCTACAGCCCAAATCGGGCTTTGGCCTCTGACTAGTGATGGGCACTATCGAATAATTATCGAAAAGTTATTCGATAGTTTTCACTATCGTTACGGACTATCGAATAACTTTCTGAATGAATGAAAATTACTATCGATAGTAACTATCGATAGTGACTATCAAATTAATGAAAATTATTATCTATAGTAAATGTTGGATCATTTTTATCGATAGTGGCTATGAAATTACTTTTTTGAATCTTTGGAGTGGATGTTTGCTATTTGAATACTGATAGCTGTTGATAAACTTAATCCGAATGAAATGTCTTTTTACTATTAGTGAATGAAATAAAGGACTATCGATAGTTAAAGGAGTTTTACATAGAAAATTTTTAACATTATCTCTCGACTTGCTGGGGTATGATCTCTTTTGTTTACTTTAACGCATGTGTGGAACAAAGATAAAACCTATTCGGTTTCATATGTTCAGATGCGCATATTTATTATTAAATTGCATTTTCGTTTTTTCATCGTTATTGACAAGCCCTCATAAAATTGTTTGCCTAGGCAATTCCACTAGCAGTAATTATGAACTTTCAGCACACTAGCAATCCACTAAATTCCAGTTCTTATCATTTAGATGGTAAAGAATTTTTAAACTTACGAAAGTTAAATATTGCTAATGTTCTCTACGAAGCACTTACACTAAATTTAGTAGTGATAGACGTAATAAGTACAACAGAACAATTAAATGTCATTACTTCGTAATGTCGTAAAATAGTATCGCACTTCAAGAGGTCTGTTGCATCGTCTGAAAAGTTCAAAGCGACGTAGAAACAAGTGGACCTTAATGAACTCAAAATAAAGAAGGATATTGTCACTAGATGAAATTCAACGCTATTGATGATGGAAAAATTAATACTCTTAAAGGAACCACTTTCAGCTACATTTGTAGTACTACCGAAAAGTCCGGAGTATCTTTCTAATATTGAATGGAGTATTCTGGAGAACTGTGTTCCTCTATTGAAAACCTTTGAACAAATAATAGCCGAACTACCTGGAGAAGACAATGTTACAGTTTCTATTATCATACCTGTAGTTCGCGCCTTACAAGATTACTTACGAAACCATTTGTGCACTACTGACGAAGGAAATTCTTTACAGCAGTTATTGGTTGCAGGATTGGAAAGCAGGATAGTTCCTTCTGGACGCGATAACACTAATGCTGTGGTGAGATTTCTCGACCTTCGATTTAAGAATATTGCATTTGGAGTCCAATCAAATGCCACCACGGCTGAAGAAAGAGTTAAATCAGAATTAAATAATTTATCTGAAATAGTTGATGAAGCCGCTTTAATTTTCTAAAAAAATTCTAAGGATCTTCCCCACCTACTCCGAAATGAAAATCCTTTACATTTTTGGAAGAAAAATTAATTATGTAGTATTTCCGAATCTCACGAAAGTTACTACTACTAAGTTACTACCGATAGTTTTCATTCAAATAACTATAATAATTATCGGTAGTTCATTCGAATAACTATCGACAGTTCAATCGAATAACTATCGATAGTTCAATCGAATAACTATCAATAAATTTCATTCGAGTAAAATCTATCTATGGTTATTTAATAGTTCAGTTGACTATCGCCAGTAAAAACAATCGATAGTGCCGATCATTACCCCTGACCTTTACGTTCCTTAAAATTTATTAATTATTGTGAAAGGGTTGTTAGACCTTCGCACAATCCTCAATCAAAGAATTTTTCATTTTCGCAGAATGAGGTAGCCAAGATATAACCACGCAAGTAGCGAAATTATATGTCGACCGGAATTTGAACTTCCGACCTTTTGGATTTTAGACTAAAACGCTCAGCACTGGGCCACACCCTAACGATTGCACGTGATTAATAGTTGCCAATTGAAGAGAAATAAAATTTCGGAAAATTTTGATGAGCTGACAAAACCGCAAAATGCTAAAATACCTGGAGATTTGTAGTTCAAGGCTTTCAGAAAAGATGCCATAACATACCCTCTCTCCATTTTTGAACCATCAATAAATATCGTTATCTCGTCATTCTGCATGACATAATTGTCAAGATTGGTCTCCATCAATCGATATGCTACGTCAAATAAAGACCGATCGAAATGTGGAACACACTATCCACGTTTTGTGGAAAAAATTCAAGAATAACACCAACGATTATGTTTTTCCTTTCCGTCCTTTTCTTACTAAATTACATTTTTATACTCTAGATGAAATCTGAGAGTATATTGTGTTTGCCTTACCGTTTGTAACGCTAAGAAATAATGCTCGCACAGAGCCGCCAAGGGTACAGAAATATTTATTGTCGCTCAAAAACTTCGATTCCGAGTTGCTGTCTGTCCGTCTGTCTACAGCATAACTCTCGAACGCTTTGAGCTATCGTGCTGAAATTTGTTGTGTGTAATTTTTAGCTAAAAAGAAACTTTAAGTTCGTGAACGGGCCACATCCCCCCACTCCTTCTACCCCCTCCCATACAAATTTCACGAAATTTCGAAATTTTCAGAAATTGATTTTTCTTTGAAACTATTTAAGGTATCGATTTGAAATTTGGGTAAAAGTATTATTATATAGATGCCATTAATATGACTGAATATTGATCCGATCCCATCACTCCTTCCACCCCCTCCCATACAAATGCATAATATTGAAAAATGCAGTTTTTCGATTTTCATCGAAACTAGTAAAGCTATAAAAACAAATTTTTGCCAGAATTAATTTTATTATAATTGCAATCAGTATTGAAAAAATTGTCAACTTCACCTTACTCCTTCTACCCCCTCCCATACAAATTTCACGAAATTTTGAAATTTAAATTAAATTATTTTTCTTCGAAACTGTTAAAGCTATCAACTTGATATTTCGCATAAAGTATAAAAATAGAAAAATCAATAACGGGAAAAAAAATTGTTTTCATCTTTACACTCCTTCTACCCCCTCCCATACAAATGCATAATTTTTGTTAAAAGCATTATATCGATTTCCATTAAAACTAGAAAAATTACAAACTTAAAATTTTGCCAGAATTTGTTTTTTAATAGTTGCAATAAATGCTGGAAAAAATTATCAGCTCAGCTTCCCTCCTTCTACCCCCTCCCATATAAATATCTGTATTATAAATTCAAGAAAAGCATTTCTCCTTCGAATATATGAGAGCTGTCAACTTTGAAATTGAATCAAAGCATAGGGATAAGGGTGATGATAAACAGTTTCAAAATCATCTAAAACGTTCCACTTCCTCTGCCACCTCCCATACAAATGCCACAATTTCTGGAAAACTATGTCCAATTTCTTTAAAAATAATGAAAACTAAAAATTCTAAATTCAGCACGAAACATTTTACATGCCATTTTCGGTGTCACATAGGAGAAATACAAACCTCCCCCCCTACTTCTACCACCTTCCATGCAAAATTCTCTATTCACTATTCGAAAGAATTTAAGATGACATATTTTCCGGTATATTAAAGTCATTTCCATCTCATCTAGAGTATCATATGATTGGGCTTTAAGCCCAATCATAATTCTGTTATGTTTTCTATTAAATTTAAACTAAATTTCCGAATTTAACACAGTTTGCTTTATTTTATGTGACTTTTCGGTCTCTGCTGACACCTTTATCAAACTGGATAGATCCATACTCGTACATATTTCATTGAGAGTAAATTGAAAAACAAAATCAGAAGAAACTATTTACAATATGTTACCAATATCTGATTTACCAAAAACATTCCACCAAGCCTCGGTCTCCCCTATATTTTCATTTGCGGAAAAGATTATCGTATGGTTACAAATTTGATGGAAGCTTAATAATTACTCCATTATCTTAATCCTCTTACAGGCAATTTATCCAAGCGATTTAAACATATTCGAATTGTATTGACTGGGCCCTGTCGAACAAAATCTTCGCTAAATTCGTCAAAATTCGAACAATTATCGCACACTTAACTATCGACGCACGCAACATTTTGACTAATGAAGGTGCTGAGAGATGCTGCAGAGGAAATATGCTCATATATTACTCACTGACCGTGAAACATAAAATAACATGACTAAAGATATACAAATCGAAAGATATGGGAAATTTTTAGTAGTATACTCGTACAATGTAATAACAACCTGATCAAATATTCAATTAATCTAAACAGTTGATTTTTGTGATTGTTATTAAAAAAAAATTGATTTTGGTATAATGTTTATAAGAGGATGTATATTTTTGTTTCGGTATATTTTTTACACCATTATTGAGGGACATAACTAATAAAACATAATACCTGAATGAACGTGTAATATATTCGAGAAGATCTATTCGTGATGGCACATACCAGCATTATTATAAGTACGTATCTATATATTTTACGATTGCATGTGATTAATAGTTGCCAATTGAAGAGAAATAAATATCCGGAAAATATTGATGAGCTGTCATTACGAGTTGAGCCGTCAATCCCGAAAAACTTCCTTGACAACAAATTAAGTGAATGATTACCGAGTCATTTGTTTGTGAGACTTGCGATTGAATCGAGAGACACCTCTAATTAACAGCTAATTTTTGTATTTAATAGAAACACGTTGTTATGTAAATCTGCGCTATAGTTTAGTTTTAAAAACCTAGCATTAGTCTACTGAGATTTAACATAAATTGTTTATTATTTTTTTCCTTTGACGTTTGAAATTAATTGATCTTGGACACGCAACAGTTAATTTCTAAATCAAAACTATATTAAATCAGTTTTAATACTTATCTGAGCTATGAACGATAGATACTATTTCCGAAGGGAAAACGCTTAAAATATGAGATACACGATGCAGTATTTTCTTTATAATCGAAAACCTATTTGTGAAGCGCCATGAGAAAAGGGATCTTATTTTGCCAGAGTCAAAACTAAGTTTTTGGCATCAGCATAATAATAAGCAAAAACTGTGCATATATTTGAAGTTACGTGAAGTAGGTGACTAAGTTTTAGAAACAATTTTATCGGTCTTGGTAGTTCAGTGGATGAACTCGCCTACAACGCAGGCAGCCCCGGGTTCGTCTGTCTGCTCGTCCGCCTGTCCGCCCGTGTTCTCTCTAGCTCAAGAACGCGTCGAATTAGAAAGTTAAAATTTTGCACAAGTAGTTTTTGACACAAAAGTAACGTCAAATGAACTGGCCAAATCACTCCCCCTCTTCTACACCTTCGCAAGTAAAATGACTTAATTTCGGAATTTCACGAATTTTCTCCAAAAGTATGAAAGCTATTGACCCGAAATTTGGAATATATTATGTTTGTCAATCTACGGTATAAAAATTATTCACATCCCCACTACTTGCGCCACCTCCCATACAAACAATACTTTCTTGAAATATTATAAACAAATTTACTCAGTGCGTATACAATTTATAGAGTTGAAATTATGCACTAAATATTTATTTAGAACTAGGGATCGCCCGTGGTTTTGTCCGCGTAAGAGTCGCAAAATAAGCAATTTTTGAGATATCCGGGATATAAAAACTGATTAGTTTAATGGCTCTTTGAAGACAATGGTTTCTATTTTGTTGGAATCAGAACTATAAATTATTAAGAATGAAACCACGATACTCGCAATTGTATGGGACAGGCTCGTGATCAAATCAATCCCGTGATCTAAGACCATATTCGTATCGAAGAGCATTAAGGACTTGTGAATAGTTGTACCTTGTGTTAATTAATAAAGAAGCCCAATTAAATTAAAATTAAGCTTAAATCCATAACAGGACTACGACTCTGCGTAAAGCCCAATCGTACCATACCACAAATGAAATTTTGGTGATGTTAAGTATTCTGCATGGGGAGTGATAGAAGGGGTGACAGTTCTGAACTAATTTGTCATCATGCTAGAATAGCTATAAAAATGTTTTTTTTTACCAAATTTTAGCTTCAAAAATTGAATAGGTACTGAGAAACTTAGTGCATTGGATTTAATGAAATTGTACAATTTGTATAGGAGGTGTTAGAAGGAGAGGAATGTTTTTTGCTGATTTTTCGAGAAACAAAACTGATATATTTTAAATTTGAAGCTCACTAACATTCACACTTTTCAAGAAAATAGAATTTTTGAAAAGTTGTGAAATTGTGTCACATTGTTTGGGAGGGGGTAGCAGGAATGAAGCTAATCGGTTAATTTTTTCCCGATATTAATAATAATAATAATTAAGGATTTGGTACAAGATTTTAGCTCGATGGAATTTATACGTACTGAGCAAATCGGTAGTATTTAATAAAAAAGTGTAGTTTGTATGGGAGGTAGGCGAAGAAGTGGGGGAATTTAAATAATTTGTATACTTGAAGATTGCAATTCATATTAGAAATAATATTTTCCAAATTTCAAACTAATAGCTCTTATAGTTTCCAAGAAAATTTGATTATTACATATTATTAAAAATGAGTCACTTGGTATGGGAGGGGGTAGAAGGCGTGAGGGGAGGGAAATACAACTAAAAGCAGATTACATCCCGGAGCATACCTAATGAGCTGTGAACGTTTCATTACAATCGGTTCAGCCGTTTTTGCGTGAAAGCCGGACAGACAGACAGACGGACAGACAGACAGACGGACAGACAGAGAAGAATTTTAAAAACGTGAGTTTCTGCTTAGTTATTGGTAAAATAAAGCAAAAAACTAACTTATAGCCATTTCTAAACAAATAACAGACAGACACTACAATTATATTTATATACAGTACCGGAAAAAAGTTTGGAAACATGGTCTCTCAACCCACAATCATAGCTCTGAAACAAAATTTCTTGTGCACACACCTATGAAACTTTGCATAGAATTGCAGTGCCGCATTTCTTATAAATCTTAAAAGCGAAATTTGTTTATAACAACGCTAAAAAAAATTGTGACGACAGTTTCGATTTTATCTGGTATTATTCGTGGAAAAAAGTATGAAAACACATATCTTTTTCATATAATTCGAGTTTATTCAAAGGAAATAACATGTTTTTCTTAGTATTTAGTGCTTCTTCCTTTTGCTATTAGTACAGCCTTGCATCTCCTCTCCAATGAGTCCACCAACTTTTCGCAAAATGAAACCGGGATATTTTGCCATTTTCTAATGATTTCATCGTACAGTGCATTCCTAGTAGAAATTTTTGTGTGTCGAATTTTACGCTTTACATGTTCCCATAGGTGTTCGATTGGATTCAGATCTGGGGATTGTGAAGGCCATTCCATAACACTCACTTTTTCCTGTTGGAACCAATCCTTAACTAAACGCGAAGAATGCTTCGGATCGTTATCTTGTTGAAAAACCCAACGTAACGGCATTTCTCCTTCAGCATATGGAAGCATATTGTTTTGCAATATTTCCAAATACCGATACCGATCCATTATCCCATCTATCCGAAAAATTGGGCCAACTCCAGAACGTGAAAAACATGCCCAAACCATTACCGATCCTCCGCCATGTTTAACTGTTGGTAATTGATACCTTGCATTGTACCTTTCACCCCGTGGTCTTCTAACGTAATGTTTTCCATCGCTTCTAAATAGTTGAAATTTACATTCATCACTCCACAGAACTGTATTCCATTTGCTGGGAGTCCAAAGAATGTGTTCTTTTGCAAATGTTAGTCTTCTTGCAATATTGGCTTTTGATAAGAGTGGCTTCTTCAGTGGAGATCTTCCAAAAAGGCCACTTTCCATCAATCTATTTATAATTGTCAGATCTGTCACATCTGAAATACCTCTGTTCTTTAACTCGGCGTTGATCTCAGTGGCCGTTTGTCCTGGTTTTTGTTTAGACATCCTTTGAACTATGCGATCGGTGGTTGCTGTTGTTTTTCTAGGCCTCCCTGACTTTGGAGCACACTTGACTGTCCCTCGCTGATGAAAGTTTTTTATAATTTTCGAAACTGTTCCTCTTGGTAAATCAAGTTTTTGTGAAATTTGAATTTGTTTTGTTCCGTTATTGTACATAGAAACGATTTTATCCTTCAATTCCATTGAGTACAACTTACACTTTGGCATTTTTAATTATATTTCATAAAAAAACTTTAATTGGAGTTAAATTTAATTCAGTCGCACAACAAATAACTACCATTCAATTTCAAAGTAAACGGTTCTAATTAACTTTTTGACAACAAAAACCGTTTTGTTTCCATACTTTTTTCCACGAATAATACCAGATAAAATCGAAACTGTCGTCACAATTTTTTTTAGAGTTGTCATAATTAAATATCCCTTTAAAGATTAAAAAGAAATGGGATACAGCTATTCTATGCAAAGTTTCATAGGTGTAAGTACCAGGAATTCTGTTTCAGAGCTATGATTGTGGGTTGAGAGACCATGTTTCCAAACTTTTTTCCGGCACTGTAGATTATTAGTAAGTCCGAATAAAATTAAACGATTAACTGCACTCCTAACTCCTACAATATGACACAATTTAACAACTTAAAAATATTCCTGAAAAGTATGAATGCTACTGATCTGCAATTTAAATCATGTCAAATGCATGATGTTTATAATTATTTCTGAAAAAATCACTAAGAACTTCCCACGCCCTCTACCACCTCCCATACAGACTGCACAATTTCAGTAAATCAAATATACTAATTATCTCAGTACTTATTCGATTTTTGGAGCTTAAATTCTGTATAAAACATTTTTATAGCTACTCTAGCATGATGTGAGAAAAATTAGTTCAAAGTCGTTACCTCTTCTACCACTTTCATAAAATCAACCAATTTCTCTTTCATCTAGGGTATCGCATGATTCGACTTTGCGCCCAATCGTAGTCCTGTTATGTATTCAAATAATTTTTATTCAACGAATGAGTTGAAAAAAATTGCTTTTTCAACGGGTTGTATGCCCTTGTGGGTAGCGTGCTGGTCTACAATGCGAAGGTCGTGAGTTCAAATCCCGATCGAAGTATAATGGTTGAATATACCTCGGTTACCTCAAATCTACGCAAATGCGAAAGTTCGTAAATAGAGAATTGTGCGAAGGGCTAACAACCTTTTCACAATAAGTAATGAAAAATGTTAAGGATCCTGAAGATGAGGAGGTCAAGGCCCCTATTTGGGCTGTAGTGCCATTGCAGAAGAAGAATTGGCAAAATAAAATTGACAGTGGTACGATATTTCAACGACAAATTTTTGTGACAGCAAATAAACATTTTTTTATTTACAGATTGACTTGTGTAATATGCAATTTCGGTTTTTTTTGCAATGCACAAACAGTCGTGGATGGAAGAAATTATGGTAATGGGAAAGTAGGGGAAGGGGAGTGAAGACGACTGCAGCGAGTGGTGAAGCTTTTATATTTTTCAGTTGACAGTTGGCCTCTACTGACAAATCTTTAACATACATCTCTAATAAAATTTTTGGCAAATTTATAACAATAATAAATATATCACATTTTTCAATCGTGAAAATATTTGGCCAAAGGGCGGGTAGCATTTCAACGACGTTTACACCAAAAAAATTTGTCAATTGTTATACTCTAGATGAAATCTGAGAGTACATTGTGTTTGCCTTACTGTTTGTAACGCTAAGAAATAATGCTCGTGCAGAGTTTCCAAGGGTACAGAAATATTTGTCAGTCTGTCTACAACATAAATCTCGAGCACATTGCTACCATGTTTGAAATTTATTGTATGACACTTTTAGAAAAAACGAAACGTGAACGGGTCACATTCTCCACTCCTTCTATCACCTGTCTAACAAATTATTTTTTCGAAACTATTCAAACTATCGACTTGAAAATTAGGCCAAAATATAATGATGTAAATACCAGTAACGCCAAAAAATACTGATTCGATCCCCTCACTCTTTCTACCTCCTCCCGTATAAATGCACAATTTTGGAAAATGCTTTTTTTCGATTTTCTTTGCAAATAGGAAAGCCAAAAATACAAATTTTTGCCAGAATTAATTTTATTATAATTGCAACTCATTTTGAAAAAAAAATTTCAACTTCACCCCAATTTAAAAAAAATATTTTTCCTTGAAACTGTAAAAGCTATCGTCTTCTTTTTTTTAGCAATGTAAATGTCATTTACGTCGAAAAATTTTATTTTGATCCGTATACTCCTTCTACTACCTCCCATACAAATTATTAAGTTTGGTAAATGCATTATAACAATTACCATAAAAATATAAATAGTAGAAACTTAAAATTTTGCCAGAATTGGTCCCTTAATAATTGCAATAAATGCTGGAAAAATATCAAGTTGGCTCCACTCCTTCTATCACCTCCCATACAAATTTCAATGTTAGGAATTCAAGAAAAATAATTCTCCTTCGAACATATGACTTTTAAATTGGAACAAGGTATGGTGATAAGGATTTTGATAAGCAGTTCCAAAATCATGTAAAACCCTCCACTCCCTCTGCCACCTCCCATACAAATGCCCCAATTTCAGGAAAACTATGTACAATTTCTTTGAAAATAAAGAAAACTACAAATTTCAAATTCAGCACGAAACATTTTGCTTGTCACGAAAATTACAAACCTCCTCCTCTACTTCTACCATCTCCCATATAAAAGTCATTATTCGAAAGAATTTGAGATGACACACATACTTTCCGGTACATAAACTATTTCCCATTTCATCTAAAGTATCAAATGATTGAGCTTTTTTTTGACGATAATAGTACAAAATCGTAGGGATGACATGGTTTCCGACATCAGGCAAAAATTTGCGTCATTTCCGTAGGGATGACATGGTTTCCGACATCAGGCAAAAATTGGCGTCATTTACGTCAAATGTTTGAATCTGACTTTCAGTATTGATTTATGACAAAACATATGACAGAGCTGATTCAAAACAACTGTCATGTTTTACGATAAATTTATCATAAAATTTGCTACGTTTCGGACGCCAAGTTTGTTAGATCAATAATAAATGTTACAGTCAGAAATCATGAAAAACTATTGGAACAATTTTGAAAAACAGATTGAGTTTCCACCAAATATTAGAGATTTGTTCGCCACAGTTTTGTCATGAAATGTTGTTGACAAAGTTTCGACAATATTATGCTAATAAAATTTCACATTTTTCTGTAATGAAAAAATTTGAGTACAGAGGCGGCCTTAAAGCATACGATTGCGTTCAACTTGTTGACATTTTGATTATTCCTCCCGGCCCAACTGCTCAATTTGATCTTTGAACCGTTTCTGAAATATTTATTTAACGTGAAGATGACCTAGCAAAGAAAACGGATCTGATATAAATCCCAATTTATAAAAATGTTATCATCAGATTTAGAAGAACTTATCGAGAAGAAATGCCGATGGATAAATTATCCGCTGGACGAATTGTTTAACGAACGAATTTTAGTGGATAAATTGTCCATGGATTGTTCTGGACGAATTGTCAGTAAAACTTCAACGACAGCAATTGAATAGTAGATTTCTTAAAAGGACTTGTCTCTGAAATTCGGAAGAACTAAAAAGAATGTAATTACATCCGCATTACCAATAAGATAAAAAAATTTTTCACGTAGTATCAAACTGTGCTGAAAGTTCGAATGACAATGAAAGTACAAATTTGAAAGTGAATCCAATACGGGAGATCGTAGAGGTGAATTATTTTAGTTTAAGCATATTACAAGACTAAGTTAAATACACAGTTTCCGAATTTTTGTTTACAAAGGGTATTGAAAAAAACTTACTAAGTTGTAATTTGAAAGAAATTTCCGGATTCTACGATTTATTATTCGTGACGTTTCGGTTTCTGCTGAGACCTTTATCAAACAGTGTAGAATTTAGAAATCTTTTCTTTCAATTCGAAATGCACTGTGAAAACATTCACCAAACCAATTTTTAATTTTTTAGAAAAATCTAGACTGCGGCGGTCGTTCGGCTTTTGGGGCTCCCTTTTGGTATCAGCCCCACCACAACTTCTGGTTTAATTCACTACATACAAAAGACGTAAGGCTAAAAAATAACACAACTACGATTGTTATATTCCGATCATACCAATAATGCAATACTCTATATGAAATAGAAATTTTTGTGGCTACATCGAACTAATTTTTTGCCACTAACAGTAGTTACTGGCGACACGTTTTACACAAAATTTGATATGCATAGATACTGAGAATTACGACGAAATCGGGGCATTTGGAGTAGGAAAATTAAACTAAAACCAAAAAGGAGTGTATTAAATTTTGCTCCATAGACGAACTTGCCTTTTTTCGACAAAAGTAACTTGTCTAGTATTTGAACCTCAATGCACTCTCAGCTACAGAGCGGGTGGACCGATTTCCAGTTTTGAGATTTATGGGAGGAGAATATATTGTTATATATTAGCCCTAGTCCCTCATCGCATGATCGCAATCTTCCACTATTTTCGACAACAACAATTCTGCACTCACATACGCACACATATTACTCATCGGCTCGGAGAAAGCCGACAGTCAGGAACACGTCGTCGTATGGGCGGCGAAAATATCGTCTATATTTGTTTAATTTGAAGTGCTCAGCCCAAAGTCTTCTACCATTACGGTTTAACCTCACCGTTGTCTTTAGCAACGCGGATTGTTTAAGACGACAATCATTAGCGCCCCCGAAGATGGCAGTTTATACCTACAGCAAGTTGATACTGCTCGATGCGAGATCTCTCTAAATTTCTGCCAGTCTATCGGTCATGGCACCAGGTTGAAGGAACGCAACTCCACGCCGGGCTCCGAGCCACCACAACCACTTCGTGTTCGATATAACCTCAACCATCGCCGGGGGTGGAAGCAACCTTCCATAGGCTCTCCGGCTCCCGTGGCACCAGATAACCTCGAGTCATGCTTCGTAACCGAAGCCTGCAGTTGAGTTACTTGCAACTCGTGACTGGTCACAACCCTCAGGTTCATGGAGACGGTACTCCTCAAAAGCAGTTACTGGAATCGCCGTAGCTTTCTGGGCCAGAACTTACCTCGTATGGACAACGATATGAAAGACGGTCGCTCTGGAGTCGCTATGGACGACGACGGTGAGGACGATGGTATAGATGACGGTCGCTGTGAAGTCGCTATAGACGGCGACGGTGTGGATGACAATATATACGACGGTCGCTGTGGAGTCACTATGGACGGCGACTGTATAGATGACGGTCGCTGTGAAGTCACTATGAACGGCGACGGTACGGACGACGGTATGGACGATGGTCTATTGTGTTGGGTATAGAAAGGGGCGAGCGTTCGTGAAAAGAGACAGAGTTGAGATACAGTCAGTCGACGTTTTAGAAAGCGAAAGAGGGGGATTGAGCAGTCGATGGAAGCAGTTGGAGATTAGAACGCGATAAAGTTAATGGAAATTGAACAGTCTACGGAAGCGGTCGAACTTTGGAAAGTGAAAGAGTCGAAGTTGGAAAAGCGTGAACAAAAAATGTCGGTGTCGGTAAAGCGAAAAATAAAATTGGTGGTGATAAGTAAGCTAGTTGAACTTTTACTTAAAATCTAACGACCCCTTGCGCACTTCAATATTGTAAGGACACCCTTAACTTAAAAGCTGTCTTGATTCGGAAATTTTCGAAAATTGTGTCCGAGCTTAACTTATCTTCAAACTTTTACAAAAAAAATATCATATTCGGTTGCTAATATTCAATCAGCAATAAAGTAATTTTCAGTTTTGTTTTATTCTAGGAAGTTTGATTTTTGAAATTTTTATTAAGCTAATAAATTTAGTAACACCGACAATATTGTCCCTACCATGTCAAACTATCGAATGTGAAAAAGTCGTCGATTCGCCTTGTGGCGTGATTTGAGGTTTTGCCACAAGGCGAATCGTGCAAGACCAATGCAAGAGCAGGGTATTGAATATGAAAAAACGACTTTTTCACATTCGATAGTTTGACATGGTAGGGACGATATATCCTCCTTGGAGTGACCATTTAATTTCAGTCTAATTTATTTCTTCTCCGAACTTAGCTTCTGGGCGCTGGGCGCTATGAAATTCGCCGGAGAGTAAAAGATTTTTTAACGTATCAGGCAGGCGAATTTTTGAAAAAAAAAAAAAACATTCAAAGTAGGGAACAACATTTTGAATTAATTCGTAAGGAGATAAGCTGATATATCAAGATGATATCTGAGAATATAATATGTTTGCTCTAACGATCGTAAAGCTAAGAAATAAGTGTCAGGGTACAGAAATATTTGTACCTTGAGTTCGAGCTCGTCTACTAAATAACTCTCTCTATGAGCTAACGAGCTGAACTTTTTTCTATAGAGTGTATCAACAAGAGATGTAGGGTTGGAAAGGCCTATTATTTGACAGCTGGTCGTTTGACAGTTGATATTTGTCATCTATAAACGCGGGAAATTTACCATGGAATGCTACTCAGTCGTGGAGTTTTATTACGAAAATTCGCGTTCAATCGCAGTTACGATGCGCACAATTCGAGCAAATTTTGATCGTAATCATGTGCCTTCTGAGACGTGTGTGCGTTACCTACTGGTAGTGCAAGATGTGAAGACATCGAAACGACTTCGCCCCGGACGTTCGACCGAAAACATCGCCGCAGTGAAGAAAAGTGTTGAAAAGTGTTTGGATCGACACCTCCAATCGTCACAGTACTCAAGAACTCGACCTCTCAACGTCCACACTGTAGCGAATATTGACGAAATTTTTGACTCTGCATGGTTACAAGGCCCAATTAACTCAAGAACTACAGCCGGCGGACCACCAGCAGCGCTGTACGTTCTCTTATCGGGTCTTTGAAAACATGAATGATGATGTTGATTTTAGCAAAAAACATAACAGAATTATGATTGGGCATAAAGTCCAATCATATGATACTCTAGATGAGATGGAAATGACTTTAATATACCGGAAAATATGTCATCTCAAATTCTTTCGAATAGTGAATAGAGACTTATGCATGGGAGGTGGTAGAAGAAGAGGGGGAGGTTTGTATTTTTCTTATATGACACCGAACATGGCATGCAAAATGTTTATTGCTGAATTTAAAGTTTTCAGTTTTTACTATTTTTAATGAAATTGGTAATAGTTTTCCTGAAATTGGGACATTTGGATGGGAGGTGGCAGAGGAAGTGGAACGTTTTAGATGATTTTGAAACTGCTTATCATCACCCTTATCACCATGCTTTGATTCAATTTCAAAGTCGATAGTTCTAATATATTCGAAGGAGAAATGCTTTTCTTGAATTTATAATACAAAAATTTGTATGGGAGGGGGTTGAAGGAGTGAAGGGAGGCTGATATTTTTTTCTAGCACTTATTTCATTTATTAAGAAACAAATTCTGGCAAAATTTGAAATATGTACTTTTTTCTAGTTTGAATGGAAATCGATGAAATGCATTTAACAAAAATTATGCATTTGTATGGGAGGGGGTAGAAGGAGTGTACAGATCAAAACAAATTTTTTTCGCATTATTAATATTTCTGTTTGTATACTTTATACAAAACATCAAGCTGATAGCTTTAACAGTTTCGAAGAAACATAGTTTAATTTAAATTTCAAAATTTCGTGAAATTTGTATGGGAGGGGGTAGAAGGAGTTAGGTGAAGTTGATAATTATTTTTAAAATAAATTGCAATTATAGTAAAATTAATTCTGACGAAATTTTGTCTTTTCAGCTTTACTAGTTTCAATGAAAATCGAAAATATGCGTTTTTCAAAATTGTCCATTTGTATGGGAGGGAGTAGGAGAAGTAAGGGGATCGGGTCAATATTTCATGATATTAATGGCATCTATATGGTAATACTTTGACCTAAATTTCAAGTCAATAGCTTAAATAGTTTCTAAGAAAAATCAATTTCTTAATATTTCGAAATTTCATGAAATTTGTATGGGAGGGGGTAGAAGGAGTGGCGGGATGTAGCCCATTCACGAACTTAAAGTAACTTTTTTGCTAAAAATGACACACAAAAATTTTTAGCACTGTAGGTCAAAGCTTTCGAGACTTATGCTGTAGACAGACGCACAGACGGACAGACGGTCACTCGGAATCGAGATTTTTGAGCGACAACAAATACTTCTGTACCCTTGGCGGATCTGTGCGAGCGTTATTTCTTAGCGTTACAAACGGTAAGGCGAACACAATATACTCTCAGATTTCATCTAGAGTATAAAAATCGTATTTTCTGAGAAAGCTCATTTTCAAGGCGGATCCGTTAATAACCATTTGGGGATCCGAAAACCCGAGAGTGATTTGAAGGAGCCAACGCACTCACTACGAGTGACTGTTTGGTGCGGATTGTAGACCGGACGCGTCATAGGGCCGTACTTGAAAATGACGACGGAAGAGCCGTTTTTGTGGCCGGAGATGAAGTACATGGACACGGACGACTTCTACTTTCAAAAGGATGGTGCTAAGTGTCACACAAGGTCTGAAATAATCCAGTTATTGCGCACGAAGATCCCTGGTCGCGTAATTTCGCGATTTGGACACCAATCGGTCACTAAGGTCTTGCGATTTACCATTGCTAGACTTAAGTTAGCAGTGAGGCCTACGCTAACCATCCGCAAACAATTCCAACCCAAGCGAACATTGAAGCCGCCATCGCCGAAATAGAGCCCCAATTATGTGAAAATTAATTGAAAATTTCGACAAAAGGATTAAGGTCTGCAAGAAAAGGCGAGGTGGCCATTTGACAGATATTGTGTTCCATACGTAATTTCCATGCGTCTACTTGCTGTGTCTAATGCAATACAAATTTCATTACATCCAAACAATTGTTCGTTTTATACAAAAAAATAAAAACATAAATACAATACCTCTTGTTGATACACCCTATATAAAATATTTAGGGAAAAAGGAACCTTAAGTTTCTAAATACGTCATATGTCTCCACTTCTTATATCCGCTCCCATTCGATTTTTTTTTAAATTTCTGAATCTAAAAAACCAATTTATATACTCAAGATGAAATGTGAGAGTATTATAAGTTTGCCAAAAAGTTTGTAACGCTAAGAAAGAAGGCTCGGAGAAAAAAATGAATGATACAGAAGTTCATTTTATCACTCAAAAATCTCAAAACCGTAAGTGTACTCTCTAGCTCCAGAGCGTGTTGAGCTAGAAATTTCAAATTTTGCACAAGTGGTTTTTGACAAAAAAAGTAAGGTCAAGTTCGTGAAGGGGCCAAATAGCCCCCTCCCCCCCCCTTCTACCATCTCCCATACAAGGAACCACTTTCAAAAATTTACAATAATCAGATTTTCTTGAAAACTATAAGGGATTTTGATTCGAAATATGGAACTCATTACTTTTTTGATAATTGTAAAATTATTTCAATCCCCCCACTTCTTCTACCACCTCCCATACAAACAGCACTTTTCATAAAATACTATAAACCAATTTACTCAGTACATATAACATTTATCGAGCTGAAATTGTGCACTAAATATTTAGTTAGCATTAAAAGTCAGATCGAAAAAAAATTAACTGATTAGCTTTAATCCTTCTACCCCCTCCCATAAATATGACACCATTTCACAACTTTACAAAAAGTCGACATTCTTGAAAAATATAATTACTATTTATATATCTGCAATTTAAGACATGTCAAGTGCATCATGATTTTGCTGTAGTTGTTTATGCGAAAATCACCCAAAAACCCCTTACTTCTTCCAAAAACTCCCAAACAAATTGCACAATTTCACTAAATCCAATACACCAAATTTTCTTAGTATCTATTCAATTTTTGATGCCCATTTTTTGTATTAAACATTTATTCACATCATGCTAGAGTTGCTATTCTAGCATGAGGTTGAGGAATCACTTCAATGCTGTCACCCCTTGCACCACTCCCACACACTACCCAAAATTTCGTAAAGTTAAGAAATTTCTATTTAGTCTAGAGCATTGCATGATTGGGTTTCACGCGCAATCGTAGTCTATGTTTCTTCTTAACTACTACTACTACAGCCCAAATTGGTCCTTAGCCTTCTGTCCTTCAGGTTTCTTTTTTTTTGTCATTGTGAAAAGGGTTGTTAGCCCTTCGCACAACCGTCTATCTACGAATTTCCATTTTCGTAGATTGAGGTAACTAAGGTATACCCAAGTAGGCAGTATGCTGGAAATATGCGTCGACCGAGATTTGAACTCACGACCTTCGCAGTGAAGATCAACACGCTACCCACTAGGCTACACCCTAGCATTGGTTTCTCTTAAGCCTAGTACTAATGAGAAACGGAACAAAAACATGCTGTGAAATCCATACAAAATGGAGAACAAGTTTTACTATTGTTTCGTCTCTGCGAAGGAGTCATCACCTCCTATATAAACTGCATAGAAAAGTAAATTTATAAATTTTCATGAAAATTATTTAAGCTACAAATGTGAACTTTGGCAAGGAAAGTTTTTATATCAAGAGCAATCACATATTCAAAAATTTGGACCCTCTCCTTCTACCACCTCCCATACAAATTTAGAAACATTTGCTTCATTGTTAATTATAATTGATTTACATGTATTCAATCCAATACACTAACCCTGTAAGTAGCAAATTCAACGTATAAATATCAGTGTACATTGTTTTTTTTTATGGTTATCGAAATAATCTTAGGGGTCAGCCTTTAATGCGCGATGCACAGATAATTCGACATGGGTAAGGGAAACAAGTGGAAATAAGAAAATTAGCAGGGAAACACAGGAGGGAAGAGTTTGAAGTGGCGGTGAACGTGTTTCTTAAACTGCTGGAGGTTGTGTTTAGTAGGAAAGCGACTGCATATGTACATTGCATAGGAGCAATAATTATACCTATAGTAACAGATATCGCTACTTTTTTCAATATCGCAAGCTACTTTCCTAACATGATTTTCTTCACCAGAAGGCGCCAAATCAATTTGCAAGGAAATTCAATCTTGTCAAATGCGTACCGACGTAGGGACAAGAAACGTATTTCTATAGATATAAATACTCCGATATTACGAAACTATAGCTTGCAATAAACAACTATACCGAAAAAAATAATTGTTACGTCAATCACACATCCTGAATTGAAGACGATGGTCTTTTTTATTTGAGACAATCCAGTAGCTTTTTTTTTAATTTTTTTTTCATTTAATTGCAAAATTTATTTAAATAATTCCTAATTACAATCAGCATAAAAAAGGGAATTATTGCTTAAATTCAGACATGATTTTATTTTATAGACGGCAACAACCAAATAGATCGAATCAAAACCAGTTATCATGTATTTTTAAAAAACCTACAGCATACAATATATGCAATGTACTAGAGACTAAATGCTTCATAACCAAGGTCATACTACCTATCGAAAAAAACGAACACACGAAAAAAAAAAACTAACTAACTTCAACACACTACTATTAAAAATGTTCTTGCTTGAGATCGAAAGTAATTATTGATAATCAATCTGTACAGCAACAGATTTTCGACTTGACGAGAGTAACATTTAATCAAGAACCCGAAAACTTAATAAGAAATATACAACGAAAAAAAAAACATTCTTCATCGAGAATAAAAATTTCCACGTACATATCTACCAGCAACAAAAAAAAAAACGCTAAGATACAACCTTCAATGCCATTTCAAGTTTAGATACAATGAATTTGATTTCGGACAAAAAACTCGCAAAAAAAAAACTAACAGCATACAAAGTTTTGGTGGTTTTGACAGCACCTCTTTGTAAGCCTGAACATTTAGACATGTAAAATTTTGGCGTTCGGTTTTTCTCTCTCCATCCCAACTTCTTCCTCAAAATCGAGAAACTTGTGTAAAAACATTAAATCAATAAAATTGTATTATTGCTAAATTTATGAAGGAAAAACTAAACAAAACCGCCAACTAACAAGACGAAAAATTACATACAATTAAATCGTATTTATGAGGTTTTGGTATGTGACGCAGTTAAGTATCATCCATAAGATATTTTAGCTAAAATGCTGGCCACTAGGTAACTATTACAGCAATTATAATTGTCCGAACAATGTCCGTTTGTCGGATCCGACTTGTCGTTATTACCGGCAAATAAAAGTGTACAATTTAGAAGTACAAAAAAAAAAGCAAACACAACTTATATTAGCGGTGTAACGCCTATCAGCACGCAATGTATACACGAGTCTCTATCTATATTAACTAAAATATGACCTCGTCCGAATACACAAGACATTGCTGCGCAACATACACAGGAAGTTTCCATAAAAAAAAAAACACAACACACATTGACCTTGATAGCATTAATCGCATTACTACAGGTAATCTATCAATATTATGTAGTTTATGCTGGTCGGTAAATTCGTCAAGCCATCTGAAACTTACATCGACCAAAATGTTCTCATTCTACAGCGATTCCCGACGCTGCATTATATCACTATTTCGGCTGCAAATCATCGCACAGTGGTAATCAATCACGGTCCTAGAGACGTGCCTTGCGGTAATCCAATTATATACAAGAGTTTCAGGCACATTTGTCATATATACGCGACAAACACTCAATCACATTAATAAATCCGAACCGATTCTTTCTACTTGCAGCAGTACCTATTACTTAACCATCGCACATCACTAATTTTCACCAAATCTAATTGTTTACAAAACCGATAACTTTGAAAACTTTTTTGAATCCTAATCCCAAAAATGGATCTTTGATGAGATTACGCCGAAAGGCAAGAATCGCGGCGTTCGCGCCGAAATCAAGTTTCACTATGTTAAAATTATGATCGCTGTACCTGATGGCTGTACAGGTACTTTACAGGTGATCAGCACACACGGTTATGAATATCGCGTTAACGATCGCATAGCTGATATGATGATGGATCATTTTCGGCTTTAGTGCTGCTTACTGGTTCTTAGTTTACTGAGATCACGAGAAGACGGTAGATCCGCGCGAGTGTACCCTCCACCACTTGTTGTAATCTCGCTGCTTAATTCGTTTATAGTTGGGTTTGTGTCTTTGCTTATTTTTTTAAATTTTTTTTATGAGTATACTATTGTTTGGCTACTACGAAATTATTCGACATTGGTAAATAAAAAGATAGCTGTTTTAGATTTAAAAAAAAAAAAATATAATCTTGCTAGTATTTCTCTTGTATAGTAGTACAATAAAAAAAATGATTTGTTGTTAGGACAGCTATCAAGAAGAGATAAGCTGCGAATCTTTTATTGCAATCGACTGTGTGATATGCGAATGAGATAAAGCGTCATAAAATTTTTGAGAAAATGACTTGGATTATCTTAGCGGAGAGAACCGAATTTATCACTAATGCAAGATTTTTGTGCACTAGCAAACCTTGAAAGAGGAAATTTTGTCTGTGATAAGACAGTGATAAATGGTGAAATTTTGAAATTGTATGGGAGGTGGTAGATGGGTGAATATTCTTATCACAACTACTGTTATCTATAGTTATAAATATAATTGTAGTGTCTGTCTGTTATTTGCTTAAAAAAGGCTATAAGTTAGTTTTTTTCCGTTATTTTGACAATAACTAAGCATGAAAACACTTTTTTGAAATTATTATTTGTCTGTCTGTCCGGCCGTCTTTCACGCACAAGCGGCTGAACCGATTGTAATGAAACTTGCACAGTTTGTTCGGTATGCTCCGAGATGTGTTTTCGGTTTTATTCCCATCCCCTCATGCCTTCTACCCATACAAAATGACTCGTTTTCAAAAATGTATAATATTCAAATTTTCTGGAAAACTATAAGAGCTAACAAATTGAAATTTTGGATAAATTGCTTTTATCATGAATGTGATCCACGATCCATGGTATGCAAAGTATTTGAATTCTTCCCACTCCTTCCACCACCTCTCATACAAACTGCACTTTTAATGAAATACTCTAAGCCAATTTTGTACTAAATTCTTAATTAGCATTATTATTAGTATCGGAAGATAATTTTCCCTCCTTCTACCCCCTCTCTTACAATGTGACACAATTTCACAACTTTTCAAAAATTCGATTTTCTTAAAAAGTATGAATGTTACTGATCTGCAATTTAAAATATATCAATTGCATGATGATTATAATTCCGTAACACTAGAACGGTATTTAAATCTGAAGTTTTTGAAGCATTTATCTTTATATATATTTATATGTATTAATAATTTGTGTTTCTGTATTCTGTAGAGCTCGACTCGGTAGATGATTATATTAAATAAATAAATAAATTATAATTGTTTCTCAAAAAATCACTATTATTATTATTATTTATATTAGGGGAACACGTGAGAGCACTGCGGCCTTTTTTGGTCTATTGTGCGATTATTGCCCCTATACCCTACCATAACTCAATAGCTTTAGCTAATTTGAGTATCTGTAAGGGAGCCATGTTGGCTAGTTCCTCAGTGGAAATGAAACCTTTCCCCAGAAGATTATGCCTTTTCCTTGCCACTGCTTCACAGTGGCATAGGATATGTATTGTCGTTTCTGAGTCTTCGAGACAGAGACGGCAGATGTCGGTTTCAGCTAAGCCCATATTATTGAGGTGGTGGTTCACTGCCCCGTCATTAGGCCAATTAGAGTTCTAATATCACTCTTCCTGAATTTTAGGATATCTTCCACTTTGTTTTTTTTGTGGAATGATTAGTTTTTTTGAGGTTGATAAGCCTGGAAATCTATTCCAGTAGATTTTGTGTTCTTGTTCAACCCACTTCTTAAGTGTCGAGCTTTGATGCCCTTTTGTTTTCCGCAGAATGGTTCTGGACCAATAAAGTTTTTTTCCGCGCCATTTTTTGCAAGGCGATCAGCCTCTTCATTTCCCTCAATTCCCATATGTCCTGGTACCCACATTAAGGTTACGTCGTTCCTTTTCCCCAGAATGATTAGGTCTTGAAGACAGTCCCAAACTAACCTCGATGTTTATTGGATGTTAGGGCTTTGAGAACCGCCTGACTATCCGACAGGATATAAACTGATTTGTTGCGATGAGCTCTCCTTATATTCTCTTGGATACATAGCTCCATTGCAATTAGTTCAGCTTGGAAGACTGTGGCTTCTTTGCCGAGTGGTTTTGAAACCGAGAAGTTAGGGCCTTTGACTCCGGCTCCAGTCCCCACAGAGGTGCGCGAACCATCTGTATACCAGATAGTTGATCCCTCTTCCATTTCAGGTAGCGAGGATTGCCAGTCCTTGCGTTCTCTAATTAGAACTTTGAAGAGGGTTTCAAAGTTATATTTTGTCGGCATAGCATCCGATAGTATGGAGGTTAGAACCTCCAATTTTGGATTTCTAAGGATTTTGAAACGTCTTACTCCTTCTACCACCTCCCATACAAACTGCACAAGTTTACTAAATCCAATACACTAATTTTCTAAGTATCTATTCAATTTTTGAAGCTTAAATTTGGTACCAAACATTTCTACCTGTCCCATACAAATACGATTATCATTCTTAATAATTTATTTATTTAATTTTATTCAAAGAGCCATTAAATTAAGCAGATTACATATCCCACATGCTACATTCTCAAAAATTGCTTATTAATGCGATTTTTACGCGAACGACGTCGCGGGTGATTGCTAGTCATATCTAAAACTCTCCCGTCCGTTTTTTTGATTTGTGATACCGAACTTAGAGAATCCGCTCTTTTGTATCGAACACAGTTCCGAAGAGGTGGGAGAGGGTCGCCTGTATTGAGGATTGAGTTGATAGTGGCAATGAACATTTACTTTAAATTTTTGCATATATTGTATTTTGTCGGAAATATTGAGGTGGAAAGTGTATTGTAGAAGTAGTAAAAAAAAAATTTTGTTTCCAATTGAATGTTCATTGTTAATTGTATTGAGAATATTGTTAAGTTATTGAAAATTGTCAAAATTTTGAATATGTGATAGTTTCTGCTTATTTTTAAAGGCTTCCGTGGCGTAGTGGGCAGCGTGCTTGCTTTTCAGTTAATAGGTAGTCGGTTCGATTCCCACTCCAGGCGGGATATTTTTAAGTACGAATTTTTCAGTTGGTACTGGCGATGAAATAGTATTCGAAATAAAATGGGCACACGATGTAAAAGCGAAACTGTTCCACTTTAAGAAGGCCTAGATACTCAGTAGCTGGATTCTTTTCACTTTCTATCATTCAGTCCTCCCCCCATAACATCTTCCTATATTTGTCAGTAGCAGCCAGTACAACTGAAAAACATATACCAGCTTCTCCACTCGTTACGGTCGTTCTCACTTCTTTTCCGCTACCTTCCTAATCCCATTCCTTCCCTCCATGACTGTGTTTGTGCATTGCACATAAAGACCGAAATCGCTAACACAAGTCATTCTTTGTACGACTTTTCGCCTTCTTCAACTACGGAATTTTTTCGATTATTTTCGTATAACAAAACATTTTGGACCGTAAAATAATTCGTTAAACCGCAAAAAAAAAAAAAAATATAAAATGTAAATAGCCAACGAAGGATGCTATTGGGTCCAATATTTTCGAAAATTTAAAGTTGTTTTTTTTTTTTTTTTTAATTTATGCTTTTGCATTTCACAGAAGCCGAGATTGGTTTGCAAAATTTTAAAATCGACTCAATTTACACAACTTAAAAGTGTGAGCTGAAGCACCTAGTGCCGTTGAAGACGCAGCTAAAGAATATCCCCACATTTTGAAATGAATTATCGAAAGGTGGATAGCAATCTGAACAATGTCGACGAGACAGAACCCTATTGGAAGCGAATGCCTGAAAGAACTTACATTTCAAAAAATGAAAAGTCTACATCTTCTGCTTCTAAAATGGAACTACAGCCCAAATCGGGCCTTGGCCTCCTGACCTTCAAGTTACTTCACATTTTTTTCAATACCTACTGTGGAAGGATTGTTAGCCCTTCGGACAACCCTGTATCTACGAATTTGTCATTTTCGTTCATTGAAGGTATATCCAAGCAATTATATATTACGTCAACCGGGATTTGAAATCACGAAATTCGCAAATTAAGACCAACACGCTACTCACTAGGCTACACCCTAGTCTGCATCTGGTTAAAATTTATTTATTTATTTATTAAACGCTTTTGAACAAAAAAGAGAACATTTTCATTTATGCAAAAGCAGAAATATTAGAACAGTGACTTTTTGATAATTATCCGATAGTGCCGATCACTACTACCGGATGTTGCATCCATTTAAAAATATATTAGCTCATGTTTTGCTGAATGTTTTCACAGTACATCTCGAATTTAAAGAAAAGATATCCGGATTTGGTTGATTATCAAGCTGATCCTTTAATACAGGATTGATAAATCCGGAAATATTTTCTTTTAGTCTTAGTTTTTATTGTATTCGATACATCTGCGTCCAAGAAATCTCACAAAGAGGTTAACAACACAAAAGAAGAGGCTTGATCAATCTATTCCAGTGAGCATTCTAACTGTCAAAAAAAAAAATGTAGATCCGCTTCAAACTTAGTAATTAATAGTTTTATTGAAAAGGAAAATGCGGTAATTTTATAATAAAAAAACTTGCAATATTTTGTGATTTTTTCTTGTCCATCTTGAAGATGCAATTAGTGGAGTTTCTACAATAATTGCATTTCTTGCCACCTTCAGTTGCATCGGGCACAAAATTGAACAAAAATCTACTATCAACAGTTTAATGTCGTTTCGCGATTATTATTATTTTTTTTAAGCTCTAAATAAGAAACAGTAAGAAAAGAAATATACATACGATTGATGGTGACTATAGAAAGTTAAAATAATTGAAAGAGTTCAGGAAAAACACCTTTTAATGTAAGTTCATTTACGACCTGCAACCGATGGATATTTAATTACACCATCTTGGATAAAAGAAAAACTTTAGTGTTTTATAAACGTTTATGTATTTCATTACGCATTACGCGTATCGCTGAGAGAGCTGAGTAAATTTCAGTATGGATATGGATTTTTTTCTTCTTGATAACCTTCGCAGTAATTATTTTACAATTAGATAAAAATATTGTATCTTCCGAGGAAGTTGAAAGATAAAGAACTGTGTACGATGTGTTAATGGACAGGTATGAAACTTAAGGTGAAGGTTGTGATCGTGGTCTGTTGTCTGGCTTTTTTTTTGTTGTAATCAACCCTACACTATAAATGCTGATCTTTAGAGGTTAAGTTCAAATGTTATTAATCTCGAACTCAAATAATAGATATTTCTAAAAAAAAATACCGATTCAAAACGAAAAACTTAGCTTAGGGCGTGTCCTTCGTTACACCGAATTGCATAAACTTTTAGTATTTTCCAAACGAATCAAACTAATTATTTTGTAGAACGCTTGCAAATGTCGAGCCCATTTCCAAGAAAGACTTACGTTTCCACATCCCGCTAATTAGCGTCCACTTACCATTAATTCGCTCCTATCGAAGTTCATGGAAATATTCAATATCGAAGGAGTGATGAATATTATGATGAATATCTTGAAAAGCATGATATTCTTAGTGACCACCAATATGGTTTCTGCAAAAAAATATTCAAAGGACAATCTATCGAAAGTTTCAAGCAAGCGTTGGAACATTAATATTTATCAGTTTAGAGAATGAAATGTCCAGGCAGGCAAGGATTTCTTGTATCCTTATCATGAGCAGGAATACCTACTCCTTTCATGGTCAGAGATATAATTTTTATACTCTAGATGAAATCTGAGAGTATATTGTGTTTGGCTTACCGTTTGTAACGCTCGCACAGAGCCGCCAAGGGTACAGAAATGTTGTCGCTCAAAAACTTCGATTCCGAGTGACCGTCTGTCCGTCTGTCTGTCTGTCCGTCTGTCTGTCTGTCCGTCTGTCTACAGCATAACTCTCGAAAGCTTTGAGCTATAGGGCTACAAATGTTTGTGTGTCATTTTTAGCAAAAAAGTGACTTTAAGTTCGTGAATGGGCTACATCCCCCCACACCTTCTACCCCTCCCAAACAAATTTCATGAAATTTCGAAATATAAAGAAATTGATTTTTCTTTGAAACTATTTAAGCTATCGACTTGAAATTTAGATCAAAGTATTATGATATCGACGTCATTAATATTACGGAATATTCTAATATATATCCGATCCCCTCACTCCTTCTACCACCTCCAATACAAATGGACAATTTTGAAAAATACATTAGTTCGATTTTCACTGAAACTAGTAAAGCTGAAAAGACGAAATTTTGCCAAAATTAATTCTACTGTAATTGCAATTAGTTTTAAAAAGAATTACCAACTTTACCTCACTCCTTCTACCCCTTCCCATACAAATGCATAATTTTTGTTAAATGCATTTTATCGATTTCCATTAACACTAGAAAAATTACAAATTTAAAATTTTGCCAGAATTTGTTTTTTAATAGTTGCAATAAATGCTAAAAAAAATATCAGTTCAGCTTCACTCCTTCTACCCCCTCCCATATAAATATCTGCATTACAAATTCAGGAAAAGCATTTCTCCTTCGAATATATGAGAGCTGTCGACTTTGAAATTAAATCAAAGCATGGTGATAAGGGTGATGATAAGCAGTTTCAAAATCTTCTAAAACGTTCCACTTCCTCTGCCACCTCCCATACAAATACCCCAATTTCAGGAAAACTATGTCCAATTTCTTTAAAAATAATGAAAACTAAAAACTTTAAATTCAGCAAAAAAAATGTTGCATGCCATGTATCGAACATGGCATGCAAAATTTTTTTTATGCGGAAAATATAAACCTCTCCTTCTACTTCTACCACCTCCCATGCACAAGTCTCTATTCACTATTCGAAAGAATTTGAAATGACATATTTTCCGATATATTAAAGTCATTCCCATTTCATCTAGAGTATCATATGATTGGGCTTTACGCACAATCATAATTCTATTATGTTTTTTTTTATAATTTTGGGAACACGTGAGAGTACTGCGACCTTCCCGGCCTATTGTGCGTTCAATGCCCCTTTACCCTACCATAACTCCATAGCTATGGCTAATCTAAGTATCTTGAAGGGATCCATATTGGCTAGTTCCTCGGTAGAAAGGAAACCTTTTCCAAAAAGGTCTACTGCTACTGCTTCATAGTGACATAGGATGTGTACTGTCGTTTCTAGGTCCTCGAGACAGAGGCGGCAGATGTTGTTTTCAGCTAATCCCATATTTTTGAGGTGGTGCTCCGTCATTTGGTCGATTAGAGTGCTAATATCACAATTGCTGAATTTTAGAATATCCTCCACTTTTTTTTTGTGCTAGGATAGGTTTTTTGAGACTGATAAACCTGGAAGTCTATTCTAGTAGATTTTATGCTCTTTGTGGTGCTCTTCTGGTTTTTAGCAGAATGGCTCTGGTCCAATCAAATTTGATTCTGCGCAGTTTTTTGCAAGGCGATCAGCCTCTTCAATTCCCATATGTCCTGTGACCCACATTAAGGTTACGTTGTTCCTTTTTTTCCCAGGATGATTAGGTTTTGAAGGCAGTCCTAAACTATCCTCCATCCGTGCTTATTGGATGCTAGGACCTTGAGAATCGCCTGACTGTCCGATGGGATATAAATAGTTTGTTGAGCTCTCCTTATATTCTCTTGGATGCATAGCTCCATTGCAATTAGTTCAGCCTCAAAGATTGTGGCTTCTTTGTCGAGTGGATTTGAAACCGAGAAGTTACGAGCTTTAACTCCGGCTTCGGTCCCCTTGAGATGCGCGAGCCACCTGTACACTAGATGGTTGATTCCTCTTTCATTTGACCTCTAAAATCCCCTGATTTGTAATTTTTTTCCCTCTGTATGCGTACCACCTCTTTGATAGCCTCCTTATTTATTTGGAGATGTATCGGAGGGATGTTTAGGAACATTGCCATTGCCGCCCTAGGACAGGTTTTCATTGCTCTTGTGATACCAAGACATGCTAGACTTTGAATTTTTTGTAACGTAGTAGCGTAGTACTATACTGAGCATCTTATTGCTCTTGAAGCTAGTCATGACTCCAATATGGTACATCTTCTTCAATGGCATTACAGCCCGAATCGGACTTTGGCCTCCTTACCTTCAGGTTTCTTAATACTGTGTTAATATTGTGGAAGGGAAGATAATGAAACAAGCAGGTTTGCGAGCATTTAGTAAGACACTTCTCATGTATTTGAGATTTCATAAAATCTTGAGTAGGTGTGAGGAAGTTAATTTTGTAAAATTGTATTTTTTTACTTAAAGATAGGATCGGTCGAGCAATTATGTTTTTTCCCATAGATCTAAGATTTCTATTTATTAGGTTGTTGCAGATAAAATGTCGGATAACGTGATGAAGTAAAGTAAGGTGCGATTTTCAAGTCTCAAACAGTCGCCAGAGGGGCACTGGTGGTATTGAATACTGAAGTATAAATACCTCTACATTTGCTCATGGAATCATTTCAGTTTTAGACTTCATTGTGATCGGTGAGAATGAAAAAAAAACGTGTACTTTTTCTTTACGAATTTGAGCTTCGCCAGAATGCAACGGAGACAACCAGGAACATCAACAGGACATTTGGAGCTGACACGATAAACGAACGAACCACACTGCGATGGTTCGAAAAATTCTGATCACCAGATATGACCTTTCAAAGCGAGCCATGTGGAAATCCAGGACCATCGATCGACAACGATGACCTGGGATTACTAGTTGAGTTGGACTCACGCCAAATTGTAAGGAACATTGCTGAGAACACTATTCGACTGTATCCTGGCATTTTCAACAGCTTGAAAAAGTCAACAAGCTTGATAAGTGGGTGGAACTCAATAGATAACAGAAGCTGGGGAAAAGTCGGCATCTGCTACCACCTGGAATTTGACTTGAACTTACTACACCATAAAAATATATACAGACAGGTTAGCGTTTTAATGACAAATGTTTATAAAACATTTCGGTTTAGTATCATGCTGTAGCAGTATTGTTACAAGTAAATCGTAATCGCTTATCGCATGTTCGCAATCTTTCACTACTCTCGAAAGCAGCAAAAACATTCCCACACTATGCCGCTCATCGAATGTTCAAGGTCTTCAACTAACAACTAACTAGTACTTAAATACTTGCAAGTTCTTTAGCAACAACAATTACACGGGCGCACATATTACTCATTGACAATGATGTATAAAAGCGACCGACAGCGATCGGTCGAAAAGAAAATTACGTATAGATTCGGACGACAGGAAAATGATTCGGTCGATAAGCAAATGATTTTTTATAATTCAGTAAGCGAGCACGTCGAGTGATCGACGGTGGGGAATTCTAAGCGAATACTTAGTGGAATCGACGGTGGAGCTACAGTAAGCGAGTAAGTCCTGTGATCGACAGGCAGGAGTAATTGCTGTGATCGACAGGCAGAATTAAGTAAGCGAGTACGTCGTGTGATCGACGGTCAAAATTGGTAAACGAATGCGTCGGTGGAGATTCGCTAAGCAAGTAGTCCTGTGATCGACAAGCGGAATTCGGTACGCGAATAAGTCGTGAGATCAACGGTGGAGAATCAGTAAGTGAGTAAGTCCTGTGATCAACAGGCGGGAGTAATTTCTGTGAGCGAAAACTTTGTGTGATCGACAGTATAGATTCAGTAAGCAAGTAGTCGTGTGATCGATAGGCAGAATTCGATACGCGATACGTTGTGGGATCGACGGTAGAGATTCAGTATGCAAATAATTCTTGCGATCGAGAAGCGGGAGTAAGTTCTGTGATCGGTAGGTGGAATTCTCTAAGCGAATACGTCGGGTGATCGGCGGTGGAAATTAACAGTCGAGTCAGAGATTGGAAAGCAATAAAATCGTGTAAATGACAGAGCGATGAGTGTGTGTGGATTGAGTCAAAATATTGTGAGCGAAACGTGTAAAATGGCTTAGTTGAAAGATGAACATTTTTGCGATTAAACTAAAGTGAACTATTTTTATTATTTTTACTTGAAATCTAGCGGCCCCTAGCGAACTTCAGTATGTACATATATGAATTCATCTTTGTATAATGACTGCTTTCTAAAATGCCCAGGAAGATACATAGTCATCTGATGACGAAGGGTAGGAGAGCAGTAACTACTTCAACTTTCGACTGGGAGGACGATTCGACAAAGCCTGTGACAAACGAAATATATTTTCATACCTACGATATTTGATTTCAGAAATTGGAGCGAAGTGGTCTGCCGCCTTCGCCCATAAATTAGGGTGCGTACACTAGTAGTCAATCCAACTCTCTACTTTCATATACAAAAAGTAAATTATAGATCTATCTGATTCGATGATCCTTTTTAAAATTGTTAATAAAAAGCTGGGATACCCACGCGAGAGTATGATACGAGACCCGCATGAGATTCTGCTAGCATACTTCATCGCAATCCAAAATACATTAAAAACAATAATAGGAACTTTATTTTAGTGAAACAAATTTGGCAATTGACTGAAAACGCAGTACAGTACCCTATATTCCTAATTTGTCTCAAGCACCAATAATTCTTTTTTTTTTTTTTTAAATATTCAAAATAATTGTTGTAATAGATCAGCAACGTGTCTTATATGTGAGGGTTTTTAACTGCGAAAAACTCTTAGCTTCTCATACTCTATCACGCAACAATGTGCATAACCAGATTAAGATCCTTGCCATGAATTGGATGAATTATCTAACTCAATCCAACACATATTGCTGTTAAGCCTCTAACAGCACGGTCCAACAGGGACGTAGGAGTGAGATTGCTCCCAGCAACGGACTTAAACAGCTGTTCAGTATACTGGGCTACCTGATGTTGCAGACCATTATACAAGTTTCCTTGATCTTTTTCTTACAAACAAGCCTGAAAAATTAAACATATCCGTTGTTGCATCATTGCCAACGGGTGATATTGATCTGTTTCTCATTCATACACAATTTTCAATATCTGCATTAAAACCGCCGACAGTAAAAGTCTGAAAGAGGATCATTTGGCACTTCAAGAGAGTCTATTAGACTAAACATATTCTTTAAAGCATTTGATTGGAAGTTTTGCTTTATATCTAATGAATGCGATATGCATGCAATCTTATAACTGAGACAATTTTAAAAGGAATGCGGCTTTTTGTTCCCTTCAACCTCAAAAGAGTTAGAACTCGTCGATTACCAAAGATTGTCTTAACAAGTTCAGGGCAAACTCCACCGACAACTACACAGAACTATCTAGTTTCAAAGGTACATGAGTATCCTAAAGGATCTAAGTCTTTTTGTTCATACAAATAAAAGAAAAATTTTGGCTACATTTTAGCGAGGCAAGAGATCAGCATTGATGGTTCAATAGTGGAAGGCTAGCTAGCCACGCGGGCGACCAGGGTTCGATTTTCGGCCGATGCAACTTTCTTTTTAATATTGCAAATTAGTATTTTCCAAAAATGATAATAAAAAAGATCTTGGTTTCCGTGCTTACAAGTTTCAACTTGTACAGGAATTTAGCCATCATCGTTCGCGCCGTACATTTGGTGAATGGTCCGAAGGAAGCATTGCTATTGATCCACAATTTCATTTGAAAATTTTGTTCAGCGATGAAGCACGTTTTGGCTAAATGGCTACGGCAATAAGCAGAATTCCCGCATTAGGGGCGGTGATAATACACAAGCCATTGTCGGAACACCATTATATCCAGAAAAAGTCATCGTGACGGTGGAATCATTGGTCCATATGACTTCAAAAATGATGGTCAGAACGTTACAGTCAACGGTGAGCGGTACAGAGACATGATTACTAACTTTTTCGTCAACTGGAAGGCATGAATGTCGCAGACATGTGGTTTCAACAGGACGGGCGCCACATGCCACACAGCGCGCGATATACTTAATTTACTGAAAGAAACATTTCATGATCGATTAATTTCACGAAATGGACGTGTTAACTGGCCACCTCGTTCGTGCGATTTGACTCCATTAGTTTTTTTTTCTCTGGGGATGTGTAAAATTTTATTTTCACATGGAACTTTATGTCGCCATGTCATGGGTCCAAACACAAGATTTTAAGTTCTAGGTTGAGTTTGACAATTCAAGGGTGGTTGAAGGGATTGAAAATAAGTAAAAATGAATTATATCTATTTTATTAAATAAACAACAACCATTTTCTAAAAAGACTAACAATAAGGTGGATCTTATTCGTGTTAAACGTTAAATGTCCTTTCTTTTTATTCGTGCGAAGCACAGGAGCAGATGTGCTCATTGTAAATACTACATTCTCCAAAATTGCATGTTATTACGATTCTAACGCGGATGAATTCGCGGGTGATAGCTACTCGTAGTTTATAATAAAAACGTATTTTATGGCTTTGTAATTGTTTTATTACACCGGTAACCATGCATAGTAAGATCGTATTAACCTAAGGCCACAACAACCCTAAGCTTCATTGTAAGCCTACGCATGAACCTGTTTTGTACGTACGCTGAAAAAAACATATATTTTCCGTTCGAAACAAATTCGAAGGGATTAAAGACCAAAGAAATTTCTTACCGTAAATGTTTCGATGAAAACCTATCGGCTACCTGGCATAAATCAATCCGATATTTTTCTTAAGTACGTAAGAATCGCTCAAGTTTATACAAAAGAACGAAAATATCTATATGGAACCTTTCGAGACTGAAAAATAAACATGGCAGTAGAGATATTACGGAATTACTTGAAAAAACGAAGGCAACCTATAATCAAGATGGGTTCAAAAATAGGCACTAGTACCAGACGACAATCAGACAAAACTAAAAAGGAGATTGCTCTCAGTCCGATGCAGCAATCAAACGAAGGGTATAATACAAAACATACTGTGGGTTATATAAAGTATTTTTTTTATCCTGGTCTTTTCTTCCGATGACCCTGTGTAGAGGTCTACATAGGGAGCACACCTTTAAGTGTAATATGTCGAACTGAGTAATAGACAGAACCTGTCATTTTCGTCTTCTTCTTGTTGTTGTTGAAGTCAAGTATTTTCAGGAAAAAGCACTTAGTAACCTATTCAAGTGGGCTCTTATGGCGTCCAGAAATTTCATTTCAGTTAATTCTTATTTTTGTTAGCATCGCGAGATTTGAAATGATCGAACACGATGGCATTTTATGGAGAGAGATATATGTACATATATGCGGTAGAAGTTTAGAATTTTAACTTTGAAATTAAATTGGGTGTAGTTGGGCTTTTTTTCTCTCTACAATTTTTTTTTGTCATAATAATTTTGAAGATTGTGCATGGTTTGAAGGTGAGATTTAACAAAAAATAATTTATTCAAGAAATTGATCTTAACTGTCCTCTCGATTGGCATTTAATTTAGAAGAATTAATGTATGCGATAGAGAATTAAGCGCCACTAATATTTCAAGTTCACTCACTTCCATAAAATCTTTTACGAACAGAAGGCAGTCCCGGATATATTAGTTTCCTATATACGGAGTTATTCTTTTAATTTAAAAACATCTGATGCAAAATACTAAATTTGTTTTCGAACAGTGATTTATATTCTGGTATTCAGTTCTGCTCTCATGAGGACAATGATTCCCTCTTCTACCCATTCACATGGAGATGCATAATTTTTAAAAATACATTTCAAGTATTTTCATTAAAACTAGAGAATGTAGAAACATGAAATTTTGCAATATTTGAGCTCTTAATAATTGCCATAATTGTTGGAAAATAAAATTCAACTTCGGCCCACCCCTCCCATAAAAATTTCTCATATTTTAGAAAAATAATAAAAACATTTTGCCTTCGAACATACAAGAGCCCTCGTTTTTAAAATTGGAATATAGCATGATAGTAAGAATGTTGGCAAGCAGTTTCGAAATCGTCGCTCTACCACCTCTCATACAAATTCCAAAATTTCAGAAAGACAATTTATCAATTTCATTGAAAATAATTAAAGCTATAAACATTAAGTTTAGCACGAAACGGTTTCATGTCAAGTTCAGTGTCATAAGCCCACCCTACTCCTCCCACCATCTCCCGGCGCCATACTGTTGAAACCACATATCTGCTACATTAATACCTGCCAATTGAGGCACGAAAAAGTTAGTAATCATATCTCTGTACCGCTCACCGTTGACTGTAACGTTCTGACCATAATTTTTGAAGTCATATGGACCAATGATTCACCGTGAATTTTTCTGGATGTAATGGTGTTGCGACAATGGCTTGTGTATTGTCATCGCCCCTAATGCGGCAATTCTGTTTATTGACATAGCCATTTAGCCAAAAATGTGCTTCATCGCTGAACAACATTTTCAAATGAAATTGTGGATCAATAGCAATGCTTTTTTCGGACCATTCACCAAATGTACGGCGCGAACGATGATGGCTAAATTCCTGTACAAGCTGAAACTTGTAAGCACGTAAACTAAGATCTTTACGCAAAATAATGAACAAAAGTTTAATTGTTGAGCACGATGACGAATTGACACATTTGGATCATCATCAACACTACGCTGCACACCATCAATCGCTTGTTGTGTGCGCACTGTACGACGTCGTACGGGATATGTATTATCGTTTAGAGTAAACGTATTTCGAAAAAGACCCATAGTTTCTCGAATTAATCGCTATCATGGACGATTACAAGCATCATAAAATGCACGTAATGCCTGATGAGTTTCTCGAATTGAACCATGGTTTTCAAAATAAATTTGAACAATTTGCAAATTTGTTGCTCCGGCGTGAGTCTATTTATGATGAATTGCCAAACCAAACTAACCCCAAAACAACCGAGAACTGTCAAATCGGCTGTAACAGAAAACAGTGTTGCCAATTTAAAGTTCTCTGCCTCTAAAAAAACACCCTGTAGTAGACACTGTTCATTGTACGCTGATTTATCAAATAATTACAACGACACCTTGGGTATCCCAAAAGACGGTAAACATGACTTTTTCCGTTGATGCTTGTGTTATGATTTTACTTCGACCGTTTTTGAACTTTTCTACCTACTTATAAATTTCCTCGGTTCGCACAACTTTTACCATACTGTAACATCATTCGGGAAAAGATTTTAACCGGTTTTTCACCTTCAAAAAGCAAAAAACGGATCACTGAACGTTGTTCAACTAATGTGGATACTTCAAGAGGACACGCTATCGTTAAATGCAATATTGGGGTTATAAACAAACCAATTTTTATCCATGAGCTATTCTCAGCTCATCCCAGTGATGTCAACCTAAAGTCATAAAAGTACAAAACTCCTCCTATAAACTGTATCATTTCTACACCAATTTCTCTCTTTAATGTCCCTTGTACTGTTGCTTCAAAATCTCAAAATAGAATGTCCGTTTGTCTGTCCGTCTGTGCGCTCACTAGCTTAAGAACGCGTTGAGCTAAAAGTTTCAAATTTTGTACACGTTGTTTTTGACGCAATAAAAAATCAAGCTCGTGAACCGGTCAAATCGCTTCACCCTTTCCTTTCTACCCCCTCCCATACAAAATGGCTCATTTTCAAAAATCATAATAATAAGCAAAAACTGTGCATATATTTGAAGTCACGTGAAGTAGGTGACTAAGTTTTGGCGAGATAATTTCGTCGGTATCGGTAGTTCAAGAACTCGTCTGCAATGCAGGCAGTCCGGGGTTCGATTCCCGTCCGAAATTTATTATTTACGATTTGACTAAAGTAAAAATGTCATAGTTTCAAATAATTTTGATTACACTCTAGTATAAAAAAGTGCTATTTCTACGGGTTGTATGCCCTTGTTTACAAGAACCAAAATTCAAGAAATCATAAGAGCTAATCATTTGGAATTTAGAATATATTATTATACTCTAGATGAAATCTGAGAGTATATTGTGTTTGCCTTACCGTTTGTAACGCTAAGAAATAATGCTCGCACAGAGCCGCCAAGGGTACAGAAATATTTGTTGTGGCTCAAAAACTTCGATTCCGAGTTGCTGTCTGTCCGTCTGTCTACAGCATAACTCTCGAACGCTTTGAGCTATCGTGCTGAAATTTGTTGTGTGTCATTTTTAGCAAAAAGGTAACTTTAAGTTCGTGAACGGGCCACATCCCCCTACTTTTACTACCCCCTCCCATACAAATTTCACGAAATTCCGAAAATTTTCAGAAATTGATTTTTCTTTGAAACTATTTAAGCTATCGACTTGAAATTTGGGTTAAATTATTATGATATAGATGTCATTAATATGACTGAATATTGATTCGATCCCGTCACTCCTTCTACCCCCTCCCATACAAATGCATAATTTTGAAAAATGCAGTTTTTCGATTTTCATTGAAACTAGTAGTGTTATAAAAACAAACTTTTGCCAGAATTAATTTCATTATAATTCCAATCAGCATTGTAAAAATTATCAACTTCACCTCACTTCTTCTACCCCCTCCCATACAAATTTCACGAAATTTTGAAATTTAAATTAAATTATTTTTCTTCGAAACTGTTCAAGCTATCAGCTTGATATTGTGCATAAAGTATAAAAATAGAAATATCAATAACGAGAAAAAAATGTGTTTTGATCCGTACACTCCTTCTACCCCCTCCCATACAAATGTATAATTTTTGTTAAGTGCATTATATCGATTTCCATTAAAACTAGAAAAAGTATAAACTTAAAATTTTGCCAGAATTTGTTTTTTAATAATTGCAATAAATGTTAAAAAAAATTATCAGCTCCTCTTCACTCCTTCTACACCTCCCTCACAAATATCTGTATTACAAATTCAAGAAAAGCTTTTCTCCTTCGAATATATTAGAACTATCGAATTTGAAATTGCATCAAACCGTGGTGATAAGGATGATGATAATCAAATTCCTGTTAAGACCCCCTATAGGGGCATAGGACAGAAACAACTCTCTTCCACAAGGCGCGATCCTGAGCATCGGCTTTAAGCTGTTGCCAGGACTTGTTTATTTAAGGATGATGATAAGCAGTTTCAAAATCATCTTAAACGCTCCACTTCCTCTGCCACCTCCCATACAAATGCCTCAATTTCAGGAAAACTATGTCCAATTGAAAATAATGAAAGCTACAAACCTTAAATTCAGCACGAAATATTTTGCAAACAACATTAGGTGCCATATCCAAAAATTACAAACCTTCCTCCTCTGCTTCTACCACCTCCCATACAAAAGTCACTATTAATTATTTAAAAGAATTGGAGGTGACATATTTTCCGGTACATTGAACTCTTTCTCATTTCATCTAAAGTATCATATGATTGGGCTTTACGCCCAATCATAATTCTCTTATGTTTTTTATTATAAATATGATCTATGGTATTAAAATTATTGGAATCCCCCCCCCTCTTACCACTTCGCAAACAGACTGAACTTTTTCATGACATACTATCTAATAATCTAATATATGAGGTATGAGAGCAAAAGTGGACTAACCCCAATACGTTTCTATTGGGGTTAGGCTCTCATAGCATCATATATACTCACATATAAGTGGCTGATGGAAATTCCCAGTCCAAACGGTAACACCTACAGACTTGCGTTTTTTTTTATGAAATTCTCTGACATTATAAAAAAATCTCAGATCCAAGAAATATTACACCCAAACCGCCGAAAAAGGGTTTTAAGGATTCCCACATAACAAAAACTGTCAACATTAAGTACATGACTACATTTTGGAGAAATAAGTTTATCAGCGTTGGTGACTGAATGGTAGAATGCTCGCCCGACATACGGTCAGTCTGGTGTTCGATTCCAGATACTGGTACTTTTTAAAAAAAATTGTTTTATTATTATTTACGATTTGACTAGAGTAAAAATATCATAATTCTAGGGAAGCACGCAGCAGATGTTCCCGTGCAAGTGAAGTAATTATTAGTAATTAAATACAGCCCTTATGAGTTTTATACATTCGCATACATAGAGTGTGTTGGAGTACGGCTAACAAATCAATATTCTCGGTACGTATAATATTTATCGAGCTCAAATTTTGTACTAAATACTTAATAAGTAATATATTATATTTAATATCGGAAAAAATTAACCGATTAGTTTCACTATTTTAATCCCTCCCATACACTGTGGCACAATTTACAAAAAAAAAGAAAACCATTTTCTTAAAAAGTATAAATGTTAGTGGTCTGAAATTTAAGAGATGTTAATTGCATACTACTATACCCCTATAGGGGGTCTTAATAGGAATTTGATCGATTGAATGGCATACTTTTCAAAGGAATTTCTGAAAAAATCACTAAAAACACCCACTCATTCTACCACCTCCCATACAAACTGCACAATTTCACTAAATCTATTCAATTTAAATTTTGTATAAGACATTTTCAAAGCTACTCCAGCATGATTTGAAAAATTTAGTTCAATGCTGTCAATCCTTCTATCACCAACCATACAAAATTTCTTAAGATCATAAAAGTTTTTATTTCATTTAGACGATCGTTTGATTGAGCTTTACGCGTAATTTTGTTTTGCTTTTTACATGTTTTTGACAAATTTGTTTATGGTCAAGAATAATTTTCAACATGGCGATTTACGAGAATAAAAACCCACAAAATTAAAAATTAAGAACCTACCTGATGATGATGGTGATGATGATGAAATCCGGATTGCCGGAAAGCACTGTTGGAACCATAATTCTGTCCAGATCGATGATGCTGGAATGGTCCAGCTGATTGTATCATCATATCGAGATCGACTAGTTGATCAACATTCTCCAAATCGAAAAGATCAGATGCTTCAACCTCCGATTCAGGAGGTTTTACGCTTGTTCCACTACTGCTGGTGCCGCTGCTTTTACTGCCATCTGTCGATTCTTCAGCATTCGATTTTTTCTCGTCTGATTTAAGTTTTGATTCAGGACTAATCGGTTTTTCGTCGTTTGTATTAGATTCCTGACAATATTAAAAAAAAAAAATTACTAATTTGATAAATACATTTTTTTTACTGAATGATCTGTACTATAGGCAATTTCGGCCGTTATGTGCAATGCACCAACACAGTCATGGAGGGAATGAATGGGATTGGGTAGGTCGGGGAAGGAGAGTGAGAGAGACTGTAACAAGTGGTGAAGATGGTTTATTTTTTCAGCTGTGCTGGCTGCTACTCACAAACAAGTGTTATGGGGGACTGAATGATAGAAAGGAAACAGAAACCATCTACTGAGTATATATATAGATCTTCTTGAAGAGGAACACTTTCACGTTTTACACCATTTACCTATTTTATTTTAATAATTATACTGCAGATGTAACCTGAGAGTATTATAAGTTTGCTCTAAAATTTGTAACGCCAAGAAATAATTCTTGCATAGCACAGAGTCGCCGAGGGACACAAAAATATTTGTTGTCGCTCAAAAATCTTAAAACCGGATGTCCGTCCGTCCGTTCGCTCTCTAGCTTGAGAACACGTCCTGCTAGAAAGCTCAAATTTTATACACATCGTTTTTGACAAAAAGGTATAATCAAGTTCGTGAACGGGCCAAATTGCTTAGCCCTTTCAACCCCCTCCCCCCTCCCATACAAAATGACTAATTTTCAATCATTTACAATAATCAAATTTTCATGGAATCTATAAAAGCTAATGATTTGAAATTTGGAAAATATTGTTTTTATCATAAATATGACGTATAGTATAAAAATTATTTGAATACCCCACTCCTTTCACCACCTCCCATACCAACTTTATTTTTTCATGAAACACTAATCCGATTTTCCCAGTACGTATAACAAATATCGATCTCAAATTTTATACTAAATACTTAACAAGAATTATCATTAAGATCAGAAAAATTAACTGATTAGGTCGCTGCTTCTACCCCCTTCTATACAATATGACTCAATTTCCCAACTTCACTAAAAATCGATTTTCTTGAAAAGTATGAATGTTACTAGTCTGAAATTTAATAGATGTAATTTTTATAATATTCATAGTTATTTATGAAAAAATCACTAAAATTCCCCCACTCCTTCTACCACCTCCCATACAAACTGCACAATTTCACTAAATCGAATACACTAATTTGTTTAGTATTTATTCAATTTTTGGAGCTAACATTTTTTATAAAACATTTTTATAGCTACTCTAGCATGAAGGGGAAAAAAACTAGTTCAATGCTATCACCATACAAAATTTCTTGGAATCACAAAATTTTTTATTTCATCTAGAGTATCGATTGGGCTTTACGCGCAATCGTAGCCCTGTTATATATATTTTTTAATTAGGTATAGACTTTTGTACATTTTTGGACTATTGAAAGATTTTTCCGATTCTACTGAAATTAATTTTTTTAGAAATTTTGAAATCATTCATCAATGGGATAAGAGATGCCTGGGACACAGAATTTACATTTAATCGAATTTAATCTACAATGGCACTACAGCCCAAATCGGGCCCTAGTCTCCTGACAATCAGGTTCCTTAATATTTTTATTAAATACTAACGATCGCCCGCGACTTTGTTCGCGTAAGAATCGAAAATAAACAATTTTTGAGAATGTAGTTAGTAATAAATGTATAATCTGCTTTGTCGAGAGGCTCTTTGACTACGAAGTTTTGTATTTTGTAGGAATCAGAACCATAAATTATTAAGAATGAAACCACGTTTCGCATTTGTATGGGACAGGCTCGTGATCAAATCAATCTCGTGATCAAATCAATCCCGTGATCTAAGACCATATTCGTATTGAAGAGCACTAAGGACTCGAAATAAAATTAGAGTTATTCAAGCGAATCTCCATCGTGCAGCAGCGGCCATGGACACAATAACATGGAGATTCGCTAAAGAGGAGTTCCACATAGCCCTGATTCAGGAACCGCGAGCCGCTAAGGGCAAAATTATTGGGATTCCGAAAAAAATGGGTAAAGTGATCTTTGATAAAAGAAGTGACAGACCAAGAGCTGCAATTCTAATATCATCAGAAATTAATTACCTAAATATGCCTATTTTCATCAGAACAGATTTAGTAGCGGTACTGGTGAGAATACCTAAGGCAGGAGGAAGCCAAGAGGTAATAATTGCCTCGGCCTACTTTCCGGGGGAGGAGCAAGAGGCGCCACCTCAAGGCGTCATGGAGCTTGTGGAATACAGTAGAATCCACAAAATACCAGTCATCCTGGGATGTGACGCTAACGCACATCACACCATCTCGGGAAGCAGTGATATCAACAAAAGAGGTGAGTCACTTTTGGAGTATCTTACTACTAACAACCTAGACGTAATAAATAAAGGTAACACGCCGACTTTCGTAAACTCAGTTAGGCAGGAAGTACTTGACCTAACAATAACAAGCCCCTGCCTGGCTGACAAGTGCGAAAATTGGCACGTATCAAAGGGAGCCTCGTTATCAGATCATAGGCATATCTGTTTTGATATTAAGATTTCATTTGAATATGTCGGACAATACAGAAACCCTAAACGCACCAACTGGAGTCTGTATCAGTCAGTCCTAGAATTTGAACTAGGTATCGAAGAAGAATCAATAAGCAGCCCAGACTGCATTGATAAAATCACGAACAAACTCGTAAACAATATAATTAATGCTTACGAACAAAGTTGTCCTGTTCTACAGAAAAAAAAGGCTAAACAAGCACCTTGGCGGAACGAGGAACTAGCGACAAAACGCAAGCAAACTAGGAAATTGTTCAACAGAGCAAAGACCCTTGGGAATTGGGACAAATACAGAGAGTCTCTAACCGAATATAACAATCTTCTAAGAAAGTTGAAAAAAGAGTCTTGGAGAAGATTCTGTGAAGAGATAGATGATCTCCCAACAGCCTCAAGACTTCAAAAGGTATTATCAAAAGACACCCCGATAAATATCTTTTTGGACTTTTGGAGAGACCGGATGGGTCCTCTACTAAAAGCAGCAAGGAAACCCTTGAGGTGTTATTGGCAACACATTTCCCAGGCTGCAAAATAATAAACAACAATGAGGATTTAGAGGCGGAGGAAAGGACATATCGTCAAACTCCGCACAGCAAAAGCATTGCTGGTAAAATCTTCACTCCGAAAAAGATCAGATGGGCGATCAACACCTTTAAGCCTTACAAATCAGCCGGAGTAGATAAAATATTTCCCGCATTACTGCAGAAGGAGTTAGAGATCTTAATGCCAATAATGATAAGGGTCTTTAAAGCCAGCTTTATTTGGGGATACACCCCGAAAATTTGGAGGAAAGCGAGGGTGGTATTTGTACCGAAGGCAGGGAATCGTCCCATGGATCAGCCTAAGTCATATCGTCCTATAAGCCTTACCTCCTTCTTCGTCAAAACGATGGAGAAGTTAGTGGATATACACGTAAGAACAGGACCCAACAAGGTTCATCTTAATACTAATCAACATGCCTACCAAAAGGGCAAATCAACAGAGTCAGCCCTTCACGGTCTGGTAAGACAAATCGAAAGGGCAAAAGACTATAAAGAAATTGCACTTTGTGCATTCCTAGATATAGAAGGAGCATTTGACAATACTCCACATGAAGCCATAATAGCGGCGGCTAGGAAAAAGGGTTTGGAAACGGCCACGACTAGATAGATACATGCCATGCTAAGGAGCCGAATGACAACCATGGATCTAAGGGATAGCACATTGACTGCACAGATAGAGGTTGTCCCCAAGGTGGGGTACTATCTCCACTTCTTTGGTCAGTTGTAGTAGATGAACTCCTAGATCGTCTAACAGAACAAGGATACGAGGCTATAGGATATGCCGATGACGTCGTCATTATCATTAGGGGCAAACGTGATTTAATTATATCAGAAAGGATACAATCAGCCTTAGAAGTGATAATGAACTGGTGTCAGTCTAAAAACTTGAACATCAACCCAAGTAAGACTGAGTTAGTATCATTTACAAATAGAAGAAAAATGTACATCATACCCCCTTCAATCAATGGTACAATAATACCCTTTTCAGATGAGGTAAAATATCTGGGTGTTATACTAGATAGCAAACTCAACTGGAATAAACATATAGAATGGACTCAAGCCAAAGGGCATTTTGGGCCTGTAAAAGCTTATTTGGCAGAAAATGGGGACTAAAGCCCAAAATGATTTACTGGTGCTACAGAACAATCATTCTTCCAATAGTCACATACGGATCAACGATATGGTGGACTAAAACCTTACAAAGAAAAGAACAGCTTACGCTACAAAAAATCCAAAGGCTAGCTTGTCTTGGTATCACAGGAGCTATGAAAACCTGTCCCACAGCGGCAATGGAAATGTTCCTTAACATCCCTCCGATACATCTACAAATAAAAAAGGAAGCTATCAAAGGGGTGTTACGCATACAGAGGGAGAACAAGTACAAACCAGGGGATTTTAGAGGCCACCTCAAAATCCTAAGAAACCCAAAATTGGAGGTTCTAACCTTCACATTATCGGATGCTATGCCGACAAAATTGAACTTAACTTAACTTAAAAGTTATAATCAGAGAACGCAAGGACTGGCAATACTCGCTACCTGAAATAGAAGAGGGATCAACCATATCATATGATATATTTTAAATTTTAGATCTGTGACTTTCACACTTTTCAAGAAAATCGAATTTTTGTAAAGTCGTGGAATCGTGTCACTTTGTACGGTAGGGGGTAGAAATAGTGGAGATAATCGGTTAGTTTTTTCGCGATATTAATAATAATGATAATTAAGGATTTGGTACAAAATTTTAGCTCGATGGAATTTATACGTACTGAGAAAATTGGTGTATAGTATTTAATGAAAAAGTGTTGTTTGTATGGGAGGTGGGCGAAGGAGTGGGGGAATTTTAATAATTTGTATACTTGAAGATTGCATTTGCTATAGAAATAATATATTCTAAATTTCAAATTAATAGCTCTTATAGTTTCGAAGAAAATTTGATTATTACATATTATTAAAAATGAGTCACTTTGTATGGGAGGAGGTAGAAGGCGTGAAGGGAGGGAAATAAAACCAAAACCAGATTACATCTCGGAGCATACCTAATAAACTGTGAAAGTTTCATTACAATCGGTTCAGCCGTTTTTGCGTGAAAGCCGGGCAGATAGACAGACAGACGGACAGACAGAGAAGAATTTTAAAAACGTAAGTTTCTGCTTAGTTATTACTAAAATAAAGCAAAAAAGTAACTTAAAGCCATTCCTAAACAAATAACAGACAGACAATACAATTATATTTATATAGATTAAGGAGGGATTGTTAACCCTTCGCACAACTGCCTATCTACGAATTTTTACTAAGGTATGACTAAGGCATAGCCAAGCAGATAGCACGCTGGAGTTATACGTCGATTGGAAAATGAACTCACAATCTTCGCATTTTAGACCAATACCCAAACCAACTAAGCTACACCCTAGCAAAAATATACATTTTGGTAAATTTTGCGACAATCTTAACACTTATATGCAAAAATTACAGACTTAGTCTAGGGCCGTTCTTGTCTATGAACTATGATATTTGTATGGGAGGTGGTAGATGGGGATGAAGGTAGTTAACTTCATTATTTTAATAATAATAATTGTTAATAAAGCTCCATTTCCTTTATACAAATTCCAGCAAACTGAATTGTTTCAATTTATTAATTTCGTGCAATTTGTATTGAAGGAGTGCAGAAAAATGATTCGCTAACGAAGTTGATATAATTTTTCGACCGAAACCAACATCGGCCGAGTTTTGTGCATCAGTGTGTTCCCATATGTTTAGAAGTTTTCTGAGCTTATTTAAAGTTACAAAAGTTTAGATTGCAGACTAAATATAGATTCTAGAGCATAATTAATAAAAGACAAAACAAGAACATGAAGACTTCGATTACAAATTTATAAATAGCACAAAAAATTGCATTTGAATAAATTTAGGAAACGAACATACATTTTTTAGAGAATTACTTGCTATTAATTACTGTCTGAAATAAACAGTTATAACCTCTAGGATGGGAAAATACAAAATTCAAATTTCAATCTTAGCAAAGTTTTCTTAAGAAAATTCGAAAGTCGTCGGCAAAAAGAATGACAGAGACATAGGCATAATTGAAGCAAATCAAGTTTTAAATAATTTAAGCGAGCCCATATTCTTGTCGGCCCAATAAATAGCATCCACTCGAAGATTGGTACGCCAACCTACGACTTATTTCGGAAACTGGTTTAGAGGCACAATTAGAACACCCGAAAAAGTAAAAAAAAAAAAATCTGTATGTACCGCGCATTTTGAAATAAACTTTATTTTCGAAGCACAATTTTTCATCTATCTTTTTCGACCTAGCCTAATTCCTTAGGTGTGTTTTTTTTTTCATTTCAGGTAAACTTGAGAAAAACCTACACATTAGGCGTATGTGTGTTTTTTTTTTTTCATTCTCTTGGGCGTTTCTATTAGGCCCTGCACTCTTAAGATGACAATGAACTTTCAAAAATTCATCTAATTTTTTTAAGCTTTAGTTCCTGAAATACTATGAAATGAAAACTTACCTCTTGGTCATCAGAATTGGTCAAGTCAGCCAAATGAAGGACGTCTTGAAGCAGCTCATCAAGTTGCAAAGGTATACGAATGTATTCACCTGAAATATTGATAAGAAAAATTATTCGATACGACATTCTTACGTAATTTTCTTTATAATGTAAACGTGTGAATTGGCATTTTTAAAAGAAATTATTTATTAGTTGCGATTTTTTGATGGAAATAGAGCCTTATCAATGGATGAAAATCCTGTCTGTAACGATACATGATAACTCTCTTCATTTTAAACGAATTTAAGAAAATGATTTCCAAAACTATTTCTGAATAATCAATCTTTAACGAGTTTGGATATGTGCTCTCAATTAACATGCTATATCGTAAAAACTTAGATGCCCAAAGTACACCAAAACCACAAGATAGATCTGTCGAATACTAGATATGACAGTATTCAGGGTTAATACTCATAGATACATATTTAACAGATCCGGTCAAGAGATTGTCCCGAAACGCCCATATTTTAACACTCTGACTCTACAACTAATTCGAATTCAATCGAATGTGCCGCATTTGATCCGAATTATCTTAGATAACCATCGTGTCCATTGTCATCGGACACCTTTGAACAAGAAAAAAAAACGTCTTAACGTTCATACTTTGTCGCCCAAAATAAGGTGAGCATTATACACAGACTCGTAGCTGCGTCAGGTGTAGTGAACAATTTCCTGCAGTCAGATCAAAGGACGCTGGCTTTCAATCGATTCGTTGTTATTAAAATAACAAAACGTCATTTGTTGCAATAACACAGTTGGCCGATAGGAAACTGTCAACCGTGAAGTGGGCACCCGTCAACGATGAATGGAATTTCGGTCATGTAGGAGGAAGTTTATTTATCTGACGTCACACGCGACAGTTGCATGGCTACTGAACGTATTTTTGAAATAGCCTAGCGTTAATTGTTTGGCTTCAAGACGCCGCATTATTTTTTGAGAATCAACTGAAATTTCAATCGACATAATTTTCTTTCTGGGCTTATTTTCCCTACATTAGATAGAGGTGTTAATTTTGTTTGATTAATTCTCAAAAAAAATATTGGTTGTGCTGGGCTAGCGATTATTTGATTATTTGGTTATTTTTCGGTAAAAAAAATAAAATGGGAAAATGGTGGTCGATCAGGTTTTTCATCGAAATAGAAAAAAATTATGGCTTGGTGTACTCAAAAATGAAATTCATTACCAAGAACCAAAGTAGGGAGATAGGTAGGTAGGGGTGGCTGCACAGACACAAGTCCGGGCGCACATAGACCTTAAGTTGTGATGCCACAGGATCTCAAAAGAGAATCCTACTTGGTAAACCATCCGGAGCTTTCTATGACGCGTTGAAAGCTCCTGGCTTTCGCATTTGCCAGATTACCGAGACTATCGAAGAAGTGTGCGCTTAGTTTGACGATTTCTTCCTCTAGAGAGCAGCAGGGCAAGACACATAACAGATGAAGAATCGTCTCTTCCTCTTCCTCATCTTTACAGCTCCTGCAAAAATCAAATGGAAGGTCAAGCCTCTCAGCATGTCACCCTATCAGGCAGTGTCCTGTAACGACGCCTAGTACGGAGTTAATCATCTGCCTGCTTAGCGAGATCAGTCTACCAGAGCGTTTTAAATCCAGCACAAGCCAAATCTGGCTGGTGATACTACATGTAACACCGTTTCCCCATCTCTTTTTGGCTTTGCTAATTTAATCCAACTTCAGTTGCAGCTTGTCAGTTGCGAGAGGCATATTCAGCATCGATTTCTCAGATTGAATCCTCAAGGTGGTTCTTTGCCGGGCGAGTTCTCAGCCCTGCAGATCCCAAGGATGGCCCTACGTCCTGGTACCCAGTACAGGTGAATGTTGAATTGTTCAGTCATCTCCCTCAAAGACGCGCGACAAGAACAGTCTTGGATGTAGACATGGATTTAATAGCGGTCTGGCTATCAGTGAAGATGTCAATATCCCCAGTAGATGTTACATTACACCATCACTTCTTCTTGAAACACACTACAATGCTCCGGAAGACGGAAAGATATGCTTAGGTTAAACATTGCGGGGAAAACACTTCCTCCCACTCCACTTCTACTTTTGGAGCCATCAGTGTAGAAGGATATAGACTCTTCCCCCGTACTTCATATGCCTCCCACTCTTGTCTCGAGGGGATGACGGTGAGAAAATTATTAACAAAATCAAAACTTGGTAGAGTGTAGTCTGTGTTTTCGGTTAAATTCTCGAAATCTTCCAGAATTAAGGAGTGACCAGTTAGAATGCAGGTTTACTAGCGTTTACCCTAAGGCTGGCGATTGCACTTGCAGCTATCTGGTTACCAATAATATCGACAGGTTGCAGATGAAACAGTACTTCTAATGCTGCGGAGGGAGCTGTTCTCAGAGCCCCCCAGAAGAGTGAAGTTTGTCCCATTTCTTACCTATGGCTTTCTTACAGAAGTAAAGCGCAACCGTAGCTTTGTTTACACGTTCCTGTATATTAGGTTTCCAGCTTAGTTTTCTATCCAAAATAAGACTGCGAAAACAAGACTGATACCATCCAGGTTAGGAGGGTCAAGGTCAACATGGGGAATTTCGTGTTTCCTTGTGAAAAGGACTAAGCTCGGTTTTGTGTGGGTTCATTCCCAAGCCACATCCATGAGACCATTTAAAGAGTATTGAGAGGGCATTTTACATAGCCTCACCTTGCGGAGTACCTCTATTAACAATCCTTCTAGCGGATGCGACGCCCAGTTTTGTGCTGATCTACCGAGATGTCAACATCAATTAATCAGCCCGCTAAGCGAAGCGTCCACCTGCAGATTTGAAAGTGCGTCCGAAATTGTTTCTGGTCCTACGTTGTTGAAAGCCCCCTCGATATTGTTAAAGCTACAATAGTTAAGTCTTTAATACTTAGTGATTTTATGCCATATACGAGTGTGTAGCGCCGTTTCAACCGATTTCCCATTCCAGTATGCGTCTTGGACTGCCGACAACATTCGCTGATCGATGTTGCTGCGTAAATGGATGTCTATCAATCGTTCTAAGGTTTTTAGAAGGAATGAGGAGAGACTTATAGGTCTTTTGTTTTTCGGATGGGGATAAAAACTATTTTCTCCTTCCATAGTTCAGGAATGTGAACCAATCGTAGACAACCTTTAAAAATAACGTCCAACCAGGGAAGGATGATATCAGAGGCGTTTTGAAATTCGCCAGGAGTTATGCCATCAGGTCCTGGGGATTTATACGGTCTGAAGCTGCGTATTGCCCATATGATTTTGTTCCGCGAGATATGATTTCAGAACCGCCCATTGGAGGCTTGAGCTGATGCTCTTCTGGGTGTGGAACGACTGTAGAGCTATCCGGAAAGTGAGTATTTAAGAGCAGATCCATGGTTTCTTCACTCGAACAAGTCTACGCCCCGTGGGATTTTTTCATGTACCTGGACATATAGGGGGAGATAAAGAGAATTTCGCGAAGTCTTGACGCTTCGGATGTCTCTACTACCATACCCCAAAAAACTTTCCAGGATTCGCGTTATACTTTCCTAAGTTCTTTTTATAAGAACGAAGGGTTTCCTTATAGGATTTCCAGTCTGAAGCGTCTTTGATTCGCTTGGCCTTATTAAGAAGTCGCCATGGTGGCTCCTGTTGAATTCTTGGCTTCCTAGTGGGACAAGAACGTGACATTGTCCGACTGATCCCAGCCAGAGCAACGGTGGTATTCGAAGTCTGAGGCCTTTTTGGTTCGCTTGGCCTTATTAAAAAGTCGTCTACAGCATTTCCTGAGATCTCGAATTTTGTCACTCCACCATGGTAGTTTCTGCTGACCTTTAGGCTTCCTAGTGGGACAAGAGCTTGACATTGTCCCATTTCCCTTGTGAGGGTACAGATCCCATCAAGAGCAACGGTGGTATTCGAAAGGCTTAGAGCTTTGGAGGGAAGCAGTACCTTGACAGTATTCCTGTAATTGGATCAGTTAGTCGGCCTGTTTGTAGCATATGCCGATAGATATCCTTGCACGATCTCTGGAGGGTGGAAAGTTGGACTACGTATTAACGAAAACAAAACAAAAGTTATGACACATGCTAGGAAAAAAAACGCCAATCAGACAAAATATTACAGTAGGAGACTAGACCCTAGAAAACGTGGACAACTTTTTATACCTAGAAGTAAACCTATCGAAGGACAGAAGCGAACCCATCGAAATCAAAAGAAGGATAATGATGGCAAACAAGACGTATTATTCAGTACTTCCAATAATCAAAAACAAGAACGTACGCAGGAAAACTAAACCAAAAATATATAAAACAATTATTAGACCTGTGCTATGCTATGGCATCGTGGCAACGTGGACATTAACTCAGGCGTCCTAAAAATTACTTAACGCCTTTGAAAGAACGGTCCTCAGAAGAATTCTCGGACCTGAGAGGGAAGATTCGAACTGGAGAACACGATATAATAGAGAATTTTATGCCATCTTTGACAATTCAGAAGTATCAACCTTCATAAAATTTAAGAAACTACAATGGGCTGGTCATGTCAAGCGGAAGGATAACGGAAGAATTTTCAAACGTACACTACAAGGGAAAGTTAATGGACAAAGACCGATCGGAAAACCACGGAAGCGCTGGGATCGATTGACGCAGGCAGCAAATCAGGAGGACGCAGTCACTGAACCGAGATGGATGGAGGCGAAGTATTCAGGACGTCAAGGTACGATTTGGGCTGTAGCGCCATCGTAAGTAAGTTTTCCTGTGGTTCCTGAAAATTAGTATATCGGGAGGATGGTCATCTAAATCAAAATAAAGATATTGATTTTCTGAGAAGGAATGTTCATAAGGTGTCCTTACCAAATGCGCGATATTTTCTGAGACTAGGGTAATGTCTAAGACTTCCTGTCTATTTTTAGTGGGTTCTCCCCTTCTGTTGAAGAGCAGAAGTTTGGTGCTCAAGAAGTATTCAAGCAGAACCTCGCCTCTTTCATTGATGTCGGAGCTACTCCATACTGAAAACATAACAGCGTAACGCCCAATCATATGATACTCTAGATGAAATAGGAAATAGTTTATTGTACCGGAAAATATATCATCTTAAATTCTTTCGAATAGTGAATTGTGACTTTTGTACGGGAGGTGGTAAAAGCAGAGGGGGAAGGTTTGTAGTTTTTGTATATAACACCGAACGTAGTATATAAAGTGTTTCATGCTGAATTTAAAGTTTGTAGCTTTCATAATTTTCGAGGAAATTGAACAATTTTTGCCTGAATTTATGCATTTTTATGGGAGGTGGCAGAGAAAGTAGGGGGTTTTGGATGATTTTGAATCTCCTTTTCAACATCCTAATCATATTGCTTTGTTACTCATATGCTCGAAGAAGAAATACTTTTCTTGAGTTTTCAATACAAAAATTTGTATGGGAGGTGGTAGAAGGAGTGAAGCGAAGTTAATATTTTTTTTAGCATTTATTGCATTTATTAAGGGACAAATTGTGGCAAAATTTTAAGCTTGTAATTTTTCTAATTTCAATAAAAATCGATTAAATGCATTTTATCAAAATTGTGCATTTGTATGGGACGGGGTAGAAGGAGTATTCGAATCAAAACCAAATTTTTTGGCTTCAATGATACTTGTAATAGTATACTTTCCTCAAAATTTTAAGTTGATAGCCTTGACGATTTTGGAGAAAAATAATTTTGTTCAAATTCCGAAATTTCGTTAAATTTGTATGGGAGGGGGTAGAAAGGATGAGGTGCAGTTGACAATTTTTACAAAATTGGTTGCAATTGTAATAATATTAATTTTGACAAAAATTGGTTCTTTTAGCTTTGCTAGTTGCGATGCAAATCGAATAAATGCATTTTTGAAAATTGTACATTTGTATGGGAGGGGGTAGAAGGAGTAAGGAGATCAGAGCAATATTTTTTTACAGTAATGGTATTCTCATTATAATACTATTACCTAATTTTCAAGTAATTAGTTGAAACGGTTTCGGAGAAAAATCAATTTCTTTAAATTTCCAAATTTCATGAAATTTGTATGGGAGGGGGTAGAAGGAGTGGGGGGATGTGGCCCGTTCACGAACTTAAAGTTACTTTTGTGCTAAAAATGATATATGAAAAATTTTAGCACGATAGGTCAAAGCTTTCGAGAGTTATGTTGTAGACAGACGGACAGACAGACGGTCACTCGGAATCGAGATTTTTGAGCAACAACAAATGTTTCTGTACCCTTGGCGACTCTGTAGGAGCATTATTTCTTAGCGTTACAAACGGTAAGGCAAACACAATATACTCTCAGATTTTATCTAAAGTATAAAAAGTGCGTTAGCGTCACATCCAATAATAAGGTCTGCTTTGAGTTTCCGTGCGTCAGCCATCATGCCTCCCAAATTTCTTGGGGGGAGTAGACCAGGGTGATCATGAGCCAGATAAGCCTACAACAATATTCTAGTTAATGTGACGAGGGAGTAGAAATATGTTTAAAGTGCTCTTCGCAAGAATAGCAAGAGTATAGCTAGGAGTCTTGAGTCCACACAGAAGGTTCTCAACAACCCAAGGGTCTTGAATCAAGACTATATTTCTCCTTGTTGATTCAGCCGGAGAAGTAAGGAGGCTGATGCCAATTTGGAGTGGTGCAGGTTAATTTGCAGAAACTTTAGTGTCTGAGTCATTTCTGCGTTCAACTTCCACCACGGTGACGTTCGCTTCTTCCGGATCGGAAGTCAAAAGTTCGTCCTCGCTGAGCGGATGTTGTGAACTAAGGTGCTCGTTCTCCATCTCTGAGCCTGGCGACTGTAAGGCGTCTTTGCTTATGGATAAACTAGCTACATGAGTTTCCCCCCTCCCTCCGTGTCCATCATGGGTATTGGAAGAACGGAATTCTGGGCTATTTACTCCGTTGTCCAATCCATCCTTTTTTATATACCTTCGTCGTGGCTTTTGCCAAGGGAGCTAGGGACTCTTTGTTGTTCACTATTACGGCGCATCAAGAGTTATCTTTAATCTTCTCCAGATTTCCCAGCCTCCAATTATGAGTAGAAAGATTTGGATTGCAGGACCGAGTAATGTTCAAAATAACATCTGCATCGCTCGGTTTTGAAGGTAACCAAAGTACATTTCGTTATATTTTTCAAAGATCAACGACAATTAGAGATTTCTCCTAAAAGACTACTTCATTTCATTTTAGCAGTTAAGCGTTTAACGAATCTAAGCTTAATATTTAAATAAGGAAAACAGTTTAGGATCATGTCTTCTGCATTTTAATTTAATTTTTATTCGAATTATGTAGTTATTTTTTTTAGTCTTATCATATGACCATAATACTCCTGTCGGACAAAGTTCACATGACAAAGCATGAACGCATCTAAAACTCTTCTTCTTTTCTTCAATGGCACTACAGCCCAAATCGAGCCTTGGCCTCCTGATCTTCAGGTTCCTTAATATTTTAATTTTATTTTATTTTTATTGTGGAAGGATTGTTTGCTTCGCACAACCCTTTATCTACGAAATTTCATATTCGCAGGTTGAGGTGACCCAGATGTACGCACATAAGCAGAGTGCAGGAATTCCACGTCGACCGGAACTTGAACTCGCGACCTTCGCATTGTAGACCAACATGGCACTAACTAGGCTATACCCAGGCCATCTTAAACTCTGATATTTATAATTTCTTTGATTCATTGAGGCCTTCGTGGCATAATGGGCAGCGTGTTTGCTTCACAATCAATATGTCGGGGATTCGATTCCTACTCCAGACAGTAGAAATTTCATTTTGACCATTTGCAACACGATGTATAAAGCGTTACTTAGTCGATTTTCTAGTAATTCAGAAAGTAAGTGCAGACAAATACGAACATCAGTATAGGAAAGCAATCGGTTCTGTATTACTAAAAGTAAGGGGTAGGCCTTACCTTAAGGCATTACTGAATCGATGCAGTAGTCATTACCGGTCCGACTGAGACGTTACCCAGTCGGACATTTCGCAAAATGTGAATTTGTAATTGATTCTTTCACTGAAGAAATTCGTAGGCCATTGCCCGGTCTTCCAGATTATCATGGGTCTATAGAAATTATAGCTGGCCAGGCAATGGCATTCTATCGTTTCAGTCCTGTAGTGTGAGATTACATAAGAATGTGACAAGTAATGATCTCATAACCAATCATGAAAAAGTCATGTTAAAAAAAACTGTTCTGCTTTTGTTTTCTTTTCTTTTTTGCATAGCACTTGCACTTGTTGAGAGTTTTCATTACATTAAAATAAAATAGATTAGACAATTTCTCAATGTAAGAAGCTATATAAGGTATTCCCTGTAAACTGTGTTTTCAATAATTAATTCTGTTCTCTGAAATTGTCGACTACTTGTAATGCAAAATGTAAGTGGTTACAAAAGATATTATCCGCTCGCATTATAGGATCGATTCGGTATTGGCTATATGTAACGTCAGGTTTAATTTGTTACTTGTCGATTCTCTAGTAATGCAAAATGCAAGTGCTAACAAAAGCAGACATCAGCATGGAAAAGTTATCAGTTCTTTCATCCTATAAGTAAGGGGTGGACCTTATCATTTGCCATTACAGTATCGAATGGGTTATGTACGCATAAACACATATATCCACAAAACATACACACTCCCCACTGCGCACAAAGCCTGTACAATACGTAAAGAGATGGATCTAGTGTTGTCCGAAACGTGGAGAAAGAGAATATTGCAAAATATCAGCAGTACATTATTTTTAAGTCTCCTAGTTAAAAAATTGTGCAGTGCAAAAGAATATCTGAATTTTGAAAATTTAAACATCTTATGGAATTTCCAAGCAATTTATTTGTGAACTGCTCGCTATTTTTCATAGTTGCGGTATAAAATGGGAAATCTAACGAGCTTCACTGAAATAGTTTTGCATAAATATTTCGATTATTCGTAACTATTAAGTACAAGCAAAATGCATTATTAGAGATAGATTCCAAACTCCAAAAATTATTACATTATCACAACAAGAGATTACATACGAGAGGTTTGAAAAATTATTTTTAAATTATAGCCTTGAAAACATAATTCTCTATGGTTTAAAACAAATACTGAATTATTTATATAACACCTGCAATTCCAGAACTATTAATTAAATTATAATATCATCATGTAATGTCAGCTATTTCATGTTATTGTCAATATTAATATTTGTTATGAGACGTTAAAACCTACAGTTTTAACAATTTAGCAAGTGCACTGCATTTGAAGTTTTTAATCCAAATGCCAAATAATGTGCGCCAAAACATATGCTAAAATAATAAGTGCACGGAAAAGTTATTCAATACTAAATTTGTTTTCACTGTCACAAAAGCCGTGTGTTTGAGTAAATGCCGATTTCATTCTCTTCATTTAGTTTTGATGTGCCAAAAAAAAAGTGCGCAGGAAAGTTTTCAAAATCCTCACAAACATAAATGCCGTGTCCTTGAGTAACGCCTGATATTGTTCCTTTTTTTCTGAGATCTGTACAGTTTTGTCTAAGCGTAAGCTTGCTACCAACTTCACAATATGTAGAGTTACCCGGTTATCGTACGAACTTCACAGTTAACATCGATCTACAGCTGAGTTTATGTGGTATAATTTTATAGTCCGCTTTTCGTTATTCATATGTAAAAAAAATGGTCAACCAATGTTACGAAAATTTCAAATCATCACAAACCAATTCCGAAAATTCAATTTTTGACCTTTTGGAGTAGAGAGAATTTAAAAAGTACAGCCAAAAACGTAAGTATACCCTATAAAGTAAATTCAGTGCAAGGCAGTTATGTCAAAAAGGTAACTATTCGTTACACGAGTATTCTTTACTGACTGAAATCCAAAGTTACGAGTACTGATGCAGATTTATATTCGTTACTCAAGTAACGAAATAAGCTCCCGAAAAAGTAACTGAACTATCAAAACGTTTCGATACTGTTTCGTTACTCGAGTATACGTTACTCGAATGTTCGTTACTTGAGTATACGTTACTCGAATGTTCGTTACTCAAGTATTCGTTCCACATACAAATAAAGTACCTTTACCGAAAGTAACATTTAGTTGCTTTTTTCGTTACATCACAGGAGGGAAACCTACACTTGTGCATAACGCCGTACCGCCATTCCTAAGTAAGAACGAGAAGGAATACTGTTACTCTACCTTACAGCAAAGTTCACTGAGAAAATGATGGTGTTTTTTTCGTTTCGTTTCTTTTACACCAAGAATGTCGTCGAGTAGAGTTGTAGGCGCTCGGCTCGAGCGGCGAGGCAAGGGCAAGCAGTCGTTCATTACTAGTGTTAGAGTTGTTGGATCAGTGATACCAGACTGTGGAATTTTTTTAATGTTTGGAATGATAAAGGGATTTTGTTTTATCAATTTGAGGGATTTTTATTGGAGAAAATTACGACTTAATAAAAGCTATTTCATTCACATTGTCGTTTTATTCTTTATTTTGAAGAAAAATTTATTAGACAAGATAAATTTGTAAAATATTGAAAAGATTTACGTTAATGTTTAAAATGATTTTCTACTTAGAAGAGGGATAATTCAAAAATCGGACATGGCATCATTGTGTTAATAGACGTACTAGGTCAACGAAATCAAGAGAATTCACAAGAAGAGTTTTGTTGCATATAGTTACTGCATGGGGGCACTAAAGGCAATTCCTTTTATTTGATTTTCTGATTTGCAAAACTGGCTTATCTATCCCTGCAACATGATATGGTGGTCATTTCAAATAAACGAGTACCTAGTAACGAATAAAATGTAACGATTACTTTCCTTAAAGTAACGAATAGTTACAGGTATCGAATAGTAACGAGACTTGACATCACTAGTACAAGGTTAGAATTTGTGAAACAAAAATATAATTATGCTGGATTATGCGACGTTTTTCTTCGCCAGGTTGGCTTCCGCAAATGTCGAAAAAATGTGATCGAAAACTGTAACAAACAAAGGAAAATGTCTCATATCTAAGCCCAGCATTAAATTTAAAACATCAAACTATTTCATAAGCCGATCATCTTACTTCCTCGACTATCACGATTCTTTCTTATTTTCTGTGTGTTTTATTAACCCAACCCAAACTTGAAGTATCGATGAAATCGTAATAAAAAAAAATGTTTTTCTTCGACAATTTTCAAAGTGTTTAAATTTAAATTAGTTTACAGTCAAGGTAAAAATATGATTTTGAACGCCTACAATTCGAAAAGTTTCAATGGAGAAAAAAAATTTGGTATCTTGGTGAGCATAAGCACACACGCATTCAAATCGTTCGATTTCGAACCGCCAAAGTTAATCTTTAAAATCTCTAGACCTGAAAATCATTCTTAAGACTCTCTCAGTTGGATACCCTTCGTTGATTGCAAACCCGACAAAAATTTTACCAAAAAAAAACACCAACAACAACAAAAATTGACGGAAAAAGAAAAACACTTCTCAGATCATTCCACCATTTTGTCGTTCGATAACATTCTATGGAGCCCGAGTATATAAAAATGAATCCACACAGTTTTGGACCTTCATTTTTTTTTTTAGTTCGCGATCATTTTGTTAGGTATTAAAAGTTTTTGGATCATATCGAGAAAAAAAAAAATTGAAATAATAAAGTTTTGATTGTCGGTATTACGTTTTTGATCTTTTCTTCTTAAAAGGAATTTTCTGATATGTTTAACTTTTTTTTTCGTTTTCTTTTACTTTTGATTTCCTGGAATATGATTGATCATATCCATTATAGTTCCTATTAGTCTGGAAACATTTCCTGTCCTCATCATAAAAAAAAAGAAACTTTCTTCTTAAATTGTTTAGGCTTCTTCAAATTATACGGTTTGGGTCTAAAATCAAATACTCAAACTATTTTGCTTTTTTCATACAAATTATATAGAAAAAGACAGACCAATAAAACGATCTAAGAATTCTAAAATTTAGTGAAAAATTTATTACAATCGAAATATATATAATTTTAAAATGCAGAAAGTTTGATTTTTCATCCCTCATGCCAAATTTTATTTTCTCCCGATTTTTATTAATTGAATTGAAAGATTTTCTCTGATTCTAAAAAAATAAGACAATTACTTTCACCAAAGAAAATTGAGCTTAAAATTAGTATGTAATTCGTAACAAATTGATTTTGCAGTATCGAATTTCATTTCTAGGAGAAAAGAGCCAATTTTATGTTTAGTTTAACATTAAATCTGATTGTCAAATTTTTGGAGATGTTTGTAAAATTCAAACCAAGGGCATACGACCCGTTGAAAAATGTATTTTTTCTCAACTTAAGCGTACAATAAATATTATTTGAAATTATAATAGTTTTACTCAAGTCAAATCACAAAAAAAATATCGGCGGGGAATCGAACCCGGGACGCGTGGCAGGCGACTATTCTACTACTCAACTATTAATGCTGATGAAGTAAACTCTTTAATGGCGAATAAGATACAATCATGAGTTGTATCAACTTTACGACGAGCAGTGGGCTGGCCATGTAGAGCGAATGGAAGACAGAAGAATCCCCAAACGTGCTCTGAAAGGCAAAGCGAGTGGTAACCGGCCAGTAGGCAAGCCACGCAAGCGATCGGAAGACACGGTTATGAAGATTGCAAAGCCATCTTAAAAATTAGCAGCTGGAGGACGCGGCCTTTGGATCGAGACGATCGGAGGCGACGACTTCAGGAGGCCAAGGCCCGATTTGGGCTGTCGCGCCATTGATGATGATGAAACTCTTTAAAATTCAGCCATTTACTTAATGCGAGTCACGTGACTTCAAATAAATGCATAGTTTTGAATTGTTGTTATTATGAATGACTTTAAATAAATGCATATTTATATGGTTTTAAGATTATGATATTTTTACTGAAAAGGCAAATTGTAAAAAAAATATTTTGGGAAAATTCGATTTTTAAATTGCTAAGATATTTTTAAAGAAATTTTTTTTGGGCCAAAAGTTGAACCCAGGCCGCCCGCGTGGCAGGCGACCATTCTACCACCGAACCACCAATGCTAATGAACTTTTCTTGCCAAAATTTAGCCACAATTTTTCGATCTACTTAAAAAAATTGAGTCAAATGGATTCACTTTTAGACATTACCATAAGTCGTTAGATTCGAATTAAAAAAATTGATTTTATTTTCAACCCAAGCATGGAATAAAAATTATTTGGAATTTTGATATTTTTACTTTAGTTAATTTGTAAAAAAAAAAAATTCCGGCCGCGAATCGAACTCGAGACCGCCCGCGTGGTAGGCGAGTTTTTCGACTGAACCACCAACACCGACGAAATTATCTCGGCAAAATTTAGTAATCTACTTAATGTGAGTCACGTGACTTCGAAGTATGCACAGTTTTTCCTTACTATATAGATTTTTCATAATTATATTTTAAGTTCTACAAATGAGTGGTCTAAAAGCAAAACTCCATCTTTGGAAATTTTTTAAAAACTGCGAAAAAATCTCTAAAACTATACATTATATCTAAGTCTAGATTGTTTTCTTTAATCAAGAATTTCGTAGGAGTCATAAGAAACAATTGATAACAAAAGATACATAACTGAAAAAATGTGGTATTGTATTAATTTTAAAGGTTATTCGCGAGAGATTAGCTATGCTACGTAATACCAAATGGAATGCAATGTTGTCTTCCTTAGAAAAAGGTTCAAAAAATATTTGGAAACTAAATAAGCTTTTCAAACAACGTGGAGTGTCGCAAATCCCTTCTCTTCTTGACAACAACAAAAAACTAGTATTTAGTGACGAACAGAAAGCTGAATTGATTGCTAACCATTTCCATGCCGCTCATCGCATATCAGCGAATATGGGAAACCCTATAGTTAATGGCGTCGTTCGGGAATCAATCCAAAATATCCCACTAAGTACTGAGCTACCCTTGAACGCTCTGTGCAAACCTAGGGAAATAATAAATACAATAAAAAGACTTAAAAATAACAAAGCACCTGGAAACGACCAACTACCCAACATTATCCTGAAAAAGCTGCCTAGGAAGTCAATAATTCTATTGAATTTAATCTTTAATGCTTGTTTGAAATTAAACTACTTTCCTTCAGCATGGAAAAAAGCGGTTATTATACCCATTCTCAAACCGGGCAAAGACCCTACTTGTCCCAATAGCTACCGCCCAATAAGTTTACTTCCTAGTAGTCCTGAGCCGTGTGCTCAGATTTCTAGAAGACTCAAAGGTTATCCCGAACTTCCAATTTGGTTTTAGGCGGCAGCACTCAATTAGTCACCAACTTTATCGAGTAACCAAATATATTAAAGAAGGAATTCATGAAAAGAAATCGGTTGGATTAATAACCCTGGATATCTGCCTGGCACGAAGGGCTTATCCATAAATTAATAAATTTTTCCTGACTAATCTACCTTGTGAAACTAATTCAGTCTTTCTTGTTGAATCGAAGTTATTCGGTTAAAATCAAATCACGCATGTCCAGTTTCCACGATATTCCTGCGGGCGTCCCACAAGGCTCAAGTCTAAGCCCTACTCTATATAATGTTTTTACTGCAGACGTGCCTACATGTTTGCAGATGATACATGCCTCTACACAAGAGGCGACAGCCCAAACACAATAATCATAGTGCTCGAATGCTTTTTGGAACGGTTGTACCAATTCTATCACAGATAGAAAATTAAAATAAATACAACCAATACTAAAGCTATATACTTCACGAGAAAAAGGAAGCGAATTCATCTGCCAGATCGCGAAATAAATTGTATCGGGCAACTCATCCCATGGTCTTCTAATTTAATTTATCTTGGCCTTACGCTTGACATTAAGCTAAAATTTGCTAGCCACATCGAAAACATATGCTTCAAGGTCTCAGGATGCATTCATGCGCTGTACCCTCTTATAAACACGAAATCCTTCCTTTCTGTGGAAAATAAAGTTTTAATTTTTAAACTCATAATTCAACCTATCATTTCCTACGGTGCTCCTATCTGGAGTCAATGCGCTAGCGTTCACAAAAAGAAACTACAGGTCTGTCAAAATAAATGCCTTGAAATATGTAGCTACGAATAAACCCTTCTACTTCTCTACAAGAATACTACACGCTGATGCTGGTGTTTATACTATACAGAAACTGGCCGAATCCAGACTTGTTACGGTCCCAGCTGGTAGAAAACCCACTAATTTCATCTTTCCTATAACCCATATGTTATTGTTATAGATCTTGCAATCACGCAATTTGGATGTTGCCAGGAACACCGAGAAAAGTCCATCAACATGTAAAACACTATCAACATGTTTCCAGACACTTCTACCGAGCTCCACAATGTAGGCAATCATTCTAGACACACACACACAACGACACCTGTCTGGGAGACTTAGTATAAATATCCGCCAACTTTCAGACAACGGGTTAGTCATTTTGGTGACACCTATCGGTGGAAGAACGCGAATCGGTACAAGTGATAGATTGGCAGTGTTCCTGGGTTGTACGAATTAAGTTTTAGAGCGAATTTAGTGAAGTGATCAAGAAATTGTGTATAAAGTGCAATAAATAAATTATTCATTATTTTTAAACGAATTGTGTTTTCCTTTGAAATCGGCGATCCCCTAGCTCGCAACATTATCTATACTTTTCCTTTTGTAAGTACTATTTTCAAATTATTTTCATGATTTTCATTTTTATTTTATTTTAAGTTAGATTGTAAGTTAGTGTGTAAGTTAGGTAGGAGTTAACAAGTAAGATTTTTATTACATAATTTTTCGTTGGACTGAATTAAAATAATAAACAATGAATTAATTTTAGTAAAAATCTAAATTGTAACTACATATGCAAAGATGTAAAATCTGATCACTGAAATTGTATAAAAATTGTACGAACTATTTTTAAAAAACTGATATAAATCTAAATCTAATTTTAAAGGTTTCTTGTAGTTTTTCCTAAGACGGAGTGTGTCAGTTTTACTTGTAGTCCCTCAAATAATATTTTGATGATGAAAAAAAAAATTACATAGAAGCTTACGGTGCAGCCGGAACTAATTTTTAATGGAAAAGCCCAAAAGATTTTTTGTATCCACACGTTAGGTTCCAGTATGTTTAAATAATAAAAAACAAATTATTGTCCGGTTTGAAGAAAACCCAGGGAAGAAGATTTAAGTGGATAACTAAGTGTTTTTAGCAAAATTTCCATAAACGTACTTTTTAACATATTTTAAACCAAAAATCTTGATCGAAATGTGTTTTCTAACAACTTTTCGCATTGCTAACGAGTAAAAAATAAGATGTTCTACACTAGTTTCTTCTGTTCTGTACGAAAACGGCTCATAACATTCGCATATAATTTGATTACAGTGAAACCTCTTAGTGATCAATAAACTTTGGTTAATTATGTTACTGAAAATTGAAAGTATTTTAAGCGCATATTTTCAATTTTGAGTAACGAGAAATATGTTATGAAGCCGTAAAAATAGCGAAATAGTCGAAATGGACTAATTAACCATGGGAGACACACTTTTAGTGAAATTCATATTTGGATATTATGTTATATCTAGAATTTCATGAAATGACGGGAAGCTAATCTAATATATTGATGTAGGATTATCCTGTGGCATTTCTAAGACTATTTACAACAGTCAAAAAGTTTGGGAATCCATTGAAATTTTCACTCTCAACGAAAGGCGTTGATGGTTGGTGTTCAAGATTTAATGAAATTACACTTGATCTGGTATTTGTTGAAACTTTATGGAATGGATTGGCATTTTACTCATTTTCCCATGATATAATAAATAATTTGTCTAATTTTTTATTATTTTTAGAGTTCTAAACTTTAATAAATTTTAAAGAAAGATTCTTGAATTTCATACTTTTACGCTTTATTAATCGTGATGTTTCGGTCTCTGGTGAGACCTTTATCAAACTTGTTTTATAAAGGTCTTTGCAGAGACTATTAAAGCAGAGAGGGATGATTTTGTATATGTGGATGGTAGTTATGTGATCAGAGCTTGAATGTAGCCTAGTGGGTAGCGAGTTGATCTACAATGCGAAAGTCTTGAGTTCAAGTGTAGGGCAGGGCTGTTGTCAATTTAACACTTTATTGCGAATACTATCAATAGCTCCAGTACATATGATCAATATTTCATTCGTTTATTTATGCAAGTTTTAGATTTTTATTAGGAGAGGAGGAGGAGTGAGTGTGGGTGAATGCTAATAATTTTTTAATTGTTTGCTTGAAGCACGTCCAATATTCTCTGTATAGAATGTCAGTTACATAGAAGAAGTTGCATAGAACTTTCATAAAATTCGGTGTATTTTACATTCACGAAACCAAACATTTTTATGGGGGTAGAGGAGGTAAGGGAATCGTAAAATTTGTGGTGCAGTTTTATTTTGTTTCTCTTGTAAGGTGCTCGTACACAATTCAAAGTTAGTAACTGTTAATTTGTTGGTTATTAGATGGTTTATTAAAGTTGGTCGAAATCATACTTTTGTATGGGAGAGGTAGAAGTGCAGACGAGATTTCAAAACTTTTGACGCACTTTCGTTTGAACTATTTTTTAAAGTTTTTGTGCAAAATTTCAAATTGATAGCTTATAATAGTTAGGAGATAAATTATTTCTTAAAAAATGTCAAAAAATAATTTTGTATGGGAGGATGTAGAAGTTTTGAAGATATTCGACCAGTTAATATTTAATACTTTTACAGCTTTTAGCTTTTTTTTTCAAATGCATTTTGCAAATTTTCAAGTTTCTACCTTAAAATTTCATGCAACGATTTTTAGTTTTTGTGTTTTTTCTTCACACATGAAACATCGTGTGCGCGTTAGACCAGTGCGGTCGGTGCATAAGAATTGTGGAACAAATTATTATTTATCCATAAGCCAAATTTAAACTTTCTTTCACCAGAGCCCTAAGAAAATCACTAAATATTTTCGACATTTTTGTTTACCACCTCCCTTCCCTTACACCTCCTAACTTAATTTTTTTTTACCAAAATTAAAGACTATATAGTTCTACAATCTGAAAAATTTCAATTTGATATCTGTACTGAGTTTTGAGTTATAACGGTTTGAAATTTAGGAGAGTGCACCATTTTTGAAATGTTCCCCAAACGTTATATTTTTTTCGTATTTCGTTAGTACTTCCAAGTTTCGATTACATAGCTTAAGATTAAGAGATATTAATTTTTAAATGTTTTTCTTTGCACCTCCCCTGATCCTCCCCTCTTACAATAATTAGCCACCATCTAAGCTGATTCTGGTGGATGCCATCTTAATGGTCCCAAAATATGATTTTTTTATGTTAAGTAATTTCGAGAAGTTTGTCGCACAAACCCATTTATTTGGATGTCAATTTTCAACTTCCTAGCTAGAATCAGAGTTGTGATATTCGAATTCTTAGTTCTCGGCTGTAGCGCTGCCCTCAGTTTTAGCGCTCCGTCCGTCTGTGCGCTCCCTAGTTTGAGAACGCGTTGGGCTAGATTGTTCAAATTTTGTGCACGTCATTTTTGACAAAAAAGTAAGATCAAATTCGTGACGGGCCAAATCGCTCCACTCCTTCTACCCCCTCCCATATCTTCTAAGCTAGGGTGTAGCCTAGTAGGTAGCGTGTTGGTCCCCCTCCCATATAAAATGACACAATTTCGCAATTTGACAATAAATGGCTTTGTTCGAAAAGTATAAAAGCTATTGCTCTGAAATTTAGAATACATCACTTTTATGATAATTTCAATCTACCGTATCAAAATTATGCGTTTCCTCTCCCTCCTTCAGCCACCTCCCATACAAACTTCACTTTTTCATGAAATACTCTAAACCAATTTACTCAGTGCGTATAAAATTTAGCGAGCTGGAATTGTCCACTAAATATTTATTTAGAGTTATTAGTAAGACCAAAAAAAATTAGATGATTAGCTTCACCCATTCTACCCCCTACCATAAAAAATGACACAATTTCGCGATTCGACATTAAACGGATGCGCTCGAAAAGTATAAAAGCTATTAGTCTGAAACTTGAAATATATTACTTTTATGATGATTTCAATCTACTATATAAAATTTTTTTAAGCCTTCCCCTTCCTTCCAACACTTCCCATACAAACTGTACTTTTTTATGAAATACTATAAACAAATTTACTCAGTACGTATAAAATTGGTCGAGCTGAAATTGTGCACAACAAAATTAGATTATTAGCTTTACTCCTTCTACTCTCTCCCATACAATCTGACACATTTTCACAACTTTACAAAATGACGATTTTCCTAAAAAGCATGAATGCTACTGATCTACAATTTGAAACATATCAAAAGAATGATGATTATAGTTATTTCTGAAAAAGTCTTTAGGAACTCGCCCCTTTTACCACCTCTCATACAAACTGCACAGTTTTACTGAATCCAATAAAGTACCTATTAAATTTTTTAATCCTAAATTTTGTATATAGCAATTTTAGCGTGATGAGAAAAA